>CM036616.1:5640066-6997697 GCA_020745705.1 Hemiprocne comata | reverse complement strand
CGTTGACCCATATCCAGGCAGTTAGTACTCTACAAATCTTAAAAATGGCTCTAGTTTTATAATCACCAACTGCAAAGACCTCATTCCAGACCTCCATGCCCCAAGTGTTTAATTTTCTGATCTTGCTTACAGGCGCAGACATACTGTAGATTTCTAGAAATGGCCAGTTGGTTGGTGAAGGAAATAGAACACCATTTTTTGGAGTCAAAACTGATTTTTACATGTTGCTTTTAAATAGCTTTTTAGTTTTTTGTGCATTTTTTATGAAAAGAAATGTGGAGTACAACATCTCTAGTAGTATAAGCAGTGGTGCTTTCTGGATGTAAATAGTAAAGTCATCCCTCCTACTGTTGTTGGTGAGAATTTATGGTGCTTACCTGTATGTGTATGATTTATCTCCTTCTACTGCTACCATGGCTTTTGAATCCTAAACAATCCAGAAAAATATTCTAGTCAGGGAATGTCAAGCTGCTTATGTGTACTTCAAGCTGGAAAAATAAAGTTAGCACTTTGAGTATTAGCCAACGTTCAGCCTGGAATTTGTAGCAGGTACTTTACCTGATGTTCCTCTGACTGTTTAGAAATGCCATTTGTTAGTGCAAGGTGTTCAGAATTGTGTTTTAATTAGCTGTCAGAAGTAGTTAATGTGTGGATTCATTAACTTTATTGATATCTATAATGAATGTTTGTGTTATTGACAATACAGCTGTTGTCTAGCTGTTAATGAAGTTTTTTTACTTGAAAAACAAGTAATATTATTATATTTTGCTGCTTTTGAATACTGTGCACGTGTCTGGACAAGAGAGGCATTTACAAATGTTGCTGAGTGCAGAGTTGAGCAAAGGTCAGACACAGTGAAGTCAGCTGCAGTTAAAAATGTTCCTCCTAACCTGAAAATGGGTAGAACAGTGGTAGTTAAACCTGTATCTAGATTTGGCTGTCACTGTCTGTAAATAAAGGAAGAGCTTCCCTCTCTCTATTGCTTGCAGAACAGTGTCCCCTCAGGGCTGGATTAGAGCCCGATCATTATTACGTATTTCTACACTTTAGATGGAGAACTTGATAGCTCTTTTTATACCTAGCCTTTCCAAGCATCACTGTTGTAAAAATGCCTTCGTTGTGTTTTTCCTACTTTTATCAGTGCTCTCTATTTTTAGTGTGTTAGTGGACATGTAGCCCCTTTTTGTTCACCTTTTTCATTCAGTTAATTCTTCTAAAAAAAGTATTTTAAAACCCAAAGCAACTGAACACCCCAAAACGAACACTTCAAGTGCTGGACAATGTGAAGCATTCTCAGTGAAAATACTGTATGTCAATATTAACTTTAGAATTGGCTGTTTCTTCCTTATTCTGTGGAGTAAACTGCCAAATACAGTTTTAAAATTGAGTAACTGTGAGGATTAATTACTGTCAGATTAGACTGTGTATTAATACGTGGGTTTCTTTAGAAGGTGTTATGTCAAGTACAGATTTCCAAGTTGCTTTGATATTGAGCAAAAAACTCAATGCAGCATCATAAAATTTGTTTTCCACAGCATCCAGTTTTAAAACTAATTTATCTGGTTGCTGGCATCCACTAAAATCTCTGCTCTGTGATGAGGCTTAGTAGCTTGCTTTCATGTGGCAGTCTTCCAGATGAATTGTAGTCCGTGTGCTGTATGTTGGGTGATGGTGGACAGTAAGTTAAAAATGTAGCCATGGGGAAGTGCTTGTATATGGTAATTTTTTGTTCCCCAGCTTCCTGACACTTAGCTTCTTAATTTGGGACTATTCTAATAAATTTGATAGTTGGCACCGTTCTTTTAAGCCTTACTTGTTGCAATCCGGTTTTCTGTTTGGAAATATCATCAGTTCTCTGAAGAACTGAATTTGTGGAGGAAAGTAAAATAAAATTCTAAGTATGCTTACATTTGCGTTTTTAATTTTTTACTGCTAAACACTGCTGGAAAATAAGCCATTGGCTTTAACAAGACTCTGTTTCTTCCTAGACAGGTGTCTGGAAAATGGAGAAAACTTTGAACAGAATTCATCCAGTTTCTGATCCAGAAGCAACCTATTTTCTACAAGTGTCGTGGGAAAAAGATTTAGGCACTGGCTTCGGTATAATACTTAGTGATGGTCAGTGTGCTTGGACTGGGACAGGTAATGGAAAGAAAAAAATATTTTGTGTTGTTATTGTTCTTTATTGTTTTTAAGCATGTTATAAACTCTGACCCACAGCTTGTATCTAAAACTTCTTTTGGGCACTACCTCTCTCCAGTGATGGAGGAGATGAGGTTCATGATCTTCTGGGATGGGTTCAGAGATCTTTCAAATCTGGGAAGATTACATGTCAAACCTAATATTAATTCATTTACCATATGGATGTACAATGTTTTGTTCTTAAGTATATAATTTCTTGCAGTGATATTGGAGTACCATTTGTGTGTCTTCTGCAGATCCTTGAACAAATGGCATGCAAGTTTCATTTGCTAATTGTAGTTCATGAAGCATTTAGTTGCAGATGTTTTTTTTAAATGGTTTCATAAAATCTTAATAATTAAAGGCAGCTGTATTTGGTACTCAGGTACATTTTTGGGAAGGAGGAGGGATGAAAAAATGCATTTTTTCCAGTGCATAAGGTATCAGAAGAAATAAAAGCCTGTGGTATTTTTTTTCCCCACTCAGAAGATGGTCCGCTTCAAATGTGCATGCTTCTCCCATTCATGCCTACTTGAAAGAAGCAAGATTTGTGTCTTTCTTTAGAAATATGTGAAATACCCTTCTCTTGGCCACAAAATTATTTCAGAGAAAGGAAAGAATTATATATTTTACAGTGTATTGTAAGCAAAAACCTTTTCCTTACTCTTTTTCTGCATTATGAGAATAGATGTCTTTGTAGTTCCTTCCTTCCTTCTCTCTGTCAGAGGAGACTTCTTTCTCCCATTTCTACACAAGCCAAGCTTTCAAACAGGCCTGATATGTGTGTGTAAAAATATAAATGTGTGTGTGTAAATACATATATATGAAAAAATAAGAGTGCTTTGTTTGCATATATATATGTATGCCAACAATTTATGTGTGCCTGTTTATATAGTTCCTGTGCATAAAAACAAGCTTAATCATTCATTACTCTTTGTTTGAACACAATTGTTCCTTTTTTTCTTTCAGGCCTAGAAAACAAGACTAACTTGAAATATGGCTATATGTGTATTAGATCTGCTCTTCCATATTACTTTTAACATTTCAAACACATTATTGATTAGGAGTTCCTGCACAAGACACATACATACATATATTCTAATGCTAGTTCCCTGTAGTCTGATATGAAAGATTCGTCTTTCTTAATTTAACAATAGGATAGTCAAACTGTGTATTTTCAAAGTAACAAAAAAGGTGTTAACATTGATAAATACTTAAACAGAAAAACTGGTATGCTCAATTAGTTATAAGCTTTTCTGGTTGCTCTTATGTAACTTCAAAATCCACAGCTTAAAAGTCACAAAAAGCTGAGTCAAATGTGTTATTTTTCTAAGTAAAAGCTATGTTATTGTAGCTGGAAGAGTATAGAAAAAAAAAAAAAACTAAAACAGTTCTCATTTTGTTAACTTCCTGCATCTGGCAGAATAGCTGTATGATCACTTCCTAAAACAGAGGACCAGTGAATGCAATATGACCTCACTCTATTAAAAGGAAAGAACCCACAGAAGTTTTGCATGAGCACTAGGTACTCATCCAACCGAGAGAGCTTCTATTTCTTCTGCAAGAATCCTGTCAATTTCTAAGGAATGCCTATTGAATTTGTAGTCCTTTCAATAATTTAATTAGGAGTTTAAGTTCTTGTGTGTGAGACGTTCCTACTGCACAAATCTGTGTTTTCATACACTCAGCATTGTTTTTGATCAATTTTTCCAATTTATGACCTCATGTTTGAGACTGCTTAGATTCTAAATTCAAAACCTGAGAGATGGCAAAGCACTGGTCAGAAAATTCTTGGTATGGGAAATCCCATTTGGATTTCTTATGCTGTGGGTTATTTGGCTTGACAGGACCTACCAGGAAGTGAATGAGAGTTGCTGATGGAGTTGTCTTTTGTGGTTTTCGTATATTTAATGTGATGATGAAAAGTCTTTGGTGTCTTATTTAAGGAGAACAAAAAAAGTAAATTGGGGAGGGTAGAGGAGAAGCACACAAATATGCAGTATGATCTGATGTATTCATTTGGTATTGAGTTAAAGAGCTGCAGAAACATATATTTATACATACCATGTTTCTCTTATGATTGACCAGTTCTGCTAGTTTTGTAGGATAAAGGAACACGCAGCATGTACAGGTACCACAGGAGAAAAAACCCAGAGTGCTCTGTTACATTATATTAGTATCTTTGGTTATTTTCATTAAAAATTTATCTAATTTTTCTTGGTGTTCAAATAATTGTTCTAGACAAACACTCCGTTTTGCAAGTATTTCGGACTTAAATTTTTCTGCCTCTCTTTGCTTCTTACTGCAAGGGATTCTACATTTCTGTCTGTATTGTTTTGAGGGATTTTAAGTGAAATGCTGATTTATTAGTGGCCTTTTCTCTCTCAACTCTGTCTGGTGTCCTGTATGAGAAATAAGGTAGCTGATGAGGAAATGGTGGCTATAGCTTATAATAAAGTAGAAAAGTTTTAATGGTAAATTTCTTGCCTTTTTTTTTTTTTTCACTCAACTCTTGCTACAAATCTCACAGTGGATTGTTAGCTCTGCAAGGTGAGTGTAACTCTTCAGTAGTTGGTAGGTGTTGTTTTTTTCCAGACAGCAGGTCCACTCTGTCATTCTTTATATGAACTACAAAAGGGCTGCTTTCAGTTAAAAAAAACCCCAAAACAAGATGCAGCTGGCAATTGTTACAGTTTTAAGCCTTTCTGATCACATCCAGTTCATGCTTAAAATAAGTTTTATCTGTGTTCATTTGCATTGGGGCTGAGAGTTGAACACTTGAATTGGCTTAGAATGAGGTAGGGAAGAACTGGTAGCATGTGCAATGGCTTGTGTAATTTTACAGCCCCTGCTTCGTATCACTGTTTGTAACAATAGCAAGACCTGTTCTGCAGTTGGTACCTGCCAATCTTAACGTGTGAGGAATAATGCATAACTGTCTTTGACTTAGCAGTTGTTTGTTTGTAGATCTCTTTGTGTTTTCTGTGGCTTTGCTCTTGTTTGTGACCCTGTACTCCAGCTGCAGATGTGTTGGGTGCATAGGGAAGGAGACAGTGGCGCAGCATTGCAGCTAAATAGTGCAGCTTTGTACTCAAAGTCCTCTTGGCCAGAAAAGTACTAGCTGGCTATATATGTGGCCCTCTGTCTTGGCCTCTCTTCATGTATTAGAAAAGGGTTTTGCATATTACAAACATGGATGTGATGTTCAAAAAAGGATTTTTACACTTTCATCCATTTCGTACTCACTCTCTTTGTTCTGTGGTCTCTTTCATAAAGGATTTTTTTAAAACCCAGCTTAGTGAAGGGGGTGGGCTACTTCTTGCTTTTGGGTTATATGGCTAAATTTGAAAAGTGTAACATCTTCAAATGATGACACTAAAATATAAATGCTTTGAATCTTCAATTTATTAGGTGTCAGAGAGTATTTCAGTGCCCTAAACCTCATCAGTACTAGGCTGTATACAATAACATTTATGTGTGATGCCTGTTAAATCTGCTGTAATGGGCAGCAGAATACAGTGTGCTTTTACAAAGAGCACACATCTCGAGTTGACAAATCTGTAGGGACATAGTTATAATACGCCACAACTCTCCTTACCTCTTTTTTCCAAACCCCTCCATTCTTTTTTTCCTCTTCTGCAATATAGGTAATGCAACATGTAAGGTTAGAAGCATCTTCTCCAATCTAGGCATGCTGCTTATGAAGTTATTTTATTTCTGATTTATTCTAACACACGGTCCACAACACTCTTTTATTCTTTTTAATGTATAATGGCATTTCTGCAATTTCTGACATCTACTGAGTGTTTGTGTGGTTGCAGATCTGGTAAAATGCTATGTACTGTGCCTTATCCTTTTACATTATGTTAAGCTATTGTGAGTATGATACATTTCCTCTTATATATTTAAAAGAACAGGGCAGCAGAGAATGCTCAGTTTTAACCATTGTCTCTTGAGAATATAGAGAACTTTGTGACAGGCTTTCGACTGCCATAAGCCTGACATTTCACATCTTAGTGGAACAGAGACTGACTTGCTCGTATTTTTTTGAGCTTAATTTGATTATTCTTTTTTTTTCCCCTCTTCTCATAACTCTAAAGGAGTTTAGTTCCCTTGCATCCTGTTGCTTTCCAGCTTTTGAAGGACCTGACACATTGGGATCTACATAGGAAAAAATGCCTTGTGCTAGAGGATAACTAATTTATCCTTTTATCTGAGTATATCTGCAGCTCAGGTTTTCCACAGAAGGTTTGGCTTCTCCTTGGGTCATCTGTTTGTTTCTTTGCAGTGATGACAATGACATGTTCTCTCTTGCCACCTGCATCTTTTTCACCTGACTGCTTGCCTATGTCTTAAACAGGCAAGTGGGGATTTAGTGACTGACCTGCCTTATCAGATTTTGCAGACATATAGTAATCACTTAAGGTGATTAGCAAGATAGTATTTCTTTTTTGTGTGCACAAATAGTTGATGTATTTGTGAACAGATGACCTAACTGATTATTGTGACCTGTTATTAAACAAACAAACGAAAGCACAAAACCCCCAACAATAAAAAACCTACCTCCACACCCCCAGTTAGGTCTAAGATCAGTATAGTCTACATGTTTTCCATATTTTGATGTGTAGAAAAGAGGAGTACAAAATGTAATCCTTAGGAACAAGGAAGAGGTGGTTAGGTAAGTCAAAGTGTTTGGCTGCAGTGACTATTGAGTTGATGGAGTTCAGGATCATGAGAAGGGGCAACACAGTAAAAAGCAGAATAACAACCCCAGACTACGAGAGGCTTTGACCTCTTCCAGGATCTCTTTAAAAGAATACCCTGGGATATAACTCTGGAAAGAAGAGAGGTCCAGGAGAGATGGTTGATTTTTCAAGGATCATGTTTTCCAACCTCAAAAATCATAAAATCATCAATGTTGGAAAAGACCTTCAAGATCATCAAGTCCAACCGTCTGTCCTATAACCCCTAACCTGTTCTCCAGACCCCGCATCAGCCTATTTTCCCTTCTCTGCACCCTCTCCAGCACCTCGATGTCCTTCCTATCCTGCAGTGCCCAAAACTGCACACAGTGCTCGAGGTGCAGCCTCACCAAGGCTGAGTAGAGGGGCAGGATCACCTCCCTGGTCCTGCTGGTCACGCTGTTCCTGATGCAGGCCAGGATGCTGTTGACCTTCTTGGCCACCTGGGCACACTGCTGGCTCATGTTGAGCTGGCTGTCAATCAGCACCCCCAGGTCCCTTTCTGCTGGGCAGCTCTCCAGCAACTCCTCCCCAAGCCTGTAGTGCTGCCAGGGGTTGTTGTGGCCAAAGTGGCCCAACATTTGGCCTTATTGAAACTCATACCATTGGCCTCAGCCCATCTATCAAGCCTGTCCAGGTCCCTCTGCAGAGCCTCCCTGCCCTCAGGCAGATCGACACTCCCACCCAACTTAGTGTCATCTGCAAACTCATCTCAGTGGAACAGGGAATCAAGCAAAGGTGACAGGAGGTCTGCATGGATGAACAAGAACCTTCTGGCTAAACTCAGACATTAAAAGCAGGCATACAAGAGGTGAAGGCCAGAGCTGGGTGAGCAGGGAGTGATACAGAGACAGTGACCAAGCATGTGGGGATAGGGTTAGGAAAGCCAAAGCCCACCTGGAGTAGCATCTGGCAAGGAATGTGAAGGGCAGCTAAGACTTACGCAGGCTAGTCAGCAGCAAAAGGAAGATGAGGGAAAATGCAGGCTTACTGCAGAATGGGGCAGGGGGACTGGTGACAAAGGACATAGAAAAGACCAAGGTACTGTTGCTCAGTGTGTTCTTTGCCTGAGTCTTTGCTGGTTAAGATTTCCCTTCAGAAATCCCAGGTGCCTCAGATCAGTGGGAAAGTGAGGAGCAAAGGAGGCTTACCATTGGAGGAGGATCAGATTAACTAATATATTAAGAAGCCGAGTGTACACAAGCATATGGGGCCTGTCTGGATAAGAGTAGGAGTACTGTGGGATCTGGCCCATGTCATTTTGAGATCATTCTTGATTGTTTTTGCAGGGTAATTGTAATCAGGGGATTTTTGAAGGCTTGGAAGAAATGTCTCTCCCATCTTTGGCAAGGGTAAGGGAATGGATCTGGATGACTGGAGACTGATAATCAGAGGGAGGAATAGCGTTGAAGGAATAATCCTGGAAACCATTTAAAAAAATATTAAGGACAAGGTGATGAGTAGTCAATATGGATTTACCAAGGGGAGATTGTGCCTGACTGACCCAATAACCTTCTGTAATGAAATAACTAGCTTGTCGAATGAGAAGAGGGCAGTGGATGTTGTTTTGGCTTTAGGTAGCAAGGCTTCGACAACTGTGTCTTCCAACATCCACAGAGACTAATGGTAGAGTATGGACTAGATGAATGAGCAGATGAACAGTGAAATGGATTGAGCTCTGCCAGTTCAACTAGATTTCAACAAGTTGTCATCAGTGGCATGATGTCCATCTGGAGACCAGTTACTGGTGGCTTTGCACCACAGAGGTCAGTACTGGTTCCAGTGCTATAAACATCTTCATTACTCTCTTGGATGATGACACAGTGCATCCTCAGCAAGTTTACAGATTATGCAAAACTGAGAGGTGGACTTGATAGAGAATTGGGTTTGCCATTCACAGGAACCTGGATGAAACGGACTGACAGGAAGCTCATTACATTCAACAGAGGGAAATGCAAAACTATACCTGGGTTGGAATAAGCTCCAAGTCTGTTGAAGTATTTTGGGTGACTGGACACACGTCCCATATTGAATAGGACATGGGAGTCCTGGTGAGCAAGAAGTTGAAGATGGGCCAGTTATGCAGCCTGTGGCAAAGAAGGACAGCAGGCTCCTGGACTGCATTGAGCAGACCTTTGCAGCAGGCCAGGGGAGATGATCCTTCCCTTCTGCTCAACCCTGGTGAGACCTCTGATGTCTAGCTTTGGGCTCTTTCATGTGAGAAAGACATGAATTTATGGAATTGAGTCCAGTGACAGCCCATGAAGGTGACTGAAGGACTTGAGCATCTGTTATGCTAGCAGAAGTTGAGAGAGCTAGGATTGTGCAGCCTGGAGGAGAGAAGGCTTAGGCAGATTTTTTTCAGTGTGTATTAATACCTGATGAGAGGGAGTAAAGATACAGCCAGACTCTTCTCAGTGATATCCAGTGAAAGGATGGGAGGCAGTGGGCACTAACTGAAATACAAGAAATTCCATTTAAATACAAGAACACACTTTTTTACTATAAGAGGGACCAAGCAGCAGAACAGATTGCCCACAGAGGATGGGGAGCCTCAGTCCTAGGATATGTTGAAAACCCATTCAAAACATGGTCCTGAGCCACTTTTGTAGTTGGCCCTTCTGTGATCAGTGGAGTTGGACTAGGTCATCTCCAGAGGTCCCTTCCAACCTCAACCACTCCTGAGTCTGGGAAAATGAGCTATGATTGCTGGAGATGCAGAATCATTCCAGAAGTCCTGAAGTACATGAGGATATAACTATTCATAGCAAGTGATTATGCATTTACCTCTGCTGTATTTTGGATGGTGGGTTTCTGTCTGTATGAACTCAATAAATGTGCAGCCTTGTGTCTCAAATGTGTTTGTATAGAGAAGAAATAGAGGTTTTAAGAGGGATACTTTAGGTTACTTGCAGTTCTGTGAAGGATGTGTTTTAGGTCTTTTTCTTGATTTTTGGATTGATTTTTGCTATGTGTGATTGTTTTTTGTTTTGTTTTTCTTTTTTGGGGTTTTTCAGGCTGTCAGAAATGAGTGTCCTTTTGTATATCTTGCTCTCTCAAATGCTGGGCAAATGTTAGAAAGGTCTAAGATCAAGCAGGGTTCTAGAGTAGTCTTCCTCAGAAGATTGGTCAGAAGGGAAAGAAACACTTCTATTAATCAAGTAAACAATTTAAAATACTGTATTGGTAGACTACACATTAAAGCCTGAATTACATTGTACACATCCTATCTTAACTTTAATTTGGAGTCTTTGCATTTATCTGTCTGGGCAAGAAACGGAGTGTGTAGAATAACATAAAAAGGAAGGAAAATAACCTGACGCCCAGGTGCTAAAACCAAGAACTGTTTCTTTCTTCTCCTAGTGAAAGATGATGAGTCTTGGTAAGCTGCCTTTTCAGTTTGAGTGTCAACCAAAAGAAAATTTAGGAAGAAATATATTATCTGAAGCAGACAGGATAGGCTATCATGGTTCATAACAACAGTACAACTTTTATTGGCCTATTCTGTCCATATTCAACCATTCTCCATTGTCAAAACAATGGAATAAATTTTTCTTTCTAGACCTGATGTGATGCAAGATGGAGACACATCCCCCATTTAGTGATCCTTGAATGTGAATGGTAAAACATGGATTCCCAAGTCCCTACATGTAGCTTCATTTGTAAATTAACAGTTTGGGTTTGTTTCTTTTTTATAATGTTGTAAGTTAGAAACTTGGAAAACTGGATCAAGAATATGTGAGGAGACAGTTGCATTTGTTTTGTTGCAGGGTTTAGGTTACATGCTTTCAAAGAGAACAGAGAGGGCACAATAAATCATAGTTAAAACATTCAACTCTTTGTTGCAAGGTTAGTGTTACTCAGAATAACTTTAGGCAAGTAGAATTGTGGACTAGTAGCAATAAACCATGTTCAGACATGAAAAAAAGAGACAATTTTAATGAAAAATACAGTATTACTGCTACATTTCTGTTAGCATCTGGCACACTGATATATGTGAAGGAAAAAGTGTCCTAATACTTGCCTGCTCTTTAAGGTCTGTGAATGTGTCTGTGTGTACATATGTATGTGAACACGTATATATAGTTATATGAGTATTTATTTCTCACGTTTCTTTCTGATAGTGTCTGAAGCTGAAATTTCTAGGGAGGCTGCTGACATGGAAATGAATAGAGAGAAGTATGTTGAAGAACTGAAGAAAGCATTGATAGTAGGAGAAGAATCAACTGGCAAATATAACTTTGCTATCTCAAGAGATGAAGGAAATATGGAGTGTCACTTCTCCTATGAAAGAAATCTGAAAGATGGCTCTGTAAGTATAGTTAAATGTTTAAATTTGACTGTTCAGCTATGAGAAGGACTTTCTTGGTACATGTCTGTATTTTATTAGGTTTTTTAAAATCAAAATTATCTGTGATACATATTTCAGATTGAATGAATATTGTGAACTCTGCTGTGGGCCAAACTAGGAACAAATTTGTGGTTTCCTATCAAAACTTGGTATTAGTAGAACTATTTCTGTATTACTTTCTTAAATGCTACTGAATATTACTTACCTGTTTAAGTTTTGGATTAGTGTAGTAATAGAATGATGGGTAATGGTTTTAAACTGAAGCCAGATAGATCTACATTCAATATTGGGAAGAAACTCTTTCTTGTGAGGGTGGTGAGACACTGGCCCTGGTTCCCCCATGAAGCTGTAGCTGCCCCATCTCCTGAGGTGTTCAAGGCCAGGTTGGATGGGGCTTGAAGCAATCTTGGTCTAGGGGAAGGTGTCCCTGCTCACCCAGGGGGGTTGGAACTAGGTGATTTTGAAGGTGCCTTCAAATCCAAGCCATTCTATGATTCTGTGATTTATGGTTTGTTTATTTTAAGCAGGATATGCCTCTATGTTGGAGTTGCAGTTTACTTTTAAGCTGTTACATTGCATAATCTGTAACTTTGGTTTCAATTCCTAACTTGGGAGGTTGGAACTTTCCTTTTTGAAATTTCTGCTTTGCTTGTTTCTTCTTCTCTTTCTCTACTCACCTAAATAAGGAAAAATATTAAAATTTAAGAAATATTATTTTCAAATGCTAAAACATGCTTTTAAAATGAGCTTTTTTCTTAATTTAAATATTTTTGGAAGCTAACACTATAATTGTTTCTTGCTTGGAAATGCATTCATTTATAACTGGGAATGTGGTTCTATGTTGGTTTGTTGCCTGCAAAGAAGAGAACACTCTTAAAGCAAGCAAGAAACCAGTATACTCTGTATCTGTAAATGCTTTTGGTTATTTCAGATTGGGGTTTGGTGTTAAAGCTTTTCTAGGGAAGAAGCTAACAAGGTTATCATCCTTGCTCGTATTTTTTAGTACTTTTTTTTTTTCCCCTATAAAAATTAATGCTCTGCCTTTCCCAAGGTTTGTTACAGCTTCAGTTGTGCTAAGGTAGCAGATGGACAGACAGACCACTTGGTTACAGTAGTGAAATTATTTGGATTTAAAAAGCACTTATTTAAAATCGCACTGATGCAGTTCAGGGCACAGTTCTGCAGCGAAATTCACTGGCATTGTTGTGGGGAAGAAAGTTGTGGGGAGAGAATGGAGATGAGATTGCAGATAGGGAAGAGTAGGAATGTCTTTGGCCAGATTTTCTTTCCTGGAGAAAAAAATCTAGCAGAGTTGTGTCCGGATGCAGTGTCCAGGGATTGTCCTGCCTGCTTTGTTTTAAGGGATTTCTATTTCAGACCTTCATTTTGTTGGTTTTGGCAGGTCTCATTTTTTAAGAAACTAGCAGAGATGTCTGACTTTTAATGACAAACCAAACAAAAGAAGGAGACTGCCCTCTCTGGGATGTGTCAGTTGGAAGTGGAAGGTGGAAATAAATTTTTTGCTCTAAATTGGAAATAGGCGAAGAATGCAGTATAGGGATTGATCTCAAACTTGACTGTGTGTATAGTTCGTGTATGTGTGTCACATTAGATGAGATGAGGAAAAATTCACTTTACAGAAGGGGGGCATTTATATTACCTGATCAGTAGCAACTCACTCACATGCTTGTAGTAGTTTTTTACTTCATTTTAGTAAGCAGAAAAAGAGAGGTTCAGTGGAGTGAAGTTCTACTTTTTAAGAGTACCTCATTATAGGCCTTTTTCCTTGAACAATATAGGAAATTCAGCACAGTTTGGCTGAGATGCCAAAAGCTAGATGGTGGAGGTCTTCCAGTCTGCATTATCAATATTTCTGTGTATTTACCCAAGGCCTTATGGGCTTTATATCCCCTTCTTGACACTTCTTGTGAGCACACAGTGCTGAGTGCTGTTAACAAAGGGTCTAGGTCAAAAGTACTATATTACAGCAGGATTACAAAGTTAGGACCAAATTTTACTCAGAAAACAAGATTGTGTTTTTCTTGTCTGTGTCACAGATAATGCATTGTAAATACCAGACAGATTAAATACATGGTGGTTTTTTATTAAGGGAAAATATCTTCATATAGATGGGCCCACCTAATACAGGATTCCATCAGTTAAGGCTTATGAGAAATTTAATTCATTTGAAAACGCGTTTATGTTAATATGGGAAAATAATAATCTGGCCAAAGAAAGTGAAGATACAAAGTGTCCTAATATGCTTACTTTTAGCTTTGGGTGTCAAAAGTGTGTTTTTAGTAAAGATTTAATTTCTTGGGTGAAAACACACCTTTTTTTTCCTCCTATACTATACTAATGCCTACAAATAAAATGGCCAAAGCCTTTGTCAGAGTTACAAATAGCTTTCATATATATAATAGAATATGTTTCTTACCTTTTGCAAATTATTTGTGAAGGTGTTTATGGTGTGTATCTTTCACCACCAGAGTAGGAAATTTATCCTCCTGGGTGCTGCACATTCAGAGGGCTGAGATTCAGCTATATTTGTATTTACCACAGAGGAAAGCTAGAGAAAAGACTCTGCAACTTAAACATGACTAAAATTCGGTGTTCTCACTAATCAGTACTTATTTTTCTCACTGGGTATTTGTCTTTATGTCTTTTTTTTTTACTTGTTATGAATATTTTGTCTTTCTCTCTTCATATTTCAGCAACACAAATTATAATCTTACCAGTCTTGTGAAGAAAGTTGTGGGGCTGGGATGGGAACAGGAAGACGATGGTCATGTGTGTGGAGAGAGAGGAGCTTTTGATTAAACTGTACTGCATCTCTTTGTTAGATGTGCTACCTGCAGTCAAACTGAGAGATGTCGTTAATAAAGTAATAAACAATAATAATAATAAAGTAATAAAATACATGTTTTTGTTTAAAAATGTGGGCGTAGAGGAAAAGGCACAAAAATTTCCAATTTTGACAGTCGTGCATGTAATACTACTTTCAAGTTCCCTACTCCTTCCTCTCCTACCCCTTTGTATTATTAATCACCAATGTGAGAAAAGTCCTATTAAATTACCACGAGTAATTAAAAGATTACTATTCTTAAACCAATGTTTTTATAATTTATAACAGAGGAGAAATTACAGAAACATATGCATAAAGATGTGGATGGTTGTATATTCAAATACTGAATGTTTTGCTTAGTCTTAAATAATATGATTAACACTTTTTAGTTAAAAAAACCCGTAACTTCTGAAATATGTTGTAGTTTTGTGAGCTACAAAATGCATTTAAATTAATGCAGCTATCTATTATTACAAATTTTTAATCCAAAGATAAAAGTGTGTAAGAATAAATTCTAGACTCTTGGGAAATCAATATGCCTTTGTATATATGCCTGGTCATATACACAAAAGTGATTATTTTAATTAATTTTGATTAAGCCAACCAATAGCATGATGTTAATCATCAACAGTCACCTGTGCCCATTTTGGCCATTAATTTCCAAGACTGTGCTCTGCCATAGCTCTCTGTCCAGTCTGGGTAAACCACTAATTACTATAAATTATGAGTAAAACTGTTACAAAATAATTTGCCTTTTTTCTTCTGAACACATAATAGATGCAATTGAGTTATTTCCTGGGCCCTTATTTACAGTCTATAAGCAGTCTATAAATTATTACTGCCAGAAAAATTTGTGAGGTTCAGATACATGATGGGTATACCCCAGTTGGAACGAGCATGTTAAAAGCATCTTAAAGAATTCACAGTGGTAAATTCTTCCAGCTTGTAGAACAAGTTGCTTTTTATTCTGTCCCCTTGTAAGAAAAATCATACATGTAGATAACATAGTTTAAATGAATAATCTGCAGTAACATTTCTTATGCATTTGTAATTAACTGTAGTTAATAATACTATGATGTTGACTAATTTGCAAAAAGAACATGTCTGAGGAAGCAGAAAAAAAAGCTCTAAGCTACAACTCATGTTTTTAGATATCACATCCATGTAAGAGAAGTATATTGCCTTAACAAGCAGTGTTTACACGTGTTTCAGATCAGTAATTTAGTAACTATTGACTGATGTCAAGTAAAGTTAACTATGTCACCAGTGTTACTTGCTTTTTTGCTTGATGAGCATAATTTTCAGTTTGGTAATTACCAATGTTGAAATACTATGTATATAATCTTTAGACACACACATAATTTTCAGGGGTTTAGTGAATGTGTAAATCTGAAATACTCTGTTTTTAATAGTCTCTTTTTCTGAAAGCTTTTTTCTTTTTTTTTGGTATTTTTAGTATTGTACTCCTCTATTAGTTTTCCAGTCTTCTGGTGGAGAATATCTGTAGGTGATTTTGGAGTAGTGAGTGGTAACTTCATAATGATAAAATGTGTTAGATGCTGAGTTTATGTTTCTATAACTATATTAAACTGTGGTATTTGAAATAATTTTTACCTTCTTTGGAGCAACTTGTATTCCCGAAAATACAACTATGTGCCAAAACTGTATTGGGTGGTCTATAGGAGTGCAAATAAAAATAGTGTAGTGATCTTAAGCAAAGGAAAATGTAGGCATATTATTGGGAAAAAATTTCTGATGTTGAAACGTGTTTTACTGCTGAAATGTTTGCCAGGGGAAGTGTCAGCCCCTTTGCATCAGTCCGGGATGGACTGGACAAAGGAATGGAAAATACTCTGTAAGAAACTACCTTGCATTGGCAGTACACTACACTAGATGACTTAATAGGTGTTCTCCATCCCCAAAACCTGTGAGTCTGTTTGCCTGCCAGGACTACTGTGCATGTGAGCTCCACTGATCTGTGATGCAATGAATGTTTTCACTGAGGATCTTGTATTTACAGGCAGATGCAGAAACACACAAGTTGGAGAGCAATAGGATGAAGGATGTAGGTTTTGCAAATTGGCTCACGAAAACAACTTTATCATCCCTCATTAGGTGCCACAGATTGGTTGTTCAAAGTTTATTGTGTTTTTTGTCACCTAGTTGGTACATTTGACAGTGGTAGGTGTGGCAGAGAATTCTCCACTATAGCAAGAAATGTGGGCATTATAAACATCTCATTCAGTTACGCTTACAAACAAGCCCTTAAATATCAGTTGGGTTTTCCTTTTCCTAAATGACAGGGAAGGCTAATTATCCCTTATTTGCTTATGGAGGTAAGTTTGGAGATTAAAAACTTCCCTGTGGTTCCTCAAGACTACTTCCCCCTTTTTTGTACTGGTTCATTAAGGCTGGAATTACACTTGTGAGCCAGAGCCCTATATTGAGGGCCTGGGAGACCTGCCACAACTGAAGGGAGTGTAAGAAGGCAGGTTGCATCCAGGTGTGAAATCCCTTTGACAGTTTTTTGTATAGCTTTTACCACCAGCATAAGTAAAGATCAGGGGAGTAATTTACAGCGTAAGAGTAATTCAGAAGACTACAATATACAATGTAATTCACCTCTTGTTTAATTGATGAACGACTAGGTTCCTTCCATGAACTGAAGTCTACCACCCAAGCTAGGTGCTTAGAAGTAAATTCTTGCAACTACTCCATCACTATTCTTGTTGTTTGAAACCTAACCTATTTTTCCAAATGCCTTAGAAAGTGTTTACAGTGGTTAAGATATAATAATGATGTATATATAAGATTCATGTAATGAATGAATCTACTTATATCCTGTTGCTTTTTTTCAATGGACGAAAAAATTCCCCAAGTCACAAGTAATTAATACCTGATTAGAGAAGCTGTCTTCTTAACGTGTTTATTTTGTAGTGTCATAGTTGCATGTAATTTTATAAAGTATCAGAATAAGAATCATAACCTAATTTAAGGCAAGTCTGTAAGCATGTTAGTACTTTTTTGCTTAACATTTTGAAATGGTGATCAAAAAAAGATTAAATGCTGTCTGACTTTTATAAATACTTCTTCTAACTGTATCTCAGCTTGGTGTAGATGAGCCTAAAAAATGTAATCCTTTAAAAATTCTGATGTGTTTTGGGATTTATGTTTCTAATGACAGGTGGCTTTGCTGCAGGGAGTTCAGCACTGCCCTTAGGAACTGGTTTTAGGGTGGTGAGGGCAAAGCAGGCTGTTAAGAGTCACATTAAAATAACAATGGGTTTGGTATACAGTGGGACTTGTGTGTCAAGCCAGCTGCAGTGCGAAGTGGGCCACACACACAGAGATCTCAGTAAGGGGCCATTGAGGCTGGGCCAGAGAAACTGCTGCCACCTAAACAAACACCATCACAGAGTCAGTGATTTAGCGCTTGATCTAAGTAGGTGACCACTTGGAAGTAAATCTTTCTAAGTACTTTAGCAAGTCACTCCACATACAATAAATAATGGGAATCCGGCAGGATTTTTTTTCGTAGTGGCAATTAAATTGATTAAATAGCCTTTGATAAACAATTATTTGAGTGCAAGCAGTCTTCTTTTTTACAGTAATGTGACAGGCTCTGGTTTTCTTCTTCCCTTTTGTGTAAGTTTGTAAACAGGGAGGATATGAGCTTAAGAAATTCCACCTTAAATACAGTATTGTTGCTAATTAGGCTGATGGAAGAGATGCTGTTACTTGTCTTCCGTTTCCTGTGGCTGCTTTTCTGTGGTCGGTTCTGTGAGTCCATTATGAGTTTACAAGTTAAAAATAGTAGGAGAAATCCACACTAACCAAAACTTTTCACAGCATGCCGAATGAGTGAAGTAGAATTATTAGAGTTTTTTATGCTGTCCGAACTGTCTTGGTTCAAAGTTTAAATAGTTATTTGCTCCAAACCACTGAGGTTATTTTGTTTGGATAACAAAGGTCACCAAGAGTTCAAATCGTTTCCCAGGCAATACGACTCAACTGGAAAGACAAAGATAGGTCAATATAAAAGCGATTACTCTTCTCTATCATTTATCTGTATGTACTTCAGGATTTAAGAGTGTACACTTGAATGAGTTTCTCGGAAGCCAGGTTTAGAAATTGCTTACTAATGTGCCTTATATAATAAAAGCATTAAGTATTATCTTTTGCATGATCTCAGATGTCTAGGTGCTGCATGATTTTCCCCATCTCGCCTGATCTGTGCATTTATGAACTCTTCAGGTCTTGTAGGTACACTTTAAATGCAGTCCATCACTTCTCTAGCCTTCAGAAAAGCATTTTTAAAAAAAATAAAATGAATTTTTCCCTCCAGGTACTAATATGTGTACAATATTTGACAAAATATCTGGAGAATTAGGTTAATGCTATTTTCTTTGTTTAGCTCTTTGATTGTAATAAGCTATTTGACTGTTTAGCTATTTGATTGCTGCTTCAAGTAAGTGATGGTTTGGAGAACTGTTGGGGGAAGTACATTTTAAAATACTGTTAGTGTATACCTTAAAAAATGAGGGATTGTTGAAAAAGGAAGAATCAAACACTGCAATTAATGATTTTCCCATTCCTCTCTACCTGTTAGGATCTGTGGATTTCACTGGAACTATCTAATTGAAAAAACATAGTAGTTTAACTGTTTTAAGGCCTATTTTAAATTACACTATAAAGTGCCTTTTCTTGTTTCGCAAGCTTTTAAAAACAGCTGTACAATATTATTAAAATAGCAAAATAACAGTTACTGATTTGATTTATAGAAGAAAAATCGTCAGTTGTCCTTTCTCCCTCCTGATGTTATTGTATTGTCTCCTTTCCCTTCCTCTCAATTCCTTCAGTTTTTGCCTCTTTGGCATACCTGCTGTGCATTTCAGATCTGTGTAGACATCAAGGCTTACTTTTACTTGTACAGCTGAGTGCAAATGCTTTCATTTTACGAGGAAAATCTTTAAATCATGGCATACTGACAAGTCCTAGTTTCCCAAGAAAAATACAGAGGACAGTAGATCCTCTGGAAAAGATATTACTGTGTGTGGGTTTTAAAACTTCACTACAAGGCTGTAGTCCCATATTCTGTGCAAGAACGAGTGACAGCCAGAGCCTGAGGAGCAGCAAGGATCTCACCTATGTTTCTCTTCAGAAATGCTTTTACAGCTCCAGAGGAAGCATTCATCTTTCTACCTGCAAAGGCACAGGAAAACCCTCAAGTTCATGATGATAGTGTTTTTTTAAATTTTGCATCTGCTAAAATACTGAATGAATGTGTTTTACTCCTCAAAGCTTTGAGTGATTGCTTCCAGTTAATTTCAACATATACTAGTTCTGCTGCAGTTACATAGCAATACTGTCTTGAAATGTTAAGAAAAAAAGAAAAATATTGACATGTCCAGGATTTTTTAGTAACAGGCAAATACATAGATATCTTTGTGTAATGTGATGCAGAAATAAGGTAGCTGTAGTACTTGGAGTAAGGAAGGTGTTATGCATCCTGTTATTTTCTTCCCTTAAGTTGCAATGATGTGAAATACACGTATTTTTACTCGGTTACTTATTTTATGAAGTCACTGTATATTAGTAATTCTGACATAATAATTAGGTTTGCTCTGAACAGTGAGAAAAAGTTCCTAATTTCGTTGTTCAACAACCAGAGCAAGGTCAACTGTTTTCAGTTGAACAGTGCTATTTTAATTTTGTTACATCACTATGAACACTGAAAACTGTCTGACCATAGGATTTTATGGAATGCTAATTGCTCCCTGTTAGATGTCAGACAGTACATAAAGTTTGTGTTTCATCATGGAGGACAAATCCTAAGGCTCTTTGATTTTTAGATTTAAAATTTGAAGCCAAATTACATATATTGATTTAATTGCTCTTTTGGATATAGAATGTAACTGATACTCGTTTGGGGTTTTGGGTTTTCAGGATGGAAATGTTAGTCTTTCTGTGTGTGTTCTTCTCTGGCAAATCCAAGTTCTGGGTGTTTTTTTTTTAAGACTTGGAGTTACAGGTATTTGTTCTCTTCATACAAGCACATTGTCCTCTCAGTGTACATTATCTTCATGTTTTCTCAGTGCATGATTAATGCCTGTAAGTTATTAGTATGACACAAATATGTAACCTTATGCTAATTTGTGGTAACAGAACCTTGTCAATGCTCTTAGGAGCTGCAGAGCTATCAAGAAGTGGAATTTGGAAACAGACATATTTTCTACTGCTCATTGAGTCTGGACTATTGAAACACTTCATTATTCTAAATCTATTTACCTGACTTAAATAGTCTGGGGGCAGGGCAGTAAGGTAAGGAGTGGGAAAAACCCTCCAACAGTGAGATATCAGTAGGAAAAGAAAAACTGCACACTGTCCTCATCCTCTCAAGAAATAAACTGAGCTCTCCAATCGAAGAATTGCTGTGGTGGCCTTTATTAGCAAATAGCATCCATCACATTGAATTCAGATGTGTAAAACCTGTCAGATATAGTCTTCTACATACTACGTGGGTCTTCTGGTTTGCATAGTCATGCTTTTTAGTAGTAGTTTCCATCAGTAAACAGAAATACTTCATTGTAGTTTTTTCTTGCATCTCTATATTACTATATTTTCTTAATAGAAGTTGCCAATGATTTGCATCATCAGGTAGAAGCTATATTATAGTTTGTGTGTTTATGTGTAGGTGCAAACTGATAAGTGTGGGCTGTCGTGCCCTTATTCTAAAGCTGTTTTAAATTGTTTTTTATTCTTACTAGAAAGTAGTGCATGAAACATGCTCTTCATTGTTGGATGTCAGTTAATGAATTTCTAGTTCAGCTTGGGATAAAATTCCAACTTATCTAAAATGACTTTGTGCAGAACCTGAATTACCATCCTCCTCAAATTTTCAGCTGCTTGTTGCATTTTATACTAGATCTCTGTGCACTTAGTTGATTGCTATACACTTTGCAAAGTAACAGGAGATAGTTTCATGACTTCATATTGAATATATTACTTTGCAGTTGAATTTGTTGCTGTTCAGTTTTACTAGAAAGAGAATTCGTTATGTTATGTGTAACTGGTCCATCCCAGAAACATTATATGGGTGGATTTTGCTATTTATTTGGAATGAACCTGACCAGACTCCTCTCTAGCCTGAATCTATACTCTTCTGTGACCTGAATCACTCTCAGGAAAAAAAAAAAGAAAAATTTATACACTACCTAATGTAGCTTTTAGAGACTTACTAACCTGAGATATTGATTGGCAGTCACACTGCAAGTAAATGTTCTAGTCTAGATGACAGGTCTAAGCTTGTGGTAATGTGATGAACTTGAAAATCTGAAGATACATAGTGGGAGAAAAATTGTGAACTTGTCTAGCCTTTATAAGTACAGTTTTATTCTCAATTTAAAATACTGCTTAAGCTAAACAACAATCCTATTAACAACCATGTATAATGAGAATGTGTCTTTTTAATAATAATGCAGAGATAATTATTTTTAAGGTGGTTTTTTTTTTTTCAAACACTTGAAAATAAAAGCATTCACTATTGTTTTTTAATACCCTGAGCTCACAAAGATGGTAAAACAAGGTAGTCTTGCTACCTGCTTTGAGAATCTTATTTTCTAAATCTGCCATTTGCACTTCAGTCTGTTGGTTTTGTCAGTGTTGCTGATGTTGCATACAGACATTTTTTAAGTACTGTAGTTTTAATCTCATTAGGAAATTGTGAGGTGTTGTCTAGGACATAGGTCTGAACAAGAATGCCAGTACTAGTGAATAGCAAATGAAGAATGTTCGAAGGGTAATTTCAAATAGACACTTGTGTAATTATAGTAAAAAATAAAAATTTGCCTTGTGTCAATGGAAATTATTGAACCCACTGAAATGGTAGCTTGCTTCATGTTGTCTGTTTAACAATGAAGGTTTCTGTAAAGTCAGTCATCATGGTTATCCATTGCTCTCCAAACATCCCACTTCTAAAATGAAGGGGTCTGAGTAAGTAATATTGTGTATCAGTAAGGACAGTTGTCTGCAAGCTGACAATAGTTTGCTAGCAGGCACTCCTGAGGTTTGGTGCTTATTGTAAAGCAGCTGTCTGCCTTAATCTTCTGGGCTTTGTTCCCAATATGACAGGGTGCCTGTCTTCTTTGTGGTTCCCCTCCACTGAGACTGAGAGTACACTGGAACAAAATCCATGCCTGAAGGTAGAGAAGTAAGTAGCATCTCTCTCTGACCTGTCCCTTCCCTACTTGTCCTAGCGTGAAGATGGCTGGAAAACAACTGTTATATTGGAAAAAATGTCTCTCAGCAATAATAAGGAAAAAAAAGTACTTAGACATATTCCTGGATTTTTTCAGGATTACTTATGAAGAAAATTTGTATAATGTTGAAATCTGTCTTGTGTTTGTAATCTCACTACTTTTTATTTTTGAAGAGCTGCATTAGTTACAGTAGTTACATTGCTAGCTGCACTAGTTGATACACAGCAAAACAATTACATTTCTGAGAGACCCAGCTGAAGGTTTTGTTAGCTGTGATGGGTGGCAAAAGCATGTTTCCATTGCCTGTAAATAAATGTGAATTCTCTCTTGTTCAAGAGATTAGAGGAATAATCAGCCTGCTGGTATGCTTGTGTGTTAGCTTGAAAAATATGTAACCTACATAATGAAGATGTTCTGCTTGCAAGAGTCCCTGCAGGCTCTGATTGAATTATGCAAGGTGTTTGGGAAAAGGGTAATTTATTAAGGCCACTACTTCGACAATGGTAACAGAAGTATTGTGCTAACCAGTGGAAGGGGGTATGTTATGTGTATTAGCTATCTGACATAGTTATAATTTAAAAAAAATATTATTTCAGTGATGTAATCCAGGGATAAAACCAGCATGATTGCAAAAAGAACATCCTTTCTCTGGCAAAAAAAAAAAAAAAAGCTCATGTTGTTGTAGTCCTGTATCTTGAGAGAGGATGAGTAAAAGATGGAAACCAACCAAAGCTGTTCCATAGTCTGCTCCAAAATTGCTTCATTAGTTTGTTTCAAAGTTTGTTTCTCTGCTCTTTCTCTGCAAGCATACAATATATCTTGTACTGAATGTAGTAATTTTCATGGAAATTAACACTTTATCCTAAGCTGTATCACTATATATTTTGTTGTTAGAAAATCAATGTCCATGTTCACCTTTAATAACATATAACAGTACAAAAAGGTACCTATAACCAGGCAGTGCTCTAATAACTTAATGATTGAGGGCATCAAACATGGCAAATTATTCAAGGTAAAGGCATTCTTAATTTGTGATAAAAATAATTCTGCCAGATTGTGTGTAGGAGGGATGGCAGGACTTCTCCATGAACTCTTAGGCATGCTCTACCTTGATTTTTTTGAATGTCTGCTCACATTCAAGGGGCATTAGAAATGGATGAGCACGCTGGTCTTTGGAGTGGGAACACTGAGGTGAACACTTGGGCTCAGAGGTTTCCCAGGACCCTCATACAAGTTGCCCGTGAAATCCTGATGAGGGCCTGACTGTACACATTGCAAATGCACTTGATTTGACATTGTAATTTAATTCTCCTTTTTGTATGTGGTCCTTGAGAATTTTTTTTAATCCATTTTTCTTAAGTGTCTGTTTACTTTGTGGCTAGAATGCTTGGAAGATGTTAAGTTACGTGGTATTTACCACAGGGCAAGACTGAGGCCATTCACTGTAACTGAGTATCTTGATTAGTGGAAAATAATGAGGGTAGATACTAATCTTATTTTCATGCCATTATATTCTTTGGTTGGGGTGGTGGATCTCTGTAGGTTCTATAGTACAAACATAAAAAGTGAGCACTACCCCCCATGAAAACCCAGGCATGAAAGGAAAGGTGTCTGAGTTTCTTACGAGGAAAATAAACCTACTTCTTTGGTGCAGGAAAAAAAAAAAGCAACTAAACTGTGAAGGTGCATGGAGTGATTAGAGCTGAAGGTGTTAACTGGTTCACAGATCTTAATAGCAGATGTGATGCTGACACCTGTGTTAACCTAGAGAATAAATGGCAGCACTGCTGTTCTTTAACCATACTGAGCTTGAGCAGACACTGAGATTCAGGAGAGGGGCTGAAGGATGTACGAGGTGTGCCAATAGAAATAGGACTGAGAGTCATCAGCTTAGAATGGAGAGGTGAATTTGAGTGTAAATAGCATCATCAAGACTTAACATACAGGAAAATGAAGAGACCAGGAAGAAAGTATTTTAAAACTACCCTTATGAGCTAGCAGTTCAAAATAAATGCTTGATCAGAAATGGGGAGAAAAAGAAAAGCTTAACTTGTTTTGGCTTTAACTTCTGTTGGACAAGCTGATATCTAAAACTGGCAGTATACATTTTTTTTTTACCTTTATTACTAAGAGATTGTAAGACATCAGTTGGGAGGTAGTGTATTCCCAGAGTTTACCCATCCCAATCTAGCTCAAGTTTGTCAGACCGACTTTCTATAACATGGGTGCTGTGGCTTCTTTCTGGTGTGCTGCCAGAGCTGCATGTGTTCGTCAAATGTTGTTTAGTCCTTGCAGCATATTTATGCCATCTGGAAATGCATGTTCTTCCCTTCCTGAACAATGGTCTTTAATCAAGAATGCTATTATGGAAAAGCTAGAAAGAGTAGTATACATAATTAGCAGGATGCCAAAATTAGAATTACACATACATTTTTTCCTAACCCCATCATATTGCACTCAGGGTAACAAGCTTGCAGAGGGGTACATAATCTCTGGAATCAGTACCTTTATCCATCATCTCCCTTATTTCTGTGTATATTATTCAGACTCCACTTAAAGAGCTTCAGGGTAATAAAGTCATCTTGAGCCTTTAGGAATTGCATACTGTTTTTAATTTTTTGGGAAATTCCATTTTTCCAGGTCTGTCTAAACAGAAATATCCATAAAACCATTTCACACCTGTTGTGCTTCTTTCTTCATATTACAAAAAGCATGAGCTTTTTGTTCCACGCTTTTTCAGGAACAATTTCTTGCTTGTGCTAAAGCTCCACTAACTTTTTTGCAGTTGGTACTAAACTAAGATGTAGAGAATGCAAATATGTTTGAGATGGTGTTAATTCACTTGGTACTTGGTTAATTCACAGGAACTGAAGTGTGCCTGGTAGCCTTCTGAAAATGTGAGCATTTACAGATGGTAATCAAGACTCAGGTATATACATTCAGTCACAGGTGTAAAACTGTTCTGAAGCCTTTTGCTTTTCTGAGGTGTTTCTGTTAATTTGTAGTAATTTTGTATGCCAAATATTGACAGGTTGATCTTTTGTTGTGGGTTTGTTTGTGAGTTGTTTGGTTTTGGTTTTTTTCCGTGTTATAGTCAAATAGTGGGGTCAGGGGAAAATGTCTCTCCTTGGGTTTTCTGGTAGTGCTGTAGCTCTTGATAAAGCTCCATTCCTTAATCCCAGTACTTCTGGAGCTGATTGAGAGAACTTTCTTTCTCCCTTCTTAAAACCAATTTTGTAGAAGCTGATTTTTAATTGTTTTGTTTTTCTCTAGTTGCGATTTTAAGTCCGATCAAAATCTAGCTGTCTAACCATGGATCAATGCAGACACATATTCAGGGTTTATCAGGGACAGGTCAGTCTGCCTGTCAGGGAGCTTCTGGACCTTTGTAGACAGGCTTACGAATCCGTGATACCACGATGTTTGAGTGAGTGGAGGCTCTCCGTGTGATTGCACAGCGAATTCAGAGGTTGACAGAAGATACTTGTGATATGAGCTTCCTGTTGAATTTACCACAGCTGCCATACTGGTTTTCAATTTATCTCAGAACTTCATGGCTATGTGGGTACAATCAAATTTTTATCAGTTATCTGTCAGTCTGGCATTTTAGTGACTTACTTCTTAATTCTCCATTGCTTTTACATAAAGAAAGACTTGTATTTTGTGGTGTATGAGTGACTTGATTTGGTAGCTTGTGCATGTGAGGCTGCAATTTCATCCCTAATATCTCTAGAAGTTTTTCCTGGGTGATATTTTTTTCCCCTGGTGTGGTTTGACACGAAGGAGCTTACCTCACAAGTTCAGGTGTGGGACTTGAAGTGTAACTGCTATTCAGTTGGAGTAGTACCTAAAATGTAACTCTTTAACCAAACAAAAAAGAATACAAAAGAAATTGCAACGAATTACAGAATGGGTAGTGATGGAAAATGATGTAATTCAACGAATGGCAGCTTTTTTTTATACCCCCCCCAAAAAAAAGGTCCCTAAATGTCTGATCACATGCCTTAGGAAAATAACACATAGATTGCAAAAAGTGAGCATTTTCCTTACATCTACAACTTTAAACTTAATCTGGACCATAACTTTAGAAAGAATATATTTCAATATGGTCAATAATCTGTTAATGTTTGTTGACAAATTAATGTGGGATTCTCCAGAACTGAGGCATAAAACTGTCAATCCTTTAGTAGTTTGGTGGGTAACATAAAACCTCTGTGTATTATTTTTTTTATATACACCAGACTAAATTGAACTCTTTGTAAACTTAATTGAGGATGGCAGCAATATATGTTGATTTTTGAGAAAAAAAAACAAAACATTTTGCTCTAAGGTTAAGGTAACAGTTGTGGAAAAATTATATAGAATTCTGAAATTATTTTTTAAATGTTGTGGTACATTGAGGGAAATAGTTTTTACTGATGCAACTAAGGCTCTAAGTTTTCTGTTTCATTGATTTACATGAATCCTTATCCTCTATTACTGCTGTAAATTATAAAACTTCAGTCGTATCACTCTGAAATGAATAAACTTTATTCTTATTTCAGAGAAACAATTTATGATTCATTAGAGTAATTTTGGCTTAGTTGTAGGTTAGTCTTTTGAATTTATTAGGATTGCTTGCCTAAATTTTAGAAAGTTTCAACACATTGTAGATATAAGGTAAAGGGTATAGAAGTGTTTTTTCTGTTTCTCAGAATTCAGAAAAATAAATTTATAGTTGAAAGCTAACTTTTGTATGGTGGGACTCCAATGGATGCAAGAATCCTTAATGGCTGTTGTGTAACTATTGGTCTCAAAGTACTATGCAACACAAGACGGAGACACACATTCTTCTTGTATTTATTATTAAAGCTTTGGGTAGTGCTCAAAAACAGCTTATAGTTGACAAGTAACATAAATCAAATGTTGTTAACACCCAAGCTATAGACATTTGCTACTTTAGAGACTAATCCTGTCTCTTACATTAGCACAGATTGGATTATGCAATGGTCTTATTAATTGAAATGGTCTGGCATTTCTACAGCAGCTCCACTGAAAGTTTGCACAAGTTGTAATTAGTTTTGAAAAGCTACATTTAACCTCTTACGCAACTTAGCCTTTTTTTAAAGGAGTATCTTTTTAAAAGCAAACATATAGTTTTAGTTTATGAAACAGGACAGTGGGAGGTGTTACTTTGGTAAGGCCCCAGTAAATCTTATTCAATAAGGAGATATTAAACTTAGCTAAGCTATAAAGGTAATCTTTTAAAATACTGGGTAGATTCTTTTTTTTTTTTTCTGTGCATCTATTTTATGTTCATCTGGTGGATGATACATTGTCTGTATTCCAGAATATTTCTTGCAGGACAGGCTAGCTGTAATCTGAGAAGGGCAGAAAGAAAATTGAAAAAAAAAAATAAAATTGAAAAGCAATACTGATAAGATTTCTCATGTTGAAGCATTGCAAGTATATCAAGCATTTTTATAATTGCTTGTTATAAGAGATTGTCTTTTAAACTTATAACCACCTCATTGTTTCTTTTCACTTCATCAAACTGAAGGCAGGCAGAATCCTGAAGTCTGGCCAAATGGCACACCTCTTTCGTTCAAATGAGGATATATTGGTTTTGGGCAATGCCCTGAGTACAACTTTGTCATTGTTCATTGGTCAGGGTGAAGATACTACCCCAAGGGAACATTTGAGGCACCTGTTTCTATTTGAAAATCACAAGTTTATGATGATGTTTTTGGAAAAAGTTGTGTGAGGCATTGACTAACTCGGTATTGCTTTGCTGGGGGAAGGAGTAGATTTAAATGAAACCAGCAGATTCGTTTGTGGGGGATTTTATCTGTCTTGAGTGATGAGTGTCTAATAAGCACTGTTACAACCTTCCTGCTTTGATTAGTTTTCTGAAGGAAGAACTTGATGATGATAATATGGCAATGTACACACTCTGTTCCAAGTTCTTTTTCCTTTCCTGCAAGGAAGCCTACACCTTGCCTCAGTGGTATGTATACTGTAATATCTTTGTGTGTTAAAATTTTTGTATGCATTTGGTGTAGCAGACTAAAGCAGAGTCTAAGAAAAAGGATCTCTTCAGCAGATGCACCAGGAAAGTTCTTTGTTGATCAAATCGGGGCCGGATGTAGGGTAAGAGGGATTGATTTTTCCTTCAGCACAATCCTTACAGTAAGGAGAGGGGAAGAGAGGATTTGTCATTCAGCTAGTTCTCTCAATTTCACTAAAATGTTTTTATGTGTGGTGGCCTTTCTTCTCTTCCCCTCTTCGTTAGAAACCTTATTTTAAAATACAGAAAATAAAGGTGCCAGGAAGACCTGAAGTGTAACTTTGATCCCATAGTGGTTTTTTGTAACAGCTGAGAATTACCCAAGTGTTGCCTACCATGAGTGAACTCTTGGTTTCCTCTGAAGTTGAGCATTTAAGTTGGGAGATAATTCTGTTACAGATCCCAGCTGCTCTCTTCAGTGAAGAGAAGTAAGTATTCATAGCCATGGCCTAAGGAGAGTTGTTTAAGAGATAGGATCTGGTTTCCTTCAGTGTTTGTTTTCAAGGATTATCTTTTGGTCAGAGTAGATGCGCAGCTGTTTCACAGGTCCTAAATTTTCCATTCCTTATCAACTTGACACCTATGGAAGATAGGCAAGATCTTGAATTTCCATCAGTTCTTTCCCATGGGCATGGAAACTAATTTTAGAACACTTGGTAGATAAACAGTTGAACTGATAATTTCAGAGCATTTTAGGTCACATACCAGTATTTTTATTTTAGTTCATGCAATATTGTAATTAATAGAAATGGCAATAGTTGTAGGCAATGGCATACTAAGGCACTACATATTTTTACAGTAGTGCTATTACTTATAGGCACTTCAGTTTGGAAAGTTTTGTCTACAAATACATTTTTGCTGAAAATTCCACTAAGAATAATGCCAAAGGAATGCTGAATATTTGCTGAAATCAGTTGCTCTTAGTCCTCTGCATGATGACTTCTAAAACTCATCTAGATGCCTGTTGTCCTTCTCATCTTCAGGGAGACTTTGTGAACATACTCTCTTTGAAAAATCTCAGGCTGTTTTTTTGTTGTCTGCTTATTCCAGACTTTACATCATAAATGAGAGCGAGTGAAGTGCAGTAGTTAAGTGAGCAGCAGAGCAGATAGCCAAGTAAAACAAGCTGGAACTTTTAACTTGCTCATCAAACACAGTTACACCTGAATTTGGATTTCAGAAATACTATTTATTGTTCAGTCCATTTGTTGGATCTTGTTGAAACAATCAAACTTCAAAGCTGAAGTAGCAGCTTTTCAATTGAAATTTCTAAATTTTGACCCTTTGACGTATGTTGCATCCTCATCAGTTGGAAATTGTGTCTCAGTTCAAAACTAATGCAATTCAGGCATTTCATTTGTTGTAAAGGGAAGTACAAGATATCAAGGGAGGGCTTGGTTCTTACATTTGTGCTAAGCCTTAAAAACTGGCCACTGGGTCAGCCAATTTATGTCTCAATAGCTTTGGACTTACACAGCAATCATTCTTTAGTGTGTCTTCACAATGACTCAGCCCAGGCAGATTTCCATCCCCTTTTCCACCCCACTCCCCTGGATTAGTCATATGCAGTTTAGCAGTGTTAGAGAAGCTGTTTCTTGGCTCTGTCTGCAGATAGTTTTGATTATCAAAAGACAAAAGAACTTCATTCAAGTATAGCTTGTAACTTGGGAACTTAATTCTGAACAGAATAGCATGCCAGTCTGTTTTTCTCACTTTCAAAAAGTCACCGAGATAAAATTAGTGTCTGGATTCAATAAAGAAAGATATAATTACATTTTTGCACTGATTTTTGTTAGCACAAAATCAGCTCAAAAAAAAAAAAAGCTGAAAACTGATTCTGTCCCTCGTGCTCTGATTATAAGGTTCATCTCCTCTGCATTGTTTTAACTTTCTAGTTTTCTGTTATCTTGCTTTTTGAGGTCCTTTCTTGAAGTTTTTTTTGTAGTAAAGCTATAAAATTATCATTCAGAGAAACAAAACAACTAAAACACTGAGTTGATGCCTGTTACACCTTAAAATTACATGAGTACATTTTAAACAAAGCATTTCCATAGCTTCCCTTCAGTATCACAGTTTAAGCTGCTCATATGGTATACATCTGTGGTCTTTTGGCAGCATACTTGGCTGCTGCATGGGAGTTTTTTGAGTTTAAAGCTAACCTCTTATCTGTCTTCCCATCAGTCTAGAAGTTATGAAACTCTTGCACTTCTTTACATTGCTGCCATGAAGTGAGCTCTTAAAATGTTACAGAAACAAGGAAATTTAAATAATAATGCTACATGATGGGAATAAATGTGTTTTTTTAATAATAAAACAAATAGCTTTGAGTTCTTTTATTTAGCTGTGTGCTTTGTAGTTACAGATTATGGTCGATTTCCTATACACAAATATAAAGGATGATTGTTCCTTGATTGATTCACTTGATTCATGCTGCATTGCTTTCAGAAAAAGTAGCAATGACCATACAGATGGCTAAATCAAGTATACAGATCTAAATCAACAAGTTTTGGAACATTTAGATGATCAAATGTCTCATTGTTTCTTACTTAAAGCTCATTTAAATAAGGCTTTAACTGCTTAACTGGGAGTTTAAAAATGCAAAAAAATAGTAGTATCATAGTCTCATCATTCTGGTTGGAAAAGACCTTCAAGATCATCAAGTCCAACCACTACCCTAGCTCTGCCACATCCACCACCAAACCCTGTCCCCTGGCACCACATCTGTCTTTTTAGATGTATCCAGGGATGGTGGCTCGAACACCTCCTCGGACAGCCTGGATTCACAAGCCCAACACTCACCCCAGAACAGGACAACCCCAAAGTTCACACCATGTCCCTGAGGGCACTGTCCAAATGTTTCTTGAATATTGTCAGGCTTGGTGCCATTCCTGCTTCCCTGGGGAGCCTATTCCAGTGCTTCACCACCCTCTGGGTGAAGAGTCCCTTCCTAATGTCCAACCTAAACCTCCCCCTGCACATCTTCCTACCATTCCTTCAGGTCCTATAGTTGGTCACCAGAGAGAAGAGGTCAGTGCCTACTCCTCCTCCATCCCTAATGAGGAAGCAGTGAGCTGCAATGAGGTCTCCCCTCAGTCTCTTCTTCTCCAGGCTGAACAGACCAAGTGCCTTCAGCCTCTCCTCATATGGCATCCCCTCCAAACCCTTCACCAACCTCATGTTCCTCCTCTGGACACTCTCCAGCAGCTTCATATCCTTCTTGTATTGTGGCGGCCAGAGCTGCACACAGTAAATAGATGAGGAAAAAAAGTGAATTTAGAAAGATATGGTAGAATCATTCTTGTTAGGTTTATCATTTTTCTATTATTGAATAATGCTGGAAAAAAGTTACCATCATTTTACAATAGTCCAAGGTATTTAATTAGTATTTTTCTTCTGAATCTAAAAAGCAAAAATATTTATGTATCACAAAGACAATCCATTAGTTACTAAGGAAGAAATTACATAGATGACAACATTTAAATTTTCATCCTTCTCAAATAATTGGGTCCAGGACAGCAAAAATAGTTGACTGAACAGATTTCTGGCTTGCTCGAATAAAGTTTTAATGGTAAACACTTAGGAAGTTATGGAGGGCTTTAAAATGTGCTACTGTTCTGTCAGTATACAGTGGGTATCCTATCCCATTTGTTCATCTTGAAATCTGAAGCTGCCTATGCTGTAATAAGGCTGGAATTAAATTGAGAAGTCTGCTAAAAATGCTAAGGGAGTACAGAATGAAAGTGTAATTGTTCCTGGTGAACTTCCTTTATAAAAAAAAAGTGTGGATCTCAGAATGTCTTGGGAGAGGATCACGTTTTACATTCCTATAGTTAGTAATTTACAAAAGAAAGAAAGTCAAGATCACTTAGACTGACCTAAAAGTGAAGAAAGGATTTTTAAGGAAATCTATGGATGAGCAATATTGCAGTAGACTTCTTTGTGGTAACATACCAGAGATTTCAATTTTTTACATGAAAGCTGGTTTTAATTATTTCCCACAAAATATCTGAGGATTTAAGAGGCAATAATAAGTAGTAGCTATCATTCTCACTTACGTGCTGCTCATCAAGTCTAAAATGAGTGTTGTACATGTTTAATTTCTGAAGACACTGCTGTAGATAGGGAGCCTTCAGGTATGAGCATTGTAAAAGCACTGCGAAACAAAGGCTGTGGCAAAGAGAAATCAGAGGCTATCCTATAAGTAGCAGCTCTGGAAAAGGTTCTGTGATCACAGGGAGGCAAACAGCTTAAAAAGACCTCCCAGTCTGATCCTGTGGTAAAAAGATCCATCTTTTTCACAGTTGCATGAGTGAGGGCAGGGAGTTGAATGTTGTATTGTATGGAGCACTTAAGACTTATGCTAGCATATTGCACTAGGGTTTTGTTCCCTCAATGTTTTTCAGCATAGTTCTAGAAACATATGGATTGCAAAAAGCCACAGTGGCCTTTTCTATCAAGGGAGTAAGTTACAGGAAAGGTCTATGGTTGGAAGCTGAATCTAGTTAAGTTTACCTACAGCTTATGCAGTTTACCTACAGTAACAAGGAAACAAGTAGTTTATTCTCTCTTAAGACTTGATAGAGTCCCTTCTTGAAGAGACATTTATGAAAAATACTTTCACTTGAAACAAATTTCTAGACTGTAAATGAGTAATATTTTATTGGCCTGTCAGCTGCAGGATTGTTTGTTGCTCCCTTGGAATTTTCTTTTCCCTTGAAATCTGAAGATAGACCTACATGTTGTATTCATGATGTATCATCACTGTGTTTTAAGGTCTATGGGGAATAAAATGTCAGTGAAGTCCCATGATATTTTTTCACGTCTTTTATTATTTGCCTTTATTGTACTTTCTTTTGAAAGTGAGGAGGATCTAACTGGCATGCAAGTTCTGCATTTCATTCCCCCTTTTTATTGTCTGGTTTTTTTTCAGCTTAAACCATTTACAGTAGTTCAGGCTGCAGACCTGTGGAACTGGAGTAGAATACAACACCCCAACAGCATTCTTTAAAGGTCATAGCCTTGTGGATGGATCTTTTATTTTTTTTCTTCTTAACCACCTAAGCCTGCAGCCTTTTGGTGAATTAGATAAGGCAAAGTAAAATCAAGGAATGAAAACTGTATCAGAAACCAAACATCTTAAAATATACTGAAAAGTGATATAGCTCTTCATTCACCTATCTGTTTTAAAGCTTAGTGTCTGCATGGTGAAGAAATGTGGTATCACTTAGACTGACATGGAGAACAAATAGGAGGGTGTAAGTGCATTCCGTGAGTGGTGGAAAAGGCAGTAGGTTATCTTGAGGAAACTAGGCAGTTTCTTATGGTCGTAACAAAAGCAAGTCAAAGGATGTTTTTAGGAAAAAACAAATGCCTGAGCAATTTTAGAATTTAGAAGAAAAAAATGCTCAATATAGGAGAAATGTTTTAAAATTCCTTGAAATGAGCCCTGTTTAAAGGGGTCAAGGGAGAGTTTGGGCTTGTAGTTTTTGCCAAGCAATTTTTCCTATGTTTGAGAACATATTAGAGTGTTTTTGGCACAGGGCAAAACTTATAAGTGTGAGGTGGAATTGATATATTTTCTGCCTTGGATTTTGTGGATGCTGTTTGGTATTTGGAAAAGCAAATAATTGTTTTTTTCCATTAAACTTCTGGGGGTGACACTACGGTTAATGAGTATGTTCATTTAAAGTAGTTGTGCAGTTGTAGCTGTGATGGTTTAGAAAACAGATGATGTAAAGCTTAAGAGTTTTGTGTAGTTGGGAACCTTGCAGCATAGCATTTCAGGTACACAGTCCTTTATCTCTGAAGATCGCCTGTGGATTTTTCCTAAATGCACTGGTTCAAACAATAAATAATATTTCTCCGTTTATACAATCATCTTATAAAAAAAAAAAGAGGGAGGCTGCTTTTTTAATAATTCAATGCCACCAAGGACTGCACTGTCAAAAGTTTGTGTGGTGTTTTGTTTCAATTCCAGACTGTTAGCAGGAGTTGCTGTCTAAAACTCTTGGATCATTATGGTTTGCATCTGTGAATTACAGCCCATAACACAGGTCATGGTATTCATTGCTTTGCTAGAATGGCAATGAATTTCATGCCATTGCTCAGAAGATTTTTAAGTGAAGGTGTGCAAAATACCTTCTCTTGTGTACTAAAGGAAGAAAAAATGAATTTAAAAGTATAATTACAGTTTTATCTCCTAAAGAACTTAAAAGATAATATTTTAGTATATTTTTTCTTTAAAATTATGAGAATAAAAGGGTATATTAAGAAAAAAAAATCAATCATATAGTTATGCACTCTGGATAATCCCATGATGAAATGGGATTGCAGGGGGAATAGAGGTGTGAAACCTCCAAGTTAGTTTGAGTATGGTGAACAGGGACTGCCATGCTTCAGATACTGGATGGAAACATAGTGGTGTACTGATATTAAATATGGGAATGCAAGTATTGCATTAATGTTAACATGAGTATAAATTGTGTAAGACAAAAATTTCAAAAGACCATGGTGTTCTCTGGAAAGCTGCAGCAGCTAATGCCAGTTACAATTTGCTTGGCCTTAAGTATTTTGCATGGGAAATTGTGTTTTGCATTCATTTCGTAAGCAGAACAAGAATGGGTGATGTTTTGATCAATTTCAGATCACAGTTACCTTTTAAATTTACAGAGTATTTCTGTTGTCCAATAAGAGGGCTTTAAAAAAAAATAAATCCCCTAAATTATAGTACCTCCATGCAATAAATCATATTTTACTCTATTTAGTGTGTTTACAAGAAATTACTATTCTAGGCCATCTGATTTACATGCTGAAATAGTAAATATTTTTTCAAAGTCTTTAAAAATTGCATAAAACACTTTTTCCAAAGTAGAATGTATGTGTGTGCAAGTCAGAGATGCAAGTGAGAAAAGGAGGACATAAAGCAGGATACTTCTTGTTGAGATACATACATTAGTGAGATAAACTGACATTAGGTCATCAGCTTCCCTCTGGGGAAGGGAGAGAGAGGGACTGGGTTAAGCTGGGCAGTACATCTCCTCATTAAGGCAGAACAGCTGTAGTTTGACATTTTGGTGCTCTGAAATGGATTGGCTGGAGTTCATTTAGATTGTTTTGGCTTTTGTGCATTCAGAGTCCTGTGTCCTCTTTGGCCTGAAATCATCAGTGCATGTACAGTATAAAGCTCAGGAAAAAAGTGCCTTTAACAAATGTGCTCGCCGTGTCATGTTTAAAACAGTCAGTGTATTGCTGTGGCAACCAGGCAATAAACAAGTGAAAAAAATACAATCCCCCTTAAATTCACAATATGTAAGCAGTTAGTTCACTTAACAAGATTATCTTCTGCAGATTATGATTACTGTTTTGTAGCAGCACTAAATATTTGTATAAGATGTCTGATATTTCTCAATCTGTCTTTTATTCATACAAGTTTATATTTCAATAAACATAAGACAGATTGTGTGAAGATTAAAGATGATTGCGTAATTAAAGAAAAAAGAGCATGAGGATTGCTCTGATCTTAGGGACCTAACAGAAAATGTCTTTTTTCATTTTGGTTTTTTTTTGGTTTTTTTTTTCTTCTCCCTCCAGACTTCCCTTCAAGTTCATAAACAAGCAAACAGTTAAGCTAGGTCTTTAGTTTATGCATATGTAAAAATGTTTGTTGCAGCTGACATTAAGCCTGAGCTGACAGGCAGGGAGGTGAGTGCCTGGTCCAAGACAGGGTGGTTCCTGCTGGTTACTCACCCACTGGACAATAGCAGTGGAAAAGCTTGCAGCAATGTCTCTCTCTTCACCAAGTTCCTGAGTTATGAAGGACTTCTGTTTAGTTCTGGTTACAGGCCATCAAATACTGAATGACTGCTCTTTCCATGCTTTAGTATATAATTTAAGTTCTTTTTGAAACACTTTTTAAAACTTGCATTGGTAGGTTGGAGTAATTTAAATATTGTAATTTGGACTACTTTGGAAATACTCTAAGCTAATCTTTAAACATTTATTCAAACTTATCACTTTCCTTGCAAATCTTAACACAGTGCACCTGCTGCATTTGTCCATCTTCTCATGGCTACGTCCAGGCTATGTCCATTAACCTGAATGGATCTAGTTCCTGCTGATCTGGGTAAGGAAGAGGGAAACTTTTCCTGCTCCTTGGGTTTTACCTACAGAAGCTGTATTACTTTCAAATTAGAACAGAGCAATGCCTGTAACAGCCGTGTACTGTAGAGGGTCAGATGCTGATGTTTCTCAGTAAAGTGGTATCCAGTTACAGAGTGTGTCATGTTGCCTTTTGAGCCCCTCACTGTAAACATGCAGTTAATTTAGGAGTATCTGGACACTGAGTAACTGTAAAATAATCTTTACTTCTATACCTAGGCTATTTGCTGCCTCCTGACTTGGGTGACAGGAGAAGGTGCGCAATCTTCTGATCTGCAGGAAAGCAGCTGTTTTAAATTTTAGTGATAACTAGGGGTTTCTATTAACAATTTTTAAACGTTGATCAAGATGGGAGTTGCTTTAAGACCTTTTCCTCTAACTGTCTCTATTGCAGGATATGAGTCTTAATGAGTAAAAGTTTCTTTCTTGAAACAAGTTTCTTTCAACTTTGTTACTAAGGCTCATATAAACTTGCACTTTATTTCTTCCTTGGCTTGACTGATGAACCACAGAGAGACTACTGTGCTCTGAGCCTCAGTAGGGCTAAAATGTAGTATAAATCCTTCTCAAATCTGACTGCTGTAAATAAAAGATCCAATATATACCATTCACTAGTTCTGAATGAATAATGGATGTATGATGTATTTATGTCAATTGAAAACAAAACCACCGTATTAAGGGCAAGGTTTTTGTAAGAGGAAACATCAAAATGATGGTTGTGTATAGCTTGATATGGGACATACACATTATCTAAGCTTGCTTCAATTATGCAGGCTAAGGTTGTGTCATTCGGGGAGGTTTCAGAGTAATGCTCATTTTATGTTTGTTTACACTTGAACTGCTCTGATGATAATTTAGCCCAGTGAAGGTGACTGGGATATGCACAGCACTTAAGCTGCACTCCTTATTTCTGGGAAGCACTCATCGAGGGGCAATATCATCGAGGGGCAAACTCATGGTTCTTTGTGCTCTATCAGCTGCAATGCTGGAAACAATATGAATTGCCATTCAGTACATTTGGAGGAATTTTCTGTCTCCATCAGGCGTGTGATCGAATAGGGAGAAGGCTTTGATGGATTAGTGGCCCTTGAGTGGAGTGATCTGATAACCTCTTTGTGGAAAATGGTCTTATTAGCATATCTGCTATTCTCATTCATCCCTTGACATATACCCTTTGACAGGGTGGAATATCCAACTTGAAAGGAAAGTCTAATTAAGATTGTGGATTTTTTTACATGTACTTAGAACTTCAGGTTAGCAATTGTTTTATAGCTCAGCCTTGCAGGAAGAACAATCTCAGTAGCTGGAAACAAACGGGGAGATGAGTATTGCGGAATAAAAGATGCCTGCTGATCTGAAAGGGTCCTACAGGAAAGCTGGGGAGGAACTTTTTACAGGGGCTTTTAGTGAGAGAACAAGGGTTAATGGATCAAAACTAGAGGAGGGGAGATTTAGGTTAGACATCAGGAAGAAGTTCTTTAGTGTAAAGGTGGCGAGACCCTGGCACAGGTTGTCCAGCACAGGTTGTCCAGCACAGGTTGTCCAGCACAGGTTGTCCATCACTCTTGTGGAAGCCCCATCCCTGGAAGTGTTCAAGGCCAGGTTACTTGGGGCTCTGAGCAACCTGGTCTGGTGGGAGGTGTCCCTGCCCATGCAGGGGGCTTGGAACTAGTTGATCTTTAAGGTCCCTTCCAACCCAAACCCATCGTTGTGATTACGAATTAGGAGTCTGGGTTTAAATAGGCTGAGACTTCTGCCACAGTCTTACAGTCAGAGTGTCATTTCTGAGAAGAGTGTTTCTGCCTTGTCAGGGAAAAGTGATCCACTGGGAGTGGCAGAAAAACCTGAGGAAAAAGTCTCAGCTGCATTATAAAAGCTCCACTGAAAATTGAGTGATTCACTTGAGCTGCCCAATGCCCTGAGTCACTGCACTGGTGGTGTTAGCCTGCAGTGATTCGAGCCAGCTCCATAAAAGGGCATAAATTAGTTAATGGCTACTGAAGAGAAAGTGATTAGTAACTCTTACTTTTCATTCAATCCTACTTACTGCAAACATTAATGCAAGATGAAGAATGGTATTAAAGAGAAACTGATTTAACTTTTTTCACTGACGTTATTTACCAATTGGATTAAAGCTGCTGTCTGCTACCTTTTTGTAATGCTTCCCAGAAGACTGAAGTGCAAAGTCAATTAACAGACTTAGGGCTAGTTTTCAGATGTTGGTAAATAGATTATTATGCATGAAAAATAGATTCAAACTAAGGACTCTAGGGGTGATGTTAACTTTATTGGCGTTGCACAGGACTCTTGATGCGAAAAATTGTTGTTAAATTAAATACTACAGAGAAGAAGATGTTTACCAAATAATTAAAGAAAATTATAGGTCTTAGGTTCCTTGACATTATAGCCAACTTCCTGTATCTGTTGATTGGAGTATAATTTTTAATTATGCTTCAGATTTTTCCTGTGGAACTTGTATTACTGTGGCATGTAGACCTCTTTTTTTAGATCATGTCCTAAATAAAAATAATTACTGGTATAAGAAATATCCAACCTGAATTATAATACACAAGATTTCAGGGGGAACCATGAACATTTTTACTGATTTTTTGTTTGTTTATTTAGAGCTCAGCTGCCCTAGTTGCCTAGCTGGTTAAGAATTCTAGCTTTCATTTAAGTTTCCAGAATCCCCATTGTCAAAGCTTAAACCCACAAAATTTAAAATGTAAAATACATTAAAAAAGATAGAAAAAATAGTGTTAATTTAAAGTTAACACTTACTTCAAAAAATTTTAATTTTAAACTGATGTTATGATTTGCTGATCATCAAGAATCTGTCTTGATTTTTTTGACGGATTATTAATGTTGAAGTTTAATGCGGAAAAGGAAACAGTATTTTGTCCTTCCAGAGCCATTACTAACTCCTTCCTTCACATCTCTTTCTGCATTACAAGGGTTTGAAATATTTAAATAAGAAATGACAACTCCCAAAGAAAAGAGGGACAGGTCAACAATGGAAGGCATGTTTTCAGTCCAAACTGAGGAAAATGGGAGTAAAGGCAGGAGAAGTGCTCATTAGCGCTGCTAAAGAGCAAGAGGAAATGAATGTTGTGCTTCGTTAAGATGCCTTCTCAGTGGTGTCTAAGGATCTCTAATCCAAATTTTTGTTGTTGGAGGGAAATTTAAATGCATATGGATCTTGGGCTAACCTCTTTTAGAATATATACTTGTTCAGATGACTTTAAATAGTTATGATTTCTGTAACTCTGGGAATATAAATTGTGTAAGTAACTGATTTCTCAGTTTGAGAAAATACTCATCAGTACTGATAAACTTGAAAAAACTGTGGGAGCAAAAGCAGCGCTTCAATTAAGTTGTGAAGGAAGGGAGAAAAATAGTGGAATAGTACAAAGAAAAAATTAAAGAGAAACTTGTAGTTTTTCTGTCTCCGTTCACAGCAAAAGTGATTCACGTCAAGTAAGGCACAATGAAGGCCAGGCTTGCAAAAAGGTATTTGTGTTTTCTAATGCTTTGTGAGGTCTAAGAAACAGTTGAAAGATTATAGCTTTTCTGGAGTTTTAACTGTCAGTAGATAGTGATGCTAATAAGAATTATATGGGAATTCATCCGTTGGTGTGATTACACTGTGTGTATGAGGTATTTTTTGTTTTCTTTTTGCTGGAGACAGAGTTGGCAGCTTAGAATATGGAAGGAAAATATTTTGGAATAAGTGCTATGATGCTGAAAATGATGTATTTCAACAGCCAGACAAAATGCATTTTGTAGTACTGTGACATTTGTTTCGGCTCAGTCATCTTTCCAGTTAACACCCTAATAGTTGAAACAGAATGTAAGGAAACAGTAACAACCCATTATGATCAGATACCATTATGATCAGAAAAGGTAAGCCAAAATAAAAAATAAGCTAAAATTTCTACAGACTAGATATGAACATACAGATAGTGGTGCTGATTTTCAAAGCTTTGGCCAACAGAGATACTGAAAGATGCTGGAATCTTAAAAGAAAACAAAAATTAAAATTTACAATATTTTTAAAATTTGCATTTTGACTTCTGATTGCATAGGATGCACTCTAATCAAATTTTAGAGCTCATCTTTCTCAAGAATTTCCTCATTACCAGTTTCTCTCACCTTTTAATAAAATACAGGAAGCTGCAGTTTTTTCCATTTTTTTTCCTTCAGTCACCATTTTATTCTTTCATTGGATAATATGCAAGTGAAAGGCAAAAACACAATTTTTTTTTTTAAATTTCAAGAGAACATGTCATGTTATGGTCTAACAAGAATAAAAAACATAAGCTGGAGTGAAAAACTGCATTGGCACTGTTTTAACTGCTGTTGAAATTCTGATTAACTCAGGATTCACAAACTAAAATGCAAAAACTTCGTAACTAGTTTGTGTGTGTATGATGATACAGTAATGGGACAAGTGAAAGGCAGAAACATAAAATACTTTGCCAAGTCGAGTGGATGTATTTTATCCTTGTTAAAAATAATGTGCATGTAATAATATTTTTAAAATCCTGATCTTTTATTGCATTTTATTGGTCTACTTTGACTCCAGGGTAAAAGCAGATAGCTGTTTGGGAGTTTTTTTGGCGTTGTTTTTTTTTTTTCATATATCTTTTTAATGGAAAACAATAATAAAAGTAAAATTATGAAATTACATGGGTAGGTATATCCTATATTTAAAATGTGCTTAAAAGTACATGGAAGTATAAAAAAGAGAACCACAGAACTGTGTGTATTTACTGCTACTAGACTTTAAGATGTCTATAAATTGGAGTAGTGCTTGAAGAATATTCCTTTTTCTTTTTCTTCCTGTGGTAACCATGACAAATTAGCCCAAAACATTCACTGTCACTGGAAAACATAAATCTTTCTTTTCTAACATTTTGCTGTATGCAATTAAAACAAACAGTTTTATTTCCTGTAAGCCCTTGTGAAATAGCCGTTATGAATCAAACATTGAGAGTTTCACTCTCAAGCATGAAAATCTCTGAACAATGTATATTTTGGTACATACTGAACATTTTCTGTAAGCCCCCATAAATAAATCCAGGAAATGTCTGTCCCTTGAGTATTACCTTCATTAAATCTGGAGCAGCTGTTATTGTTGAACTTGCACCCAAACATATAATGGAGTCCTTGACATCAAAAACTTTCATGACTGGCATATTATTGTAAGTCATTGTAAACATGCATTTGTTCTGAAATAGGGCTGATTCTCTTACAACTACAAACTGCTTAATGTCATGGAAAATGGAACTCTAAAGCCATATACTCTAGAATATGATTAATATTAAACAAACTTGCATTATTATTATTATTATTATTATTATTATTATTATTATTATTATTATTTTGTTGATTTGGGGGGTTGGGATGTATTTATTGGCCTGTAAATTGAGTATTCTACAAGATATCAGAGTGGCAGAGGAGCTTGTAATAATCAAAGCATTCCACAGAAGTTATGTGATACCTTCCTTAAAATCATATTGATGGCATCACTTAAAATATCGACTATACAAAATTTTAATCACCTTACATTCTTACAAGCTGAGTAGGGCCAAATAAATAGCATTAGCAGGCTTAGTGTTTGGACAGAAAACATCAAGGAAATTCCTTTGTACTCCCCAAAATGATAAAATGTAAATAGGTGTCAGATTCGGAACAAGTTGAACTCCGCAGGTCCCTGCCATGTGCTTTATTCTACAATGGTCAAAATTATTTCTCTGATTTATCTAGTGAAGGAAGTAGCTTCTGACACGAATTTTTAAGTGGCTGCTGTTTCTTTGTGTGTGACTTAAAAGCAGTATTTTAGTTGGCAGTAATACTAGCAGTCACAAATCTAGCTCAAGGCACAACACCAGAGTTTGGATCAAGGATTCCAGAAAGTTATGTATTCTTTATTCCTGGGGTTTCTGATTTTTAAGTTAATTTAAAAGCCTTCTTATGATAAGATCAATGAAGTTCCAGTAGACTACTACAAAGTCTAAGGAAGCTTCAAAGAAGAGGAGCAAGTTCAGAACAAGGTTGAATTAAGTTGTAGGAAAATGTAACTTATATTTTATTACTGTAAGTGATGAAATTCCCCTAGTTTTGTATATCATCAATTTTCACTACTTGACTGACTTACTTTAAAGTCAAAAAGACATATGTTTCTGGGTAAGTGTATTCCGGATTTGATAGGATGATTAATTGTTTTGTTACCCTTTAAGGAGTATTCAGATTTAAGCATTCCGTAAGAAGAAACTTTTTAATTTCATTTTCTCTATATGAGTGCATATTGTATGATGCACTCACATTTTCCTCAATTATTTTAGATGGATAAAATCACACAAAATAAGAATGAACTTAATAGGCATATATGTGTATATATACATACAGAATTATAATGGTAGTAAGGAATTCTGAGTTAATACATTCACATGTGATGCAAAACCTTTTTCTTTTGGAGCATTTGCAGTTGACCTGACCAAAGATGATATTTCTCCAGCTCCTAGTATAGCACACAATACTAACCAAAATAATATTTACTAATCCAGAGGGTGATGGCAATTTCAGGATATTCTCAGGTACCAAAGCAGAGGGTTTAGACTGAGCTTGTTCAGTGCTAGCGAATGGCATTTAGGGGGAACTAAACTGATGTTTCCTATCTGCTTCACAGGCAGCTCCTACATCTTCTTTGAAAAATCTCTGACAATGGTGTGGCTACATGATGGTGCCTAAATCAAAGTTCTGGTTCAAAGCAAAAGGAAGGTTTTTTTTACTTCTTCATCTGAGATTAGGTTACAGGTCTTCTGGATCCTAGCAGATACCAACCTGAACTCTTCCTTACTCAAAATATCCTTAAGTCAATAGTTTCTGGTATTAACTCCAAGAGGTAAAAAAAAAAACCAAAAAAACAACTTAAAAGCCAGTGTTTATATTGCAAACAATTCTGTCCTTCATATTTGGCTATGAGTAGGAAAGTGGATATACCTAAAAATCAAGTTGTAAGCGTTTGTATATGTAAGGTTTACCATGCTTATTTGCCACAACTGCTAACTGTCATGACAGAAATTCTGGCTTCCTGTAGAGCAAGATGTTGCATTTCTCCACTGCTCCATGTACCTGCTGCAGGAGAACTGGCAGTGGACCAGAGGGACTGCTGGCCCTTCAGCAGTGTGAAGAAATGCAAGGGACGAGGAGCTTGCTCTTGAAGTGTGAGCTTTGAATGAGGCTCATTCCATCTGTGAAACACTCACTTCCTGTATGTGAGGAACATGTACCTGTGAGCATCATAAAGTGACAGCCCAAGCACTGAAAATGCTGCTGAGTCAGTGTCATCTGCAAGGAGAGCTAACACTCTAATCTGGTCCCAGTATTTGTAGATTTTACTGATTTCAGCAGCCTAGTTACAGCCAAAATCTCACACCTTCTCCTTGGTTCTGGATTAATGATACCTGGCTGAAAGAAACAGTAGACAAAACTGCTTAAGCTGCTTGAACCAAGCCCAAGTTTTCTCTCAGATCTGTCAGGTGTTTGCCCTTCCTGCCTGCGGCTTAGTTTTTGCAGCTCTGTGAAGCCTGTCCTATGATATTGGCTTTTCCAAGGTTTGTTTTGTCTACTACTGTAACACTGCAGCTTCCTAACTTACCTGTCAGGAAGTGACTGCTTTCTGGAATAGTTAACCATTACAGTTAAGTATTTGATTTGTGTTATTGTTTCTTTTACTTATGGCTTATTTAAATATGTTGTTGCATTTAAATATTGCTCCTAATTTATCAAGGAGAATCACAGAATTACCAAGACTGGAAAAGACCTTTCAGATCATCAAGTCCAGCCTATGACCAACACCACCACACCATCTAGACCATGGCACTAAGTGCCACATCCAGCCTTGTCTTGAACACATCCAGGGACGGTGCCTCCACCACTTCCCTGGGAAGTCCATTCCAATGTCTAATCACCCTCTCCGTGAGGAACTGCTTCCTAATATCCAACCTCAACCTCCCCTGGAACAGCTTCAGGCTGTGCCCTCTTGTCCTGTCACTGGTTGCCTGGGAGAAGAGCCCAGCCCCCACCTGACTACAACCTCCCTTCAGGTAGTTGAAGAGAGTGATGAGGTCCCCCCTGAGTCTCCTCTTCTCCAGGCTAAACAACCCAAGCATCCTCAACCTCTCCCTATAAGACTTTCCCTCTAGTCCTTTCACCAGCCTTGTTGCTCTCCTCTGGACCTGCTCCAGCACCTCAATGTCCTTCTTGAAGTGAGGGGCCCAGAGCTGCACACAGGACTCGAGGTGAGGCCTCACCAGTGCTGTGTACAGGGGGAGAATCACATCCCTGCTCCTGCTGGCCACACTATTCCTGATCCAAGCCAGGATGCCATTGGCCTTCCGGGCCACCTGGGCACACTGCTGGCTCATGTTCAACCGGCTGTCCACCAGCACTCCCAGGTCCCTCTCTGCTGGGCTGCTCTCCAGCCACTCTTCCCCCAGCCTGTAGTGCTGCCTGGGGTTATTGTGGCCAAAGTGCAGGACCCTGCACTTGGTCTTGTTGAATTTCATGCCATTGGCCTCGGCCCATCGATCCAGCCTGTCCAGGTCCTCCTGCAGCCTCTTCCTACCCTCTGGCAGATCAACACTCCCCCCCAGCTTGGTGTCATCTGTGAATTTACTGAGGGTGGACTCAACCCCCACATCCAGGTCGTCAATAAAGATATTGAATAGGACTGGGCCCAGTACTGATCCCTGGGGGACACCGCTGGTCACCGGACACCAGCTGGATGCAGCTCCATTCACCATCACTCTTTGGGCCTGGTCATCCAACCAGTTTTTGACCCAGCCAAGGGTGCGCCTGTCGAAGCCATGGATTGCTAGCTTCTCCAGGAGGATGCTGTGGGAGACTGTGTCAAAGGCCTTGCTGAAGTCAAGGTAGACCACATCCACAGCCATCCCCTCATCCACTAGGTGGGTCACCCAGTCATAGAAGGAGATGAGATTAGTCAGTTGGCTGGAAATGTGAGAGGAGGCATCCTGTTTGGATTTAACTTTTCAGTTACTTTTTTAACTTGAGAATCAGTGGAAAGGAAAAAGAAACATGTATATAAGATTTCTACTAGTGGTTTATAAAATAAAGAAAGGAAATAATCATGGCATGATAGAGAACTTCTCTCACTTTTATAAATAAATTGATCTCTAGCTACAGTTAATGAACTTAAGTAGAAAAGCACTAACTATTCTGACCTCTTGCGTAACAGGATCCTCCTTCTGGGTTTTGAAATACAGTATCTGTTTTCATAGTAGCTATGATTTCTTCTAGTTTTGATGTGAATTAGCTTGCAGTCCTTCTGCAAAGAGCTATCTTTTCTCTTAGGAGGTGTATGACAAAAATGTTTTGTTCTGTATTATGATTGCTGCCTCATAATGTAGGGGAAGGAGAATAATGTCCCTAAAACCAGTTTTGAAATGGCACCATTTTAGCTGTAATTCTATGATTTTCATAGAATGCTAACCTGTGGTATTAGTTTGTGAAACATACCTTAATTTAAGATACTATTTAGTTCCTCAAACTTTATTTAGGTGAAAACAGCAGCTTTATTTCGTGTCTTGGAAATACTAGTTATACTCTGTAATCTTTACAGCTACAGATGCTTTATTCACTTGGTAGCATGACTTTTTTCTTGGAAGGGGCTATGTGAGTCTTGTTCAAACATGGTACAGGTGCTCATGAATATTATATTTTTGGGCAACTAACTTCAGGTTTGAAAAAGATAAATTGTGGAGGGAGTGAGTTGTAACTTCTTAATTCTGTGTACAGTGTATGATTCTGCACACGCGGCTGTTGGTTCTGGAGAGAGCAGGTACTCTAAGATCCCACTCAGATTTATCTTGATAGCAGTTCTTCTCTTGTATTGGATGGTGTAATTAAAAATTGCTTGCAGTTCTAGATGTTAAACACTGCCATAAGCAGGGGCACACTGAGCTGAGAGAACCTTAAAAAATGCCAAAGAGATCATCAGTGCTGCTACCATGAATGGAGGACCATTTTCAGTTATGGAGTTATTATAACTTGAATATTTCATATTTTCAATAGTTTAAAAGGTTCAGAAAAGTTCTTCTAAAGCATATAGTGGAATTTAGGATCCTTTTGCACATTTACATTTGTTTCACTATCCCCTAGGGAATTGCTGGCAATAGCTTCAGTTGCTGTGTGGAGCACAAATTGCAATTTGTTCTGCTTTCTGTTTGCCCCTTGTTAAATCTTTCAAATTTAAGTGTGCAGATCAGTTAGATACAATCTTGCTGATAGAAGTGTGAAAAGGTAGAGAATCAATGTTTATTTTGCTCTTTGTTGCAATTTCTGGTAAACGTTTTGACACCTTTTCTCTGCACTTGTTTATAAGTAATTGATTTGTAGTTTTTGGTGCGGTGTTTTCGTATTTTGGATTAGTCCAGTGCTGTAGAACCTGAGCCTGCTTAGGATGTTAGGATAGGCAGATGGTGTATGTAGAACTGCATTTGGATTTGAAGTTATCCTTGTGCATTGTGAAGACTAAGTATTTTCAATTTATTTTTAAAGATCAAACAATGCAGCTTCCTTGATTTGCTATGGAAGACTGCTTTGCAGGTGGATTTCTTCATGATTGTTAGATCCTTGGAAATTTCATCTCCATTCTCAGTTTGCACGGTTTTGTTCTCACTTTAATTTCCAACATATTTGAATCATTACATTTCAGTAGATAAAAGCAAAATATAAAAAGAATAAACATGCTGCATTTGCAAGTCTCAATGTGCTCTGACTTACAACTAATGTTATCGCAGAAAGTCTTTTAACTGTTCTAAGTGTTATAGCAGTTACCTGTTTGCTTTTATTCCTTGATATTCTTATCCAGCAACATTTGCTGTAATTACCATCATGACTTTCAGCTGCCTTAAAGTAAGGGGAAATAAATTATTTAGCGATGTTGAGCATCCTTCCTTCATTTGTAATTGTTTTAATGATTGTTTAAATCTTGGTCTGCCAAAAAAGTCCAGGTTGGTCTGAGTCATATTGGCTACTGACTAGGATGCTAGTCTTACAAAATATGAAATAACATTCATCACTTTGCAAGTCAGGAGTAGGATATTCCACACCCTGCACCCCCACTTTTTTTTTTTTTTTTTTTTTTTCCCCTTCAATTTAATTCTTATACTCTGGGGTTTGGCAGTGAAGAGCTATCCCAGTCTGCTGTGTTGCTGCTCTGGTTCATCTCTCATTTGTGTTTGTGTGGGCTGATATAGTCACTTTACACTATTTGCTTCGCAGTCTGGGTTATTTCATGCTACTAGTCATTCCAGTGCAACTACGTAGAGATTGAAAGCACTGCTTCCTTAAGCTTACAGCTCAGGATAAATAATCACATCTTATGTGTTTAAACTAGCTGTCCCAGAATGTGATATGGCTTCTTTTCAAAAGTTCATCCATGTACTTCCATGTGCTTTGTGTGCACAAGAAAGGACTTGCTTAAAGGAGCGGTTTCATGGATCTTACTTGTATATGCCCAAGAAAACCATTGTGTTATTCAAATGGGAAGGAATTTTAGTGATCAGTTTGGTAGTTTCAGAAATAGCAGTGAACCTTTTCTTTGCTGTTTCCTCAACTAGGAATAGATTCAGGTTTTATTTTGGGCCAACCAGTTTTTGCAAATCTCTAGCTGACCATGCAGTGAACCAGACTGCTGAGAACCTCAGTGAAGTTATATTTGGCAACCTGGAGATAACTCCTTACCCAAGGAGAGTTCAGACCATGTAAGTACTTGCTTTATCCTAGTCAAAAAATGAACCTACATGAACATATCTGGTCCCGTTTAACTCCATTGTCTCACTGAGCAATGTTCCTTTGGCAGTGGAATGGTGATACAAAATTTAAAAAAAAAATAAAATAAAATAAAGCTTTTTACTACTGTCTCTGTGTGCAGGCCTCTAGGCTGGCATTTGTGTATGTAGGGTGGTCTTTGACTCAGTTATTCTGTTTCAGGTTTCCTGGGCAGGACACAGATCACCAAGTCACCACAGAACCTTTCCTTGAAAAATAGTTGAGTCCTCAGTAGTATTGTGATTCTTCCCAGACATGTTATCTCTATAGAACTAGTTTCACCCATATATTATCAGACTGGTGACTGATGCTGAACACTTTACATTGAGAGACATTTTGAGCTTTAAGGGAAAAATTGTCTCTCCATCTTAGGCTATTGCATGCATTTGCTGCTGTGTATGTTCTTTTCCAGTTTGTTACTAACTGAAATATATATGTTAATTGAGTTTTACCTTGTTTACCATCTCACTATATGCATTGGTTTTTATTTTTGTTTTTGTTGATCATGTTAAATAGCACTGGCCCAATTACAGTTTTCTTTTAAGGTATTCCACTGCTAGTATTTTACTATTCTGGATAAAGGTAATGTGGGTGTTTAAAAAACAAATAAAAACAAAGCAAAAACCAAACAAAAAGCCTTGACCATTTTCTGATTCTTAAGAAAGTTTTAGTTCTTCTACCATTACTACTATAAACTCAGAAATTTCAGAAAATCAATGCATTCTCCCTTTTGCACTGGTTTGCTGACATGTAAGGAAAAAGAAAATAAAATACAGAACTATAACAGACTTCCAAAATGGTGTTTTCCTCCACTGAAATTATAGTGAAGGTGACATTAAATTCTTTGGTTCTTTCCCACATTGAGTCATCTCTGCAATAAGTGGAGTGTACTGCTGTTGGCCTCTGAAATGTCTGACAAACAGCTGGGGCTGTCCAGAGGGAGTCTGTCCATGCCTCTGGTTTTCCAGGTCTAAAGCTCATGCTTTCTAATTACACTGTAGGATAAATGAGACCTCACTGTTTTCCATGGTTCCCTGATGATTTTTACCTCTGTTGTGCAATTAATATAATGTGACTGTGATGTGTGGATCCAGGGGGTGTGGCTTTATGGTGCTTCACCTGAGCTTGTGGTCTGACCAGCAGCAGCAGCACAGCCTGACTGGCTAAGCAGTCATCGGGGAGAAAACCATGCCATCAGGTTGAACTGTACATGCATCTAAAAGTGCAGCTAACTGTAGGGTGGTCTGCCCTGTTCTCTCATAGCACTATCAGTTGAAACCTTAGTGATTATATTGATTACTTTTACTACTGGCATTTTTTCTAATGGTTTGTAACCATCTTAGTGGTGATGCATGAGTCCAAGTACAAAATATATTCAATATATTTTTTGCTACAAGTACAATGAAGGAACCTATTTCACTGACTCATCTGAAAACTAGAAACAACTTTCTGAAGCAAGTAGCATGTAGAACTTGTGCAGGACTGATTCGGGAATTCAGATCCCAGTGAATTAAAATGTTATGGCTTCAATAGGCTATAGATTAATGTGTGGAAAACACTATCCCTTGAATTAGTTAGTCATGCTCTGCAGAATTCTAATTGAGAGAAAGATGCCTTTCTTCTTCCAGAATTATCTTGTGAAAAAAATTAAGGTAATCCTAGAAGAGATTCTGATAGCTTACTTTGTCTTTATCAGAGCTTATTAAACTTCTTCCATGTTTCAAGGCATTCATGCTTCCAATGTCAGTCTTAGTAGTATTGTTGGTTGCCTGTTTCTGCACAGACTAAGCAGGTTTTTGCCTATTGTGGGTAGAGCTTCAGGTAAAGGACTGAAAAGGTGTTCTTTTGGATGTGCACTTGACTTCTTTGAATCTGGTTCATTATTTCCCAGGCAATATCGTTAATTGCTTTCCTCTGTCATTTGTAGTACCTCTCACAAGATGTTCACAAGAGCATGTAACAGTAGCACCAGGGGTAATGGTTTCAAGCTAGAGAAGGGTCGATTTAGGTTGGACATTAGGAAAAAGTTCTTTAATATGAGGGTGGTGGATCACTGGAACAGGTTCCTTACAGAGGTGGTGGAGGCCCCATCCCTGGAGACATTCAAGGTCAGGCTTCATGGGGCTCTGAGCAATTTGGTCTAGCATGAGATGTCCCTGAGGGTTGGTTGTGTGCTAATTAAAAAATGCTTTTGCACAGATCCACAGATGTAGCAACATGGATGTGGCAGGGATAGTATGTGACTTGTAAGTGTAGTGAAATTTGAAAAAAGTAATTCCTAGACTGTTGGTAGTAATTAATGCTGTGGTTTATTTTCTGTCTTTTTCAACTAGAGACAGTCTCTTAATGATAACATTAAAAGGCATGCAACTTTCAATTATAAAAGCAGTGTTCCTAGGCATGTATCTCTTTTACAATTTTCATGAAAGTTAATGGAAAAAAGGGGATCCTGCAGATTAAAGCAGCTGCCTTTTGTATGTCAGGTGTCTGCAAAATGAAGATAGCCTGCCTTCAGAAGGCATAAATGTATAAAAAGAAAAATGGACAATAATACTGTATTATTTTGCATCATCCACTTAAAAATACAAGCATATTTAACTGCAGTGGCATAATTTTCTTGGGGGCCACAGCAGCATTGAGTTCTTGTTCAAATGTAAGAAAAATGTGATGCTTTCATCTCAAAATGCTTAGTTCAAAACTCATGTGATAGACGTGCGAGACAAACATGAACCAGTCTGGGTTCTGGATGGTTGGACTTAGTGATCTTAGAGGTCTTTTCCAACGATGACGATTCTGTGATTCTCTGATTGTCTTGGCTTCAGAAAATATTAATTCACTCAATACTTCTGAAAATAGTACTATGTGGAAAAAAGTAAATGTTTTGTTTGTGTTGCTAGCAACCGTTTTAGTCTAACATTTTTATCTGTTAACTATATTTCTTTTGCAGATGCTAATTTATAAGATTTCAGGGAAAATATTTTCTAATTGAATGCAATCCAATTTTTAATCTGAGTAAGAACTTCCTTTATGAAACGACATGTAGTACAATTGCATCTGTGTGTTAGGTGGTTTGTAGATTTTTTTCATAAATATATGTGTGTGCATATATATAGAATAGATTTAGTATATATGAATTTTCAGAAAAAAAACATTATTTTTTATTAGAATTTAGTATTAGTTTATTGGATACAAACTTTTTATGCCTTTTATCATTATCACAATCCACATGGAAAAATTATTTGCTAGAGCTGAGTCTGTAGAGCTAATGAATGGACCTGACATATCAGCTAGCATTTACCTGGTATTTACCTCAGCTATCATAATGAGTCTGGATAGTGCCAGACTTGAGAAAGGAAACCTTAATTTCATGCCCAGAGCAAAACAAGACATAAACAAGATCATAGTAAAATCACTTTTGTTCTGACTGTAGGGAAACCTCTGAGAAATAAACTCCTTTTTTTCTGTGTATTAATTTGTTCCTTTAAGGAGCCTGGGAGCAAAGCAATGCCGATGTGGTAAGAAGAGTTAAATGCTAGCATCCTAAAGTGAAGTGTGGTGATGCTGTAGAATTGTAGAATCATGTAGGTTGGAAAAAAAACAAGTCCAACCATTAACCTAGCACACTGCCAGATCCATCACTAACCGTGTCCCTCAGCATCACATCTACACATCTTTTAAATGTGTATATGCTTCCAGGGATGGTGACTCCACCACCTCCATGGGCAGCCTGTTTCAGTGCCAGGTAACCCTTTGGGTGGTGAAATTGTTCCTGATATCCAGTCTCTATCTCCCCTGGAGCAACTTAGGGCCATTTCCTCTTGTCCGATCAGTTGTTACTTGGGATAAGAGACCAACACCCACCTTCTTCCAACCTTCTTTCAGGCAGAGAGTGAGAAGGTCTCCCCTCAGCCTCCTTTTCTCCAGGCTAAACACCCTTAGTTCCCTCAGCTGCTTCTCATAAGACTTATGCTCTAGACCCTTCCCCAGCTTCATTGTCCTTTGGACACCTCAGCATCTGTCGATCCTCCTTGAAGGCGAAATACATATTGTGAGCTGCTCCTTAGCCTGAACAATGTGAAATACATTTTTCCAAGTCATTCCTATGCATAAATACTAGGTGTTGCTCCTGGCCTACAGCAGTTACAGGGAATTACTTCTAATAATGGCTTCTTAACTCCTTAGCTTCCCAAGTCATCTGCAGCTGCATTTCTTTATATCCCTCTGTCTAGACGTATATATGCAAGGGAAATTGGGTAGAAGGTTGGCAATTTTGTGCTGGGAGTTGTAGTTCTGAATGGAGTGATATCATGATTCTCACAGACTTTTTAAGAAAAAAGGCTCAAAGGATAATATACATCCTGTCTGTTTGGAGATAAAGTTGTGCTGCAGATGCTGATAAACCCATGTGAGGTTCAAGCTTGAACTGTCCTCCTTGCATTATGATTTTATGCAAGAGTTGAATTTGCTTGGTGGGTCCTTATTAGGGTAGTACCATCTGGCGCTATGGTCACAAACACTCCACTGTAGGAGGTATTCTTGTAACAAAAGAAGGGAGAGAAACCACACCACCCACAACCACCCCCTCAACAAAGTGGGAATCTGTTAACTGTAAAAATTTGTCCTATTAATACTAATATATGTAGTCTAGAACAAATTTTGGTTGTCACATTTCTGCATCTCTGACAGTGTTTGACAAAGAAATACAGATGAATACTCCTTATTTTTTTAAATACTCCTTTGATTACTTTTTCTTATGCTTACATAAAATAAAGATGTCATGAAGGTAGCTACATCAGTTTAGATTCCTGCATGAAGGCAGAAGAAGTGTTCATTTAAGAGGGCTAGAAGGCCTTATCTTCTGTGTGTAGAATCTCACTCTGTGCATATTTGTGGAGTAATTAAAGTCTTAAAGAGGTGGGGGAAGTCTCTTGCCGGTGATGAAATCAAACAGTAAGAAAAGGTACATAAGTGTAGACAGATATAACTCTGTAAAGTTTATTTCACATGCATTTCATACCTTAATCTGAGCTGGTGCTTCTTTCTAGATGAAAATAGGAGTTTGACTTTTTTTGTTTGTTTCTTTTAGACTCTTGGATGGAAAGAAATATGCTGGTTGTATCATGATAATTTATAGAAGTGTTTATGTCATTCTCTGTGCTTCACACTGCTTGGAATTTTGACTTCCCTGGAGATTTTTCATATTCACTATATATATTTTGTGATACACTGAGTATTTCCATATTTGTTGGTGGGGCACCATGTATGCAGATTTTTGCCACATAGCTCAGATGTTGAGTTACTATAAAGCAAAAATCTTCAATCTCTTATTTCTTCAGTGTGATAAAATAACTCAATTCAATTAAGTTTTTATTAAGTAGTCAGATGTTTGGATCTTAAAGGTGGCTGACAGCATCCTGAAAGGAAGGATGTTATAAACAAAGGGTGAAAACCACCCTGAAAACAGTCAATGGTTGTTCTAAATGAACCCCGTGTTATTACTCACACTGGAAAATTGTTTGTAGTACTTAGTTGGGAACACTTTTATATTTTGCCTTGGTCTAGGCATTATCTCATGCTTATTCACGTGGTTATACATTTACTTTCCAAGCAAAAAAATCATGTGCAGTCATTGAGCTGTTAACTGTCAGAATACAGCATATTCAGGGGAAGTCAGACTTAAATTACTGCAAAATGTTGGCGTGTTAGTTCCAAGGGTGTATTCAAGAAGCACTTTATAGTTTCCATTACTTCCCAAACCTAAAGGTCAATGTTTGAAGGGAAGTAGCTCCCAAGACAAGTTGTCTTCATATCTGACAGTTATTACTCCAGACATTTCAGTTTTTATTAACGTTTTTAAAGAAAGTTGCAGTCTGGCTTTCACAAGTAGGAATATGATCGGTTGACAGGTAATTTTAAAATACTCCCATTATGCAGCAGCTAACAAGTAATGGGATGGTGTTTTTTTAATATTGGAAATATTAATCACTCATATTTTGTTACTTTGGAATCCTTACTGACAGTAATATCACAAGCACTCCTGCAAGCCTTGCTTTTATTTTGGACATTTTTGCTAAAAGCACATTTATCTAGATCTACATTTCATAACTTTTGTAGAAAGTTTTCTGGAGGTTATCAAAAGGGTTGTTTGGGCTTTTTTCAGTGTTACATGTTCTACTTTCTGATTAAATATTCGGAAAAAAGAGCTTCACACTCCTATTTTAAAGATTTTCCTTAAATTAGCTTTGTTCTAGAATAATTTTTTGAGTTGGAAACCTGAATATAAATGCGGTATATTTGACAAAATAAGGCCAGCAGATTAAATTAAAAATCCTTGGCAGGCATCCTTTCATACTTTAGGGACACTCAAGTCTTAAACACAATTAAGTTGCTATGTGATAAGGTTGTGTGTCAGGTGATTTATTATAATGGCGTATGTTCTGTGCTTAGCCTGTAGAAAATACATTCTGATTTAAGCTCTTATTAGGCCTTTCCTCTGAAATCTGAATTAAGATAGTTGTGAACTGTTAATGTATTTAAGCTCTGAGACCTGAATCCAGATGTTCTGTCTAGAGTCTATTGTAGTATTGCCATACTAGAAGTTACACAAAAAACAAGGAAGAAAACAAGTTTAGATCTCCAAATAAAGCTCATATCCTAATTCATTTAGGGCAGTTTTTTAAATAATAAAATGTGCAAGCGGTTTACCCTGTTTCCTAAGGAAACAAAGCTTATGGGATCAAACTGTGTGCCTCTGCTGACTGCCAGTCTCTTACCTCCTTCCCCCTCCCCCAATAACTTGTGAAACTACTGGCCAATTTCAAACACATTTGACAGGAGTAAAGGTCTCAGAGATATCAGGTTCCTACTAGTTTCATGGAAATAGGTGGCTGGATGGAGAAGAGAGACCCTATTCATATGTCTGCATTGGAAAAAACTGTGGAATGAGATCAACTGTATTATTAGACACTAGCAAATCCTCATGGGAAAGAGAAGTTATGAATGCACTAAATTACAGAAAAGCTTTGACTGGATATCTCACCTTCTTAGACATTAGGGGATCCAGCACAGGAGCAATAACGATAGGAAACCAGCCTTCAGTAGTTCTATTGCTCACATACCTGCTCACTATTGAGTGAGGTGGGAGATTGATTATTCCTGAAGCCATTGAATTAATGAGGGAAAAGATGAAAAAACATCCTTTAAAGATGTCCTGCTTCAATTGTCTTTGTAAACTCACTTCAGAGACAGTAGAAGAGAGTTGAATGCAGAGTGTTTCCTGAAGTATATGGAAGGGAAAGGTAAATGAGAAGCAAAAAAAAAAAAAAGTGCTTGGCAAGAAAGCTAGTGAGGGGTTTGGAAAACATCCCCTATGAGGAACGACTGAAGGAGCTGGGGCTGTTTGGTCTGGAGAAGAGGAGGCTGAGGGGAGACCTTCTCACTCTTTACAAATACCTGAAAGGAGGTTGTAGTGAGAGTGGGGTTGGTCTCTTCTCACTGGTGACTGATAACAGGACAAGAGGAAGTGGGCTCAAGTTGCATCAGGGGAGATTTAGGTTGGATATCAGAAAAAACTTCTTTACAGAAAGGGTTGTTAGGCACTGGAACAGGCTCCCCAGGGAGGTGGTTGAGTCACCATCCCTGAATGTGTTTAAAAGTCGTCTGGATGTGGTGCTTAGGGACATGGTTTAGTGGTGGGTCATCAGACATAGGGTAACAGGGTTAGGATAAGGTTGGACTCAATGGTCTTGAAGGTCTTTTCCAACCTGAACAATTCTATGATTCTATGATGCTTGCATAAAACCTGCCAGATTTTACATGATGAAGTACTGATTTCATTCCAAACTCCATAAACTGCTTGAATTGTTTGTTCTTTACATAATAAAATAGTTATCACTATTTTTTGAACTATAGTGTGTAGTTGCCTGATCTGTGTTTATTATTCTAATAAGTAACTAGTGCACCTGATTTTTTTGCCTTTGGCCTTTTTACTCCAATTGTTCAGTTTTGTTTTTTTGTTTTTTTAGTTAAGTGGAACATTGCTTCTGATTACACTGGGTAAGAGTTGGAAGGAATACCTAATATTACAGGTGCTGAGTATTACCCCTGCGATGCATTTTAATATTAAGTGTATTTCTAATTTTAAGTGATTTAGTTGCATAGTGGTCAGGAAAATTGAGGGGAAAATTAATAGCAGCTTTTGGTAGCTTAGCACCTTGATGAGCTTTACCTTAGAGCAAATGCTCTGTAATATTACTCAGCTCATGCCTTTTTTGAAATATATCTCATTTTTTTACAAAGATATGATTTGGTCCTTGTTTATATATATATGGTTTTAAGGCTGGAGGAGGAATTGCTCTTATGAGCAACAGTTTTTAGATTAAGTTTGGGAAAATCATTATAGAGCACTTTAGGACAGTGAATCATAGGCTGAGTAGATCTTGACCAGACCATGTCACAGCTGTCAAAATTCAGGAGCTAAAGACTATTTCAGCATGGGTGGGATTAAGCTTCACAGAAGTAGTTGATTGTATAGATATGTGAAATGTGATGTTCCTAAAGAGTGTAAAGATTAAACAAGGAAGTTTTCCAAAGGCTTTAAAGAAAGACATAGGTTTAATGCCATTCATGAAAGAAATCAGTTAGTTTCTTGCTCAGTAGATGTTTTCCTGGCACCCACACAACTGCTCTTACCTATCTAAAAGGTTTACTTTTTCAGAGTTTTTAAAAGGGGATATTTAAGCCATGTCTGATGTGGTTACTATTTTAGTTAACAATATTTTTTCCAAAACTGTCTGAAGAACTAGCCCTCCAGAAATACAGATAATCCTTGTATCCTAGTGATTCTTACAATAGTAAATACAGCAGGGTGAAAGAAAGAAACGAAACATGCAAATAGACCAAATATTGATGATCTGCAAATGTCACATTAAGCAGTTTGTCTGTTTTCTCTGTATTTGCACTGCTCATTTAGTCATGGTGTATATTCTGAATTACATGTATAGTTCTGGTCATCCGCAGTCAAGAAATGCCAACTGAAATTGGGAAGGAGCTTGTATGATATGAGGAACATAAAACCTAACATATAGGTAGCCAAAGATACAACACTGAGCTTTAGCTCAACAGAATAAATACTGACAGGGAAAAATAATTATAAATTATCAAGTCTGAACAGTAAAGACAGAGAAGTTAGACTTCCAGTTAGACTAGTGAGATTAAGAAACTGTTTTAAAAACTTCAATTCCTTTATGAGAGGTTTTATGTGATGATGTTTTATGTGATTGCAAAGAGTTGGCCTTAGTGAGATCTCAGGAACATGATTTTGGTAAAATGTCTAAGTCTTTAAAGAAATCTTCCTCATCCTTCTCCTGAACAGAGCAGTGTGTTTTTATGTAGAAAGCTTCTTGCTGGAATGATCTAGAACATGGAAAGTCAAAATGCAATGCTTCCAAGGACCTAATGAATTTCCAAGTAAGAATAAGAAATTCAGACTCCTGAGCAGAACTGTTTTTTCATATTACTGTTTTCTCCACCACAACAACGTATCCAAGTCCATTGGACCAGATATGTGGCATCTAAGGGGCCTTAGAGAGCTGGCCATTATGACACTGCTCCCTATCAGATCTGAAAGCTCACAGAGATTGGGAGAGGTCCCAAACAACTGGAGAATGGCAAATCTTCCACCTGTCTTAAAAAAAAATACTGGCTTGGTGCTAAGAGAAACTACAGGTTGGTACAGGCTTACTTTGTTTTCTGGGAAAGTCATGGAGCAGCTCCTCTCAGGGCATACATATTTCTGTGCACATGAAAGAGGAGTTGATGACTGGGAGCTGTTGGTGTGGATTTACCAAATGTAAATCATGCCAGACCATGCAAACTGTGTATGCCTCTGTCATGCCTTCTGTGATAGACTGACTGGATTTGTGCCTGAAGAGAGAGCAGAGGATGTCATTTGTCTGGACAGGGACAAGGCTTTTAGCACTTTTAGCACTGTCTCCCACAATATTATGTCCAGGCTGGGCTGTTCTGGTTGGGATGAGAGGAGAATGAGATGGATAGGAAACTGGTTGAATGATGAGACTTAGAAGATACTGGTTAGTGGGTCATATTGGCATGGGGGCTGGTAGCAAGCGGAGAGCAACGATGGCCCCTCCTGAGGCATCTGCTGTTTCATATCTTTAGTAACTTGGAGGAGGTAATGGGGTGCACATCCATTGAGTTTCAGGTTGACACCAAACTCGAATCACAAGTGGGTGCCCTGAAGGACAGGGCTGACACCCAGAAAGGCTAGAGTGAGGGAACAGGCCAACAACTGTATGAAAGTCAGGGGACAAATGCAAAGCCCTGACGAGGGCTGGGAGGATGGGAGGTCAGGAGCAGCTCTGAAGGTAAGACCCTGGGTCCTGGTGGGCAGTGAGCTGGGTCTGAGCCCTGGCAGCAGTGGAATTCAACAGCATCCTTGGCTGTATCGACAGGAACACAATTAGCAGAGCTCATGAAGGGTCTGTCCCTCTTTACTTAGCATTAGTCAGTCTGATACAGAAACTAGTTTTGCGTTCCCAGCACAAGGAGGACACCCATCAGCTAGAGTAAACACGATGGAGGGCTGTCAAAGGTGAGCAGGGGCTGTAGCACTGGCCCTGTGGGGACAGGCTGTGGGACCAGGGCCACGGCTTTAACATGGGGAAGTTACATTGTGTGGACACCCAGTACCTCCAAGGAAGTTATTGAGAGCCAGGCGATCTGCAGTGGTGCATGTTAGGAGGATGAGGGACAGCAGAGATAAATCAAACCCACAGTTTCCAATGAGATATAGTGGAAAAGTTTTCCACTGGTAGGCCAGTCAAGTGTTGGGACAGGTTGACTGGAGAGGTTGTGCAGGCTCAATGCTTGGAGATTTCCGAGACCCAACTGGATAAAGCCCTGGTCAACCTGGTCTGACCTCTGAACTGGACAGGAGGTTTAACTGGAACCCTCCAGAGGCCTCTCCTGATCAATGACTGTATGAAGAACTTTCAGGATAGGAATCTACTTCCAGGCTGACCCACAATGCCGTGTACAGCTTGATGCATGATGGCTGGAATAACTTGTAAGTGGCAGAACATCTTAAGCCTTATTTATCCCTTTTTGCCCAGGATCCAGATTATACCATCAAAAGAGAAACCGAGGACCTCCTTTGCAGCTTGCCTTGGTCCTTCTTAATCTGATAAATTACATTGGTTTCTGCTGCAAACCTAATAAAGCAATATTCCAGGGACTACTGTGGTTACTTCTGCACCAGTAAATTAAAATTTTCTGGGAATGATCCCAGGCACAGAGGCCAGTTGGTGGGAAAGAGTCTGTGTCCGTGTTATTAAACTCTCTTAGCGTCCAGAAAAAGGTGGATGCATGCAGACTCTCTCTTGGGATGCTTCAAATCCTGCCATGTGCCTGCAGAGTGCTCGATGAGGTGGTTGCTGGCATGGGCCAAAGACATGCTGTGGCCATTCTAGTGCTTAGACATATATAATACTTTTGTATTCTAGTATCTGGCAGTGTTCCAAGTTTCTGCCAGATTTAGCCTCCTTGCACTGCAATCGTTAAGGGGGTCACACTGCCATGGACGTGTGGGTTTGAGGGTGTGAGAAACAGTGGAGCACTCTCCAAAATATTTGGGAACCCCTGCCATACAAAATAGTGAAACCAGATGGAATTTCATCAGTTGATGTGGAGCTAATATGACAGCAGTTTTAGTGGAAGGTTTCTGCAGTGTGTAGTAAAAACCTGAGAAAAATAGCAATCACTTGTGTCAGCTGTTTCACTCTAAAATAGATGTAATGCCTTTATCAAGAAAATACTTTTTAGGATGAAGTAATACTTTTCTCATAACATTTCAGGAGGGAAAGGCAAGAGTGGAGAAAGGCAGGGTTTTTATCTTTAAGTTGATTTTTGTAATTGGTGATCATATTTTTATACAGACTGATGTAACTGGCAAGATTTCTTGGCTTCCATGGTACTTTGTATTTTTTCTAGCTTCCTCGAGTTTGCTGTTACAAAAGCAACTTCTGCTTTCACATTGTCATCACTGTATTGTGCAAGTCTAGTGTACTCATTTTATTACCACACCCAGGGATGTCATGGTTACTGTTGAATGATTTCCCTGGAGATAATAGTCGCACAGCTTAAAAAAAAATCAAGACTACTCACTGATTGACTTAAGAAATAAAAATGGTATAATGCTTTCCAGATTCAAGCTTGTAACAATACTTCTTTGTATAGGCAACGAAGTGTCAGCATCATTAATTTGTAGGTCATATTCTTTAACTCTGTACATGAATTTTCATTGACATTTTCCTCTTTTAAATTAAGAGGTATTTTCACAGTGAAAACCTACTTGTATTGAGGTATCGATTCTATCTCAGTTCAGAGTCTGTGTGTAAGTGTAGAAGAGGTAGCTGACTTTTAATCAGCAGTAGCAAGGCTGATTCTGGAAATTACAGACTTTCTCTCTTGTAAGAGTTCCAGCTCTCAACTGAGAAAAGAAAGTTGCTGTATCTTACGCTTCCTATTGTAGCGCAAGCATGTAAAGGGCATGTTACATTTGAATTAATGTAACATTCAGTGTTGTCTTGTATGTTATGGCTAATCTCTAGCTCTGTTGTAAATAATTTACTTTCAGTACCAGCCATAAGCAAGGTCATGCTGGTTTAGTTGATAGCTTTTAATATCTTGTCCTTGCAAGAGTTTCTAGGTGTAAATTTGTGCAAGTGTTGAAAAGTAAGTGAGTAAGGCATTTGTTTTGGTTTGGCTCTTAAAGATTATTCAGATAGTTTTTTGAATATTGAAAACATACGGTTTCAGACTGTGGGATTTTAGTTAATGAAAAACTCCCTGATGGCTCAGCCATCCTCCCTAGTTCCCAAACACTCAGTTGAACTGGCGTTAATGGGTAGCATGGAAGGACAAGCTCTAGCAAGACTAGAAAGACAAGAAAAAGAATGCAGGAATTGTAGCAGGAATCCCACCCAGCCACCGAAGGCTCTGTGTTATCTCCTATTCCCTTTTCTTCTTTACTTCTCTCTCCTTTCTTCCAGCAGCAAAGAACAGTTGACACCAACAACCGATAACAGCCCATAATGACTGTCTTATTTACATGCTCATGCAGGCTGGTCTGGCCTTTATTCTGCTCAGACCTCAGCTCCTACCTGTGTCTCCTGTAACAATACTGCCATGCTCCAGCCACAGGCTGGGTCCTGGCTGCACACATAGCAAGGGGGGCAGGGGTCTCTGCCCTTCGCTGTGTAAGTCCCAGCCGCACCCCTTTCCCCCCCGCCCCTCCGCAGGGTTGTCACTACTTCGGTTTGGTTTTGTTGTGGTTTGTTGTTTTTTTTTTTACTTTTACGTCTCTCTAATGCAATCAATTTGTGTGAGAGGCATACCTTTTGTGGAGGCCAGTCCTCCACAGGTGTTGAGAGATGCTCAGGACAGGGCAATGACAAAAGGATCTGTTGTTATATGGGCCTGCAGGGCTTTCCTGCTTCAGCAGAGGGGTCACATCTGCTATTACAGACTGCAGGTCTTGATAAAGACAGAGAAGGACTACACAGCTGCTTTGTGCTGGTGGGCTGCAGTGGATTTTTTTTTTCCCTCTCCCTCAAATTCTTCATTAATATTTCCTTGGCGAAAGGATATTTGCTTAGACAACACCTTGCAGGAGGCAGCCTCTGTCTGCGAGGATGTAGAAGTTAGTAACTATGCTAACCCAGCTGATGGTTAACTATGATGAGAAGGAGAGTGCAAGGATCTTGAGTCCTACTCTGTAAGTGTAGGAAAAATGGAAGTGAGGTGAGTTAGAGATGATTTCTGTTACAGGTGGTAGGTTGACTCATACAATTAAGACTCCATCAATTAGTTCACCCTCTAGGAATATTTTAATTTCAAAATCAGACCCAAGTGTCTGTAAGTGTAAAAACTATTTGTTAAATAATTTTCAAAATAAAGAAGGAAAACGGAAAGACAATAGGTTAAGACTGAAGTATAGAAGTGGGGGAGAGAGAGAGAGACACTATATAGCTGCTATAACCTGCCAGGACAGGAAAGGGCAAACTCTGTCTGTCTAAATAAATATTTTATTCTAGCTTGTGGAAGTATGGAATTCCCTAAATATATTTTAGATAACAAATACTGTAAGAAAGAATCATCAGGGTACTTTAGTAAGACAGAAACAAATCATTGCCAGCAATGTAGATGCAGTACGAGTTTCTAGCATGGTTCTGTATTTATCTTTGTGTTTCTAAAAAAAAAAAAAAAAAAATTAAAAAATCCCAACAAATAATAAAACAGATATTGAAGGGGAGCAGTGTATCAGTCACAGGCAGTCTGTTGTCCACTGGGATCTCTAGCAGATATGCTTATTCTCTCTGTAAATGAAGTGTTTAATGCTTCAGTGTTTTACCTGGTGTTTGCTTGAATGACCTGAAACAGGCAGTAGAAATCACATTAATTATGTCTGCAGATGACATGAAGCTAGAGAGCTAGAGCAACTGGAAGAATGGCAAGACATATAAGTTGATCTAGTGAGCAGCAGTGTGCAGGAATTTACAAAACGAGGCTCACCTCAGAAACCTGATCCAAATTGTAGACATGCTGTATGTAAAACTAGCTTAGTGAAGTGTTAATGTTGAGCTTTCATTCATGCAGGAAGCAAGATCTATTTATCTTGATAATCCACCCAGTTAAGTGCTTTTTATGTTGTACGGATCTCTAACCACTTCTAGTGAATCTTCCCGAAATTGTTTGCAGTTTCACTACTGTGGTTTTAGCGATGAAGGACAAATAACTGGGCTGTTTCTTGATTTAGTGGCAAGCAAAACTAAGCATAATGTGGAAAAAATGATCCTTCCTTTTAAAATTATTTTTTTCCCAAAAAAATCAAAATTCTGCCTTAATCAGTGCTGCAAATTACATGTCTGTCCCAAATTCTGAATCCTTGTCTCTAAAATTGTGCTACTTTGTGCATCTGCTCCTTAAGCAGTTTTCTTTCCGATTTGGGATCCAGCAGGACTCCAGAGCAAAACTGTCCTGAGGTTTTATTTTCTTTACCTTGTTTTACAAATGGCCCATGGTTTGCCTTGGTGTTTTGGAAATGGAACGGATTTGGCTGCCCTTATGGCTTATCAGTCTCCCAGCACTGGGCTTTTTACAGGGCCAGTGCCAATCAGTTGTAATTCGCTCAGATAACAGTGTTGATATTGTTAGTGCTAACATTTCTGTTTGTTAAATAGGTGGTGTAATAGCTTGATGTAACAAATAATTTCATGTTGAAGAAACAGCCTGAGAAGGCTTTTTGTTACAATTTTTTTAACGATCTGTGTGGAGGCGGCAAAACAAAACCACACATCCAGTATCATGTTACTTTTGGCTTAATTAGGGCTGTACCTAAATGTCCCATGTTTTTCTGCACTGAGGTGCTGGAGACAGCTGCAATTTAACCTGGATAATTCGTTTCTAAACTATCCAAAGTTAGGATTAGATGACCAAGGAGGGGAAGATACAGAACAATACAGAACAAAAGAACAATACTTGTTTAGCAGAAGCCTTGTAATTATTTTCTTTTCAGCTGATATGTGAGCACCTGCCTAATAAATTTAAGCCTCCTGGAGATGGACTTGCTTTGCTTACCTTTTGTGGGCCTCCTAGAAATGGTCCACAGATCACAAATGTGGAAAGCAGGACAGGGAAATGTAATGGGAGAAAGTAGGGAATAGTCAATTGCTTTGTATAAAGACTGAATTAAGGACTAAATTAAAGACTAACTGTTACTCATGTTGGAATTTGAAGTGAACACATAAAAAGATGGGCAACCAAATTCATTGTGTCCCTGCAGCAGTGTGCCAAATCTGTCCAGCATCTCCTCTCTGCTGACTCACCCATTACCAGTGGCTCATGCATTTCTTGCTCCTCTCTTTGCAGTGTGACCTCTCCCCCACTGTTTTGAGAATTCATAAAAAAAAGTAGCATGCTCAAAAGCCTGGTTTGATTTTTTTTTTTTGGTATATCAGCTTTTATAAAAAGAAGGACATTGTTTTTTCTTACAAATTTTCAGAAATTATTTTATCGCAGAGGTCCATGAAGATGAGGTTGTGTTTTGCAGTTTCAGAACTCCATGTTGCACTAGCAGTATCAGTTTATGTCACATGTTTTAGTAAGAGGCTGAACTGATGTTTATTTATAATTACAATCTCCTTTTGAAATGTTTGGCATCGTTTTGATTGTGAGTAGAACCAGGCTTTCAGCTGAAATCTATTGCTATTCACTTTAACCTGTTTTAATATCATTCATATTTTAGTCTTTTTTGCTGAGTAAACTGTAATTTGAACAATGCTTATTTGTCCTGATTAAACATTTGCCTCTACCTTATCTCAGTTGATGATAATAAAAGCATAAGAGAAAAAGTTGTACTCTTCTTGCTATTTCCTCCACAGCATAAGTAGAAGATTGTGTTGCTATTTATCTGTGCTCCTGTGCTTCTCTATCTCTGCTGCTAGTATTCAAGTGTGGCATGAATTCTTTATCCATACAGTGTGGTGGCTTGGAAGTGATGAAAAACAGTTTCCTTTACACAAATGTCCATCTTTGTTAATGCTGTCAAACAGCAAGTGTGATATTGAGAGAATACACATCACTCTGTGGGTTACTGATAATGTAATCTAATTTCCAAAAATAAATTCAATGCATCTTTTCATCTATAGCCATCAGATAGATAGATAGATGTAAGCTGAAGGACAAAACCATCTTAGAGACAGAACTTGTGAATTTGGAGGAAAGATCAGGGGTTAATTTGAAATTAAATCTTTGGGTTTACCTCATTGTCTGATAAATTAACCTTTGCTGAAGAAGCTCCTGATGCTATCATGTCACTGCAGACTTCCACAGTGTGTCAGTTTGGCACTGAGTTGGCAGTCTCTCAATTCACTCCTCCCCCCCCCCAAACCAAAACACACAGATATAATACCTAAGTTCTGTTATTTGTTTCAAACAATACCTTTAAAATATTTATGAGCGATTTTCGCAAGTCCTTTTTCAGCAAAACTTTATGTATAGTAGTAGTAAACTGTTTTAAAAGTGCTAACAAACATTGCACATGGTTTTCACAACAGATGCAAATGTCTTTTATTGAGTTATTTTCTATGTCCTCCCAAGTAAAATGAACTGAAGGGAGGAGAAAAATGGATGAAATGGCATTTCTTATTTTAGAAGGTGACATGCCGTGGCAAAGACTGAACTCTTCCCTAGCATGTACATCTTACGTGGATTTGTTTTTTAAGATGTTATTGCCTTGTCTTAAGGCAAAAAGATGAGTTATCGGCTTTTTTTTTTTTCAGAGAGAAATGCCACAAGATTTATGTCAATCTTTTTAATAATTAGAAGATTTTAGAGAGGGCCCCATCTCCTTCCAGGTACTTCTCACCAGCTTGGTGTTTCTGCAGGCAGTTCCAATCAGTCAAGACATTTTGATTACTCTTTCCTGAAAGATCTGCTTCTGCTGTAGTGTAAGCTGGCCAAAGTCTGGACTGTGTCAACTAACCCACTCTGCTTTTCTCTGGATCTGCTCCCTCAATTACTTTTTTGTCAAGCTGGGCAAATGGTGGTGCTTCTGGATGTGGAGAGGCATCACAGAAGCCCCTTGTGGCTTCTGTAGGCTTTGTCAGCTGCAGAAGTGTATCTTAAGGTAGTAGTTCAGATTCCTCATTATCTGCCCACTCCAGAGCACCCAAGTCAGGCTGTTCGCTTCTTGTTTACTTCTATTAAAATAATGCACACAATCCTTTTTATGCAGCCTTAATATCCTTCTTCAGTTGCCTCAGACTGTCATGTTGAATATTTTGGTAACTTCATCCAGCTTTGCATGGTGATACTGTTTTATATGTATGGCTGAGCCTTCAACATAATAGAAACAACAATTTTCCATTTTTTTCAGCCAGACTAGCAGAACAAATCTGTTCAGACCTAATGTATATTGTGTAAAACATCCCCATTGCTGAAGAAACACAATTCATCATTATTGGTCCTATCCTTTAACTTCATTGCATTGTTGAGGCTACCTATTTAATTGAAGGGCTTCCTGTATTATTGAGAACTTTTTGTCTGAGCCCTGAACTTGCAGACCAGTTTTCATCCCTCAGGAGCATGCAAGCATTATAGAAATGCATTTGTAGTGCTGCTTTAAAGCAAAGGTAATTAATGTTCCTTTGTTTTATTAGTAATATTTATGTGATTGTATTGCTCCTGTGAGTAATAGAACTGGGCAGATGGCAAGAACACATTAACAATACTGTTAGATTTTCAGTTCACATGGTTCTTCATTGCATCAAAGATTCCTTTTATGTAAAACTTGTGGTTGCACCATTATACCACTGACCTCCTCTGGTCTGTGCAAGAGTAGATTTGTGCTGTAACGTTATACTTGCTCCATGGCATCTCTTTTCTTGCCCATTAGAAAGTATGTCAGTGCTTATATTCTGTGCCTATTGAATAAGAGGTGACCTGTAAGATGTATTAACTGCATAAATAATTGGTGTGTAGATCATTCCACATATTCCACAATTCTTCTTGTGACAAATTTATTCTATCACTTTGACCTGGGCCTCCATAAGATATTTCTTGTGCTTATTAAGTCTATATTCAAGTTCAAGGGAGCAAGACGTTGTCATCTTTATAGGACAAATGACGTAACTAATTCTCTCCTCATTTCCCAGTTTAGACTTGGATCTCTGAAGCTACAGAAAGTTTCCAGTCCAGCAGAGGTGGTTAAGGAGCTGCTTGGTTACTGTCTGGACTGCCTGGGAAGACTGCAGGCAAAAAATGAACATCTGCAAAAAGAGAATGAAAGGCTTTTGAGCGACTGGAGTGATGTGGAGAAGCGGTAAGTTTAAAAGTGCATCCACAGGTGATACTTGAGAAATTCACAAATACTTATACTGTCAGTGCAGGCTTTCCTGATGAGCACTTTAGAAGTCATACACAAAAAGAAGCATGCTCGTTTTTCTTTCCTTGACAAGTGTTCTGAACCCAGTTATTTACAGCCCACATAGCTGTGTATCTTCTTATATCAAAGATATAACTGGTATCACAAACTGCAATTAAAGCTTTATGATGTAGGAAAAAAAAATGCCTGTAGAGTCTTTTCCACTTTCTTCAGGAAGCCTTTTCCACTATTTCCTATAATTCTTAGAACTGGCAGTTTAAACTATTTACATTTTTTAGAGGGAAATAAGTTGCCATTACTTTAATGGGTTTGCCTTGTCAAAGCAGCCAGTCTTAGAAAATGACTGTGTTTTAATAGGAAAAAGTACCATTATTTTGTGAGAGATTTTTATAATTGCCATTGCATTTGTGATCTGAGCTGCCTGGCACTGCACTCTGTACTGATCTAGGCTTATTTCAGTTAACATAACACGCTTAGCACATACAAGTCAGAGGTTTATCTCGTTTTGCTATAGCTTTCTCTGAAAAAACACATTTAGGAAGATTAATGAAAGAATGTAGCTAATTGGTGTTAATTTACCTTGAAAAAAGAAAGCTAACTTTTGGGCGGAGTTAGTTTTGTTTCCCTCTCATTAAAATGAGGAACAGTTTCTCTTGACAATCTCCCTGACAAGCATATGGCCTCCCTAAGTAGTGTTTTACTGCTTAACAGTTTATTGAACAATAGTGTATTGTATAACCCGTATGCTGCACTGCATTACACGCTAATGTGTAACAGGCATTAGTGCTTGCATCAATTTCCATGGTGGTGTAGCACTTTTTAAAGAGTAACCCCAATGAAAAAAAAAGAAAAAAAGAAAAAAATCACAGTTCCCTCACAGCTTTTGTTCTTGGGAGCAGCATATTCAAGCTTCAAAAGCAGGTGGTTTTCTTTAGTATGTTTACACTCCGAATAGCTGAAACATGGTTTTTCAAAATAAATACTGGAAGTTGTGTGGTCACCAAACTTTGGCCATGTCTACTAAATGGAGAACAAAAATAATTTTCATCCCAGCAGTGTTCTTTTTTTTTGAGTTTGGGTTGCTGGGTTTTTTGTTGTGTTTTTTTTTTGCCACAGCCTAGTCTACCCCTCTGTCTCTTTCTGCACTTTTGGTTCCAAATGCTGGACCTAGTGTTGTGAGTTTCTTAGACCTGAACAAAAGCTTTGCCCGTCTTTGTTCAGTACACAGGATTTCAGGCTTCACATTCTGTATAACTGGTGTTGTTGAGTAGTAAAACATCAAATATAAAGCACATGATGTGGAGAATTGTGCTCCCTCTTTGCCTGGAGCGAAGGCAGATCAACTCCAGAGGAGTTTCAGCCCCTGCCATTCCCTTTGCTTAAAACCTCTCTCTTCAGAACCTCATTAGAATTAAAACATAGCATGCAGACTTCCACAAGCTGTGTTCGTGCAGTTTAAGCATGGGGCACTGGATGGAATAAATAAATAATCCCATTTCGATTTCCTTACTCTAATTTTCTTGACCATCATTAAGATTTTGTGAGCTCAGCTCAGCAGCGTTGCCCTGAAGCTCTCCAGAGTCTCTTGAGGTGTAAACTTATTTTGCTTTCTATTTGGTCTGTAAAATGGCAAGCAGATTTCATTCAGGAGGATAGAGCTGCCTAGTGAGCAATCTCTAGGCTGAATACCAGCCCTGATCTGCTGCTGGCAATTGCCTCAATATAGATGAGATAATTGGTTCAGCTGAAAACAGCTTGCTGCTGGCAGCCGTGTGCCAGGTACAAAAATGGCTTTTGCTGCTTCCCTCTGCACTTCAGGTTCATGTAAAGGTGAAAGGCAGGAGCAGGCCAAAAATCCCTTTGAAGGGAAATCCCCTGCAGCATCAAATTGCTAAATTATTTATGCACTCTGTTCTAAGCTGTGCAGCATCTGAGGTGTTGAGAGTGTTTCTGGTTGAAACTATAACTCCCTCAATTTTCATAACCTTGCTTATTGTGATGACCCAAGTGTAGGATTTTACCTGACTGGACATTTCCCTGCTTTTAGGAAGTGACCTGTCGGTATTAGAATTATTGGCTAGCTAGACTGTTCAGCACTTGATCTAAAAATGTAAAATAAAAAATACTAAGACACTATCTGGCAAGATCCAAATAGAACAGCTATGGAAATTTTCAAAAGCATTGTTCTGCAAGTGGGTGCCTGGAGGGAGAGCGTGTGTGTGTGTGTGTGTGTGTGTGTGTGTGTGTATAACTCTGGGGTGGATGTGTGTGTGTGTGTGTGTGTATATAACTCTGGGGTGGAGTTACAATATCAGAGGAGAATAGCTATTGGTCTTATTTCATACAGATAATTAAGATGGTAAGGGTCAAGTAACAATAATCTGGAGGAAAATAATTCCTTTGCCAATAAAACAGAAGTTAAATTTCTGATTTGGGTGTGGTATAGGTTTTGTATGAAACATCTAGAATTAGTGCAGACAGGCAAAAATTAAAATAGCTGCTAATTTATGTTGTGGCCAACTGTAGTGATGGTGTATTTAAACCACAAACAGCTTATAAAATGCAGGCTAGGTAGTTTGGTGCTTGAAGCTGACTCTTCAGCATTAGCTCATTGAGATTCAATACCCTTGCTCATATTGAGGGAAGGGTGAATCTGAAAGGTAATAGAACAGTGCTGTAAGACCAGTAATTATTTTAAAGCACTGAGGACAAGGATAGCTAGCAGGGATGTTGAATTTTTTCTTTCTCATGTTCAAGTGCGGAAAATGTATAAATGCCATTAAATTACATAGTTCACATTAACCTTTGTGGAGCCTGTGTGTTTGCTCTACTTTTAGGCAGCACTGAAGAACTGGACAGTAACCTTATTTTTCTCAATTACTAACTGTGACCAATCCTAATACTAGCTGCTTTCAGTAGTTTGTACAAGCTCTTTGGTGGCTATCAACTTTGGTGTGACTGGTACATTGAAAGCATTGCACTCACATAGCAGAGAGATCTAAGAATACAGAAGTTGGAAAGCAGATGCAAATACGACTTGCACCACTCTAGCCACTAACTTGCATTTATCTTCATTGCACTTGAAAGTTGTCTTTGAGATGAGCAGCTTCTTTATTTGGCCTGGGGAGGTGGTATTTTAGTGAGACAAATCACATAGAGGCACAAGCGTGTGACAAATTGCAATTAGAGTTTGTATTTGTAACCGATGAGGTATTGGAATGAAACCCAGCCAGCTTTGCATAGTGATCACGTAATTCAGGTAATGCATGCCTGAGTAAATCCTAAAGGCTGTGCAAAGTTACAGCCAAAGCCACCCCCATGCACACATACATTCTGCATAATTAATGCATCCCTGTTCCCAGGCAGCAGAGGACTGTTGCTTTTTACTATTCTGGTTTTTAGTGTCATCTTACACTATATAATAGTATATTTTTTAAAGGCTCATAACTTACAAATATAGCATTAATTAATGTAATATGATTTTTACACTGATTGAATGTTATGCCTAATTAATGTCATAGTTATATCTGGAGAATGTATTTATTTATGGGCTAATTCAAAGAACAGGAAAAAATCCAAACAGGTTTTCATGTAAATGAAAACAATCATACAAGATTAACTGATGGCATACCCCTAATTGATTTTTGCATACAGGGGAGAGTTAGTGTTCTAATCTATGTATATAGTCATTATATTTTGAGATGCTCATATTTTGCTCCAGAGACTGATGAAATTGGTTGATCTTGCAATAGGTTCCTATACTATTCTTCATGTCCAGGCAGCATCAACTTTACTTCATGGAGAGGTTAAAGTTATGTGGATTTTCACCAGTGGATGTCTTTGCAGGATTCAAGGGCCTTACTGAAGTTCTCTTATATGACATCTTTTTGGCCAAGTCAGCAAAATGTCTGAATGTAACTAAACCAGCCTCAGCTGCTCTGACACAAACCAGTCCATTGGCAAAATAAAGGCACAGTAGTAAGCACTTTCTCTAGGTATTATTGTTTTGTGTGTGGGAGAGGAGACTTTTCTACAGGATTTGATACCATCAGGGTTACTATATTTTACACAGTTTTCTGTTTTTATGTGCATAGACATAATTGGTTTCAATCATGTAAAAAGGCAATTTTTCCAACAGCTGCATTTATTTTTGTATTTTAATATCTTTTTTTAATGGCTGAATTCTACTTAATAAGTGGAAGGCAATTCTGTTTTTACCTTTCTCCTTCCAAGAGCTGGTCAGGGCACTTCAGGACCCTGTGTTAGGGTCTATGCTTCTTTGTGAATTGTCTGTTTGTTCCCCACAAAACAGTTAACTTTCCTTTTGTAGGTGTAAAGTCTCCTGGTAGTTGATTAGTACATATGATCTTTCATTTAGGAATTATTGAACCGATCTATATGGTAATAATGTTCTGCCATTTGCATTTAAATTAGATGAATTATTTATCAACTATCAAGGATATCCCTAAAGCATTGCACAGTAGACTTAATACTTCTTGAGATTATTTTCTATTGCCTTTCTTCTTACATCATATATGGTTTTGATCTGTGAACAAAATAACCAGTATTTAGATAGGAAGTCTGTCAAAAATTCTTACATTATGAATTAATATTTTTTAAAACTGTTGTGCGTTTGGGTTTAATAACAAAGGCAGCCTTCTGAAATTTTTTACCAACCTTGCACAGGTTGGTGAAAAGAATGTTGTTTATAAGTTATGTCTGTTTGTTACAATACTGTAGTTACCATGATCGATAACACTACCAAAATGTTTATTTGCTTGTTGTGAGCACAGCTATTAAAGTGCTTGTGATTCAACCCAAGGACCAAAAAATTATGAAGTACAGGAAGTAAATATAAGACTGCATTTGCTATAAGTCACTTCATGTATTGTGCTCATGTTGGCCTAAATTCCAGTTTTGCTCTGCTTATGAGACAGTATGGATCCATAGTCTTAATTTTATGTTTCCATTGTGCTTTGTTTTGTTGACATACCTACAGGTGTACCTTAAACCTTTAAAAACCTGGAGAATATTTTACTCTGACAATATTAATTGAGAGCTTTTAGAACATTTTGTTTATATGTTGTAAGTGTCCTCAACCAAGTAATTCTGATTGGTTCAGGGGGGAAAATATAATAATTAATGCCCAGTGGTGGTTGTAGGTGTACCAAGATCTCAGCTCTGCATCTGTGTAGTTCTAAATGAAGTCTGCAGCACTGGAGTTACTAGCACTGTATTTGTCTGAATGCCTGTAAGGGGTTATAGCTGCCATCAGGTGTTGCTGCAGTGTCCTGTTGAGCTTTGCCAGGAACTGGTTTCTGTACCTTGCCAGCTCACCAGAGCAAGACTTGCAAGGCTATTGATGGAAAAAGCTGGGCAAAGATCTGTATCAACCATGTCTGCCTGGGGAGTCCTTGCAAGCTGTTCCAGATGCCCAGAGTACTTGGTGATCACCTCAGCCTATGGTGGAATGGAGTTGCCTTTTTCTTATTTCCTTTTTTTTTTTTTTTTTTCCTGTTCAAATATACTTCAGATCAGTCTGTGTGGTCCTGATCTGGGACTCATCAAGCTTAATCATATCTGTTTGTAATCTCTTGTGCACCTTGCTAAGGTATGCCAGTTCCATTGAATTCACCATTGAAACTAAAGAACAGTTACCTATTTGAATTTTGGTTGTCTCAGGTGCAGATGTGCAAGAACCTAGCAAAAAAAGGCATTAAGAGAATATTTTCCTTTTGGAAACTTTTCCCTTTTGGTAGCAAAGTTCACTGCATTATTTTATGAAAAAAACTTACTTCTGTCCCGTTTCAGACACAAGATGCTGGACTAGTCATGTGTGGTTTGGTATGGGGATTCCTGTAATAAGAAGGCTGGCTTCACTAGAGAATTGCCTTCCAGGAAACACAGAATTTTAAAAAGAAATAGTATGACAGTTAATTTTACATTATAGGCTGGAAAAATGTGTGGAAGCTAAAGAAGAATTAGAGGCAGATCTTTATAATCGATTTATTTTGGTGCTGAATGAAAAGAAGGCAAAGATAAGAAACTTACAGAAGTTGCTGAATGAAGCTAAAGAATCTGCAACAGATGCCAAATCTACAAGGTATTTCTTATCTTTTCTGAGTTACTTAACATCATACCTGACGCATATTTTAGTTTAGTTTATTTTCCATTTTATTGGCTCTAACAGTGAGTTGAAGTTCTTCCTGGCTAAGTGCTTGGCTATCAAAAAAAATACTGTTCAGCAGAGAGTTCTCTGTGGTGTCACTGCAGATAGCAGCATAAAGCTTTGGGTGCTGTATCCAAGAACTTTCCTTTTCATTTTTATGTTAGATTGCAGTTCATGTTCTTATCAGAGTATGTCTCTGCCATTTACAGAGGTGGTACTTTCATATGCATTCTCCCTGAATTCCTTTTGTCCTTTGAGAAACAAAAATATCCTAATCTAAATGTTATTACGTACTTTTTATTTCAAAAATATGCAGAGAAGACAAATCATTGTAATGCTACAAAACGCCCTAATTTGCTTGCTATTTTTATTTGGCTTTTTTAATAGCTTAACTTACCTTTTATTGTTTGTCCATGTATATCAACATGCAAAGCAAATAATAGATAGCAAAAACGAGCTCTTTGTTTCTCCTTTTCTTTTTTTTTCCCCTAGGGATAGTATAACTACTACTCAGGTGGCTACAGGGAGAGAAAATGACTATGATGGTAGCACTGAAGAGGAAAGTGAAAATTTAACACAGGCTTCATTACCATCAGGTAAGACAGAATGTGTTGTCTTTGGGGAATATCACGGACAGGCCAATCACGTTATGTGAATAAACCTTAATGAAGACAAAATGCTACCTGACAAATTGCTCGGTGACAAGCCAACCTGCAAGCCTTAAAAATCTTTCTTGAAGCTGAGTATAATACCAGCATTTTCAAATTAGAGAGAAGAAGTTTAAAAGCATGTTGTACAAGTGGAGGAACTGTCATTTCTTCCAAAATGACAAATTGCATACTTTGCTGAACTAATGACAGTCTAACAGTATCTGAACCATCAACACTTCCACTTTAAATTCTAGGAATCATGACGTGTATGCAATGATTGCTAAAATGGAAAATGCAGTTCCTGACAGTTTCAATAGTGTTTAAAAAGGGGAAAGAGAGGAGGTTTAACAGCTATAAAAAGAGCTGTGTGCATATAGGGAATAAAAATATCTTTACAGCAGAATGAATTTCAGCTTTTCAGTGAATTTTTGGCCTCATGAAGATGCTCATTAAATTTAATTTAACTAATTTTTCCAGGACTGGAGACTTGTCAAGTGTATGGGCTGCAGTAATGGCTTGTTGTACGATACAAGATACTTAAGTGTGAATTTAAAGAAATTTTGTCATATTTTGGGGAACTAGTAGAAACATGCAGGACCAAATGCTATCAAAGTTTAAAACTGCCATATAGTTTATACATATAAATAACTTCCCTTCGGCTCTGCAAAGTTTTTATGGGTTCTCTCACTGGAGCTTTCTGTTTCCATCATAGGTAAAGATAATCAAGACAACAACTTGTTACAACAGTTTACTGTGTGTAGTGGGAACCAGAAGTGTTCAAGTCCTTGATGATACTGGTGGAATTCAGCTTTGTAACTCATATGAGGTTGTTTGTTGAGGACTTTCCGATGTAATACAGGCTAGGCAGAGCTTCAGAGAAGTAGAGAAAACTACAATCATTGAAAAGTAATTTTACGTTGCACTATGCTCTTCAGTTCAGAAATATTTGCTTTCGAGCAGCATTTGTTCAGTGCAGGTAACATGGGGAGAAATACTTTACATTTAGTGAAAAAGCAAGGAAAAGTGGAAGGTGTTTCTTTTGCTAGATTCAGTAGAACGTAGAGTTTTGAGATAGACATATGTATTTAAAAATTAAAACAAATTCCCACTGCCCTGCTCAGGCAATCATGAGGGACTGGACTGATCAATGTTACAGGATAAAAATTGCAACTGTATTTTTATTTGAGTTGAAAACAAAAATGTGCTTTCTGTTGCCTTTGAGGGATACAACACTCAGGATTTTTATAATGGCTAGGGAATTCTTTCAACGGCAAAATTTGCAGGTCATATGAAGACTATAAACTTAATCCTTTGGGTAACACACACAAGTTTTTCAAGGTAATGGCGTTCTTGAACCTGCACAATGAGCATTACTCAAGTCAGTTTATACTCTGTCAGTACACAGCATTCTCTTTCCATGAACAACAGAAAAGCACAGATAGGAACTGAATATTTTAATGTGGTCAATGATTTTCACATGAAAAAAGGTGTTTGAGACAGCCTGTGTCTCTATGAAGAAGAGAATGATTCAAGGGTAGTGACATGACTGGATAATGAAGCTCATAGCTACATCAAGCATCAAGGACTGTAAGGCATAAAAGATAATGCAGGTAATGTTCAGATTTTTTCTGTTTATCTTAGTTTTCCTATCTCTTAGTCCAACATTACATTTATTTTCCTTTGGGATTTGAAATGTCAGCGTGTGGGTTGCAGCAGTCAATGAGCATTACAAGATCTTTGAGAATGTTTTAGCAGGTATTAGTGAAAGCTGCATGTTTCAAAATACACGTTTTAAAAACTACTTCAAAGGAAAGTGAAGGCAGGTGTTTATATGCACAGATATACACATAAAAAGTGTGCATTTCTGTATGTGCACATCCAAAATTAAAAAAGCCAGAAGCTGATGCTAGTGGTCATAAATAAAAAGTAGGAACTGCAGAAGATGGGTGAAGAAAGCCACACCATATAAAGGCAGAGACAATCTCAGGCCAGGAGGAGAAAGGCTAATGACCAGTCTTACAAGTCAGTTGAGAGCACATATGCAGCTCTTATTGGCTTATTAGGGCAATGATTAAAAATTCACTAGTATTTGAAAAGCAGCTGTGTTCAGTAAGTGCTTTTGGTTTGTGTCTAGATGGGGAAACTAGGTGTAGTTGCATCATAATGTCACTCTTCTCTAACAACTAAGGTGGACATGAAACAGCATCTGTGAAATCTAGACAGTTTAAAATTAGCCAGTCAGGATACATTCAGCTGCAGAGTTTAAAAAAGCTGGCTGAGGATTTTTCTTAAACCACAAGTAAATTGTTTTTCTTCTGGAATTGTCATTCCAGAGGTTTTGGAAAAAAGTTGCAAATATTTACCAAAAGTAAATGAAGTGGCACATTCAGTTATGGGTGTTTCAGTCTCGTGTTGATCTGGTGCAAATATTGGAACCAGACTCAATGAAGAAAAATATTAAGAAAAAGAGTAAGAATGTTACAATCTTTGTAAAGATGCAGAAACTGAAGGTTTCAGACTAGGTACTCATGTATTCTGTCATAAGATTACCAGATGGCTGTAAAGTAGTAGAATGGCTTCCATAAGATATGCTGCACCACATTTTATTCAATAAATTAAAACATTAGAATTAATATAACATATGATAAATATATTCACAAATGAGGTAATATGTCTATTTCAAAATATAAATAGGAAGTTACCAAGTCCTCCTATTTGTGGAGTAAGAAATTGAAGATAATTTATTATAATTTATTGAAGATAATTTTATAGAAAGCAATTTGTGTTTTGTGATACACCAACTATAACTTATGCTTTCTAACAGAGTTTAATGCCATGATTCCTACTCTTTTGACAACTAAATTTCACTTGAGAAAACCAACAATGTCTCAGCTCTGCTGTGTCTAGCTCCTGCTGCCACAAAAAGCTGGTTACCTCCAGGGATTTCCATTAGCTTCCCCAGATGGGCCTATCTAGCAAAGCCAAGGCTAGTTGGATAACATTTGTGCTGTACTCCATATTCTGGGAGGGTGGCCGTGTCCTGCCTGGCCTTGCAGGAACCTGCTTGGGCTTAGCCATGTTAGTTCTGTTGTTTTCTGCCTGACCTCTTATCAGGTTGTTACTTCCCAGTGCTATCTGCTTCACCTGATAGGGAAACAGTGGCCTAGTGTATGTTTACTTTGGAAATTAAAGAACGTATAGACTGTTGTCTAAAGAAGCAATGATTTTCAATTAAAAAAACAAAGAAGAAAAATAATAATAAAAAAAAAAACAAGTGGGAAAATAAGCAGATTTGCAAACTTCTGGCAAAAGGCGCTGTGGGATTTTGGGTCAAGGTATGATGTGGCTCCTTGGTGCAGTGCTATGTCAAGTTTGGACATTCAGATTTGAAGAAACATGTAAATGTTAGCAAACAGAGTAACCTTGTGGTAACAGTGGAGGTATTAGCAAATGATTTAAATGAAATGCTGGGAGGCATCTTAGATGATTATTGTTTTCGTGGAAGACACTACGTTGCAAAATGATGTCATTGTAGATGGTCTTTCCCTCCAACAGATACAGGTGTTGAGTGAACTTGAAAAAATGAAACTTGACATTGGATAAAGTCAAAAGTAGGACATTATTCCTGACAGGATAATTAACTGTTGGAACAGTTTGGAGTGGGTTAATGATGGGTTCTCTCTGTCACTGCTAGTGTTGAAATCACGATGGAATGCTTTTAATAAAAAGGCAAGATCTTGTTCATATAATCATGAACTTAAAAGAAATACAAAACCAATGTGATGTCAGGCATTGCAAATGACTGTTACTATGACAGCTTTTCCTCTATAACAGCAGATGAATTGCAGAATAAAAATGTTGCTTGCATGTTCTACAAATATGATTTTACTCATGCGTGAGTACTCAAGGCTATCAGCGGGTGGGTTTTCAACCTCTGCACAGCAGTTGGTTACATTTATTTGTTCAGTTTCAGATAAATTTTGTGTGGAGGCCCCTTTTGCCTAAAATAGCAGTTAAACTGTAACCTAAAAGTTTACCTAAAAACTTAGGTTTTGGACACTTACAGTGCCATTCATAGATGATTTATAGTTTGCTTTTCGACAGCATTTTCTACTTTATAGCTTTTTCTGTTTTATAGCTTAAAGCCAAAATCAACTGAAGCATGGTAAGTTTTGTCTCTAATCTAGACACTGATGTAGTTAATGCTTTGTATTCTAAAAGAACAAATTAAAATGTAATTAGTAGACATTTTAGTGTAAACACTTGGGAAGAAAGCAGATGTATATGGGGAGTACAACTTTTAGAAAGAGGGCAACTTTTAAGTAATACTGTTTATCTTTCTATACAACATCTTTGCCCGTTGTGGCATGAGCATGAGGGAAATTTATTTGACCTATTGGTTAGGATTGTGAATGTGAGATTGAAAAAAGCCAAGAACTCCCACTTTCAATGCAGTTTAATAAGTTCTTAAGCAGCAGCTTTATATGATGTGCCAGGCCCTTATAAATGTCTTTGGGCTCTTGTTTGAGAGAGTTTCTGCTCTGGAAGGAGGACAGGAAGGAAATCCTCCTACTGTTAAGCAGGTTTTCATTAATGGGGAGATCTCTCCATTATTCATCAACAGTCCTGGCTAAGAGGGAAGGTCCCAGGTGACTGGCAGCTAGCAAATGTGGCGCACATCTACAAGAAGGGTCGAAAGGATGATCCTGGGAACTACAGACCTGTCAGTCTGACCTCGGGGCCAGCAAAGGTTATGGAGCAGATCATCTTGAGTGCCATCACTCGGCACATACAAGACAACCAGATGATCAAGCCCAGCATGGGTTTACAGAAGGCAGGTCCTGCCTGACTAACCTGATCTCCTTCTACAACAAGGTGACCCACCTGGTGGATGAGGGAAGAGCTGTGGACATTGTCTATCTGGACTTTAGTAAAGCCTTTGACACTGTCTCCCACAGCATTCTCCTTCAGAAACTTGTGGTGCTATGCTTGGATAAATACACTGTGCACTGGATAAAAAACTGGCTGGATGGCTGGACCCAAAGAGTGGTAGTTAATGGAGTTAAATGTGGCTGGTGTCCAGTCACAAGTGGTGTTCCCCAGGGTTCAGTGCTGGGGACTGTTCTCTTTAATATCTTAATTAGTGATCTGAATGAAGGGATTGAGTGCAGACTGAGTTTGCAGAAAACACCAAGCAAGGTGGGGGTGTTGTTCTGCTAGAGGGTAGGAAAGCTCTATAGCAGGACCTAGACAGGTTAGATCAGTGGGCCAAGGTTAGTGGTATGGGGTTCAACAAGGACAAGTGCCGGGTCCTGCACTTGGGTCATAACAACCCCATGATAAGCTACAGACTTGGTGATGTGTGGTTGGAAAGCTGCAGGTTGGAAAAGGACCTGGGGTATTGATTGATAGTTGACTAGATATGAGTCAGCAGTGCCTGCAGGAGGCTAAGAGGGCCAATGGCATCCTGGCTTGTATTAGGAACCCTGTGACCAGCAGGAATAGGGAGGTGATTGTCCCCAAGTATTTGGCACTGGTGAGGCCACACCTTGAATATTGTGTTCAGTTCTGGGCCCCTCACTGGAAGAAGGACATAGAAGTGCTGAAGTATGTCCAAAAAAAAGGGGAACGAGGCTTGTGAAGGGCCTGCAGCACAAGCCCTGTGAGGAGCAGCTGAGGGAGCTGGGGTTGTTGTCAAGCATTGTTGTCTTTTTTTATTTTATCTTGACTGTTGTGGTTTTGTTTTGTTTTTTCTTTTAAAAAAAAACACTGGAAATTGCCAAATCCATATTTCTCTTAGCCCACAGGAGTGACATAGTGACTCAGCAGGTGCCACCACACTGATGCAAGAAGTTTCAGTCATTTTAGAATACAGAAATCCTCATTCTGGACTAAGGACAATCCAGAACACAAACCAGCTGTTACTGATTCCTCTCTTAGCTGCTCATTGCTAAATTTTACTGTTAGTATTTACTATAGCTATTGAGTCCTTTCTCCTAGGAGACCTGAAATGACTGATTATCAGACTAAGAAAACATCAAATTATCCATGGGACAGCAATGTGATCTTGTGGCCAAGAAGGCCAATGGTATCCTGGGGTGCATTAAGAAGAGTGTGTCCAGCAGGTCGAGGGAGGTTCTCCTCCCCTTCTACTCTGCCCTAGTGAGACCCCACCTAGAGTATTGCATCCAGTTCTGGGCTCCCCAGTTCAAGAGGGACAGGGATCTAATTGAGAGAGTGCAATGAAGGGCCACGAGGATGATTAAGGGACTGGAACAGCTGTCTTATGAGGAAAGGCTGAGAGACCTGAGGTTTTTCAGTCTAGAGAGGAGAAGACTGAGGGGGGGTCTAATTGATGTCTATAAATACATGAGGGCTGGGTGTCAAGAAGGAAGAGACAACCTCTTTTGACTTGTGCCCTGTGGTAGAACAAGGGGCAATCGATTCAAACTAGAGCACAGGAAGTTCCATCTCAACATGATGGAGAACTTCTTTACTGTGAGGGTTACAGAGCACTGGAACAGGCTCCCCAGAGAGTTGTGGAGTCTCCTTCTCTGGAGACTTTCAAGACCCATCTGGATGCATTTCTCAGTGACCTGCCCTGGATTTGGTCTTGCTTCAGCAGGGGTTTGGACTCGATGATCTCCAGAGATCCCTTCCAACTGCTAACATTGTGTGATTCTGTGATCATTTTTTGTCATGATTAGCAATTATGTCTTTGAAATGAAACCCTTTTATTAACTGAAAAATACTTCAATGGTCCATATGTCGGGAAGCCTTTAAAACATTAGTAAGGATTGTAGCAACAATCACCCTTTCTGCTTCCTTCCCAGGAGGTTGAAGGGTAGATGTTTCCCTCTTCACAGTGTTTGGAAAAAAATAGGGAAGAGAAAGTTAGTCCACTTCCCAGATATAGGATGAAACTGCAGGGAAAGATGTTATGTACTGAAATCTATAATAGAAATAAAGAATAACATAGCAGGTGCAGGATAAGCAATGGAAGAAATTGTTTCACAATTTATTGTTATTTTCAGTTATAATCTTATTATATGTGACTCTCTGTAGACAAAACAAGGCTACTGGATACCAATTTACATTCAGCTTGCTTTGTATCTATTTTATTTTATCTTGCCTGTTAAATCCTTAGTCATATTTCACATTGAAATTGGTGGGAGTTCCTGCTCCTTGGGGAAAGAAGGGATCTCTCATCCTGTTGGATGAAATGAAATTTTATGTTCTGTGTTTCTTGCCACATGTACGGAAATATTCCATGTTAAGTGAATCCTTAGACTTTCAACTCTCATACTTTTCTATGTGTTTCAGTATGAGGACAGACTAAAAATGGTTCTAATACACTCACCATAATGTCAAAAATAAATAAGAGAAAGCACCTTGCCACTTTCCACTGGTTTACTATGCAAATGTTCTCATCCACCTCATTCAAGTTCCTGCCATAGGGTTTATATATTGTGCCTTCAGGAGGCTGTGGACCTTTAAATTTAATTAGCTCTCTCGTGTCGTCCAAACCACTGATGGCTCGATGTTGCTGGTTAATAAGCTTTGGTCAAAGTTATTCAAAAAAGTGCCTTTTATAACAGCACCCGACTGTGCTGTGCAGTTCCACTGTGAGGGCTTCTCCTTTAAAGTCTATTTTAAGGAGTTTTAGAACTGGACCATTTTAGTTGACTTCAGGCTTAAATTATTATTTTCTTTCTTTGTCAACCTATAATTGGAAGTGGTACATCCCAATAAATAATCTCTTTTCCTTTTCCCTTAAAGCTGTAGACAGCATTTTTCTGAAGCTTGTTGTTGATCCTTTTTTTTTCCCCCTCATAGCCTGGAAGTTTTAGGCCTGTAAAACATCAGCGGTTGCCAAACTGCTTTTGCTCTGTGTTATACCAGGTTCCATGGGGTCAAAATGCATTTACAGCACAAGTATCAGTATGTTTCTAGTACCTTTAACATATTGTTATCAATGTTGCACCAAGAAGAATTACTAAGCTATTACTTTTAAATATTACTATGAAAATTACCAAAACTGCTTATACCTCTGCATACACCTTCTTACATATGGCCTCCAGTTTATAAAGAGATGTAGCTGAATGTGGTTGCCTCTAAATGAGACATTTTATTAAAAAAGTTTGTTGGTGCATTATCTACACATTACTAACTTTGCAAATGTAGGAAATTTGTATCCTTGGGGAGCTGTAAGATTTCTTTAATTGTAATTAAGTCGCTGCTTAAGTAATCAAATGTCTTTATCAGATACAGATTAAATGGTGAGATTCTGATTTTAGAATAATTTCCAGTCCAAGCTGGAAATACGAAGCTTAATGCCCTTCCATGAATACTGCTGTTTCTTTTTCCTCTACTTAAAAACAAAGCTACTTTAAACAGTTCATCAATTCACATTTCAGAGGTGGAATTATTTAATATTTTTTCTTTGAGTTTAATAGAGCCATGCAAAGACTAACATATAGCATGAAGTTCCAATCATTCAAGGAGGAAAAAATCTAATCAGTTTTATCTTCTTCCATGAATAAATAGTTTTTCTCTCTAAGGAAGCAAACTGTCTGTATCCTTGTACCTGGCTTGCTGGTGTTCTATCCCCTCTACTTCTTTTCAAATCTCTTGTACTTTGCTATGGCTTCAGAGCCTAAGAGTATGAAGAAGCATTAGGCAGAGATAGCAAATCCTCATATTTATGTGGAAGACAAACATCTTCCTGTGGGATGCATAAAGGAAATGTAGAACCTCCTTCTGTTCTTGCTTGTATTTCACACCAATTTGATGCGTACCCAAGAGGCTGTAATTAAAGCAAAGCTGGACACAAATTCTGGGAGTCAAGACACTTTTGCACTGAGCATGCACTTTCTGATTCTTGTTTCCTTTGCAAAATCCTGTAACTTGACCATCTACAACACAGCAGTAATTCAGTAGGACCCTCTCTTTGTTTTCTCTTCCTTCATGAACTACAGAAGACCTATTTCAACACCCATTGGCTGAGAAAGTAATTAATCAGTTGTGAAACAATAGCATTAGTGGTTCTGGAGTGGTGCCACAAAACAGCCCTGCTCTGTTTCATCCTCCTTCAACAAATAGTTAAAGAACAACTACTTATCAGGTAAATAGGAAACTTCTGCCAGTCATCAATAACCTGCCGGGGGTAATCCCCATTCTAACAGTATTGTTTGTTCTTGTGCTTTCAAGTCACTGACTCTCTGTGTTTGTTCAGCATCCAGCATAATGGTCCTTTTGGTTTCTGTTGTAATTAATAGACCTAGCAATAATTATTCTCCTTATACAAAAATATTCTTCAATAAATGCGTGATGGACCACAGAAACTACCAAATTCAATGTACAGTGACAACAGTGCTTCAGTTTCATCTTTGCAAACCTGCCAGTGGAACTGGTCTATCACACATTTTCATAATGAAATTTATGCCACATGCCTGCTCTAAAGAAGTCTTTGAGATGCAGGTCATAATTTGGTTCACCAGAAGCTATAGTCAGAGGTTTAATTTTCCTGGGGGTCATTTTGGAAAGGCAAAACTGAGCTAGAATTTCTTTTTTTTTTTTTTTTAAGTATGTCTTAAACCATAACTGCTTTTAGTGTGAATAACAACGAGGTCTGTTTTAATGGGAATTTTTTATTTTGTGTTCAGTCCACACCTTTTATTATGGTAGCTTTCTTGTGCATGTTTACAAAGCTAAGTATTTGGTTTTGGTGCCTTGATGGTTTTATATAGAAATGTAACTCAGGGAGGAAGAGAAGGCTTAAAAAAGATGTAAGTATACTTAATGGTATACTGAAAACAAATATAACAATTCACAAGCCAATAACACAATGGATTTGTGTTCCCTTCCCTATTGGAAATACAGATACAGTTTAGAAGAGCTGATCTTGAGTTTAGCGGTATCAGCTCTTGCAGAAGTATCCTTTCATTGAAGAGGAGTATTGGTTTTTAAGAAAAGTGGTTCCTGCAGGGTTACTGATAGCAAGTTTCTATAATCCTGAACAGTAGGGTAAAGGCCCTTTCTTCAGCTGTTGAATAGGCTGGTATCAGTGGCAGCCAACAAAGCCCGGATACTGCAGACTCTTGCAGAGTCTTGTGTTCAGTGAGCAGCACAGTCAAGCTAAGGGTGTTGATATGACTTCAAACCTGTGACTGTTGCACATTTTATAACAGCTTTTCTCAGTTTAAGAATGTTTTGCAGGTCGTCATCTTAAACTTCATGTTTCTTGTGTGTTTTGTCATGGCTGGTAGCGACTCAAGTGACAGAAGGTTTCCAGTGCTGTTTGCCACACTGATTCTTTTGCACATCAACAAGCTTCCACTTCTGAGTTTAGATGTGGCTTTCTCACTGACAAAAGAGTGGAAAGACCTTTGCTCTGGCCAGCTGTGTAACACTCACTGTAGTAATACTCTTAATCACTTCCCATTGTATTACCGTGTCTTTTTCAAGCAAACAGCTTATCTTGATTAAAAGCTGGGCTGCTGAAGATTGCACTATAACCTATGGTTGTTTCCTGGATATATTACTTTTCCAGGTTAAAGCATGCATCCTTGTTTTTAGCTTGAAATTTTCTCAACTAAACTTCCTACTGAGTCCGGTCAGTCTTTCCTAGATTTATGAGTTGGTTTCCCTGCTTGTGTTTGCTTCCTCTAGCCATTTTTTGTTTCTTCAAACCCAGTGAATACTTCATTGGCAAAATAGTTTGCATCTGAAGAAATGTCAAAATCTTCATATTCTGTAAAATAAAAATAGAAAAGGATTTGATTTTCTTTTAATCCTTTAAAAAGGCTTTGATTATTAAGAAGGAAATCCCTTTGCACCATCAGCTAAAAGTAAAAAAAAAAATTTGTTTGGATTTTTGTGTTTTGGTTTTTGGTTGTTTTTGTTTTTTTTTTTACTTCTTCCCTCCTTCTCTTCTATCCTGCATATTTTACTGGGCATTTTAATTATTTATTTCCATCTCAAGTAATAGTTACTGCCAAGAAATCACTTTACTATTAGGTATCTAAAAGATACTGAGGGTAAACTGTACTAGAAAAAAAAGTTGCTTTAATATAAAACCCTGAATTACTCTAATTGATACAAAAATTCCACAGAGATCATTTGGCATGATGCCAGATTTCTTGGAAAGCAGTTTTTTGATGAACATTCTGCTGGAAAGCTGAGATCTTCCTTTTTATTTTTAGGATCAAAGATTGTCCTCCAGAACCCTTTTCCTCAATCTGCATATACACCACATGCATCGCACACGGAAGTTTCATTTGGCATTTGTAGAACTTGGAAGGGAAAAAATGTATTTAAAACAATTCACAGACAATAGGCAAATTATGTTTGTAATTATTAGACCAATTTTTGTAGTGTGTTTTGCTATATTCTGCTTGTTTTTAAAGATTAACCTGAGCTTGTTGATTTATGCTCTTTTACGTACAACAGGCTAACTGATCTCTTAAAGAAGCTACTGGTTGCACAGCCTGTGTGCAAGGAGATCAAAAGTTAAGTTACACACTCTGAAAGACAACTTACATGTGACCTGATAGAGTACAGACATTTTCAAAACTGCAGCTGTCAGCAGCATCTTATTAGGTTTTTTACTCACTGTATAAATTAAAGGGAGCAAAAGATAGAAAGCCAAATCAAAAGTATCATGAACTCTGTCTTCTGCTGGTTTTAGTGGAGATTAGAACCCAACATATCTGAAGCAGATAGACAGTGTGTTTTGTCATGCTCACAAATGCCTCATTTTATTTACAAAGTTGGTTTTACATTTGATTTTTTTTTAATTCTAGTATGACACATACAACACGACAACTGATAACCCTTTTAAAGAGCAAAATGGCAAGTCATGCAGTTCAGAGTTTTATACACATATATATAGGAAGACAGGTCAAAAACGCACCTTCTAATATTTTGCAGTATATGTTCTAAATCAGGACAATTTTTACTGTAGATTAAATCTTAATCTCAAAGTTAGATTAAATCTCTGTCTGAAAGCTCTATGTTCAGATAAAATTATTATATGGGTCTGTGCATCCTGAATGTGACTCCTGTGTCCTAGAAACTAAAGCTCAAACTTTTCTTTATAAAGGATGACTTTAAATAAGAACATGGAGATGGATTAGTCTTTCTGCACTTCTCATCCCCAGTTCACAAGTCTTTACCTAGTGACAGCTTTTCTGATATTCCTGTGAGACAGCACTTAATAAGTGTGATCTTGTTCACCTGAGACCAATCATCATACCTAAATCACTGGGCCTTCTTTTGTATTCTTCACAAATTTAAACCTAGCACTTCACAAATTTAAACCTAGTAATTCACCTTTGCCAAGAAGGTATCCCTGTAGTCAAGCTGCTAACCTTTTCTTCCCTTGGAGCTTATAAAAATGTCATTAATAGCTCATGTATAATTTATTATTAATTCTGTCAGCATGTAAAAAGGCACACTACCACTCTTCTCATTCAGACAAAATTTTTATCCTCAATGAGTGGCTCGATATTCATTGTTGTAGAAATTTGTGCATACGTCTGGAAATCTAACTATAAATTAATATAGGTGCCTATTTTTGGCTGTCATTTTTTTAAGGAAAGTGGATTAAAATCCAGGACTTAGCCCATTTTGTACATATCAATTATGCCTAAAATTAGCATAATTAAGATGAAAAAAAGAACATTAGCATATTTATTTGTACCAGTATTTGGAAATATATTAAGAATATAATAAACTCTATAATAGTGCTCAAAATTCTGCAGAGCAGTTCATTGTATTTGGTTTTGGCCATCTTCAGAAAACAGTGGGGCTGGAGCAGGGAGAAGAGTCAATGCCAGTTGGGGAGGAGGAACTGCATGCAAAAACATAGAATGCAGGAAAATAGGAGAGACTAAACTTAATATAAAGCTGTGTTTAGCACCAGTGTTTTATGTTGGTTTAACTTTTCTTCCTCAAAACTGAGGTCTGTTGATTACTAGAGAAAACTGTTAGTGCACAAATCCCTGTTACCTATACTTCTGACAGTAAAATATGGGTTTGCATTCACCACCACCTTTTTGCAAATCAGAGGAGCATTTTGTGTATTTTTTGTACCTGCCATCGCATTAATTTTCCAAGTCCTCCTCTCATAATGCACCTTCTTTTTTCTACAGCCTTGTTAACCCATTTATTGCAGTAAAATAATTTTTGTGTCTGTAAGGAGCTTGTTTCAAATGGAGAAGTAAACTGAATTTATAGGAGAACATCTCCCAGCAGTGCTTTGGCTGCTAAGCTCAGCTCTGCTCCTGCAGTTGAGACTTTGGATCTTCTAGGTCTGTTTACCTGGCTAAACTATTGTTTTTGCTTATGCAGTGCTGTCCCTAGATTTCCATCTGCTGATCCTGCAAACTGCAACTATCTCCAACTTAATAAGGCAAAAGCAGTACTTGTTTGGAAATGACCATACTGCGAGCTGTTGTCTCAGGAAAAAAATTACTCTTTAATCTATAGCCATGACTCGAATTCTCACAGGATACTCATTACTTAGGTTCTTGGGGGAGAAGGGTCAGGTCATGAGTATCTGATTGCCAGCTATTTCCTTAAGACCTTTCCTGGGAAACATATGAGGCAGGCAGTTGGAAGGCTTTGGAGTAGGGGTTAAGAAACAGTATGTGAAACAAAGGGGTTAACCTATTTGTAACCTCCAAGAGTTCTTGCTTAAGGCTGGTGTTGTCATTCCAGATGCTCTCAGTTGTGTAAGGTTATTTTAATTTTGTTCTGTCTTTTCCATGCTTTGGTAATGCAAAACATTTGCTGAAGACATTGAAATAATTGAAAAGAAAATGTGCAAAAACCTAAATGCAAAATAAAGCTGTTGTCTATTCCCTGCTCGATAGCAGCTTCCTTCATTGCACCTCACCAAATATTAACTTGTTTAGTTAAACATAAAACTTGGTCTGTTTTAGGAACAGTATCATTAACTATATGGTTCACTAGTAGCTCATCAGTTCTCCTGAAAGCATCAACACATTTTGTGTGCAATCTTTCAATTGAAACAAGACTTACAGAATTTTGGTGAAGGTGAAAACTTCACTGCTCTGTCTTTTCTTTAAGAGGTGAAGAGAGAAAGCACATTATTAATACACTTAGTCACTTCCCTGAAGTTGCCCCTTAGCCCAGGATACATGGAAGGATTATATCTCAGAGCAAACAGGAGAAGATTAGTGAAATGTGTCTGAGAAGTGAGACACTGGTTTCTTGTATTATTGACCAGTGTATGCTAAGGGGAATGTAAAGAGGCAGATAGCAAAATGTATGCCTTTGTATTCAAGATACCATATCATATGTAGCATTATATGACAGAGAATCACACAGATTGTGTGCAGTAAGAAGGAGCACTCAAAGCAGAGAGCCCCATAGGCAACCTTGGAAAAATCTCATGGAAATGCTGTTTTTGCAAAGCAGTTGCATTTTGTGAACCACTGGATGTCATTTGTTAATTAAGGTACTTTGTTCTTGGATTCCAATGACTCCTGCTTTCTAAATGTGAAAGGGTTGCAGCATTTTTTGTTCGAACTTCCAGAAACACTGTATTGATATGGGAAAGAAAAAAAAAAATGTACAATATGAATAGGATACTTGGTAGTAAATAATTGTCTTGACCTATTAGTTTTTAAAAAATCTCTCAAAATTTTCAAAATATAATTGTGTGGAGATCTCCAATGCGTATGGTTTTTACTTGGCTGCTTTTATTTGTATGTAATTGCAACACAGCATACAAAAATTCATTTTATGTTTAGTTGTGCTAAAACAAAGCCAAGTAACAAGGGCTTTCATTTGACAAAAATCACCTGCCTTTTGGTTTGCTGTGAAACATCACTTATATTAATTGCTTGGCATCAGATTTAGTCTGTATCCAAAGATGAATCCTCATCCACAGCTTGTTCAAATACCTCTTGGTTCAGATGAGCATTAAGCACATTCAGTTCATTACTTGGCGAAGGTCTGTCACTTACTCACAGTTTGCTTTAACTGAGACTGATTGTAGGCTGCCTGAAGACCCAGTTCCCTGATTTCCTCACTTAACAACAGCAAATCTGAGTCACAATTCCCAGTGCTCACTTGTTTTAAGCTGTGAAGCAAGGTGTGCTTAATAAACCTCCCTACAAAGCACAGCCACTTGTTTGTGTGTCTGCTCCATGAGAAACGAGCCTTTATGCAGGAGACTAAAAACATGTTGATACTTGTCCTCCAGTTGAAGCTGCTTGTAAATTACGTCTGATTTGCTTTCAGTTCTGTTCAGGAAAAAAGGTCAACTCAAATCTTGTCACCTACCTTGATTTTAAAAAGAAAGTTCTCCCTGCCATAGCTTAGCTCCCTATTCCTTAAAAGAAATTTATACTGTTCACAGGTGAGTTATCATGGGGGTACAGCAAGCAACCATCGACTTTAGGACTCTGAGTTATTAGAGCCAGGTGCTCAGGTAGCTGAGTGGTTATTTATTACTGATTTATATCAGTTAAGACTCTTGTCTTGCATATCTTACAGTAGCACATAAGAACTAAGTGGTGGATTTTCAGTAGTGGGTTTATTACTGAAGTGGGCAGTTGGCTTACTGCAAAGCAATGCAAGCACACAGCTGTGGGAGTCAGAGGACATATAACAGATGCCTCACAAGCAGAGGAGGAACAGCACTGAAGAGTATCCTTCATGCAAGAAATCAAAAAAGATTTGGGGATAAGTAGAGGAGAAAGGAGAACTAAGTATGAATGGTCAGTTTTTGAGAAAATGGCATTTTGGGAGCAGTGAATCGAATAAACTGGGAGCAGGTTTCAATTCCCAAGTTATGGTAGAGCAGATACAGTAGAACAAGCTTTTTTCCCCTCCAGTAGGTCTCTGACAGATCCCTATTGACTATAGAATTGTTCCAGTACTGAGCCTTGTGCTTTCCTTTCTGCTGTCCCTTAACTGCCATTCAGCCTCTCCTATGTTCCTCCTTCTTCCTCTCCCAGTGACAGATCTGAATTAATTCACACATTTCTAAAAGAAGATCAAACCTTGGAAAAAAACAGAACCCACCCATGGTAGGGGTAGATCAGGTTTGAGACCCTCGAAAGAGCAGAATTCCATGGGACCTGATGAGATGCATCTGAGGGTCCTGAGGGAATTGGTGGGTGAAGTTGCTAAACCACCCTCCATTGTATTTGAGAACCTATGGCAGTTGGGTGAAGGTCCCACTGACTGGAAGAGGGGAAACATAACCCCCATTTTTAAAGAGGGAAAAAAAGGAACACCTGGGGAACTACAGGCCAGTCAGTCTCACCTCTGCACCTGGCAAGATCATGGAGTTAGATCCTCCTGGAAACTCTGGGAAGGCACACAGATAATAAAGGACATGATTGGTAACAGCCAATATAACTTCACTAAGGGCAAATTGTTCCTGACAAATCTGGTGGCCTTCTATGATGGGGTTCCAGACCTGATGACAAGGGAAGAGCAACTGATGTCATCTACCCAGACTAGTACAAAGCATTTGACACTGTCCTGCACAATATCTCTTGTCTCTGAATTAGAGAGACGTGGACTTGAGAGATGGACCACTTGGTGCATAAAGAGTTAGCTGGATGATCACACTCAAAAAGTTGTGGCCAACGGCTCAATGTCCAAATGGAGACCAGTGACGAGTGGTGTCCCTCAGGGGTCAGTCCTGGGGCCAGTGCTGTTTAACATCTTTTTTGGTGACACGGACAATGGGATCAAATGTACCCTCAGCAAGTTTGCTGATGACACCAAGCTGTGTGGTTTGATTGACACACTCTAAGGAAAAGATGCGGTCCAGAGGGACCCTGACAGGCTTGAGAGGTGGGCCCCTGCCAACCTCATGAAGTTCAACAAGGCCAAGTGCAAGGTCCTGCACCTGGGTTGGGGCAAATCCAAGCACAAATACAGACTGGGTGGAGAATGGATTTACAAGAGTCCTGAGGAGAAGGTTGTCAGGGTGTTGATTCATGAGAAGCTCAACATGAGCTAGCAATGTGTGCTGGCAGCCCAGAAAGCCAACTGTGTCCTGGGCTGCATCAAAAGAAGCATGGCCAGCAGGTCAAGAGAGGTGATTCTCCTGCTCTACTCTGCTCTCATGAGACCCCACCTGCAGAGTCCAGTTCTGGAGCCTGCAACACAGGAAGGACATGGAGCTGTTGGAGTGAGTCCAGAGGAGGCCATGAAGATGATCAGAGGGCTGGAGCACCTCTGCTATGGAGACAGGCTGAGAGAGTTGGAGTTGTTCAGCCTGGAGAAGGAGAAGGCTCCACGGAAGCCTTAGAACACCTTTCAGTACCTGAAGGGGCTACAGGAAAGCTGGGGAGGGAATTTTTACAAGGGCATGGAGTCATGGGAAGAGAGGGATTGTCTTTTAACTGGAAGAGGGGAGATTTGAATTAGATCTTAGGAAGAAATTCCTTAGTGTGAGTATGGTGAGACATCGAAACATGTTGCCCAGAGAAGTTGTGGATGCCCCCTCCCTGGAACTGTTCAAGGCCAGGTTGGATAGCTCTTGGAGCAATGCAGGGGGGTTGGAACTACATGATCTTTAAGGTCCTTTCCAACCCAAACCATTCTGTGATTCTATGAATGCCTTTGGCTGTTGATTTAATGGCAGGGTAAGGTTGATGGTTTGTTAGAGAAACATTTGCTTAGGTTTTTGGAAATCACAGCTGTTGAAATACAGTCACTTTGGACATAATATAGTTACATTTGCTTTTATATTGGACTGCTTGACAGGTAAGACCTTGAGCCTCTGTAGAAAACTGAACTGGCACTTTAGTGACAGCAGCTCTATTTCTGATGCTGAATTATAAAGAAGATTAGAAACTTGGGATTTTTTTGGTAGATGTAAAATGGAGGTAGACCTTTAGTTTAAATGCATTTTCAGTTGCTGCACTGTGCTGTCATTAATTTTCTTATTATGTGCCCTTTATTTATTTTGCTTGGTTGATTTTTAGGTCCCTTATGTCTAAAACCACATCATTAGCCGGTGAAATTTAGGAATGTGTTCTGCCAAGTGTTTGTAAGCTCTGAGGATATTAACAAATCACTGAACAAGCCCAAGTTGCCATCAAGATACAGAAGAAAATTAAATACAGTTCCTCTCTGGGTGCCCAGGAGGGATAAACTCCCATTGTGCACTTAGCTTTTGTAGATGAAGCTTTCTCATATAAGCATGTTTTATCTTTTCATCAAAGTGGGGAACAGAGAGCGGTTTTCTTTCTGGAATTTCTAGTTTATATTTCCAAGAAACAGTTCAGGCTTACGGTTTTTAGGGAGATGTAAAAAGTGCCTCTGGCCACCAAAGACTTGAACCTCATGTCATGAATGCATCTGTCTTTTCCCTGTGATCAGAGGTGGAGGTGGGTCGAAAATGATGAAAATGTGATCGTCTATTTTCCACCTGCCTGCATGTAAACTGATTTTATTTTTTTTTAATGAAAGTTGTTGCACAGCTAACCATGACACTGAGCAGCTGACCCCAATTATCACAGGCTAATGACATCGGTGACATCAGACCAAGGGTAAAATCAAATCTCTATCATGAGTCCTGTCATGTCATGAGTCTCTTGCCTGTGAAATAGGGCAGGGGTTATAGGATTCTCACTGGAGAATTTTTAAGGGCTATGAGTGCTTTCAAGCTATGCTTAAGATATTTGGACCATGAGATTGATGTCAGTCATTTTCACAAAGCATCAGCAAGGTCAAAACTGTGATTGCCCTTTCATTTGTGCACTTTTGTGAGTGAATTATGTTGCTTTCTAAGCTATTGAACTGCTCACTAATGGTTTATTCTTTACTTGGTTACAACACTTGTTTCAGGAGCTGCCTAGTGAAAAATAACTTTCTAAGCATGTGAACATCAAAAAGTTGCTTAAATACCTGAGAACTTCCTGATTAGCTTTGTACTATAATTACATTTTTATAATCTATGAAGATAATAGGCAGGAAATGACAGATTGCCTTGGAGTGAGCATCATTTCCACTGTGTCCTGAGAGGAGAGTCTTGTCCACCTCATGCTGGACCTTTGAGGAGGTAGTCATTAAACTTTGTCAAATTAAGGAGAGGATCTGATTTATTGCTTCCCTGGATATCCCCCAAGACAGGATAACTAAGGATAGAAGAAATACAGTCATCCCATTGTAGGCAGTACATCATCCCTCAGTATATGCCTTGCTTGTGAGGTTTGGTTGATGTTTGAAGGACTGAAGTCACTTTTATGTACAGAGAAAGGCCAAATGTGAGAATGTTCCACTGTTCTTTGAAGTGACATAGACATAGAAGGGCTGTACTGATAATCCAGATAAGCAGATGCTTTCAGGAGATGTTTGTATTTTGTAGCTAAAATATGTCAAATAGTTTTATAAAGCTACAGCTCTAGCAGGGTTGTGTCTCTGGTTATCGAGGATAATTTTCTCTGCATAAACAATGCAAAGTTGCCTTAATATAACTTGGTGGTAAATTCCCCCTGGGAGGGAGACTGTCTGTCAGCCAGTCTCTGTTCAGCTGGAAGGAAAGAAGTGGGCACAGGGACACTGCACTGTCTGGGGAAGAGGTGCCTTAGCAGGGCAAGGAACCCACAGTTCCTGTCTTCTGGTGGGAGACAAGTAAATAAATGTGGTACAGATGAGGGATTTTTCAGCTCTTTTACAAGCCTGAAGGAAGGAACTGTGCCTGTTTTGCTCTGTGCCTTTCCATCTTGCTGCAGCAAGGAGTAGTAGGAATAAAGGACAGGTCAAGTTGTATTTTCAGTTCATGTTGTTCTAGAAAATGGAACATCAGGCAGGAAGAAGTGGAGCCTCTTTTTGGTTCGTGTAAGCTATTTCCTACTTCATCCTCCTCTCTTTGCTGTGGCTTGCTAAAACACTGTAGTTCAGGAGAGAAGTGAAATCACATTAATTAACAGTAGCCACTGGTTCAGTCAGCCTTAACCCTTATCTCAGTGGCAGTGCATTAACCCTTACCTCTGCTATATATCTGTGTCCTGTATCTGGGGTAAGAAACTAGAAGGCAAAACAAAAAACAAACCCTCACTTCTAGCAGTCTGGTGTCCCGACTTGAGCTGCTCATGTCTTCCGATTACTCAGGCTGGATCTGTGTTTGCTGTTGTTGCCAGAAGTACACTAACACTTTAATTTGCTGCTGCATCTCAGAATAAATCATCCCCTTGTTGCACATGGATATGAGCAACTTTAAAATCCCAGTCTGAGAGAAAGCAACTCTTTGAACCTCTGAGTCCAGTGGGTGATTTATGGTAGGAAAGATTCTGAACGCAGTTTCTGGTAAAGATGAGATGGTTTTATTTTCCTTAGGTATCCTTGGATAACAAGTTCAACACAGTTCTTAGAATTATTAAAAACAGTTTTAGAGAAAATAGCAGCTATTTTCATAATAAAGACTGTTGAGAGTAAATCATGAAGGTACATAGCAATTCCCTTTTTATGCCACCAAAATGAGAGGCTCTGAAATGACTGCGTTGATACGCAAACACGCAAGCTGACAGTATCCAGGGACCAGATGTCTGCACGGGCTGGGAGCCCATCATAGCACCTGGGAACGTCCTCCTTAAGCTCAGCTGGCCACACAGTTCTGTCTGACTTTACCACGGTTGGGAAAGATATATTGGATCAAATGGAATGGCATATTCCAGGATAGGTATTGTGTGTTAATAAGTTAAAACTGAATGTTTTACAGAATAGTGACGGTGATGCTTTTTTCCTTGCTAATTCAGAGCTTGTGGGAAAAGAAAAGAGGAATCCACTGTATGCCCTTTGTATAGTTTGTTGTGGTTTTTTTTTTAAGTACAAAATTGCTATCTACAGCTTTTGCTAGAGAAAAAATTGTCAAGAAGGATTCCAGGTGTTTCTCAGGGTAATGATATTATTCAGTTGTCTTTTCAGGAACTACAATTTAAAATAACTGTGTTCACGCACAGTGTGCAATTAGTCTTTTGCTTTGTTTTGTGTGTTTCACCAGCAAGCTATCCCAGAATCTAACTCTGAATTCTCAGTTGGTGTAATTCACTATATTTCCATTAACTTCCAGAGAGGCTACTCGGATTTATTCTGGCTCTGTTTCTGGCCAAAGAGTTCAGTTCTGAATATGTAATAAAAGTGTTAGTCATCTTTACAGCCGTTATTCACATTAGTATTTTGTGCCCAGTGCTGGATGTTTTAATGTGTTTTTTTGTTGATCAACAAAGAGAGTGTTGTGCACAACAGGGTATACATAGGCAAATATTAGATGTATCTTTCTCTACTTTTGAATTTTTTTCTGACATTTTTACTCTTCTGTGTAGTATTATCCTCTTCAAGTAGTTGAATCAGAGCTGATCTTTGTGGGAGGCATACTGCCAAAATAACAGTCAGTTCCAGCGACCATGGGACTGAGGGCAGTATGTGAAGATTTCCCTGCTTAGACTTGAGCAGACAAGGAAATAAAACATTTTTTTAACTGTCTGATTTGGAATTCTGAGCGATTGTATTTTTTTTTTTTAATCTGATATACCAGTATAACAATGATTAATCCATTCCAATGAAATTACAAGTTCTCAAATGCCTTTTTAGACAAGTATTATGTTGGTTAGATACAATATCAGTTAAAGACAAAAATCCCAGAATTAAATAATATCAACATTATTCTTTCTAATGATCAAGCTGTCAAATACAGTACTATTTAGGATAGCTGAAGTACTTGCAAGATGTAGCTTGTAATGTGAGCAAATATGATCCCAAGATTCTCTGTTGTACATTTCTTTTTTTCCTGGAAGGAGTCAAAAGTCAAACGATACAATTTTTTCTGCTTATAGAATCTTGTTATGGCTTTCTGTCATTCCACATATTAGCCACTTAACCTTAATGACCTTATTCTGATTTTACTGTTAGTGAACTCAATCATGTAAGTCTTTGTAGCCTGAAAGGCTTTTTTTCTCTCCAGCTTCTTCAGAAAATGTCATTATAAAATCATGCATGCTTTCTAATATCTTCCATAAATTTTGCTGGAAATAACCCACTAACATTCTTTCTTTGAAGACATCATGTTGTTACAGTATTTCATCACTGGAATTTAGTGTGTGGTTTGTATCACAATGATCATCCCTGCATATTCTCCCTGCAACAAAGTGCCAGAGGAAAAATCTCTTCTCAGTATAATCAGTCTATTCTAGAATTGTGATTAATTTTTTTTGTTCCCATAATTTAAGGCAGTGTATATGTCATTTATTCCTGTTTCTTTAAAAGTGTGAGAGCAGTTTTTGTAACTGTTGGTTAAGCAAAAGTTTTTTATTTGCTATTGCCATTTGCTGAATTCCTTTTTGGATGCTTTCACAATGCTCTTGTAAGATCAGTGTTGCTATGCTGCCTATATCCCACCTCTTTTATTTCACAGATGATTTATTCTTGCGAATAGAATAGAATAGAATAGAATAGAATAGAATAGAATAGAATAGAATAGAATAGAATAGAATAGAATAGATGAAGTAATTAATCTCCATCCATTTCTTTGCGCTTACATTGAATAAGCTGCACACATATTTGTATTTTTCCCCTCTGCAGAGGAGGTTTTTGAAGCCTCTGTCTTTCACTGATGTTCTGGGGAGTTATTCTGATAAACTTAGTGTCTGCAGCTTAGGCTTGAGCTGTGTTGTGGTCAGGAAAGGACTGTGTATTTACACCCTATGGATTTAAATCCAATTTTCTCTAAGCTTTCTCTAATTAGAAGGAGACTGGATTACTTTTTATAAAGAAACCACCTTACAAGTACAGTGACTGTTGTTATGGAGGAATGTCAGGATGTATTTAAATCTCCACAGAACCTTAATAATGAGATTTATTTGTGATAAAAGTGCACGAGAATTTCCTAGTGCAATGAAATTACAAAATGCATTAAATATGGAAAAGTATTTTCTTCTTCTATATAGATATCTTGAGCTTGCATAAAATACTAAGCAACCATAAATTATCTCTATATGTAGATATCCCCCTTCTTTTTTAGTATCACTGCATGTTGATGGAGGGGTAGAGTAATTGCATGAAGCTTTGCCAATCCAAGCTGTGTTCTGTCCTTAAGGAATTTCTCAGGCTGCTGCACACTGCCAAAAGCTAGTCTGAATATCAGAAAGTTTAGGTAGTAGGATTCTTCATCAGAAGAAAACAGTATGTTTCCTAGGCTTGAACACGTGTTGTTTTGTGTTATAAAGTGGATTTAAAAACCTGAAATTCCCATTTTAACGAAGTATTGGTGTGGTGCCTCTTGGCCCTGGTGACTCGTAGGGACATGGGCTGGGGAAGGATACATGGAACATTAGCACAGTTCAGGGCGTGATCCTGTTTTTTCTTACTGAGGAGTGGAGTCTTTACCATATGGAAAGATTATCCCAGAGTTAGTGGATCCCAAGGGAACAAAGCCAGTTCTGTATAATGAGTCTGGCTGTGACTTACCATCACACCACACAGTTACTTCATCTTGCATCCTGGCCGTGCATCTCTGTTGTTTGATTAACTTGGGGACAGGCTATTTGCCATAGTCTTTTGCCTTTCATTTTCACCATTACCTGTTAAAATTTTCCTGAATATCTTCCAGCTGATCAATAACTGTGTGTTTCGTAGATGGTTTCATAATGTAGGTTAAAGCTTCTGAAGGTGAGCTCCTTTCTAACTACATCTTCAGCTGTGGTCTGTTCATGGTGACCTTTGCACATGTGTACAGCCCAGCCATGTCAGGAGAGCCCTGCAGATGTCCAGGGAACTGATGAAGAAAAACAGCCCAGAATGTAAACACAGGTCTTGAGTCCTATTATAATTTTTATGATCCATTCACAATTAATAATAAATGAAGAAGTTAAAATTGTGCTCTCTGTGTGTCATATGGATTATAAGTGTTTAAAAGCATCTAAATAGAAGTTGTTATAGATTAAACCAATTTCTTGATTCTGATTGAGACATACTGACTGGTAATTTTTTGTTAATCTTATACTAATGTGTTGTAAGTTATTAGTTTTCATGTTCATTGCTCAGTAATGTTATAATAAATATTAATTTATTGATGCCCTCCAAGTACTGACTGAGATCTTTAAACTTCTTTAAATATACTCTCAGAACCTCTTAGAGTAACCAAAGTTACCTGTAGCATTTCCTACAGCAAAATTATCCCGTGATGTTGATTGAAATTGTGCCAGTGCATCTGCCATAAAAACATTAATGTCATGTCTGACTGAGACACATGTACCTTCTATGTTCATCATTTCTGAATCCATTATGAAGACCTTAATGGTAGCTGTATATAAAGACATGCCATAATGACATCTTAAATGCTGTCTTTAAATTCACAGCATGAAAAGCCTTTTAGAAACACTGTATGAAAAAAGCAGGTAGCTAGCTAACAGCAGTTTGGGGATAATATTCATTATATATCTTTTATTTAGTGGAGGTTTTATATTAATTTCAATGGAAGTAGATGGGTTCAGAAAGCTAATGGTGTCAATAGAACTTTGTTCCTAGTGAATGACATTTGAGACCTCAGGTCAGCTTGCTTTTTTTAGAGCAAACATAAGAAAATACATGCCAGCATTTGGAACTGTATCAGCTGGTTATACAAAATTTTAAAGTATACAACAGAAATATTAGATCTTAAGCATATTTAATTTGAAAAAAAGGTATATACATGCAAACAGAACAACATAAATATTTTTAAAACTCATGTAGCAAGGTTATTTGAGAAGGGCAAGAGCTTCTGATGAAACAATCTTACAGAAGGAAGGGGTTTGGTCTTCATTGTAACTCTGTCTATATGAGCTTTTCTAAGGACATCTCCTGGAATCACATCGGACTTCCTAGTTTTTCACTTCAGTATTCAAGACATTGAATATTTTGGGCAGTGGTTTGCTCTTTAGAGGGTTTTTTTTTTTTTTAGACGGTAATTTTTTTTTTCATTATTACAGTTTATAATATTGACATGACCTGTGATCCTGTCAGTAGTACTGTTTGGTTGTATTAATTAGGCTTGATTATTTCAATTGTTTTCTATCAACATTGATTGGAAGATTATATTAAGACTCTGTAATCCTTCAGATGATGAAGAATCATATTTGCCATCAAAGTGGCTCACTGGGCTGTTGGATCCAAAGCTTGTTTGTGACTGAGCCTTGTTTGACAAAACTGACCCTTTCCTCATTCCTACACACCCCAAGACTCACCATTTCCTCCACAGAGGATTAGCTTCCCTGCCCTTTCCATCCTTCAGAGTCCTTACACACATGCATGTAGTTGGTGACTACAGGAATAATAATATCTGCCAGCTGCTCTTAAATTTACAGAGGTGCCTCTATCCTGTGGACCTGGTTTGCATGCTCCTTTTCATTCCTCAGTGTCAAGATATTTTGTAAAGTCAAGCAAGCATTACTCATGGTTTATACACAAGGAACCAAAGCATGGGTATTCATCAAGGTCAATGGTAGTCCCTCTGAATGCAGTGTAGGACCCTGCATGTTGAGTAACTTTGATCCTTAGAAATGTATTTGTGGTATGGAATGCCAGAAGAACATTGTGCTTGTGTCACTAACATTTGGAGTAAATAATTTTAAAGCTTGAAATCTGTCTTTTTGTCTCTCACCTGAAACATTTTCTCAGCCTAAAGCAGAAATACCTATACCTCCCAAAATGGAATTTATAAAAAAATCTTAAGGTGGCTTAGAAGATATCCTACAATAAAATTATTGTTTGAAGTTAGTAATTTATCCACCATAAAATACCATCATTATGAAAACATACATTTTCCAGAGTTATTGCAGCCTGTGGCTTCCCTTGAGTTGTATTGATTTCCTCAAAAACTGTTTAATGAGGAAAAAATAATTCTTGTGGCATGAGTCTAAGCTACAGCTATATCACAGCACTGTGGTGCAACTCCAGGGCACTGGGTAGGTTATAGCCTGAGTTCATTTCACTCTTTTTTTCCTGACTAGTTTCAATACACAGACACAGATCTCTCTGGCTTTGTGATCCCTGCAGGGTTCTTATGGAATAAAATATATGTGTCAATATGGTGATCTTCTAAACCAGCCAGCTTTTTTGTGCGTTTCCAGGAGACAGACTAGATAATCTAAAGACTGTTCAAGCACAAGGACAACACAGTGCTTTGTCCAAATAAATAAAAAAAAATAAATTAAAAAAATCAAAAGGCTTTATTGCTTACAGATCTTTTCAGTCACTGTTACGTATTTCGCTACCCAGGAGATACTGATTTTGAGTGGAGAAGTCAGCACAGGAGTGGCTGTAGTTTTTACATCTGCATGGTGCAGGGTTTTGAGACTTACTGTTATATTAATTCAGAAACTCTGTTTCAAGGTGCTCATAAATAGCTATGCTACTTTATCTTCGCACTCTAAATTGCATTGCAGGTGACCATTTTAGGTTAAAAAATATTCTCTTACTTACTTGTAATTGGAAGTACTATAATTACCAGTATTCACACTCTTCTTTAGGACTGGCTTTCAAATATCAGTATCCACATCCATACAGCCAGGGCTTAGGCATGGTAAGTATTGCCTGACATATGGGGGTGATACTTGAAAGCCCACCACCATGAGTTCCAGGGTCTGGATCAGCAGAGCAGGTTGACCAACACATGCAGGAAAATTTACTAGAGTGAAAACGATGCCGTATGGAATTCCAGGCATGAGGTTTTACATCCCTTGTAAGAAATTACTTTGGGCTCCACTACCTCACAAAGATCACAGGCCAGAAATTTTTTCCAAAGCTTTTCTTAGCTTCATGTTTTTAATTCTTCCATCTGTCTATTTTGTTGTTTTGTTTACTTGACCTGCTTGCTGTTTAATGTCTCCTGGGGACACTGTCCAGAAGCCTCCTACCTCCACCCTGGGTGGTACAGATGATCCAAATAGGATATTGAGGGAGTCCAGAGAATTACTCCAGCGAACAGTCACACCCGGGACAGTGAGCTCATATAAACCTTTTCAGATGACTTTTCAAGTGCTCCTGCCTGAACTTGGATGTGCTGGTGAGCTAGACGATGGCACATCCAACCATGGTACACAAAAATTAGCCTCATCAGGCATCATTAATACAGAGTTTCAAGAAGATCTGAGGGTCAGAGCTAGAAAAGCATTTCTGACACTGCATGTAATAAATCTGGACTTTCAGTGGGTCATTGGAAACCTGGAGCATGCTGTTGCTGAGCAGCCTCACTTGTCACCAAACAGCTTTTGACTAGTCAAAAACCATGCCAGCAACTGAGTTGCCAACATGGCCATTGCTTCTGTCAAGAACCCATAAAAAAATAAAGCAGGGAAAGCAACTTAATTGTTAGTAGGTTTCAGATCTCAGAATTGCAATCTCTTTGTTTTCACCACTTCCTAATGGAGCCTCTACGTGATGCACGTCAGGGAAGTTTTGAGCACATGATAAAGCTTTCTCTGTGTATTGTAAGGCAGGTACTAATCTTTAGGGCCTTCAGGCACTACAGATATACAATATACAACTGTATACTGTGAGGATTTTTCAGGTTTGCTGGGTTACTGATAAATCATAACCTTTGACAATGTTTATAACCAGTGACTTTCTTAGAATTACAGCATTACTAAAGCCATCTTAGCACCACTATTATGAATTATTGAAAACTAATATCTGATGAAGTAGATACGGCTCACTGAAATATCCCCTATCAAAGCACTTTTAAAAGAGGGATTCCTATTAGAGATCATGGTTTTGAAGATTAAAATTAATGAGCTCCTTCAGATTGTCTGCAGATATTTGTAAAAACGTGTTCTTTTTTTCCCCTCTGATATTTTGATATATGAAAAGAGACTTTTCATGCTTCCTGACCAGACATTGTTATCTTGTCAAACTTACCCTGATTTTTTTTGCCATCTAGTTTAAAGACAATATGAACTGGTAACAGATGAGCACCTGTGTTGTCCCCAGTAAAAATGCATTGAGAAGAAAAGCATATGTCCACCAGATTTTTTTTACAAGCTTTCCTGCAGTTTTGAAATAAACTTTTTTAAATTGAAGAAAATACTTGTATTTAAAAAGCTTTTGAAAAACAGTGGCATCAGGAAAATAATTGGCTTTACAGATATAAAAATCTACATATTAAGACTTAGGATGCTTTGTCAGTGGTAATAGAGTCTAGCAGGGTGAAATGTAAACTTCCTTACTGAAATGGATACAATTTATAAATTTTGTATAGCTGGATCTAAACTTTTTGCTGGAGTTGTTTTAAAATGTGTCTTCATAAACACTTCCCATGGAGATATTCTTTATAAAAATAAACATTAATAACTAACTGACAGAGAATTTATAGAACCGCAGTCTCAACTGCCTTTAGGCCCCAGGGGATTATGGTATGGTAAACCCTAAATTTATACAAAAAAATGAAATACAAAGTAGAACAGAACAAAGGGAATGGAGAATGGAACTTACTGTTTTCCTAAAATGAAAATAGTAGCATATTCCTGTTATATTCACTGAAGCATATATCCGAAGAGTAAATACCAATGTTTCATTTTGCATCTCTAAGTGATCTACGTGGATCTATTTCTTATAAAAAATGCCAGATTATAGCCAGAATGTTTACACAGGATAACTTTAGCATAGGTAGAAGCAGTGTTTCCTCAATTGCCTGTCAAGAATTACTTAATCCTACTTTGCAGGAATTGCCTGTACCAGTGAGACACGTTCACTTCCATACTCACTCATTTAGGAGACTCTCTGCTGAGAATGTCAAAGAGATGCTAATTATTATCCACTATGGTGATCCTTTAGGAATTAGACTGAGATTGAGAAACCACATAATTACTGAAGTTACACTATAGTAAAGCATTGAAGTTAGGAATTCTACATCACCTTTTTTTTTCTTTTTTTATTTTTGTGGCTGGGGGAGCAGCTGACACAGGCAGTCCTGGTGATCACCTCTTTAGGTGGTCGTTTTGTCCTCTTTCAGTCCAGTTTATCTGCCACTGATGCTATGCAAGGGCAGAAGCAGGAGAGGCAGTAATTCTATGTGCAGCCTGGTTGTTTCCCAAAGAAACCAACCTAGAGAAAATTGCAAGACTCTTGAGCAAGAGACTGATTTTTAAGTTAAATAATCAGCTTCATTAAAGAGAGGCAGCAGAACTTGCAGGTTCAGTTGAGTAACTATGGACCAAAATTTGCTGCCTGGTGTTAAGCAGAATTCAACCATGAAATTCTGCTCTCTTAACAGTGGGGCTCTGATAGGAATTTAGAGAACCTATGACAGCATTAACATCTGAAAATCCGAAGAAATTGTCAAAAGTCCCTATTACTCTGATCATAAAGGAAACAGGTGCATTTTTATTCAGGATAGTATTTGAAATTGACAGACATTTGTGTGGCTGTTGATAAAATCTCCAGGATAGAAGATAATTTTAAATAAAGGCCAGTCCTTTTTACTGATGATAAATGCCTGTGTAATTTATAAATCTTTCCTGTTGCATTCCAATAAAAAAATAAATATAGCCTTTTTTTTTTTTTTTTTTTACCCCTTTATTGTGAGCAAAGCAAGTTTACAATGCTAAATACCTTTTATTTGGTGGTACATGCCAGAATTGTGGATATTCCTTGAATCCATTTGACACTGATGTTTGGTTTTAAACTTATAATATTATGTCATGATAATTCTATTACATAAATCTGATAGCAGTACAGTGTTCAAATATGCTTTCCTTTGCAGTGTTTCTTCTTCTGGAGTGACTGGTTAATTTAGAATCAACCCTGTGCATTATAAGCAGTGGGACTAATCTCATGCAGTCTGTGGCTGTAGGGCAACTTAGCAAGCTGATGAATACAAACATTGAGAGAGAAGAGAATAGTTTATCAAGGGAAACTAATGATCAGTATTTCAGATAACAACCCTGTGATTGATACACTTGAGGCTAGTTACCAACAGGATAAAAATATATGCAAATGAGAACACTGATGTAGTCTTTAAATTACAAATACAAAGGTCCAGGTTCTGCTTTCGCTCATATTGCATTAAAAGTCAGCAATAGATCATTTGCAAAATACTATTACTGTACATGGTTTTAATCTGGACCTACACAGGACAGTAGCTAATCAAGGGTAGCTGCTCTTCCAAATGTTGTGGGTGATAGGAATGGATTAAATAAGGGAATCCTTGTTACATCTTAAATACATGCTAACAAGGCGAAGAGAAGTAAAGTTATGTCTGTGACTGTATTTCTTATAAGTGAAATCTCATTAAGTACTACTTTTTTTCTTGCTTGCAGTACACCTTTCATAATTTAGACATTCAGAGTACATTTTCTTTCTGTATGAAGTTAGGTCATTGTAGGCAGACAAATTGCTCAAATATGGAATGCTTCTACTAATTTTTTGCTTGCCTTGCTTCTTTTTTATTTTTTTATGGTAAAGCTAAGCTTCTAGTACTGGGTTTAATCCTCTATTGAGATTAGAGCTTGTACTGAGAGGAGCTGGATTCTGTTTCCTCTGTAAGTATGGCATTGTTAATAATTAGACAAATCAAAGCTGTAGAATTTTCATTACAGGTGATGATATAGAGAGAATGAAAGTGGGTAGGGTTGTTTGTGGGTTGGTTTTTTTTCAGACTGACAAGTGAATATGATCAATTAGAAGGCATTTTTTAAAAATTATTAACTTCTGTATATCAAAATAAAGTAATGCAGAAGTCTATTTTAAAATATAACTGGACTACCTATCTTTAACCAACCTACAGAAATTAATTTTAAAATATCTGAGTTCTCAGAGATCATGATGCTATGTTAGTACACTAAACAATGCCAGGGTCTGACCTTGATGCTGGCTTTTGAGCCAAGCTGTCTTCTTTTCATTGCTAGCATGTTCCCTGCAACAATTTTGGTCTACACTTGCTCAAATTTATTTAAAGTCTTCATTCTTCTTCACACAAATATTCTTTTAATACTTGGACTATGGTTCCCTTTCATGCTTTTGGATCAACTGTGTTTCTTGCAGTTATTCACCTGCAGAGGGTACGTTATATATTTGGAACATTTCCTTTTCTTGACTAACCTTTATTGGTTTAGGTGGTTTAATTAACAGGCTTTCTTTCATCAAACAATATTCTTGTATCTATTTAAATTGGTACTGTTCTTCTCAAAGATCCAACAATGATTCATATTCATTGCATAAAATCAAAGTAAGAAATTTAATTTCATGAGAAGTCAAGGCCTGACTTCCTTAAAATAGTGATAAAATTTAGACAGAAAAGACTTTCAGAATGAAAAACCATGCTTATGTTCAAGACTGTCACTTTTCCAAATGATTTTGTGTCAAGCAATGAGTAATATTTAGTTGAAGCTTTCTTTGGCTTTTAGTCAAGTACTATAAACAAATTCAGTAATAGGAATTATTTTGGGGCAGCAATAGTGGGTGTGTGTTTGAAGTCTTACAGTGATACATGATACTTGGAGCTTCAAGTGTGTAATACCTTTTCATTAGCAGTTCTAACTTCAGAGGTAGTTTGGTTTAAAAGAAACAAACAAAACAGAAAAACCCAAGCCTATGGTACTCTACTACTATTAAGTAAGATCCTATTCTAGACTGCCTGAATGAGAAGGGTTCTTTTTGGTATTATTAAAAGAAACATTCTCAGAATAGAAATTGTCAGCTTCAATGAAGGGGTTCACTTGAATAATTTAAATAATTTTATTTTATTCTGCTTTCATGGGAAAGACTAGATGGAGACATTTAGTAGAAAACTGAGACCCTTTCCCAAGGTGAAGTTTGCACATACGTGGGATGCTGCAAAGACAAACATTCCTCTTCCACTTTTCTCACTGGAGTACCAGTGGGACTGTTGTAGAAGACAAACAGGATTTGTGTCTGAGTGATGCTGAGCATGAGTGCCATGAGCAACTGTTGCATATTACACAAGTGAAAGCAGAGGGATGTTATTTGTTTAACATCAGCATTATATAGGTTTTGTATATGTATCTAACCTCTGGATCTATTTTTGGCAAAAGCAGAGATTGTAGGAGGAGAACAGCAACAAGGAAGGGTAAGAACTCTGATAGTACAATTATTCAAGTTTGTTTGCTCCTTGACTGTAATTTTTTTTTTAATTAATTAAGGAGGGGCTGACTTTAGGAAGTAATGTTGGAATATATAAAATAATGTTAATGTAAATGTTAAGATATACTACCTTGAACAGGCTGCCAGTAAGTAGAAACTAATCATCATGAACATATTTACAACATTTATCACTGGAAAAAATATGCATAGCTAGTTAAAATGTTGTGTGGAAAATTAGGATGTAATTTAACCCTTTTCAGCATTTATTATAGGCAGTGTATCTTGTCTGTACTGGACTTCAAAATTAGGTCATGTCTTGGAAGTATGTCAGCTAATACTTGTTGTCACCTTACAAAGATCTGTGAGTCTGAGGCATAGTACAGTCAGTGCTGGTGAGAACGAAGAGGTGCTGATTTTAAGCAAAAGTGCCATTGTAAGCAGGGGTTGCACTGGCTCTACAGAACCTCTGTTTACACGTTTAATTTAGCAGTGTTCTTGGTCAGAAAAACATTTATTTGAGAAAAGGTGAAAATGTTACTAGTTACGTATTTTCTTCCTGTTTCGTTTTCAGTAGTGTGGATAACAACTGTGAAAGGAATGAAGAATTAAGACCCATTATTTAATTTCTGTGAAATTCTTTGGCATTGCATCTCAAATTATTGTGTCTTTTCTCCATGTGAGGATTAATCCTTCATAAAACACACAGAAAGTAATAATCAGGGAAGTTACCCTAACAGCAGCAGCTTCAGTCCTCACATTATTATTCAATATATTTTGGTTGAAATGTGTGCTGTTCTGCGTATAATTATCTTGAAAGTTCAAAGTAATTTTTTTTTTTTTAAATAAAGCAGGCATACCAAATCAAGCAGGCTACAAGATGTTGATAGCTGGAATAAAAATGTCTACATATCTTCTGTGTGCATTAATAGCAAGGGAAGGGAGGGTTTTAGCTTAAGGAAGGATCTGGTTTCTTGACATTTGAGTTTCAAGTAGATATCTGTCACATCAGAGAGGGGTTTGTTTTTTCAGTGTAGTTTATGCAGTACCGATGGAAATTAAAATTGTAGTTGAATGAACTGGACAGAGCCTACTTTACCAGCCTTCAGCAGAGGAACCTTACATGGATTTCCCAGGCTCAGGTTGTGAGGTGTTGGGAATTCTCCTGGTTTTTGTTTCAGACTGCAGCTACTCTTTGTCACTATGAGGGGCTGAGTTTGAACCAGGGCCACCTGGTCCACAGGTAAAGCAGTAAGCCCGTCTTCCCACTTCTTATCCCAGAGCAGGACCACCTTGGGCAGGTCACACAGGAACACATCCAGATGGGTCTTGAAAGTCTCCAGAGAAGGAGACTCCACAACCTCTATGGGCAGCTACTTACAGGCTCCGTCACCCTCACAGTAAAGAAGTTTTACCTCATGTTGAGGTGGAACTTCCTGTGTTTCAGTTTGTGTCCTTTGCCCCTTGTGCTAGCACAGGGTATGACTGAAAAGAGTCTGGCCCCTTCTTCTTGACACCCACCCTTCAGATATTTGCAAACTTTAATAGATCCCCTCTCAGCCTTCTCTTCTCTAGACTGAACAGCCCCGGGTCTCTCACATCTTCCTCAGCTATTCTGTAGGTAACAAAGACTAACTTTGGGTAGGTGGAACTGGGCTCTGTAGGCTACCTTTTTGGTTACTGTAGGTCTACAAGGAACAATGGGGGGGTGAGTGTATTTCTGATGTATAACTGCCCATCTTTCTCTCCACTGACTCTGAAAAGATGTTGAGGGAAGCTTATCTTTCTGGTTTAAATCTGGTCTTTAGGAATTTCTCTTTATGTCATCCGTCTGTTTTGACACATCTGTCTGTCATCTCTCACATCTAAGCCCATCTTAGCAGTATAGATATATTAATAAAAATATTTTTTTAAAAATTATAATTGTCTTGTAATACTTCATATTCAAGTTCTTTTCAACTTCGGTCTTTTTTGTTTTGGCAGCACCAGAAGGAAGGGATTCCCTCCTGGCTAGCCCAGATGTCCCTGATACTGCTCCAAGAAGAAAGCGAAGACAAAGGACAGAAAAGCCTGCCAGGACAGGAGCTAAGGTGGCTGCCTATGACACAAAACTGCCAGCCAAGGAAAAGTAAGAAGTTTTCAATTGTATTTAAATGTTTTTATATCTACAGCTGGCAGAGGGTTTGCGATTTGGTTTTTGTGTGTGTTTTCTGTGCAGTTACATATTTCAGACCAAGTACTACTGTCTTCCATTCTGTGTAGTCATTTACAGTGATTTTACCCAACTTTCAATCGACGTAGATGATGCCCAATGATGTTGATTTTAATACGCCACTAATGTGACAATTCTAAAATTATTTTATTTTATTGACTTGGATAACTTTTAAAAAAGTAACTGAAGCCAACTAAAATGATGTTCTGTAGGTTACAGTATAACCCTGCAAGCAAAGATATATTTATATTTATATTTATACCAAGTGTCAAGCTAAGATGGACGGCTTATGCTAAGCTGTTTCACGGACAGTAGTAGCAATATGAGTGTTTTCTTTCATGGTGAGGGTGGTCAAACACAGGAACAGGTTGTCCAGAGAAGCAGTGGAGTCTCCATCTGTCAAAACACTCAAACCCAACTAGGCGTGGCCCTGGGCAATCTGCTGTGGTTCAGGAGGGAAGCTGGGATAAGCAACCTCCATAGGTCCCTTCCAACCTTACTAGCCTGTGATTCTGTCTTCATAATTACAATGGTAATTAATTCACAATACCATTTTTAAAAGACCAGAGTACATTTCTTTTGAAAATAAGACCAGTGGGGAAAAAAAAAGAACTCACTCTTTAAGCCTGTCAGAATTCATAATGCTTAATAATAGTCTTTTATGTCACTCTCAACTTCTGAAAATATTTTCACATTATCTGGGAGGTGCTTAGATACACATAGAATTACTTTGGAGTTGCAATATGATTGGTGGTATTTTCTTCAAAAACTGATCTTTTTCTTAAGATCTGTGGTAATTTACATTTGAAAATACTTATTTTTCCCTTTTTATCTGTAATATGCAATGGGTAATAAACTGTTAAAACAGAAATGAACACAAGCAGACTACAAAGACCTTTCTCATAATAAGCAAAGATTTCTGTTTAAATCACCAAGGGAATTATTTTGACATGGAAGTTTCTATTTTTTTTAGAATGATCTAAAAAAATGTCAAATTCTTCTGCTCTTTTAGAGTCTAGTATATTGTAATAAACAATGCCCTTTCCCCGTCTAATGTAGCTGACTTGCTGAGTCCTATGTGTAGAGGAAGGACAAAGAGCATATTGATTTTTATTTTTTTTTTAATTCGTTTGGGTAAGGCAAAGTGTAGAAAAAACAACAAAATTGGTTTTTTCACACTATGCAAAGCATTTCTAATTTACTTACAGGATTGAGTCAGAGCTATGTCTGAAGAGTGGTGCTTCATCTTGGCTGTAAGATAATTAGTCACACATTAAGGCTTACCATATGGATCATCCATTCTTTCAGTCTCTATTTCTGTTTTTCTTTTTGCATTAAGTACTTATGAATTGTATTGTAAACAACAGCTTTGCACTACAGGTGACAACATTGCTTGGCATGTGACGTGCCTCCCAGTGCTCTGAAAGTGTAGCTGACAGTGAAAGATCCATGTTTCTGTGTGATCCAGTAGTGACTTCAAAAATCAAATATGGTATTGGTCAATACTGGAATATGTTTTTTAATCCTTTCTTTATTAAAAAATACAGCAGCAGTGCTAATTCTCTGATTAGATAAGAAGATACTAGATCTCCCCATTTACCCGAATGTAGCAAAAGCCAAACTGTAATCACTTCAATTTTGGTGATTATTTTTCTCAGTGTCCCTGCTTAGTTCTTGGGTTTTGAACTCAGCTTAAGCCTATTGTCAGCTGCCAATCAAGCTTTCAGTCAATTTGCTTGGCTAATAATTTTCACTTCTCTTCAAACTGTAGAATGATGCAGAATTAGTATCATAATCCAGTTCACAAATATAGATGATTCTTTTTATTAAGCGTGTTCAGTAATTTGGACTGATGGAAGGCTAGATCCTACCCAGTGTGAAAGGCTTTATCTTAAGCTAACAGTACATTCGGGTCCTGCCCAAAATGTTTTCCAGTATTGGGTCACTTAGCAAAAAATCACTAACACAAGCAAACCACCACAGCCTTCTGGGGCAGCAGGGAGGTTGGGAGGAAGTTAATCTCCAAATTCCTTCACCTTTGGAAATGCTCCATCACAAATATGGAAGATGTACAGCCCTTGAAAGCATGTCATGCTTGTCTGTTTGGCAGGGGGATCAAATGAAAGATTGTGATCACATTTGCAAATGCACAAATAAATCCTTATTTCTGAACTCTCCTGCACAGACCTGCAGAAAGATTTTATTCTTTACTCGTAATGTAAATACTTTAAGGTGCTATAATGTAAAATCATGTCACACAGTTCTTGCTTTAACAAACTAAAGCTTAGTTAGAATTGATTTCCATTTGCAAGTTCTGCTGACATCATCAGTGCTTTTTTCATGCTTGCCAGGCAATGCAAGGGCAGTCACAAACCAAACATCAAGGGCATAATGCTGTCTTTATGTTGTTGCATGCTAAGTTCATTGATACAAGATCCTAAATCAGAAGAAAAACTACTTCTTTACTGAAGGAGACCATCCAAGTTCTATTTTCTTTTTGGCTTTCAGATTGTTTTTTGAAAAGACAGTGTTTTTCAACATGGTCATTGTTATCTCATAATAGAAATTATATCTCAACTTTTATATATTTCTCCTAAGATTTTAAGGTATGTTAAGAAAGTATCATTCATGCTTAAAGTTAAGAGAATCTGAAGTAAATACTGAGTCATTAAAAATGAAAGGATTCTATTTCCACAAATATTTTAGATTTATGGATGTTGAGGCTCGTTATGTAGCAATTGTCTAGTCCTTCGGAATGAAAATATATTCTTAGATATGCATGAGAATACTGAGAAGAATGCAAATAAAAATCTGTTTAATGCAGAAATTAGAGCAAAAGGGGGTCAGCCTTTTTCATGCTTTGTGTGTGGGTGCAGTGGCAGGAAAAGAAACTGAATTGTATTTATCTATATAGACATGTAACATTACTCTGACAATGTATTCAGGGACTAAATCAACATTTTAAATTAAAATCAGAAATGTGCTTTGGATAATAACTGAGCTTAGACATTAGACCAGCAAAGAACTGAACTAGGATTTATGGAATAAGATTTGCTAAATTAACTGCTTAATTATTTGCTGAGATAAAGATTCTCTTTATGATAAAGCAGAAATTCAGAATAATGAGTTGGTCAGTGAACTGCCAAGACTGAGGTTTATCCAGCTCTCTAGCAGGTTGTATTTCAACTCTGAGATGGCAAATAAAAGGAAATGCTTCTTTAGGCAGACAGATGTTACTCTATAGTTGATAATAGACAAACTATGGCTTGCAATTTACACATTTCTAAAATATGACAAAGGATGGATATTGCAGTTCAAGACAGAATTAAGTCAGGAAGTGAAATAAATTATTCTGATTCCAGTAAAATGTGATGGTATTGGTTTTAACTGTAACTTAATATCTGGCAATTTCCTAAGGTGCAAAGCAGAGATAATATGTAAGTCAAGTTAAGATGCAAATTCTACTTTTCACAATTTGCATTTCATACTTGGAGGAGAAAAATTAGTAAGAGCAATCCCAATCCACAGTTAGAAATATGCTTACTGATGCATGACCCAAATCTCCTAGGGGACTGCTTATGAATAACACTATTAGCTGTATAGAATATGCATTCAATATAGAAACTTAAGTGTATGGCCTGTCAGTCTGAATCCTATAAATAATTGGAAGTTGCTGTAATAATGTTACTTTAAAAGTATTGGAACCTGTTTGAGTGAAGATAATACTTACTGAAGATTGATTTTTTCTATATATAATTTTATAAATGAAGCATAGTCATTAAATACAAAATACTGTGTATAGCTTATATGATTTGCAGTCACAGGCTAGAGTGGAACCCAGCCAGTGCTGGAGTTTCTGTAACTAAACCAAAAGTAAATCAGGAAAAAACTTCCTTTTCTAGTACAGCTTACAACTATTACTTTGTTTCCACAAGTAAAAATCTTTCAGCTTTTGTTTATCAAAACTGTTTTTATTTTAAAAGGTAAGAAAAACAAACCCTTTTTTTCTGTCTACCTGCTATTTCTTACTAATAAAGGATCTAGTTTCATGGTCCTCATTCACACATTGGTTTCCTAGGAGGAAGGCTTTTCTGCATAAGACTCTAAGTTCCATTAAGTTATTCTTTATGTTTCAAAATGTAATCTGTTCCAGATGCAGTATAGGGTTTGTAATTGCTATGCTACTGTTGAGGATGCATACAATTACAGAAGTCATTTGGGGAAAAACATCTTAAAGACAGGAAAAAATTTATTATCAATGCAAATATTCTGGATTCTTCTGATAATATGTAGAGACAGCCAACAAATATTATTACAGAGAAAATGCTTCAAAATTTTGGGAAGCAGGTGTTAAGAAATACTTTACTTCAACTGAGAAATAACAGGTATTATTTGCTTATCTTTTCTATAAAGAAATACATGTCTATCACAAGCACTGTGAATCTACCTTAGTTATTCTGCATGTCAAAAATTTCAGATTCATATTTCTAAGTCTAGTTTTGTGTATTTGATGTAGCTGCTACTGTCTTTTTTAATAGATATATTGAAGTTCGATTTTTTCTGGCTTGATACTTCTTGCTTCATTGATGAAACTGAGCAACTGTGAGAATGAGGCCTACAATTAAATTGAAGAAAAGAAATCTTTCCCTCAACTTCGGTACATTTGGTTTTTCTGAAATATTAAGGTGCCATCACAGCCCCACTGAATTTTATAGGATCTTTGCCATTTTCTTCTTTACATATTAGTGCTGCTTTTTGAGAGAGCTCAAAGTGTTTAACATATTTCTAAGGGTCCTCAGAAACATCTGTATCCAGTAAAGAACCTATTCAGATTGCTGACTGGGTATTTGGTAGTGCCAGGAGTTGCCAAGGGGTGTTTAGTGCCACCTGTGTTGCCTTCACCTGTTCAATCAGAAGAGGACAAAGAGAGAATGTCACCTTTACCTTAAATATGATTGCCAAGTTCCTCACTCTCAATGTTTGTTCTTGACTTAAGGGTCCAATTAAAGTTAGTCACACGCGTAATTTTGGGTAGAAACAGCTGCATAGTTTTTGCTTGTTAATGATAAATGTAGGGGTTTTTTGTTTTCATACTCTCATCTCCTTCTGTACCTTCAAAAGGCTTTTACAGTCTTCACAGGTATGTATAATTTATTTGAAAGGAAAGCTCTAATGTTATATTCCCATACTGTAATAAGCTGGACTTCTCTTTCTTTTGATAACCTTCCACCCCTTTAAAAGCACTCAGAGCCTGCGGTGTGCCAGGAATCCCCTGGGGATCATCTCTCTGCATTTGTTTAATTTATTGCTTGTGGTTCACATTTTTAAAGTCCTAATGCAAGGTTTATTTAAAATGTGGTTTGCCACCACCACAGGTAGCAATAACATAGATTTGTCCTGGAATTTGGCATTCTCAGAGAGTTACACATAGACATTGGTATTACTGTCTCACACAACAAGTAATTCTTTCTCGTAAAGGTTTAACCAAGTGAAATTTGGATTCCATTGAAAATTATACCATAACCTTCCATAGTCCAGATGGTGAATAAAACTTGCACCACAGTTACTCCCTTTTAAAAAAAGATACATGTGAGAGTTCATGTTGATATGGCACTTTTCTATTAATTAAGTGTATTTATTTAATAAAGTTGGAGAGAAGTAGCAGAGCCTTGCATGGTATGACAAAGCACTATGGTCACTGGTGTATCAGTGAGTCAATGTAGTGTCTATGTACATGAGTGATAAGCTCATTTCTGCCATAATAAATTTATGGAATGCAATGTTTAGAAAGTTTTTGATAGCTTACTCATTCAGGCTAAAATGTAAACAGGTTACGAGTTCTCTCAGAGGTGGACACTCAGGTTTGAGACTCTAATGTGAGAATCAAACAAAAAATTTTTTAAATTGCTGAATTAATTCCTTTTTGTGCTTCATTCATGCTTAGGATTTTCTTACACTTTGGATGATTTTTTGTGTTCCTTTTTGCCACAAGTTTGGCAGCTGCAGTCCATCCCTGGTCATACCAGACAGACTGTTTTGACTCACTGGTGCAAATATTAAAAATTGTACTGTAGCTTTGTGTGGCCTGATGGGAGTTTTCCTAAGGGATACTCATCTCTGAACAGTCACCTGTGATTATTTAAGTTTGCTTGAGGCTGGAGTAGAAAGAAGAGCTGTGTTTAATACCTGCATTATGTGACTCGTGGCTGTACAAAAATAGAGTATTGTCAGAGGAAAAAATTATAAAAGCCTTTGATTACAATGCACAGTGATATTTTCAAAAAAGTTACAAAAAAATCTAAAGTAATTCCATATTCAACTGGAATTATTAAAGCAGAAATAAACACAACACAGTACAGTTACTTTTCTCTTTCTGTACAGCAAGTGTCTTTGTTTCAGCTGAACGGTAGATAATTAGGCTTCCACCATCCATATGAGAAAGGATTATTTATTTCCGTGGGAAGTGTTAGGAATTGGTATCTGCAATCACCATTTCTCCTCCCTCCCCAGGGAAAGATGGGAAAATATGAAGTCTGAAAGCCCGGGGCAGGGAAAAATGAACATTATCTGCTGACCTTAGAGGTTGCAATTTCTCCAGAGCAAAGTCGATTATCTCTCTAGTTTGTAGTACATCTCACCAATTTTTGTCACCAGTAATTGACTGCTGGTGGAGAAGTTATTACTCAGTAAGATTGGCAGGACTGCCCTGTGTTTTCTCAGGGCATGTTCTTTGGAGCAGGATTTTATTGCTGTGACAAGTCTGGTGAGATATATGTCTCAAATTATTAATCTGTAATGTATTTCAGTGAAATTTGAAGCTGTGAGATTATAAGAGGATAGCTTAAAAAATCTAAACTATATCTTCCATTACCTTTCTGATAAATTTGGGGTGTTTTTTTCCCTTGCCTTTCTAACAAGGTTTTTTATATTGGAATGATATTGAGCTACATTTCATATTTTAAGGCTCTCTTAGGTATGTTGTGGGTTGTTGTATTTTAATTTATTGCACCATGGATTAGTTTGTTAAATCTTGGGATCCTGGCTGGGGTATTTTAATGTGGGAGGCAAAAGAATTGCTCCTCAGGAGTAAATTACAGTAAGAAGGAGGAAAGATTGTGTGTGGTTGAGCTAACCGTCAGTGCTGGAATATTTGTTGGCTTTTGATGTAGGCCAAGCTACAATATTTTCAGTCTTTTAGCAGCAAGAGTGGGAAGTAAGAAAAGGAGATTGCATTAGAACAACAAACAAGGCAATATTTAAAATTCCTTGTACATCCTTGTGATTAGTATATGTCAGCAGATGTGCATGCATGCTCTTTATGAACACTTCTGTAAAGGGCTCTTGATGATGGTGTCAATTAAGCTTCTATTGCCTAAAACAGCTCTTTAGGCAGTGTTATTTTCACATTACTTTAAATAGGAAGAAGCAGGTAATGTAGAGGCCTAAGATTTTGATTATACATGTTGGCAGGAGATTAAGACTAGATTGATGGAAAGCCATGCTTGCCAGCTCAGTCCTGATGTCAAAGATAAGCACCATGGAAGAGAATGAGATAAAAGCCTGGCAATATTAAGGAGGTAAAGCTGCCTCAAATATCTGTTTGTATTGTTCATTAGACTGATCATGAAGTATGTCTCTTTTACACGATTAAATCAGAGAATTCCATATAGCACAACTGTCTGTGAAGATCAGTAATCCCTCAATTCATTATGGACCCCAGGAAACATCCTAGAGAAAACCCCAGACACAAAAGTATGCTAAAACTCAGGATATGGGAAATGATTTCACAAACACTTACAAGTGCTCCTGCTTCACTGAGGTGGTTCCTCAGCCTCTGCTCCATTCAGTGCACTTTTCAAAACTCAGATTCACTGCATGAGGCTATAAATTTTTTTATTTGAATGTTTCCTTTTTCTGTATTTAGCTTTTTACTAATTAATCATCCTTTCTTCCTCCCTCTGCCCCCCCCACCAAAATGTCCCACCTCAGTGAAGCAGGGCTAAAAAGCTACTATTTAGAAATAGCAACACTTCCATTTTCTTTATGCTAAAATAAGTGATTAATCTTCTGTGTAAAAAACACAGAATTAAATCCATTGAACTTATTTTTCCAATACTAACTTTGCTCCTGAAACAGCAAAGGCTATGTCTAGATTGCCTGTTTGTTTTCATCTGCTTAATTTCACTGATTACTGATGACTGTGAGGACCTACCCCAGATAGTAAGAAATAGAGTATCAGACTTAGGTGACCTTCTAGACCTCCTGTATATAATGTATAAAACAGAATACATTAGGTAACATTTTCTGTGGTTTTCTCTCCATCTCCTTTCATGTCTTTATGGCAGGTTCATTAGATTTACTGTTTCACAGCTGCCAAGGATGCTGTTGAAACTGAGTAAGATACAGATAACAGCACATTTTTTGTTCCAGGATGCTTGAAATCTAGTGCAAAACGAAAGTAAAACTAAGTGTAGAAGGACTCTGAGTAAACAGACTTGTGCTGAGTTTTGTTTTAATCCTGTGCCTTCTGCCTCACAAAGCAGGTAGATCTTTCAAAACTACTTGGAGAAGGGGCAAGAAAAGGTCTTAGAGAGGAGTACAGAAAAGGGTGAGGGGGGACACTGGCTATATTATTGAGCAGACAGATGAGAGGGAACATGGTGAGAGACATTGATCTTTGCATTTGGTTTCCTATTTATGTCATTTATATGTTTCTCCAAAGCACTACATTAAGCACTTGGAGTCCATGACAATGGGTTTTCAATAATATTTAAAGCATCCCCAAATCTGGTCTGTATTGATAAATATTCATAAATTTATACACTGTGACTAATACATACGGTATGAGCAAATGCACTTTCATGGTTGGTTGAAAGGACTCATCTGTTTCTGTCAACTTGTATAAGGATTCAGCATGACATTAATCAGTATCCTTTTTAATGAGTATAGGAGTGTAGCAAAAGTTTAGAAAAAATTATTAATCTTTTTTTCCATGCTGAGAAGTTAACCATATACTATTGAAAATTACCAAGTCCTGAATTATTATTTGGCCTCTGGAAGAAAACTGTTATCAACACTTAATTCACATTGTGATCTGCTCCACTCCACTCCCCAGATTCCTAAGTAATACTCAAGAATATTTTCACAGGGGTTGTTTTTTGCTCAGAGAGTAATATGGTACATTATACATCGCCTCAATTTTCTGGTATACTTTGCTAAACCTTGAAGTTGCACAAGTGTAAAACTGAAATAAATTGATGATAAATCATGTAATTTAATTTCTAGTTGTCCATCCAGACTATTATTGCTTTTGTCTTTCTGGAGTTGCTCCCTGGGTAACTATTAAACTACGTGAACAAAATTCTACTATTAATAAAAGTATCCTGAAAAATGATTTATTTTTGTAAAGAAACTCCTCAAACCTTTAGGCTAAATCACACCACTAAATAATAAAACATTTCTACACATACTTTCTGGATTTGCTGTTGATTACAAATGCAGAATTATTTTTCTGCTCAGGTGCTGTATCACTGTCAAGCTGTACTAAAGAATCCCTTGCTATGTAAATACTCCCCTTTAGTTATATATCTGTGTATCTACAGCATTGCTTGGAGATGTTAAACGAGGAAAAAAATCAGATGATAGCCAGTTGTGTTGACAAAATCCAGAGTTATAGAATCTGAATATCTCTTTCAGTTAGAGTAAAAACAGATTTGAAAACACAAACAGAAGATCTCCAGATATCATCAGGCTATGATGATATCCCTATTGAATCTTTAAAGGATTCAAAATACTGTGTGAGCTCTAGATTCAAAGTTCTAAAAGGCAAAAGGATTAACTTTTTTCATCAGTGTTACTCAGAGAGATTCCAGAGCTAGTATAAGCAAAACTTCCAAACCAGTATCCCCCAGTCAGTGGTAGTGGTCTGGAAGAGAGGCAAGGGAAAGAACAGGAACAATACAGTCCTTTTACAATATATATGAAGTTTATGCAACTTACCCTCAGCTTATGTGTTGTACTTCCCAAAGCTACAAGCAACAGTGGCTGGTTGGGCCAGCCAGCCTCTGAGGAGCAATGTCCTGTTCTTTGCAAGCCGGTGATGGCTGACAATTCTAAATACAGGTAACACTGACCTGGCTGGCTGTGGGTTCAGCTGTACTGCTGCTATCCAAACAGCATGACCACAGCTCCCGTGGTGTGCCTACAGCTGCACCACATTGGTTTTGTCTGCTTAGCCCCTTTGGGTGGTGGCTGGGGGCATGCTACTGGGGAGGTAATGGGCATGGTCCTTTGCAATAGGAGGGTGAGGAAATTAGAAACACTTATGTGATAGGACAAGGGGTAATGGCTTTAAACTGGAAGAGGGTAGAGTTAGGTTAGACATTAGAAAGAAATTCTTTAGCATGAGGGTGGTGACACAGTGCGACAGTTTGCCCAGGGAAGCTGTAGGTGTCCCATCCTTGGAAGTGTTCGAGGCCAGGCTGGAGCAGGCTGCTCTAGTGTGAGGTGTCTGTGCCCATGGCAGGGGGGTTGGAACTAGATGATCTTTAAGGTCCCTTCAAAACCATTCCATGATTCTATGATAGTGCAAAAAAATATGATAATTATTAGAAAAATTATGTCAAGGCACTGAAATAAACAGGGATGGGATTATAAGAGCTGGAGGGATTGTAGTGACATTGGATTTAGTGTTAGAGGGATAAAGTGTTGCCCATCTGAGTCTTTATTCACTCTTTTGTGTAAGACCTCTCAGTCTTCTATTTGTCTTCCTACTTTCTCCTATCCAGTGTAACACTTGAGAGGCACATAATGATGGCCTTCTGCATGCCTGATATGCATCCACACTTTTTCTGCTTTAAGTAATACCAAATCAACCATCACATCATAGGAAAACGGTATGAATGCTTGTTAGACTGTTTATTCAGTATGACTTGGTGCAGGATGTTGCCAGAGTCCACAATCCTAAGTTCACAGTGTCTCTGATGAAATTATTTGCAAGGTTGATATGTTTCTGATGCTGTTATAACCTTTTCTTAGGCTAGATTTACAAGAAAATCAATGTTTCATGTTACCTTAAGACAGTGTTAGCCAGACACTCCTCTTTTTCACGGTTTCTTGCATACCACTCCCAGTTCTGCACTGACTCCTGTGTCCTGATGTGTCTCCTTTTGCCAAGCTAAAAAGATATAATTTATTTCTTCATTAGTCCTAACCCTTCTGTTGCTGAGGTTCCTTTGCAAAACCACCTCATATGTAGATAGATCATATTGAACATGATGATACGTCTTGTTTGCCTTTACGTCTTCTGCTGCTGGCATTTGGCTGATGAGAATTTTTACAGCTTACAAGATAAAGAAGACTGCAAAATGACCAGCCTTTTTAGAGCACTGAAAGTGCTTTTCAGATATGTCTTGAAAGTTAGCCCAACTTGCAAATCAGTGGCATACCTCCTTTAAGAACAAAGTTGAGCCACACTGAGTGCTTGAGAAGAATTCTTCAAACACTATTTCAGCTTCATGAATCAATCAATTTTCATATATGGCAAACAGGTTTGAATGTTGTTGGCTGGGTAAGTTTGCATATTCTATGCAAGCCTTTCAAATTACCTGAATTTTCCTGAATCTAAGCTGATTCTTCATATTTTTGTTTCACATCTTTACTTTTTTAGTAGACATTCCTGTCTTGAGTAATATTTAAGAATAGTATTTAGTTTTAAAGCATTAACCTGTTATTTATTAAATGCTTTTGCATTAGCATTAAAAAGTTGAGTGTAAGGACTTCAAAATAATTAGTATTTAAATTTCTGTCACGCCTAAAATTACTGTCTTTAGCAGGGCACAGACATTCCAAATGTAATTGAGTTCTCTGCTTTTAACTATATTCCTTGGCTGAGTCATGTTGACAACTGCTTTTCATCTTGAAAACTTTCCAGTTGTTAGAGTTAGTCTATTTGACATGGAATTAAAACAATGAACCAAAGTGGAGCCTAACACCATCTGCATGAAGGTGCACCTGCATGTAGGTTAACTTGCCATCATTTGACATCTCCAAATATTATTCTTCCATTGTCTGTTCTTACAAAAGTATGTTGTGGCCTGTAACACAGTCACTATTGTCTGCTAGAGCAAAATGCCTTAATACATGTCAAGAAACAAGGAAGAAAAGAGAAGTCAGTTGTTCTGAAGAGTTTCACCTAGACATTTAGGTGTACAAGATGGAAACACAAGTATCAGATCCACAGCTGCAAGTTTTTTCTTAAGGCAGCTCATAACCTTGTCAGTAGCATCTTGGAATAGCTTTTGGAGTCCAGTCTACTCCATTTATGGTGTCTAATTCAGGCAATTACCTCACCTCAGTTTTAGGTCTGGCCCAAGGTAAGGTAGGTTCTCTCTGACAGACAAATCAGCCTAAGATTCTTAAAGGGTTAACCGAGAAAAGGAGGTACCTTGGAGGAACTATGAAGAATAATCTAATTCATCTAGCTTAGATCAGCACAGTCTTCATTAGCTCACACTTAGTCCCTCAAGGATCTCTAGGGAAGCAATAAGAAAAGCTAGGTTCTTCCATCTGAGTATTTGAAAGCTGCTGAATTTGGATCATCTCCTGGAAAACAGATGTAGTTCTGTCTCTCAGGCTGTAAAGTCTAGCATCCTGAGTGTCACTAGGCAAGTACTCCCATCCAGACTTTGGAGAAGAAGGGGACATGATGTGGTATAATGTCAAGCTTAAAACTAATGTCATTTGACTTCATCTAAGTTTCTTCTTTAGAAGATCTTGTTGGTAGTCCTGGAGCTTGCCCACTAATTCTAGGTTATGTCAGAGCTCAGTGCAAAGGTACTGCAAGACAAATGTGTGGCTAATAGTAAGTTGCCAAGGAACCTTTAGGCTACCTCAGGAGCTGTTTAGTAATTTCAGATGCTTGTGAAGTTGGGCATTCCTGGAAACTATGTAGACCAAATAGCTATTTTAGTTGTTAAGTGGGCTCTTGGTAGACCAAACTCATCCAGAGATTTCAAAAATTTTATAGATTAATTTATTTTTTATTGATTCAAATGTATTGAATCATGTTGGTTGAGTGAAATGACATTTGAACTAAAAACTTCTGAATGAATATTCAAGATGACCTATAAGCTTTGATGATAAGATCTGTAGTCTTGGAAGCCTGATACTCTTCATACTTAGAGTCTGTATAGAGGAAATTAAATAAGGTCAGCAGAGTGACAAGGCAGGGTCCTTAGTCTTTACTAAGTTCTTACAGAGGTTAATAACATGTAAATTCTTCAGTAGTATTATCATGGATCTATTGGTGAAGAAGAATTTGCATGCCTTAGACAAGAGGGCAGGTTGTGGGGGTTTGTTTGTTTGTTTCTGTTTGTTTATTTTTTGGTGGGGGTGGTGGAGAGTGGTGGTGGTTGTTTTTTTTTCAAAAGATCATTTTACACTATTCAAAATTATTTTTTATTTAGCCAAGGAAGGAACCTGTGCTGCAGGACAGGCTGTTACTGGGATATAATTGACAAAATACAGTTTTATTATAGATTCATGAGCAAGATATCTCCCTAGATGTCTTTTTCTTCTCAGAAAAGGAAAATTTAAATTTACACTTTTTCATTCTCCATCCTTATTTTTAATTATTTACAATACAGTAATACTTTTATTTTCTCACTCTTCTTCATCTTTCAGCAAAATGAATTCTGCCAAGCTGTCAGATGTTATAATAAAATTTATATTAACTTGAAAGTGGACTAAAAGAGTAATCCACATTAAAGTGTACAGTAGGAATTCCATCTGAATTCAATCTGTATATCAAACTTACATGACAACTTGCAGATAACACCACATCTGAAGCTACTGTTACTATTATAATACTTCTTGATTTGAGGAGAATTTTGCTCTAGATTTTAGTGTACACAAAATAAAATGAAATAGTACAGGGCTTCAGCACTAGGCAAGTCTTCAAGACAAAATATTATATGTTGACAGTGTGTACCTGTTTAATGGGATAAATAGGACAACCTCCTAGATAATGATGACTGACAGGTCATAAATCTCTCTAGTGTTTAATTATAAATGAACTGACATCACAAGGATGGCACAGATGTCTGACAAGGGCTTAAGAAGCAGACTTCAATATGATGAAAAAGCACTTCTGAAGAAAACGTTATTAGGCTTGAGCAGTGCATGGATGTAGAGAGAGGGCAGAAAAATTTTTGGTCTGTTTAGAGACTGTATTAGGCAAACTGATAGGAGACTAGAGATGTAGAGCCTGACTGTTCCCAAAACTTAATTTGTGTCTTGTTGCTGGCTGGACTTGACCATTTCTCTGCACCCACCAGCTTTGGTCATACCATCCGTGTTGGAGAGATGGCTGTCAGTGCTCTAGACTTTGCCTGTTGGGAGGTTTTCCACAGTCACAAGTTATGAGAAAATTTGAATAGTATCTGTCTTGTGTGACTTCACTTTTTCTGATGCTGTGAAGAAAGTAGAAAACCTATTTCAGTTTCCTCCTCCCTGGAAAATGCCTTCATGCTCCTGCCTATTTCAGGCAGGTGGCTATGCCATATGAACTACAGACTGTCCTACAGAGTCATTTGGTATCACTTTCCTGCAGGCAGGGTGCTGAGCTTTCTGTGGCTGAAGGAGACAGAGATGAGGTCTCAGCTGAGCTATGGCTTATCTATCTTCCAGCTTATCAGAACAATTAATGATGTGATGATTTAAGGAGATAGCAGCAACTGTAGGGAAAGAATCCAGTCCATCTGTGTCTTTTACTTGGGCCACTCCAACTGGGGAATCATTTTCTGTATGTGACAAATAACTAGGATGTTGGCCTGGTGTTCCTGTGCTAGAGAAGCCGGCTTAGAGTATACAGTTTTCATTTCAAACATTTACTCTCATTCCTAGACTCCAAAGCTAGATAAGTTTCACTCCTTGTATGCTTCCCATGCATTAGACACTTCCCAAAACTGGTTATAGTGAGGCAGACGTTTTCCTTGCTTATCACTGTACAGACCTCACTAGGAACAGAATACCTCCACTTCAGCTGTGAATAGGTGACCTTTTGGAGCCTTTATGAATGCACGGATCCAGATATCTCCTGGTCCTCCTGAGGACCATGCAGCACTGCACTAATTGCATCACAAGTCAGTGCCTGGTGGGATCACTCATCTAATCTGATCTGTCAGGCATTTATCTCACCATGGTACCTTGGTGCATGCACCTATTCAAGTAGCTTCCTGTGATTACTGTAGGCTCAAGCCTAGTTCAGAATAAGTATGTGTATTCAGTGCATTTCAGGCATAATCTGTTGGTTGTTGTCATTAGCCAGCAAATTATCATTAACCAAATTAGTATGGATTTTAATAGTGAAAGTTCCAGTTAATTGTATTTCACCTGCATTAAAAAATCAGGGAAAAATATTTCATGAACTGAACAAGGAGGTAATTGCCAGAAAAAAATGTCTGCTGGAGTTACTTTGAATTCTGAGCTTGATTTATTTTCAAACCGTGAATCCCATTACTGGCATATTTATGCATTTTCTTTTTGGCTTATGACCTATTAATTAACAATACACACTTTGAAATAGACACCACTTCTGGCTTTTCTATTTTAATGTTTCTTATCTATTCTTCCTCATACCTCTAGCTGTCTGAGTACACCCACTGCTTTTCCCTGAAGCTAATACAAGAATTTAAAATTCAAATTACTGACAGACGTGGATTGCTGTTCAAACAAGGCATCTAAATGTTCTCAAACACCCTGATGAGTTATGCATGCAGAGGGCGTTAGATCAATGAAATCTATCATGTGTTTTTATTTGTAGTCTCTTTGCTATCAATGGAATTGTCTTTTACTTCATCTCCAAAGCCTAGTCTGACAATTGCTATAGTGTTTCAGGTGTTTTATATACTTACCTCTGAAATACAAAGAACAGAGTAATATTGCATGCGTGGCTTGTGGTCCCTAGACTTACTGATCAACACAGAAGAGTAACTGTAATTTGCAATTCTCTCTTTACATTCAGAACACACAAGGATTTTCTCTTTCAGTGCACTGAAGGTATCTTAATGTTATTGTGCCATGTATTCTAGTACCACTATACAGTGATTCATGATATTAAATGATGCAAAATTATTATACAGATTATATGATGCCTTTGTAGCCCTAACTAGAAAGCAACCAAAGATTTCTTATGCCTCCATTTGCTGTTCTAGTAATGAAAAAATTACATGCAGCTCATTGTCTGAAAATATATATATACTTAACAGAGTACTAGCATAAGAGAATGAGGCTACAGAAGGGGGATTACAGATTAGGGAAAAATGGTCAACCAAGTATGATTAAGTGGATGGGTACAGATACTAATCAAGTCTGAAATAGGTATTTTCCCTTCAATGTATAGACCCAGCCTCCTCACTTAGTCTCATCAATTGTAAAATCATTTGGAGGTGGACCCACTTTTCGCCTGTGAATGGTTTGTTTATACACACACCTGTCAGGTGCATGTTGAGCTACTGCAGTGGGTTTACCTCCTAGAATACTTTCATAGAGACTCTGGTTTCCTCTTCTTTTTATCACACTGTGTCTTTCTGTTTATGCCTTTCTGAGATTTTTAGTCTAAAATGTGAGCATAAAACTATTAATTCTGGAGAACTGAATCCTCTGTTATTTCAGAATGCAGCTCTTATGCTGTAGCTACATGGAGCTGGAGTAAACTACTAGATTTTTTACTTTTGTGGATTGAAATGTAAATTTCTTATTATACATTTCACAGGAATTATTTTCATAGATTATTTTGTTGTGTGAAAAATGATGAAACCAAAATTGTGAGATTACAATTCTTAGATAACCTGAAGGGCTTAGGTTAAATAAAGAACTTTTTTTGGGTCTAAGCAAAATGTAGTGTTTTTCTTTTACATAGCATGAAGATTTTTGTTTGGGAAACAAAAAGGCATTATGTTCTCCAGTGTGAAAGAATAATGATGGAAAATATAATTACTGGTCTCTCTTCCTGTGGTCATGCAAACCACTAGGACTTTCCTCAAAAGATAACTTCATAAAGAGGCAGCCTGCAAAAGCTTAAAGTCAGCCCAAAAGTCAGTGACAGCAACCTAATTTCATCCTGATTTGGAATGTAGCCTGTGACATTAATTCAAGTAGCTGGGGAACAGGGAGGATAGGAAGCCATTGTGTCCTGTGGCTCCCTGAAAGACTGCAAGAATCCAGGAACGGTGTGAGATGAGAACAGTGGGTCTTGTGTATAGTCATGTAACAGAGGTCCATAATGTCTCTGGAGATTGCTCTTCAGAGAAACCCCACTTTCTCAGGAAGCCACAGTTGATTTGGAAGGGGAAGCATCTACTTTCTAAGGGAAAAGTTTTTGTGGCAGAGTATCAAAGCGTAGGCTGCACTCTTGGTGTAAACGGGATCAGTTTCATTGACATCAAGAAGAGGATGCTGCAGTGTGATCCTTCAAGCTGGTGCATGGTGAGGGAATCAGCAGCCATGTGATGTCCCACTGAAACCGCCAGTTTGAAATGGACTGGGTGTAAATATTTGTATTTCTACTTCAGGTTAATGAGAGAAATGCTCCAAATGATGAACAAGAAATGCTGCAAAAATGCTGATGACAAGCAAACAATACTTGCAATGCAGCTGGTGGGGGAGCACTAAATTCTCAAATATGAATTATCTTTGAATTTGTACTCGCTGGTAATCCAGTATAATTTCCATTAAAAGCATTGTGAGCAATCTATTGTTTTTAGAGGAGTTTGATGAGGATCTTAATGGATTAAAAATACCATTTTTATCTATGGAGAAGAAAACTTTCATCTTCATTCCCTAAGGTTGCTGTGCCTTCCTAGGGAGAATGGTCACCTACTGAATTGACTAGAATAATGTGCTGAAAATTGCTTGATAGGAGGAGAAGCAATTTATCACTAATCTATTTCAGGCTTGCCAGAGGTGATCTCTCATTTTGAACTGTAGCTGTTGAAGCTGAGAGGGGTGGTGAGTGAAAATGGGCAGGTAAAGTCATTCAACATAAAAACTGCTTGCCAGAAGCTGCATTCCTAGGAGTGAGGTTTTGGAGTGTACCAGTGCTGTTTAGGCTCTAACTCCTCTTAATTGTCAGTGGAAGGAAGACGTCTAATTATCTCTGACGAGTGAGTTTAAAAACCTCTTCCTTCACCTTCCTAAGAAAGTGTCAGAATAGGAAGTTCGAATTTCAGCAGAGTGAATATAATGAGGTCAAGGCAGCTGCAAAGCACTCATCATTCTTCAGAAAAAGGCCACTCTGTGCTCTCAATATGGAACATTTCCTGTCCTCACACATGCATTTTTATCCCCTTTCTCTCTCTGGCTTTTGCAAGTGGATGGCTTAGTCACCCGGGTATTTACAGTTCTTGTATTCTGTGCCTTGCTGTAAGCTTGATTACGCAGACAAATTATTGCAAAATAAGCTGTTCATTTAATAATTTAATTTAAAGAGCAGTGGTATTGCACAAGTCCTTGAATTACTCTCTTACTCCACAACTACCCTTCTTTGTACTCCAGCTTTCCCTAGCTTCAAAGGAGACAAAGCTTGACCCCGGGCAGGCAGTCCTATAGCACAAGAGTCCCCACCTGGGGAGTTGTTCTCCCATTGTTCTTCCTGGGTGTTTCAAAAATAGGGAAGTCCCGGTTGTTTCAAGACCTTTGAAAAAATGTTATTTTATCAGATAGATGTCCTGCTCTATAAGTTTGCTGATATTGTTAATTTCTGGGAGGTATTTCAGCCTGATCAGCTTTTTTAAAAATGTCTGTGGTGCTGAGAAACCTGAGCAGTTTGCTTGCTTGGAGCCAAATGAACTAAAGTAATCTCATGTAAAATTTGCTTTATTTCAGCGCCTGGGTAATGTTGGTAAAGTTATCTGGTTCCTTGTGTACACTGGCACTATGTTTGGCATGCAGCTATCTGATTTGTATTTTTTAATATTTCTGCAGCTTAACCCACAAGATTGCAGCACCAGCAAAGAGTAAGTAATGTTATGGGGCAGGATTTGTAGTGCAGCTCAGTCTGTACACAGCACAGCTGGAGAAATAATGCTAAAAGTATTTGAAATTATTGTGGAAAACATGAAGAGTTCTTACGAGAACTGCAGGCTTCTGAAGCACAAGAAAACTGTACCATATGTGAGGCTGTCAGAGAGTGGTTTCTTTGGGTAAAATACTCTGTGGAGGAACTAGTCCTGACATTTTATCAAAGGCACAAAGCAAGACAAACTGGGAAAAGTAAACAGACCGACAGAGCTGCCTTTGTTGGGACAGGTTTGGGATACCATGACCTTGTGGTGTTGTTGCTTCCTGTCAGAGCTGGGCAAGTGTTCCTGCCCCATCTCTGCTAGTTAAGCGATTTTACTGTGCCTGATTACTCCTCTTTCATCTCACTGCTCCTCTCTTCAATTGGGGTAAAAGGTGGGGAGTGAGTGGGGCATAAAATTTGCTAAATTTGGAAATTTGATCCAAGAGTTTGGCCTGGAGCTGATGCTGTTGTGCTGCAAACATTTCCACAGATTGCACATTTTCCATGTGTTTCTTTCGCTGAGATGCCAGAATTCTGGTCAGGTCCAGTAAAGCTTGAGCTTCGTCAGCCCTTAAGACTGGCTTTTTTAGTGGCATCTGGATTCCTAGGGATGCAGGCAGATGTTTACTGGGATACTTGTGTCTGCCTTGGCTTGCAAACTTCCAGGGAAACAACTTGCTCTGTTTAGTCAGTGTCTAAGAAAAGAAATAAACCTGTAACATTTGCAGTAAACATCTTGAATAAAAGAATTTCATTAAAAAGGATCATTGGAGGTTTTCTTCACTCCTGTAGGCCTCACCTGGGACAGAAAGAATTCTAAAGTCTTACATGCTCTGAGAAATGTGCTTGTGGTTGTTCTCAGCCAGTGCATATGCATTCTTTAATGGTATCCATTATTAGAAATAGGCTCTGTTTTCAATGTTGAAAGCCTTAAAAAGGCAGAGTAGAGCAAATTTAGAGACAAAAATCAGCGGACATTATGTATTGTTTACAGTTCATCTGGAACATCCTTGCTCTCTCCCGCAGGATTTGGAAATTTTCTTCCAAAATGATTTTGCTGATTTAAGAATTCTTTTATGCCATAAAACCCTTGAAAACCACCTGCTTGTTCCTCTTCTGCCTGCAGACAAATAATAAAACTTGCTGCTCTGAATAGAACGAGGACTTAATACTTTTATACTTTCATTGCTTTGGTAGGGCAGACTTAGGTGTAAGAGGGATGTAGGGAGCAGAGGGTAAAAGGAGGAGGTGCATTTCCATCTTTTCTTCTTCCAGGTTTTAGAGTTGAAGACAAAAACCTAATGCACTGAGGTCTGCAGGGCAGTAAGAAACCATTTTTATTTTACTTAGTCAGGTACTAGCTGCAAGAGGGCTACTGGAAATACAGTTAATGCCAAACACCTTTGCTTTGAGAGTAGGGAATGCAAGTATCCAAAACCTGTAATCTTAAGTTTTCCATGTGGACAGATGTTTTGTTTTAGCTTTTTTTGATCTACTGGCTGGAATATTAAAGTTAATTATAATTAGAAAGTCAGATTTCCAAATTCAGTGAATTTATTATAACTAGAAACCTCAGCTTTGGAGGAAGGACCAACCAAGTAATAAAAGCCACAGCACAGAACTTGAGTGAGCTGAGTGGTGCTCTGTAATGCTGTTCCTTGTTTACTAACCATATAAGCTGACATTGGGAGCTGTCTGCTGCTCCTTTTCTTCTCTGAAGTGCAGTAGTGAGCTATAAAACCAATCCAATGAAAGCCCTTAAGGTCTAGTGGGCAATAACTGAAACAAAAGGTACAGTTTTCTTTCAGCACAGCCAACACAACATTTCTTTGATTAGACAGCTGAAAATCCAAGTAAATAAAGGAAGAAGATCCTCACTTGCTCTTACTTTGGGAGCAATTAATAGTCCTTTGATAACGCACTATTTCCTTTTTTCCGGCTCTTGCATTGCCCTTCCTTTCCTTTCACTGGTTAAGCACTCTCAATAGAGCTTCATCTCAAGTTGTGGGCAGTAGAGATCCTTATGTTTTTTATCTTTTCCAGGTTAATAGTTCCTGGATTTTTTCATCTGTTTGGGAGAGAAAGACTACCTTTCTAAAAAGAAAAATATAAAAGGGTTTCTTACAGTATTTTTTAATTTCCTCTGTAACTCACAGAAGTAAGCTCTCATGGATGGAAATGTGTGGATTGTATATCATGGATGGAAAATACAGTAATTTCATTTTGTTTTATTACACATTTATATTTATCTTCTTTGAGTGTTAGAAAGATCCTCTGTATCTTTCTGGAATAAGAAAAAAAGCGGGAGGGGAAGAGGGATGAGAAAATTACAACTGAATATGTTTCTGAAACCAGAAAATATTCTGGAAAGTTGTTTTTTTCTTTCCTAATGTGTTGTGTTTTTTTTCATAAAAACATGCTTTATGCCATACATCAAAGAATTTTATTGTTACAGGTGCCATAAAATTAGATATACTGTTGTTTCACTTACTGTTGCTGCTGAAACTACTTCAGCAACCAAACCAATACTTAGAAATCATACATAATTAAATTTCTAAGTTTGACTCTGCAGCTGTGCATTTTTTTACAGTCTTATCTAACTGCCACACTTAGATACCCATTACAGGACTTCTTTTTCCTTGAAACTGTTTCTGGGATTTTTTTTCAGTGTTTCCAATAACTAGAACTGACTAGTTGAAATTTTTGTTTCTAGCAAAAACGTATTTGTGTACAGTTCGATTGGCTTGTTTGATTTAGTCCTAGTGTAAGAGCTGTTTTGGAAATGATGTAGAGTGTAAAGCTTTTAATTTATTTCATTGCTTTTCTGACTACTTTGTTAGACAGATAGCTCTCAATTTGTATTCATATTGGATATATTTATAGTCTGTAAAGCCTTTGTTTTATATATGCCCTGAAGAGGAAAACCATGGAGCAGCCATACATTAAATCCTTTTCAGGTCTGTGTGTATTTTAACAATGTTGGAAGTGGTGGCTCAAACCAGCTTGTTGATTGGTAAGAAGGAGCTGCAAGTAAACAAAATTTTGCAGAAGCAAATCAAACTAGTATGCGTTCCTGCCAAAACCCAGAAATCATTTACAGCAGACAAGCCCTTGGGCTGCAACAGGGCATTTTGCAATAGGGCTCCATTTTGCTTGTCTTACCCTTGTGGACATGTGAATTTCTGATTTTTTTTTAATGCCTTTGAGCTGTGTTCCAGGAGTGGCATATAGTATCCTCACCCTTCTGCAGTTCTTTACTTTACTTGGAAACACAAAGTCACAGAAGCAATGTTATTCTAAAAATTAATGAAATTCTACACTGGAATTAACAAGGCTTTTATACCCAACACCTGATGTTATGTTTTGAAATCATGATGAGGATCCAGCTGATAATTCTTGCTGTATTGTAGAATGATTGTTAGTTGTGAGGTTATAGATCTGGTGTATTCATACCCAGGCTGAAAGATAATCCATGTCTGGTTTGCAAGCTATGATCAGGTTTGGAGGTGCTTCCTGCCTGCTGTTCTTGGATATGAATGTCCAAGTAGTCTTTTGAAAAGGTCTGTGTCTTGTGAGAGCATTCACATGGTTATTCCTTCTTTGCCCTTTCATCCTTTTTCTATTTCTATGGCTTTGTGTGTTTATGGCAAAGAGTTTTTAATGTTCCACGAATTTATTGCCATCAGATGACTAATGTTACAGCACTGCTGAAACTGGATCACCCACTTTGAGGGTAAGACAGAAGGTGGCTCTCAATTCCCTCTGTGCTGGCATGACAGCTCTTTGAGTCATGGTCTGACTCATCTTTCACCCCCTCAAAAACCAGAGACCTACAGCACAGGAGATACAGAATTCTTCATTTGTTTCTTTTATTTTTTCCTAATTACTTATCAAGCATAAAATTACTGGTCCCATAAAAATAATGATTATAAACAGATTTGTTTCTTCCCTTAGTCTGTACAGAAGGTCCCTTCTGCTACCGCCCTCACCTTATGTCAGCACTTAAAAACAACACTGAATCTTTCTGTTTGGAGAGGTTAGACACAGTGACTCCCAGACTGTCTCCTGCTTTAACTATGAGAGAACACAAGCCTTTGCTGATAGCCTTTATCGACTTCTAAAAGCCTTTCCAAGCAGCTTGCTGGTTTTTGGTTTTTTTCTTTTGTGGTGTGTGTGTGCACGTTGGTTTTGCTGTTTCCTGGATTAAGTCTTAGCCAGCAGCTTTTAACTAAAGCTCTACTTCCCAAATGCTGTATTTCATCAACTTTTTGCAGTGACACTGATCTAACGTATTTAATATTTCTTCTGTGAAACAAGGCTCAATTCTTGTCTCTATTCCTGACAGGTAACATCTGATACCTTTAGGGAATGAAATGGTTCTCTTAATCATGCAGAAGGAACACTTTCTAACCACTACTACAAAAACTGGGTCTTTAAAAGGACTGAATGCTTTAGGGAAATGCTGAAGGCATATATTTAAATACCTGATGATATTAGGTTACTGCTAGATGTTATAAATAGCATTTGTTTCACTGTCCCAAGATGTTCTGCCAGCAGTGATTGAATTTCAGTTTTGGTGAGGAAAATGACTGTATTATTTTTACTTAAAAGTCAATATTTATGAAATAGCTTTCCTGCGAAGGAGCTGTGTGGAAGGGAAGGCAGAATTGTGTATCATGGGTCACATCTCAGTCCTTGAACTCCTGATGGAGCTGAAAGCTAGCTAGCATGCTTTTCTCTCTGCTCTCACCACCAATGTTAACCTGATTTTCAGAATCTGAACAGCTGAAACACTGGGCCCTGTCCATCCATCTCCCCCACTGTTTCTTTTTCGCATTCCAGCTTTAGTTTGCAGAGATCTACATTGAGAAATTAAATAATTGCAAATTTTTAAAACTCAACACATTAGCAAGGATCCTGAAGAGTTTTAATAAGGAATTTGTTGTCTTAATAAGGACCTGGAGGTGCTATTTAATTCATATTTCTGAATTTAGATAAACTTTGTGCCGTTATGATACTAGTTTAATTACTGTTCAGGAAAGACACATATTATAGAGATAGGGACTATTTTGGTGTTCATCTCTTTCAGAATTCTGTGATTCAAATATTGTACCCTGAGAAACAGCGTATCTTAGCAGACATTCACTGACAAGACATATCCTTACCCTGAGGTATTGTTTATGGTGGTATGAGTAAAGTCTCTGCAAAGTCTACCTAGAGGTTATTACTACTTTTACCTTCCTGGCTGGGTCATTCCTCAGATCTACATTCCATATTCAAAACTTAGGAAGAACATGCTTTCCTAGTCCTTAAAAAGGGTAAAATACACTCAAATTTTTATTTTTTGTTTCTTTTTGTATCAAAATAAGAAGACTTAGAAGTGAGGACAACTGGTATCTTTGTGGCTAAAGCCTCTACCTGATCAATTCACATTGTCTAAAAGTCTACAACATGGTTAAGAGAACAACACACCAAATCTGAAAAAGAGTAGTTTTTTTCTGACCTGTATGTTTTATGCCATGTTTCTCATACTTCCCAAGATACGCAGAGCTCTATATTAGGTCAGGGAGAGGGTCAATGGGATGAAAAAAGCCAAATAAAAAAGGATAAAATTTATGTATCATGAAAGCAGTAGGACTTATTTAGACCAATCTAATACCAAAAAAAGCAATAGCACTGCTACTGTTCTAGTGGATTTGTTAGATAGGCTTCCTGCACGTTCACTGTGTAATTAATAACTAATAAGGCTGTCTCTAATAAACTACAGCATGCACCCAAACTGCAAAATATGCATATATAATCAGCGTAGTTGGCCTATAAATATTTAGTTCATTTGAACTGCTTTGACAAAAGTATCCTAAAGAAGGAAGGATGAAAAGTGTAGATTAAAATTAAATTAAATTCAGTATTACATTTCTTCTGCAAACTGGTCTGACACACTCAATCCTACATTGTCCTCTGCTGAGGTTACCAAGAAGTGTGTGAAACAGCAGGGGCAAGGGTCACCACGTTATACAGATACCCACCACACTCTACAGTTGGGATGACCACATCTTTTGAGGAACACCACAGAGTCTTTTACTTTTATCCAGCTGAGAAGAGTCTGGTATTGCAATTGCAAATCTGGTTGCTTTTGTGAAAGTAAAGTTCTTGGTTAGTGCTTTTTACTACTTGTTTTGGTAGGAAAGTAATCTTCATATCAAAGGTCTCCTTTTCTGTTCATGCTGGGAAGTGACTTTTCATACCTCTAGCTCTTCCACTTGTCAGTAAAAATATTATGTGCATCAATAATAGGGAATGTCTTTTCATCAATATTAGGAACCATATCAGCTCCTGTAGTTCAGGGTTTTTTTCATAAATTATACATATTATTCTCATAGGTTTTATTAGTTGAAACTTTTGCAAAAGTAGATTACTTCTCAGTTTTATAATAAAAATGTCTTCATGAGTGTGGAAGAATGTAAATAGCTTCACATTATCCTAACAATGCCTTTGCTTGTAAAGCATTAAGCAATATAACAAGGATGATTCATGCTGGTATTTTGTATTTGTACAGCAGATGAAAAGTAGCATGAAGTGCCTTGAAAGGTGAACTGCAAGCATTAATGATATTCAGGTCATTTGGTTTTTAGAGTTGCCATGTTGCTAACACAAGACATTTTGACTAACTAACTAACTAAATAAAGCAACCTAAAAATAAATATATAAAAAAGAGGCTAAACCTCTTTGGCTTATTTCCACTTCCTTCTTTGATCTGATGCTTTAGTTTATGTAAATCAGTGAAGCTGAGGGATTCTTAATTTGTATTAGCTGAATCCTCTCACCTGAATCTTCCAAATAAGCTTTAAAAAACAGCTAGAACAATGAAGCAAGCAGGTAACATATTTTCCAGGCCATTTTAACTTTTTTCCAACAGTTCCAGTGCTACTCATGACAAATGGAGATGTAAGTTCTTTACGATATTATACACCTGGTACCCAATTAATTTTCTGCTGCCAGGGTCATTAACACAGTACATATTGCCATTTGTTCCCTCTCTTTTTCTGCTGGACTACTTTATTTCTTTGATCATTGCCCTACAAAGGATTATTAATATTTCATTTCTTCACTCTGTGAGTCCCTGGAAAAAAAGATAGAGTCAATATCTGTGATTTTACTTGGTCTCTTAGTGGTATCTTTCTCTTGATGAAATAGCTCATATATGTACACTGAATTTCAGGGCAGTGCACAGATTTTACAGATTATCCCCATCTATAACGTGAATGGAAAATGTAATTTAAATTCCAAGTGTGCAGTAGGGTGAGATTTTGGAAGCTTTTTATAAGCTGGTACATAAAGTTTGACTGCTTACAGAATTTTTTGTGGTTTAACGTAAGTGTTCAAACACAATGAAATGGAAGACGTGTATTATAAGGAGTTAAAGTGTAAATAAAATAATCCAGATACTCATTCATTTTTGGTGATATCACTTACTGCCTGCACATATCTCTGAGCCTCATTTTCATCTATTCAAGACCAAAATATATATTTCAGTATGTACAAAGACTGCCCATAGCAAAGGGCATTAAAATATTCTTTAATAAGAAATGGCCAGGTTGTTTTCTTCTTAGTTTCTACTACTGTTTTGCTTTAAATTTACATTTTTGTACTTAGAAATTTTCAACCATACTTGCTAGGGTCATTAAGCTTATATTTAGTAGGAGTACCTTTGGGATTGTAATGAGTGACAGCTCATTGGAGACCTCTGTATTTGATTGACATGAAAAGCATTGAATTGCTTGATTTTAAGAGTCTTTTTAGAGGCTCAAGACATAAGGCTATGTATTTTTTTAAACTGTCTTTTCTGATAAGATGTGTAAAATACTCAAGTTTGGGTTTTTTTTGTTTCACAGCAGGATCATCTGTAGTCCTTAATATAACTAATGGAACAGATAGAAGGGATATAGAGTGTAGCACATTTCCAGGGGGTAAAACAACCTAGAAAAAAAAACACAAAAAACTATATATATATATAAAAAGCAAGAAAAGAAACTCCCTTCTGGAAAGTGCTTTTCTCATTATTTTGAAGTGGATAGTTGTTTCATTATCTGAATGTTACAACTTCTTTTTTCCTTTTGTGATTTACTTGCTTGTTTTTCCTACAAGTGATTAAGCATAGAGAAACTTTGTTCACCTACTATCCTCTGTAGGATTCAGTGAGTCATTTGGTTAAATATGTATTTTATACAATGTGAGCACTGAACTCCACTCACTTGTGTGGCGTGGGTGTAACACATGCTTGGATGCTGTGTAGGTAGCTCTTGCAGGCTGAGTGGCACAACATTGGTTTATTAGATGGAAGAAAGACAGTGTTTGTATGGGAAGTTCTCAGCTGCCTCTTAGCACCCACAGTACCCCACGGCTATGAAGACCACATATTCCTCCTCCATCACTTCTAGCAAACCAATGAGATGGTTCTTTGTTCCAGTCTCATCTCCATTTAAATTGTGTTTCCACTCCGCCATTAATTTCTCAAGTTGCACAGGGAATGCTGAATGTACTGGAAGATGTGCTGCTAATAGGAATCTCTGCATTGAAGAATCATGTCCAGTTACTTTAAAACTTCAGGTTATGTAAACAAACCCACGTATTATAAGGTTGGTCATTCACTGAAATGTCAACAGAAGCAATCCTCTTGGTAGATTATCATGACAGAGAACTTCCTTCTGAAACCTTCCGCAAACCGGTTGTCGCTGAGGATCTAAGTGGGAGTTGAGAGGATTTTTAATGTTCGTATGTTGTTGGTGGTAAAACTGGTTTCATGGTAGTTGCTAAGCATTTGAAAATAAACCCCATGTATTTTCTCCCCTAGCCATCTGAAATCTATGCTGCAGTAGACCCCAAAGTTGATTGTTGATGAAGTCTCTGTAGTATAATTCTGTGAGAATATCCTCCTTGATTCTGTATGGTTAATCATGGTGACTTCGAAAGTGTAGTGTTGATTTTTGAAAAAGAGTATAACAGAAGTTGAGTAAGTGTACAAATGGTTGACTTAGGGGAAAACAATTTTTACTGGGGCATGTAGTGCTAGGACAAGGGTTAATGGCTTTAAACTGGAGGAGGGAAGATTTAGATTAGACATTAGGAAGTAATTCTTCACCGTGAGGGTGGTGAGACACTAGAACAAGTTGCCCAGGGAAGGTGTAAGTGCCTCTTCCCCAGAAGTCTTCAAGGCCAGGTTGGATGGGGCTTGAAGCAAGCTGCTCTAGTGGGAGGTGTCACTGCCAATGCAGGGGGTTGGAACTAGATGATCTTTAAGGTGCCTTCAAATCCACACCTTTCTGTGATTCTATGTAGAGCTGAGATTTCAGAAGCAGGCTCATGCATTTTGAACTAATATTGAGTTTTACTCTCCTAGTTCATAAAATCCATCTCTGCTGCTAAAGAGGACTCTACAAAATGAACATAAATATCAGGCTGCTTTTGTATTTACTGTGCAGCTCCCTTTAAAGACCCTGTCTACATTCTTCAGTCTAAAGTGCTCTCCTGGGATACTTTTTTGACAATATCCTCAGACTTCACTGGGATTCGTTGGTATAGTAAGGGTTACACATTTACAAGATTTGGTGTTGAATTAAGATGTGTACAGAGAGGTATAGACTACTACATGAAGGGGAGGGATGAGACAAATCATAGTTTCCTTTTGAAATTGTATTTTATAATTTTAGCTCAGTTTACATTTATAAATGTTAAATAGTAGCATAAGGGATGAATTTCCATATGTACAGGAAAGGCTATTTTGGAGTTTCCTGTTTTTCTACTTCATGTAATGCAGAAACAATGCCATTTGGGATTTGAATCCTGTATCTTATGATCTATCCTACCAAGTCACGTTACAGAAAGATACCATCAGCATAAATATCTCAATCGTCCATATTCTTGAAATAAAAAAATATGCCATCTGTTACCTTAGCATTAATGCTACTTTCCCAATAATTGTCAACAATTTTGGAAATCTTCCTACTGTTTTTGTACTTATAAGAAAGCAAAATGTAAGAAAATGTATAGTTCCTTTATGCTAGGAACTCTTACTTTTGTGTAAGTTGTTACGCATTAACAGATTGTGCTGCAATAAATTCCTGAGGTAAGACAGAGTATAGTTGAGAGAATAGGAACTTCTGTAACTACCACATACTCATCTTCCTTCTCGGTGAAAACTTTCCATGCTGACCACGGAAGTGTTGTAACTGAAACTGCTCTATTTACAGCAAAGACTAAACAAGTGAAAATAACCAGGCAGAGCCAAAGATGGGAGAAAAATTAAAGTTTCAGTGAAGTCTTCAGATGAGTTAATCTCAAAAGTCCTTATGTGTTGCAGTTCAGAGAAAATAGACACTGGACTTCATTGTGAGATGGAGAACTTGAAGGTGTAAACAAAGCAAAACTTCAAACCACAGTGAACTTAATGCCTAAGGACAAAAACAGTGAGAAAAGAAGCACAATGTGATAGCCGTGTAAAAGAGGAGCATTGTTCCTACCACTGCAGAACTATTTAAAAAGAGGCCCTTTGGAAAAAAAAAAGACAAATTTTTAAATCTGACTAGTTATAAATCCACTGTCATTTTGTGAGTCAAAAATAAAATTATGGCAATGCTGTAAAGAGTTTGTCAGTGTGGGACACACAGTAGAGCTGTTGCAATTAACACGTCCATGGCAAACCATTTATAAAAAAAGAGAAATTCACCTTAGAGCAGATACTCATCAGTCTGTCTGTATTCCATGAAATACCCCTTTTTAACAGTAAGATGACTTAAGATCACTGCCATCAAGTATGGAAAACTCAACTCATTTTTGCATCCCAATAAACTGTAGCTTCCTAAAAAGGCTGCCAATTCAAGGCATTCATCTTTCACAGCTATACCACTTCATTTGCTTTCAGGTAAAAGTGAGTTAGACCTGGCTGAATGTTTATCTAAAATGGTTATGTAGCAAAAATGGTCGATGGGGTTTTGGGGGGGTTTTTTTGTTTGTTTCTTTTTTGTAGCTACGTTGCTTAGCTGAAAAAAAGTTATTGTAGAGAAGTTTGCAAGTTGCTTCATCCACCAAAAGTCATGTTGCTTTGAAATTTTGAAATCACTGTCAAGTCCAGAGACAAGCAAGCAGTGTTGCACAGAATTTATTTCACTAATACAGTGGTTTGTATTCAAAGATCAAAATCTTTTTGTTTATCAATAGAGAGCTTAAAAAAATGGCATTTTCAAGATTCTCATTTATTTTCAGGCATGATTATGCTCTTATCTATTGTTTTCCATTTGGCTGTAGAGTGATAAGAAAAATATTTGAAACATCTTTTGAATAATAATGGTTAAGTTATACAGTAGGGTAAGTAAGTCTTTTGGTTGCAGTGAAGGTTACTACATATAAATGTCTGGGGGGGTTGCAGTTGTGTTGAATATTTCTGCTACTCTTTTGTTACTTTCAGGGTTAGCTTGGATAAATGGTGCTATGTCTAATCAATGAATTGTACATTCCTATGAAAGGCCTAAATCAGAGAAAATAATGTTCTATATCATATGGGCCAACCATTATTAAACTTGCTTCTCCTCACCACCCATTCCTGTATGTAAAGTTTATTGAAGAGAATGGTGGAAGGACACCACTGTAAGATAAATCGATTACTGGATTCAGGATGAGAATAAGATGTTAGTTTTCCTAGTTGCATGAAAATTACTCATCCATGCAAGCTGTAACATTAGTGAAGTACAAGACTGTGACTAATAGCATCACTCTAATTTATTGCGCTTCCCTTTGTCCCCACCCTCTGACTTTGTCAAGAAAAAAAGAGGCAGCCGTAGTGGTGGTGTTCTGCAGGGACTGTGTGTGCTTTGCTATGGCACCTAATGCAGTGCCAGGCATGATACTCTTCTAGATGATCATGGTTCAAATCTAAGTCAGCCAACCATGTGCATATATCAAAACCTACACTATTTTATGTTGTTTCGTGAGCACAGAAAATAATGAGATCTCTTCTTTATTGTTTTCTGGTTGCAATAGCTTGTTCTTTTGATGTCACTTGAGGAAGATACTGATACAATCACATCTGGTATAAAGCATGTGCCATTCAAAAGAGACAAAAATCATCAAGTATAATATATTGAAATATTCTATTGGGGTTTTTTTTACAAATTATAGCTGCATGGTGATATCTTTGTTCCGTGTAATCTGATTGGTTATGCTACCGTGGTTTTTTTGAGGGAAAAATACTATACCTGCTTGAATTTTAAAATAATCAATGTATGAGGTTGTTTTGCAGTCTTACCATCAGTATCTTTTATTTGACATACACTTAAAAAATTCTTTAGCACTAGCTATTATATCTTGATAGGTTGCTTCTCTTTTACCCTGGGCAATGTTTGTGCTGACCTGCTTGGTTTGGAAGCTTCTGATGGACAGGTACAAAGAACAGAAGATTAGCATCACTGCATGTCTCTCTTAGTGCTGTATCACTGAAAAGTCGTTTGTAATTTTAGAGGCACAGCCCCTTAGTAGAAATGTTTATTTTATAACTTATGGGAACTTTATTTGCAAAGTTAGCAACATAGGATAGTTACAATACTATATTTGAGACATCAATATGTGAACACTTAAGAATATAAATAAATGAACAATATGAATTCTTGTATTTAATAATAAAAAAATATATTTAAGTGATGACAGTGGTTTCAAACAATAGCTCTCAGGCAACCCTGTAAGAATAAAATGCTGCAGTGTTTGATGAGAGAGTCCAGCACTGATTTCAGGCTGATAAAATATTTTTCTTTATCTTTTGAGAAGTCTTACTACATAGTTGTTACTAATAGAAGTTTGGTGTTTCTAACATGTTGAATAGATACAATTATTTTTTGTTATAGAAACTCCATTCTCTCTCTGTCTCACTTGCTGTTTGACAATATATGTTAACAGAGACCTGAACATAGAAGTAGAGAAGTATAATTCTCTGTTTTTCTGAGGCTCAGGCTCTTGAATAGGTATCATTGTATCCCTGTCCCTTGAGAAAAAAACACTGCAAAAACTTTTTTGGTGTGCAGCCTCCTACTGACAGCTGCAGAGAGAAATGTCTTCTGGCCTTTTTATCCCTTCCTCTTGCTGTGTGCTTTTCCTATCAACTGCCCCATAAATATTTTCCTGTAACGGACACAGATGATGTACCTGATGTGCCTTGTTCAGGACCTCATCAGAAAAGAGACACGTAATTTTAATCTGCACTAAGAGAGAGGCAGTGACTTTAGGGCAGTGGAAGGCTAGGTCTGAATACCAATCATCTTCCTTAATTTGAGGACTTCACAGTCCCTCTTGTTCTCTGATTTCAGCCATATGCTTGATGTTTCATCACTAATTCGTATTTATTCATGCCAGTGACAAAGTTCAATAGCATCATCAATAGTTTGTATTTATCCCTGATCCACATTGTAGGCTGCCTTTGTAGCTAGGAAGCCTTCCTTGCAAAGAGGTCTCCATTCTGCACACCTCTTGCCTCATTATGCAACATATCACTGATTTGCTAAAGCACTTCAGAATTCCAGATTTGGCTTAAGATTTCTGTGTGTCGTTTCACAAGGACAGATGAAATTCCCCACTGTAGGCATTAACACTGAATGGGGTGGTACTTCTCAGACCAGGACAAACCTCCTTTCTTGCTGATTTTATCCTGATATACACTTGCTTCCTAAGGAGGGAAGAAAGGCATGCATATTCCATGTTCATGTTTGTGCTGTATCTTTGCCATTTAAGATATTTATTTGGGATAGTTCACAATACAACTAAAATACTTTGTTTTTATAGGCTGGGTAGGACAGTGATAGAAGGCATTATTATTTACCACTTTAAAATTGAGGTCTACTGTAAATCACGTAAAAGGTGCTCACATCAGGGTGGCCTGGAATTGTGATTAGATGAATTTTTGCATTTTTTATTTGAAAACAGAAAGAGTTAGCAAGAAAGACCCTAACTGTACCTGTGTTTCTAAACTAAATTATCTGATTTACAGAGACGGATGAAAAAAACCTCTTTTGTCTGTGACAGTGAAGATAAGCAGAAAAATCACAGATCATTTTTTTCAGTACATCTATCACATTGCAAGATAATATTTGTTTCATTCTAGGAATCTTTATCACAATACTTTGGTTCTTGCAGGCAGCAGAACTATGACTTTTTTTAAGAGAAAGCATAAACTTGCTTTGAGTGAATGTTTAAGTGTTATACAATATGGCTTTAAACTTTTCCTGCAATTAAAGCCTAATCCAAAACACAGAAGCACATTATCAATTTTATGCTAAACTGGAGGATTTTTTTCAACAGGCCTATTCATCTACTTAAAGTTAAGCACATGCTTAAGTGCATTGTTGAACCAGGGCCAGAGTTGTTATGATGAAGCAAAAAAACCACAAAAAATGTCCAAACAGATAATATTCATATTTCTTGGATTAAAATGTTCATTTCAAGAAGAGGAAGAGCTTAAGTATCAGTTAGCTTCAGGCACAGGTGAAACAGGCAGCTGCCTAGGACATGGCTGTTGAAAGCTATGGATTACTTGCTTTTCCTAGGGCAGAGGAGATGAGATTGATTATTCGAGCAGTATTTGCAGCCCGACCAGGCAATTCCCTGCAGATCCAGCTGAACTGACAGGTCAAGGCACCAGGAGCAGCAGCTACTGCTGTGGATGATGAAGCTGCCTAAGACAAAGGGGTCTTTGCTTGCTGACAACCCTGTCCTGAGGGCACTTGGCAGCACTGGGTAAACTGAGGAAGGAGCAAAAAAAGCAACAGACCTTACAGCCACTGCTCACTTCCAGTCCCACACCCAGTCTCCCCACAGACTGTGTTTTCCCTTTCCTAAGAAAAAACTAAAACTGAAAAATTCCATTTAAACCTCTTCCCATAATATTGTTGCTTGCTTGAGGAGTTTTGCCGATGCTGCTAATAACCTCTGACATCTGGATTTGGTGCTGTTTCATTATTGTTTTTGCTGTTGTGAGCCATGTGGGTTACAACTGCTGCTGTTAGGACTTGTTTGCTGTTGCAGACACAAAGTGAAGTGACAGCAGTAGCAGCAAGAGCACTGTCATGTTGCACTGGCATCTCCGTTGGATAGATTTGCAGTGTAGGATCTGTTGCTACAGAGCAGAGATGAAGTGTCCAGTTAAGGAGGAGAGCTTTGTGGTCTGGGTCATCCCACTGAGCTCTTGGGCTCATGTCCACACTCACTGCAGCTCCTGTGAACCTCAGTGGGTGCCTTGGGCTGAAGGTGAAGCTTCCTGTAAATCGTTCAGCTAAACTTTTGATGGCAACAATATGTGGAGTAGAACATTGGTCAGTGTGCAGCACTGATAGGACTTGAGTGCTACCCAGCACAACCCTAAAAAAATGCTGGCTAAGAAGGGGCAGGGATTGCCATGTGAAACCTGGAGATAATGTTGAAAATTGAGCACTTTATTAGAAGAACGGTCTGGGAAAGGAGAACTGTCTTTAAGTGATTAGAGGGTTGCATTTCTCCGTTTCCTTTTTGTCACTGAATTGAGCAAAACATCTACAGAGGATGCCAGCATTCCCATAGTTAATCTCTAGCTTTAGAGTTAATCACAGAATCACAGAATCTAGAATAGTTTCAGTTGGAAGGGACCTTAAAGATCATCTTGTTTCAACCCCCTTGCCATGGGAGGGACACCTCCCACTAGACCAGGTTCCTCCAAGCCTCATCCAACCTGGCCTTGAACACTGCCAGGGATGGGGCATCCACAGCTTCTCTGGGCAACTTGTTCTAGTGCCTACTGCCCTCACAATGAAGAATTTCTTGTTTCTTTATTAGTTCTAATGTCCAACCTAAATCTCCCCTCTTCCAGTTTAAAGCCATTAACCCTTGTCCTATCACTATATGCCCTTGTAAAAAGTCCCTCCCCAGCTTTCTTGTAACCCCTTCAGGTACTGGAAGGCTGCTCTAAGATCTCCCTGGAGTCTTCTCTTCTTAAGAAGAGTTAAATAGGTGCTAAAGTGCTTTGCAACATCCAGGAGGTGGAAGAGGCCATTGTGTTGTAAACAGTATAGCTGCTATGGAAACTATGGTGACTTGCAGAAAAAGGGGAGGTGAAGAGAGAAAACACACAAATTTTTGTTCTTAATATTTAAATCATAACTGTGATTAGTGACCTTAGTTCCTGTATTTGTTTAGATAACATGGAGGGCAAATATAATTGTTTTGAAACTGCCAGAATATTCCTGTGTTATGTTGCATGCCTTGTCTGTGAGGTAAAGATGCTTATATGTACAATTATCTACTGAAAACAGTTGATCTCATGCTCATGTGTCCTAAGTGATTTTGCAGATTGCTACGGTTCTCATACAGAGCAATATATGTTGCCTAATGATTTGTTACCTTTTCACTTTTTGGCCCATGTTTAGCTGTAAAACCACAGTCCTGTTAATTACAAAGAGTCTGTGTCTGTGTTTTCTTTACTTTGCCTTGTGGGGGGAAAAATTAGGGAGGAGAGTATGGTTTTTCTTTTTTTTTTCTTTCATAAAAAATGTTAGTGACCTGTGGCAATTTCCAAAGTATTTCAGTATGTTCTCTGATGTTTAAATTGAACTTTACATCATTTGTTATAGTGACACCTGCTGCCCTTGTAATGGTTAAATTTATGTGAATACATAGAACCCACTTTTCAAAAATGTATAACTCCACTGTAAAAATTTTATTCTGTGCTGAAATCCTGCGTATGGGCTTTTTGACTAGGAACAAATTATTTGGTGGGGAGAAGTTGGTCATTCATAAGAGCTTACTGTGCAGTAAAAGCAAACTGACTTTACTACCATATTTATCTGCTTATGCCTCTGTAACATGGAATATGAGCAGAACGAAATAGTGCATCTGTTCACTTTTTGTATCTTTAAATCTCAATTCAAGCTTTTGCATGGGTCACTGGTGCAAATGGATCTAATTTTCTTTTCCTAGTTCTTCTGAATATTTCTCTTTGTCTCAGACTCCCACCAGACAGTTTGATTAAAGATTGCTCAGCCATTTTCAAGCAAGGAGGCCAGCTGATTTTCAGCCAAAGAACAGACATTCCTGAACAAAATATTGGAAAATTCTTCTAAGCGTGTTTCAGTTTCTAAGTCTTTTAAACCTGCTGTTTGTGGAAACAGCAACAGGTGCTTTTCTTTGGTGCTGGGATTGGTTTTTTTAACTACTATTTCCCACAGTACAGAAAATAGGAGGTAGGCATTACCTGAGAAGGTAAATGTTATTGATAAGTACATTTATTTGATGTAGTATTATCACTATGAGTTTTCTAGCATGTTTGCTAAGGATGCTATGATCACTTCAAACGTCTCTTTTACAGAAATCCCTTGCAAACCCACTGTGGGAGTTCATGTTGTCTTTGTGGTTATCTTTTACTATGAATAGCAGTAGAAATAAAAAATGTTTGTGCTTTTTGTTTGTGGAATCCTGAGAATACAGGACTTTTTTTTTTTCCAAAGCTGCATTGTCATAGTTATATAATATCCATCCAGAAACCAAATCTGAAGCAATTTTAACACACTAAAATGCATGGAGAGCAATATGCAACTAAAAATCTTGTATAAATGTGTAGAAAATAAAGCAGGTTGAACTTGTAAAATCAAGTTAACAGAATGAAACTGCAAGAAAGTATACTGTCCTCCTGAAATAAACTATCTCTGTTCAATAGAGTATGCCCTTTACATTTTGTAGAAGCACCTGAAGTTTCCCATGTGTCTGTGCAGGCTGTCCAACATTCATAACCATGTTACATTAATTATATGATCACACTGCAACTTCAAGGGGATGCCTTCACAACTCAGTGTTCTGCACTTTGTCATGCTGATGAGAAGACTGGTGTTAATGACTATAAATAATAATAATAATGCTGATAGAGGTATTGCAAATCCTTATATACTCCAGTTGGGCCTTAGAAGGTGAGATGCACTTGAGTTGAGAAGTGAACTGGGATGAGGTTGATCTGCAGGTTGACTTCAAAGGTCTGCTCCAGGGAACTGGTGCTGTGGCTGCATCTTCAGAATTGTAGGTGACCGTGCAGATCTCTGGAGGGTGAAGACTACCATAAACCTGCTTCTCATCCTTGAACGTGACCTACATACTGTTAATGTACAGCTTCATCTTCATGGTAATTCAGTAACTAGCAACAGCACTAACTTTGGTGACTGTTTATCCAGAGTCTAGACGTTTTATATGAGTTTGGGGCTCCCTTCTATGTTTTATAAGGGAGGCAAACACACCTTTTCTGGTCTTGTGGTAGCATGACGGGTGTATTGGCTGTGTGCTGTCTGCCTTAACAATATCCAAAATAAGCAATCTGCTGGAGGTTTGTCTGAAACCAATGTTTAGCAAATATGACACAGGTGTATTAGCCTCCACTGTGGAAAGGAACAGTGGGAACACATCTATCTCTCAGTAGTAATTCAGCATCACCGTGCATAGTCCAGCAAGTATGAGCTGTCATACAAAAACATGAGGTGGTTGGATAGAAAGGCTTTCTTATAGTCTTCATGAAGATAAAGTACTGCATTTTCTTCTTTGGTCTAAACTTTGGAGAGGGACACTACTCTATAAAAATGTGATAAGGGAATGTGATAAATTCCCTTATAACATGACCCATAGTAAATAGCTTTGTTGGAAAAAAATACAGGTAGAAGTGAAGATAGGCCATCCACCTCCCATTGAAGTAAGACTTGCAGAAAATTTGTCAAAGAGCTTTCCGAGTTAAAAGTTGGTAGGCTGAAAAAAGCCACTGAACTAAATGGCATGCCAGTCCTGGAGGGTGCTGGCTATGCAGATCCCAGCCAAACAAAACATGTAAACACAAATTTAACCTTTGAATCTCTAAGTAATTCCATTTACTTGTATGGTAAGCAATTGATTGGACCGGGACCAAGAATGCAGCATTTTGGAAGAAGAAACCTTGCCAACCTATTTAATGCCTGCTTTAATCAATTACCTGGGTCAGTTTCCCTCCTTTGTCTCCCCAGTACTTATTGACCCCTTGTGCATGTGTTTTGTATTATAAACCCACAAGCTATGAACTGTGAGTCCCTGAGGGCACCATGGGACATCAGCTCCCATGGTGAGAATGGATGCTGCACAGTATCATCTGCCATTAGGACAGTTTGCAGTCCTCTTAATTACCTGTGGTTTAAAGGTGCTAAAGTGTACAGAAATACTTTGCATTTCCTTGTCAAAAACAGCACTTGAAATTATAAATGTTAAACTTAAATAAATGAAATGCTAGGTAGCAGAAATACAGGGGGTTTTGGGGTGTGTTGGTGTGGTTTTTTTTAATAATACCTAAGCTGCCTGAACTTGCCAAACATAATTTTATTCAGTGTGGAACAATTCCCTGCACCAGCATTGCTAGGCAGTCAATAATTCAGTAAGACAGTGTTTATACAGTGAACTTTGGTGTAAAATACATATGCAAAATTGCAAACTGGACTAAGTTTCTGTTTACATTAAATACATAAACAACAGAGTGGTTTGAGCTACATTTTGTGTGTGTAACACATACAATGCATGCCCCAGCTTTTATGTGTACATAGCCTACACATAAATATTTCCCATCAATGTATTCAGTTAGTAATACTTTTTAGAAAATCAAGTGCCCATGACCAAGGACTATGCAGAAAAATCTGTTGATGTGAAGTTTATGTGGCAATGGTAATGGAGCATGTTTCCCATTACAGATAAGGATACTTAATATTTATATAGTGCTTTCCATTTTAAAAGCATTTTAGAAACATTAATTAGTGCAAGCCCATCAAGGGAAAAATAATCTGAGACACAGATTCCTATGAGTGAGAGAAACCTTGAAAAGCTGTTATGCCAAAAGAGACTTAAAAGTAGTAGCTGACAGCATAGTCCGCATTAATTTAGAGTACTGATTTGACAGCAATAAAGACCAATTCAATTTTAGTCTAATAAGCAGAGGTCTAGTGTCACTTGGGATCCTGAAGTCTTGTTAGCAGAAAGATATTGACAGCTGGAGACATGGAGAGAACAGCATACACAAGAAAGGTATTTGGAGCCTGGATTTATAAGGAATGGTTTAGGTTAAATACGTTCAGGCTGGCTAAAGGACAACAAAGGAGACATTTGATAACACTTGAAGGGTATCAAAATGAAGCAGATAATGTAATATGAGAAATGGGATTAGGAAAGATGGCTTTCAATGAAAAAGAGCTTTTGGACAATACATTAAGAAATTGTCAGTCATATGTATTGGCTTGCAAAATAATATTTCCAGAGGAAAAAAAAATTAAGCAGCATCTTTTGCTTCACGTAAAACTGTGCTGCAGAAATGCGAGTGATGAGGAAGAGTTCTTATGTAGCAGGAAGAAGTTTAGTTTGACAAACTCCACAGCCCTTTGTACGGAATTGCAGGTAAATAAAGAACCCCTAATCTAATACTGTATTCTAGAAAACTAATGTAAATAGATAAACTAATTAGCTTGTGCATGCAAGAGAGCCAATACAGCTCTCGATCTGTGTATAGAGATAGGTGCAAGCACTGAAGTCTCTGGCAGATTTTTCTTTTAGTTGTCAGGGCATCCTGGCTCCTTGTCATGCACCTTGTTTTCTTAGAAATGATTTATAATGATATCATGATAAAACATGTGTTCTCCATTGGTGTTACTTCGTTTTTCCTGTCTGTGCTTCTTGCAATCACACTTCAGTGTTTTGAGTTCAGGTGAGCTGAACGTGGTGTAAGTTGAGATTTCATTAAGGGTATCAAGGTGACCAGTTCAAATGAGACTAACTTTACTGAGTGGTGTCCCCAGCTGCATAAAGGAGTAGTTTCTGCTGAAATGAGTTACTGTGCTTGAAAAACCCATCTTCAGTCTGTGTAGAAAGAACCCTGCAGTATTTTCGGTGTGTAGTTTATATGCAGAGAGTATGGATATGTGCCTCCTCTGGTGTCTGATTCTGCAGTTCTCAAGGGATGTTGATGTATTTGATCTGTTATAAGGAAATTATATAGTTTTCTGACATACCAACAACTCTGGAGAACCTAAATCTCATGGTTTAGGCACTAAGGAACAAAGCTCTGTTAGCTTTTAGTGGGTCTGGAAGTGTAGATAGATCATGTAGGTGATAAACATAACACTGTAAGCATAACACATGAATGGGTTTTTAAACCTGTTTAAGACAGGCAGTAGGGAGTTACATATTTGGCTTTCTGTGCTGCTTCTCCTTCCATTAGGGGCAGGTGGGAATAGCTGAACTATAATAAAGAGAATAATCCTGCTTCTTAGCAGCAGCACATGGAAGAGTAGTGCTATGGGTTTTTTTTCAGTTTCAGTCATAGCATTTCATAGCACTTATGAATCTTTTGTAAGACCAGTACAGCAGAGTGCATTTTGTAAGAGGTCTGCATATGCTTTTTAATTTGAGCATTTTGTTGAATTTATTCTTCCAATTTTTAGCCACATCTTCTGTAGCATCAGTTTTCCAGCTCCAGTGGACTGTATTTGGAACTCTCTACAGTACTCAGTGCCTTTCTGGGGTTTCTGTCTGTCACTCTCTTGCACTACACACTAACAGTAAGCCAGGTGAAGCCCAGGGTCTTCACTTTTAGGGATGCCGGAGCTACAAAAGCAGAAGGTCTCAAGGGACAGAGAATCTGATGTTCCAGACTACAAAGGTATGTGTAAATCTGGCTGGCACTGGTAGCTGGCCAAAGATGGGAACCTTATCTTAGTCCTTATGTTCAGTAGCCTTAAACACTTATGTGGGGATCTAACAGATCCACATGACCAACATACAGCAGAATAGCCTACTTATTGCCCCTACCAGGTCCCACAGAATACATTACTTTGGTACATGCATCTGTCCATTCAATTTCATACTTTTTTTCTGATTCCTTTTATGTTTTCAAATCATCAGTTAAATCTATTGTGTTCCTTAGTGGTCTGGGCTGAGTACAAGTGCATTCTCTGCATGCTCAGGGGAGTTTCACCTCTTTGAATCTTACTGCAGGTTCCTGCTACCAGGAGCATTGCTTTCAGGATTATGATAGCCAAGTTAAAAATAGTAGAATGACATTCCATCCAAAGTAAATTCTTTTTTCTTCAACGTGCAACATCCTGATGTGCAGAATTATAGAAAGAAGGCTTGAAGCCTCTGAAGGCTCGAGCAGCTTGAAGCAAGTGCTCTCAGAGAAGGCTACAAAGTTTGAGACCTATTAATGTGAGGGACCCACTGATGATACTCATGAAGAATAAACTATTAGAAAAGAAGAAAAAGAGCAAAATTTTTTGTCTGTCTACTACAGAAAAAACAAACAGACACACAAGCAAACAAACAAAAAAACCAACCACGTTGCTGCTGGGAAATACTCTGTTCTGTTCTTTTTTCAGAACAGGTCTTTTTTTCACACCTTCTCTCCCAGTTATGGGTTAGGGACATTGCTTGGTGAGATGCTCCAAGGCAAAGCCTTCTCAGAATTCACAGGGGATGTTGTTTTGCAATTATGGTTTGGTGTTGCCTAAATTTCTTCTGAAGATTTAACTTCACTGGAAAGTGACCAAAGATTCTTTCCTTTCTGAAGCTCCTTCTTTGAAAACTGTGGATGGTGGCAGCAACAAATTCTGTGAATTCATCCATTTTAAACCTCATTTGTGCCAACATGAATGCGAGTTTGTGCTTTGCCTGCTTCCAGTGATTTAAAAAAATGCATCAACAGACATAGACAGACATAGAGTGGAAAATAACAATGAAAACCAAGTGCTGTTTGCATTGCTGCATATACATTATGCTGTATGCATCCCCTTAGCTCATATATTACCTTCACATTTGGTTCTGTAGGTTAAATGAAGTCCTTATCTTCTGAATGAGTGGTTTTCTTTCAACTTAAAATGTTATTTCTTCTCTAATGCCCATGGCTAAATGCACAAGAAGTTTAATGGTAGGTTTGACTTAACAGTGAATTCTTTATACTGGTTTGATAATTCCTAACAGACTCTATAACAGTTTTCATTCACTTATTGTAAAATCCATTACAAATCTCTTTCGTTATCTAGAAAAAGATGTGCTGTCTCACTGATTTCCAAAGTTTAAGGCTTCAGGGACAAAAGTTAAATTTTCAAACTTTTCCTACTTTTTCTAATGCACTTAAGAAAATACTTTGTCTTATTACTTGGCTAATTTCCTTGAAATGTTGAATTGTGGAATGAGGTTTTGTTTAAACAGCTCCAGACCATACAAGTATTGTGTTAATGTGGATGATTTTAGGAGGAGTAAACTGTCTTCCAGTAAAAATATGGCAATAAAATTTGCAACCTACGATTCTTCTTTGATCATTTAGCTTCTTTGGGATTTGCTTCCCAGCATTGCATATTCAGTCAGTAATTGATAGTTCATTGTACTGCCATATAATTCATTTTTTTTGCAAAACCACAGAGGAGGCATGACTGCCTCCTGGCCAGGGTGAAAGGACCAATTAGGCAACAGGAACTTTGGACCACTGAACTACTCCTTTGTGCTGGGCTCTCACACTCTTTGGCAGAGTCCAAAGTCAGAGGTGTTTGTCATCCTGACTCAATAGTAAGAGACTATAACATAAAACACAGTATCAAAGGGGAGGATGGTAGAAAAGGAGGTATGTGGACCAAAACCAGACGGAATAGAGCAGGTTTATTCTCTCACAGGAATCACTATAAAATCAGTCAGTCGATTGTTTCATGAGAGGTGGTGAAAAACTAATGCTAGTGCAGACTGACAGCATTGGATTTCAACTGTGCACAGGGAGTGTGGATGGAGAGGAGGCAAAACTGCTTGTCCTTGGGCCTGTGATAAAGGCAGGTGTGTTTCTTTGGGTGTTTGCTGCCTGTTGCTGCCCATGATGTTTGTAAGAGTCCACATGCTGTACAGACAATCACAGAATCGTTCTGATTGGAAAAGACCTTTAAGGTCATTGAGCCAAACCATTAACCCAGCTCTTCCAAGTCAAATCAAATCTGGTAAATCCCAACCTGGAATTACTATTAGCTGTGTTAGTGAATGTAATTTTCCAAAATCAATTTTGTCATTTTGGATTATTTTCTGTGCACTATATGTCACAAGTGTTTATCTTGACAGAAACCAAGAGACACTCCTCTCTGTTCTACAATTAACCATTTGAGTTGAAAAATAGCATAAAAGTATGAGTTGCTATAATAAATTTATGCAAAGTTATTTTTACATGTCTTTGGTTGAGGTAACTGTAGTTCTGTTGGAAGTTTCCATTAAACTTAAACCTATGGCTGTCCAAATCACAGGACTTGCTCCAATTACTATTAGTTAAATGCTCCTTTAATGTACAAATATATAGAAAAAGCATGTTTGATTATTTGGTTTTATTGGATTCTTTTAGTAAGTTTCCAGCAGCACAGAATTTCAAGCCTAAGTGATTAATGTACTGAAACAATTAGCTTCAAGTAAAAGATTGTCTCAGAAAAGGCTTTTTATTCACCTAGCAGCTATTGGTTTAACATTTACCTCTAGACTCTCTTTAGTGTATTCACCCAGAAATAGAAGTTCAACCGTATGATCGAAACTGAAAAAGCTGAGAATTAAGATTGTCCTGTCACGGCAGCAAACAGAATAACTCATCTATTCCCTGCTCTGACAAGAGTCTTCAAAAACAAATTTAAGTTGGTGCTTAATACCTGTATTTTTGTCTGGCAATCATATAAAATAAATGTCTGTCTTTCCTTCACGTGTTAGACAGTTCCCACTGTACAGTGATACATCTGGTATTTCAAGGGAAATGTACGTTTGTGTATTTTTGTTTTACAGTGGGGAGGACACTTAAGAGCTCAGGTGCCAAGCAGAGTGTAATCTTCATTTGACCTTTTGAAAATGCCAATTAATATCAGTGAACGTTCATTTTACTAGGAATGGTTAGTTGGTGTCACATTCTTCCAGGTGTACTTCAGAGTTAGAAACCTGAGTGGCACCAGCAGTGGGGGGGGGTCTGATATTGGTAAGAAAGTCAATGCTGCACCCAGCAAGATGAACACATTCCATCAAGTCCTGTGTGGGCTTTTTTTTTCTGTCCCCTGCAGAACAGACCACGTCTGACCCAGGTGCAGTATGTTGCAATATTCATTAGTCTTGGGTGTAAGACTTAGGCTGAACAGTGCCACATACCATTCTAGTTTGTAAGCCTTTTTTTTAAACATCTCTTCCCAAAAACGGGAAATTTAAATTTAAGGGAGACCTAATGGCTTTCTGGCAATGTATGTGGTTTAGTCTCTAAAACAGTTATGTCTAAAAAGGAGCAGAGTACCACTGGTGTCAGGAACATTGCACAACAGACTTCAGGAAGGACTGTAGAGGTTGCTAGCCATTTCATCTGTCACGAATTGGGAAAATGCTGCATGGGGGCGAGGATAAATAGGTCATTGGTTTATGAACCCAAAGCCCTAGTTTCCCAACATCTCTTAAAGTTAACATGGATGTATATTTAATATGTATTCTTTATTTGCCTGGAAAACTTCCAGAAAATTCCCATCTGGTTATACATACAGCTTCGTAAACGTGGATTATTCCGAGGAGGGTTGACAAGAACATATCCTCATGAAAATTGCTCAGTAGCCTCCACTTTTAGATACTTTGAGATTGTCAGGCTTTAAAATACACTCTTTGTGCTACAGAGCTCCCTTAATAGCTGTCATGTAGGCAACAAGTTCAGGGAGTCTGTGGACCATAGTTATTTCCATGGACTTCTTGTGGAGGTAGAAGATTGCAAGATGAGATGACTGCTGGAGCCCAGAGGCTGCGAGGGTGACTGGGCTGTTGCTTAGCAAACTGACTTCAAGATATGTTGGAAGAGTCTATTTCCAAATCTCCTGTTTAGCTTGTTTTATTTTTCCCTTGAATGGTAGGGTTGGAATCTGGCCTTGCAAAATAGTCATTAGTGCAGCATGCTTTACTTATCATTGTGGGTTTTTGCAATAAAAACAGTCTTACCAGGACTCTTCTCTGTATGATTTTTCCCAGTAGGCTTTTCAACAGACATCCTGACAAATATTTCTCTTAGGGTTGCCATACTCCTTGCTGGGTGTGTTTATTCCCAGGTTTGCATTTTTTTATTTGGTTGGTGTTTTGCTTTGGGGTTTTGTTGTTGTTGTTGTTGTTGTTTTTCAGAAGATTCTCTTAATTTCCTATGGCACAAGGAGGCACATATTCACGTATTAACTCAGCAAACCCTTTAGTGATTGTAAGACTTACTCTTCCATTAGGGGAGTTCACGTTTGGGAAGGGTAGCAATCAGAAGCAGCACTTGGATTTTGCCATTTGGACTGCTGGATGATGAGGGTGGAAGCAATAAATGAAACGCAGGGAGAGGCATGGTGGGAAAATAGGTGGTTTTGGCACTCATTTGGGACAGGCTGCATAAGCCACTGTGGCTTAGACACACATGTGCAATGTGACTATTCTAACCCTGTGCCAGTAACGACTTGCTTTTACTGCATAGCATGGCATCTGCTCACCTCTCTCCAGCAGCCACCTTCAGTCTGCCAGTGACAGCCCCTCTATAAATGTGATTTTTGTCCAAACTTGTGTTGCTTTGAGTGATGCTCAAGACCCTGTTACATTTCTGTTCCTCACCCAGGTTTATAAGACTTCATTTTTTTAATCTTCATATGTAATAGCATTGAAGTAGGGATGGGTGTGATATTGCTGGTGCAGGCAAAAGCTAACAGAGTCCAGGGAGCAGCCAAATGCCTTTCTGAGGTGACACAGAGCAGCATCCTGGTGGTGTCTGCTGGTGAGCCTTGGGGTGCCAGGGTGAAAGGCATCCCATGGGTCTCCTAGGGGGCTTATCTGCCTCAGGAGATGCTTTTACCTTTTCCAGACTATGGGCTGGAGAGAAGGGGGAGTCCCAAAGGCCGTTCACACAGTGGTACAATATTGCACAGGATAATTTCCTCTTTTTGGTTGTTTTGGGGAGGTTTGTTTGGTTTGGTTTGGTTTTTTTGGTTGGTGGTTTGTTTGGGTTCTTTTTTGGTTGGTTGGTTCGTTGGTTTTTGTTTCTGGTTTTTTAAGGCATTTCAGCAGCACAATGGTTCATCAGCTTCATGTCTGGAGGAGGCTACTCAACTCCAATGAGGCAGACTGTATCTGTCAGGGAATTTGAATCAGTTGGGGTTTTTTGCTTTGAAGAGAAGTGTCTTTGGATTAATTATTCCCTTTATTGATTTAAGTCTAGCTGTTCGCCTTCTATTGATCTGGACTGCTCACCCAAGACAGTTTCACTAGAATTTTTGTCTTTTCAGCCAATGATTAAAATAAAAAGCCCCATGCCTTTTAATTAAGCCTCACGTGTAAGAAGTACTTTCTAGGAATGGCTAGTTTTATCACATTTTTCTTGTCTAGTTTGTCATTGCTGACATGTAATAAACACACAGAAGTGCTGAGGATGAATGACTTAATATGATGAAGTAGTAATTTTCCTTCCTCTGCCCCTGCTCTCAAGCCTTCATTCCTTTTTTGATCCAAACTTCAAAAGAGTTGTCCTGAGTGTTCATGTTATCTCATTTTTCATCCCACTCTGTAAAAGAGGGATGGCTGTTTTTTTCTCTTCTCGTTTCTGAAAGCAGTAGTACAGAAATCTTAAAAGAGGTATATCCTTTCATAATTTTCTGCTGTTTGAAGACAGCCTAACAGGGTGGTTTTGATAAGCCTCCAGTCCAATTCCAAGCCTTCTGAATCTGCTCATTTTTGTAATGCTGGGAATGGCTCTAGGGTGCTTACAGGAAGCAAACTAACATCTTACTATACAAATGCTGTCTAGGAGCATGAGTATTTCTTTCTGCCTTGGTTTTGCAGCAGCTTTAGTAAGCAAATAAGAGTTTTATTCTTTGTGTCTCATCTACCAACTCTTTCTTCTGTCTGTTGAGCAATTCCTGTTATGAAGAAAGAGTCAGATAAATGTGCCTATCTGTTCACTGATCTGTGGTGCAGGGAAGCACAGAAGTAGATTAAAGTCTGAACAGCCTCCCTTTCTGCAGGTACATACAGCTTATCTGTGAGCAGCAAATGATACTGAGCCCATCAGTTGCTTTCAAATATACTGCATTCTACCCTTTGTCCCAGGGACACCTTTGTTTTAATTCATACCCCTGTCTCTTAAACTGTAGATGAAGATTTACTTTTTTTGTTGTTGGCATTCTTTTCATCTAAGGGAGGAGAGTTTTGTGGGGTTTCTGTTTGTTACGGGGTTTTTTTTGTTGTTTTGGGGTTTTTTGTTTGTTTGTTTTTTAAATGCAACGATTGTCTCTAGACAAAGTCATTAGCACTAGTTTTATCAAGTCTCAGGTGTTCTTCATATACAATGCTGATTTATTTACAGTTTGGCCATGCCTCCTGTTTCCTGGAGGCAAGCAGATGTAACATAGATAGTATAGATGGCACTTGAACACTCCTAGATCTGGAACTGGGGTTTCCTTCTGTGGTCATTCCTGCCTGGGTTATGTGTCTCTGCCAAGTCTCCCTCACATTATCTAGTTCCCTTATGTGGCCCTGTGCTGTACTATCTTTCACAAAGTTTCAATGCTTCTGGCCCCACAGTGAAAGAGAAAATCTTATTTCCCTCAGTGTAGAATTAAAACATGAATCAAAGTGGTTTATTTTTTCCACTGACATTGACTTCATCATTATTTTTTGCTGTCTACTGACTGGCTGCTCTGCAAGCAGTTCAGCTCCAGTTGGGGTTCACTATTGACTGACAGTTGTTGTTTCATGGAATATTTGAAACAAACAGGTAAAGTAATTTATATCTTCCATGAGAGATCTGCCTCCTGGTGCACCCAGTCATTGTTCAGGATGATTTTCACCATCACAGGGAACTTCAGCTGAAGAGCTGAAGACTGAGTTGATGTTTAGAGTTCAAGGCACATCTGGACAATGCTCTTAGTCAAATGGTTTGGTTTTAGGTAGCTATGCAAGAAGCAGGGAGTTGGACTCAGTGATTCTTATGGGTCCCTCCCAACTTGAGACACTAGAGGATTCTGTGATTCTACAGACCGGGTGGCACTTCCCTGTCAGCACTGTGGTGCTAATTCCACTGGGCATTGGAGGAAACACACATTAGATGACATATAGTCAGTGCCACTGTCCACCCCCTACTTGACTTTCATACAGATAGGATATACAATGCCCCTTGTTTTGGCAGTTGAATGTTTTTTATAATCACAAAGCTTGTGTGACTTGGATGTGTGTGTAGAGCTTCATCACCAGTGCTAGTTTTGCAAGCAGCTGTAGCAAAAACTTTAGGCAGAATATGTTCTGCTGATAAATGGCAGTATTAAGGCTACACCTAATGTCTCATTAGTCTTTTATATTATTTCATTGTTTTCTCCACAATGGAACATGTCTCCAGCCTAAAAAAACAGAAGAATTGATAAAATTTAAATGAATATGCTTCCTAGACCTCTGGAACTTCTCGCATCCCACTCACCAAGGGCCTCAAGGCCCTTGTGTATTTTTTCACGAGTAATACCCAAGAGTGCAAGACAGGTTCCTTCCTGAGGAATGGCTGTGACACAACATGTAATTTTATTGGTGCTCTACATAGTGTTTTGCTGTTCTGCAGGTAAATTGTCTGTTTCCTTGGTCTCATTGCATTCTCAACTGGCTTGCAGTCTTTTTCTTCTGGAATAGAGAAAGCGTAAACTCTAAAGAATTGCATTAAGCTTGCAACTTGACAGTTTGACAGCACCAGGCTCTCACCATAATTGCTTTCATTGGTTCCCACCAGATTTAGAATGAGCTTTTATTACTGTTGCCTGAATATCTTATTACATTTAGCAATACAGAGTGTGAAAAGGTAGAATGGATTCCTCTTCTCGCAGTGGCCGGTGGAAAGCTGGTCAATAAATTATTTTAAAAGCTATGTCAGTTATTTAACAGCCACACAGTTAAACAGCCTTCTCAGTTTGCTGCTTTGTTCCAAATATCTATCTTGTATCATGATTTTTTTCAGGGATCAATATAAATTATTTTCTTCTTAAATTAATGTCTCTTTAAAATGTTCCCATGCTTCAAAAAATGTGAATAGAATTAGTATGACAGCACCTATTAATTTCTGTATTGATTCTGTTGTGTGCTTTACATTGAGACAGGCATTTACAATGGATGCTATGTACCTGATAGAGCAACACAGAAGCAATTCTATACAAAGTGAACACACAAATATCACCATTGACACCTAACCAGTGTCTAGGGTGTGCTCGGGGTTTGTTTCCTTTCTTCTTTTTTTAATTTTTTTTTTTTTTTTTTGTCAAAACCTAATAGCACACACAACCAGGACAGTCTTTTTTGCTTGTGGGTTTTTTTTTGTTTTTTTTTTTGTTCTGTCATCAGTTTTAAAAGACAAGAAGCAATAGGATGGCCATTACTTTGTACTACTGCCTCACCAGTGAGTCCAGACATGTCTGGATAAAAAACAGCAAATAGGTTAAAAATCCAGTCCACTGACTTCCTGCTAAGTCTTGGAAGGCTGATGTTGATGAGTTGTGTACAAAGAACCCATGCAAAGCAAAATAAAGCCAGTGGGGAAACTCCCATCTTTTATGAGTAGACCTATAATCTTTAATGGGCAAAAGTCTATATGTGTATGTTCAATACAGTAAATTATTATGCTACATATAGTTAGTAATAAAACTAGGAAGATTCACTGGGGGATTAGGAGGGCTGCATGCCAGCAGTGTCATGGGAGGAATTGCAGCTCACCCTGCACTGTGCTGGAGCAAGTGAAAGTGGGAACTCTGCACCCCTGCAATGAGCCCTCAGAGCTGAGGAGCTTTGGTGATTCCACATGCAATCATTTTAAAAGTGCCAAAGACTTAGTCTAACTATGCTGTGAAAGAAGCTGATTTTATTAAAAGGAGAGCTAACCTAAGCTTGAACTAACAATGTAGGATTCACACTGAATTCTGAAAAATTCTTTTTTTTTCCTAATGATACTAGAAATGTGTTCTATCTGCCAGATTTATTGGGAAGCTTTTCAAGCAACTATTTTTATTTATAATAGTATGTTTCGAAAACACCAAACAAAACAAAAGAAAACAAAAATCCAAAACCAACAACAACAACAAAAACCCCAAACAACCAACAAGGAAAAAAAAGGCTTTTTAAACAACTAGGTCTGTTAAATTTTTTTGCATCCATTTGTACTATCTGAACAAGAATTTCTGCCATGCTGAGGCAGTTCTGTGCTATGTTTCAGATGGGAACTCCACTCTGTCTTGCTCTTTCACTTTCTCTCCCTTTTTCTCTTTTGCAAAGATACCTATTTCAGACATAATCAAGATTAACAATGTTAAAAGTGTCACAACTGTAATTAAAAAAAAGACAACTACTTCTGTGCAATGTTGGACTATAAGCCTACTATCAGTTCTTGTTTTTTTCTCTGGAAATAAAAAATGGAGACATTAGGTGAGGAGGAGTACTTGAAAAATGTGCCTTGCTCTTTTCCTGTTTCCCAGTACTGAGGCATGGATAAAACCAGATGAGTTTCCAATAAGTGGACCTGTTACCAATTACCCAAGATGCAGGTGTAATTTTATTTTCAGTGATCCATCTGTGTAGCACCCTGGGCTGTTTTACATGGGCAACATCTGTTTCACATGTAGACAATGATTCTTCTACTCTGATTGACATCCATCTTCAAAGTCCCAGTTGCCCACCTGTATGGTGATTCCTTTTTTTTAATGCATTTATAAGAGAAAGTAATCCTTTAGAGCACTGTGCTGAGGCTTTAAAAAAGGCAATCTAAATTTGTCAGTGTTGCAGCACTACCACAATTATCCAGGCTCTCTGCAGATTAAATTTTTATTAAGTTTTTGATTTGGATGCTGGGTTGTACCAGACCAGTACAAGAAAACCTTGGTGGAGGTACTTCAGTTTTATACTAACATATCACAACTGAACATAAAATCCGGCCTAGGCTGTGGAACTGAAAGAACTTTGTAAAAATTTATTGTTCGTTGGTATCTAATACATTTTGCCACATTTTCCCCCTTTTCATTGTAGTCTGTTTTCTGCTGTGTTTTTACTATCCCTATGTATTACCTGTGGAGATCCTTCAAGAGTTTTGGAATATTAGAAGTTTACATGGGCTTGGGGTGACAAGGCCATTTTGTGAAAGAGAAATGTACTGAATATTACTGGATACACCGAAATTAATCCTGGCTCAGGAAGCTCCAGAGCTGCAAGTGGTTGGGAGGCTGGAAGAGCACTTTGTTCTCTCAAAGAGCATCTGCTGTTGGCTGCTGTTGAAGAAGGGGTTCCCAGCAACACTAGATTGACCCAAGGGCAACCGTTCTCACGTTGCAGATGTGTGGTAAATTATATTTCTCATTACTTGTTTCAGATTGGCTGACATCGCCTGTTCCATCATTGCAGGAAGGCACCAGTTATAACGCAGGTCACAGTGACCAGTATTGCTGAATGTTCTTCAGTCACAATGTCTGTGAAATAAAACTTGCAGGTGTCACTATGCCTGGTGCCAAATAAGACAGGTGCTGAGCAGGCTTGACTGTAAAGCATAAAGTAATCTCTTCAAGTAAGGGTGGTGAGCGTGGGGGCATTATCAGCCCAAAGGAGCTTGGCCGTATGACACCAGTATTGCACATTGTTGTGGTTGCATTTGTGCATCTGGTTAGCACTCTAGAGGAGCCTGATAGCCCAGCCTCAGATGCCTGAAGTCTATCCCACACCTTGCTCTTAATTTCCTGATTGACTGAATGTCTCTGAAGGCCTGGAGCCTGAGAAGAAACATCTGGTAGAGGGACTTGTGATGCATGGGCTCTCTGAAACTACACCTATATTCTCGGAAAGGTAGCAATCAGAATTTTGCATTTAAAATACAGCATTGATTGCTGCCTTTCAGCTTACCATGCTCATTAATTCATGTCTTGTAACTCCTGGTCATCTCGGTTCCTTTCTCAAAACCAAGATGGGTGACCTGCTAATGCAGAGACAGGTCTTAACTGGCAGCCACTCTGGACTCCTTTCCCTTCCACCTTTGGGGGCAGATCTGCAGCAATCCCAGCACAGTCAGAGCCAGCTGGGGTGTGACTGGTGCTGGCTTGGCAGCAGTTAAGTCTGTGACCTTCATTACCATAGCAGTGGGGGAGGTCTGTGCTTGCATGAGTAAGCTGAAACTGTCCCTTGATTCTGGTACGACATGTATATTAAGAGTGTTCTGCCAGAATAGGAAACCTCTGAAATTTAAAGGCTAAAGAATCTTTGTGTGCATGTGACCATTTGCAGAAATAAAAAGTAGAGAGGCTCACTGGGGAGAAAAACCTACTTTATATAAGAATTTTTGTGAAAGAAACACACACAGCCAGTCCTGTCCTTTTGTTTAGTTGGGGTTTTGTTGGTTTTGGAGGTAGTACAACCTTTCTTAAAAATCTTATAGTTTAGACTTCTTCGCAGCATTTACCCATTTACTTGGCTACTTGGTCTATTGTTAAATGCTTCTGGTAAATTACTTACTGCAGATATTGCACCCAAGCTGCCCTTGAACACTTCCAGGGATGGGGCTTCCACAGCTCCCCTGGGCAACCTGGGACAGTGTCTCATCACTCTCATAGGAAATAATTTATTCCTTATGTCTAACCTAAATCTCCCCTCTTCCAGTTTTAATGCATTACCCCTTACCCTCTTGCTACATATCCTTGTAAAAAGTCCCTCTCCAGCTTTCCTGTAGCCCCTTCAGGTACTGGAAGGTGCTCTAAGGTCTCCCCTTCCAGTCAGTGGGAACTTTACTGGACTGCTGTCAGTTCTCAAATACAATGGATGGTGGCTTAGCAACTTCACCCACCAGTTCCCTCAGGACCCTCAGATGCATCTCATCAGGTCCCATAGACTTCTGCACCTTCAGGTTCCTTAGAGGGTCTCAAACCTGATCTACCCCTACCATGGGTGGTTCTGGTTTTTTCCAAGGTTTGATCTTCTTTTAGAAATGTGTGAATTAATTCAGATCTGTCACTAGGAGAGGAAGAAGGAGGAACATAGGAGAGGCTGAATGGCAGTTAAGGGACAGCAGAAAGGAAAGCACAAGGCTCAGTACTGAAACAATTCTATATTCAATAGGGATCTGTCAGAGACCTACTGGAGGGGAAAAAAGCTTGTTGTACTTTATCTGCTCTACCATAACTTGGGAATTGAAACCTGCTCCCAGTTTATTCAATTCACTGCTCCCAAATTTATTAAGAGCTTGCTGCTGCTCTACATTCCTAAGTGCATTTTGTTATTAGAAAATAGAAACAGAAGTCATATCCATATATGTACTGTTCCAAAGTGGTTTTCTGCAATAAGCCAATTAAAGTGAATTATCCAAAACCTTCTGAGCAGATCTGTGGATGAAAGGTAATATGGGCAGTAATAGGTTTCTGCTTGTGCCCAAGTATACATGTACAAATTGTTCAGCAGGAAAAAAGCATTTGTTTAATTCAGTCATAGGAGTTTTGAAAAGATAATTTTTGGGATTTTGCCCATGGATTCTTCTACATCCTTCCAAGAAGAGGATGTTTTTAGTAATTTAGTAATGATATCAGAGTACCCAAGTCTAGTATTAGGAGGGAACTTTTCATCATATGAATGCTGGACTAATCCATTTTTCTTTAAGAATAATTTTAATTTTATTAATTTGTGAAGTTTTGGGTTTTATCCTGTAGCAGTCAATGCAACGGGTGGACCCCAGCGAGTTGCAAGCTGAGGCTGCAGTTCCGGAGGCTTTGTAAGCACATCCTTAACTTTAAGCAAGTGCTTAGATCCTGTGGAAGTCATTAGGATTTAAACAGCCACTCAGAGCCTCAGTGCTGGAGAGGAGTGGAGATCACGTGAAACACCTGAAGCACAGTCTAGGTTATAAGGTTGCTGGATTTCCCTCCAGTTAAATGCTCTTATTTTTGTGATTTGATTCAATGTGGTTTTGCAGTTGTAGCTGCCATCTGCAGGCTTCAGGTTTCCAGGTGGGAAACCCATCCCTCCACACTCCACTGCTGTGTGGCAGCTCCAACATCCATCTCGGCTCCTTCTGCCCTCAGGAACAACAGGTGGGGGAGAAGGAGGACACACGTTTCCTCTGCGAGAAATTGGTTCAGGGATATTTATTTGCCCCCGTAGGTCCCTGGCTACTGTTTATGATCACTCAAGGGGCTAAGAAAGGGTTAGGGAGAGAAGGCAGCTCCAGAGTTTGACAGCCTGGAAAAGGGTTATGACACAATTTAGCCAGTGCTGGTGTTACATAAATGTATATGTGATGAATAGCACTTAACGACTATGAGGAATGGCTTCTGGCATTTGCCAATAAATTTGCAATGTACTGGATTTATGAAAGACTTTGACAAAATTCCTAAACAAACTAAATTTTCCTTTACTATGTACTCTTGTAGTTATGACTAAGAGATTTGTGTTTTTTTCCCAGAGAAGGCAGTGGTGCTAGTCTGTTCCTCAAAGTGAATGTGGTCTAGTTTATTTAAGGAAGAAGGAGTTTAAGTGGAAATGAGCCACAGAAATGTGTGCCACTTGTCTAAAACAAACATGTTTTAGGCTTTTACTTATAAGTGACATCTATTATTACATTTTTAAGTAGATCTTTGTTAGTAAGCATCTGCAAGTGCGTTTGATTAGATGAAAAGTTCCAAGACTATATTTATATTACTAAACTAGAATGTTCCTTTTAAATAAGGGCCTGCACCTATGCCAATTAACTGAATTTAATTGGAAATTCACAAGTAAATGGATTCAAGTCCCTAAAAAAGTACTGTCAGCATTATCCATTTACATGACATATTGTCTGTGCAGCCATTTTAGACATTACTTATGCTTTTCTGAGGATCTTCAGACCATCTGATTCATGGCACTAAAAAATTAGAGTGGATGATTAATAATGTTGAAAATGGACCTAGATCAGTTATTGGAAGTAGTATCAACATTAAACTTTCTATCCTTAAGAGATATAAGTATCTTCTCAGTGTAGCAGATTTGTTTACAAGTTTGTTCTTGCTGCAATCACTCTATCAATTTCTGTGATGTTTAAGGGATTCACAATTTGCTTTTTTCCCTCTGAAGGATTCCAGTGGTATGTAAAAAAACCCAAGTGTGTAAGCATAAATCAAAATTATCCCCCATTTGATAGCTTCTTGTTCTAGAGAACAAAGAGTGGTGCTTGCAAGGGCTTAAGACAGTGTTTAGCAATTGTCCTGTTTTTTGAAGTTTTGCTTTAAGTTTTGTTTATTGAGAGAATTCCAGACTTATCTTACTGCACAGTGGCTGTGATGATTGCAGGTGTAGTTGCAGCTTGGCTTTCAGCCAAAGGTGGAAGCTTATTAAGGAACATTGATTCCCTGGCTGAAGATCAAATTTGTGGTTGCTGCATTGAAAATACTCTTCATTAACTGTGTAATTGAACAAGCTTATTGTTATCATTAGCTGTCTGCTGATCTTGAGACTGGACTATTTGCTTACTAAACCAAGCTTAGGAAAATGCCACAAATGGAAGGTTCTCTAAGAGGGGTGGAAACAGTATCTCTTAAGCTAGAAATCATTCTTTTCACCTATTTCTTCAGTGGTTTTCTCTACCCTCTGTGATGTTGTGTTGGGACCAGGTACCACTTGGGCTCTGATGATTTCTGATACCACTGCTCTCTTCAGATTATTGAAATGGGCAGAAGTAAAAATCCATTTCTTCACCAACAGAACTTAAAGAGAAATCCATCAACTGTAATTTCAGATCATGAAGGTGATTGTATTCAGCAAGTTCTTCATGACTTGCTGGGGTTTACATTTTGCAAAATCAGTTAGAAATATATGTGTTTGTTTTCATGTTATTTCTAGGAATGAATGCCAGAGCAGACTATATCTGGAAGCTGAATCCTCATAATACTGCCAAAACCAAAACCAAAACCAAATTATTGAGTTTCATTTTCCATTTTAAATTGAATTAAAATGAAAAATAGCATTATAATTTACCTTATATTATAGTCATTGCAGTGTTTCTGTGAAGGGGAATATCATTGCATTTTTAATCACGTGTAACTTCAGTTTAGTCTACTAACATTTCTAATATTCAACCTTAAAGAAGCCTGTACATAGTGTTCTGATGCATCTCTTCATGTGAGAGGCTTTCCCTCCTCCTCCATTACACCATTTCTTTTCCTTTCATGGATGAACTTTCCTCTTTTTGGCCAGCAGCCACAGGCAGTCAATATGATGTCTCCCAAGAGCTCACACCACAGGGTACTGGTTACTCAAGGCCAAGGTTTTACGTATAGCCATGAGCTTTACTCAAAGCTCCTTTCATAATCCTTCCTTAATAACAAGGCTGATGAATACCTTGCTTCTGAGGACTTTCTGTGAAGATGACATGTATACTGCCAAGACAGCAGATTGCTGATAAATCAAAGAATTCAAGTTTTTCTCTCAAGGTGGATGAAAGGTAACATCTCTGGAGCATAAATGTTGCTCTGAGTTTTTGTCCTGTCAATCACAATGTGTTCATTAGTGTTTGAGGTGCCTCACCTGTGTTCCTATATTAATGCTGTAATGACTACCAAGTTTCTGTTTATGAGCTGCTGCTGCCACCTATTTTTATGACACCAAGGAAAGTATGTATCTGATTATATCCTCTGTTAATATCTACACCTGGTATTAAGCCTTCATTTTTTCAGATTAATAACAAAAATGAACTGTTAAACCAAGCGGAGGAAAGATACACAGTTAGAAATCCAGGCTTTTCCTAAAACACTGCTACTCATCTTCTGGGAGAGCTGAAATCTGAGTAAGATGTCAGTTTTTCGTTGGAACTGATTAATTACTAAAAAAAAGGAGGAAAATAATGTAATGGTCCAAGGACACGAGTCTGCCTCCTAGATTATTTAAGCTTCTTGGGAAACTTTTGTAGCTATGTTAATTTACAAGGCTATTTCTTTTTTCAAATCCCATTAGAGTGGCTGGAGGATAAAGTTGAATAAAAACTAGAGTAAAATCATAACCACAACGTGCTGGGCTGGCTATACAAGCAAAGCTAAGTGCAAGAACCTTTCATCTTTACATCAAGAAGTACTTCAGAATGAGCGGTTGTGCCGATGTTGCAGCCTGTGACCTGATTTTCCTCCAGCACAGCTACAATTTGCTTGATCTTTTTGCCACTGGCAATCTCTTTTTAATTGTGTCATTTGTAGCAGTCACGTAGATTATTTTCTGCTTCATACTGCTTCACAAACATCATCTCGTGGAACTGGCCATCTGTTGCATCAGGAGCAGGGTTGTGCAGATCTTGTCTGGGGTCTTTGTGAACTCAGGAATACTTCAAGACAAGACACAAATGGAAGTGGTCCATCTGTCCTGCAAACAAAAAGTTGTTGTGTTTTCCCCCAAGCTATGCAAAGCCATCACTTTGCATGGCTTTGAGTTTCCATGCTGTTCAGTTAAGTACTAAAGTGTTGTCTGTCTTCTGTTTCCTATGGCTCTTACTCAGCTGTGGAAAGAAATACCAAGTAATGTAACCACTTTCTTCCAAATCTTGGGCCAGAATCTCAGCTGGTGTAAGTCAGCAGAGCTCCACTGACATTATTAGTGCTCCAGTGATTCACACCAGCTGTGGATCTGGTCTTCTGTCTCAATTTATGAAGGGCTTGAACTAAATGTCAGGAAACATGAAATGATCTCTTATAGTCAGCAGTTCTCCAGATGTGTTAATGGAGTTTAAGTTTACCAAAAGGCAAGACTTCAAAAAGTGATTCAACAGAAGAATAAACTTTCAAGAAGAATGCCTTACTTACAGGCTTTTTGGCAAGAGAGGACTATACTATATATTAACTCAATTATGCATTGGGATATATGGTAATACAGCTTCAGTGAGAATCCAAGATTCAAAATAATTTCACAGCACAAAGCAAGCTGTTGGCATTCAGTGAATAATTGCCATGCAAACAGGAATAATCAAGTCTTAAAACCAAAATTAAGTTGTTAATGAACTTTGTGTAAAGAGCCTAATGCTTCCACTTTGCAAGTGTAGTTGGGTTTATTCACAGGCATGGTATTACAGCTTTTGGAGACTAAATTAGGACCATGTTGTTCCTAGAATACAGAAGCTTAATAGTTCTAGTTGTGTAATGTTGAAACTCAACAGTGATTTGGCTTATAGATGTGATCTCATGTATAGTGTTGAAAACAGTTATTTTAGCCACTGAGGATAAAATTGTTGTTGACATTGCTTAAGCACTGTCAGGCTTACTGTTCAAAATCAGAAAATGCTGGGGTAGGTGAAACCTCAAAGTTAACAACTGTGGTGTCTCAGAAGTCTTACATGCCTATAGTCTTATTTGCCTATATGGCATATGAGCATATCCTCTAAAAAAAACTTTTGGTACCTGAAATATCCTGTGGTGGTACAGATGTCTTCTCAGCCTAATTTATTTGCTGATGACACCTTTCAGAATTAAGTAAAATGATCAGTGTGTGGCTCCACACTGTGTGATTTACATATATTCCCAGTGGAGAATTAGTGGTTTAGGCAGACCTAGAAAGACAAAAGAACAATACATCTTCAACAGATACCCTTGAGCATCCTACTGTGTTGGGATAGGCTACCCATGTTTTTTAAAAATTAGGGTACAAATAAGTTGATTGCTAGCAATTAGAAAACATGGAGTGATCCTGCTAACCAGAGGTCGCTGACTAAAGGTCCAATTCTGGCCAGTTTGTTTCATAGTGAGTCCAAGTGGCTTTTGAAGAGACACACATCTGTCTAGATGTCACTGAATACCAAAAGGAAAAAAAAAAAAAGTGCAATTTATTCAGACCTGAAGGAAGCATTTTGAAAGAGTTTGCAGAGAAAACTTGTAAGTCTTCCAGAGAAAGTAATGATCATAATCTGAATATACCAGTACATTGAATTTAAGGTGGTTTGCAGAACTGGAATGACAGACAGGATGGTAAGGAAATCTTTCTGAATACTGGAGAGCACTTGGAAAGTGACAGCATCCAAGACTCAGCTTTCACTGGGCTTTTGCTGATTCCCCAGGAGCATGGAGGGGCTCCACCTCAAAATGAAAATCACTCTTTAGGTCCACAGGAGGAAACATGGTAGTGAGAGCTCTGAACCTTCAAGGACTTGACAGACTTGAAGTGTGTGAGGCTCTGAATCATGCAGTGGTTGGGGTCTTAGGAAGCTCATTGCATTTTGAAGATTAAAGTGTGTTATAAAAAATTCAGCTTCCTAGAGATTTCTATGTAGGGGTTCTGGAAAAATTGGTTCTGAATCTGTTTGAAAACAACTTTTAAAAAGGAAAAACACTGCTGAATTTCACTAACTATATTGGCTCTACAACGTGAAGCCCGTAAAGGCAAATGCTTGAATTAGTCTGAAAATTAAGATTGCTTCTGCATGTCTCATTGCACTAAGCCCTCATATGGCAGCATTTGAGAGTAACACTTTCCATCATTTCTGTCTCATTCTTCCCATCCTGGTGGCTGATAGGTTGGCCTTGGTAATGCATGAATTTTTCACCTTCTGGCAGGATTACACTAGGGGAATACACCTGGCCATGAAGCCAGCAACCCTTATGAAGCTCCATCTAGTCCAAACTCCTTACATTACAAACACATCAGGTCTGCTCCTTACTTCCTACCCCAATTCCCTACAGAATACTGAGCCAAGATTAAGAGGTTACATCTTGTTTTCAAACCAGCTAGTGTTATCTACCTCGAACATCTTCTCACCAAAGATGCCCAAGTCTGTGATTAATGATTCTCCTCTTAAAGCTCGCAGAAGTTGTCTGTGCAGGACTGAAAGATTTTAATGGATTCAGCTTACTCATATAAGAATAATTCCTATAGGGATCAGAAGCTATTGCAAATGCACCGTTTTTGAAAACACAATATACCTCACCTCCCCAGACAGAGGCACAGAGGCACAACCAGTGTTGTCTCATAGAGAGAAGAGAAGCAGTGAACATGGGCTTGTGTAGCTCAGAGACATTTAAATTATCTACTTTGATGAGGACAGTAAAAGAGTGCTAAACAGGACTGACTGATGCAGAGCAGCATGTTAGCTAATGTCATAGATGTCTGACTCAGGCATGAAGTTTTCAGGTAGGACACTGTGGTGTCCAGCCATCTGAGGGCAAACCTGCACCTTGGCATACAAAAATCAGTGAATGATGAGTGCTTCTATTTGCATACATTCATAGGAAATGTAAGCATAGCATACATATGGGGGGAAAGCCAGTGATTTGAAAGTCCTCAAATACCTGGATTTAAGTATTATGGATGGTTTTTCTTCATTTGCCTTTGTTTTCTTCTGCTCTACAGTTTGGAGAGAGGCTTGCATCTTTGGGATGTGGACTTTTAAGACAACTCAGTCTGATTCTTTGTATGCCTCCATGTCAAACTGATGGACAACAGAAACGTGCTTAGCTCCAGGGAAATAATAAAGAGCAGTTAACAGAACATCATTATGTGCAGCAGTAGAAGAGCAGATCCCTTGTATATATTCTGCATTTTTTGTGCTCTCCCTAGCTCTCCATGTGGAAACTGTGGCTGAAATGGTCATTCTAAAGGTCCTAAAAATTGTAACAAAATAGCTAGAGCCTTGACATTTATAAACTGAATTTCATCTGTTTGTTTTGCCATTGCCATCTCAGCAAGTAATTAGGTATTACAAAACCACTTTTCTCGTATGTGTAACCTTAACAAAAAGCTCAGAATTCACTATTAAATGGTTACCTTGGCGGTGTATACGTTAGAATTGTTTATATCTAAGTCTGCTTCAAATCTCTTTGCTTTATATTTTCAGACCTGAGGTAGCCTCACAGAAGACATCAGGCAAGCATTCCCTGGATGTGATGTCTCTTGAAACACTGGAAAACACTTGTGAGCCAGAGGACCTCTTTGGTGACATCTAGCTACATGTTGGCTGAGAAACTGAGAGACTGGCACTTCTAATAGAGATAAGCCATAAAACTGAAAGGCTTTTTTATAGACCCAGAGCCAGAATCTTTACTCTGAGCTGGTGTTGGATGACATGTTGCTCTAATACCCTTGCACTGCACTTACCTCCATTCTTGTAGACCCTTGGCCTGCTAGGCTTGATTTGTGAAGGCCTTGAAGTCAGTTTAGTCTCTATGTAGATCTTTTATCATGTACAGGTGGGGAAGGAAAGAACCACTGCAGCATTTTTGCATCCTAACAGTCTCTGGCTGCTGATTGTGTCCAGGATAAACTGGTTTCCAGATGTCCCCAGAAATTAAGTCAGACATAAGAAGATTAAGGCTAGCACTGTACTCACCTTGTATACTTGTATACCTTTCTTGAGAAGATCACCTTAGATGTGGTCTAGCTAAATCATCTTAAACTTTGATTTATATAGCTTCCTAAACTGTGAGTTTAGATTGTCATCTTCTGATGTGAAGCATCCAAAGAAATGTTGTTTCACTTTTAAATGCAGGTTCTATGTGGCATTATGCATTATGAGGTATTCTTGCTTTTCAGAGTAAATTGCTTATAAAGTCAATATTTGCTCTATCTTAACCTTCTGTAGAAATCTGTAGCCTTTAAAATTGTAATTTTTGATACTTTTTCTTGAGGTGATTTCTAAAAAATCAAATAAAATGCATTCTAAAAATACATCAGTTTTTATTTTATTTACTTAGACACTTTATAAGTAAAGGGACTAATTAGCAATGTGTGTTAATGCATGACCTTTTCCTGCCCCAAAGCAATGCATTCATTTAGATTGAAGTCTTCATCAAAGAAAAACTTAGCAACATGTATTTACCTTCAGCAGTCAAAATTGAGTGTATTGAACTAAGCATGCATGTCAGGTTTCTGCTTTGCAGTTTTAAGACCCTGAATCAATTCTCATTTAAGGCAGAGGAGACCAGTTCTTCTGTCTCACAAAGGATGTGATCCAACAAGGGTTTTAAACATGTGAGTAGTCCCATTGAAGTCAGCAGGACTATGCACCATAGTCCTGCTTCTGTGCTCTGTGGCTTGCAATGGTCCTTGGAAGCTACTTGGTATTTTTAAAATGGCAACTTATATAGGCCCTTATTCTGCCAAAATTCAATCCTGTATTTAACTGAAAGCATCCTTGCCAGCATTTGCAGGATCGAGGCCTCATTTAAGAACCTCCGTGAGGATGTGGGAATATTATATTTAAGCATTCCTTTCTGAAAAACATGGTCACAGCATTTTAAATTCACAAAGGGCTTTGGGACAATGTTATAAATCACAGAGTAAAAACATGAATGGCCAAAATATTTTGCTTGCTACAAAGCCTTTGTGCCTGAGAAATGACAGGACCACAAAAGACCTATTCATACACCCATTCATAGACATTGCCTGATTTAAAATCTTCCAGTGCTGATCTGACAATGCTTTCAGCAAAAGCTTGTATATAGTTTCAGTTTTAATGTGAAAATGTTCCATGACCTAACCCGAAACACAAGAGCTTAGTTGAATTGTGCCTGCAGCAGAAAATGAAAGTAAATTGAGCTGAACGTCCTGCAAAAATCTGTTGGTTTCTAATAGTAAAATGTTGTTATATAAATAGGAAATGTTACACACAGTTGGCAGATATAGTAAAGTCTGTCTGAATGTTTGTTCTTTTCTCCTTTTTTTGACGTTTATAGAATCATATCAGGAGTTGAGCGGAAAATTATGTGATGGTAGATACATCCTTTGGACTGTGTGAGCACAGGTGTGTCATCTAGGTACAGTGGCCATGGTACAGAGCCAGTTCCAGCCAGCTGAGACTGTTTGCATACACAGGGACACCTCCTCCCCTCCTCGAAGCCTATTTACTTATGCCAGTCTCCACGTCCACATGAGAAGTATTAGTGAAATGCTCTTTTTTGAAGTTTCATGTGAGAAACTATTGGTTTTCTGCTGATAAGGTTCTGTTTTCCAGTTGACTTTGAGGATGGTGAAGGGTCTGGAAGGGATGACTTAGGGGGAGTGGCTGAGGTCACTTGGGTTATTCAGCTTGGAGAAGAGGAGGCTGAGGGGTGACCTCATTGCAGTCTGTGGCTTCCTCAGGAGGGGAAGAGATGGGACAGATACTGACCTCTTCACTCCTGTGACCAATGACAGGACTCAGGGAAATGGCAGGAAGCTAAATCAGAGGAGCTTTATGTTGGATATCAGGAAAAGGTTTTTCACCCAGAAGGTGATTGAGCACTGGAACAAGCTCCCCAGGGAATTGGTCACAGCACCAAGCCTGCCTGAGTTCAAAAAGTGTTTGGATGATGCTCTCAGGCACATGGTGTGATTCCTGGGGTGCCCTACACAGGGACAGGAGTTGGACTCAATGATCCTGATGGGTCCCTCCCAACTCAGTATATTCTGTGATTCTGTGATTCTATTACTTCTGAACTACCAAAATGAGCACAAATTATTTATGAGAGTAGAGGGTAGTATTGCAAAAGCTGCAGAAAATCAGTGAAACTTCTTTATGATGCATATTTGTCAACAAAAAGTGGACACAATCCACTTTATCCTCAGACTCCTTCATACCAATGCACTGAAATAGACCAAATGGCTTTCACTGACCAAGCCAAGTAAAATCTGTTTCAAACCAACCTGTGATGTTTGGGAGGGAACTCAGTAACAACGCCCCATAACATATTTTTAAAACATACTAAATTAATAAGATATTCGGTGCTGCTCAGCTAAGTCTCCAAGAAAAGCTGGGATCTTTCCTGTCACTCCATGCTGATGAAGTTCCTGCTTCAGGGGCTTTCCAAGCCTTACAGAGCAAAAGGGTTCCCTTGTGAGTCAACAGGCAGAGCTCCTCTTCATGTATCTACTATCATGTTCACCTGTTTCTCAGTGGCTAATCTCCTAGTTTATGTTCATGCTGTGATCCACCATAGTGCTTGGTTTCCTCCATCCAGAGTTACTGGGTAGTCACTAGTTTTTCCATTCTGTGTTTGTGCAGCTGACTATTTCCATATGGGTTTAGTAACTGGAATTTAACCATATTGACTGGTTGAAATCAGCATTTTTTCTCCAGTTTGTCAAGATGATTTTGAATGCTCATTCTTCCTCAATTTGGTACTCTGGGTGAACGTAGTAATTTCATTCTCCATTGCTGTCATCCAGACCATTAATGAAAACATTAACCAGTTCTGGACTTAAGCCTCACTCCATTCATCCTTCTATTTAGTAGAGCTACTAAACTTACTTTGTGAGCCTGGTTTTCTAACCCACCTTTTGGAAGACCATGTTTTCCTGGTGTGCCTATAAAACAGTCACATGAAATAGCCTGACATGAGATGTCTGTCAATTGCTTCTCCCCTGACCTATTCACCACCTATTTTAGTGGTGACAGAAGGAAAAATAGAGAGACTTGCCCACAAATGTTTTTCCAAGAGAGAAAATTAACCAAAGTTAGGAAATGCAGATCAAATTTCAAAGGTCATCATTAATTAATAATTCTCTTTGATATTACCCTGTAAATTATTTGCCAGGTAAATTTTTTCTTCAGTTTAAATTGTACTGTTGGGGAAGGTCTCACATGTACTTGTTTTACATGCTATCTTTCATTAAAGGTTTAAACTCATCTAGAGTTTTATACTTTTAACATAACGACTTAAACAGAATGTATCTTTTTATGCATAATAATTTGCCATTTGAGGTCTGGGTTTATCCAGCAAATATTTTAGTTCAAAAAGATTTACCGTATTATTTTTTTTCAAGAGAGAAAAAAGTTGGTCTGAAGCAAAAAGACCCACCCTGTTTTCTTGAGGAAGTTCTGTATAAAGTATGGCCTTTGGGATTAAAATATTGTTTTGATTTTGAGATAATGGTTTGGCAAGCTATATCACTATTTCAACTACCTTCTCACTATTATTGCCAGAAGTAGACACCTGTGTGTATATACATGTGTATTAGATATATTGTTCTTCCTTGCTTTATACCTGTATAAATGATTGTGTGTATAAACATGATTCCCTGGAAATGCTTAATATAGTTTAGCTGGCTTTGACAGCTTCTGCAGTTTGATCTAGCAGCCTAGAGGTACTGAGGGAAGAAAAACCTTTACTCATGCGAATTCAGATGCTGCTAAATCTTCAAGGTAAAGCTGTTTTCTTTTTCTGGCTTGCCATCTGCTTTGTGGGGAAAATAAAATGTGGAAACAGCAAAGTAAGAATGGTAGGAAAACAAGGCAATAAAAGCATGTTCAGACTGCTTAGAGGCTGAAGTGAATATATTTGAACATCTTCTGAGCAATACTAATTTAGAGAAATGTGCCAGGAGCTGGTTATCCTACTGAAAGAGGAGCAGCTAGAAGAGCTGTTCCCTCTCATCTCCAGTAAAGCATCAGTACTCTCATCAGGGGTTAGTACCATTCATCTGCTAAATATTTTTTTGTTCTAATTTTATTCCAATTCTCTTCCCAAAGTTTGAGGTCTCATAAAATCTTTTTCCTTTTGGTGGTCTGTCATCCTCTGTCTTATAGTGTTGGTCAGCATCTGAATTTTCATCCTTCTCTAATCATTAAATGATTTCCTTGCTATTACAATTGCATTCCAAAATAAATTAATTCATAAAAACTATCAATATTAATCTATTAGTGTTAGGAAGATGAAGCACTGTATATTTTTAAAACTGACACCACTGCAAAGGAAAATACCAAGCTGAAGCAAGATTACTTCTGAGTCCTTAGGGATGAGTTTTGGGATCAATCTGATTCAGCATTTTTATCAGTGGCATTGGCACAAAAAAGTAGGAACTCCAGTGAAACCTGTTGATGATACAGATCTGGGAAGCCTCATGAGAAATTGCTGTTTCTTTTTCAAAGCAAAAGCAGCCACCACCTTTAAACAATAGATGAGTAAAGCACGCAGGATTAGAAGTTTCTGCTGAGTGTTGTGTCAGTGAGATTTGTGTCTTTGTACAGAGAGGGAAGAAACACAGAGGGAAAAACAGTAAAGTTGTGAAAAGCCAAGGGCATGGCTGGGAAAAGCTTTGGGAGTCCAGGCTGAGAAAGAGAGAGAGCATGTGAGAGATAGCAAGAAAGAAAGTGAGAACACTTTTGGCCTAAATACTGATTGGAAGAGGGGATAAGGACTGAGTAGATTTGACCCTGTTAAAATAATTCTGTTTGGGTAAGAGGATTGTAGCAGATGCCTGGCATTGTCTGATCTTGAATTGCCTCCTAATCTTGCTGGTCAGAGGGGATAACAATAACCAAAAATAGCTTTTTGTTTCCATCCCCCCCCCAGAATTCTCAGGTTTTGTCAAACAGCTATAGCAATCTTAATATCATTATCTGAGGTGAGTTGTTTGTCATGCCCTAGAGAAAAAGGATTATTATGGTATTTTGAGGTTATTTCTTGGGAAAGAAGGATAGCTCCATTTTGGTTTTTTATGGCTGTTTGTCTTGTGCAGAAATACTTAACCTAGAAGATTTTTACCATCATACCTACAACACCACAGAGTCACAGGGTAGTTTAGGTTGTCAGGGGACTCTGAAGACCATCTAGTCCTATGCTCAGAGAAGCGTCAACCACAGCAAGTTGGTCATGCTGTGCCCAGTCCATTCCTATTTAATAAGCAGAGAATTAATTGCATCTGCATCTGCCAAAAAGCTTTAATATAAATAGCAGTTCTGAATGCAAATCACTCTGGTGGCTGGGATTTTTTGAAGCTTTCTGCACTCACCTCACAGCACCACTAATGATTGCTGCAGTCCCATCCTACTGCAAGTGGCTCTCTGTCTTCAATGCTTGTTTGTATCCAAGGTGCCATAAAGGTTTTCTTTAAAGTCTTAGTTTTATGCCTTTGCTGTGACTTAAACTAGGGGGTCCTAGCTGGAATTGTCTTCACAAATAGGAAACAAGTTAATTAAACCATTTTAACATTTAGGCTGAAAACTGCTGTCCTTGTTACCCTGTTTGAGAAGGTCCTCTCCCACACAGAGCTGTCATTTATTTGAGAGAGACTGAGAGGAAATTCTGGTGGGAACATTTACTTCCAGGGGTAGACATCCCCTCTAGTACTTTCTGAAGGGCATGGAGGTACGTATTTAATTATCTGTTTTTATGCAACTACTATTTTTAGCATATTCATCATATAGTAGTTGTCACTACAGCATGAAGTACCTATGTTACACTGAGTAAATTGAATAATATCACGTCCTGCTTTTCCTGCTTAATTAAATATCACTTGGAAGTCCTTCCTCTCATTTCTAGTGTGTGGTTCCAAGTCACATTGGTTGAGCATGAGCCCTGGATTCAATCAAAGTGTCCACCCCAATTTTCTTAAGTAGCCCATTATGTTCTGGTGTTCTTTCTGGGCTGTTACAAGATTGTCTTTGACTTCCAAGGTAGTTGAAAAGTCATTTTAAAAATTATTTTTAATTTTAACGAAAAGCCAGAGTTTGAAGCAAAAAAGGCTGGAGATATCTGCAAACTATCCTCCAGACTCACCTCCAGACTGCTCAGGCCCTGTAAAACATAAAAAGGTAGCAAAATGCATTTACAGGAGTATTCACAGGCCCAGTATGGACAGAATATTCCAGAGGGAGACTAAAATCACTGCCCAGAACCACTTAAATTAAATGCTATTGTCAAGTGAGAGAGGAAGGCACAGCTTTGCTGATGCTTCCTCAGTGCTTGGCTCTTACTAATACTTTGAAGTGCAAAGGGAAAACCTGTGTCATAAATGACAAAAATTGGTGATGTAAAAGCCCTACCCTACTTGGTCACCTCATCTCCCTTTTGACAAACTTGGGAAAAACTGGAGGTTTTTGCACAGAGGCACTGGTCAGTGGTGAGGCACGGGTGGAGCTTGGGAAGGAAGAGCACTCCACTCCTTCCAGGGTGCTGGAGCTGCTCAGCCACCCCAAGCTGGAGTCCTCCTGGCCAAGTTGGCTTTGCCTCCTGTGGTGAGACCAGGAATGTTGAGTGCAACAGAGCAGCCTAAAGTAGTATCCCAAATAGTGGGAAGCTGCTGCATGTTAAGCATGTAAGTGAGTGGGAAACCTCTGGGCTGGATTAAAATGCATGGGTTGAGATGTTCCTGGCTTCTTTCACAGGAAGGAAAGGTTGGGTATCTTCAGCTTATCTATTTTGGGATGGGATGACTTTCTCCCAGGTGATACCCCTCTCTTCCTCCATGAGTACTGAGGGAATATGAATGGCAAACATTGAAGCTTGTGGCTGCTTGAAGCTGGGTAGATGAGCATGAGTGGCCAGGTGGCCAACATTGTTGTGTCTTCTGAACTCCCAAGAGCAAAGATGTGGTTCAGAGTACCTGACATACAGGGCAAAAGAAGTCCCAGTTGACAACAATGTTTGTATAGGCAGTCTGAATGTCCCTTGTGTTGCACCTGGGCACAGCTGAAGTCCTGATGCTCAAGGCCTGCCTGTGCAGCACTTGGGGAATGTCATGTTGTTTTGGTTTGAGCAAGCTCTTTGCTGATTTTTTTTTTCTTTCAGTGAACTTTTTAGCAGCACCAGTGGACTGATAATAACCAAGGTCACTTCTGAGTGTCTGCAGCCTCCCCTCCTACGGGAGAGCAGATCAGACTGAAGGCAGGATCAGCAAATCAGAATATTCCCTTCTCATCATATTGTCTCTCTTTGGCTTTCAGTACAGGTTAAGACATCATGGAAGTCAAGCCTTTTGTTTCCTTTTCCTCTCACTTTTCTGCTTCCTGTCACTTCTCTCCCCCTCTCTTTGCTCTCTCTCTTTTCCCATTTCCCTTCCCAGGGACATCCCAGGACCCCGTCCGTGCGCCCGGACACTCCCCCCTTCAGCTGGGAGTCCCCAGGGAGAAGAGTTGCTGGGAGAGTGGCTGGGGGAGGAGGGAGGGGATGGGGTGTTGCACATCCCTTTGCAAATATATATATATTCCCTTGTCACTAATAATTAAAATCAGTTTGTTTCACTTTTCAACCCAGAAAGCCTCTCTTTCTCATTTTTTTCCCCTCTTTCCCAACCTTGGGGGAGGAGGGAGGGGAGGAGTGAATCGAGAGTGTTCCAACTCGGTGCCAAACCAACACACATGTTCTGAACTTACCTTCACTGCTGCTTGTTCCTTTTGTGTCATGAAGAAATCAGGCAAAGTCACCTCAAAGAGGAAGCTGGCTTTTAGATTTTTATTTACAAGGACACTGAAGGAGCTTTTATGCCACAAAGAATTAAGGAGACAGAGAAGCAAAGAAATACATATCTTAACTATACCAAAATATGAAATACTGTGATCAAGCACAAATCCATCAGCTATGAAACAGCTTAATTTGTTTGGGATTCTTGGTATTCTGGGTAATTCAGAGACCTGTATTATGAGTTTCCCACATCATCTTGGTGAATTTTATTTCTACTTTCAACTTCTTGCTGTATTAAGAAAGGAAGTCCTAGCAATATTCTCTGGTACCAATTCCACCTAGTGAGCGCATGGTTACTTTTCCTTCCATGTGAGGGAAGAATTTAATTGTTATCCTTTTGGGTAACCTGCTGGAGAGGGTGCTGGCAGCCCTGGAGTGCACCCTCTTCTAAATTCCATTTGCTCCATCCCTCCTAGCCTCTGTCTCACAGCCACATCCAGAAAACCCCACAACCCATCTTGAGCCCAAAGGGCATGTATGGATATGTTTGAACTGAAACGCTGCCAGGATGTAGCTGCCTCAGTGCTAAGCACAGTTGCTCTAGGTCTAGGGGTCCAGCAGGGCAGTCCCATTAGAGGTGGCATGGTCCAGCTTTCCCTGCTGCACTCAGAGGCAACATGCAGAGCATCCCATGGAGCTGCTGGCACACAGGTGGTGCACACTCCTGTGAGGGGAGTGGTCGGAGCAGAAAGCATCCCACATTCATACGAGCTGCTGTAAGTTTACTTTGGAAAAATCAAACCCCCATTAGACATTGTCTGCAGGGAACTTTTACCAGACATGTTGAAGTAAAGTTCACTCCACCCTCTTTTCAGCAGCTGTGGTGGAAGCCAAGTGCAGATGTTATATGAGGTGTGGATGTTGCGAGTGCAGCCATACGACCGGTCCTCATGAGTGGGTATGTAAAGCTGAGTGCTCACGTGCCTGACACGTGGAGTAGGACCCTGATATTAAATAATAAGGTCAAAAAGTGAATAGTGTCTGCCACATCTGTACTTCTGTGATCACCTCTGCAGCTGATGCAAGAGATGGGTAGTACCCATCACACAATTCGGGTGACTGAGGATGAGTGAGCCATTTACCTCTGCTCGGGTCAGACAATCCCCATCTCGTTTACCCAGGAGATTGCAGCTTGGTGATCATAAATCAGGGAAAAATAAATGTTAAAATACATGACGCTGTGAAATCTTTCCTACTTGTGAATGAGAGGCACGTGTTCCTCCACAGTTTTTTCAGCAAGACATCCCATCTTAGGTCAGCTGTCATTCAGTGGTCGTGCTCAAGGCCTGACTTGCCAACTGCATTTCTTCCAAAGGTTGTGGCAGGTCTGAAAAAAAGAATAGCTGAGAGCCCATTTCAGAGCAGCTTCTCGTGCTCTCCTCATTCACCACACAGTGTAAGTGTCAGCGTGGCTGATAGAGAGAAAAGACTGTGTCCTCCTTCTTCTGTCTGCGGGTATTTTAGTTTTATGACTCCATCCTTCCCACAACAGAGCCAAAAACATAGATGGGAAATGAAATCAGCTGTCTAGAAGCTGCACTAATAAATATCTATAAAAATAAGATTGGATTCCCAAGAACAAAAGAGCAATTGAGACATTTAACCTAAACATTCATAATAAACTAATCAGAGCTGATTTATGGCGAGAAATATTTTATGCTGCAAAGGCATGGAGGAAGTGAAATAATTTCTGCCTAACACTTGGCCTCTTGCAGCCTGTCTCATTCCTCCTCACGCAGGCTTTGGGAAGATGTGACAAATCCCAGGAATGTTGTGTCTTCCCCTTTGACTTCAGCTGAGCTGAGCAGCCAAGCTGGATGATGATTTATTGCAACTGCTCAATAATAAGCTGCAGTAAGCCCAGAATAAGCTGTTGGTTTGCAATTTTTTTAATCTTGATTTTGCTTTCAGTTTTGTATGGAGGAGCAAGCAACCAATTTTCTAGTTTTGCAGACTTTCTTTAACTGGAACTGTGTGAAGACCTTTCCTGTTTCTATCACCAGTTTCAATGAATGGCTCATCTGCCCTCAGGTTAGCTTTTTGCATCTTTTTGCTGGTGCATTAGCTTAATTAAACTTAATTAGGGGCAGGTATGGGCATATGATTGGGATTCAGGCCACCAGAGGAGGTAGGATCAGTCAAAGGAAAGAGTCAAGGAGGACTAGAGAGACTTATTTTTAAATGGTGTAGTTCAGATTCAAAAGGAGATTCAAGTACAATCCCCCACTGCTCAGAGCTGTTTCCCGTCACTAAGTTCATGGACAAACTTGCTTTCATGATACCAGGGCATATGTGGCCTCTCAGTAAGATTCCCAAATGTTGTGTGAAGTTCCTCCTAAAGAGCAGGGGACCGTGCCATGAAACCTGCAGATTTGCTTGATGTCAGACTCCTGCAGAGGGTACATCTCTGAAGTTCAAGTCCCCAACTTAGGCATCCAAGACCAAAGTTTGTGCATAAAAACCACTGGCAATTCTCAGAACAATGGGATGTGGGAGAGTGACCTTGTTTGGTTTCATCACTCCAGTTCAAGACCATAAAATGAGAAACAAAACTTAACTAGCAAAAGAAGATACACAAGCCAAAAACACGAAAGATACAGTATCTGATTTCACAAAAGATATACATAGGTTTCACAATAACTTCTTCGTATCCTTTCCCTTCCCTCAGCACATAAGTGATTTTCAGAGAAATTAAAAAATCAGACTGAACTGGAGGCAGGCACATTCTGGCAGCTTTTACTGTTTAATAGTGATTTCTGTTTCCCAGCTTGGAGAAAATGTTCAAATTGATGTTCACATCTCGGTTGGGCTGGTCTGAGGCTCTTTGTTCTCTCATTGCTTGTGATTGTAACACACTCGCCCTCCCGCTCACCGGGGCTGCGTTGCCAAATAGAAGTTACTCCACACCCAGCCCTGTGATTACAATTTGAATAGAAAACTGTCACAAAATAGGATCCCTTTGAGGGCTTCGAAAATGTCTCAATAAATTCTAGTGACAGTGGTGCTTTTTCTTTATTGGCCCGTCTAGATTTTCACTTTAGCCTTTGTGTAATGAATTGCTTTCCGTTGTAGCAATGTCAAGTAATTACTTGACAGAGTTTTGCTAAGGGAGTCCATGAGTCAAGTCAATCCCAGACCTTGCGTGGACTTCAGGGAAGCAAGGATGTAACCCATATGCTTTTTAAAGTTCATTAAAATGGTACTGCATGGCTAAGATGACAGACTAGATGTAAAGCAGACAGTGGATAGGGGCACCTCACAGGCAGGAAGGCTCTCTTGGTTAGGGTAATGTATGCTACATTCCTCCCTTAGCTGTGCTTTGAAGGAATGGGGTTGTACTTGGTTGAGTTTTTGAAAAGCAGGAGGTTGATTATTTTTTTCAACAGGAGAGAAGAGGCTAGGCTGCAGGCTGTGGTACCACCACTGGCCCAAGTCCTAAAGACAGGTGCAATCCAAGAATACCTCCCAGTCTTTCTGCTCTCTGCTGAGGGAGTCTCTGAGTTATCCAGGTGTGTCAAAAACCTAGGGGCTTTGGATAACTTCTGAATTAAACTCACACCCTTAGGAGTTTAATTGAGTACAGCTTCTAGGATTAACTGAAAACCTACAAGCCTGCACAACCAAAAACTACCTTTGCTGTAAGATCTTTGAGAGATCATGAGATCTTTCAAAATCCTGAGCCAAAATACTGGGTCACTTTCCAGTATCCTCTATTGTTTGTCATCCACAGGGGGCATGTAAAGGACTATAACAGAAATGAAAAGGGTTTGGAAGGTAGTATGAGGCAGCAGAGAATGCTAGAGATCAATGCTGTAGTAACAGAGCTTCAAATGTAGCTGAAGAAAACTGACAAGCAAACTTGTCAGATGAAAATAAACAAAAGGAAGCAGCTCTTCATGCAGCTCCTGGAGCTCATTGCCAAAAGACAGGGTGGATGCTAAAAGCTAACACAGCTCCAAGAGGAAAAGGGCCAAGTGTTCTGGAAAAGTATCACCAAATGTTGGCCCAGGAGGTCCCCTGGGCTGACCGTGTCGGGGGGCTGAGGGAGTTCTGGGGGAGAAGTATGATACATATTAACCTGTTCCTATGTGTCTCCAAGCAAGTGCTTCTCACCACCGTTGTGAACAGATGCTGACCTGAGTAGACCTATGGTTTAATCCAGCAGTGACTGTTCTTATGGGTATAGCTTATGAACAGGTTGCTGTATGCTCTTGCCTAGGAAGTGAAGCAGTTGCAAGAGGAAATGGGAAGTTCCAGCACACCTTGGTGTTGTGATGAACCTAGGGAACGTTGACTTAAAACCAATGAATGGATTTATGGAGAAAGCAGGAGCATCAGACTCCCTACCTTCTACGTGTGTAGCCCCGATGCACATCATATGGCATCAACAAATCTAACAGTTGTGTCCTTCCATCCAAGGTCAGAGCTGAGCCTGTTCCTGCACTAAATCATCTTCTCTTCAGCCTCCAGAGGTTAAAGTAGTGCTGTGCAGTGGTATTCAGCACAACAAAGTGAGTTGTGTTTCAGTCTGTGTCAGAAAAGTTCCTATTCAGGTATTTAAATGTGACGCTCCCAGGACACCACATAATCACTTTTTAAATAAGTTGTGTATGTTTACAACCACTGAAACAGAGAAGCCTTTGCTGTGCAAGTCAACATCTGGCCAGCTGTTATCATGGACATGTATCAACCCACGAAGGGGTGATGTTGGGCATGGGTACAACTTCAGAGCATCCTTAGGCTTCTCATTGGTGGTCAGTGGTAGAAAAATGCAGTTTCTCTTCCAAGAGCAGGAGCTGTAACCTTGCAGCTGGACAAGTTCTAACTTGCATTACAGCCTGTTGTCTACCTGTTTGTCTTCTTGCAAAACATCATGTTATCCACTTACTTTTCTACACATCTGTGTAGTGCTGCCCTGTGTGGAAAACACTTCTTTTGTTTCAGCCTGAGAGTCACATCATTTTGCTGGCTAATTATAGTATTTGGTTTCTGTGGCCGAGTGCTTTTGGATTAAAGTGCAGTGTTCTTGAGATATCGTTATTACAATTGTTTGATTTGATCATAAATGGGTAATAAAAGACCTGGTCCCAGGGAATCAGCCCCAGTAGCTGCTTGCTCCCTCCTCTCCTCTCCCTGCCAGACGTGTTGCTCAATCTGTTGGGAAGATGGTTGCAGTGCAATTGCTTTGTTAGCTGTCTCCATTAACATGCCAGACCCAGCAGCTTAGGGAGGAGGACTGGTCACAGTGCTTCGTTTTCCTGTTCGTATCTCACACTCGTTCATTAAAATCATGAACATGTTGTGAAATGAAAACAAATATAATTTGGCCTTACCTGGTGTAAAACTAGCTTAGTCATGCCGAAACAGTGCCTGTCTACATCTGTTAATTATATCCTGACAGGCCTCAGCTTGAGACTTTTAAGACATCACAGGATTTTCTGAGATCTCTTGATATAAACTTTTTTCCCTCGAGTGTAGGAACAAAGGCCAGAATTATTTATTCTTTTTTTGTTCTTAAGGATTTCACCACATTCAGTCCATCAGTCAAGATGTGAGTTGTACTCACTCTCCATTGATCTGGCACAGACAATTTGTCTTCAGAAAACCCATTGGCCATGTGCATGCCACCTTCATAGCTGTGCACGAGAAGCATCTCATGCCTGCTGCAGTGGGTGCCAAAACTCTCCAGAGCCTAATTCCTTCAAGAGCTGACTTGATATCAAATAGTTTTGGTCAAGGAAACCTCTTCCCTTGTTCCCCCAGAGTGGTCTGAGTTTCAGGAGCAGCTGCTGCCCTGTGGATGCTGGAGGCTAATTCTTGCCACTTCCTCTGAAACATCTCACTTCTTTGATGGACCTGCTAAAAGTCCACAGCTGAGATCACATCTTCACACAGTCAGCAAGGGAAGGCAAAAAAGGCAAACCCAGTTTCTCATTGGAGTCCCACCCTGCAGGTTATTTGTATTTCACCCAGATTTTAATATCCAGTGTTTCTCTCTTAGGTCTCTTGAGCCATCCTGCTCATACCTCATAGATCTGTTCAGTGTCCTGATGATGATGGTGCTACCAACAGCAGTGTGTTGCAGGCACACCTAGAGAGGGCATTGGTTTCTCTGTTAGACAAGGAACTGCACCTTACACAAAACAAAATGCTAACTATTTTAGCTCAGAGGGGAATCTTCATCACAGAAACCCTGGAAAATAATGGTATCATGTACTGCTTAAAGCATTTTATTCTGTTTTGAATTTAAAAATGCTGTGGAGAGTCCAACAAGTAAGTGTTAAAACTTCTGTAAGAAACACATATGGAAGAGGAGGGAGTTGCTAAGTACAAGCCAACACTGGATACCTAAAGCCCAGAGAGAGAACAGATGTTTTACCACCTGCAATTTCTTTTCTCCCAAAAAATAATTCAGATTTGGATGCTCCACACTGGATCAGTTTTTGGTTGTTTTTTTTTTTTTTTTTTTTTTAAAGCTGACTTCCCTTCTCCTTACATTTAATATATAAGCAGGGGGAAAAAAAAAAAAAAAGACATTAGTTTTATACCCTGGGTTTGCACAGTGCTTATGGGAAAATGTTAAAATGAAGTTTCTGTCTCCAGGGGTTAATATTGTATGGTTAGTGTAGGGTTGTTATGAAAAGAACATAGTTACAGTGAGAGCATATGGCCAAATAAAAGAAGGAATCCAGCCTTTCTGAGATGCTGTTCTCATGGAAAGGGAAAGGCAAAAGCCGACTGGAGCATAGATGTGTCTATGCTAACAGCTAAGCAGCTTGTTTTCCTTCCAAAATATAAGGATATTGCTTCAAGACATGTAGTATGCTTCAGTGGTGATTTTTGGTGAAGAATTGTATTTCAGCTGTGAGGGTGAGGTTTTAGGGAGAGACCTGAGTGAGGTGCAAACACTGTAACACAAGATCGCTGAGCACAAAAGGTGTAAGGAATGACTTAGATTGGGGTGGGATCCAATGGGTACGTCGTGCTCAGGGACAGGAGCTGAGGGAGGTGGCTCCTGGGGGACTCTTCTCTGTATGCAGATGGATCAGAGCATGAGAGAGTACAAGGAAACCCAGACACAAACAGACTGATCAAAGTGGTAAGTTAAATTAACCCAGAAACAATTTGTCTGTGTGGATCTTGGTAGATCTGAGCTAACAAACAGAATCAATTTTACTTATGACAGAACCATAGAATGGTTCCAGTTGGAAGTGACGTCTGAACTAGTCTGATCCCTCTGCCATGGGCAGGGACATCTTTGTGTATATCTAGTTGCTCATAGCCCTGTCCAATCTGCCCTTGAATGTTTCCAGGGACAGGGCATCCACAACTTGCCTTTGACTCTAAAGTTGCCATGTCATTTCACAGAATCATGGAGTGGTTTGGGCTGGAAGGGACCTTAAATACCATTAGTTCCAACACCCTTGCTATGGGCAGGGACACCTCCCACTAGACCAGGTTGCTCCAAGCCCCATCCAACCTGGCCTTTAACACTTCCAGAGACAGGGCATCCACTACTTCCCTGGGCAGCCTCCTCCAGTGTCTCACCACCCTTGTACTAAAGAATTTCTTCCTAATATCTTATCCAAATCTCCTCTCTTTTGGCTTGAAAACATTCCTCCTTGTCCTATCATTCCATGCCCTTACAAAAAGTCATTTCCCAGCTTTCCATAGCCCCTTCAGGTACTGGAAGGTGGTCTAAGGTCTCCCTGGAACCTTCTCTTCTCCAGGCTGAACGACCCCAGCTCTCTCAGCCTGTCTCCAGAGCAGAGGTGCTCCAGCCCTCTGATCATCTTTGTGGCCTCCTCTGGACTTCTGCCCACTGTGACCCACACAGGAGCTCTTGGCTTTGCACTGCAGTGATCCTGCTGAAGACAAGAGTTTTGCCTCCCATTGTGCAGAGCTCAGCTTCCTCAGCACTGCCTACAACGCCATGATTGCTCATACTCTGCTGTGAGCAGCACAGTGCCACGACAGACCAGAATACTTTCATTTCTAAACAACTAGAAGAGAGTTTACTTTACTGACAGATAAAGATAAACAGGAGGAGGCAGCTGTAAAAAGAATTCCATTGACCACTGACCTGAAAACATGTAGCTTTCCATAAAATAAGGACAAACTAAATAAAAGTGAATATTTAGATTCCGAAAAAATGCTTCCTATAGAACCAAACCAATTAATTTTAAAGGGTGGTATGAGCAGAATATGTATGAAGGGAAGAGGAATGGCTTTCTAGGCTGAATTACCACATATTTCAGTATTACTATGTGGACATCTTTACTGTCTTAAATTAGACCAGAGCAGATGCCCTGACTCCTTCTGACTCTACATGGGCTGAAGATGAATTCTAACTCTGGCTTCACAAAACAAGCCCAGATCTACACACTGTAGGAAGCTCCTATTTCAATGCTTTCAATAATCTAAAGAAATATATGAGTGGCATAGCACTGGAAATAGCCCTGACTTTGTCAGCTCTTATTTTGAGGGGTAGGGTTTTTTGCTTGTTTGTTTGTTTTGGGTTTTTTTGTTTGTTTGGGTTTTTTGTTTTTGGTTTGTTGGTTGGTTTTGGTTTGTTTTTAGTTTGTTTGTTTGGTTTTTTTAAATCAGACTTGGTATATGCCTAAAAGAAGTGTGTATGTGAGGGGAGAGGGTGTACATGGATGTCATCTTAGACAATTCTCTTTTTCACTTGAAAAGATCAGAAGTAAATTTAGTTATATTTGCAGTAAATATAAGGAAATTTAAATCACTGATAAGATAGAGGAACTTAGAGAAATATGAAAATTTATCTGTAACCTTCCAGTAAATAAAAATACTGATTTTTTTTATTATTTTTTTTATCATCCCCAATCTCATTCTCAACACCAGGTACCTGAATTCAAATCCAGTTGCACTTCTTAGCTGACAAATGACAGGCATCTTGAGCGTTGGGTTGGCATCCCAAAATACAAGAGATTTTTTTTCGTGAATTTGCTTAAATACTGTCAAAATCTCTCAGGAATTCTGGTGCCTGATGTGCCTGGGAATGATGACCAAGCTCTGTCTGTACACGTCCTCCTCAGGTCACCTGCTTTACAGGCCAGATTGTCCAAGCACTAAGCTTACCTGCTACAAAGTTTAGACTCAAACCTGAACATCCATCAACTCCTTCCAGGACTCTATCCCTGGCACGTGCCCCCTGTCCAAACCCAAGCTTTGTAGTGACACAGCTACAGCTGGCTCAAGTCATAGTAAAAAAACTCTGAGGTTCTTTAGTATTTCTCTCAGGTATCATCTGTGTTTACATGCAGAGTGAAGGTTCAAAACTGGCCTGGTTTCGGAAAAAACAACAACAACAACAACAACAAAAAAACCCCCAACAAAACACTTCAATGTCAAGCCATTAATCATCTAAAAGAACAAAACCACTCTTGTGCCTCACATGGATTTTTACTCTTACCTGGATGCCATAGTGCATGACTACTACCCAACCACTGCAGATCATCTAATGCATACTCTTTCTTACCAAGGTCAAACTGGCTGGTCCAATAACAAAGAGCAAAAAATTCTAAAGCAAAATCTAAGGAGTGTAATACTGCCAACAAGCTCTCACAAATAAGAGGCTTTCCAATGAAGACTGAAGGAAATTAATGGAATATCTTGGCCTGGTAGAAAGTGTCTGTAGAAACTATATACAAGCCACAGAGCCTAAAGCAGTAGTAGAAGTAATAGTAATTATAGAAGAGTGAAACACTGCTTGGAGAAGATATTGTCCTACAATCAAATGGGGAAATAATTTTTATTTTCTATTCCAAATGGAAATGATGGACTCACTATTAACGGGAAATAACCACCTTTCTGAGCTGTATTTACTATGGTTGCCATATGACACTTCTCTCAAGTGGATTAGATTGTTAGAAGTCTCTAAAAATATTTCTGTGAAATATACAGATGTGGTGATATCATAACATTTGAGAAATTCAAACTCAATTTTTTGCCAAGGTGTTTGTCCTATAAAAATTCCCTGAAAGCCCAGGGAAATTAATGGAAATAGAAAGCCAACAGAAGTCCAGGCATTGCTTCAGATTATTTTGGGGATTTCCATTCAGGATAGATTTCTGTTCCTAATTTTCTTTACATTAAAAATCTAAATCCAAATCACAATTATTTTTTAAGGATGACTGAAAATATTGCTTAATCCCAAAGTAATTTTTTAGTTGACTGAAAGCAATAAACTTTGGATCAGCCTGAAATAAAGGTCTTCTTTTCTGTTAGTACTTTATTTCATTTGTTTTCAACTCACAGTTAAAAAAAAATAAATAAAAATCTGCTCTCTCAGCTCTGGTTGTAGGCAAGAAGTCCCAATAGAGCTGCTGGGATTTATCCCAATGAAGCAAGGAGGAGAGTTTGACCTTTCCTCATCCTCCCCAGGCAGCCTGACGCTTCTGCCCGTGGGGCCTTCTGAATATATTTAGGAAAGGTGAAGGACAGAAACTGCCTCAGAGATGAGATCATTTTTGATTAAAAGCTGCTTTAAAAGTTACATATTGTGCCATCAGCATTAATGAGCATTTTCACACTAAACTTTTGTTTTGTTGTTTTTATACTTGAAAGAGTTTTTTTCAAATATTCTGGTGTATAACTTGTGTTGACTAACACCAACTGATGGATACTCCATGCTTATTACACAAGTTAAAATGTGACCTGCTCAGGCACATTCTTGGTGGCATGCCACCAGAATCTTGGTACTTGACTTCTATTTAGCAGACATCTGCCAATTTGGCTTAGCAGGGATCCCCTTGGGACATCCCCTTTTTATACCAGCTGGGCTTTCTGTAACTGAGCAGAGCTATAAAGCTTTTGCTGGCACTAACCATACTTATTCTACTGAAGAAAAAAATATTGGTGACACGTCATCATGCAAACCTAAAAAAGTGTTTTCCAGTGCTACCATATTATCCAGAGGCATTGTTGTATCTTTTTAGTTGGTTTGGGTTGTTTTTTTTTATCATGCAGAAAATACAAGGAAAAACTGGCTGACAAATATTATACTGGCTTTCAAAATATGAAACAAATGGATCATACAAACATCGGCCAACAGCTACATTCTGGGATTTGTTTTGAATGCAAAAGAGACAAGTGTGAGCTGAGAAATTAGGTCCCATAAATCTATCCTGTGCACATTGCCAGTTTATTTAAGTGATACAGTGTTATGTTAGTTGAAGTGATCATAGGGAAGTGCTAATAGCAAGTGATTAGTTGCTTAGGCATATTTATTTAAGAAATATAATAGATTAAAAGCCTTCTGGTCAGAGTAGATACTCCATCATCTTTAAAGTAAAATAATTCCTGCAATTTATGACTTCTTTTGTCACAATTCAGGCTTTAAAACCATGAATCACAACTGAATTGCTGTTGACTGGGCTGTAGGCAGAGACATTTCTAACAACGATAAAAAGAAAGTGGAAATTTATGATTGCTGAACTTACTTTCCTCTTCAAATTGATTTGAAAAGATAACACTAAAATGCTCATTTCTAATGTCCCCGCGCCTCTGACATTTTCAACTTTCAAAATGCCTCTTTAGCAACTGAAAGTGCTATCACATTTTATAATAAAAGCATTTACTTTACGTTTTCATGGTAAGTCAGTGGAAAATTATATGTGTTAAAGAGACAGCAATAACATTTCTGTGAGCCCTATGTATTAAACTCCTTGCATTATTTATTGCATGGACATTCTACATAAGCATCATTAACGTGATACTTGACCATAAGTGGTGTATGAGGCTAATTGTACAAACATAGCATAAAAAGAAAAGAAACTTCAGCCACTGTGTGCTGATGGCCCCAACGCCTGCAGAAACAGGAATATTGAAGGCTGATTGAGCTCATCAGGACCAGGACTGTTTCTGTCATCTCTCTTTTGTGGCAGCCTTCCAATAGTGGTATTTCTGCACACTGGTGCCTCATCTCCAGGGAGAAAATTACTTACAGAATAAGCTGCTAAAAGGAGAGACAATAGCAAAAGATGACCTGTAATTTTTAAACCAAAGTGAGGCTGGCCTCTTTTTCTATATACAGATGGCTGCTGACAAACCATGGTCTTTTCTGTACAACATGGAACAGACTAGTCCTTGAACAGGAACAAAGGCAACCGCCGCCCCAGTTGCCAGAAAGTTTACACGTTGAGTTTATTTTCTGGAGGTGAGGGACTAGCTCAGTCTTGGTACCAAAAGATCTTGAGTTCTTTGCCATGACATGCAATGGCAGTGGCACCTCAGTAAGGTCATGCCAGGTGTCTGCCCTGTTGGTTTGGTGTGACAAAGAATGGAGGCGCAATCACGCATTGTGCGAAGAGAAGTGCACGCTGGTTACACGTGCTCAGATACAACTGAATTGATCTGCATTTGATCTGCTGATCTCATCTTCCTCCTTGCAGACTTCCTCTCCTACTTGCTGTACATCCCTGTAGTTCATATAATCCCTCATATGCTACATGTTCTTGTGAATTTAGTCGGTCCATCTGCCTTGCTTTCCAACAACACACTCATAGAATCATAGAATCCTAGAATCCTAGGGGTTGGAAGGGACCTCGAAAGATCATCTAGTCCAACCCCCCCCAGGGTCACCTAGAGTACTCAGTCACTGCTTAGTGCTTGCTCACTGTGAGTCCCACCATTACCTAACTCTTACTCTCAATCCAGCTGCCTTGTAAACATTACACACAAGATGTAAAGGTTTTAAACATATTGCTTAAAGGTGGAAGAAATTGCTGCTCTACAGCAGTTGTGTATTGGGTCACCACCTCCCAAATGATTTAATGTATCTCTCACTAGACCCAGAGCTTCCTCAAGCTCCAAATACTTCTGTTTGTAAAGTGATCATGTAGTGATATTTTACCATGCACTTAGAGAAATTAAAGAGCAGATGTTGTGGTTTTGATTTCTTTATGTTAGCGTGGTGAGATGGATTTTGTACCATATCCACTTCTGTGTTCTTACAATGTATGAAGATATTGAATAGTTATAGCTTAGCATTTTATCCACCATAATTAGGTCCCCTATTTCACACTAGTGCAGGTCAGGGATGGGTAATTGGAAAGGCTTTTGGGAATTAATGTTAAGATTTATTGGATGCCAAACTAGAAATTAGTACAATATTAAAAAAAAAAAAAAAAGGTCTTTTTAGTTTGTCTGGCTGCTAATATAGTATCTGTCACTCTAAAAAAAGGGCTGGGTATACAACTTTTAATCTGAATAGGTCATTGTGTAAGACCTCTTCTGTAAGAGCTTTGATTTGCTATCTGGGACCCAGTACTGGAATTGCTCTGTATGTGGGAGCACTTTTTCAAGTTAGGAATATTAAAAACATTCTTGTGTGACTTGCTGCATGGCAGCAGAAATGTTAATATATGGGTCATATGTAAGCAGAAGGACTCTGAGACAAAATCCTTTGGAAGGACACATGATCCATGGCTGAACTAAAGCTCCTTTATGCTACACACGAGCAGGAGCTGAGGTACTGGTGCACTTAAATTACAGCTTCTCAATTCAGAGCTTACTTTTATTGTGCAAGTCCTTACATGAACACTGTAGCTGGGCTTTTCATAGGAGTCTGTGGAACCTGCTCATATCTTTCCTCCGAGCAGGTGATAGGTATATAGGCCCCTGTCTGTCTAAACTAGTGATCATTCTCCTTCCATAATCCTTCATTCAAAACCTGCTTCACCTGTAATACTAAAAGCACATTAGTAAGAGTACCTTCATCTAATGATTAAAAATTATCAGGATTATAAATCAATTATTACATTGGACTTCATTCCTCTGTGTTTAAAATAATTTCTATTTTTCATGTCCTGGGGAAGCTCAGAAAACAAAAAAGCCAACGTTCAGTTGCTGACCAATCTGTAGAGGCACCACTCTATACCCCCTGCTTTTTCTGACAGGCTGTTGTACACATGCTATTAACACAATGATTTGTGGACCAATAGTATGAATGCCCAGGTGGTCTCCAGTCTCCCAAAAGAGATTTCTCTCTCTCTGCCTTCAGGCAAAAAGAACTGCTCACTTAGATTAATGTTACCTTATCTTGCCTTTCTTCAAAGCTTGCCTAAGTCAAATCAGGGCTCGTCTTTCTGCTTGCAAACTCAGAGTTGTGAACTGAGCCCCTCAACTGAAAGTTAATGTATCTTTTCTGATGGTAGAAGGCGTGCACTACCAAAACCCAGGGAATGCTATTAGTCCTCTTGGTAGGTGAAGTGTGTGGTGTGTGTAGGTGTGGACATGGGGGCATGAACTCACGCAAACAGGGCATCCTATCTTAGTCTATTAAAATAATTGCATTATTATGTGAAGAGCTTATTGCAGTCTTCTGGGAAGGCTTAAATGCCTGGCCCTGAAAACACACATTTCAGAAAGACAGCATTTTTCTATTTAAATGCTTTTAGGTTTCCTTTTATAAAAGCCGAAGCACAGTCAACACGTTCCTTTTGTTTGACCTTTTTACTGAACACTTCAGAGCATAATGGCCTTCAATGTCAGTGGAAGAATTCTGGGGAAATTCAGAAGATTTAGGATTAGGACCTAGGTATATTTTGTAAAAAGGCACAAGAGATCAAGATACTCTCATCTTTTCTTCTTCTAAAGAAATGGGCAAGTCTAATAATAAAAATCCAAAAATAACTAATACATTAGCAAAAAAAGTAATAGAAATGTAGTAAAAGTATATGGGCAAGCTCTAACTATGGGGTTACATATTCACATCCCACAAGCAAAAATTACAAATTAACTCTGAAGAAGCCCCTTATTTCCTTAGGAAATCAGAAAAATTCAGAGGTAAGACTGCAATTGTTCCTTGGTGGTAGGTGAAAAAGTAACATCCTACAAACCAATTTCTCTTGGTTAAGTGTTCCCTTCCTTTAGGTTATTCTCTACTAGAGAGACCAAATAGCTGTTCCCTTTATCCAGAAATTACTCCCTTCAAGACTTTTATAGCCAAACATTTCTGAACTGTTAGAAGTTAAAGTTTTGTCTTTCAGATACAATGATCCCTTCTATTTCAACAGAGATTTCACACTCATAATTTTGCAGGCTCTGTAGCTGACAACTGTAACCATGGTTCAGGCCCTTTCCCTTCATCACCTGGTGCAGAGCATGGTGCAGAGTAATGAATATTGGTGAAAAAATAGTAGTTTTTAAAAAAAAAAAAAAAAGGTATGTCTTTTTTACCTTTCCTCTGCCAAGGGAGATGGTTCCTCATCAGGCTCAGCTGTGTGCTGTAGTTGCACAGTACCCATGGTCATCTTCATCTGCTGCAAAAATGAGGTGCACATGGGGGATTGCCTTCATTGCATCTTCCTATGAAATTCCTTGTTCTCTCTCAGGGCAAGGGAGCTGTAAGTTACTTTGCTTATCCAGTAGGCTACTGTTAGTCAGGTTTCAGCTAACTTTTGACAAAGTGAAGACTAAACGAATACTGAAGAGCTGTAGCAAATAACAAATAGCTGATACTTTTTTTCTTGACTTAAATCTTTGCAGTTGGTTTGCTGCAGAAAACAATAACTCTGCAAAGGTTGCAAAAATTCTGTAGAGATCTCCATTTAAGGTATTTCTAGCCATGTTGAGCATGTTGCTTTCAGTCTTAAAATTCAATTAATATCTTTATATTTTTTCAGCACCCAAGGATCATCCATAGTCAGATACAAGCCAACAGCAGGACATTGCTGGGGAGCTGTCTCAGGGGTGGCACTTATATACCCCACAGGTATTTTTATTGTGGCCCTAATTATAGTGAGTACTTTATTACTACTTTGTACCTCAAGGTGCATTTTTGAGCCATCTCCTTAATTTATCTTAAACATTTATTATCTGTAAAAGACTGAATCAAATATAACAGTCTAAACATTTCTCAACTTCCTTGTGTAAGAGGAGAGCTTTACTGGCTTAACTTCTTTTGTTGTTGTTGGGATAGAATTAAGTCCATTTTAATGTCCAAAAGAAAGCAAAAATTTTTCACACAGAGCAATAAATGTAGAAGTATTTTCTTCCTGTTTGCCCTGTTCAGCCCTCCTCTTTTCAGTTTCACAGTTGCTTAACTTAATTAAGAGGAACCAGGATTGTCAAGAAGAAATGTGCAATGGGGGTATTAGCACCCATGATTCAGTCTCCCTTGAGCTGATGCAAGTGATTATGGTTTCAGAAACAAAATCAGTGCTGCTGAATGCTCCTTGGACACAATCAACTACTCTGCAAGACTGGGAATTTGAAGAACAATCCTGTGAAAATAGATGTTGACAAGACCTCAGATCCTGTTCTCCATCAGCGCCCTGAGATACTGTAAGCATTGGTGTGTGGGAACTCAAACACAAATCAAGAGTCAGGATTTTCTCAGCTTTTAAGTCAAAATAGAAGGAGTGTTTGCCCAAGAAAAGGAGAGGCCCTGGAAGGAAGCAGACATGTTATACATTCAAGAAAGACATGTATGAACAGAGGTCGCTGGGCAAACTTTGCAAGAAGAAGCAAAGCTCATGGAAAGATTTCTCCAGTTGCTGCTGACAAGTACAACAGTAGATTTACTAGGGGCTATCAGGGCTGTAGGACCTTCACTGGCCCCAAAGCACCTCTCTATAGTGTCTTCTGGTGCAGCTCACTGCCTGTTCAGGAAAAAATCACAGTCAACGCAAAATCCGCAGCAATGAACAAATTCTGGTCTTCAGACATAGAACACTTTGAAGGGAGTTCACCAACATTAGAGCCCTTGGCTTCAGCCCTGTATTCCCAAACTGGAACATGCTTTTTCTTGTCAGCTTTGAAATATAGTAGATATAAAAAGTGTTTTTACCTTTTATTAATCCAGCATTTTGTACTGAGCATTTGTTCTTTTCCCCCCCCCCATCTCACTTACCTGGGTTGCACACAAAGCAACTGTTGCAGTGTGTGGCCACAGTGACATAATTAGCATTAGTTAATAAGGCACCGAATCTGTAGTACAAAGTGGGGCACTGAAAGTCTTCAGTGTGCTGCTAAAAGGTGTAAAATAGACTGGAATACGTTAGGATGTTTTAAAATGCATTAATCCTGAGGGATGCTCACAGGCAGAAACAATCCATCTCTCTGTGAATCCGAACGCTATGATTGTGGTAGTGCAGGGAGCAGAGGACACTCAGCACAGGTGTGAAGGCTTTTGCTAGAAACCACTCAGGCTCTCATACTGCAAGAACAAAATTACAACAAAATGAGCAAATTTTGAGAAAAAGCATGGTTCAAGCCTTTGTGTAGCTTTAAGCCTATGAGAGCTAATGAAACTATTCCACAAACATGAAATCATGTGCTCCTATTCAGTTTAAAACAAACAAACAAATATCTTTATTAGAGTGAACATCTCAAGGCACTCCATAAAAAAAACCCCATACAGGCCCTGCCCTGCATACTAAAGTCTCAATCCTCATGCAACAGCAGTCCCCCTAAACAGAGCAGAAAGTGGCTGAGCACAAACCAGCATGCAACACTTAGCAAAATTGAGGCCTCCAAGTTCACCAAAAAATGGAGCTAACAAAGATAGATGGATAAAAAGTGAAAGGGGCAATGGGAGTGTGCAGGTATGAATGGGTATCTGGTTGCATCACAGATGATGCAGTATAAATACATCTGTGCACGCATTTAAAAAAAGAAAAAAAAAGCATAAATCCCCTCATAGCCTTTTCCCATTTGCATCCCACATGCTTCCGCCCAGCCATTCAGGATTGTGTAAAAGAGCCCACTGTTCACCAGCAACCAGGGAGCTGGGGGCAGCTCCTGAGCTTGGAAAAAGCCACATTTCACTTATCTTTCCTCCTCTCCTCATGCCCAGATGCTTGCAAAACAAACAAACTGCATATCTACATATCATAGCCAAAACTAGGTATCAGACTACATTCACTGAAAGCCTCACTGTCTGGAGCCCTAAGGTTCAGCAAACCTTGGCTGGGCTGTCCATGAGCCTGCTGCTTGATTTATGTTTTCAGATGGAAACTATATGAAGCTCTTAGTTATGCCTGGTTTTCTGCCAAAATCAGTTTGACCTAAACTAGGCTTTATAGAAACTTAAAGCACAAGGTGAAATGTCACATAATCCACAGTAAAACCTGCCTTTTTATTTTCTTTTTTTAAATTTATTTTTCTTTAAAAACAAAACAAAACAAAAAACCAGAAAATGAAAAAAGAAAAAAGAAAGTGTACATTTTCTTGGGTCAAACTCTGAAGTTTTCACTCATTTTAAATTTTGCCTGTGGGTGCTGTGAAAGGACTAGCTGGAAGACTGAAATTGGCTTTCCTGCCTTGTTCTCTTTCACAGTGTACTGGTTGAGTCTGACACCAAGGCAACAAAGAAGGAATGAATGTTGAATTGGGACTGAAAGTTGACTGTTTTCAATAACAAGCACTATCTCTAGAGGAAAGCATCCAACTTCATATGCGTGTAGGAGGCTGACAAGTTTCAACAAAACAAATGCAGAGGCAAAAAAAATCATTATAAGCCCTGAGCATCTGAAAAAAGCAGAGATAAAAAGTCAAGCAGGAGAACATTCACCAATCTTGTCTTTGAAAAAAAGATATAATATTTGTATATCAGATTCCATTCTCCTTTAACCGATTAAAAAGAATCGGCGATGTTCATTAGCGGCACCAGACGTTCAGCTTAATTACTGTAATTTGTAAGAAGGGAAGTGCCACCTAGTGGCACGTACCTGCTGCAGGAGCTCAGAGGGAGCGAGTACATGCAGCTTTGCCAGAGATCCTCCCTCACAAATTTGCTAAATACTCCAGACTAATACATGCTATTAATTCTTTATAAAGTGCCAATGGGAATCATGGCACCTGGCAAACACAGGGGGCCTCCTAGTCTAATTTAGATGGGACAATAGGGCCCAGAGACCCAAGATGGATATCCCCAGTGCAGATGCATTCCTTTTAATTCTGTTTGGTTTACCAAATAGGAATTCCTCTAGGAAACCTCAACAAAGAAGTGGATTAATGACAACCCTGGCAGAGAGTGTTTGCTGTATAAGCAATTCCAAGCCTAAGTAAAGCAAGGGGCAAAGTCTGATCAGCGTTCAGAACCAAACTCAAATAAATTCTGACAGAAGTGGGTGAAAAATGCACCAGCTGCAGGTCAGCAAGAAATGCTAACAACTCTCAAACACTGGCCTGCCTATTTTCATTAAAAAGCAAACAGAGAGCAAAACAAACACTTATTTTTCCCCTGCCTTTTGTTGTTCTGTGGAGTTTGTTTTGACATTTGTCTACTGTTGCCTGGTTTCTTCCGTTTTCATGGCATCTTGCTGCTCCTCAACTCACTTTACCCCTGTCTGCCTACATGCAAGACAGACAGCCCCTGCAATCAGGCCATGTCATCCCTCAGGGTACTTTCACCTCGGTGCTGCCAGGTCCATTTGCTGTGTCTGGTGCCCCAGTGGCTCCTCAAATTCCCTGGAGCAGAAGTTTACTTTTATGCATAGAAACAGGAAGACCCCCCAGCCCCGAGCTGCTTACAGCTGCTCCCCTGGAGCATATTTGGAGGATCTTCTCCTCTTGGACTAATCTGAGTCTGCAATGTTAAAGATTTGCTTATTGCAAGAGAGGGAGGTTGCTGTAATTCAGAGGCCTTTGTTGGTCATAATTGGCATGCAGCAGCTATGTCCAAAGGACCAGCCAGCTTTTGCTTCACTATCAGTCACTGCTTCCATGGTGTGGGATTTCCTCTAGCTTACACACTCTGTATTACTTTGCTTTCCTGATAGGCCTTACACATTTTGGGACTGTGGAGTAGTTGATGGGAACTAGCCAGAAGGCAGTTTGCAAGAAGCAAACTCCTCCAAATCTATGATCTCTCTTACCACCATCCCCCGACCAGCATGGCCTCTGGGGTGGCTGACACCGTCTTGGGATGGTTAGCTGTTTATACACTGCACACAAAAATGTGTGATATCCTGCAGTGCTGGTTAATATGCAAAACATGGAAGCTGTGAAACTGGGTATACTACTGGGTAACACTACTATTGGTTTCAGCAGAAACATTTAAAACCACTGCTTCACTTATCCCTCCTGCATCTGAACCAGGGGAAGAATAAAAAATGAGAAAGGTGGTCAAACAGCTCCTTCTTAAGTGGCTTTTGGAATATTCTGTGCAATGATGTGACTGAGGCCAAAGACAAAAAAAAAGAAATACATCCCTGCCAATCTGAGCAGACCTGGACCACCTCTTGTTCTTTGAAATAAAATAGCAGGCACGCAGTCCCCCTCATTTCTGGGCTCACAAGACCAGTGGGAAGGACCAGCAGTGATTACACAAGGTCTATACAGCAGCAGATTTCAGAGAGTCTCAGAGGAGCTCGTGCCCCCAGTGTGAGAGCTCCTTATCTTCTCCAGAGCACGTCACCAACCTCGTTTGCAAACTCACCACCCAAAAGAGATAGCACAAGCTGCTATCTAAGCACTTTGGGCATGGAAATGTCAATTGCTGGGGCTATCGTGCTGGAGGCATGTGCTCAGCCAGGTGTCCTGTTCAAAATAGAAAAGAGGACCTCTCCATGGCACTCCTGCACCAGGCTAACAGCAGCAGTAAGTCCACTGGCATTAGTAAGGAAAAATCTCACAAAGTTTAGGGTACTTTTGTCTGACTTAATGCTAAAAAGGGTATGTTCTAGATCCTATAGCCAATGTTATGAGCACTAAAGGTTTTCCCATTCTCCTTCCCGTGAGACCCCACTCACCACAACAGAGGGAACCTTGTGTTGACTATCTGAACACCAGGAATTTTTCTTCTTATCCTCTCTTCAGCAGCTAGAGCATAGTAATGGCATGTGTCTTCAGGAGTAGGCCATTGCTAACAGAGTGGCAAAAACCAGTGAGAAAGCCTTGATTGTAAGTGAGCCCTGCTGATACTTGCTCATAACAGAAACCTGGAAACGGTGTGGAGGGGACATGGAGCTGGAGGTTCCTTGGGCAGAGTGCCCCAATTTTGTCTGCAGAGGCCTTTTAGCAGCATTGTCTGATGCTGGGCTTTCAGGGCTTGCCTGGGAAGATGTCTTCATTTGCTGTACCTGCCTGCCTCAGCTGTCGGAGGAGGCATGAGCTGCAGAGTATGATGCTGGTGCTCATGGTGTACATCACAAATGGATTCACTTACTGACAGTTCCAAGCTTCCCAAAATACTGAGTCCATCTTCATCTCAAACAATGAGATTGCTTTACAAATCTCAGATTTTTCTTTGTTTATTTTTATTTGAGCACTAGGTCTTCAAGGCAAAGTTGCTTCCTCTTTCTAAACTTTTCTCTGCTACCACCATAGTTCATGCTCTGTGTTAAATGCTTCTTGAGTAGTACAATTACTGCTTTGTGGCCTTTTTTTTTAACAACAACAACAAAAAAGCACATTAAAAATCACAGAACATTCAACAAAATGGGGTAGTTTTCATCAGAGAAGGACTCCTCTGGCACCATGAGGATCGGATTCTGTGCTGGGGGGTCAGCAATGGTGTGACCTGCAGCAGGCAGAGCAGAGAAGCCATCACAGATGCTGGCAGGAGTCAAGACTATGCACAGCCCTGCCTGCTCCTCAGCACTGAAGGGAGGCAGTTCTCCAGTGGCAGGACTGTGTATTTCTCTCTGCTTTTATACCTATCTTTTCCCCTCTGAGCAAAAACTTATCATTTCCTACACAGGAAATTATATTTTTGTGAGGGAAATGTTTGCAACTACCCCAAGAACCTTACAAATTGTGTGAAACATACTTGCAGACCATCCTGACCTTTTTAAAAAATTATTTATTTTAAATGATCGTGTCCCAGATACTATCCTTAGAGCCAGCCAGAAGATCATGGGTGCCAGGAAAAGGTCTGGCTCAGCTCTTTCAACCTGCTTACACCGTTTTTCTCAAGGTGAGTTATGACTATAGTTGTAGACATAGATCTTTTCCTCTTTCCTTGCCTGCTAACAGCTTCCAAAATTTCCAGCTTTTTATTTTGTTCTGTGAGAAGGAGTCCTCTAATAAGAAAAGTAGAGATTTTCCTACATGATAGAGAACAAGGAAAAAGCCTGCAGTCCCCTTTTCCTCCTCTCATTTAGGGTCTTCATGGTTTTCCTCTTTTTAGAGTTTCCATGCTCTATTTCATTTCTTCACTCCCCTTCATACATGTAAAAGAGAAGAAACTATTGACTTGACACTTGTGGAGTCAGTGGCATCTTCTAGTGGCTCCAGTTAGTTTTGGATTAATCACATTGTGAAAGTTTGTTATTGCTTTAGCAAAGGATGAGAAGGCCCAGGAAAAAGAGATTAGTTAAGAAAATCTCTCTTAATCTGTTTCAAGACCTTGCTCTATCTGTGTGGAACCAGACCTGGCAAGTTTATTCTTTGGACAATGATGGTACCTTCATATCATAAAAAGAAAAAAAGGAAGAGAGGAGAAGTTATTAAAGGCTCACTTCATTTGGTAGCAGTAAGTGAACAAAACCACATTTGATAATTGAGGATTACTTCTGTATTAAAGCTTATGATGCAGCCACAGAGTTATCAAAACAAAAATAATGTGTGTCCAGCATGGAGTTTATCAGAGGAAGCCCAGGACAGTATGGATTAGCACAACACTTGACTATGACTCAGGCTGCCCTGTGATGGTAAGTTCCTTAGATTCTTTTCCCCTTACTTGCCTTGTCCTGCGTTTGGTTCTCATAGGGGTCAGCGTTGAGAAGGACCTCAGCAGTGACCTTCCCACTCTAACAACTCCGCCCCAAAATCACAAAGGAGCTATTCTTTAAACAGTCACATTTCGCTGCATAAAGCAGACTGCTTTTTTAGAGCCTGACTTGAAGACAGAGCCTTATATTTTGGCTTACAGCAGGCAGAACCAAATTATACCAGCTTTCTGACATGGATTTTGGTGGGACTGGCCATGAAAGTATAAGTAAAAATATCAAAACTGAGCCTTTTGTCCTTGAAGTCAGGGAAGAAATACTGAGGCAGAACAGAAGGCAGTATCAAAACGCAGGAGAAAAACCTACTGTTGTCTTTGCCATCATCAAGTGCTGCTGAAAGCCTCTGTGTCCAGGACCTCCTCCTGATAAACTCTGTCCTGGAAGCTGACTATCTTAGTGTAGATAATGCCATGTCTGTATCATTACATTTAATGCAGAAGTAATACCTAACTATCAATTGTGGTTTGTTCTGTTACCAAATGAAACACTCTATTCATAGTTTTTCGTAGCAAAGTGCTCTCTCGTCTGCTGCAGAAATAGGGAGTAAAAATAGGTGGAGAAGGGTTTTGCCACAAAAGAAACATTGACATAAACCATCAAGTGTTTCATTTGAGAAAGTGGTCATATACACTAAGGTTACCGCTGCTGCTCAGGTTGACTGTTTTGAAGGGTTTTAATTTGGCTCTAAAAACGTATTTGTCTTCAAGTGTACAGAAGAGAAGGACTGTGAAAAGCTTTTCTTAAACACAGAACCTGAGAACTTGCAAAAGTCTCTCTTTTTGAAAGATGTTGTTTCTAAAAACACATTGGGTTTTAGATAACTGAATCACAGCAGAATCAGGAAGCCGCCTGCTTTTCTGTGCCTTTAAGAGGAAAACTGGACTTATGGACTCATTTTCAGCACAGCTGGCAAGGCAGAGCCCTTTGCAAGTATATGGGAAGGGGAAGTCAAACCTTCAGAGCTGGTGGCCAAGTGGAATAACTTTCCAAGGATCTTTGATTTGCCTGAACTGACCTTAGTACCCCTGGCATCTAAATTACATAAATTATTTTCTTGACTTTTACATACAGCTTTTCACATACAGCAGCTCAGGAGGAAAAAACAAACAAACAAACAAAAAGGGAGTCAAAAAGCATAGGAAAAGACAAAGAAAAGGTGATGGTAAAAATCAAAAAAGATGCCTTGAGAGAACCTATGCCAGACAAATCAGTTTTTCCTTGACAGACTGTATTTCAGATTCAGAATATTATTTGAAGAGATGGGAAGCTTTTCTTTTTTTTTTTCCACAGATGTTCTGTTAATATTTGCACATTGGCTGTAGCCATAATCTAATTAATTTCAGATATTTCAAAACAATGTTTTCTCATAAAGAACCCTTTAAGCGTCTGTGTTTCACATTTAAAATGATAATAGTTGTTGAGTCAGTAACATAAACCTGTGCTTAAAAAGTGTGTAATGAAAACAGTATTTTTCATCATCTCAGGACTATGATGTAGCTAGGAGGTTTTGTTTTTTTCTCCAGTGGTGTTGCTTTAGGATTGAGACAAAGCCTAAACATTTTCCCTTTGTTGGGCTTTCTCACACAAATCTGAACATCTGAAAACAATGATTTGTCATGGGAGACATTTGGCAGCCCAAGCAAAGGTTTACTGTTTCTGCTTTGCCTAAAATATTTGCAAAGAAAAATATCTGACATTCACAGTAAATCAGGCAATGTTTCAGGCCTCTGACACAACCCATGGAAGAAGTCTGCGTGGTCTTTCTGAGGGGAGAAAAGGAGATCCCGTTTCTGGATGTCTTCTGGCTCAGCACAAAAACTTCAGCTCTCGAGGAAGACAGGGAGAGTTAAATAAAATGGGATGAAAATATAGGGGTTGCAGAGGCCTGTTTTCCTAGCTTGATCTCACACTCCCCAGTCCTTCTCTCCATTCTTAAGTCCTGAGGGTCCCCAGTGTAAACCACCCTGCTTCCTCCAGGGTTTTCTGTCCGGCCCGGGCTGGGGATGCCCAGGGTGAGCTCCTCTTTCCTCCCACCCCGGCCCCACATTTCTGGCGGCCGGCAGAAGCACACCCCGCAGCGGGAAGGGGGGCCTTTCCGACCAACTTCGCTATCTCTGCCAGTGCCTTTGTCTCACCAGCCCGAAGGTCTCCCCACTGTCCAGAAATCTCCATCCCACCGTGGGTCCAAACGACCCCGCAACCCCAGAAGGGTAAGGGAAGGGAGGGGGAACACACGGCTTCTAGTCTGAGCCTTCTCTTTGTCGCCTCTCTCGGTTTTCCCCGACGGAAAGGTGAGGGGGGGGGCAAGGGGCGGCTCTGCTCCCCCTCCGCGGGGCTCCGCGCCTCCAGCCCCAGGGCCGCCGGGCTCCGCGGGGGCGCCGGGAGCTCCGCGCCGAGGGCGAGCGGGGCCGTGCCGCGGATGGAGGAGGAGGAGGAAGAAGAGGAGGAGCGGGGGTGGGTGGGAAGGGGGTGGTTTCTGCATCCTCTGCTTTCTTCCCATCTCTGTGAATGAGCAGCTTGGTCGTCCGGTTCCCATCCACGGCTCCGGCAGTTGAGGGTGGGAGAAGAAAGGGTAGGGGGGGAAGGTCTTATCTTTAAAAATATTTTTCCCGTCCTGAAACAAGGGATGGAAGCAAGCAGACCTGAGGCTGAATTAGACCCGCGGTAACTCCTCGTTTTTTCTTGGTGGTGCCCCCCCCACCCCCCCAAAATTTCAGGTGATACCCAGTGTCTCGCTGTCCCCAGGAGGGCTGGCCAGCTCTTCAGCTGGAGCCCCGGCACAGCGGGTGCCCCAGTGGGCACGGGCAGCTGGAACTTTCCCTCTTGGGGTTATCCCACTTGCTCCAGGGACAGACACAGCTAGGAGTAGATGCTCATAGCCCAGCTCCACATGGTAGGGACAGCAGTCACCAACTCCTCTTCTCTTCCATTGCCAGGAGCAGTTAGTTGTTCTGTCTACACTGGCTGAGAGTTAAGAGGTGGTAGAGAAGCAAGACCAGGGCTGCAAATGTGGACTCTGCATTGTTAAAGATCACCCCTCCTGCCTGAACCCAAGGTTGGGAGTGGAGTAAGAACAAGTGAAGCTGTAAGGATAGGGCAGATGATGGAGGTTAGAGGGGACAACTGAGCTACCTTCAGTTTGACAATGATGCCTGATCATTTTCAACTTCCCCATTTGTCCTAGAGGGAATCCTGAAGAAGGAGAGATACCTGATGCCCCAGGTCTTGCCCTCCTTTTCTGAAGCCTGGAATGGTGACAGGAGTCCCGCCACTTCATCCAGAAAAGGGAATGGGCCACTGGGACTGGTGCAAAGGAGGGTATTCGTCCAGAGAAATTCTTACCTTATGCTTGTGTTCTCAAAGGGTTTCCTCTGCAGCCTGAGAGAGGGCTGAGATTGAATGGGGGGAGGGAACAGTGCCCTAAACTGTGCATCTCACACAACTCCCTTATGTCTGGGAGGTGGGTGGGGAGGCTTGTCTGAAACAATGTTGGAGAAATTAAATGTTAGCTTTCTTCTTTCATCACAACATCACGCAGCGGAAGTGTGCACAGCCTCAGCAGTGAGGGTTGCCATCTACACATGGCGAAGCAGCAGAGAGCGGCGTTAACTCTGACAGCCCCCTTCCCGTGACTTAAGATGAACTGCAGTGCCTTTGTGTGACTTTGCATCATGAAAAGAGCCTCAAAGATATGCCTGCAACTCTTTATAGTGCCTATTTGAAAGCACAGAGTTGAATTTCTGTCAATTGTTCCACTGCACAAGGTTTAAGGATTGAGAAACCCACAACCCAACATGGAGCAAGTCCAGTCTGCTGAGACAGGGCAGGACTGGTGCCAGGGGGGTTCTGAAATGCCCCTGCTAGCAAATAAGCAATTGAGGATTCACCTTATTCAAGGCAGGAAGACCAACAAGCTCTGCAAAGGTGAGGTAAGGATCTCACCTAGTAGTCCAGCTCCATTCACAGGCAAGCCACAGCTCATGCAAACCTGATCTGGTTTAAGCTGCCAGGTCTCAATTTCCCCCTTCCTGGCTGTCATCTCTTCCACCTCCCACTCCTCCAACTTGGCACCAAGGACTGACTGCCTTTGGAAGTGAGGGCTTTGGGCTCGTCTCAAACCCACTGGCAGCACAACTCTGGGTACAGAGTTGCTGGAACAGCAACAGCGAGAGGCACTGAAGGAAAACTCCTCCTGCCTCTTCCTAGCAGTTGTACCTGGGGCTGCCAAAAACGTGCCCAAAGCGGTGCGATCAGACACACCTATTTCTCCAGGCTTCTCTTTTCTGGCTCCAGGTTTACACCTTCCCGGAGGAGATGGGAATGTGGTACAAGCTCCTCTGAGAGTGAGAGCACCAGAGGCACTGCTCTTGCCAGCATTTTGTGCCTGTTGGACGGTGCCTCAGGCGCCTGCCACAAACCAAGATAGGTACATTTTGGGAAGTGAGCTGCCCAAGGAGCACAGCAGATTGGTGCAAGTCCCTTGTTTGGAGTTCTGCTTATGACTTCATCTTTGAGAGGTTTGGATAGCAAATGCAGAGTCTAGCAGTTAAAAAAGGACGAAAAAAAAAAAAAAAAGGGAAAAAAAGAAAAGTTGCTGGAGATGCGTAAAACTAGGGTGGAGAAGCTTGGCTCGAGAGGCTGCCGATGTGAGACTGCCTGTGAATTGGCACCGGCAGGAGAAGTTTGGAACAAGCTCCAATATATTCTTTCACTGCAACCTCCGCTGAGATTGGGGAGGCAAAAGGGAAAAAGGGATTTCGGTCCCAGTCACTTTCCCCAGCTCAGCCGGCCTCGGGAGCCAGAGTGAAGGAGGTCTCTCCATTCTCTTCCCGGTTAATTGTTTAATTGGGGAACAATGCGTCTTTCGCACCCGCCTGCCCCTCTCCGGAGGGCCGATGCCGGGAGAGTGGAAGGACAGGCTGCGGCTCCCCGGTACTTTCGGGGCTGCTCCCGAGCTGGGGTCTGGGGGGGCCCCCGAGGGCTCCCCGAGGGGGCGGCAGGAGGGGGGCCGGAGGCTAGGTGGAGGCAGGCGCTTGGGGGCTCTCCTGCGCCCAGCAGCTGCAGGAGCTTTGCAAATTGCAAGGAGGCTCTTGCAGAGCTTGTGAACCCTCCTCTCCCCGAGCCAGCGCCCCTCCTCTGCAGCGCTGACGGTACAATGATATAATAATGATGGGTGGCTGAGGCTCGCATTTGAACTTGCAGGCGAGCTCCGTTTGCCCACAACTCGGTCCAGGCTCCGCAGCTCGGAGTCAGGTGCTCGCTGGCGGGGAGGGAGGGGAGACCGAGCTCTGGGAGAACGGGAGACCCCGGAACCACAGTCTCCTTCCAGCACTAACGAGGGGATTTACTCTTTCATGCGGCCACTGGGATCTCTGGACTAGCCTAGCCACCACGCTGTGATTTTTTGCAATCTCTGCAATACGCTACCTTTTAAGGTAACTATAACTCTTTTAATTAGGTTTGGGGTTTCTTGTGTGATTTTATTTTTTTTTTTCCTCTGTATCGGTGATTACCAGCAACCCTAGTGTAAGATTTAAAATGATTGTTTTACTGCTGGTACCTGTAAGGACAAAGAGTTGCACTGCAAACCTTAAGTGAGAAAGAATAGCGATGATTGGTGAATTTAAACAACCTGGGGTAAGTTCAACGACACGAGAGGGGAGAAGAGAAGGGATGCTCGGGGACTCACAGAAATCCCCTGATGAAAAGAGGAGAACAAAGAATACTAGGAAAGAAAAGACTTTGGGGTGGGAGCCCTGACAGAAGTCTTGGGTACTGGTTGTTTGCATGGCCGGGAAGGTAGATCTGCACCTTGGTGTGCGAGGGAGCTCACAAGGAGTAAAGAGGAAGCAGTTTCCTACGGGTGTTAAATACACAAAGCGCCCGTGTGGCAGGAGCGACAAGAATGGACCTTTCCTCCGGTCAACCAGGTTTTCTTGTGCTGGGAAGAGCCTGTGCTCAGTCTCCTCCGCTCTAGTGTGTTCCACACTGCCCCCCCCCCCTTTTTTTTTTTTAATTTATTTCCCCCTCTCCTTTCCTTCCTTGCCCTGATGTTCCTGGAAAGCTGCTCAAAGGGCAGAGCGGGGCTGAGGTGCCCAGACAGCATCTCTCCAGGGGAGACGGAGAGCAGGCGTCTTCCGAGCCACATTTGCGTTGCTGAAAGGGGGGCGGTGGGGTGAGGAGGAGGATCATAAGGTCAGTGGAGCAAAACGCCCCCTCTTACACCCACGACCAGCTTCTCGGAGCACGGGTGCTGCCTTCCCCCTCCGCTCCTCGGGATTTCGCCTTTGTTTTACAAAGAAAAAGTGAGAGCATCGTGGGAGGCATTCAGGGGGAGTTTCGACGGCGGGAAAAAACGGGTGTGTGCATAGTGGGGGGGCGGCATCGGCTGAGGGTCGGGATCCCCAGAGCAGGATATGGGACTTCGCAGGCAGCCCCCAGGCACTGTCTCCACACAAAGGGGCGTCGGGGAGCGGGTGAAGGCGGGGACCAGCCCTCATTGTCCCCCTTGTCACGTCCTCCCCGGCTGCCCCCTCTCCGTCCGGACACCGGCTTTCGGGATTAAGCCCCGATGGCTTTTTTTTTTTTTTTTTTTTTTTTGTTAAAAGAATGAGTTTTGAAACGTGTTGCAGAAGCCTGTCCAAGGACGGAAGGGTGTAAATGTCGGGTGGGTTTGGGGTGGTTTTTGTGGATTTTTTTGTTTTTTTTTTCTTAAAAAGGCTGAGGGAAAAGGGAAGTTTGCTTCCCAAAAGGAGTGAGTAAGACTTGGCGGAGGGAGGGGGACGCAAGACCCGGCAGGGAGATCGGGCTGCGGCGGCAATGCCCACTGGCGGGGCGGACCCGGCCGACCAAAGGACGCGCTGCCGGGCTGGGCGGGGGGGAAAGGCTCTACTGGGGCTCGGCTGTGAGGATGCTGCTCAGAGACGGTCCTGGCTCCGCCGAGGGGGATTTTCCGGGCGGGCGGAGGGGCGAAAAGCTGGCGGTCAGCGGCGCGCAGGGCCGGGGGTCCGGCCGCTCTCGAGGAACGGGACTGGCCCAGGCGCGGTGGCGGCACCGCGGCGTCCTCTGGCGGCGAGCGGCGGCCTCGTCGTTTCTGGCACCGCTCGTTTCCCGCCAGAGGGCTCCGGTTTTCTTCACCTTCAAGGGAAGGGGAAGAAAAAATTAATCATAATTATAAATATTTTTTTTTTTTCAAATTTTCTCCGCGACGTTCCAGGCTGCTCCCCGAACAGACGCGGGAGCCGCCACCGCCGTTCGCCACCCGACGGGAAGTGCTTGGCAGTGGGGCGGGGGCCGGCGGGTTTCCCGCCTCCGGCCGGGGCCTCTCAGCGCTCGGGGCGTGAGGACGTGAGGCGGGCCCGGGGGTGCTGGTCCCGGTGGGACACGGCCGGGGGTTCGGGTGAGGAGGGTGAGAGTTTGTACAGCCTCCTGAGTGCCCAGTGTTAATGCTGAGGAAACCCTGGTCCAGCCAACCCTGGTCTTTGTGCTGAGCCCGCCATGGCGGTACTGAGTCGCACCTGGCTGTAATGAGCTCCGTCTTCAGGTCTTTTTCCCATTGCTTCTCCTCACATGTGCCTCTTGCTCCCCTCGGCGTGCTGGTGGTGTAGGTGCTGGGGAGGGGTGAGGAAGAAGAGGTCCTCAGCTATCCTGGACAGCAGGCTGGCAGGCAAAGAGGCAGAGCCCACGTTTTGTGGTGAATCTCGAAGGAGCACTGGAGATGCATGTGAGCTCTGGTATCTTGCTGCACACACTCCCTCTGACAATTTTCCAGTGTGCCTCTGTGAGGCCGTCTGAGAGCCTAGAGACACTTCTGGCATAAATTAGCGCAGGCCTGAGAGGGATGTCCTCAGGCAACAGCTTTTTGGCAGCTGCCAGAGCAAGGAGTGCCAGAACACACTGTGCTCTGGTCACTTTTCCTGTCTGCACTCCTGCCTGTGCTTGGGGCTGGAGGCAGGACCACTCCAGTTGAGGCTCCAGTGTGGGAATTGTCCCTCCTGTGACTGCTGGAACTGGAGATGGTGAGGGAGGGATGATGCAGAAACCCCTAGGACCTTCTTGGAGGCCTTAGGAGGACCTTTGCAAGTGATAATGGGCTAAGTGGATGCCACTGATGAATGAGATGCAGGCTGACTCCACCATGTGGCAGCGCAGTAGGCTAATTAATCACATGGCAGAGAAGTGGTGAAACTGGCAAAGTTAATTAGGCAGTACTTACGGTGAGGTGGATGCATGTCAGCAGTGAACAGTCAGATGGCATATAAGGATCAAAGGACTACACAAGCAAAAGAAAGTGCAGCCTGTCAAGATTTCAGGCAGAGCTCAGAAGGTAGCAAGAGTTGTGCTGCGTCTGAAATCGGTCCATTCTAGCTTGCTGGGGTTTCACTGGGAGCTGTGCTAATTTACTAGGGAGCAGCAACCTCAATTCACTTCCCTAGTGCCAGGATCTGTTAGGGTTTTTTCCCCCTCTTCCCCCCCCTCAGATTTCTTTTTTTCTTATTCAACTTGACTTTTAGTATTTAGGCAAGGAGGGTCAATGGGGATAGGCTGCTTTTTACGTGCTTAAGAAACTTGTCCAGCTTTTACAATACAGCTGTAGAACACATGCTTCATCAATCTCAGTGTGAGCTGAGAAGATGCAGCTTTTAAAGACACTGTCACCTCTATGAAAGTAGCAAATTTGTCCCAACTTCGGAGAAATTTGGAAAAGTTTTTGAATGGTAGATTTTAGGCTGTTCCGCACCAGAACAATTTACTGTCTTTCTTAACCTGGAGTTTAAAACAGAAAGAGAGACGTGATGTTCTCCCATCTGGTTAAATTAAAATAGCATTGGTGTGAGATCAAGTTTACATGGTAAGCTAAACACGAGCTGGAATTTGATCAGAACTTACTGCTCCTACGAGTTTTTGCTGTGGTAAGGAAAGGTGCCTGCAAAAATAGGAGCCCTGATCTCCCCACAGAGAGAACTGCTGTTGGTTATTAAAGATGTGGAGTTTGTCGAGGACTTGGCATCTTTCAGTTGAAAGACACTGTGGTCATGGTTGCATCCAGTTTAAAACTAGTGCAAATTACTACTGTAGATCGGTCTGCCTGACGTAGCTCCTAATAAAATGGATCAGCCTAGTTGGAAACTAGCCAGCAGGCAGCCTAAGTTTGGTCACATTAAGTGAGATACTTTTTTAGCAGAAGGTGGAAATTAAACACTTACTCAAGTCTTGCAGTCTTGAGTTGGCAGGATATTCTTACTGTGTCCATAGTATCACAGCCGCCTCTTACTCTAGGTGTAGTGACTCCAAGGGGGGGGGGGGGGGAAGGTTGTGGAATAAGGTATGGTTAGAATGATTTTGGCTAATTAGAGTGGATGTAGGGGCAGTAAAGCAGCCAGGCAGCAGAGCCCTTTGTAAATTGTGGAGTGGTGAAATGGGAAAAGCAAACCAGTTTTAGAGCAGGGATTTTGCTCAGGAGGCTACAAGGGAGAAGGGTCAGGTGCAGCCTCTGCCAGCCAAAGAGGAGAAGGCAGGAGCAGTCTCATCTGCTAGCAGTGGCCTGGAAATGTGGGCAGCACTGAATGAGAATTGGGGTGCTAGGTGTAAGCAGCAGCCTCTGCCTGTGGCTTTTGAGGAGGATTGCTGGTATCTGGTCTGCAGAGCTCTGCTCTCCCCTAGGCTAGGCTGCCCTGAGGAAGCTGGGCAAAGTCCTGCTCTGTTTCAGTTATGATCTGCAATGCTGTTTTTTGGAGAGGGTGGCAGGGGTAATTGCACATTTAATTCTGACAGCTGTAGTGGAACAGCATTCACTAACCCAGGAGTGTTTATGGGAGCCTGCCAAGGACCAGAGTGTGAAAACCCTGGTGCATGGAGGGTTGCATGGGAATCATGCTCATGAGCCTAAGGGCTGAAAATCAGACCCTTTCCTGAGGGGATTGAGCAAGCACCTTGGGATAGAGGAGATTTATGAAAATAAAAGGTTGAGAATTGGTTTTCCAAGAGCCAGGTGGGGATTTTTGGCAGGTGTCTCATATTAAGCTCCATGCTCAAACAGTGCAATTTCCTTGACCTGTCCAAGCTCTTCGTGCAGCACTACTCAGTGAAAGCCTAAGTAATCACCACAACCATGAATGAGTGCTTCTTCTGTATTGATGGTTGAGTTCACTAGTCACAGGACATCTTGAAAATTATCTTTCCACAGTTGTCTTTCTGTTTTCATATTTAATTGTGGGTGTGTGTATTATGTTCAGTGACTGGAAGCTGAAGATGTGAGGTTATTTTTAGTAAGGTTCCTCAATTGCATTTGTAATTAAGTTGCAAACATGAGATCAGAAGATCTATGCTTGTGTGCAGATGGAGAAGAATGGGAAGATGGGTTCTCCCTGTGCTCTGGATTTGTGGAGTAGGGCAGAAGGTCTCATTCAGAGCTCTCAGCTGGCTCTGAGTGTAGCAGCAGGGTTTGTAATCTTACCAAATGTGGAAGAAGTTGCACCACTTGGCATGACAGTACTGCAATGAGCTTTGGAGGGCAGCAGGCCTCCCGTTGGCATGTGCCAAGTATGCAGGTCCTGCTGGTCAGGGTCGGTGTGGTGGAGCTGGTGGTGGTTGCACCATCCTACCATCCCTGTTTAGGTGCAGCATGCCCGTCTTGCAGGAAAAAGAAAATATTTTATTCTTCTTCTTGACAAATTCCTTTGATTCCCTTGTTTCTGGTCCCAAAAGCCAAGGTTGCCTTCTGGGGGAGGAGGGAGAGAAAGCGTGTGGGTAAACATGGAAAGCTAAACTTGTAAACAGTTTGTTCTAGATTTTTTGTTTAGCTGTTGATATAGCCAGTGTGTGACGCATGGGTAGCACATGTGGAGAGAACATCTCAAAAGAAGGCCTGAAGCCATCCTGCTTTCACAGGGGCCAAGGCTTTTGCACTGTCTTGCAGGCAGGTCCAGCATTCACCACCTTTGAAGGTGGGGAAGTTTGTTGGTCTTTTTGTGCTCTCTTCAGAGTGCATGTGTAACTAAAGGAACTAGTCTGCAGTGGTTTTGGTACTTGAGGCTTTCAGCAGCTTCAGGGTACAGGGCTTGCTTGAAGGGCCTTCCAGTCTCTGCACATCTGTAGGCTCAGTGTGACCTCTCATTTTTTTTAAATGTTGAGTAATAATGAGGATAATTAAAGTGTTTATCTAAGCGAACACGTGACTGTCTGTTTCCGAGCTGGTCCACTGTGTGAAAGGGAGTTCAATGTCTGCAGCTCTTATCTTGTGCAACGTCCTCATTTATAACAACCTTCTACAGGGAATTACTAGGGCATGCATAGTCTACCAGAGCACAGTATAGATTTTTAAAATTAGCTAATAAATAGTCACTTCTGTTTTCTCCATGGGCAGCTTGGCTTGTTTAAGTGTAGAGAGAGAGAAAGCTCTGGCTGGTGATGTTGAGGGGATGTGTTAAGAGTCTTCAGAAAAAGTTTTATGGCAGATCGGGCTCAAACTGAATAAAGTCAAAGAAGTCCTGCTTCTTGTTTGGGACTCAGTCATAAGAAGTGCAAATTCCGTGAAGTTCATATTGCAAAATAAGTGATATCACATTATACACTCAGCTCTGTTGAATGGCTGAAACAGAAATGGGGCGTCTTTGGCAGCGTGCAGTCTTCTCCATGGAAAGCAGCTGTCTTCTTTCCTCCACGCCCTGGGAATAGGTTGCAGCATGTGTTTCCCAGTGCAACCAGCCAGCTCTGGACATCTACGTATAGGGAATGAAAAGGTCTTGGGTTTTCAGCCCTTTTGGGTGGGAATTTTTAACATGTTGCTGTTATGTTGGAGATTGACTCATTGGAAGGGCTTGGTTTGAGATGTTTTGCATGTTTTCTGAACCGTTCAGCCGTTACAGGATAGATGCCAATTCACACAGACCCATGAAGTTTGGGCTGCAGCTGTAAGCTGTGGAGAAAACTTCCCTGAGATCGAACCACGTCACCAGTAGTTTTCTGAAGATGTTTCTTTGTGTGTCTTGCTATCACATTCAGTGTAGCTTCTGAAGGTTTTTGAATGTATTAATTAATGTTTTATTCTTAAGGCATTAATATGTAAGTACTAAAGAACTAAAATGCAAATGTAAAAAATGCTAAAATATGAGTGTGCAATACAAGTCCCATAATTATAAAACAGATGTGTATCTATTAAATTTCTGTTTCACTGTTTCATATCACAGTTCAATTGTAATTTCTCTTGGACAGGAAAAAACTATCAGTTCAGGTTACTTGCCCAAGTAAAGAACCCTAGTAGCATATTTTGACAGCAGTGTTAGGAAACTCAGGATTTTGTGATAAAAATTTTTCAACTGCAGTATTTGACAAACTGTTGCTGAAAGTTATTTCTCACATTGGCTTGGTAATAAATATATGTCACTATAGGAAGAGGGACTTATTTATAAACCCTTTATAGTAGCTAAAGTTTATGTCAAAGCTTTTGTTAGCTTTTGAAATGTTTAGGATATTTAAAAATTCAACATGTGTAACTAAGAACTGGAGTAAAATTAAGATACATACAATATATTGTATGTTCTTAATAGTGTACATATGATAAATGTGGAGAGCTTTTAGCTGTTAAAAGGTGGAGCCTGTAAATGAAGTGAGAAGCAAACCCAAAGGGAACTGACCTGTCTGAGTATCACTCTGGAGTCAGTAACCTGAAACTCATTATGAATCTGTATTCGACAGGGACACATCATTATAACACATTTCTATAATGAAATATCAAATTGAGAAATCTGGAAAGCAAGAGGTCATCTGGCAACCTGCTTCTGGATGGGAAGGATCACAGTGTGGACACTGACTCACCATCAAAATTCACAAGAATTTTGTGATGGGAGCCCCTCCTGACATGAACGGGAATGTTAGCTGTTGCTAAATGACAGGGTAGTTTGTGTTACAGATGTAAAACTACCCAGAGGTTGTTTCTGAACTGGCAATGTTATGCCAGGAAAAAGTAACCAGATTATACTCAGACACTGCTACTACTGTATGGGAATACATTTAAAACAGTGGGGGAAAAAAAGGCAGACAATGCATATATTAGGAATTGTTCAATGCCCTGCTGGATATCTATTTAAAGTAGATGACTCCTCCTAATATCAATGACAAACTCTGGTGTACTGAGTTACAACACTTGATAAGGACACAATACATTGCTAACCACTTACTCCTTTGTTCTTTTTTTGTAGGTCAAGATGTTGTTAAGTGTAAAAAGTGTCTTATGGATGTATTCTACACTAGTTATAACATATATGCTACCTAAAGGTAAGTCTGTCATACACAGAACCATTTATTAAAATTAATTTTAGTGGTCCAATCAGTAGGGTATTTCCCAGGACTCGTGAAACAACCCATCCTCAGGAAATTCAGTTTCTGGTCTTACCTCTGCCACTCTTTTTGCTGTATTTTGTAACTAACTTTGTTTCTGTTTTCTCCTCACTGCCTTACTAATTTATATAGAAATGGATAGGTGGGTGAGTGTGTTTTTGACAAGGTATTTACATGCCTGTCTAATGTCTTCTGAGGTTTGTAACTGCCATTACTGTAATTCGAGTAACAATAAAGAAAGTGCCATAGGATTACAATGTGTAAAGCAAAATAGATTGCCTTCTCCAAATACTCAAGGATGCATCCTTTAACCTGTGCATCTGAAATGTTGGACCTGTTGGGCAGGTATGTCTTGTACCTTCATTTTCCCTGATCCACTAAGGAGCTCCTTGCAGCAGGTGAGGTCTGATGGGAGGTGCTGATTTTAGTGCAGGACAGACAGCTTCCATGGGAGCTCCAGCCTGGTGCCACAGGAGGAGCAGCAGGCAGTGCCAGCTGCATGGGAGCAGGAGCAGGTTCCTGAGACAGACATAGCCAGGCTGCAGAAGTGGTGCAGTGAAATGGAGGAGTTTTTGGCCTACAGGAGTGTCGCGGACCGAGATGAGTAAGGCCGTGACCCAGAGTAGTCTAAAAAAGGGAAAATAAAAGGAAACAGCCCCAAAAGCACCAAATTGGAAAGTTTGGCATACTTCCCAGTCATATCCCAAAGTGCTCATGTAGGTTGTGCCACAACAGCCTCATGGGCCTAGAGGTCACAGTTTGCACCCTCTCTGTATTCAGGGTGGAAGGTGCCATGTGTAAGTGGGATACAGGGGAAACCAGTAGCCCCAGTTTATGGTTTGCTCTGTGATCTGCTGAGGGGCAGTTGGGGACATGTCTCTGGAGTGGGCAGTCTGGCTGCCAACCTTCTGTTGTGGGGTGGGGGGGCTGCCATGAGCTAACATGGGGGCAGATCCCTTGACTGCTGGGATCTGGAACAAGGACATGTTAGAGCAGCTGCAGGTATTTGGTTTGGATGGAAAGGAGGAACCCTTACTACTTGGTGATTACATGTTAACTCTGAAGTATGTATTCATGTGTGGTTGCCATGGTTATTTGAAAGTTTGAGTCCAACCCTTAGTAAGGAAAAGGTCCCTGTAGCTGCTGCAAACTCAAAATTAGGATAATAGCTTTCCTAAAACTCGAAGCAGAATTTTTCTTGATTTCCCTGCTGGCCCCCCCAACTTTTCTTTCCAGGAGCTCTTCAAACTGACTTTAGCTTTTGGTAAAATAATTTCTTTTCCCTCCAGCTTGAACATTGTTGCTAGCAAAGTCTCTAGGTAGTCTGGTAAGATAAAGGAAAAGACCATTGTGCTTAGTGGAGCCAATTGAAAAAAAAAAAAGTGTTTTTTTTCCCTCAAGCAGGTTGGGAGCACCATCCTTAATTATTTCCTACCATCATTTCCTCTGTAAAGCTAGTTTTGTTTTTCTAGGCTTCATTAAACATACAGCAGGCTGGGACAATTAGACTTATCCCCAGGGACAACAGACCCACAGCTTCAGGCAGGGTGCATTTTCTTATTTGTGGGAGGCTGAGAGTGATTTGGTTATTAAATGTCAAGCTTTATTTTTTTTTTCTTTCCCCCTCAGTTTTTTTTACTTAATAAAATGTCTGTAAGTGTAGGCTGATGTATAGATCTGGGATCCATACCTGACATGTAATAATTTGTTTGTGTGAAGCAGTTGGAGAGGCAAAGTAAGCAATTGTCAGGAATGCAATGTAAGTCTGCATGGTGAATTTGGAAGTTTTTATTGGATAAGCTACTTATACTTAAAGGAGACTTACAAGAAAGAAGGAAGAAAGAAGGAGAGAGACTTTACCAGAGTGGACAAGGGATAACAGTTTTAAACTGAAAGAGAGTAGGTTTAGGTGGGACCTAAATAATAAATTTTTCACAGTAATGATGGTGAGACACTGGAACAGGTCACCCAGAGAAATTGCAGGTAGGCCATCCCTGGAATTGTTCAAGGTCAGGTTGGATGGGGCTTGGAGCAACCTGATATGCTGGAAGTTGTCCCTGCCCATGGCAGGGGGGTTGGACTAGATGGTGTTTGAAGGTTCCTCCCAAACCAAACCACTCTGTGATTCTAAGGTACAGCTTTCTTTAAGGCAGAAATGTGTATTTTAAGATACAGGGAAAAAAAAAACCCAAAACCAATAAAACCTCAGAAAAACAACCCCCCTCTAAATGCTGCTAACAATAATTATCTTCAAAATAGAGTAAAGGGTAGTACATCACTCATATGAGGAGAGGCCTAAAGGTAAGATTTTACCTGCAAATCAGCCTTAGGATGGAGAATATGTAAGGAGATAGAATAAGTAAGGCAAAGGAATCTGACAATAAATGTAAACTGAACTTTTCTGTTATGACCTATTGAAAGTCTTTTATACTCAGGGCATAGTTCCATGGCCAGTCTGATTGCGTTTGCATTTCAGCACTAGATGGGATAGTTCTGCCCTTTTTCTACTCCCTAGTAGTAGTTTTCATGCTTTCTTTGTGCTGACAGTACTGTTTTTGTGGGTATATGGCCAGCTGAATCAGGTGAATGACTTGTTTGAAAGAGCATATGGCATATCTTGCAGGTTATTTTTCCACTGGATCAGGCACACTGCCTTGTGCAAATGCTAGTGCTGGCAGAATGCAGAGATTGGGAGTGTATCACTGGAGGTGGGGAGTGGGATGGATCCCTAGAGTGGTTGAACATGGGATGGCACCTTTAGATGTCTGCTGACTTTCTCCACCTTCTGTTACTTCTTAAATGGCTCCTGTTGTCTCCAGAATAGAATTTTTAGTACTTAAGCAAGTTCTGTGGGAACATTCCAGTAAGGGCTTCTCAGGAATATAGCCCAGGTTCTGGCTGGTCCTTATTTGCCTGAATCTTTCAGAAGGGATTCAGAATGACCCTTATGTTCCTAGAACACACTGCAAACTTTGTGGGTTTTATTTTTAGAAGCTGGGGACCACAATTTTACTATAGTCTTAAACATGTTCAACATATGGCCACGGTGAAGAAGACAACGATGGAAACATTTTTCTTTTTCACGAATTGATCCAATAGACTCTGTGGGATCAACTCACATTCTTCTGCTTTGCAGAAATGTCAGTCAGTTTGTGTAACAACATTTTGAGGATGAGTGTTACAAGTTTACTTAAGATCTTTACAAGTACAGCTGTTTTTTATTGTTGTTTGCTTAAGAAAATACTCTAAAAACATCTCCGCATTTTGAAGGGTTAGACGTCTTAAGTTTTTTGTTTTGTTTTGTTTTTTTTAAATCCTGAATTTGAATATAAAATTTAAGCCTTTAAATCCTTCATGAAACACAGGTTCCCAATCTTCCATTTCCACAGTGGATTGGATCAATCCATGTGGTTTAGTCACTTCCATATAACACATTGCAATATTTGCTTTAAAAAGTTTTCAGGCAAAATTGTTCTGAAAGTTTTAAATTTTTCTTTAGCGAGCCATATGGGAAATTTGTCAAAATCTGCAGCTATTTTAAAAGTGTAAATCCTGGAGTCTGTGAGTCTTAGTATTAAGTCATAGCAAAATTGAAGCTTAATTTAGAACACAGCAATTTATAAGATGGCCAAGTTTTATGCATTCACCACTATTCATTATTCCCATCTTTCTTTTCTCTTTCACTTCTCATCTTTGTGGATGGTCACATTCATGAATACCTAGCGTGTTTGCATGGCATGCTCATTAGGTTTTATGTAGCCACAGAAGTATTTTTCCTTTGAGGGCAAATTGAGAATGGTCTTGCATGGCTTCTTTGAGGCTTTAAATTCTCAGAAGATGTTTTTCAGGAAGGCAGCAGGAAATATGGTGTAAGCTTCTGGGGTCACGGGAGTGCCCTTCTGCAAGACCTTTGCTGTTTGCTCTGGTACATCTGAAGGATTAGTGACAGAAGCTCACAAGCAAGGTTTATGCCTACTGCTAGTGTGGCATGTTCTTGCTTTGAGCAAGCTGGTGTTAAAATATTGGGCTTTACAAGATGGACCTTGTGATTTACAATCAATGTTGCTGTTTTAAGCGTTTATTTTCATGCTATGAGTAAGGATGCTTCCATGAAAGCCCTGTAATCCAGAAGACAGTAGAAGTCCCCTAGGTTGCAGTGAATGGCATGTTCTTTCAAAAGTATAGAATTATTACACCAATTTAAACATCAATTTATCTGATCATGTTTATGTTCTCTATGTGCTATAAAACGTGTGCATGCCTGTGATGTTTGCATACATTCTGTTGAGTTCTGCAGCTGAGGTTTATATTTGCCTGGCTTCCTGGGACTTTCTTGCAGAATATGAAAGTAGTTGGTTTTCCATTACTCTATGCCTCTTTTTTTGCTTGCTCAGACAAATCACTTGATAAAGAATTCAGTGAGGGTTTTTCTTGGGTCTCATTCTGTTACCTCTGTTTCACATAGGGTTGTAAGCGGTGCATTCATTTTAATTTGTCATTATCTTCATTAAAAGATTTATGGTTAATGAAAAGGTTTCTCTTTGGCTCAGCGTTAATAGTCAGATTAACAGAACACAATTTCATTGATCCTTTGCTGCTGGTAGGCAGGGCAGCGTAACACACCTAGGCAGGTTGTTGATGAACTTAAAAATGAGATTCAATTGTTTTTTCTCCTAAATTTAGCTTAAATATAATCTTTTATTATTTAAGCATGTGGTTTTGGTCTGCCTACTCAGTAGCAACATTCGGTACAGTTAGCTTAATTACATAGCAAAATTGCCTCTCTAAGCACTGTCACTTCATGTAGAGTATTGTTTTCTTCAGGCTTCTTCTCCATTACAGATCTACTGGTCTGGTTGCTGTGGCTAATGTAATAGCCACAAGCCACAAGGGCAAAATTCTCTCTCTTTTAAAAAATTTTTTTAAGATTTATTTTTAAAGAATTCTGTAACATTTAAAACAGAAAAAATATACAAATTCTAGGGAAATATATTTTGTTCTCAAGCGACAAGTTCTTCCGTAGCTTGTTTCCCACTTCAAAATAAAGATCATAGAACCATAGAATGGTTAGAGTTGGAAGGGACCTTAAAGATCATCGAGTTCCAACCCCCCTGCAGGAGCAGGGACACCTCCCACTTGATCAGACTCCTCAGAGCCCCATCCAACCTGGGCTTGAGCGTTTCCAGGGGTGGAGCTTCCACAACTTCTCTGGGTAGCCTGTTCTGGTGTCTCACCACCCTCACACTTAAAGAATTTCCTCCTGACCTCTAAGCTAAATCTCTCTTCTTTCAGTTTAAAACCATTACCCCTTGTCCTCTCAGTACAAGCCCTTGTAAAAAGTCCCTCCCCAGCTTTTCTGTAGGCCCCCTTCAGGTACTGGAAGGCTGCAATGATGTCCTTCTTCAGGCTGAACAGCCCCAACTCCCCCAGCCTGTCCTCATAAGAGAGGTGCTCCAGCCCTTGGATAATTTTTGTGGCCCTCCTCTGGACATGTTCCAACAGGTCCACATCTTTCTTGTGTTGGGGGCTCCAGAGCTGGATGCAGTACTCCAGGTGAGGTCTCACCAGGGAAGAGTAGAGGGGCACAATCACCTCGATCTGCTGGCCACACTTCTTTTGACACAGCCCAGGATGCAGCTGGCCTTCTGGGCTGCAATTGCACTTGGGTGGCTTACATCCAGCTTTTGGTCCACTAGTTCTCCAGGTCTTTTTCCACAGGGCTGCTCTCAAGTGTGTCCTCCCCCAGCCTGTATTCATATTTCGAGTTACCTTGGCTCAGGTGCAGGATCCTGCACTTGGCCTTGATGGACCTCATGAGGTTCACCTGGGCCCACTTCTCCAAGATATCAAGGTATGTGTCATTGGTAGGACTTTGCAACTGAAATGCAAGACTGGGAGGACTTAGGGCAGTTTTCGCTGGGTAAAAGAGGCATGACAAGGAAAACTGGAATTGCTATTTTTATTTTTTTAAAGAAAGAGTGTGCCACATGCCATCATCCCAATGCTAAACCAATACAAATGCAGAGCCATAGCTTTAGGTCTGGGACAGTAAGAAGCTGTTGCAAAATCCTATGCAGTAAATTAGACCTGACAGGAATGACTTCTGTCAGGACATGGGAGGAGTTTTTTTTCTATACTGTTCCTGCTATGTATTCTGATGCTGGGGATATTTAAACAGGGGAAGACAACAAAAATACCCAACTGCTAAGACATGCTGTCTACTGAGTCAGCTCATAATCTGACTGCTTGGTGCTGCTCTCAGCCTGACTTTTCTGTCCCATAATCTTGTACAAATCTCCCAGAATTTGATGGGAGTTCTGCCAGGATGTGTGTTTGCAGCCTAGTAATTTGGACTTAGCCCTGTATTTTACTTCTTTATTGTGTATGTATTTTCCCTAATAAATTAATTATGCATGGGTGATACATATTAATTAGCATCAGAAAAAATGCTTATATTAATTGTCAGACAGCTTAGTTGTTTCAAAACCATCCTCTTGTTGGAGACAACATGATGTTACAAGTATTCCAGGTCCTACATGGCGAGGTGGAGGTATGGTTTTAGCAAATACTTGCTTTTTTCAGCTGGTGTTCCAATTTGCAAATGGTCACAAAACATTTTGTTCATGTTTTTGCCTGTCATGTCCATTCTAAGGAACAGTCTATCACACTGAAAAGGAGATGTAACATGGAATATAAGCATAGGGGAAATGGTAAAGGAACAAAAGGGGTATATTAATAGAAGACATTGGTGCTTTCTACATTGGCCAGTAAATTCTGCTTGACTAACTAACTTGGACTGCTGCAAGAAATCCAGCTTTTTGGAACTGTCTGGGAACATCCCTTAATTTCATGTTTCAGTGCCAAATGTTGTATTTCTTTTTTTTCAGTAGAGAAAATCTTCTCCCCTTTATCTCCCCTTCCCCTCTATCTCCCCCTCCCCTCCTCTTGTCAAAATAGAATGCTTTTATATAGTGTTTTATAATGCTTTCTACAGTTAGATGGGAATGTTTGAGCCACATAGTCTCCTTTTCTGGGATGTAGCTCAATTTAGGATAGACCTAGTTTGCATATCATGATGATATGTGCTGTTTGCCAAAGATTTCAGTCTTCTGATGTGAAAACAAAATTTTAAAGAGAGGAAATTTCCTCAGGGTTCATTCTCAAATGTTTATTAAAACTCTGTCAGTCAGGATAATTATAACTAGGTAATTTTTCATTTAAGAAGTTCCTGTAATGTATAGATGACAAGAGATCATAATTAATACTAAATATTTTTAGGCTGATTTTAATCTCCCACCTGTGCATATTGGCAGTAATTCCATCACAACTGATAGGACTGAGTATTCATTCTGCTTCTTTATCTCTACTCCACTGTAACTCAGTGAAGTTTCAAGAAATTAAAGGTGATATAAAAGGCAGTGGTGTTTCCATAGTGTACATCTTCAGATTAAAATCTGTCCTTTCTAGTTTTTGGCAGTCAATTGATGCTGGTTGAGCTGAGTTGTTATTTCCTTATGGAAAATAAAGAAAAGAAACTCAGTGGATTTTTTTTTTTCCCTCTAAAGAAATGTGTATTCAGTCAAAGCTTTTCAGCTAGTCTTTAGTCTTCAGTAACTTCTACAGTCTTGTCTTCTAGCCGTGCAGATTGTCCAGTTGTCAGTTTTATATTGGATTTGTTTTTGTCTTTCTTTGTTTTACAAATGGATTCTTGCTAGGTCTAGACCCAAGATGTACGAAGTGATTAGTTTGTCTGACTGTTAAATGTGAGTTGCACCATCACTGATCTCTCTTTAGAAGTTGATGGAAGAATGAAAATCTCACCACATCTGAATTGCAGAGTGAGCACCTTGCTGGTAAATGTGCTCAGACAGTGCTGTTCCATGTGAACTTTCCAGCTGAGCTTTGGGTGCAAACAGCTGTTTTTGGCCCAGCACTACCCCATTGTACTTTCTCTGGTCTAATCAGTTCTGATAAAGTAATCTTGAGTGTATCTGCATTGTGTTCCCAAGAATTTCTGGTTAGGTAGGCAAGGATGGGAAGGACCTAAGGACTTCTATTCAAACTTCTGGGTCTTCCTTGTTCAGTCCATTTTTGGGGGTTATTTTTCTAATTAGTACTTTATTATTAAAATGCTTGGCCATCAAGCTAATGATTCTTGTATTTAAACTTTTTAGATAACAGTATTAATACTTTACCCTGTATAAAGTAATCTGTCTCTGTCAAAAGAATCAAATTAATGAGAAATTTCCTTTTTTTCCTTCTTCTGCCCCCGACCCAAATAAAAATCAACAACAAAAAAAACAAACAAAAAACCAACAAACTTCTGTTATTTATGGGGAGATGATATGTTTGATTATAGATAAATCACTAGATAATTTTCATATGATGGTGTGTCCTATTTAATGTCTCATTCTGTTGGTGGCTTGTATTTGAAGTTTTATTGATCTTCTAGAATTTATTAATTTTAGCTCACTTAAAATAATGATTAGCATGTTCCACCTTCCAAAAAATGTTAAGAGTGCAGGACAGTGAAAAAGGTAAGATAGATACTGTTGTGCATCAGCTTTTAATCTCCATTAAGCCATTATATATGGTGAAATAATGTTTCACCATAAAAAAAATAAATCTGACAGAAATAATCTCTTCAGACGGTTGCTGCATGCAGGCTGGATGAACAGTAGTCAACTTTCCCCTCAGGATATTGTCAGATGGAAGCATTTCACTGTAAAGTGTTTGCAGCTGGGGATGTCATAAAAAAATGATAAAGGTCCTATCATGTCAAGTCTGAGCCAAGAAGGGACTTTCTGTGCCCTGCACTTCCTTCTTTACTTTAACATCCTGAAATACTTCATTTCTGCAATGTGTTAAAGTCCCCGAGGCTACAGGGGAATAATTTTAAAATAATAACTTTTTGGGACAATCTCTCTGTGAAGGCTTTTATTTCAGCATGTGTTCAATAAAATGAGTTAACCCTTGAAAGAATAATGGAGTAAGGGATGTAATGTGTGCAAAGTCATGGGCTAAGTTATATGCTTAGGACAGGAGCAAATTGAGCAAGCTACTGTGAGGCGAGGCAAGGTGTAACCCTGAGTAGCTCCCCTGTGTCCATGCTTTTGGCCAGTAGTAGGTGTGAAGTAGCTCACCATCCTTCACACAGAATGATCTTCCTTCTATGAGGTAAAAAACCATAGCTTTTACTGTTCATCTCTCATCTAAAATTTCCAGTTTCTGAAGATGGTCAAAAACTTGGTGACTGTAACAAGTGGAGAAAACAAGTCAGAGAGCAGTGCATTACATTTGCCCAAAGAGAAGAGGGCTCCACCTGCAGCCTGTGATACTGGTGCACACTCTTTTTTAGCTTACACTAGTCAGTCTTGCTACAGATCAGCAAAGGTTCATGGATTTCAGGTCTTGCATGTTTGCGAATCATTAAATAACAATTAAATGTGTCTGTTTCGAATTTTGCTGTTCCACTAATGTGTTTTCTTTCTCCTTTCTCTTCCCCCTCCCTCCCCTTTTTCTAGTTAAAGCAGAAAAAAAAACCCTGGTAAAGGGATCCCTCTCTGGAACTTCAGTCCTGCCATGCTTCTTTTCAACCACACCCACTATAGCCTCCAGCTATGCAGCCGAGTATCTTCGAATCAAATGGTCCAAGGTTGAACTGGATAAAAGTGGAAAAGATGCAAAAGAAACCACAGTCATGGTAGCCCAAAATGGCAACATCAAAATAGGTCAGAACTACAAAGACAGAGTGTCTGTTCCCATCCATTCAGAGGAGACTGGAGATGCTTCCCTGACTTTCTCTAAGCTGCGTGCGAGTGATGCGGGGGTGTATCGCTGCGATGTTATGTACGGAGTGGAAGACACACAAGGCATTGTCTCGTTGGCTGTGGAGGGTAAGGATTTATCTATTTCATTTCTAGTCAACAGGGATTCTAGTTAAACTGGTAAAAGTTAGTAATTAACCTATAGATAGCCTTTAAAGGAGTGTCTTCGGCAATTTGCCCTTCCCTAACTGTTCACTCTTCCCATTATCTTTCTGGTTTTTATTATTCTTATCAATCTTTGCCAGTCCTCTCTCATTTCTCACAACTTTTGAGGAGGCTACTCTTGATTCCTGGAACAAATGGTGTTTGCTTATTCCCAAAGTAGTTTGATAATTTAATTGGGTTTAAACCTTTGCAAGACGAGCTCCATCTTTTAATGTTGGTTTTTTTTAAATTATTTTTGGGATATACCTCTGATGTTTTCTCAAACCATCATTTTTGAAACATGATACATATTGTACATATATATGTCTGAAAATGTCAATGTCCTTACAAGAAGAGATAGACTTGGCAGGCTGAAGCAGTTTTTTGTTTGTGTAGGATGAAAGGAAACAACTGCCTTGCTACTGAAGCTGTGTTTGGCCTGTCTTGCCATTTGATGTACAGAACTGTAATGCCAGCAAAACTGGGAGGCACTTTTTCTGTGATAGGAATGTCAAGCACAAGGGAAGAGTTTCTTTTGTCCCACTAATAAAGGTTGGATAGGTAGGAGGAAATCCATGTGACAGAAGTTGCAGGAAAACAAATATGGAGGTGGCTGCTAATGTGGAGGATCCAGGGTGAAGAGTTTGCTTGTCATCACTATAAGGAAGTAGCCTCCAAAACACTGAGGGGGAGACAGGACTTTGAAAAACATGTAAGTGGCAAAAGGAGCATCTGTAGGTATTTTTCTCTTAAGAGCCTGCTTATACAGCACAGTGAATACTATATAGAGACTGCTGCAGAGCCTGGTGCTATACAGCCCTCTCAGGTTGGCACTGAGCCTGAGCTAACAAACTGTGCTGAAAGGAAGGACATATTAGCCCTGGCTCTGTGCCATGTAAAGGCAAATTCTAGACCCAAGTTACACTCTGTGCTGAGAACAACACTGCTGTGTGGAAGGACCAGCTTGTGTGAGCCTTAGTTTGGACTCTGCCTTGCACTCCTTTGCAGTTAGGTGTTTTCTGGAAGTTCAGTGTTTACTCAAATGATTGAATCCCAAGGCAAACATTAATATCTGCTGCTGAAAATTATGGTTTTGGCTAGGATTTTTTTTTGTGAGCTTAATACTGCATTGGTCTTCCAATATGCTTAACCTAACTTGAACATCCTTTTGGCATGGATTCAGTGAAAGGTTTTGAAGGTGTCATCTTAATTTGGAAATACAATAAATCAGTGTAACCATTAATGTCTGTATAACTTCATAAACTGTTCAGTCATAATGGCAAAAGCAAAAGAAATCCTGGTCTGAATGTTACTTTTCAGTGACTAGTGTACCTGGCATTCCTTATTCATTTTCAAGTACTCCCTTGTCTACATCTCTATATCCAACAGCAGCAGATGTTTACTACAATAAAATATCTGATCATTTATGGCAATATATTAGCTTCTGTGGTTAGTGCTCCTGTAAAACACTGGAATGAGATGAGATATTTTTTTGAATTGAAAGAAAATTTCACACACTCCATTTTCTTTCTGCAACTCTTCTTTTCCATGATTGCTTTAATGTCAAAATTTCAAGAGGGGGGAAAAAGTCAGATCTTGACCCAAATATAAAATAGCATGGTTAGATTCTCATTTGTGCACTCTCTTCTTAATTTTCTACACTAGGTAAGCAAATGCCATCTGTCAGGCTCAGAAGGATTTCAGGTGAAGGTTGCTGCTCAAATATGCTGCCCTCATTTCAGTCAGACTTTGTTTTTGTTTGTTTTTTTTTTTTTGTAATTTCAGCTTTTTTTTTTTAAATCATCAATATATTATATATACATATATATTTTTGTTTTATTAAAAAAAAGATAAATGCAAAAAAACCACCAGTCCCAACGGGTTTTTCTTTCCAATATGTTGTCTTTTCTAATTCACATGCCCAAGTGATAACAGTTGGAGAGACTTTGATCTTCTGTACAGCCTTTTTGTACATTCCTGGATGCCTGTGGTTAATGTAGTGTGGGGACATCTTCCCATGTTAATTGTGGTAACCTAAGAGCTCTGCATGGGTTCAGCTTTGGTCAGCAGTCCTGTATGCAGCTGAGGCATGCAGGATGACCCATGAAGTCCTGGTAAAATGGACACCAGTTTAGATGTTCTGTATGTTTTAAACTTACCACAATTGACACATAAAATGCATTTGTGTAGCACTCCTTCCCCGAGGGCTGAGCTGGCACATGTTGCTTTACCTTTTCAGTGTAAAGGTGTGCAGTGGTAACTCTGGCTCAGGTAGGACTTGCTTGATCATATAGCTTAACTGTAACGTTATGCAGAATAATTTCATTAAAGGTAGGAAGCTTCTGCAAAAGTCCCTGTGGGGGGCAATTTAGGTGTGGGAAGAAATGTTACTAATGCTTCAGAAAGTTCCTCTGTTCCTTTAAGTGCTGACACTGTTACGTGTGTTAAGTCTAATTTAACAAATGTCTCAGGGATGGCCAAATGAAGTAGGCCAAAGCTCATCTGCATCATTCTGCTGAAGCAGGTGAAATTGCTCTTTTGTTATCATAATCACTTTATGGGACTAGTATGCTTGTTTGTGTTTATATTTTTAACCCACGTACTGGAGTTATAGATAATTTCAGGATTTCCATTTGTTTTATGGACATGCCCTCATTTTGAACTTTCAAACAAGAAGTATATTCCAGCATCAATCAAGCCAGGTAGATAAGCTAAGCTTAGACAGCTGTGCTGTTTTTCAAATTAACCTTTGCAAGTAAGATAATAGATAACTGGGAAAGACAACTTGAATAAGAAAAAAAAAAAAATACCCTATTACTATTTCTGTCCTTCCATTTAGGTATGTTAGGAATACAAAACTGCTATTGAGGCTATTATGCATCAAATGTATGTATTGTACCAGTGATGGAATGTATTGTGAATGAAAAATTGGATGTCTAAGAAACAGTCATTTTCTCTCTAGCATAGTTCTTCCCAGGTTAAGCTGTACAAGGTGAACAGTTGGTATTAGTCGTTGAATGTAAAAAGTAAAACTTCCAATGCCTTCTATTTTTTTGAGGGAGAAGTCATGGCTTTATCTTAGACAATGCTGCATAGATCCTCAAGTGTTCACTTGCCCACCAATAGTTTACTGAACATAATTTCACAACCTTGATTTGGATGCTAAGTCTGAAATCTGGAAACCTGAAGTCAGGATGGGATCTATTACCCCTTTGACAATTTAAGGTCACATGCCTGGTCTAAGCTGAACATGCAGGTTCATGCTACCTTCAGCTCCACTCTGTTGAGGATCTTGGGTGAGATGAGCTCTCTGACAGTCCTTATCCCTGGTCGCCAATTAGACAGACTTAGATGACTAGGTTAGCAGTCCAGTCCAAGCTTCAGGCAAACTTTGGTGACTTGAATCCCAGAAAGGATTTTATAAAAGTATTGCTGTACCTCTCTCTTTCTGTGTTTATTGCCTCTGTCTTGTTATAACGAAGTCCACCTGTATAAAATAGTTTTGAGATACCTTGTAAAAACCTGACCTTGAAGTGCAATGTAACAGGACTCTGCCTTCTGGAACATAACTGAGTATTTAATGAAGTCCTTGTTTGGTGTGGTGCTATGGTGTCAGTCAATAAATAGTAACATGTATGATCAAGTATAATAAAAAAGAAAAAAATACAAACAAACCACTCATTTGAGGTGGTTTTTTTTTTTATTATCTGTGGAGATGATTTCACTTAAAGGGATGAAAATGGCAACTGGGATCCATCCAGTTCTGTTGCTTGTTTTTTCACATCTTGCCAGTGCATATGTTTTACCAATAGTGAGAGCATTTTATCCTTTTTTTCCTGATGTTTCAGGAGACATGTGTTTTCATGTGCTACTCTTTGCTAGTTTCTGTTTGATTCTGCTGCAAGTCTGAGGAACTTTTTTAGTCTCTTTAGTTTAGGGTTTTGTGTTGTTTTGGGTTTTTTTGTTTGGTTGTTGTTTTTTTTTTAAGCCAGTAAAGAAAATCCTAGGCTTAAAATACTGATCTTTTTAATGGAAAGAAGCAGCAATTAGGGAAGCAGAGTAGATGGTAATTCACATTTTCATTTTTATGCAAACTCTTCTTTCTTGCAGGCATTATAATGATAATAAATGGGAGTTGTTTCCAATGTGGGAACGCTGCCACTCAATTGTGCTGCTAGCCCTGAGAGATTGTGTGTTGACAACCTAATTGATTTATTCTCTCTACAGCCAGAACTCCCCTTTATTATCTCTTAAGTATGGCATTTGAAGAGATGCTTTCTTTAATCTTTTAGATTTATCTGTCTTAAAACCTCACTGCCTCTTGATGTTGAACTTCTGTGCTTCCTTGCTAACTACATTAACTTGGGCTGCTGCTGTTTTTAAGTTTGTGTTTTACTCTCCTGCTCCATGAATCCCAAGGAATCTCTGACTTGTGTATCTGGGAAGGAAAGAAAGAGCACAATGGGTAGTGGTAGTGGCCATCAAAGATGAGAGAGGGAAGTTTTATTTCTGAATGAGAAGGATCCAGGGTCTATGTGCGATGCACATCAGGAACATGGAAGCAAATGGGCTGATCAATCTTCTGTGTCCCTTGTGTAGGGCTGGGAGCATGGCAGCCAGTGGGCAGGCAGGTGAGGTTTCTTCACCAGGCTAGATGGTGGACCCTTCGGTGGGAGAGGTCTGAGCCCAGGCAGCCCATGGCATGCCAGTACACGTGGCATGCTAGAGCCCAGGATGGTGGTAACACTTGTGTGACCTAGTACGTTGCTGTGCAGGGATAACGGGTGGAGCAGGTGATGCCACTGTGTGGTCAGAGATTAATACAGATGTAGTAAAGAAGTCCTCCCCTGAGAAAAATACAGCTAAAGCTCAGCATCAATGACTTTCCTTATCTGGACCAACTTGGTCAGAGGAGCTCACAAACACCTGCAAGCAACTGCAAGGCTCTGTGAGGATGTACACAAAGATTTTGCACAGAGGAGGAACGTGGGAGTTAGTGCAAGAAGTCTCTGTCCCTGGAGAGCTGGAGGCACTGGGGCTGACAGAGCAGAGGGGTTGGTATGTGCTTTCTGTCCCCAGGATGAGAAGTTCCCTGAGGCGTTTGGCAAGGGAGTCCCTGCTGATGCAAGGCGAGCCTGCTCTTCTCAGTTTGCCAAAGCCTAAGACAGGGGTCAGAAGATGGGTGCAAAACCTCCAATGAGGAACACGAATTATTCATGCAGGAAGCTGAAAACGCTGCCCTCTTCCTTCCTTTCATACAGTTCGAGGTCCTGTAGCCTCTGTTTTGGCATGTATTTGTAATGTAAATTGTCTCCTGGATTAAAGGCAAGGAGGATCGCCAAAACTGCGTGGTTGCTTTGGCAGTGGGTTGAGGGTTATATCAGGGGTCTGCACGACAGTAGCCAAGGCCTGAACATAGAAATTAACAGAATAAAAACCACTACAATCATGATCTTTTCTCTTTAGATATTCTTTGCTGTGTGAAATAACTTATGAAATCCAGGCTTTGTGTTACTCCAGGAGTTCATCTTGCAGCACTGTGCATGGACTAGTTAAAGTGAACTGTAGTTTATTAGCTGTACAAGGAGTCCTTCTCCTGCAGTTCCACGAGGCTTGGCAAGTGATAAAGTAAAGTTGAAATCCAAATCTTTCAAGCCACAGAACCAGGCTTTTACCTATGGAAGCTCTAGTTTGTTAAAAGTGAAATACTTTACATATTTGTTTTCTGATCTAAGATAGGTAAATAATTAAAAGATATTATCTCTTGCTCAGACAGAAGTGAATTTTGGATGCTACAAATTACTTTCCTGTGAGTGCTCTTTCTTGCAGATGCTGCTACTCCTTCCTGTAATTACACTGACTTTGTTTGCCAGATGTTCAGTGACAACATTATACTGCTGTAGTCTGTTTTCCAGTTGCTTTATTTGTTCCTAGGGCAACTCCTTTCTTGCTTTTTCTTTCGGGAAGGAAATAGACAAAGAGAAAAAATCCTTTACAAATGTTTTAAAGTGCAAACGCTTGGACAATGGATTTTGTCCCTCTCTCTCTCTGTCTAACTGAAACAATGAAAGTCCTGCACTTTAATCTTCTTAGCCCCAGGGGGTCGTCTAATTATTGCAGCTGTTGCACAGGCTTATACATACTGACATCCTCCTCCCATTCATCTTGGAGGCTCTTTTATGTCCATTAGCTTCTCACTGGAAATGGAAGAGCCTTCAATTCTAAGAATAGGTGAAGTTTACCTTTTGGATCAGAGGGAGGAGAACAAAGCATTCTCCAAGTTCCTTTCCAGGATTTACAAATGACCAAAGGCTCTTCCCAGCCCGGCAAAAGCTACTTTAAATGGGCAGTGATTTTTAACTCTTTAGTTGTGCCTTCTTCAGGTATCACAGGGTCCCAAACATAGCCCAGCTAGGAAGGATGATGGTTGTTTCCAATATGTAAGAAATGAGAAGTGAGATAGCTAGTTGTGGAGAATGTACTCATATATTCAACAGTAGGAAGCCTTAAAAAAATTACAAGTTCAGTTAAATTTTTTGCCATCTCCTACTAAGTTAGTAAGCCTTTTTGTTGTTGAGAAGCAGTGCTCTTGTGCCCACTTCCAATCACACAGCATCTGTTAAGCCATCCTGCAAAAAAAAAAAAGGAAACACTGTGAATTCATATAAAATACATTTTAATTAAAATCAAAACAACAAATCGGATTAACAAATTGCTTTATATCCTTGGGCATTTCTGGTTTGACCCTGAGTTATGGAGTGAGTGTCAAATCTTACGTACTACAGAAATGCCAGTGCTACCAAAAAAAGAAGTTTATAATGTTTGTGTATATTCAGCAATACATGCAGTAAAGCCAAGATGCCCAGCTTGTGAATGCTATTAGGAGTTCTTATGAGTTCATTCTTATGATTCGGGGTAAATGTTTCATCCACTTCTGTTGTGAGTTCTGTAAATCTTGCCCATTTCTTATGTCTAGATCCAGAACACCAAACAGGTCACTTGAACTTATGTTTATATTTACTACTGTACCACTGAAGATGCTCATTTATACCAGCGCATAAACTTCTCACTCTGCCAACCAATGTTACTAAATTGTGAATATATTAAGCCAAATATTTTAACAAATACCACAGCTTAAAAAAAAAATAAATATCTACAAATAATGTAGATTCTACAAAAAATGTGCTCTGTGTTGGACATGCAATAAAGGACTGTGTTTTTTAGGGTTCACAAAGCAAAAATAGGCACACACACAGCTTATATAAATATATATATATACATGCACACACAGTATGTATAAATAAAGTTTTGCTCAGCTTGTGTATGTGTAAATTTGCCCTAAATAGGTAGTGGATGGTGCCCTATAACTAAAGAAAGTGCAGGGATGCACCAGTAGAGCTCTCTCTTTGACATTTCCTTTCAGTCTCTTCTGGTATAGATTTCATGTTGATAAGAAAACATGCCTGAAACTGTGCTCTAGCACTGTGGCTGTCTGGAGCAGTGTGGCCCCCATCCAGGCTATTATGCTCCTTTGGCTCCCAGCATGGGATAAAGATGCCCATTGGAAGTTGTCCCTGGTCTTTGCTAGCTCCTGAAGTCTTCCCAGAAATTGTTTGGAAGAGTGTTATGGGGCCCAGGCCAAATACTGCAGTGATCTAATCTAACAAGTTAACAGTATTGATGACTGAATTGTGGGTACCTGGAAAATTTAATTGATTAATATAAGCATAGACATAATTTTTCAGGGTGTATTCTTCATTTGTCAGTGTTGCCAAACAATGCTTGGGTCCATTTGAAGCTGAAATTACATTGTTGTTTTGAAGAAGCACTGTTTGTGAGAGGTTCTGTCAGTGGTTCTGAAAAGGCATTTTATGGGGATGCTAGTGGTCTGTAAGCTTCCAGTTAGTGGCTGCAGCTGGAGTGTGACTGATGATTAAATGATGAAATATGGGGATTCCCAGTGTTTCTTCTTCTATTTCCTATTTCTCTGGCGGTGTCTTTGATAAAATTATCTGATTGTCATGGTTTGACTCAGGATTGCAATTAAACCAGAGACAACAATGCTCTCAATCCCCTCCCCCTCCCACCCAGGTAGGGAAGGAGAGAGAGAATTAAGAAGAGAGGCTTAGCTGGATTGAAAACTAAATGAGACAGCTTTAATTAGATGTACAATTATATACAAGTATGTTCAGGAATCTGCAGAAGCCTCTTGCCTCCCCCCCACCCCCAGCAGCTCCCCCCGGCATCTCCTGAGCTGTGAGCAGTCCTGAAATGTCTCAGCCCACAGGCAGGAGATAAGGCAGAGCAGACAGGGGCTGGGGTATGAGGGTTATGAGCTCAGAGCCTGGGGTGGATGGTGATGGATGGATGGAGTCCTCCCCAGACACCAGCCATGGACGGAAGAGAAGGGAAGAAGAAGCAGGAAGGAAGTTGTCTTCTGTGATCTCTGACCTTCCTCGGAGCTTACGTGGATCTATGGAATGGAATCCCTTTGGTCAGTTCTGCTGTCTGTCTAGTCCAGCTCCCCATGGGGGGGTCACAGATACAATTCTCCTGCCCCAGTAGCCTCTGTAGCAGCAGAGCTAAGAAGTGACCTTGGAGTCTCAGCAGAAACATAAACATTCCAGTGTTATCAGTCCACTAGCTGGAACACTTGCTGCTAGTTAAAAGAGAGCTTACTGAAGGAAAAAAAATCAGTAAAAGGAAAATTAGCTTCATCCTGGCTCAAACCAGGACACTGATGATTGAGTTTTAACCTATTTTTGAGTAGTTTTCAGATAATGTATTCTATTTTAATTTCAGAAACTTCCTTAGTGAATCACAACAAAAAGAAAAAAGTGTGTTTTCTTTTTATTTGCCATATCCAGACCTTTGATAAGTGGCAAAATTTTACTGGACTTGTGTACATGAAAAAAAGTATTTCTAAATGTGTTGGAACTTCTTGAATCAACATTTTACTAAGTTACCCAGATTTCTATTTAATTGTAAATTAGCAGATTTCTTCCATCTTTCAACAATGCTCTAATAACAAAGACTTGTTGTTAAAATCGTTATTGCTACAATGCCACCATTTTTCCAAACGGTATTACAGTATGTTATTTCCTCATCATGAAATACTGCAATAAAATCATCAGAGAATAGGGACATTTAATGGTTGTTTTTCTTGCTTTGTAGCCATTCTGTGTAGTGGATGTTTTATGGTGTTGCAATGCTTCTGAAAATTTTAGAGTGCAATGAGTGAGGTTGAATGTTAATTTTCAGAGATCATCAGGGATGTACTTTTGCTGCTGTAAGAGACACTGGTAATAGGAGGGAAGTGATTTTGCAAGGTGGAATATCTGTTTTCTGCCACTTTTGAGTTTATGTCCTTTTTTAGCTTGTTTTAGGTGTGCATATGTAGCTGTAGCTGAATTCAGTGGGGATTATGTTTATATAGAAAACAGAATGTGGCTTCTAGACAGATCCTGTCTTAACTAAAACCATTTTAACTCTAGGCTCCCTCTCCAAACATCTGATGTGCTCAAGTAAGTTCTGAAATTTTCAAGATTCTTTCCAGAGCCATAAAGGGCCCAAATTAAAGCAAGCTTTGTTTTGTCTGTATCATTTGTAGTGTGTACAGGAAAACAGGATTATGAAAAATTAACCAACAGCCATATATTTATAAAAGTTATATTTTTAGTAAGCTTTGATGCATAGGAATAGACTTCAGGGCCATAAGTGATTAATGACTCTGCATCAAAAGCACAGTTTGATGGGTGTCCCCATTAGTCACATGTCTCCCTGCAGCTGGCAGACCTCAGGCACTCGGGGGATCCCCCCTTCAGTGCTGGCACTTCTGCATGCAGTTACAGGAGCTGGCTGCTTCAGAAAGTCTATTTTAAAGCCCACTTTTTCATAGGGGTAGGTGTGCTTAGCCTTGTCTGGTCACACAGTTTGTCTTGCAATTGAATGTGTCAGTTAAGCCAGTGTGTCAGGTAGTGCTGCTACTATAAACAATCTTGCCTGCAGTGCAGTGAGCCAACCAGCACTTGGAACTGGAAGACTTTGGGTAACTATGTGGTATCACTGACATATTTTAGCATTTTTTCTCCCTTCTCATCACAGTTTTCTCTAATACAGCAGTGAAAATACATATGGGGTTTAATTACTTTTTTTGCGTGTACAATGAATGTAACTTCATCAACTATTAATAAAATGAGGTGCTATATAATTACTGGTATCAACCACTAAAGGGGGGGACATAATTTATAAGATAGCATATTTCTTAGCCTTTTACTATTTTTACTGTATCCATCTCTTTTCAGCATTGTAGCAATACCAAGGCGAAGTTGCAGTGTGATGGTGCTTGCAGAAACGATGCAATATTTATCACTAATATAAATGCTTTTTGCCTTTCAGGTGTTGTATTTCATTATCGTGCAGCAACCAGCAGGTATACTCTGAATTTTACACAAGCTCAGCAGACTTGTCTGGACAATGGTGCTGTCATGGCAAGCCCAGAACAACTGAAAGCAGCCTATGAGGATGGATTTGAGCAATGTGATGCTGGCTGGGTGTCTGACCAGACTGTTAGGTGAGATATTTAAAAAGCCTTTTGACACAGTTTCCCAAAATTAATATGCTTAGCCTGTACAAACTTAAAACGCTGACTTATCCTAATAATAAATATGAGCATGCTGCATTTTCAGGTACCCAATAAGACATCCAAGGATTGGCTGCTTTGGAGATAAAATGGGAAAAAAAGGAGTCAGAACATACGGGCGCCGTTTTCCTAATGAAACTTATGATGTGTATTGCTATGTGGAGCACATGGAAGGTAAGATAGGTCCATATTTACTCTGCACTGCAAATTTAAAAATGACTGGAAATTCTAATGTGGAAGGCAAAGAAATACGAAATTCTGTGTAGAGTAAGTTTTAGCTGGTTTGAATCTGAAGAGAATTGCTGAAGGAAGTGAACCTATGGTTTGTGGTCTGGCAGGCCTTAATTAAAGGCAAATGTGGAGTCTACAAAGAGACAGTCAGGTTTAAAGCTGCTATAGTTAGTGCAGTATATCTCACAAAAGTTGCTGTTGAAGCATCTTATTTTTTGAATGTTATAAAAGGATTTTCAAAGAAACATTTGATGTTTGAGAAACTATATATACAATGGATATATATATATAAAGATGGATATAGTACATGTGCTAACTGTATTATAGCTCATAAAGTATATAATTAAGGTTTTTATGTGTCCATGGCATAAAATTAGACAGATACTTAATTGCAATCCAAGTTCAATGATATCTTTTTTTAAAACAGAGCATATTAGCATCAAAAATAAACAAGCAGAAGCATTCCAGTGAGGAATCTGTATCTTCTTTAGTACAACTATAGCTTTTACAAAAGCTGCTCGTTAAAGGGCTCTAATGCAGCAGAGTGATAATTCTGTCATATGGTGGCTATGAACCATGGATCATTTTGTGAACACGATGGTGCCTTGTGGTCCGTGGCTCTATGATTGGTCTTTATTCAGCAAAGAGCTTGATGGTACAAAGGAAAACATGGTACATTTTCCTGTGGGCAGTTCTAGTTTGCACAAATCTCTGTGTTACAGGTGTGATGTTGTAATCCTTTCTTACAATCTGTCTTCTGCAAGTTAATTTACCTATGTATCCTTTCAGTGGGCATGTAGATACATTCCAGACACCAAATACCCTTATGCTTAGACGTTACTATGAGTAATTAAATACATATACTTAAAATATAAATGCAGAAATAGCCTTTCCTGTCCTGTAGCCTATTTTTTTTGGCTTTGTGCTGTTTATGCACATGGGAACTTCATTCTCATACAGAAATACTTTACAACCAGGACCAAAGCACTTTTTCCATTTACTGCAGTGGTCTGAGTGTGTTACACTGCATCTCTCTTGGCAAGTTTTTACTCCATAACAGTTTCACTGTTCCTTTCTAAAAGAATACTTTTAGTTCCTAATTAAATATCTTTGGGGATGATCCTTTAGTGGTACCAATTTAGTTTAGTGCTCTTGAAGTCAGCATCAGCCATGGCTCTGAGCAAGCCTGCTTTTGTATGTGTACATATATTTGTAACAAGCACTTGCAAAATTAAGTTACTCAGTGTTTGTTTGTATTCTATCTTAGAGCAGAAATAAATTAGATCATGCAAATTTTTATGCTGCTGATGAATTACAGAGACTTTAGTCACTGAAATCAGTAAGCATTTTTCTCTTAGTAGCTGAGGATCTGCCCCAGACTGTGTTCACCTTGGAGATTTATAAAGTACAAGCAATAAAAGCTTTCCAAAGACTCAAAAAACATCTAAGCTTGTGAACTCTGAAAATTAAGTGATGGAATTTTGTTAGTGCTCAGCACTGTCCTAATTTTACTTCTGTTCCATCTATATCTCTCAGTGGGCAGCACATCTGAACACCTGGAGTTCATAACATTGATCCTCCATCAATTCTTGATGGAATTGAATTCTAAATCGTCTCTGAATGAAGGCTTTCAAATTCAATTTGGGTCTTTCCTAGCTTACAAAAAGAAGTTTTAACTAATCTGTACCATTCCTGGGTAAAGAGCAACACCTTGTTCCTTTCTATCTTAAGAACAGAGAAGTGTAACTAATATGGAGAGGCTTATTCTGGATGCATGTCAGCCAGCAATTTCTCAGGATCAAATACTCTCACTGAACTTTTTAAAAAAAAATAAAATTAAATTAAAAACTGAAGACTCCATTTTGCTAAGAACAACCTGGAACCTGGGACAAGAATTAAAAATCTACATGGACAAGTCCTACACGGGCTTGTTGGTCTGGCTGGAAGGCCAGATTGACTACTTTTCCTTTGGGATCCATTGAAACTCTCCAAGACTATTACAAAGCCTACTCCCTGGTAACAGAATGCTCACAGAGATGGGTAGAGGTTCAGAATGAAATTCTGCAGGTGGCAAAGATGCCTGTGAGTTTAATTACTGTCCTTCCCAAAGGCAAAGTGTGTTTGACCTAGCTTTTATCTAAATGATTCTTAAAATAGGCATTTATAGGTATGTTCTAGGATCTTTGCTCCCAAATTAGGGAAAGAACGCTCCATCTAAGGCTTGTATATATTTTTCACTGAAGAGGATGTAAAACAAAGCAGTGTGATAAGTGATGAATATATGTTTTGTAATGTTAGTAGATAATAGCATTGCTACGAGAAGAACTTTACTGTGGTAGTAAGCTGAATCTGAGAAGAGAGGAGAAGTATCTTTGCACTTTTACCATTGGCTTCAAGAAAGCAGAGTCAGGTCAACACTGAGCACAAAGGAAAACTCATCCTTAAGCTATTTACATAACAGGAAGGCTGTACATCCTAAACCCTCTGCACAGGGCTTTTTATTTTTTTTTTTTCTAATTATACTGATCAATTTTAATGGCAGATTATTAGAATAGTATTCCAAAAGTACTCCCCCTGACACACCTTTTTTTCTGTTTCTTTGTTCGGGTTGTCTTTTTTTGTTGTTTTGGTTTGGTTTTTTTTCATATTTTCTCAGAAGTTTTCAAATGACCTGTAGTCTGAAAATAACTTGTAGGAACCGGAAGGACGGATGGTTTGATGGGTATAGGTATAAACAGGGTATAGACATGTTATACTGCCATGCAGAGGAGTTAATTTATTCTATTTGGATGAAGAGAAACAGATGGATGTTAGGAAGACACAGTACCACACCATGGTATAGTGCAGAATAAATTACTTTTCAGTGCCTCCACAGAAACCTGAGCCAGACTTCCTATTTAAGATGCAGCTATGGAGCCAAGATGGCTTTGTCTATAAAAAAGAAGCAGTTAATTTCAAATGCAGGACTTGTTTGAAGTTACATAGCATCAATGAGATTACACTTTGTAACCACTGATCCATAGAAGACAGAAAGTTAGAAGAAATGGCAGCAGAAGTTACTGGAAAGTGAACATTGTAGTAAACTAGATCCTGTGTTTTGTTTGCTGTGTTGCAACACATTCATGCGTTGGTAGAAGACTTGCAGTTCAAGATTTAAGGGTATGGCAAATTTCTGACTGCTCTGTCCACCAAAGGCTGATTCTGCAAGGTATGACCTTTCTCTTGTAGTGACTGTTCTCAACACTCCACTGATAACACAGGACATTCATAGTACTTAGTGTACTGTAGAACTGTGCTTAAACATTATTTTTTCCATGTGAATTTGAAAGTTTGTATCTGCATAGCCTGTTCTGAGTCAATGCCAAAGCTATTAGACTTGCACTAAATAGGTCCTTATTTGGAGAGCCTGTGTCAGTAGGATGACTATTCATGGAATAAGATGGTGCTTGTTTAATGGTATCAAAATCTGGGCCATAATGAGAATGTCATCATGGAAGTCATTGAACAGTTATTGGTCTGTTGGCTTCTATTAGCATCTTACCCCAAAAGGCCATAAGCAGTGCTAAGAATTCTTGCAATACATTTAAAAAAAAAATGTGCATTGAATTTACAGTACTAATTTGGGTACTTGCACAGAGGACTTGTAAGAGAAACACCACTGCAGTTTTCTTCCTTTCTGGCCATGTGAAATCACAAAGTTAGCCAGAGACGTGGATTTCTCCTTGAAACACAAACTATTAGCTTAAATTAAAACCAGTTGTCTGGGCTAACTCTTGCCATTTCCTTGTTCTGAGGAAAGGTAGAGGGATTAAAGACTGCACAATTTTAAGTTAAATATTTTGAGTTTTGCTAAAACACACAGAACAATAATTATGGGAAGAATTTAAAATTTCTGAGGTCCTAGTCATAAAAATAAGAATCTGGAGCCAAAATATCATTAAGTAGGTACTGGGCATGGTGTCTTATTACAAACTGGTTTACATTCCTCTTATTCCATTGCATATTTCAGTGTACCAAGCATTAACAAAAACATGCAGAATGCTTTTAACTGCAGGAGATGATTTACTAATAAAGAGTTTAATCTGAACTGGTTGAGCTGCAAAGGTTTGGATGTAGCTCTGAGATTCTCTTAAGCAGTGTCTGTACCAGTGTCTTCTATGGGGTAATCCCCTGAGTGGAAATGAGTGATGGGGAAGGAAGGTTTTCCATTCTATCTTCAGATAAGTGTGTATGTGATTGATTTGGCAGTGCTGTGGTGTCAGAAATGGAGACAGAGTGAGATCTGCTTGCCAGAACCCACTGATGAAGTGAGGGGCTGCGAGTGTGTGGTGCACAGCCAAAGCAGAAACTACTCCATGCAGTATTGTCTTTTGGCCAAAGCCAGTTAGAAGCCATATATGTCTAACAAGCATATGTAATATGCAGATGGGGACTCATGCTAAGAAAGTTATTTTGGGGTGGCTGTGGGGAAGATTATATACAGTCTTCCTTCCATGCCCCATTTCCACCCCTCCATTCCCCCCCAGTAAATGCAGGGAAGAAAAAGAAAAAGCAAAACCAGATGTTCTTTAAATACTTTCCACCAAGTCTCATGCAGTTTTGCTATTGTCATGGAAATTTCTGTGAGAATAATAATAATTAAAGAATTTGTAGTCTAAAATATGGCTTCAGGTGAGAAGTTTCTTCTCTGTTTTGGGCAGCTAAAGATCTTCTCTGGAGTCCATTCTGATTCTGGAGTAACAAATAGATTAGATTTTAGAACAAGGACACAGAGAATAGTGTTTTCTTCTTAGTTCAGAGCCTCTGGTAGAGTCATAGCCTTTGCACTGGCTTGTACTGGATACTTTCCAGCCTTGAATTGTATCACCTCACAGAGGGTCATGGATCCAAGAGTTCTAAAGAGCCCAAACAGAGTAAACAAAAAAGGAAATAATGGGGTAGTGGTTTTTATGCATGACATTGCATTTGAGCTCATAACATGATAAAGTTTATCTTTGGAGAAATCCAAAAATCCTGACATCTAAATGATTTTTTGTAAGAGTAAGGGATAAAAAAAAAAGCATCGTATAGAGTGCAAAGTTGAATTTACTCCTCTGTATAATTAAAAGCCAATGGTTGGGTCTAGATGACCTTTAAGGTCCCTTCCAACCCTAACCTTTCTTATTCCTGGTGAAAGGTCTGAAGAATAAGTCCTATGAGGAGAGGCTGAGGGAACTGGGATTGTTTAGTTTGAAGAAGAGGAGGCTGAGGGGAGACCTCATTGCTCTCTACAACTACCTGAAAGGAGGTTGTAGGGAGGTGGGAGTTGGTCTCTTCTCTCCAGTGAAGAATGACAGGACAAGAGGAAATGGCCTGAAGTTGCACCAGGGGAGCTTTAGACTGGATATTAGGAAGAATTTCTTTACTGAAACACTGACACAGGCTGCCCTGGGAGGTGGTGGGGTCACCATCCCTGGAAGTGTTTAAAAGAAATATAGATGTGGTGCTTAGGGACATGATTTAAGCACTGAATGAGTAGATTAGGTTATGGTAGGTGGATTTAGGTTATGGTTGGACTTGATGATCTTCAAGGTCCTTTCTAACCAGGATGATTCTATGATTCTGTGATTCTTATTCTTCTTCTATGAAACTTTGCAACTATAGCAGAGGTCTCTTAGGGGTATAGCAATTGCTGTGCTACTCTTTGTGCTAGAGGGCAAACCTGTGGGAAAAGTATACTCATCCAGTCTTGTCAAATGCAGTGGATTCCTGCTCAGCCTATGGTTTTGCATAGAATAGACTGAAGACATTCAGGAGAGTTTAATTAAATCATTACTGATGTGTATCACAAAGAATCAACTAACTTGTTCTAACGTGTAAGAGAAAAAGACTTCTTCAGCTTGTCTTACCTAGCTGCTTAGGTCTTTGTGGTTTTCCAGTCCTAGAGTGTGTTTCACAGTAATTTGAGACTTTGTTAAGGATATTTTTTTATTAATCCAACATGTCAGAGGACCAAGTCTTAGCAGTAGGAGGGTGGAGAAAGAGAATGTCTCATCTGAACTGTGTTTCCACCTAGATAGGTTGCACCAGGTGATCTTTGAGGTCTCTTCCAACTTGGCATCCTATGATTCTACAGTATAACTGCAGCTGAGACAAAGTGTTTGGTCTGCAGTTTGGGAAAGAGAGGGGAGGCTAGATTATGAGCTGGATTGATAAACAAGCTAACTATATGTAGCCTCCAAGGCCCCTACCTATGGTGAAGACAGATTAAACTTTTCAGGTCTGTCTATTTTTGCATGGGACTTTTGGCCAAAGAAAGAAAGAGAGGAGAGGAAATGGAAATTCTTGGGACATGTGTTCCTCAAGGTGCAAGGATAAATGCTTTAGTCCCCAGAGTTGACCCAAGGCACCTTCGTCTGCAACTGTAGTAACAGGACCCCTGTGGCTCTAAAATCCCCATAAGGGCATCTTTGCTTGATGAGCTTGGTGGGTTCCACTGTCTCTCAGAAGCAACTAATGAGCATCTCTGGAGTTCACCACAGACCCATTACCCTCAAAAAAAGGAGTTCTTAGGTGTGGGGAATAGTATTTCTTCGCCTCAAACAAGAACACCACCAAGAAGCTAAAATGGAAACATTTACTGAAACATTTCTGTCTTGTTTTCATTTAAAACTGTTAGAGGTAAGCATTTCCAGCTATGGGAATGATTAGATCTTTGTGTATTTAATATCCTGTTGGATATTCTTATGTCTTTCTTTAGTTGACACTGAAGGTAGTGGAGGCTGTAATATCTGAGGACTAACCACAAGGTAAAGCTTGTGAGCACCAAATGGGACAGTAATAGTGAAGGCTCTTGTTGCTCTGGGAGAGCAAAATGGGGGAAAATATGAAAAATACTACAACCAAGTAAGTGTAAGTGTCTCCTCAGTGTTGTTGTTCCCTCACATGGGTTGGATAATAGTGAGGACATTTCACAGGTGTTTAGCGAGCCACCAGATGTGATAGAAGCATTCAGTAGGAGATTCAGAGGTTACCTCTTAAGCTTCTCAGCAGTTTGGGAGAATCCTACAGTTATCTGCAAAACTTTTGTCATGGACTTACATGCAATGCCTTCATCTGCCAGGAGCAGATGCTTCTTGTATCAGGATTCGTAGCTCATTTTGTTGTGCTTGGCATGGTAGGTATGTGAAGTTGAGATGATGCTCAGCTCTGGGAGGAGAGTGCCTCATAGTCAGGCTCAAAGATCTCCTCTAGGAAGTAGCAGCCTACTAGTCCTTTAATTATGGTTTCATCTGTGGAAAAAGAAATCACTAGTGAGGCCTGGGCTTACATCTAGATTCATTACTTCTACCCTAGTCAATCCATCTGTATTGACCCCTGGCTATGGTCCTAGCCTGCCCTTATTTCTGTGCTTACTTTTAAGATGCATGATTCATGAAATTCACATCTGCAAACATGCCCAGCTCAGTGAGACATCTCCTCATGAGAGAAAATACGTGAATTAACCTTCAAAGGAATGATGCTTGCAATAAAACCAGCTGATAACTCTGTAGATCTTTAGAGTTTTTCCTTGGGGGTTGTAGTGGATCAGCTTTTGAGTTCAAGAAAAAAACCTGGCCTCTTCCTCTGCCTTGATATATTTGAAAGAGAGGAGGAAAGCATAACTTCTGTCAGGTGTCTGTTTTAACCAAGGAAAACAAAAGCACATAACAGGAAAATACTGGAAATTCTTCAAGTGCTCTGACTGCTGAGGCTGGACAATCGACCCAAATATTGGTTTTAAACAGGAGCCAGCAATAATATACATTACATTATTGTCTGCAGCCTAAAAATTGTCATGGTCTCCATCTCACCCCTGGTACTGCAGAACTAGTTTCTCTTCATCTGCTGGTCTAAGCCCTGGGGTTTGCCTGCATAATTTTTCTAAGTTAAACGGAGTGCACTCCAGCTATAAAAACATTGCACATGGCTTTTAACACACAAAATTGAATCTGCTCTGCCTTGGTGTTGGTGGCTATGTCATTTATTTATTGACCAGACAAATTTTCTCTCTTAATTTCCTTTTTTCCAGTGTTTTTACTGGGAAATTGAGGTACTTTAAAACTTTTCATAATAAAGACATAGAGTGTGACAGAAGGAATCCTTCTACTAAATATGGAACCCATTATGCATCCAAAAAAAGCAGTTAATTTTAGAGACTGCATGGGCTAAAGAAATATATTTTTTGTTTGTTTGGGTTTTTTTTGGCTTTTTAAGGAAGCTTCTATGCAAGGGTCATATTGTTTTCTCTTTGGTACTTTGAAGGAGTCAGGATGTTTCAGCTACATTGACTGTCATGCTGGAAGTCAAGCCTGGAGCACAAGTCCTTTTTCCATGACCTCTTGAAAGCTTCTGTCAGTTTTGAGGTTGAATCCATGAAAGAGCTCAGCAGAACCTGAGCACCATTGTACAGTTTTTCTCCAAATGCTTGATGGTGCCAGAGGAAGTTGCTAGAGCTTCTCTCTCTTCCTCAGTGATCAGCATCTTTCTTCACATGTTGTCTGCTGTGTTTCCTGCTCTATTGCCCAGCTTTTGTGTAGGCTGAGTAGAAAACAGTGTGCTTCCCAACCCAAGTTCCCACTATGAGATAAAAACCAGCATTGACAGTGAACTAGGACCAGTGCTCTTTTCACATATGATAAACTGAATTTCCACATTTTGTGTGAGGATAAGAAGTAGAGGATTTCCAGAACATGCACCCAGAATTTCAATAGTTTGGTAGCCATGTCTTTCTGACCAAGGAGACTGGTGGTGAGCAAGTGTCTCAGCACTCATCATGTCAGAGAGTTGACCTGGATAGCAAAGTGTCATCCCTGCACATTCCAAGTGTTTGCACTTGCTGCACACAAACAGTAGGTCCTGATTAGTTGTCTCTTAGCTGTATGGGTCACCATGTCCCTGAAGTGCTAAATCTGCTATTAATGTGCCCACAGTCTGTGATGGGTGAGAAGTGCAGGAAAGATGTTGCAAACTTTCTCATAATGTAGTTTAGTGCTCCTGAAAGTGTTTAAGCACTGCTTTCTCCCCCAGGTCTCAACAGAAAACATAAAACTTCCTTTTTTTTTTTTTTTTTTTCAGAAAGGTGATTTTGGAAGATTGCAGGACAACCTTAAGTGTTTCTGGATTTCTATAGCAAATGAGGTCCTTATTAAACTCTTTTTTTTTTCACATTCATTCCAACAATTAAACACACTAAGTGTGCACACAGTTAGGCAGAATTTGTTTTCAAACTGGACAGAGAAATTGCAGAGTCACATCTCCTAGAGGAAATGACTGCTATTGGAAATCATAGAATCACAGGATCATTAAGGTAGGAAGGGACCTTAAAGATCATCAAGTTCCAACCCCCCTGCCATGAGCAGGGACCCCTACCATTAGATCAGGTTGCACAAAACTTCATCCAACCTGGCCTTAAAAAACTCCAGGGGTGGGGCATCAACAACCTCTCTGGGTAACCTGTTCCGGTACCTCACCACCCTTATAATGAATAATTTCTTCCTAATATCTAACCTAAATCTCCCCTCTTTCAGTTTAAAACCATTACCCCTTGTCCTATCACTATCTTCTCTGATGAAAACCCCTCCCCAGCTGTCCTGTAGGCCCCCTTCAGGTACTTGGAAGGCTGCTATAAGGTCTCTCCAGAGCCTTCTCTTCTCTAGGCTGAACAGCCCTAATTCTCTCAGCCTGTCTTCATAGCAGAGGTGATCCAGGCCTTTGATCATCTTCGTGGCCCTTCTCTGGACCCTCTGCAACAGGTCCATATATTTCTTGTGCTGAGGGCACCAGAACTGCACACAGTACTCCAGGTGTGGTCTCACCAGAGCAGAGTAGAGGGGCAGAATCCCCTCCCTGCTGGCCACACTTCTTTTGATGGAGCCCAGGATGTGGTTGGCTCTCTGGGCTGCGAGCTCACACTGGCGGCTCATGTCAAGCTCTTCATCTACCACCACCCCCAAGTCCTTCTCCTCAGGGCTGCTCTCTAGCCATTCTGCCCCCAGCCTGTATTTGTGCCTGGGGTTGTGCCAACCCAGGTGCAGGACCTTGCTCTTGGCCTTGTTGAACTTCATGAAGCTGGCATTGGCCCACCTCTCCAGCCTGTCATGGTCCCTCTGAATGGCATCCCTTCCCTCTAGGGTGTCAACTACTCCACACAGCTTGGTATCATCAGCAAACTTGCTGAGGATACACTCAATCCCACTGTCCATGTCTCCAACAAAGATGTTAAACAGCACTGGTCCCAGTACTGACCCCTGAGGGACACCACTCATCACCTGCCTCCATTTGGACATTGAGCCATTGACCACAACTCTCTGGTGTGGCCATCCAGCCAATTACTTATCCACCAAGTGGTCCATCTGTCAAATCCATGCCTTGTCAGTTTGGAGATCAGGATGTCATGTGGGACAGTGTCAAATGCCTTGCACAAATCCAGGTAGATGATGTCAGTTGCTCTGCCACCATCCACCATCTCTGTACTCCTGTTGTAGAAGGCCACCAGATTGGTCAGGCATGACTTGCCCTTAGTGAAGCCATGTTGGCTTCCACTAATCACCTCTTTATTTTCCATGTGCCCTAGCAGACTTTCTAGTAGGATCTGCTCCATGATCTTGCCAGGCACAAAGGTGAGACTGACTGGCCTGTAGTTCCCTGGGTCTTCCTTTTTTTCCCCTTTTTAAAAATAGGGGCTATGCTCCCTTTTTTCCAATTCTTGGGAACCTCACCAGACTGCCATGACCTCTCAAATAGGATGGACAGAGGCTTAGCAACTGCATATGCCAGCTCCCTCAGGACCTGTGGGCGAATCCCATCAGGTCCCATACATTTATGCACCTTCAGGTTCTTTAGATGGTCACAAACCTGCTCTACTCCTACAGTGGGGGGTAATCCACTCTCCCAGTTCCTGCTTTCACCAGTTGTGGCCTTTGTGTTGAGGCTGGAGCACTTGCCAGAGAAGACTGAAGCAAGGAAGTCATTGAGGACCTCAGCCGTCTCAATATCCTGTGTTACTACCTTGCCCGTTTCCTTCAGGAGAGGGCCTACACTCTTCTTGGTTGTCCTTTTCTCTCCAACATACCTAAAGAAGCTTTTTTAATTGTTCTTAACATCCCTGGTGAGATTTAATTCTAGCAGGGATATGGCTTTCCAACCTGATTCCTAGCTGTTCGGACAACCTCTCTGTAATCCTCCCGGGGTACCTGCCCTACCTTCCACCCCCCTGTAAGCTTCCTTCTTAAGCTTGAGCTTTTCTAGGAGCTGCTTGATCATCCACACTTGCCTCTTGGAGTTTCTACTTGACTTCCTCTTAGTTGGGATGCATCACTTTTGGGCCTGGAGAAGATGATCCTTAAATATCAGCCAGCTTTCATGGGCCCCTCTTCCCTCCAGGATGTCATCCGAGGACACTCTCTTGAGCAGATCCCTGAAGAGGCTGAAATCTGCCCTCCTGAAGTCAAGGGCAGTAAGCTCACTGTGAGCCCTCCTTGCTGCCCTATGGATCTTGATCTCCACCATTTCATGGTTGCTACAACCTAGGCTGCCCTTGAGCTTAGCAGCCCTTCCTTGTTGGTGAGGACAACATCCAGCATAGCACCTCTCCTTTTTGGTTCCTTGATTACTTGGAAAAGGAAGTTGACATCCTTGCACCCTAGGAACCTCCTTTTGCACCTTACTGTATTACTAATTTTTTTTAAAAATAAGAATCCTGGAATAATAGAAAAACACTTTAGCTAGAGCAATTACAAACTGCCATGTTTTAACATCTTTGTACCCTCTACTTTTCATTAGCATTCCTGAACTAAATGAGTATTTACTTGGTATATGATGGAATGACAATAAGGGCATTTTACTGATTACTCTGGCACCTTTTTGCTTTCTTTGTCAATTTATCATCACTAATTCTGTAATATACCAAATAGGTGGCAAAGAGCATGACTTTGGACTTCATTTACTGGACTGTTCTGATTAGGACACATTTTTCTTAAATGCACAGAGTTTTTAATCATTTAGTGTTTCTGACAAAACAGCCTTTGATATAGATGGTATCTGTATGACAGCAATGGACTGTAAGTGATGAACCAAGTAAGTAGATATAGTGTTAATAGAATAGATTCAGTGCAAAGAAAGATTTGCCACCCATCTTTTAAATGTGCAGCATTATCAATATTGCATATATAGCATACTCCAAGGCAAACTTAAGGCAGATTTCCATATAGAAATTCCCTTGTGCAACTTGGATAATAAAATTCTCTGCAAATTCACCTGTCTTATGCGAGTATTGATTGAACCCTGCATTTTGAAGCCCCATAGCAAGACATAGCCATTTGTTAAGTTTCTTTGCTTTAACAGAGTGCAAATTACAGCTCAGATGAACAATGACTCCTAAGTTGAGTGATGTTATGCAGAAGCTCCATTTGGAGGCAGTGATCCAGATCAGTCAATGGAAAAATTGCTTTGCTACTAATCTTGCACTGTTTACCCATTTTTCTGTGTACTCTGTCACAAGGAATGTTGCAGAATTGTTTGACATTATGATGGATTAAAAAACTAAATAATTGTTTCTAGAAACCATTAAAATGCATTGTTTTTCTTTCTTGTCTCATCTTCTTGTTTAACCGGACTGACATCTGCTATTTAATTGCAATAATTTTAACTACTGATTTTTCTGTGCATCATGGTTGCTGTGTGAGAGGATAAGTGAATAGTCCTCAGAACACAGGGGGCTACTTTGGAGAGTTCTTTCTTTGCTGCACTCTTTCATGATACTGCTGTCAGGACAACATGGTGGGATAACTGCATCCATCATTCTGTATTGGCCATGATACCAGATCTGCCCCTTGGGGTAGAAAAACATGCAGAAGTGTTTAATTAAAAAAGTGCATTATCCATGTGATTTGAAAAACTGAATGAAACATTCTGGTACTTCTTGGATGAATAATTCTTTGTTTTCCTTATCTGTCCCTCTCCAACAGACATGCTCTGTGCCTTTACCTCTAAGTTAGAAACTCCCTACAACATGTATAAAGAAGCTTATGCTGTGGAACTGATATTACAGCTGTAATAACAAATCAGAGTTTCTACCTAGGAGGAAAAAGAAAATTGGCACTTTTCCACCTTTCACACTTGCATTCCTGTAACAAGCATAATATTGATGTGGATGAAACTGGTTGGGGTGATGTAGTTTCTGTCTGCCTCTTGCTAGGTTTCTTTGAGATGACAGCAGAGGTAAGAGAGATTACATGTCCAATATGAATAACCAGTGCTTTGCTGCAACAGTGACTGTTGTGTTCTGGCCTACTGTAGTTGAGGAGGAGGTTTACTGTCTTGTAATAAATATTTTTAATTAGCACTGTTTTCTATGTCTCACATGTTGGGTTTAGGTCTCATCTGTTCTATCTGAAGTCTAAGCAAAAACTAGAAAGGAGTCAGTTTACTGTATTATTCCCAGGATGTGAACATTAGAGGCTTGATTTTGTTTATGGTGTTTGAGTGAATGGGGCAACAAAACCAATTTTATAATGGTGGTTTAGCTTGGAAATAAAATATTAGATGTGCTATTTGTTTTGTTTGTTTCCAACTGAATGGCTATTATTGACAAATTGTTATTCTGTGGAAGCTAAACTATACTACCAGCATCCTAGACTTAATCCAGCTTTTTATAGAAAAGAGCTTTGTGCATGTGCAGTATGTCTAGTGCATTCCCTCACCTTTGTTTCCCCATGGAGGTGCAGACTGATAGAAATACAACATCAGAAGCTGCTGTGGAGCAGCCAGTGAAGAACACTTGCTTTTTTTCTGTGTCTCAAGTGAGATTCTAGTGATGACTAATAAGGTCAGGTAAGAGGCTTGCAAAAGTAAAAGATTTGTTTTACTGAGAAAGTAAATTCTGTTGGACTGTATTTAATTAGCGCAGTTGAGTTGCAAAGTCTACTTCAACAGAGGTCATGGAGGAGTTTCAAGGCTGCCGTTACCTCTTCCTGCAGGAAGAGACTTAGTCCCCAGCCACTGTGTACTTTGTGGCATAAAGTTTGCATATACATATTCGTGCTTTGTTATAGGTTATTTTCATTTTCAAATCTGGGACTTTTGATTTTCCAACTATCTGATTATTTTTTTTAAGCAAAAAATTGTTCAAACAATTTTTGGAAAAAAAAACCCCAACCTTGCAAGACACTGACTTGAAGAGGGGAGCTAAGCTGACTTGGTGGTGGAATGTGATACTCAGCCTTTGTTATCTTTGTTTCCTTCCTCTAGATGAAGTGGTTCACGTCTCAGTCCCTGAGAAGCTCACCTTTGAGGAAGCTAAAGAGTTGTGTCGGAAAAGAGATGGTGTTCTTGCTTCAGTTGGGAACCTGTACGTGGCCTGGAGGAATGGCTTTGACCAGTGTGACTATGGCTGGCTGGCAGATGGCAGCGTTCGTTACCCAGCCTCGGTGGCAAGGCCCCAGTGTGGTGGAGGTTTACTTGGGGTGAGAACCCTGTATCGCTATGAGAACCAAACAGGCTTTCCTTACCCAGATAGCAAGTTTGATGCCTACTGCTATGAACGTAAGCTTTTTTTAGTTATAATTTTCAGTATGTTCAACATGCTAACCCTGAAAAATGTTTTCTTTAATATGTGTCTTCTTTCAGTTCCTGTGGCCTTGCGTGAGTTTAAAAAAAATTGTTTTATCACTGTGGCTTTACAAAAATAAGAGAAAAGCCGAACTAAAGTAAATGCCCTAAAGTAACATAGGCAAAATTCTAAGGTAAGACCTCATCCTGAGTAGTGTTTTTGCACAGAGTGACTTGCTGTACTCACAGTCACCCTAAGTCTGTGGATGCTACGTATTTTGGTGCCTGACTATACCCTGGTATCTTCCTGTCAAGTTGATGACCGTAAGAACAGAAGAAATGTCCTGCTTGACCAGGTGAATGGCTGCCATCTAGCTTGTTATTGTGTCTCCAATTATGGCAGTGAGAGGCTGTCTACAGGCTGCATGCAAGGGGGATTTCTCTGGATTCCAAGCATTTTGTTTCATCATATTTTTTGGGCTTTCCTTTGCCTTTAGGGTTCCTCTGTAACCTCTTCCATCTACAGTGCCAGTAGCCTGGCTCTGCTATTATTATGGTGCAGCCTATCCTTGCATAGGTTCCTTTTGTCTCAAAGTTTTCACCAGCTTCTAGTGTATCTGAGTTTCTCTTCCCACTATCATCTCACCTGTGCATCAGTTCTAGATCCCTGCCTGTCTTCCAGGCCTTCCTGGAACTGGCAGTGCTTCATAGACCACCACCACCATGGAGGTCCTGGTCTCATTTACCTGGCCTCTTACATTTCTGTCTGTCATTAGTGATGGCTGCTTACTCTTTCCCTACACCTTCAGAAACCCATCCATGCATCCTATGATGTGCAACATGGAAGTTTCTGTATAGCCCTTTCAAATACCATAGATCAGCTATCTGTATCTGTTAGGAGAGGATTCCATCACCTTTCTTCTATCTTTAAAGATCTCCTCCATCACAGGAGTGTTCCTTGTGCATGAGGACACTGATAGTGTTGGAAGGTGTGTCACATTTAAGAAATCAGAGTGCTTCTGGCTCTTCCCATTTATCCCCTCATCAAGACCAAGTGCAGGGTCCTGCACTTTGGCCACAATAACCCCAGGCAGCACTACAGGCTGGGGGAAGAGTGGCTGGAGAGCAGCCTGGCAGAGAGGGACCTGGGAGTGCTGGTGGACAGCTGGTTGAACATGAGCCAGCAGTGTGCCCAGGTGGCCCGGAAGGCCAATGGCATCCTGGCTTGGATCAGGAATAGTGTGGCCAGCAGGAGTAGGGATGTGATTGTCCCCCTGTACTCAGCACTGGTGAGGCCTCACCTCGAGTCCTGTGTGCAGCTCTGGGCCCCTCACTTCAAGAAGGACGTTGAGGTGCTGGAGCGGGTCCAGAGGAGAGCAACAAGGCTGGTGAAAGGACTAGAGGGAAAGTCTTACAGGGAGAGGCTGAGGGTGCTGGGGTTGTTTAGCCTGGAGAAGAGGAGACTCAGGGGGGACCTTGTCACTCTCTACAACTACCTGAAGGGAGGTTGTAGTCAGGTGGGGGTCAGGCTCTTCTAGGCAACTAATGACAAGACAAGAAGGCACAAGCCTGAAGCTGCACCAGGGGAGGTTTAGGTTGGATATTAGGAAGCACTTCCTCACGGAGAGGGTGATTAGACATTGGAATGGACTGCCCAGGGAAGTGGTGGAGGCACCATCCCTGGATGTGTTCAAGGCAAGGCTGGATGTGGCACTTGGTGCCATGGTCTAGATGGTGTGGTGGTGTTGGTCATAGGCTGGACTTGATGATCTTAAAGGTCTTTTCCAGCCTGTGTGATTCTGTGTGTGATTCTTCCCAGCTGAATATCCCTGAGACCTGCAGCCTCCTCAGCTGTTACTGAGAGGTTGGACCTCTCAGGACTTTTCCTGCAGGCCTTTCTGTTCAAGGAAGTTCCTGTGGTTGCAAATAGTACAATTGACACTAATGTGTAAGGGCTACTTATGTTGAGTTAAAAGTTCAGACCTTGGTCTTTAACTAGGAATATCTAGGTTTTCTGGACTCAGTCCTGTGACTGGAAGTCAGAACTGCTTGAAATGTGCAGCCTGTACTGTCCCCATGTTTGTGGATGATGAAGAAGCTGCAGCTGCAGATCTTTCCAACTCAGGCATTGCAGGCTCATTTATGAACAAATCTTACTGCCTGAGAGCAAACCCCAACATCTGGTGTAACATTACAGTCTGGCTGTTCTCAGACACTCTCCTATGCAATATTTTAAAATGGGATTATTTTGGTTTTTTTCCTTTATTTCTTGTGGGTAAGATGTTCCAAAACTTTGCATGTGGAAGTAGTCCTAATGGACTTCAAGGGAACTGCATACAGAAATAAAGAGAAGTTGAGGTCAGGAGTGTGTGCTTGAATCTGCAGACCAGAGTTTTGTCATATCACTTCCTCAAATTGTATATGATCAGTTTTAAAGTGTTGTGGGTAAAATTGACTTTAACAAGGGTGAAATTCACCAGTTCCTCTAAAAGACTGAAGTAGGGACTGGACATTTTGCCAGTATTCTAGTTTTTAGTTAAGAAAAATTCCAGCTTTCTATTTGTTTGTGTGAATTTCAGCCTTTTCAAACAACATGTGCCTTTTCAATGCTCTTTCTAGAGGTTTTAGTTAACAAATTCTAGTGATATACTATTCGTTCTAAAAACATCCTTGATAAGTATTGGGTTGTTTTGTATAACTGCTTTTTCTGCAAACTCTTGTGCTTGATACATGGAGAATAAATATTTCATCAGTTTCCAACCCAGGAAGTATGACAGTCTATGACTATCAACCCTTTTGACAAGAAAAGACTACACTGAACCAACATAATTTGGTAGCCAGTGGGCTGCTCTCTAGCAATTTTAATTGCAGTCGACATTACATCAGAATTAATTAAATGCTACTAGCTAGATGACTCAGGTTTTGCCAGATATGTCTGGTTTTGTGTAGGGAAATGCAGGAGTTTATTGCTGAACCACGTACCCTCCTTCAGGGTGCCTGTCTGCCACGTATTTCAGAAGTTACTGAAAGCTCTCTCTCCCTCTCAGAAGGTGCTTGGGATCTCACAGGAACCAGCTGTAACTCTTCATTGCTTTTGCTAAAAGATTTATGTAAGTGGTGAGTAATGGGACTCTGTGCCCAGCATCTTGGTCTTTCAGATCTGAAGCAGCTGCCTAAAGCAGTGGCTGTAAAGTGAGTCACTCTCTCCTGTTGGAGCCTTGGAGCCAACCCCTTTTTTTGGGGCAGAAAAAGGGAGATAAAGGAGAAAAAAAAAAAAAAGGTTCTACAGTATAGCGGGAGGTTTCAGTTTAGGTCCTTGTTTCAAATAATCTTTTGCCTGCATGTTGTTTTCCAAAACTTTCCATTGTGTCTGTTTCAAAAGTTTCACTGCAGTAGTCCATCACATGAAGTCCACTATCCTCAAGCTCTGACTGCTTTTATCTCAATATGAAGCTTTTATGCAGTGATTCCCACCACGCCAGACAACAAAACTGTTCTCCCAAGACCTTGACTCTTTCCATGGAACTCCAATCTGGTGCTTACATCTCTTACTGTTCTCATTATGTGTTTCATGTGACGTGGTTATGTTCCCTCCTCCCCTGAATACCCAGTCACACCAGCAAAAAACTTTTCTTGCCGATAGAGGGGGGAAAAAAAAGGATGTTGTTACATGGCATTTATGAGGTATTGGTCAGCTAGAAGGAAAAACACAGAGTACCTCTGTGAACAGGCCAGGATCTAGCCAGCTATCCAGGTAGCTGGCTAGATCCAGGGCCGAAGGTCTGCAGCACAGATGTTCATGCAGTGATCTCAGTTTTTTTTTTATTGCATGCCCATAAAGTTTCCTCTGCCTCCTTTGTGAAAACTAGTGAAGTTCCCATTGACTCAGCTCCGAGGCTACTGGCCACATGTTGCACACCTAAGTGAAACAGCAAAGATGAAGGATCTGCCTCTGCCCCTTTTACTCATGCTCAGTGATACTATCCTTGAGTAAGGCCACCAAAACAAATGCCTCCCAGCCACAGAAAGGATGTACCCAATGCTTGAATTTACACATGCTCTGAAGCAATAGATCTGTGGTAAAAGCAGGCATCTGTTTTAGTTGTTACAAGGACAAATCACATGCTTAAGGAAGGTGATATCTCTATCTTCAGCCCTGCCTAGAGACTTAACTTGTATCCTGTGATTAAAAGTCTCTTTGGGGGAAAATCTTAAAATACTCATTTTAAATTGCAGTTAAAAGCAATCTCAATCCATATTTTAACACTTTATTTACTTTTAGAATTAAATAATATTTATTAAAATACACGAAAAACAGTAAGCAAAGCACACAAACAGCCAGCCTGGACAACATTTAACAGTACAATTCATTTCAGGATTTTAACTTCAGCAGTGTTCTGGTTACAAAACTACGTTGTACAAAGTGTCTTGATTTCAAGAAAATAAAAGTGGCCCAGACTAATAATATATGATTTAAAATCTAAAAACCTTGTTAAAAAAATAAAAAGCCTTCCTCACTTTGATCACAAGTGTTTTCCACTCTACAAAAAACACATGGCTCTAACTTTTTGAAACTTCATCCGCATATTTCACCTCATCTCTCCAAGACTTTTGCCAGTTTTGGTTGTTTTTGGGTTTTTTCTTTCTAAGAAGTACCTAGTCATGTAACTGATGGAACTTGGTTAGACACGTGATTAAGTACTTGAAGATCCTTAGGGGCCATCATCAGAGGAAAAGTGTTAATATAAAGGACTTAGTAATGTATTTACAAGTAGAAAAAGAAAAAAAACATAGAACAACTGTTGCTGAACACTTATGTTTATTTGTTAGAGAATAAAACATTGTGTCGGGAAAAAAATAATTTTTAATGGATATCTATTTAATAGTTCTTACATACAGGGTATTTATTTAATTCTATCCCTCAGCCCCCAAGTTTTGCTGGATCTGATTCACTGACGTTAGTGGGAATCTTGCCACCGGCTTCAACTGACTTTGAAGCATTTTATACTAAGCATCTGTAAAATAAATTGCACTCCAGAAATGCACCAATTAAAATGTTTACAATTTTTGGTCTACATACCTGCAACAATACTGAACCTGATTAACTTAATACACATAGGTGATTGAATTTTTGAAACATGAAATTGCATTTTGATGAGAAAAAGTGATCTATAAAAGCTGAATTCTTTCATGACCTGTATTGATTTTGGCAAATCTTTCAGCAAAGCATTTTTTGCTTGACTCAAAACACGTGTTGACCATTTTGCTCTGGGTTTGACGATTGTGTTTCAGATTTGCTCCTTCATTTTGACTTTGCTTCGTGCACCTTTGTTGTTTCCCTTTGGTTATGCCACTTTTGTTTGGCATTATAGTTTCATATTAGCTGGAGATTGGAAAATTCCAGTTATGAATGGAGGCCATGTTTTGATTGTTTCAATACAGCCCCTTCAGGAGTGTATCCAAGTCAACCGCTGCTTGTGACTGAGGGCCTCTTTCTTTGATGCTTCATCCATCTAAAGCTCAAAATCAGAGCACACTTTTATGGAAGAAATATAGGAAGCAGCAACATTCATAGTATGTAGTAAGATCAAAGTGAAGAATAATTGTGTCTCTGCAAACCTCCCTCCTGCCCAGCCCAGAATGTCTCCAAACAAACCCGCAGTTTCTTGTCAGCTTGAGTAAGAGTGTTTCTCCAGGACAGGGGTGTTTGGCATTGTGAGATGGCTTGCAAGCAGTGTTCTTCTATGGAGGGCTTCAGAGCAGGGAAAGAGGAACAGCCCCTTCTTTGGGAGGCTCATGAGCCACCACGGTTGCTGGCTAAGGCTCAGAAAACATCAGCTTTGCTCTACTTGTCCTGCAGCAGAAAGGATAAGATTTTTAGGCAGAGCTCAAAAGCTGGCAGAAGAAAAAGTTGTCTTCCCTTTTGCTGCATGTGACTTAGTTTGGAAAACTTTGAATAACTAGGCAGTTCTGTCCTTCTCCACAGCAACCGTCAGTAGCTACATGTCCCAGCTATTTCCTGGATGAGGAAATTATTTCCAGTCTGATGTCAGGGACTGTATTATGGAAGATCTGTGGATTTTTTATCAGTTTGGGAACGAGCATGAATACTGAAGATATAGGGTGTGCTGACACCCAGGGAACAAAATTTTCAATCTGAAGAAAAAAAAAAACAAAAATAAGTTTATCTTAAATAAAACACAATAGACTGCTAAACATAATCATGCCACTGTCCATTTCACAGTTCAGTATCAGAATGGGCAAAATGTCTTTGAGCAGGCAAGCACCTCAAGGTCATGGCATTCACCACAGTGTATACAAGGCTGTTGGCTCTGCTCCTGCTTCCTTTCCCCTCTGTGAAGGTGAAGCTATGCAGAGAGCTTAAGCTGTCTTACAGAAGCAGCTACCATCAGATAACAATTCTCTAGCTTTTATTATTTTGCTAAGAAGGTAGATCTCTGTGCTTCTCTCAGATATGCAGTTTAGCAAGACTAACATAGCTGCAGAGGTCTCCAGTAATATCTTGGACCAGGTCTAGAAGGAATAAATCCCTGAAGCTCTCTACTGGGATTATAGCCACTGGCAAACATCAGAGAGGTTGTGCACGCTAACAGCTTGCAGAATGTTTCTTACTCCACGCTGCTTCAGTCACATGGCAAAGGTATTTTGAGAAGTCAGTCAGACCGTGTTGAAAATGGCAAGAAGATCTCAATCCACTTCAGACAATCCTCTGCTGTAGACCTCACTAGTACCTCACCCTGAGAAGCAGGGAGGAGGTGGTGGTAGTGGTGGTTGGGTGCAGCTTGAGATTTTAAATGGTGTGTAAAGCATGAACAGCGAGAACCTGATTTCTCAATCTGACTGATGTATGTGGAGAAACTTCTTGGAACCTCAGGAGATGGAGCTTCAGGATGAGGCACTTCTTTTGCCAGAGCAAGTGAACTTGAATTTATCTGAGTGATTCAAAACTGGGTTCCTTAAGAATAGTCCCTAAGTGCAAACATTGTGAACAGCAGGAAAGGAGAAATAAAAGAAGACACAGTGGCATTTTCCTTTCATTCCCTCAGATCATTGAACAGGTCAGGTGACAAGGGTGGGATTGAGAGCAACAGGGTGAAGAAATAAAAGATCCATCTCTTTAGGTGTTCAGTTAAAGGAAACATAAATTGGTTTTGCTCTTTATTGCCCTTACTGCTGTGGGAAATGGATACCGCTCATGGGACATACAGGTAATTTATCTCCTTTCACACTAGGTGGGGAGAGCAAAGCAGCAAGAGTTTTGCTGCTCATTTCTGACCCGAGTAACAATCTTGGCTCTTTTTCTTCTTCAATTTGTTTTTGTGGTCAGGAAGTAAAGATTGTTGCTTTTATTTGGTGCTGGGATACAGATTTCATTAGGAAGAACTGACTAAAGAGGCTCGCTGATTTTTTGTCCTCTTGGGCAGTTTTATTTTCAATAATGCTGAAAGAGAAATGCTTTTTACTATTATTCTTTTCTGAATAGATTGACAGATTGTAATTTGTTCACAGAACTACACTTGTGTGTGGGGAAACCTGGAGATAACATGTCCTTCTCCCTTTAACTGTCTGACTTCAGAAGTTATGAAATAGCAATTGGTTTTACTTAAGACTGTTTGTGTTCACGGAGCTAATAGAACTGCTGCCTCTGCTGTTTTGTTACCTGGAAGGAAAGAACCATGGGCAATGTGGTGAAGAGAATGCATGAGTTTTCATTACATTTTTAAGGTCTTCCTTACAAATAAGATAGATTAATTTTTTTTTAATAATCCCATTCATTTTCTCTGATATTGCATTTATTTCGTAAATAGGAATGGATACTGCATTTAGATTTTTAAAATATTTTTATTACAATTGGCTCATGTTTCAATGTCAAAACACAGTGTAGGTAAGTGGGTTTATACATTGGAGTTATAGAGAAACTCTAATAGTTGCAGTATCAGATTTAGAATCCTCCTTATGCTGCCACATGTCTCTTAAATAATGAACTGAATTCCATACCCCCTGTCCACCTTTCTGCTTCCTGAAATGAGTGAATGGGGGGTACTGAGTAATTGTAATAATGAAAGCTTCCTAGCTCAGCATCAATTTTTATATTTTGGTCCATTCTCACTCTTAGACTTGTCCAGTTTGGAAGGTTCTGCCAATAATTTCAACTCCAGCTGGCATAACTCTTGGAGTTAGGGAACATTCAAGACTGTCTTCTCTGTCAGGGTTGGTAACAGGGAAGGGATAGACACACAGGGCAAACTTGACAAAGCAGCAAGAAAATTAACATACAAAAATATCTAAAAATTAAGCAAAGCAACTTTTCTCCATAGGCATCATTCTCTAAATGGGCTGGAGGTTATCAAACCATTGGTTTTGACTTGTCTCAACATTACTGATATTTAGGAATATTTTTTTTACTCTTATACACAGAAAGAATTCAATATTTCCAGCTTTTGTTCTGACTTAAAACATTTTTTAAATTGTTTTGGCTGTTGGCAATGACTCAAAACAGTTTCTTTTTCTATTTGTAGGGCCTGTGTTCTTCAAGGTTCTGAAGCACGTACCTAAATGTAAACACACAGACAATACTTTTGAATGTAGACAAACTGCTCAAGTGCTTCAAGTTAGACACATGGTTAAAAAGTCTGTGGAACTGGTTATGCTGAAAATGTGTATATATTATATGTATCATCTTTAAAATAAGCGTTTTCTCCTGCAGGAAGTATACCCAGATATCCTGAAATTATTATTAAATAGCACAGAATGTAAACAAATCCTTATTGAGTTGGTAATCGCAGAATCACAGAGTCATCCCGCTTGGAAAAGACCTTGAAGATCATCAAGTCCAACCATAACCTAAATCCACCCACCATAACCTAATCTACTCATTCAGTGCTTAAATCATGTCCTTAAGCACCACATCTATATTTCTTTTAAACACTTCCAGGGATGGTGACCCCACCACCTCCCAGGGCAGCCTGTGCCAGTGTTTCAAATATCCAGTCTAAAGCTCCCCTGGTGCAACTTCTAGCCGTTCCCTCTTGTCCTGTCATTATTCACTGGAGAGAAGAGACCAACTCCCACCTCCCTACAACCTCCTTTCAGGGAGTTGTAGAGAGCAATGAGGTCTCCCCTCAGCCTCTTCTTCTTCAAACTAAACAAGCCCAGTTCCCTCAGCCTCTCCTCACAGGATTTGTCCTCCAGGCCTTTCACCAGCTTGGTAGCTCTTCTCTAGACACGCTCCAGCGACTCAACAACCTTCTTGTAGTGAGGGGCCCAGAACCCAACACAGTGTTCAAGGTGAGGCCTCACCAATGCTGAGTACAGAGGCACAATCAGCTCTCTGCTCCTGCTGGCCACACTATTCCTGATGCAGGCCAGGATGCTGTTGGCCTTCTTGGCTGCCTGGGCACACTGCTGGCTCATGTTAAGTTGGCTGTCAACCAATCACAAAGTTAAAAGGTGTCCAAGGTTTTATAGTGTGATTCCCTTGAAAAAATATTCTATTTTAATATCTCTCCATTATTTTGAATTCTTATTTAAACAATGGTGGGAGGGAAAAGAAAGAAAATGTGTACAGTAAAAGCATAAAATAAATAAACAGGGAATGAAAAAATATAGGATTACTGCAAAGTTATATACTACATCCAAAATCAACTTCACACAGGTTTTTCAATATAAAAGGAATCAATTAAAAATATCTTTGATGTGAGCTGGTGCTGGTGAGATAATTTGCTTTCTTGCTGCTAACATGTTCATGAATTTTATTAGGAAACTCTGCCTCATGTCTTGAATCAGAGGGACAAAGGAGGTAACATATTGCATGCATGATGCAAGGAGTACAGTAATGCAAAACATCTGGGTGGAGTGGGTGACAGCTCAAACTGATGTTCAGCCTATTAAAAAAGCAACCTTCTCTTCTTTTTTTTTTTTTTTTTTCTTTTCAGTGCAGGGAAAAAAAGCCCTCAAAAATTGATAGATTTCTTCTTGAAGAAGCATGATTCTTTTGATCCTCTCAAGTTTAAGTTTAAAAGCCTGAACGATCTATATGAGAAATCTCATATATCGTAATTATGATGGAGCTGTTTTAGAGGCCTTGTAGTTAATTTTAACCAGAACTGCTCTTTGCACACTGGTAACCCCATGTCAGTTTCCATGGGAGAGCATTTGGCTGTTTATAGATAAACTCTTTAAAAATATGTGTACCTATTTTATCAAGTAATATAGCAGATAATGAGTCATGAACAACAAGTAACTTCATCTCAGACATAAATATGTGAAATTTTGGAAATTGCCTTTTTTTTCCACAGATTTTAAAAATCTGTTCTCATGCCCTCTTTTTTGTCTCTCTTTGTTAAAGGGAATTACGTTTTCATGTTTTTCAAACAGGGATTCTGATACTCACTTACAATATGGTAATTTGGGTCTGTTGTCTGCAACACAAATTCAGTCTGTATTAAGGAATCTCATCCTACAGTTAGAAGGGAGAGCCTATGCTGTCTCCCTTCTGTTTCACCATAAAAAAAAGAGCTATTGAGGCAAACTGGCAGATTCCTTGGCAGAAATATAGCACGTACCAACTACCACTCAGGAGGACAGTACTAACTTACTTGTGCTCACTCTTCACTCCCTAGTTGTGAATTAAATTCTGTGGTTTAAAACATCCTTATGCAAGCAGAGAAGGGAAAAAAGTAAGAATTTGTTTTTTCTTGATTGTGTGAACACCATCTCACACTTAAATCACATAGGCATTGAAAAGAACAATTAACATCCACCTTAGGTCGTAGAACCCCCAACCACAAAAGTCACTTGTGTTGAGGTTGTGTTTTGCTTAGTGGGATTTCAAGAACTTTACTCCCTCTTGCTCAACTGAATGTTTTAATCTACCAAAAAACAAGCAAACAATAAAGAATATATAAGTAATTAAATCTTTTTTGTAAAACTACAAAAAGATTTACCGTACAGTAGGGGAAAGTATCCATTCCTTTTTCTGCTGGCAAGGGCCACCACCACTTCTAAACACAGTGATGTCATATTTTCTTACCCTCACAATTTCCTTTTCACTTTCACTTCTCATTCAAGAAAGCTGAAATATCAGCTCTTTTTCCTCATTCCCCTATTCTGTAAATCTACCTGTTCTTCTACAAATCCTTAGCAGCCATCATCTGGCAAGCTTGTCTACTTCAGGGTAAATCAACTAGGTCTCTTGCAAAGGTGACATTTTCAAAGCTTGGTGTGTGAAACTAAACAAATATTTGTGTGACCCTGACTTACACATGCGGAATTCATATCTACAGATATCAAAGGGGTACCTAATTAGACATGGGTGTGTGAAAATAACTTATTTGTGCACACATACTGCATATGCTTGAGTATAAACTGTCATTGCACAAATATATGACTAAGTTGAGTCTTTCTAAATTTCTCACTTATTTTCTTCCTCTTCTTTGCTCATACTATTAGCTCCTCCAAGTCCTGAGTAAGTCAGAGGCGCACCATCATCCAGAACATCTTCATCCTGATATGCCAGGCACCAAAAATCCAATCCCAGAACTCACTTTTTCCCCCAATAACTGGTATTCATACCTGACATTGAGTAAAGTTTCCTGATCTGTTTATTAACACACAGCTATAATAATGAACCTTTGGCTTAAATTTTTCTGGTAAAATACTGTAACTGTTTTGATTTCTTCATGTAAGCAGAGTAGACTTCTTTGCTCTGTTAGAAGTTGAGCAATACTTCCTTTTTGCAAGGAGCTATATGTGTAGTTGTGTCTGTCTGGTAAGCAGCTAGTCCTCACATACACAGCCTGTTTAATGTGTTCTTCATATGTTTAGTCTGATTTAAAGGACCATGTTTTGCTCTTTAGTCACTTAACAATTAATAGCACTGATTTAAGACATTCACATCTTCCACCTGTCTGCTCCCATTGCCCCTGTGAAAATCACTGACCTGGGAGAACTGGCAGAAGGGAAAATGTTTCCACCCTGGACTTTGCCAGAGTAAATCCTGTTTTCTGAGCACAAACTCACCTTTTTCAGGAGTTTAAAATCCAATACAAGAATGTGCAGTGTCATGGTTGTCAGCACACATTTCCTTCTCAGATAGGATGGAAATCCGGTGCAGAAGGAGTGGACAAGGCTTAAGGCAGAAACATTCTTTAAAACACCACAACTTGGTTCACTTGGAAAGACCTTTCTCTGTGTCTGTTGTGAATCTAGCATAGCTACCCCCTTACTCTTCCCAGTATTCAGGGGGTTCAACACTCTGCCTTTTCACCTTCCACACTCCCATAAAAGCACTTTTGTGTGTGAAGGATTTTCAGATGTATACGTTTTAAGTGTTTTCCAAAGATCAGCATCATAATAGTGTTAAGTATATGATCTTATGGTTTACTGTTCTCACCTTTCCCCATTAAAAAATCATCTCAGTGTAACTTAAATGCAGGACAGCATGTTTTGCAGCACTGTAGAACAGTGCTTTCTGGTGGCATGTTTGTTCCTGTTGCCTAAGCACGCTTTCACTCCAGTGAGGCTTCCTTTTTGCAGTTTGTAATTATGTGCTAAAAATAAACCAAAGTGGTATTTCACTCCCTTTATACATTTGAGTTGTATGCTACAGTAAGCTTTGAAGAAAACCCAGAGGTTTGCAGGTTTACCACTCATTCATGACATCATGAAATAAACCTTTATATTCCCTGATCCATACTTAGCTGTCTGATGGGTACTCGTAAGACAGGAGGACTTCTAGGGGTAATTATATAAATAATGAATATGAAGAATACTGCTGCTCTTCTTACTTCATCTGACTTTAGGTTACATCTTCTGCAGCTTTATAGTGTGTTATTTTATCTCATTCAAAGCTCTGTTGTATGCTTAACTACTAACTAAAACCTTTGACCTTTATTCTGATTTCTCAGTATAGCATCAGTATAGCATTTAGCTTTTGTTGGGAGCATTCAAACTAAATTAAAGTAACATTTGTTTATGCCCTGGCTGAATCATTCATTAACTTTTTTCTTTTATTTTTTCTTTTTTAAGGTAAAAAAGTCACAACAGAGCCTACAACTGTTAAGCTGGTTACATCTCTGAAAACTGACAGTGTGAGATTGTCGTCTGCTAAAGTTACTCTTAAACCTCCTGGTTTTGAGACGTCTATTACTGAAGTGGCTGTCACCAAGACAGAGGTCCCTGCTTTGGAGGAAACAACCCAAGAGACTGAAGAAGATACAGAAATGACTACTGATGTGGCTGAGGAAAAAAGGGAAATGGAGGTGCTTATGGAGAACATTAAGTTAACCACCCTTCTACCTCAGACTGTCACAGATGGCGAAATAAGCACTTATGATACACTGGGAAGGACTGAATATGATGTTTCACCTAGGCTAACAGAGAGCACATCTGCAGCTTTGGAACTGGAGCACACTCACTCTGAAGCAGAATTTCCCGAGGAACAAGGTAGGTCTGAAAGCATTGAGGACGCTTTCTTGACCTCTATAATTTTTCAGGATAGCACAGCTGTAGCTAAGAGTTCCACTGGTTCGTGGGAAGATACTGAACGAGGAGATACACAAAAACATGATGCTGATAATCAGACCGAACAAATAGAAGTGGGTCCTATGATGACAGCTACAGATAGCTTGTTACCAGCTTCTCAGGAAGAGTTGCCCAGGACAGGGACTTCAGTTTCACTAAAAAAAGAGAATATGTATCTTGGTGCCCACTCAACAAAAGAACCCAGAAAACAGTCAATGGAGGCAAAATCTGATAAGAAACTTACAACTGTTGTAATCCCTAAAGCTTTATTCACTGCTCAGTATGATCTTACTGCAGAGGGGGAGGGCAGAGAGAGCATGTACACCATTATGCCTGATAGAGTTTCTGGTAGTGTCCCAGAATCAGATGTGCCTGCTGCATCCGAGACACCTGTAGACAAGCATGCAGTAACCACTGGACAATTTTCTACAGCAGATGAGTCAACTTCATTCATTAAATTTAGTTCTGAGACGGTGTTTGATAATGAGGCATCAGCTGAAGGAAGCAGAGAGGACCTGAGAAATGTGCAGCCTACTGGGTCATCTTCAATACCTGTATCCTTTTCTGTATCAACTGTTAATCAAACAAGATCTGAGGCCATTGCTCTCTCAGGAAGTAGTATTTCCCCACAAAACTCTGGAGAAGGCAGCACATCTGTTATCCACTTATCTCAGCATACGGAAGGATTAGCCCTTTTAGAGGAGCAGGAAAAAACAAAGGAGCCAGAAACAAGAACAATGGATGTTAAGATCCCTCATGGTACAACCATCGTTCCTACTTGTGTTACAGCAGAATCTGGGGGATGTTCTGCTAGTGAGAAATTCACACAAGCTCCTCCAGCTTCTGGCATGTTGCTGCCGACAGATAAAGATCAGGGTTATATGACAGAAGAGTCATCTCATACTAAGAGAATACATGAGTTAGATACAGAAGATGGTATCTCTGGAATGGAGCCTACATCATCTCCAGGGCAAATTACAGAATTTACAAAGCATCCAGGAGCTCTGATTTCAGGAGTTACAGATGAAACTGAGACAAGCATGGAGCCAGCAGAAGCAAAAAGTGACGAAGAAGCTCTATCAGCTGATTTTGATCAGGGTGTCTCTACTACAGGTGTCTCTCACACAAGCAGCTCTTTGGATTTGGAAATGATGACAGTATCCAAAATATCAGTGGATGAAAGCACTGCAACAATAAAGTATTTTAGCTCCTCAAGTTTTACTGTATTACCAACTGCTATGCCCACAGTCGTGGAGGTAACTGAACATGAAGATGAAACATCAGGGTATGTTTTGAAAACATCCATTCCTACTCCAGAAGGTGAACAAAGAGAGTCTACTGAGATACAGGTAGCAACGCCTGCTGATGAAGTCTCTACTGAAATGGATGTCTCAAAATACACAGTGACAGAAGAAGGCCAGGCAAGGGTTGTGACAACTGAGGAGGAGTCAGTGGCAACACCTGAAGACAGAAAAGGAACACCATCAGCTGGCTTTGAAGGGACAAAGGGATCTATTCCATTTACAGATGTAACAAAGGTAGATACTACAGTTCCACAGAAAGAACATGATGCTTCCCTAGTTCCAGTTACTTTAGAGAGTGAGGTCACTAGAGTTACTGACCAGACACCTTTTGATGGTATTTTTCATACAGAAACAACAGAAACAACTGCAAAAGGTAGTGAGGTGTTCCCAGAGGAACTCTCCACAAAAGAACCAGATAAGGAACCAGGTACTGCCACAGAGTCTACCCTATCTGTGACATCTGTCCAAATAGATGAACAAAAGGCAGCACCAGGATCTGAATCATCTCAAACAGCTATTCAGGAAAAGCAGGATGAGACAGGTTCAGCTTATGATGAGACATACCCAGCAACAGAAGTGTCAGTGCCTGCAGTGAAGCTCACAGACTATGGAGGAGTTCTGGGATCTGATGAAACTAGCACCAGGACCTGGCATCTCACAGTGACTCCAAAAGCTGAAACTGCTACTAATCAAGAAGAGGTCACTGATGTGATGCATGTAACAGTGGGTACTCAAGCAAAAACACATGAAAGCAGAGGAACCCCCACCAGGGAAGAAGACATTGATGTAGTGAGCTTGGAATCTGTGTTGTCCCTCCATATGATGCCAACAGGTCATTCTACTGTGGAAAGTGTTACTCATCTGACTTTAGGACCTTCTCCAAGCCAAACTCCGGAGGGTTCAGGAGTATCAGAAGAACCTGAAGATATCAAAGCAGCTGTATTTTCAGCTAACGAAACAGATAAGGCAACAATTCTCAGTGATGTATTAACACCTTCCATTAATGCTGCAGACAAAATTCAGCCTACTTCAGCATCCAAATCTTTTGTTACTCAAAAGTCACCACTTATCATTCCTGAGGAAGAAGAGGAGGTAACAAGCAATGACATCATCATAATTGACGAATCTATTTCTCCCAGTAAAGCCACTGCTGATGACGATCTGACAGGAAAGATGCTAGATCCAGAAATTGATAAGGAATATTTCACAGCATCAACTGCTACTGCAGTTGCACGACCTACTGCACCACCCAAAGTGAAGGAGGCCACAGAGGCTTTACAACCTCAAGAGGTGTCTCCTTCTTCTTCACACCCTGATAGTGGAAATGACATAAGAATGTATGTTATTCAAATCGCAGGCAATGATACAGGTAAGATTTTGCCTTTTAGACCTGCAGTCCATCAGAATGGACAGTTTATCATAAAAAACTGGTGTACTTTATAATATACTGTAGATGTTCCTTGGATCACTGAAGGATGCAAAGTAAAAGGTTTATCTAGACAGCAACTTGCTACATATTGGTAGGTCTACTTTTCTATCCATTAAAAAAAAACCTCAGAAATGTGTTATATATATGGTTTGGGGTAAGATTAATTCCTATGTAAGAATTAATAAGAAACTGTTGCATTTCCTCTTAAAAGTCATGATGGCTACAGTTCAGTTTTCTTATTTAATGTTGTCAAGTCACTGATTTAACTTCAGCTATCTGTGAAACAAGCATTTTAATTTCACAGCTTCCATTCCATGCCTTACTAGTCCTAAATGAAGCACCAGAGTATTTTAACATTCCATTAGTCTGTAGCAATTAACAATGCCATGTACAGTGTAGTCAGCTAAAAAGGTGAAGGCACTCTATTGTGTCCACAAGTGGACCTGCTGTGATTTGGGGAAGGGATTTTGCACCATGTTATTTTTTTAATCAGAATCTGTGATGCCAATTGACATAAGTTTTAGTTTTGTTACATTTTTTTAGCTGATGGTGCTGTACATGTGTATGTAGCTTCAATTCCATGGGTATCCAGAACAGAAACTCCTGAAATAGCAATGAACTGTTGAATTTTATGATGAATATGTCTCCATAGTGCAATAGCTGCAGGCTATGAAATTTTACATTAAAGAAGCCTGTCAACTGATTATTATTTAAGATGTCTGGGTAAGACCTTATTTTTTTAAATGAAATTAAAGGAGAACTGCCAAAATTATAAAGCTAAAATATCTGCTAGGTTGCTTTCTGTTTAATTATTTTATAGTTATTTTATAATTATTTTATTTCTTGAAGGTACACAGTAAAAATTAATTTTATGTCTTACATACCTTAACTATATGCAAGGCTTTTGAATGGTTATATAAGAAACTGTTTTTCTCATTTGTTCTCAGCCATAACATCTGTATCTTTGAAGAGCTTATCCAGCTGAATTAATAGTTTATGGAAGTTTTTTGGTTGGTTTTGTCAGGTTTGTGCTTGGTAGATTTTAATTCAAAAAACCAAAAGCAGAAGTAGATTGCTTGAAATGGGCTGTATCTTTATTGGACTTTCCATGCAGCACATTTTATATCTTTATTTTGAATCTTCTAAAGCGTATTATCCTACTTTGGATTTTCAAGATATAAAACTGCATGTCAGATCTATAACATCTTAGTCTTCTATTTCAGAAAATAATAGTTATGTTAACATTTAAACCCTACTCTTGTTTCTGTGATACAATTTTTTTGTCTGAAGCTTTAGATGTTGCCAGTGTCTTGGAAGTCTCAATTAAATGAGACAAGTCCGGTAAGTCAGAACAGAAGAGCAATTTTTGAAAACTGGAGTTAACCCACATATGAAATACATTTGTACCTGTAGAAATGTTGTTAATTTGGTGTGATAATTAACAGTTGGACTGAGTACTAGTGATCTAGTTTTCCCAGTTACATGTTTGAGTTACAGTACAGTTTATTGCATATGGGAGAGTGGGTTGTGCTGGGCAGCTGTAAGTTCCAGGTGGGTGGAAAGAGGTAGGATGGTTTGGGAGGGTGTGGAAACTTGGTATTTTCTTCAGATAGTGCAAAAGGTGTATGATTCTGGATTTCTATGCATGTGCATAAAGGAGGGTTTAGTTCAAGCTGGATGATCTAGAGGACTGTGGATTAATGCACAGCCACTCTTCATAGCTATTCTTGCTTTCACTTGAGTGATCAGGTCCTCAGGACAGTTTTTCTTGAGGATTTACCTTCTGCAACTTCACAAATTTTCTAAAACCTTGCATGCATTTTCCAGGTATATATGTGCATATGTGTGTGGTTGTCAATAAGCAGAGTTACAGCTATACATCCTTAAAATTCTGCCTTTAGGAATGGTTTAGTCTGTCAGAATATAAAAAAGTTTCTTGAAATACGAAATTATCACTATAGCAGTATCTGTATCTAGTGCAGGGTCAAAGAGGAGTTTCCTTTATTTTTCTGTTTTCAGAATCTGACAGTGGAAATTTCTCCACTTAGCTATCCACAGAGAAAAGGCACAAATACCTACTTCCCACAAGTTAGAGCTGCCAGAGATGTTTTTCTGTCTGAGTGTTTGGATTAGTGTTTTCTTTCTCCAGAAGTGAAAGACTGCATCTGAAAAATCCTGTCAAGCCCAGTTTCACCTCATTGTTCCCCAGCCCCTAAACTTGTCTTTTATCTGGAGAAAATGTGCATAGAAGGTGCTGAAGAGGAAGAAATTTGGCAAATACTAGTAACATATGCCTTTCACTAGGACACAGCTCAACTTCTTACCCTATCACTCTTTCTTTGAAAGTTGATCTGCAGTCATACAGGAACTGCATAAACTGTACCTTTGGCTTTTTGTTCTCAGCTAAATGGGAACAAGAAATGCAGTTTTCATCATGACATCTCTCTGATAAAACAAAGGTTTTTCCTCCTTTGCTTCGGCATGTTTTCAAGTTAATATAGCTTAGTATTCTTAAATAAAATAATCAGTGAGGGTTAGAGGCAAAGGCCTTCATAATTTTCAGTCAGGAGTCCAAAAGAGACTCGTAAGAAATGACAACTTGCTGACCCAAGCCCTTCAAGTTATAGTTGTTTCCAATAGGAATAATAATGAGAGGTTTGTTGTATAAACTGTATTCTTCAAAAATTAATATATTTTCCTCTTTTTTTGCATGTGCAACTGTTGGAAATATTTATGAGATAATTTATTTTTTTTTTAATCTTTCTTCACCTCCCTGTTACTCAACTTTTGCCAGAAGCAACAGTTTAGTAGTGAAGCAGGGCTCAGTGGAAAGATGGTACCATTGTTTTGTTTCCTATCAGATGGATCACTTAATTACAGTAAAAAACTTGCTATTATGCTAACACAGATGAGTATTACTCTCTGCAGCTCCATTTACCTCATGTAGCATAGGCCTAATGATATTTAAGTGCTCCACAGAGCTGCTATTAGACTTCCTTAGTTATGAACAATATTTTATATTCCATGTGGAAGAGAAGGGTCTTGCCAAACAAATAGAGTTTTGGGAGATGCAGGCATTTTTATCAGTTCCCAGCCAGCAGGACAGAGCACATCCCTTGCAGCAGAGGAGTCCCTTTGCCATCAGTGGGTGTTCCACCTCCTGGTGAAACGTGGTGTGATCTGGGGAGTTCACCTGTGGCCATGCACGGGTAAAGGAAGAGGATTTCTTGTGCCTTTCTTCTCAGTCTCAAACCCTTGCTAAACTGGCATCAACTCCACTGAAGTGCTTTGAAGTCTTTGGCTGGAATGTGCTGTCAATGTATGGAATGTGTTATGGATGTATGGAATGTTGGGGATATTATTCTTCATTATTGTTGTAGACTCAAGCTCCACTTGAAAGATGTTGACTGTGTTAAATTAAATTAAATATAGTGGCAAGGCTCTTAGTCTGTCTTTGACACACACCCTTAATATGAAGTAATACTATATATATATGCAAGTTCATATTAAATATTATTTATTTTTAATACAGTAAGCCTTTAAATTTATTAGACCATTTATTACTCCTAGATTACTTCTTTTCTTATGCTATCCTGAGGTAAATAGTTATACTCCTAGCTTTTAAAATGCATGGTTTCAATCAATTAGAACTTTCATGAAGGAAATTTCAGTTGCTTTTAGTTAAAAAAAAGATTTACCTATGGAAACAGAAGTAATTTGGGGGCCTGGTGGAAGGTCAAGCTCATTAGCTTAAATTCTGGAAAAAGTGCTCCATAGCTGGTAAGAAAGAATACACCATTGAATGGATTAAGCTCCTTATTTGTATAAGAATACAGCAGTTTTCATTGAGAAAATATATTGTACAAACAATCCATATACTTCCATGTGAGCAAGTGCACAAATTAACGAGGGATAGAAGGCACATTTCTTCTGACAGCCTATGGCACATGGGCAGGTGTTCCAATTAATGAGGAAAATATATTTGTGCATGGGGAAACATCCCTTTTTATGCTATGAAAAGGACCATGCACATGTTTCATAATGGAAGGAGCTTGGGACTTCATTAACTTGTGTGGAACAGCAGGCTGTTCCCTTGGAATAGTGTCTGTTGTGAAAAGTGAGAAAGCAAAATAGCTCTGCAGTGTTGTGTTATCACATTAGCAGCTTTCCATTGCATCAGGTAGGACAGAAGGGTTTGTCTGTCACTGCTAAGATGCAAAACTTGCCACTTTGTGCCCTTTTATGTTCTCATAGCTCCCATGTATTGTAGGGGTGAGGGCTTATGGTGTTGCTGGAAGTTAATGGATTAGCAGCTGGGGAAAAAAAAAAAAGGGCAAACCTAAACCTGAAGGAACTTCTCAGCTCATAAAGCTTTTATGAGCTGAAAAATGCTTGTGGGGGTGTTGTTTAACAGTGGTTGAGGGGATGCTGGAAACATAACTCCTGTCTGTATCAGGAGTAATTTGCACACCTGCATTTTTTGGAGACATTTAAAAGTCTTTACTTTGAGAATATGTTTCAAAGTGCTTATTGGACCCTGGGACGCACACCAGCTCTGTCTGGCTTCTTGTCCCCTCCAGCTTTGAACAGAATGAAATTGCAGGAACTTGTGCTTTGTAGATGTGGAATTTTATGGAAAGAGGTTACAAACCTTTGTGTTTCAACATGTAATTCTCTGACATGCATATTTCTGTCTCAGCAGTGTAAGAGGGCATGTGAAATTTGAATGAAATGCAGAATGGTAATGAGTCATAGTCATAAACCTCAACAAAGACAGCAGAATAGAGTCTTTTCAGGTCTGTCTTTGGCCTTGTCTTAAAATTAATTTAGTCCTGTTGTCTTCATAGCTCCTTCTTGAGGGAGAGATCATCATGGCTCTCACTAAGTCTGATTCTAATATCTAGCCTGAATTGCTTCTTGGCCAGTGTATACCCTTGTTCATTCTCGCCAGCATTGTCTTCAGCTTGAATAGGGCTTTTTTCTTCCTGACACATCCCTTGATACTTCTATTTCTCTCTCCAGTTATAGAGAATAACCATGTCCTCTTTCAGCCTTCATTCTGCTAACTTCTGAGGGGAATGCATGTGTGGGAGAGTGGAAATGCACTGGGAGCATGCTGGGGGGAAAGATGCTGGCTCTGCCCCAGAGGCTGTGGATGTCAGGATGGTGCTAAGACCAGGCTGGATGATGGTGTGAAGGGACAGGACCAGTGTACCTCACAGCACCATTTCCAGTCACCACCTCACTTGCAAAGAGCCCTCTTAAAAGCATGAAGTGTGTAGGCTTTTATCTGTCTGCACCTGGACCCGCATTACTCTCTTTTAAGTTATTTCATTTATGCCCACTGGCAAATATCTATCTGGACACTGTTCTTTGTAGTATACACACATGGGCTACGTGCAATTTTTGGTGTACTTTGCAATGGTTACATGTGTTAAGTATTGTGTTAGAGAGACTTCTGATGGCAAAGAGACTTTGATGCTTATGTGCTGAAATAATAATTTGTTTTTTCTCAAATGAAAAGTGTATGCTACTGAAACTATAATTTGTTCATAGGACCTACTTCAAATCAGATTTCCTTCCTGGTAGTGTTTTGTTTTGAACCCTGGGCTTCTGTGTTCAGCTAAGAAAGAAAACCACCAAATGGTTTTGAAACATGTTTCCAAGTGAAACAGTTTTGTCAATGTCTGATTGCTACTCAAGTAATTTTCATGCTCTGAATGACCCAGCTGTGTTATTCATAAAACCTGGCATAGGGACACCCAAATTCTCATTTTGTCTAGAGTAACTGTAGTGTTAAATGCTAAATAACACGGCCAGATTCTGGTATCAACTTCCCCATTGCAATTACACCAATGAGGTGACTGAGAGCAGAATTTTTATGGGGATATGAGGATAGTAGGTATGAGAAGGTCTTCATAATTTTTGCAGCTTCTGGGACATTCTATAATTAGGCCATTTTTTTCTTCAGAATAAATTTAAGTCACATATTTAACCCAAGCTGTTAGACTGTTGCGTAATTAAACCAGTTGGAATGTTTCTATATTAGAATATTGAAGTTGTACTGGTGCTGTGGAGGGCTTTTTAGAAGAGGTTGGACACCATCACATATAAATTATATTTAAAATGCAACAGCAATGAAGCTCTGTATGAAAGCAAGCCCTAATAAAAAAGTAATTGTAATAAATTCAAGATTTTTTGTGCATTGCCCCTTTTTCCAAAACAAAGGAGAAGAAAAAAACCAACCCCATATCCAACAGAGCTGAAACTTGATATTTAGAAAGTTTCACAAGAAGCTGAGTGTGAATTAATAAGTAGTCTTTAGGCTACTATTGCTCTTCCTGAAGACTTATTACAGAACAGTACTTTCTTTTTTCACATTCCTTTATGGACTTCCATAGATACAAGGAACAGTGCTCTCACATTAAATACTGTTCAGAGGATGACTACACATTCTCTGCTATTTTTGCGTTGTTTCCAAGGAAACGTTTCAGATCTAGACATAGGGATTACACACTTCTAGCTTTCCTATAGTTCTTTGTTTATTCATGAGAGAAAGAAAGGAATTTTATTCATAGGTACAATGTAGTTTTTCATACTTCTGTTGTGAAGGAGAGGAATCCTTTTAGAATTTTGTTTACATGTGGAGAAAGTCTAAAGAAATCATTTTGCAGAAAAGATGAGCTTTTACATGGAAACACAGTATGAATTAGTTTTTTTGAGGGCAGTTATTGCCTGTGCCAAAGTTTTCTGAATGTCCCCAGATTGTAGCAAATCTTAGTACTTATGATGGGGATATAATCTGTTTTGCCTCTTTTGGAGAAACATCATCTATAACATTTTACTTTACATGAAATGATTAACTGGATACAGTGAAACTCTGAATAGAGGATGTGATCCTGGAAATGTAAATATAGGTATTTTATAAGTGGCTCAAAGGCTAAAGATCTTAATAGAAAGTAACTCCCTTAAAATGGGTCACTTGATAACAGCACTTGACAAATATTTGTTGGCTATTTATTCTTTTTGAGTATGTAGTTTTCAGTGGTCTTTTCTGGAGTTCTGTGCCCATTTGAGATTTAAAGATTGAATTAATCCTTGCTAATCCAGAGAGTCTTTTTCTATCACCCTCTTTTTGGAAGTGTTTAGAATCTAAATTTGATCAGTAATATACATAATACCTGCTGGTGTCTTTCAAGATACTTGTGGATTATTTCCTGGCACAAATTAGGATGTGTTCAGAGTGTCTGCTGCACATTTTGTGTTGCCTTTGGGAACGTGGACCTGAAGTTAACTATATTTTTCTATGGAGCAATTTACTTTTTTTTTTTTTAAAAACTGCTCAGTGGATTGTATTAGGTGTTGTCTGACCAGTCCTTTATGACTATATTTGCTTGAATGAGAGGAACTCAGTGTAAAGAAATGTATAGAAATTTCTCTTTTTTAAGGATTAGAGCTGAAATCCCTGAGGAGAAGAAACACAGATGAAATTTTGTTCCTGATCAGGAGCAATCTCACCTTCCAGTGGTCTGTTCCTGCTTTGGAATTCCTTCTGCTGCACTTCATTACTTTTTTGTTACCAGCATTAGCTTAAAGAACGCGTAAGAAACATTAAATTATTTACTTTTTTTAACCATAAGCTTGGATTTTTCATCAAGTGAGGGTTCCATAGTTTCAGTGGGAAATTTTTGGCATTCAGAAAAGAACTTCGACGTACTTTATGTAAATTTTCCTCCCCAAAGTAACAGTAAAGAATATGCATATATGCAGACAGAGAAGTACTAGGAATTTTTATAAGATTTTATTGTGGGATTTTGCCTGAAATTTTTTTTTCCTTTCTCGGAAGTGGTGAAGGAAATGATTCTTGGGTTACTTATGTATTTACTACTCAGGCTTGTAGTGAGTTTACAGTGACATATTTAGTAAATAGTACAAAGAAAAGTCTTGAGTCCTTTGGAAGTGCTTTGTACACTTGGTTCAGCTGACAGGCAAGGATAAAGACTGCAGGATATATCCTCTGGGCAAAGCAGATAGTGATAATGGAGTTGTAATGGTGGGTGAACCTGGAAAAAGCTTTTCAGTGGTCATAGTATCTTTTCCCTTAGTGCAGGTACTCCTTTTCATAGTTGAAGAAACCAAAGTTAGTTTAAGTTACCACAGAATTTCTTGGACTAATCACCCGAACAACAATTAACTTTGAATTATTTCAATCCATCACGTAGAAGGGCCCTAATGCCAAACTCATCCCATTTTTGGAAAGTATTGTGATAGGTAACAAAGACACTGATGTTTCTTTTTGCTCTTTGTGTTGGATGTAGGAGTCCAGCATTGCCAAGTGAGAAACACTGCTGAGTATTGCAGTGCACACCATAGGTAGCAGTTGAGCATGGTACTGAGTTACCAGGATAACCAAGGGACTAGGAGGGTATAAACTAGTTCCATACTCTACCCTACATGAAGTAGGAACACTGTGAAAATCAAGGGAACTGAAGTATTTCTAAGTTCACGAAATGTTACACAAGCATTTATTTGTTCTTACCTTAATTGAATTATTTGGCTTCTTGGGCTGGAAGGTTTTGGTTTTTTCCTTTTCTTTTTGGTTTATCTTCACACATTTGGAGCCTGCCAGGTGTGAACAATTTCTGGGTCAGTAGCCATATAAGCATGTTAGTATAGAATGCAGTTTCTGCTAATAGGTTTGTAGTCAAGACTCTGCCCCTTTTGCCATTCTTTTTGTGCTGCACCAAGCTTACCACAGCTAGGCATCTATTTTTAGCTACAGTGTGTTGAAAACTCAAGTATCGTACAAGAAAATGCCTTTTTCAAAAAAATGTGTTTCTAAAACTAAATTAATATTTTTGCAAAACAAACCTTCCAGTTTTTGCCAAGAAAAAAAAAAAAACAACAAATGCCTAAGTGGAAAAAGCTCTGCTTTTAAAAGAAAAATTACACTATATTTCTTTTTATATATTAATGTGATTATATGGTTAAAAAGAAGCTCATGCTCTGTATGAATTACATGTTCTTTTCCCAGCTCTGGGCAGTGAAATGGTTAAATATTTGCAGGTATACTGCACCCTGCTCTCAGATAAGTCTTCTCCAGTTATAAGCTTATTTTAGAGTATTTGTTGCATCACACTTCCCTTCCTGCTCTGCCCTTTCCTGTTTCATCTGCTGTTCACATCTCTGCAGAGTTCAGGAAAGTCTGAGGGTCAAAGGCACCCCAAAAGTTGATTCAGGTAGAAATTATGTATCAAAATACTGTTTAATACTTAATTTTTTGAGGCACTGCACTCCTTTCCCTAAAATTGTGTCTGAGAGGGTCACTTTCCTTCCTTCCTACCTGCCTCCCTTCCCCCCTCCTTCTTTCCTCCCTATTACTTGGATTAACAAAGCACAATTTAGCACATGCCTACTACGTAAACCAACCTTTTCTATTCCTACACTAACATATCAACCTATTTTTTCCCAGAACTGCCATTTTAGGGAGTATGCTCTTAAGTTTGCTGCTAAAGCCAAACGTTTTGTTGACATTACTGCAGACAGGGACAGGGGAAGGAATATTCATTACGGGCCACAGGAGCTATCAAATGTGGACATCTGCTGTGACATCATAACTTTAGTATTTTGACTTTTGCCCCAGGATTTTGTTCTGATAAGCTCTTTTTGGTTCTTCTGGGAGGGGGCACTCTCTTCCCATGTTAGTAGGGCCAGAACTGGTTCCTTCTTGTTCCATCTGCGTAAGGGCAGAAGCATTTGAGGTTGACCTAGTGTAACGTGGTGTGTCACCAAGGGATGGCAGTGAAGTGGGCTAGGATTGATGTCTCACTGTTTCCACCTCATCCATGGAATACTGCACATGACATTAAGGCTGAAGTCATTTGGATGAGCACTTGCTTTCCTTCCCAGCCAGCTCTTCTGCTGTCCTGTGGAATTGGACTTTTCTATATATATGTCCAGACAGACCATCTAATCCAGATACCATGTGACTGCACAGCCTGACTTTTTGCTTTGTTTAGGATTTCAGCTGGAGAAAATGACTTACTACTTGCCAGTTTTTGCTTTGTTTTGTTTTTGTTTAGCCCTGCAGAGTTTTAGAATTGCCTTCTCCATAGGCAGTAAGTAAAATGTTGTCATTGGAAGGATGCTTGTGTCAGGGACTGCTCAGGAGGAGACACCGCTGGCTGGAGTGACATTTTGTTAATGACATATTGGAGTAGAAAGGAAGTGGGAATAGTTGTCCTTAGAATATTGTATGACAAATATTGAGTCATTATCCAGGGAACTGTATCCTGCACTTGCTGGGGCTTAGACTTGACACTGCAGGGCTTCCATTTTTAGCGACTTGACATTTTACTCAATCTGTTTCTTCTTAACAAGTTTACTGCTGCATCAGGGGGGAACACAGGAAGCCATGAGGCTGAAGGAAATGCCAGAGGTTGCCAGAAGGCTTCATGATATGCTTTTATAATGAAACAGTTCCTTTATTTCTGACATGGTTTTTGCATCATCATGTCTATTACTTTAAAATTTGGCAAGGGTGCTTAAGCACAGCCAAGCAAGCCAGAGCCCTGTGCTAAACAGATGTCCACATAAGAGACATCCACTTTCCACAGGTGTTTTTGGTCATAGCCAACAACTCTGTCAAGATGAAGCTTGGGGGAATGGTATAGCTGTAAAAAGGCTGCAGTATAGGGACATGCCAGCAATTGATATCCACAGTTTCAACAGGGCTGTGTCTTACATGGGAATAGAGACACACAAATAGGTTAAAGCAGACTGGATAAGTGAATTTGAGTAGGCAAGGCTGACCACCCACCTTGAGTTACTTTCAACCCCTACCCAGCCCGCTGTGCAAAAATTACTCTATTCAAATATTTTCTTCCAGAAATTTACTTGTGTAATTGAGATTTTTATGCAAAGTCAATTCCTTTTTTTTCTTTATATCTTTCTTTCTCTTTTTTACTGCTGATGAGATTTAAAAAACACAAACTTCTCTTTTGACTGTCAGAAGGATAATGAAAAATAAATTTTTATAAAATGTGGAAGGTAAAGACAAATAAACCTATTGATATGTGCTCTACATCCTTAAGCATTTCTAAATGGAGCCAAAGCTAACAAAACTTTTAGAAATATATATCCAGCTGGGGAACATTTTTAAGTGAACTAAATAAAACCTTTTGTTTATTTAGACTGAACAGTAATCAAGATCTGGGTTTCACTAGATCTCATCATACATACTAGTCATGTTAACGTGAGGTATAAGGATTAAAATAATAAAAAAATTAAATTATTTCTGGACCTTTATTTGTTTTCTTTCACTTAGGTGTGTATAATAGTAGCCATGTTTCTTTAACACCTTAGACCAGCTCCTTGGCAGTATTCACATCTTTTCCTGACAGGGGAGATGGGGTATGCCTGAAGCACTGTTGCACTTTGACTGTGCTTAGGTAGGTTAATGATGTTACAAGATGGCACAAGTTAAAGGAATTGCAAGTACCAAAGGCTGACACTTGGAATTTTCCTTCACCAGGAAACGTCTGTATTTCAAAATCTTACTTATTTTGAAATGAGATTAAAAGAACAATAAAAAAATGCCTTTTCTATGAAACAAAATGACCCCAAAGATGTTTTCAGAATGTTTTATTTCTGTAAAGTTCAAACTTTCTGTTCCAATTTAGATGTAATATTTTAAGGGGGGGAGAAGAACCATAAATACAAAGGTTTTGAAACAAAAAGAACTAAATATGGGGACCATCTTGTCAGATTGCTTCTTTACTTCTTCAGTATGCTTTTAGGACAAAATATATCCAATGAGACTGACACATTCCTGTGGAATTGGTTGATTTATTTTTTTTTTTCAGTGGAAGAGCTTCATCAAGCTGTAGTCATAAAACTGCTTGAGTCTACCCAGACTGCAAATCTGGTCCCTGGCAGTGCTGAAGTTCAGGGGAGTAAATATATGACATAAAGCTGTTTAAGTCCTTTCTCATGTAGATCCTCTCCCCAGCCCAGATATGGGGCTTCACTTGACTTTCATAGGGTTTAAATAAACCATTTGAAACATCTTCTGTTTTAAGGACTCCTAAATATTTTCCAGATGAAGTGAAGGCACCTGTGATCTGAATTTAAGTCTTCTGACTGTAGGCTTGCTCTTGGTAGGTCACCTTTGCAAACCAAAGCCATTTGTTTAAGTTGTTCAGAAAGGAATATAATTGAACACAGTGTGCATGTTTACTGAATTATTCTGTGGATTGGACTGACTGTTTGGATCCAATTTTCATAGCAGCTTCAATATGCAGCAAATAATGTCAATGTACAAAAATGAGGAAGATAAAGTTTAATGCATCTTCGTTTGGTTCTTGTTGCCATCAGTGTGCTTTTCATAGCAGATTTTTACAATCTGTTCCTGTGATGACTTTCTTAGAAGAATGTTTTTGAATGAGTAAGTGTCTGATCAATAGCTGTTATGAACCTTGAGACATCTGACTTGAGTTGTCATTTAACAGCGTAAGCTGATGGTCTGTTCTTCCATTATGAACTCAATCATCTTGCTAATTGCTAGGTACTAGGTGTTTTGCTTGTCCCCTGGTCCTAGTCCCAGGCACCTCTGACCTTGATCTCAGAGCATCCAATCAGTTGGAAGTATCTTTTAAGGCTGTTGCCAAGGACTGCAAGTTTATCATCATGTGTTTGATGGATATCTTCTGCAGGAGATGATGACTATGGTACTGTGCAGACCAACTGTAGCAATGAAGAGGAGACAAGTAAAAATAGATCTAGAATACGTATCTGTGGGGAAGAAACAAGGTGGCTTGCCATGGAAAACAGAGTGGTTAACAAATATACACAGAGGAAATAAAAGCTCAGTTTTTCTCAATTTTTATCTTAAATTTAAATTTATTGCTTTTCTCTCTGAGCCAGACGTTTTTATTTTCATTGCAAGTTACTTCATTACCTTTTCCACAGTCACCAAATGTTACATTTGCAGAAATGTGTTACAAAACCAGGTATATACCATATTGTAATGACGTATTAGTCACATGATGGTCTAAATTTACCCTGATTCAATTCTGTTGAGGCCAAAACCAAAACGTTATGGTTATCAAGTGCAGGAAGAAATTTGGCTAGTGAAATTATTTTGTTTTTCCATACTAACCTGGGGTTATGGGTTCTTAGAAGTGAACATTATGGTGTTTGTGATAGTGTCACATTATGTAATGAAACACTTGCTTTTGTGACTAACAGTCCAAAATGTTTTTGGTCTTCGTTTTAAATTTGTCTTCTTTTTTTTCTTTTTCTTTTTTTTTTTTTTTCCCCCTTTTCTTTTTAGCTCTATTCTAATCAAAATACAGAGCCTAACTCAAAGTCCACAGGACATTTTATTAATCTTTCTGTGAACTTCATGGGTTTGTTAGACCTCTAGTCCTTCTACAAAAGACTGAGTATTATTTCTTGCAAGAAACTCAGCATGTTTCTCTGAAGCAATAAATGGACAAATTGCAGGAATTTATAGGTGCAACTCTGTTACTTGCATGATGCCAGATGAGATGCTAACAGTCTCATTTTGAATGAGATTTCACAAACCCATGCTATATTTCTAAGTCTTATGAATGAATTATTTTGGATTTTGAAAGTTTGGAAGACATCAGAATCTGTTTTCTATTTAGTTCTCTATTAGAACTTCTTCAACAGCTTATCTGAAGATTTTTTAGAGGGAAAATGCTTTTTACTTCTTGCCACCTTTAAAATGATCTTGGAAAAGCCCTTTAGACTTCTTTATAGGATATTAAAAGTCTTCTGAAGAAAAAAATCTTAGTACAAATCACACAATTTTTTGATGTGCAGAACTTAGCTTGTCCATCAGTAACAGACAGACAACTTTTACGTTTGATCCAGTGAAAAATTAATGTGGGTTTAGAACCAATTTTCATTAAAAGGGTTGTAATGGAAATTAATGCCACTTCAGTCAGTCGCTGTGTAATTTTATGGAGTAGCAATCAAGTCTTTTGGTAGCTAAAAAGCACCCTGTAGCCAGGGGAATTGCCATTTCTTACATATAGCTGACTGTTACTGAGATAGATGCCTATTCCATACAGGTAATTTAAAACATCTAGACATATGAAATGGATTAAGAAACACTCTAGGCTGCATATACACTCATCCATCTATCTATTCCATCACTATTTCAGTGCATACCTCATCACTTTCCTCAAAAGAGGCTTTACTGATAAATCTCCTTTGGTACTTGTTTGGATTGGCAGTCTGAACTGAGAGCCCCTGGTTCTACTACTTTTTAGCTACTTGTTTTTACTTTCTTTTTTTCTTGGAGTAATAGTAAAAAAGTATCCCTTTGAACAAGTACTCCTTTTGGTTTGCTTGCCATGAACGTGTGAACTATTGACAATATATTTAGAAGCCAAACTCCTTTCCTTTAAAGTCCTTGTTTTCTCTCTTTATTAATAGTCTCAGGTCTCTCAGGTCTTTATGTCTTTACCTGCAGCTGGAATGGACATGAATATATGTAGGGCAACATATGTCAGCTTCATCTAGCCAGTTTAAAAGGGTCTAACAAACCAGTTCAACAGATAAGACTTTTCCCTCCTGTATTCATATTTTATGGTAGCACTCATGTGTTCATCCTAGTGTCTTGCTTATTCTTAGAGGACAAGGTTATTGTATTGTTACTTAGATTATTTGCCATCTCTGGGGTTTAGGAGAAATTTCCCATAGCTGTTAACCCTGAGCATTAGCAACTTGATCAAAGCTCTAGAAAGGAGAATAAATTTTCATTTCAAAAAAATTCAATTGGATACTTTAATATTTTCTTAAAAGCCGGTTATTTTTTACTTGGACAAAAAAAGAAACCAAAACAAAAACCCAAAAAAGCAACCCTTCCCACTTAGTGTTTAATGAAAGAGCCTCCTGAAAGTTTATTACTGGAATATCATACCTTTAGTTAAGGTTCTTTTATGTGGATACTTGTGGCATGTGAGATCTTGAAAAAGCTAACGAAGTAAAAGTAAGGTGTGATAGAGATCTTTGCATATGTAAGAATTTGTATATGTCTTCTAAGTGAATTTGGAACAGATGTTGTTCATTAAATTTATTACCTACCATAAATGATTTAGCGTGAGCTAGTAATTTGAGGGACTCCCAGGTGTGCAGGGCTACAAAAATAATACACTGGTCAGAACTTGTTAGTCATGGTACCCTCCTACAAATTACAGCCTATCCACTCCCATTCAGGCTTTATAATTTTTTTAATTTTTTTTTTATGTAAAGTTCTGTGCAAAAGAATGCTATGTGCTTTGTGCACAGAATCCTAACAGCTGTGTATGAAATAATAGTTAATTCTTATGCCACATTAGTCTATATACCAGGTTATTGATATGTCTTACTTCTTAAGTTGTGCACAGTACCTAGTAGTCTTCCTTGTCCATACACACTTCTATATGTAGCTCTCTGGTTCTGTATGTTGGTGCAGTTACTTTATAGTGAATTTACTAAGAATCAGAAGCTCTCAAAGCTCCCTATCAGCTTTGTGTTGACATTCCCCTTTCAGTTACGGAGTCCCGATGTATTTTTCCATTCACTGTTTTGAAAAGAAGGCCCACAATTCTTTGTTGATTAGAGCTTCTACTTTTATGAAAATGTGATTGCTCAGTGTGACTAGTGTTCCTCTCTGCTAAAATTTATGGATTCTAAAAGCGATGTTATTAGGCATGCTTCTCCATGTCATATTGCAAATCTTGGGCAAATAACTGAATTATTGCTTTTCTGCATGAACAAAATTTGAAAGGGAGATCTGGGAGGCCTAAAATCAGTGGCTGCAGAAGCTACATTTTTCTGTGGCATCAGGCAGCTTTTGTAGATATTTCTAACCTGCTGCAGGAAGGAACAGGGAGCAGTTCTCTCTTTATGAGCATTGCATGAAACAACTCCCAGGAAGCACATGTGAGAGAGAGAGGAGGTTCAATTCTGTAGTCATCTAATGGAGCTGCCATAACACAGAACAAACACCAGGCTTCACTGGGGCAATATAGAATACCTAGGCAGAAATTAGGTTTAAAAGCAACCCTTTTTTGTTGCGCTGGGATTGCTGAGTTCAGTGCTGTACAAACTGAATATTCTCATGGAAATAGAATGCTGAAGGTGATTTTATCATCTGTAAGGCTGGGATGGATCTTAATTTTTCCCAAGCTGTTTGACAACTAGACCAGAGCCTCGGATTCAGGGTACCTTATTATTTTTTCTTTGTAAAACTGACTTGAAGTTGCCTTTTACTCTTCAGCTGAAGGTTTAGTAAAATGAAGGTTCAGTAATACTCCATAAGTTTAGCTGTAAACACAGCATGAGATATTAGAACGTTAATTCTCAACAGAGCTGCAATGACCTTTTCAAGAACCACGTTGCAGTCAATTTGCAGACACAAAACACCCAAAGCCAAAGAATCACAAACTTGATTTAATACATTATTTTCCAGAATGATCACCTGATTACTCTATCTCTGAGGGCTAAGTAGTCATAGAGGTTAAATGATGTTCATATGTAGGGGAACTAATTCAAAGTAATGAAATACTTTATCTATCAGGTTCTCATTTTTTTACATCTTGAAAATAAGTTTTATGAGGAAGATTTACTTAAAAATTGTGCTCTGTCATATGCTGGGTATGCCAGAATACATGCAAATATTGTCTGGGGAGAAACCACTCCTGACAGCACTGCAAGACAGGAGTCCTGTGTGTTGGTTCAGATCCTCTACTGGCAGGTGCAGACAAAGCTCCATTGGCTACACCGGTTTATACCAGCAAACGGTAATTTTGCTTTGGACAAAATGGGTATAAACACAAACTGAGAAGACAGATACATTCATGGAATAAGATTTCAGCACAAAATTTTCAGCTTTAAGTCAGTCAGTCCAGCCTGTTTTTTTGGGTTGTTTTGGGTTGTTTTGTTTCGTTTTTTTTTTTTTCTGAGTCTGTAGTATCCTTCTTTTTTTTTTTATTATTTTCTTTTTTTTTTTTTTTATGATGGTAGCATCTAATATTGTCAGGAACAGATGGTTTAAAGTAATGTGTTGAGAGGGCACATTTAAAAAGTGTCTAAGGAATTTGAGATCATAAATCTTAGAGGAATTTGCAAGGGCTTCTGCAGCTACAACTTGTCTACTTTGGAACTTCCTTCCTCCTTTATCTGCTTGGCCACCTAGAAAAAACTGAGAGTTTTGCAATCTATGCAAGTGTGTTAATAATTCAAAGTGAGTGGCAAGCAGAAGAAAATAGCTGGACTTTACTCATGTTATGGTCTGAATAGTGAGTAATTGTTTAATCTGGGATATTGTTTCTTACTGGCTTCATCATGTTTTATAATGCCAAATAGCAACAACTTTGTAACGGGACACTTTATTTACCGACCTACAGCCCAAGTGTAAAAAACAGAATACTTGATGTAGGTTTTAATGTGTTTGTAGTAATTTGAATTACTCTATACTGAGAATTCATGGAAGTTGCAGACACATATTCAGTATGTCCTATTTTATTTTAGACTTCGCCTTGCTTAGCAATGTCTAAGTTCAGTTGTTGGTAAAGGTTAGCTAGTGTCTCAAATCCATGGAAGCAGTTGCTGCAGGTTGGGACCAGAGTCTTGTGGTCGAAAAATGATTTTCATCTTCTCCATTTCTTCCCTCTGCTGAACAGTGTAGGATAAGTCAGCTCAGGTGTGGGTTTGGGACCAAACACGCGTGGCAAGCAACAGCATGAGTGTTCAATATACACAGAGGCTTCAAGTAGGAAGTCAAACACTGGCGGCACTTTACGTCAACAGAAGAACACACTGAATTTACTAAGTTTAATTTTGAATTTTTTTTTGTTCTTTCTTTTTTTTTTTGTTTCCCTCCAGTGGATTGCTTGTACTTCATATGTCTACTCTAATGCACAACCATCGCTGTCACTTAGGGATTATGAAAAGCTCTCTTTTTTTTGCAGATCATCCTGTGAATGAATTTTTGGATCTGTTCAGTCGCCACATGCTTCCTCATGCAATAGATGAACCACACATTGATGCAGAGTCAACTCAGACTGAACCCTGTACTTCAGACTCGGTGCAGGATTCGTCTGAATATATAATATTGGATCCTTTCTTTCCAAACTTTATAGAGTTTGAAGAAGAGGAAGACTGTGAAAATACTACTGATGTTACAACTCCTCCAGCTTTGCAGTTCATCAATGGAAAGCAACAAGTTACTAGTGCACCTAAGAGCACAAAAGCTGAGGAAGCCAGAAGTGACCAAATTGAAAGCGTTGCACATTCTAAAAATGTGACGTTTTCTCAAATCAATGAAACAAACACATTTATAATACCTGAAACTGAAGCTTCTGGTACTATGCAACCAAGCAAAGCTGGAGAAGTCATAGGGGCGTTTGAAGTTACACAACCAACAGCAGATGTTGCAATGTTAGAACCTGTTTATAGTGGTGAGTCAGAAGTTGCCACAACAGACAAATCAATAGCCTTTACTTCTTCATACGAGCAGTCTCTGCAAAAAAATAAAGAGACTCTAACATGGCATGGAACTGAGGAGAGCTCTACTAAAGATACAAAAAACTTGCTTTTGATCACTAGTGAATCTTCTGGAGATGGCTTCACTGAATCAGATTTAACCAGTTCTGTTTTCTCAGAAATTGTGACAATGTCAAGAAACGAAGATACTGAAAATAATTCTGGTATAACTTCTGCTCCTGATGCATTTACTGTGGAAAGTTCTGCTGTAACTGCTTCTCTGGATGCAGTTTTTAATACTGCTACTGTAAGCATAGGTGAGAAAGACCTTATTGCAGAAGAGGCAACCCCTGCTCCAGCAGATCCTTATAAATCAACTATTAAACTTAATGTGAATTCCCCTGTTGAAAGTCTTCTGGAAACAAGTAGTCATGCAGCAAAGCCTGAGGTGAGTGCTGCTTCTTTTATAGTTCTAGAAGGCTCTGGAGATATAGAAGAGGACATCACTGTAACTTCAGCCATGACGACAGAAACAGCAGTAACAGAAACACTTTTGATGCAAGGTATTTCTTTGGGCACAGTACTGCCAACAGAAGTTTCTGTAAATGTTTCAGGAATCATCTCTGCTTCTCCCAGAGGAACAAGCACTCTTTATTCTGCTTTTGATCAAAATTCTGAAGTAACTGTTGCAACCAATACTGTGTCTGAGTTTATCATGGAAGAAGTAGTTACCGGCTCTCATGTAACTGAAAAACATATTGAAGATGAAAAAGAAATACAGACCACTGTTTATTCAAGTCAGAAAAATTCAGCTACTGCTACAGAGGGGAATTTTGAGTTGTATGAAATTGGGAGCACTCCTAGTGAAGTTAGAACTGTAAGTCAAGAGCCCACCCTGCTCAGAAAAACACCACCAGTAACAGGTACCATAAGTTCTGAAATAAAAAAGGTCACCACTGTTCCTCTCTTGAGAGAGAAGAAGCCTTTTATAAATGAAGGATCAGCAGAAGAACCAGCAGACATATTTTCAGGGGGTCCCACAAGAAAGGTGGTAAGTACTGACTCCCCGTTTATCGATCCAGGTTCTGGAGACACAGATGTTATAATTGAACCTGCTACTTTGACTTCAGTTCCATTAAGGCCTGTCACTGAAACACAAACAGAAAAGCATGAAGGAAAAGTTTACAGCATAGATGATGCTTCAATGAAGAATGCAACAACAGAATATGAAGAACAGGCAAGAACAGATGAGTCAGCAATATCAGTTTCAAGTGGTGGGTCAGATGGCTTGACAGAGGAGTCTGGAGCAGCAAGTCAGATGTCCCAGGATGTGTTTAGCACAAGAAACCCAGGAGAACAAAACCAGGAAACAGAACCAATTTATACAGCTCCTTCTGGAGTCAAATCTAATCCTGGTTCTAGACAAGAGACAATATCTCATGTTGCACCAGGAGTTCAAACTGAAGATTTAGAAACAGGTGAGGTCACATCATCTCCAGAATCCATGGTTCATAGCAGTCCTCACAACATCATGGTGACACATGGTACTGGCAGTATAAAAGCAGTAGCTGAATCTACAGAAAGCAAAAATGCAAAAGTTAGTTCTTCAACTGTCTCGTTAGGCAAGATTTTCCTGATTGAGCAGGGCTCTGGAGAAGAATTGAAAGGTGACAGTGACACCACAAAACTAATGTCTAATGGACCTAGTGAAGAAACACTTCAAAATAATTTGTCCTCTATTGATCAGGGATCTGGAGAAGCAGACACATTCATTGAATCATTTGCAAAAACAGCAGTTTCACCCACTGGGAGACCAGAAACACAAGAGAAGTATGACAAAAAAGTTGTCAGCACAGCATCCATGGGTCATGCATTTACTATCAGATCTGATGCATTAGTCACAAGCACTGGACATACAGTAACCACAATGGGAACTATAACTGATGTGAGAATGGAAGAGAAAACAATTGGTGAACTGACAGTGAGACCTTTTACTATGAAGATTCCTTTGGTGGAAGATATACATTCTGGAAAAGACAGGACAAGAGAAATTTCACCAAAAGCCACAGAATTTTCTGAAGAAACAACAACAGACCCATTCTTTAAAAGTACACAGGCTAACCATGATCATCTGGGGTTTTTAAATGTTCCAACTGTCAGTTCACATTCAGAAGAAAAAGAAACCGAATCTGTTAAAAAAATTCTTTTGCCATTTAATGACAGAGTGACTGAGCCTGTAAAGATTGAAAGGAAATACATAAGCTCTCCAGTTACAGAGGTAGAGCAAGAGGAAGAGTTGGTACAAAATATTTTCCCTACAAAAGGTATTCCAAGGTCACTCCTGACACCTGAAGAAGAAAACCTAACAAATAATGAGCTCACTGGTGATCCATTATTTTCAGGACAAGGATCAGGAGATGACACTGCTGTTATTCCTTCTGTAGTGCCATTTGTTGTCAAAGGAATCATGAGCACTTCAAGTCCTCAAACGTCTCATCCTGCAAGTATGGGACCCAAACTTTCAACTGACAAGACACAAGCCTTTGAAAGAGGAAGCACTGAATCAAACGCTGAAGTTAATGAAGAAGTTACAAGTGCTGTAACTGAGCTGCTGTCAGAAACAGATCAGTTCCCCAGATCAATGATCACCAGTTCCCCGGCTTTAGCAGAAGAGAGTTCTAAGAGCTTCAGTTCTAAAGAGATTAAAGAGATGACACATAATTTTGCTATTGAAGACCCTCACAATAAGGAAACTAACTACAGGGTAGGAGAAAATGAAACAGATGGGACAACAGCTACTTCTAAAGGTGTTTCTCAAGAAGAAACTTCACATTTGCTGATTAAAGATGGCATAACTCCTGTTTCTGTAATACTGAGTGGAACTCCTAATCTTGAAACAGAAGAATCACTTGTAACATCAACAACAGTAACACCAGGCAGAGTATTTCCTGAAAGCTCTGGTGAAGGATCTGGCTGGGTTGGTGTTTTGGATTCTTCTTCTGATATGTTTACTCATTTGTCAATACCCACTGTGTCAAAAGTAGAACTAAATGTTTCTTCTGGTGTTCCTGGGGAAGTTTATTCTGAAGTTATGACAACAGAGGCACCGATAGATGGATCACAGCCTGTGATCACAGGACTAACAACCCTTTTTACAGAAGAAAAAGAGATCATGGCAAATCTGTCTGCAGTTCAACCAACGACAGCTGCATCAGAAGAACAAATAACTGATGCCGGGATCTATGAGAAAATTATTCCCATGATTGATGATAGAAGAAGTGTAATACTGAACGTTTCTGTTTATGGTGATATTACACTAATTGAAGACCGACTTCAAATCCCATCAGAAGAAACAACTATTATAGACATGGATCACTCAAAATCAATGCCTGAAGATATAATAAGTGTGCAGACAATGCCAAATCCTGTCATACAATCAACATATGACGGTGATGATAGCATGACAGCTGAAGGGGAGAAATACAGTTCAACACCTCAATTTTCCATTACTGAAGAGAAGACACTTGTATCTGGTGATAGTCTTTCTTTGACTGCTTCCAGTCAGCCAAGTAGTGAACCAGTGACAGCTGAGCACAGACCAAAATCAGAGGACAAAGATTTGGGTTCAGGGAATGCCATGAATTTTGCAACAGAAACTCTCATCACTACCAAAATCTCTGAACTGGGCATTTTCCTTCCTACAGTACCATCGCTGGTAAGCCCTCATGTGCCTCCTGAGTCTAAACATGTTGTAACAAGCACAACAGAAGACACCTATGAGCCAAATACTTCAGCAAACAACCAAGCAATAGCAGATCAAAGTGAAACAATCTCTGTCTCAGGCTTTTCTGGAATGGGCCAAGAAGAACTGGATGGTAAGCAACCTGATGTTCCTTCTCATACACCAATTTTAACTACTGAGACAGAAAAGGCTTTGACAACGGATGTGCTTGATGTAAGTATTGTCACCACACAGCGTACATCCCAACTGACAACTGTATCATCTAGCAAGAATGAAGAAAAGCATCCTACAATATACACAAAGACAAAATCGGCATCAACAGAGTATGAAGAAACAGATTCAGTGAGCTTTTATTCTGTATCTCAAACTCCTAATTCCTCAGTAACTGTTCAGTTAGTTAATGGAGCATCTGAGTATCCTGAGGTGATAATTCCAAGTACATCATCGTCGTCTAATTATTCAGATCAGTCCAGTCACTCATCAGAAGGAACCTTCAAAGAGGTTAGTTCTGATATTGCAGCAACATATAAACCACCCACTACAGAGCTTCTGGATAGAACAGAGTCTTTTCTGCCTGAGTTTTCTCCCAAGCCTGTTCCAGAAAGCACAACTACTGAAAGTACTCATAATTTTAATAGACTTGTAACAGACAGGACAGAGGAGACAGAAACCTCTGTAACTGATTTGGCTGTTGAGGAAGAACCTACTGTTTCTGGAGATTCTCCATCAGTACATGTCTTGCCTACTGGTTTTCTGAATTTTGGAGAAAGAGTTAGCACAGATGTTCCAAAAGTTAGCACAATAAAAGTTGAAGCTTCCTCAGGGAGAGTGAACAATCCCCATCAAGAAGTTGACAGGAGTACCGAGAGAGAGATCCCATGGCTTTTTTCCACACCAGTTTCAGATTCACCCAATAGTCTTGAAAGTGAGGCATTTAAACCTGACCAGGAAGCAGTTACAATGCTGGCTTCATCTCCACAGCCTTTGGATAGAAGCACGAACACACAACCAGCTTTGTTTGGTCGAGAGGAGATCACAACAATTTCTTCTAACATTGCAACAAGCAGCACTGCCCCTGGAGACAGTCTGTATGAAAGTGAGCAGACCACAATAACCTCTGAGGAACCAAATACTAGTGAACTTGTAACTTCATCATTTTCCCTTCCGGAAGTCACTAATGGATCAGATTTCCTGATTGGCACCAGTGTGGGTTCAGTTGAAGGCACAGCAGTGCAAATTCCAGGTAACTTCCAAAAATGATCCGTATGTTGTATGTGTTTGTTATGATACTTTTAAATGTGTGTCTTAACTCTGATAAGAGGTAGGACAATCAGAGCACCGGGTGAAATAACAACAGAACTTGTGAGCCTCAAGCTTTGAAACTGACATGATTGTAAGCTCTACAAAGTGAAGGAGGATGGGGGTACCAACACTCAAGTTCAGTAATCTTTCCTGAGTGTTTGCATCATGGACCTCTGGATCAGACTTGAGATGACCAGCCAGTTCTGAAATACAGGAAGGTAACATTAATTGTGGTAGAGAATTCAGCTGTAACTATTTAATTTTCCAATTTCCAACATACCATTTAATCTGATAGTTTTTTCTCTGTTAGCGTGTTGATAGTACTTATAAAACTGGTTTAGAGGTAAGGTTGTTTTATAACATCTTGCAGTTGAGTAGAAAGCAGATTTGGTACACAGTTTCAGAACAGAATTTTCTAGAATAATTAACTTTTCTTAACCCACAAGATGACTTTCCAGACAAGAAAAAGACAAGACTTCACGTTTTCAGCCTGTCTGTAGCTTTAACTGGTTGATACAGTGTCTGTCTCTTATAAATTACAGATCTATTTTTAGACATCATTTGACACAATATTTTGTTTTACATAGTGGTTATTAGGCACCATTTCACCAAATACACAGATGATGTGGGTAGGGTCAGTATTACTAGTGTTGCTTCAATTCATATTTTATAGAGATGTAGCTGAGGAAAGAACTGAACTGTCTTAATTTTATGGGGTTTTCTATTTTTTTTTTCCTCAAATAATCCAGGTAACTGTCAATTTTAAAATGTTTACTGGAAAAATACATAGTCGACAGGAGGACAAACAGACAGTAAACACACAATAAACCTTGTTAGGTGCTTAACATAGCCCTACATTTGTGATTTTCAGTGAAGCAGTCCTAAAACAAGAACCCTATTTTATGGGTATCACCAGATTCTTTTCAAAACCTCCAAAGCAAGATCCTGCCCACTAAATTACAGCCCTGAATTTATGTAGATGGGATTTTCCTCTGGAGGCTTTCAGAGGAACCTTCTGCTTTCCAGTGACTAGCTAGGCAGCTTTGTACTTTAAGGAGACTTCCTTGAAGTCTAACTTGCAAGAATAAAATAGATGTTACTTATCTTTTTTTTTAATAAACCACAGTCTGATTGTTTTGGGAAAATGTAACAAAAAATATAAACTTTTCTCATGTCTCTGAATTAATTTAGGTTACAGTACTCTCTTAAACCCATTTTGTAAGTATTAAAAGCCAGGGCTTATGGTATACTGGAAGGACCATCTTCACAATTTTCCTCTGAGAAGCTAATACTTAGAATCTGTTATCTAGTGAGTACTTGTTTGTGTGAGTAATTGTTCCTAGGCATTAAATCAAATGCAAATGTCTAGGTATCTAAACTCAGTTGAAATAAGCATCACTAGAAGGCATAAAGCTCTCCAAGAAAAAACTGTTTAAATGGTAACTCCTGTAACAACTGAGGATTTCACAGCAGGTAAGCTTTTATCTTAATGTTTAGTTCAGCTATTAATATACTCAATGCATTTGTTTGTCTTTTTGAAATGTGTTTCTAAGAAAGGCAAGTGGGAAATATGCATGTGTGAAAACATTCTTTCAAAGAAATAAGACTATGTGGGCATTGATTGAGTAAATATAACAAAGTGAAACACAGCAGCTAGCCAGTATGTTCTGTGTACCCAGTCATTCTACATAAACTAACCCTGCCAAAAAAAAAAAAAAGCAAAGCATTTTCCATCCATTTTGCATATGTTTAACTGTTTTCAGCTTACAATTAATTGTCATGTCATGCAAACTAAATCCTCAACAGAATATCATGACTGCCAAATATAGTATAAATTGCTATGAAAAAAATGTACATCTGAAAATTATTTATACTGGTCCATAGTAAATGCCATATTGTTGTTGAAGTTGAAAATAGTGGTGCCTGAAAAGCTTTACTGTTTTACAAAACTGTTTTGTCCTTAATAGTCTATTATGTTAATAGAGCTTCTGTATCTACAGTATAGCCTGCAACATTAGTGCAGAAATGAAGAAAGATTTCTACTTCCAAAAAACCAAAAAGACACTAGCTCCTTGAAACTAGAGTCAGTTTTCTTTTTCTGCTCATTTAACAGGCCAAGATCCATGCAAAAGCAATCCCTGCCTCAATGGTGGTACCTGCTATCCACGTGGTTCCTTTTACATCTGTACATGTTTGCCAGGTTTCAACGGCGAGCAGTGTGAATTAGGTAAGCTGAAGCCATCTAGGTGCTATTTAAGTCAAGTCTAAAGTTTTCATTGGTGAGTTCTGCAGAAGTGGTGTGTTTTGATACTGAAGAATACATAGGCATTTCAAAAATTTATGGTGAATCCTTACTTTAGAAGAGAACAGTAAAATGAAGGAGGTCTGCTCACCCCTTTCTCTCTTCCAATAAACAGATGTGTACACATACAAAAGTAAGAGAATTGTAAATGAACTACATCACCTAGAATTTATAACATTAAATTCATAAATACATCAAATAAAACCAAATAAACATTAATATTTGGAGTAGTGCTTAAGAGCTTTGTGTAATTATTTGAAGGGATGGTAAAATAAACTAATCCCAAATGTGACCGGGAAGCTAAGCATTGGATGCCAGATAGATATTTTTTCAAGGAAGTTATAAGTAGGTTGTAAATGTTTGGTATAAATTAGTATTTTAGTAACTCCTCCAGCTGAGGTCTTCTTCGAATTGCCTGTGACATCTGTGTTTACCTGCTATGACTGTGGGTCCCAGGAGACTTACCAGTACAGTTCAGAATAACCATCTTTTCTGTCCAACCAGCAAGCCAAAGCATGATAAAAGTGGTAGTTTGGCTATTTAGTGTAGAGCTGGTTTAGACTCTAGAAAAGTTGTAATTTTCATTCCCTGACAAATACTGTGAATTTGCTTGTTACACTGTTACCTGCTAAATCTGAAAGAAAAAAACCCCCTGAATATGCAATGTGGCTAAAATGAGTTAAATTCATCATGTATACCTTGGGAGAAAAAACAAAACAAACCCATTCGAAGGCCAAAATCAGTGCAGCATAGTTGCCAGGATTACTGTGGGGTTTTTGTGTTCTGCAAACCAGTGTGTGATTAAAAAAATAATTAGCCAGTGTTTTTCGCTGCTTTCCTAGCTCATGTTGATGAGTTTGTGAGTTGCAAAATTAACTAATGAGTCAGAGAGCAGGACATAAAATTATGGATTAATAATGTCACATTTCCTGAGCAAACTGCTTCTTGGCTAGTGGATGAAGAGAAAGGAAGGTTCTGCATAATGAAATCAGTTATCAGGCAAGTAAACTGGTCATTTAAATCTTTTGCAATACTTCATTCTTCTGGATTGAATTGGTCCTAGTAGTAAGTATGGCTAAAGCTGAAAAACATTTCCTTTCTAGGAGGTGGGTGGATTATAAAAACATTTTTATCTTTATGTTGTAGATATTGATGAATGCCAGTCCAACCCATGCCGGAATGGAGCCACATGTATAGATGGCCTCAATACCTTTACTTGCATGTGTCTGCCAAGCTATGTAGGGGCTCTCTGTGAACAAGGTAAGGTGTTTCCTTTAATCTGTGGTGACTGAGGTAATCTGTTTCCATTTCAACACCCTTCTGGAGCTATTAGGCAAAGCCTCCTAAAAATGAGATGGTGGAAGCAAATGTCAATATCTGTGGGAAGTCATCACCGATAAGGACAGATTATAATTTTTGAATATATTAGACTCCCGTGATTGGTGGCTCAGCATTTTTTATTTAAGGTTACATCTGCAGCATCTTTTGCAGATGGATAAGAGCAAACTCTCTCTACATGCCAACCTGACTGGAAGTCACCTTACTGCTCTACCAAATACAAAATGATACATTGGGCAGTTTTGTGTGAAAATAACAATAGCTGTACAGTTTTCAGGTGGTTCCAAGGCAAGCACAGCCTGCTTATATTGGCTTGCAAACTATGGGGAAGACACATAATTAAGTTCTCTCAATATCGTAGTGATGCTTATAGGATAAGGAGCAGGAGCAAAGCTACTGTCTGACCAAGCTTCTCTTTTATAATATACAGTATGAAACACATACCAGAACCTATCACTTCCAACAAACATCACTGGAAAGTAAGAACAGTCTACTGAATATGCCAGATTACATATCAATCCACTGGGGACCACAGCCTTGACAACTTCATGCTAGAAACTTCAAGTTGATTTCTTCTGTGATAATTTTATGAAAAGTAGATGCAGGATCACAGAATCACAGATTCATCATGGTTGGAAAGGACCTCTGGGATCACTGAGTCCAACCATATAAAAAAAACCAAAACAAACCCCCCCCCAAGCCCAACAAATCACAAACACAACCCAAAACCCACACACCCACACACACCCCACCAAAAAGCACCCACAATAAAACCCCCCACAACCTTGGCCAGTGGAGCATGCCCTGAAGTGCCACATCTACAGATTTCTTGAATACCTCCAAGGATGGTGACTGCACCACTTCCCTGGGCAGGTTGTTTCAGTGCCTGACCACTCTTTCAATATAGAATTTTTTTCCTAAATCCAATCTGAACTTCCCCTGCCAAAACTTCAGGCCATTTCCTCTGGTCCAATCATTATCCACTTGGGAGAAGAGGCCAACATGCACCTCCCTACAGTCTCCTTTCAGGTAGTTGTAAAGGGCGATGAGGTCTCCGATCACGATTACAAGAAAGTTGTAAAGAGCTTTCTAAACTGAACAACTGAAATCAGATTAAACATCTAAGTTTCTGGAATTGTTGGAACATTACCTGCAAGAAATCCCACTGTATTTACAAGAAATACTTACAGTGCAAGATGCTTACTAAATATGTGCATGTGGGAGGAGGAAGAGGGTAGCAAAATCTGTTCTGTCAGTAAAATTAATAAAGACATTTCCATGGGAAGAAGATTTTTTTTTTTTTAAAGTGTACTTTCTAAAGCTTATGAAAATACTTTTTTTTTTTTTCTTCAGCAGAATGGTTTTGGTTACACATGAATGAACAACACGTTTGGATTTATTTAATTAATATTGTGTATTTTCATGCTTGTTTCTCATCTTCAGTGAAAGTTAGTTTGAAAACTCTTCCAGCCCAACTTAAACAAATTTGTTTGTTAGAGTTTAAAACTCTCACAGCTGACCAGCTTCAGTAGTTTTCACTGTTTAACTTTTTCAGTAGTCTGGCTAACCTTGTAATTTGAAAGGGCTTTCTGAATCTGTTCTCCAAAATTGAAAGTTGACAGTGTTTTCACAACAAAATAAATGTTCTCACTCCTTTCCTCCTTCCCTTTATTCCAGCAAGCCCATAGTAGTGAGTGGCTCTGAGTTCTGTGGTAGCTTTAAGCTGCTTTTTATGACCAACCTGAGAGTGCATTTTAGGTGGTTAATGGGAACATTTCCTAGTTTGTCAATCAGAACCAGAGCCCTGCTCACTCAGCTTTGGAATTTAAATTTCCTCCACTTAAAGTCCTGCAGTGGTTTGGGACTTGGGAAAAGCATTTAGTGCCAAATTTCCACTCCACCAGACAAAATAAAACTGTGTTGGCTATTCAGACACGGTTGTCTGGCAAAGCAGGCTTTATTTCAAGGCACCAGTCCTGACCTCAGTAGATTTAAAGACCAGCCAGAACGACAGAATGAGTACCTTGGTGCCACAGGAAAGGTGGAGTTGAGCACAACGAGATTATATTTCATTGCTCTTTTTTTTTTTCCCCTCTTTCCCCCCGCCTCCTATATATACTATTCATTATAGAAAGCTTTGAAAAAAGTCAAGCTGAAGGTCTGTCTTAGGCACACTGCTGAGTATTCAAAATGCCATGGAAGGGAATGGAAGTAGAGAGTCTGGAAATGAAGCTCAAAGTAGGAGACAGCTCCACCACGTCGCTGATCCCATGACACTGGTGTAGAAAAAATGTGGAGCTCAGAATTTAACCCAAAAGCCTCCATGAGGCTTTTCTAGAATAAGGTATCTTCACCTGTGTCAGCATTAGGAGGGAATGTGACCAGAGGACAGTGCAGCTGGACATCAGGGAGCTCTGGCAGGTGGTAGAATTTAGAGGAGCCTTCAGGGTGATCTAACCTAGGGTGAGGGAAATCAATCCTGAGACTCAGTGAGCTGTATCTGGCTCCCTGACAGCTGTTTTTCTTGCCAGGTGGACACAGTTCAGCAGACAATCTGAGCCCAGGGACTTCTTCCTAAAGAGAGCTAAAGTTATCTGATGTTAGAAATACAGCAGCTGAGGTTGTTTCCTTTCTAGACTAGATTTGTAGCTCAGTAAGCCAGCATCCCTTCTCATTCACATTAGATTAAAAGTGAGTGGAGTAACTCTGATAGATAATGCCTTCTTTTGCCCCCCACATGCATCTTTTCAAAGTACAGGTGCATATTCTGCATGTCACTTGGTGACCTTTGAACATCACTTCTTTGTATGCAGAAATAGCCCAAAATCACTTTTTCAAAGGGTGACTGCAGGCTACAGTAGATCTTGATGCAAGTCTTAGTTTGAGGGAGCCATTGGTCTTTCGATTGTTGTCCCTCTCTGAAAAGCCTTTATGAGACCTCTTGGTGTCCAGATAAATGAGCCCAGAGCTCAGATCCTTTCAATTTTTCTGCCCTGTGGAAAGAGGAGAGGAAAGTTGTTTGACAGCCTGTCTCACACCAGGCCAGTGGAATCAACTGTAGAGAATGGTCCCCAGAACCAGTGGGGTCTATGAAAGTCTGTGGCTATTGTTGCTTTATCTGATCCTCTGTAATTGTGGTGAGGAGTACCTCCATGAGTAGTTACATGGGAAACAACAATGTGGTAGAGATTTTAAATCTGAACCTCAGTTTCAAGAATAAGTGTTCTTTATGCAAGCTGGATGAGCAGCTGTTCAGATATTCCTCTTCCTCCCTTGGCTGGCTAGAGTTTCCTTTTCTTTTTTTCCTTTTGCTATTCTAACGACTGTCTACCTGCTTTCAAGGAATGTGTTTGTGTTTAAACTTAAGGCTTGGCTTTCTCTGCTGCAGGATCTCTGCAGGCACACCTAGGCTAGTCTGATTACCAAATGCAGCTGTGTGCATGGACCCATGTGCCAAAATGGCACATATGTGTTTGTTATGGGACATGCCTCCTTGGGATAATACAACCAGCTGTTGTCTTCCATGTTTGGAAAACAAAACAACTTTTTAAATCATCATATCAGGAACAATGTTTTCTTATAACCCAAGTTCATTGTTCAAATGTCTGTGATTATTCCAGTCTCATTTGGTTCACTTTGTTCCCAGGGCTTGGTAGCTTGGGATGGAAGTGTTCGAGAAGGGCTCAGTGCAAAGATAGTTTCTGAAAACAGATGGTCTCTAAGCAATGTCTTTCAGCTGAGAAGGCATTATTTTGAATATTTACCAGAGAAATGGTTTCTCCTCAAGATGTGTGGGCTAATGGGCCTCAGGCTTTTGTTCATTAGCTGAAGGCAGTCACAGACAAAATGTACAGCTGAGTAAGACTCGCATTATATTCTAGTACCTGTGTTACAGACTTCATTATTTTAAGCTTCTTATGGAATTTCTTTAAAGACAAGGGACCTGTTGTCAGCAGCTTATTGCAGCTGTTGAAAAAGCAGTACCTATCTATGTATTAAACCTACAGAGAACTTTTTTTTTTTTAAAATAATGCAGTGTTTAGAGGTGTTGTTATACATACACAATTGCAGTTACAGAGAACAGAAGCCATGTAAGTAATTCCTTGCACACATCACTGGAAAAGCCTGTAAATTGTCATAAAACGTAAGACTAGTCAGACAACTTTAAAACACCATAACTATGGCAAGCAGTGTTTCAGTCTTTCCAGCACGTTCTGGAATGAGGTTACAGAAAGCTGTGATTACCTCCCTGGATAAGTATACAATGAACGTGCAGTATTGTATTCAGTAAGTGCTTGCACTTATTCAGCTCACAGGTGTCTGGCTCAGAAAATTTACAACTACCTGCAATTAGATTTTACTGGTTCAGTAAAGGCATTACAATCTTATACCCAAATGGAGCCCTTACCTTTGTGTCACTCTTTCATCTTTGTTAACATAGTAAGATTCACATACTTAGGACAAAGCACTGCAGAGGTGAAACAGTCCTCACATTTTTACTTGCTTGGTAACCTTATGACTCTCCCTTTCTCCATTCAGTGTCCCCCTCTTCTCATCAACCTTGCCTCTCAAAAAAAAAAATAAAAAAAATCCTCTCTTCCTCTTCTAAAGATTGTAGGTATTTTATAGCCATCAGCCCTGTTTTTTTTTCTGTCTTTGTAAATTTGGGCTACAGACAGGTGCAGAAGAAGTTATTAAACTTTTCTCTTTTGGAAACCAACATGCCAATTTGGATGGGAGGAGTTGTACATGCACTACCGTGCATGAGTTTCAACTAAGAATACCTATGTCACTATTTCACATCCTCTATCTGAAGAAGAGAAATTGTCTTATTTATGATTGATGCTCAGGCCATTGTATCTCATCCTTTGAACTCTCTATTTTTTTGTGTGTTTTCCAGCTTCTTTGCTTCCCTCACGTGCATTTCAGCAGATCTCTTAAATTGTGCACTCTTCCCTAGCAGAGCCTGAGGAAAGCTTGATTAGAATGGCTTGGAAATGCTCTCTGGCCACGATTTTCTCAGCATGCAATGCTGCTTGCTATTATCTGACTTCTTTCCTGTGGGATAAGGGAGTCCCTGAACAAGATGAATAATAAAATCTTAAGTGCCTTCACAGAGGACATAGCGCTGTTAGTCAGCTTTGTGTGGTTAAACAAATGTTCTAAAAAGCCAAGGGCAGACTAAACTTTAAAATGGCCTAGATGCCAGAGATTAAAGCTGTATCTGCAGTTTGCACCTCATACAGAATACAAAGAGAAAAGAGATAAAAAACTAACAAGTTGGTAGTATAGATTACTTTCCTTTTTCATAGCTGGGATTACTCAAGGCACAAGTAGTTTTCTACAGCTTAACTTGTTGAAAATAAAAGACATAATCAGTGTAAACTCTATTATGCCTTTGTAATTGGTAGATCTGTTCTGTACTGATGACTTTTAGAAAACAATTTTGATACCAGACGTCTAAGACAATGACTGCTGTGTTATTGATGTTGCAAGGAATTGTCAGACAAATTCCGGTAAGACTCTGAGGGAATATGTTTGTACTTTTAAATTCATTTGGTCACAAGTAAAGTCCAGATTTTATCTTGGGAGATTTAAAAACTTAAAAAAAAAAAAAAAAAAAAAAGAAGATGCCTTGGTGCTTTGGGATATGCGTGGCCTCTTCCTGCTATAAATTATGAACCAGCCTTGTGCTGCAAAAAAACAGTGATTCCACAAATGTCTTTCAGGTGGTAGCTGCTTAAACCTAAGAAATGTCAGAGTTAAAGAATTTCCATTGATATTTCACCGGCATATTCTGTAGTATTTGGCTTTTTCTGTACTAATGCAAAAAGAGCCCCTTTGGCCAAAGCTTGTTATTGACTGTTGAGTATATTGACTTACTGAAAATAAGAAATCCAATTTCACACCCAGAATGTATCTATACCTCTGGAAAGGCCAAACAGTTGCTTTCAAGCACAGTTTTGTTTGGGAACAGATAAAACTTTGTAGGAAGTGGCAAATTCCTGTTTGGTGTGTTGGGTGGGAAATTCCTGCAACCAAGGCCCTTCAGGGTGAGCCATCATGTACTTAAGATAGCTGGAACCACTGTAGTTGGAACAAGCTGTAATGTTGTGCTGAAATGTCCTTTATGATGCCACTTCTTCCAAAACTCAAAACAGTCTGAGTTTTCCCAATTCTTTCTCCAATTCCTCCCTCAAACTCTCTTCTCGGTGGCAAGTTCTTCTCATCATCAAGCACTGTTCAGACACATGTAGGCATCATATTTATTATGCCCATTTTATTAATAATTATTTTTGTCTGTGATTCATATCTGCACTGCTGGTGTAGAAGTAGACTTGGAATCGGAACTTTGTTGTTTTTGCCATCTATTCTGTTTACAACTGCCTAACCTTGACAAAATAATTAACGTCAAATCCACAGATTGTTACTGTTCCAAGTTTCATGTTTATTTCTCTTTAGATGAAAGGATATACTGGCTGATGTGAACTTCTGTCTGTTATGTGTTTTTATCAGTACCATCCCTCATATAAGCGCAGACAATGTGTATTTCATTACTTTGTATTTCAGCTTTACAGCCTTCCTTAGAAACTGATGCCTAAAGTTTATTAAGTTAGACCTTGCCAAGGAAGATAGGTTTTGGAGGAAGATTTGGAGGAGTAAGTTCATAAAGATAATTCTGCAGCTTTGCATCTGAGGACTGAACAATCACAAGCACTTTCCTTCATAATCATTTCAGTTATCAGTTTCTTCGAAACCAAGGTAATTCAGTTCAGTCACTCAAAGAACTATTTGCCCTTGGAAGTAAAAATTCCCAGTCCCATATACTGACTCAGGAAATTAAGATGCAGTCCATTCATCCCGAATTAAGGACTGAAGATGCCCGCCTCATATTGTCCAGATACACCACAATTTGGTGAGTGGACACTCACAAAGTTGCCAGTTGCAATTGACTCCTTACATAAGTGATACTCTTGCAGCTTGTACTGAAACTGGGTAGACAGAACTACCTGAAAATCTAAGGAGGTCTCAGTGTTGACAGTTTGTATTTTTGCTGCTTAACGGGTTGGTATCTTCTTGAATCTTTGCCCTGCAGAAAATCCTTGTGCTTGCACCAAACATGGCTGTGTTTCACGTCCACTGACAGAGATGTGATTTATTTGTTTGTCTCAGACACGGAGACCTGTGATTATGGCTGGCACAAGTTCCAGGGACAGTGCTACAAATACTTTGCCCACCGGCGTACATGGGACACGGCCGAGAGGGAATGCCGTCTCCAGGGAGCACACTTGACAAGCATCTTGTCTCATGAGGAGCAGATCTTTGTGAACCGTATGTACCCTCAGCAAGTTCCCTGTCACTACTAAGTTATTATTTGTGACATAGCAAATACTTCCGTTTTGAGGAAGAGAACAAGAATTATTGTTTTGGCAGTGGAAACTGGTGAAAATTTTGTTTCTGGAGTCTTTAGATTTTTTGAGCGCCTGACATCAATGACCAATCACCATATATTGTATTAGGTAGACATACAGGAATAGTTACTGTATGTTGCATTGCACCATCTAGACAACACTGGTCACAGCCTAACTGAAACTTGGAAAAATTTAAATTAAAATTCATGCTTTCATTATTTTAATCCTTTCTGCTTATTTGTCTACCCCTCATGTGCGCTCAGGTAGAAAATTAATCTGTTTTCTTTGGGAGACAGCATGAGAAGGGAAGAAACACGATTGTTTAAAACTGTTGGATAAGAATCTGCATTTTTATAGACATTTCAAATTAAAATTGAAAAGCTGAACAACAGCCTGTAAAAAGTTGTTCGCATAATGAGTAGAAGAATCTTAAGAACAGGATGTCTGATTCATTCTGAGCAAATTCTTTATATTTTCTTTGGTGAAATCTCTTCCATTTATGGGAAGGTTAATAAAAATATCCTTCTGGTTCCTTAGGTATTGGTCATGACTACCAGTGGATTGGCCTCAATGACAAGATGTTTGAGCGTGATTTCCGCTGGACTGATGGTAGCCCTCTGGTAAGATGCCTTTGAAATGAAATCACTCCTTCGTTTCATTTTGTGGTGGCTTATCAAATTCCCACCAGCAAGGAGGGAAGCTGCATGAAAAAAATGCAGTCACTAAATATGCACCCAGGCAAACAGTCCCCAAACTCTTATTTCGGGCTAACAACTTCTTTGTGGTTTAGTTCTAAAATTTATTCTTAGTTCTTATTACTGTATATGTGGGAGCTCTCAAAGCTTCCAAGCAGAAGAACTCAAAAAATCTGAGACTGTAATTTAGGTGTGTCTAAAGGAGCTGGTTTGTGCTCTTCTGGTCTTACACAAGGACACAGGTGGCAATGCTCCTTTCCCTTCTGTGTATTGAGCAGAATACATTTTTGGATGAGGATAGGGCATTCAAGTTCTTGTGTTCCCTGGGTCCATCAGAGTACACAAAGAAGCCTGTCAAGTGTTGTTGGACATTTTTCTAGTCTGTATGGCAGCTTTACAGCTAGGATGGAGAAGCAGCCATCCTTAGGTGCTTCAGGAGGCCTGTACTGTCCATAAAAGTTGAAGACATTGTTGATAAATCTTATTGCCTTAAAACATGAAGGAAAATCAGCAGAAGGAAAGGGAGAACACTCTAGTCACCTTTAACTAACCTAAATCAAATAACGGGTGGATACAGGAAATGATTGAGCTCTTTCCAATTCAAAGCAATCTCCCTTGTATAAGGAACAGGTGATTTACTACTGTTTACATCCATTGAAGAACATTACATTTAAAAAAACCAACACCAAACAACAAACTGGTTATGCTTATTCCTTTCCTTTCCAGTTGTGAATTCGTCTTAAAGCAGAAAGCATCTGGACACATATGCACATGCTCACACATGCACACAATAATCACTGCTGCATACCATATGGCTACAACTTACGTAGAAAGACACCTGGGGCAAAGCAGGCTTCATTTATTACTATGTCATGTAAATAACCAGAGGTTTAAAGTCCTCTAAAATGACTTGTAAATAAGCCATTTCTTCGGGAAACTACCACGTGTGGCAGGTGACAACACAAGGGGGGGAAGAAAAAGATGTTGAAACTTTTTGTTCCTGGACTGTTTGCTTGGTTCATCTCTGGTGGTACCAATGCACCCATTTGTGCTTGAAGCCAAAGAAGTCTTGGGGGATGTAAGCAGAAGAGTTTAATTTCATCATTTTCTCTTGCCTATCCTCATGTATTTTTGGGAGCACCAGATGGGTTGTGGCCTTGAATTCTACTTCTTCTGTCTCCCAACAGGGTTTATTACACCTTGCTGACAGTAACAGGCACCCTCTGAGGGTGGTTTAGGTTTGGTAGGAGCTCAGGGCTAGTCAAGGAGCCTAGACTTCACTAAGGGATCTAAAGTTAGGGTAGTTAAATTTGGGCATTAATGTGCTGCCTAAAGGGGCAGCCCATTTTATACTGGGAAATGTAGAACAAGATACATGCTTGTATATTCCAAAGGCAAACTTGGTATGTTGCTGAATCATAGACTCATAGAATGGTAGGGGTTGGGAGGGACCTCTGGACATCATCGAGTCCAACCCCACTGCCAGAGCAGGACAATCACAGAATCTAGGACAGGTCACACAGAAATGCATCTGGACGGGTCTTAAAAGTCTCCAGAGAAGGAGACTCCACAGCTTCTCCAGGCAGCCACTTCCAGGGCTCCGTCACCCTCACAGTAAAGAAGTTTTTCCTCATGTTGAGGTGGAACTTCCTGTGTTTCAGTTTGTGTCCATTGCCCCTCGTGCTACCACAGGGTATGACTGAAAAGAGATTGGCCCCTTCTTCTTGACACCCACCCTTCAGATATTTGTAAACAAATTATGAATTCAAGGAAATTAAAATTCAGGCTGAGATTCTATTTTTAAATCCAGCCTACTGGCCAAATGTGGTATTACATTTTTACTTTAATTTTCAAGATATTCTAGAAACAGACTAAGACCATCTGTCCAACATATTTCTCTTTTGATTGACCCTTTTTCCACTGTATGTTTCTTTTCCTTTTAACAACTTCCCTCTGTCACTTCCTTCAGAAACAACTTAGGTGTCTCTTGAAATAATTTATGTTGTTTCAATAGCTTTCCCTGAGAACTTATTCCATATTGTTTCTGGATACCATGGTTCGGAGCAGCTTCCTCATTTGCTTTTTTTCCCTAGTTTTTAACTTATTTTCATACTTTCTAACCAATTCTGTGGTTACAGTGATTTATTACTTCTCTAGTAATTCATAGGAATATAATTAAATATAGGCATCAAATGTATTTCCCTGATGATATCTTAACATTCCAATGAATTTGAATACTGTGTAGGTCAAAAAATGACATAATTTATGTATTTTCAAGTGAACAGTAGTCATGATAGCATTAAATGCATTAATACAATTTGTGATCATAAAAATCAGCATTATTGCATCAACACTCAGGTTCTGACTTGAATTTCTGAGATTAGAGATTGCTCTTGCATATAGCCAAAATCTAAATAGCCTTCTTGTACTTTACATATCAGAGTGCATACCTAATTCAGCTGTTTCTAGCTTGGTTTCCCAGGTCCATGCTTTCTTCAAGGTAATATTATCTATCTACAATTCTATTCAACACTTCGTGGCACAGAGGAAAAATCTGTCAAGTTTGCTGAGGATTCCCCTAATATAAGAGTTTTCTTGGAGATACTTTAAGAAAAGTAACTCCAGCTCTTAGATAGACTGTGCATCTACAACTGATGTGCATTCATCTTTTTATTGTTACTTGTCTGAATTTTCTGCCAATAACAGCTTGATTTAATCTGAAAATTATGATTACATGATTTCATTAGGTTCTGATGCTTGGTAGAACTTAAAAGAAAAAGCAAATTAACAGCAGCAGGAACAACAGGATATATTGTGGATGGAATTGTTGGCCCAGTGCTGCAGCTGACCCAGTACTGACCAGATGAGATAGCTGTGATACATTTCAGTGACTTCTTATAATGAGTTTTCTTTCTTAACCCAAAATCTTAACTGAGAATCATTAAACCACAGGCTCTGCCAATGGAGATTGTGGAACAAGGTTTGGATTACTTTGATACTCATTTTCTGTGGACATAAGGAAACCCACAACTTATATATTCAGTATGTTGAAGGGAACTCTTTTAGCCAGGTGTTGGCATGTATTTTATTAGCAATTTCTGGAAAAGGGATCAGATACCTTTATTTTTTCTTTGCACCTGAAAGGTAATTGAACCAATGAGTTCAATAGAAGGAAAGCAGTCATTTTTTGACATTTTTCAGCTCATGCCAAGTTGTGTTTTTCCAGATTTTTTAAACAGAAGCTAAGTGCCAGCCACCGTTAAATATTGGACAAATCACACGAGTTCCTTAGTGAAAACTAGCAAGCATACTTCCAAGTGCACATTGTTTCTAAACACAGTGAGCTATTTAATACACGTGCCAATCTGAACTATTATTTGTGGCCTTCATAATCCTATACAGCACTGGAATATAAATCTTGTGCTCTGTCACTTCCACTGGCTCCCAAAATAGGGGGCAGGGGGGTTTTGGGGTTTGTTCCTTCAGAGCACACTTCTTGCCAGTTCATGTCAGATGAGGGTGATAAACTCACCTTACTCATTGGCCTAGTAATGTGAGAAAGCTTAAATTCTCAGATAAGGTTGTGGAAATTTCTCCTACCTCATGAATCAGTGGATGATAATTTTGCCAAGCAAATAGTAAGGGCCATTCAGTTTTCGGTGCACTGTCCAGATGAGATCAGTTCATGCCCCTTCAGTCTGTTTGTTTTTTAAGGCACGTGGGACAATGCGACAAAGATTTTTAAACAGTAAGCATACAGAATTAAAACTCTTACTGGAAATCTTACTCTGAATCTAAAGTACCTTTTACATGCTGACAGCCTTGCTGAAAACAAGAACAATTACTTAGGTGCCAAGTAGTAGGCTAACAATAGTCTGCCACTTCTGTTGTCTTGGCATTCTTTTATTTTAACCCCTATGGAATATAGTGGCTGTTAGCCATTGATCAAAAGCAACACCAGTAAAAAAAGCCCCTCTACTCCTGTGCATGTTTTTCATGTATCAACTGGAATTCATGTTTAACTTGCAAAAATAATGCCAGTAAGCAAGTCTTGGAATAAGTGAAGAGTGATCTTGTAAATACATGTTCTGATTCTCAAGAGTTCCTGAGGGAAAATGTTGGTGTCTTGAGTAACGAAGGAAGTACCATCATATTGAGTGAGAAAGCAAGTAACATTATTTAAAACTTTTTGGTCCCCATGACATTTGTCCATAGTGTATTGAGTCTACCTGTTTTCCATAACAAGCACTTTTAAGACAAGCAACAAAATAGAAATAGGCACACTCCTAAATTATATATAGTAGGCTCTGTTCCTGCAAAGAGGCTTTTTGATTTGCCTCACCAAAGTGTTTGAGGCATAGTTGTCTGTGTGCTTTTAGAGGATTTTGGCAGGTTTATTTCTTAATTGCAAAGTGGCTTTTAATTTAAAACTGCTCAGCAGTTTCCTGCCTTTCAGGTAAAATGGCATAATCCTACACAATGAATTGGGTTGTGTAGATAAAGTCTCACTATCTCCTGGTAAAAGTTGCTTTTTGAACATGCTTTACCCGCTACATCCCAAACACAGACTGGGTTTGAAAAGTAAAAAATAGCATTAATTAAACAGTTGGGTCATACCCCTTATGCCCTGAAGTTTAATTGTCAGTTCAGGCAGTACTTTTCCATAAATAAATTACTTTCCAGGGAACTGATACTTCATTATACTCGATTTGATTGGCCAGGCCAATTTCCTTATACTTGTCTTTGCAATTTCTTTAAAAAACAAATTGGTAGCTTCTTGGCTAAGGGCAGAGCACGTCTTCAAAGTATCTCCTTGGATAAGCCTAGGCTACCTTGTCCAATATGCAGAACAAAATAAGCTGTAATTACACTAAACTGTGGAATCCATTGCTGGCCACCCATATGAATCTAATTTGTTCTGATTTGCTGTACTATAACCGTATAGCAGGAAGCAATTTTTTCTCATCTACTATGTGTTCCTGCTCTCTTTTCTTTTCTTTTCTTTTCTTTTCTTTTCTTTTCTTTTCTTTTCTTTTCTTTTCTTTTCTTTTCTTTTCTTTCTTTTCTTTTCTTTTCTTTTCTTTTCTTTTCTTTTCTTTTCTTTCTTTTCTTTTCTTTTCTTTTCTTTTCTTTTCTTTTCTTTTCTTTTCTTTTCTTTTCTTTTCTTTTCTTTTCTTTTCTTTTCTTTTCTTTCTTTTCTTTTCCTTTCTTTTCTTTTCTTTTCTTTTCTTTTCTTTTCTTTTTTTTTTTTCTTCTGAAAGGAAGAAATTTTCAGTGTTTCCAGTAGTTGGGAGAGGTGGATTTTTATTCTGAAGTTGATGAAAAACACTTTGGCAGCAGCAACTCTTTCCTCTTTATATCAAGGGAAAAGATTGCAACTGTGTTAGTACCATTTAAAAAGTAAATACTCTCTCAGGAAACGTAGTTCCTCACTTGTGGTGCAAGTTTAGTGAGAACTGAAGATTAGGTGCTGCTGCTACAAGCATGGGCTTGGAATACCAGCAACATCCAAGATCCAAGACCAGTAGAAAGGGAATTTGCAAGCTGCAAACTTTGGCATTTCTGCCTAGTCCCTAGCTACAGACAGTTTGTCTCAAAGGTGAAGGCAGTGAAAGCAGGTACTGAAGTGTATTCAGAGAATTCACAGCACCCCAACATTTTTAGTGCTTATTATTAATTACTTCCTCTAAATCAAGACAATTTCTGCTCAAGACTTGCAATCAGGTTTCAGTACATTGACAGATGCAAGTGGCAGAAGAAAGTAATACAGTATTTTAAAGAGCATAGCTCTGTTTTCTTCTATTGCAGTGTAGTTATACTGCTGTTCTGTTGGCATTCACTGTGGGAAAGCATTAGATTTCCTCTGATTTACATTCTGCACACGAATGAAACTGGCTAGATGTAAGACTTTCTTTACATGTAAAAAATTACAGAATCAAAATTACTCTTTCACTTTTCTATAGACTTTTCTCCCAGCATTTCTGTGATAGTGAACAACTCTTTAAGGTTGAATCATGTGCAGTCTTCATCCCACAATTATGATAAAAAGCTCTAAGCAATAGGAACAAAACATTTTGGAAAATCATAGTGATACAGGGAAAGAAAGCAAGGCCTAAATACTCACACAGCTATGTGAAAAGAGGAATTTGTCCATGCTTACTGGGATCTTTGTATACTTTACATTTGATGTAATACAAACTACAAAATAAAACTTACATCATCAGTGGAGACATGTAATAATTGGCTTGATCAAAGGAAGAGTGAACACAATATGGCATTTCAAAATATCTTAGGGAAATTGAATTTAAATAATTCACTTAGTTCTGTGAATAGTAACTTTTACAGCTGTAAAGCACACCCATCCAAATAGAAAAAATCTGGTGTTGCTTTTGGCAGCTTCTCCATTGTATTTGGATTGCTGGCGTTTCACTGTTAAGGACCTGTGTGAGCAGGAACAGCCTTAAAGGAGTCCTTTGGAGCTATTCATGTTATGGATTAAGCACATATAGCTACTTGGGGTTGTGCCTTGGGCCTCCATCTCACAAGGGGAGTTATTCATATCCTTTGGAAAATGCTGTTGATAATTAGTGCTTTGTAGGGCGGTGAGCTCACTCCCATTACATAAGATTAGTGCTGTAATAAGGAGCTGGCTAGTGTCTGTGGCCAGATTGTCTGTCACTTGGAGAATGCTGCCAGCTAGGAAAGTAATGGGGCATATTGCCACTTTTAAAACTGTCCAGAGACTCTAAGTTGGTTTTTCTTCCCTTTGGCATAGGAGAGTTTATGCTTTGTGTTTTGCAGTGCTGGACCTCAGGCTGTCAGTGTTAGGTAGCTACACTTAAAGGTAGAAAAAATCCCAACCAAACCCAAAAAACACAAAACAACACAGAAGTTTAATTCTGGCAAAAACAAAGCCCACTCTTTCCCTTCCTTTATTGGTCAGAGAATTCGACTGCTTTAACTTGAGCAAATCTGTAACTGCACCCCTCTCAGAAAGAATAACTTTATTGAACACAAAAACCTTCAAAAGGCATGGAGTATTGTAGGGAAGGAGCCTGCCTCGGAGGGTTAAATAAAGCAAACAAACTAAAAAGTACTGTAGTCAGCTGCAAACAAAAAGCTCATTGTGCCTATGTCCCACAGGATCCTTGGAGAGGGAGATTTTAAATCTACCAAATGTTTTGGTTTTATGCTGCAGTCAGTCATTACAGCCTCTTTTTAAGATGCTCATTTGACCTGCATGTAAAAGGAGGAGAACTATATAATGTTATTAATGACAGGTATATTTTTAGTTCAGTATGTTGTAGGCAGTAAGGAAGGCCTCTTGGACAAAGTAGTTTTTTGTCTCATTTTTACCAGGGGGGTCAGCAGTTACTTCAGAGCCTCGTTATGGTTGGCTCTGGGCTAAAACACTTGGACAGCTTCAGACCTGCAGTAATTGTTGACATATATGACAAAGTGCAGGATTTTCCTCTTTTCAGTGGCTCTCCTGGTAGTTGTGAGCAAAAAGAGTAAGTCACAGCCCATGCAATCTTGTTGATAATATATAATTATATTAGTGTGACTCCTGAGGAACATGTAATATACCAATCAACATTTAGCACCCTACCATGCTTTTTTTCCACAGTAAAACACCCGCCTGTAAGCAAGAGAATTTCACCAGCTCTTTGCCACCCATTTTTCTGTCTCTGCACCAAGGTGACTTATGGAAGCCCAGCACACACAGCATACCCACAACACTGAGCTATATACATTATGTGAGCCATGGTGAAAGTGATTACTCTAAGAGCTGGCACACAGCAAATAAAAGTCAATGGACTTGTGTCCACTGGCTTCAATTAGCTTTCAAAGAGTTAATAAAAGAGATGTATTTTGTGAATAATTACTATTTTGGAACGACTCAAAGTCCGCATCTGGACTCAGTAGTGAGTAGACATTGCCATCTAGTGGGAGCTTTGCGCCATACTTGGTACAACTTGGAAAAGTTGTCGTACTGCAGTATTGTTTTTAAAAATGTCAAAGAGCTAGTCATCTGCTCCACCACACGATCAGCTCCCCCCAAAATATAGTCTTTTTATGTTTCAGCTTTATCAGCTAGAATTTTTTACTTGTTTTATTTGTATTCCTTAGATTTTTTCCCCAAACTATTTATTTTTTGCATCTATCCTACAGCTTATTCAGTCTGCAATCAGTGCTTGTGGATATTCATGGATACACATGAGTGTATGTTATTCAGAGGCCTCTTTTTTTTTTTTTTTTTTTTTTTTTTGCAGGCTGTTGCACAATAAATTAAAGAGTTTTTCAGTGCATCCCACTGCTCTGTTACCAAAAAACCTTTTCAAGTGAAATCTTTTGCAAAGGTCCTTAGCATAGCTCCTTCTGGGCATTTGTCTTGCTTACAGTGTGACTCTGTAATGGGGAGTGTTGGGTGCCTGCCTGATCCAAACCCTGCCATTTTCCCAAATCCCATACAAATAAAGCCCAGATTAAAGGCTTGAGGGAAGCCATTCAAGCCTGATCCAAAAAATATCAGGATCATGACATGTGATTTTAGCAGGTACTTACAGATAAGTTTAAATATAGCAGTTGTCTTCAAATTGACTAGAATTTCTCCCAGCAAAGATTTACCCACACACTTAGCTTGGTCCCTCCTTCAGCAAGTTAATTCAGCATGTGTCTGAATTGTGAATGTGACCTACCCTGTAAAGTTTAGGGCACCACCTATGTCTTTAAAGCAAGGTGTATGCCTAAGCACACACTGAATGGAGTTTTTAATCTTGTGAATGCTCTTGGTGAGTTCTGTCTGACTGCTCACATTCATAAAATTAAACAGAAAAATCCTTTGCAGGACTGGGAAGAAATCAAGTGAAACAGAGTCTATGCTATAAGGTAGTTTCTTGTCTTTCCCAATGTATAAATACATTTAAATACCAGGTGAACTTAATTGAAGTATTTCAGACTTTGCCAAATCTTCACAGTAATGTTTGGTTTTTTTTCTGTCCAAAGGAAATGCAATCCCTTTCCAACTTCCCATGGGCATCTCATGTAAGAGCATCAGAGCTGTATAACAGCACGAGCCACAAAGGTTTTCTGAACTGATCCATATACTCCTTGTAACCTTGTGCTGATCTTGTTGTCATTCAGCCAACCTATAAAACTGAGTAATTGCCAGAACTTACTAAAAGTGAGATGTAATTTTTAGTTAAGCTATCCAATTGTAGCAGAACCTCCACAGCAAGGGACTTGTTCAGGGGCTTTCCTGATAAAGATTTCTAAGAATTTGTCTACTATTGTGTAAAAAGTGTGTTCTTGTTCTTAGCAGAGTTATGAGGGGAAGAAGGACAATAGCCAGTATTGTGAAGTGATAAATGCCAGGCAGGAATTGTTCCTTCACTTTAAGATGAAATGTCTCAGAGAGCTTCCAGTCAGCCAGTCCCTACATCTTTCCTTGCTTGTTTAGGTTTTGTTTTTTAGTTTTTGGTGGTTTTTGGTTTCTTTCTTTTTTTTTTTTTTTTTTTTTTTAATTTGCCTCATTACTCTTGCATTAAGAGATAAACAGATAGGGAAGCAGCCAGAATGAAAGAAAATAAAAATCACATTGGAAATTACAAGTGCCAAAAAGTGCCAAGACAGATTTGTACTTTAAGCTTATTTAAACATGCTGAAAACTTACTTGCTTTTCCCAGACAGAAAAGCATTAACCCTGTAAATCTAAGTAGACATGTTTCAAGTAACTTATTTCTTAGCTTTAGTAAAGATTTTTGGCCTTTACACAATAGGGAGGTCAAGCAGTAAAGTTTTGTTTGCAAAGTAGTTTATTTCATTGTGCTTCATTAAACACACTGCTTGTTGACCATTTTGGAATGCAAAATCCAAGCGATTGATGTCAGCCACTTGCTGTGACTTTTGGAGATAAAGGAATGGCTGAAATTTCCAAACGAGTGTCACAAAGGTGAGATACTGCTTAATTGTATATTCACCTTGGCAGTGCAAACACCTGAAAGAGCTGAGTGGATTACTCATTAATAAGGAAATTAGTCCCTCAAGTAAGACTTTTTATCTGAAAATTTAAATAACAAATCTCCCATGAGGTAGGATTTTGTTCATGATGGGAAGGCTATGCTCATTCAGTTTAATTAGCAGCCACCTGAATGAGAAAAAGTAGTGACCAGCTAATAAAGTTAGCAGCTTTACAGCTCTTGCTATAATCCTGGCTTTCTTAGATTTAATTTATGTGAAAAGTCAGACTGTCACCCAACTGGCAGATAATGGCTGTGAGTTAACTCAATGCCATATAAGGAAATCCTCCAAAAAATGTGGAACTTAATAAAATGTCTTCGTGGGCTCTTTTAACCATCACATCCAAGCTCCTCCTGTGAGGCAAGAGAATACATTGTCACTGTTTTACAGGCAGAGAATCAGCCAGCCAAGTGCATTGTCTGCTGCCATGTAGGAAGCCTGAAGAACTGAACCCCATCTCAGCTGCAGCTCTAACCCACAGACCATCCACCCTCCTTCTGTAGGAAAATATTCAGTGCTTTTTAGCAGAGAAAGCTAGAACAAGTAAACCCAACGTGTCAGGGTAGGTCCTGCAGTTAACTGATTACACAGAAACCTCCGTTTTTTTATTAAAAAAGCCCAAGTGACTTGCCATCATGGATGTTGAGAGCTTTGCAGAGTGGCTGGTGCAGTGGTGTCTGCCTGAGCCTGAGGTGTGTGCTTCCAACCTTCACTCGCCTGCATTGCTTTGAACTTCCATCTCCATAGCCACCTCAGCAAACCACACTTCACAGCTGGAGAATTGTGGTGGGCCAGACCTCCTCTGAAGTACGTTTTGAGTCATGTACATAATTAAGATTACATGTCCTAAAACATACAGTCTGGAAGTTCTTTGCATTTAATCCAGGGGAAAACCTTACATTTTTTTTAGTAATGTTACTTAAAAACCAGGGTAGTAACAGTATTTAGGTCCCTCTGTGTGATCACCCTGTGTAAGCCCTCACTTCTGCTGAGGACTAAAAAGGTTGTAGCAGGTTTTCTTCCATGTATTAACTTAGAATGTAATCTATTGAGGTTTTCAGCAACATAAGTAATATTTTGTGAATGATACAGCTAACAGTAAGTGTCGACTGAAGCTTGTTTGTTGGCAAAATGATGTTTTGAGCTTTATCAATTCAAGCACAGTGCTCCTTAGTGCAGTTTCATTGGCCTGCTGAGACAATAACAGTTTACATGAAGACATAACCCAGTAGCAGCATGGCTGGAAAAATGCCAGCAGTTTTTGGCTTGTCTGTGAATATGGCTGATCTTTTTTTGGATGTGATCATAAATACCAAACAAACCTGAATGGTAGATGATGCCTAGGAATGAAGTTAGGTTGGTTTTTGGTTGGTGTTTGGTTTTTGTATTGTTTTGTTTTGTTTTCCTTTTTGTACAAAACACTTTCTCTAAAAGAGGGAAGTACATTGAAATACAAGGATCTTAAATGACATTGCCACTTCAAAGAGGTCATCTTGTTCTGCATGGTCTGAGCAGTGTTTCCCAAGACAATAATTATGACCTGAGCAACTTAGGTACTTCCTGCACTTACTTCAAGGGCAGGAGAGTCTTTACACTTAGCACACTTGATATGAGAGATTGTAAGGGATGCCTTTGAAAACAAACAGTACAAATCAGTGTGTGAGTAATGGGACTGGGTTCTTTCCCATCATTTTTTTGCTGATGTAGGTTTGCTGGAGATAGTGCTGTCACCCCTCATGCTAGTGTAAGTGAAAACCAGAATCATACTCATGTTAATGCAAAATTGTAATCTGTAAGAGGAAAGCAAAATATTAGTTTATTTGTCTAGCAATTTATTCCACTCAAACTGTGAGAATCTTTTTGTATCATTATCCCCTTATCAGTGGCTAAATAAGGAACTGAAAAACTACAGAAGAGCTGGGTGGGGACCTAAGAAAGCAATTCAGCAGTCTGGAACTTCCTCTGCTAAGCAATTCTGGCACTAAACCCGAGCAAAATCAGTTATTCAGCCAAAATAAATCTGTGCAATGATGATATCAGATGTGAGGTAACAGCAAGGCACACTGGAGGATATCAGACATTCTTGTGTAAACCACAGGGCCTAGATATATATAATCCTTTGCTATTACGCTGCAGCCCTGCCAGCAAAGCAAACACAAATTTCAGAGTCATTATGGCAAGGCAGTAAGAGCCTTGGAGTCTATGTGTATGTGAGTATGGAGTCTATGTGCTTAGGGTGGGAGTTGGCAAGCTGCTGAGCACCTTCAGCTCACACGCCCCCATAGCCATTAAATATCCTTCATTCCCGCACTCTGATCCCTGTGGAAGAAAGCAACTCTCTAGTATCATTTCCACAAGAAACAGCTGCAAGCTTTGTTGAAGTCTTTGCTGCCAGGACATCACTGACCAAACTTCTCTACCACTAACCTTGCTGTTTTCTTTAATTTTTCTGTGTCCTCATGTTTGGGCATATTTTCAAAAGCAATTGGATTGTCTCAGTTTAAGAAGTCACTGCCCATCATCTGAGCAGTGTAACCAGCCAGGTGTCCACTCATGACTGACATTAGCAAACCTTGCTTTTCAGCTGTGCTGGGTAGTAAAAGACTCCAGGGTGAAAGCAAGAGGTGATCACTTCTTTCTGCTTTCCCCACCTCTGCAACACTCAGGCAGACTGCCCAGCAGCACAAGTGAAGCCTGCACCAGTTTTCCATCAATGCCTTGCACTTTGTGGTGCTCCTGAAGGTGCACCACAACCCCCCACTAAGAGGAGCTGGAGCAGGTATCTGGGGCAGTACCACTGGCAAGCCTAAGCTTTTGGTGTGTGCACATACTCAGCTAACCCTGGTTTAGCACGCAGTAGCTTTCTACGTTGCAGTAGCATGAGGTTTTCTGATCAAGATTCCTGCATTCTTAACTGGATGTGCTGTTAAAATGTGCTAGGCCTTTGGTTCAGTGGTCATTCCAAAATAAGCTTTTGGAAAAGGGGTGTTGGAGCACTCCTAACATACATTAATACATCCCATATATGGGCATATTTCTTCCTACCCATTTTCCTTCTGGCTGTCTCAGGAGATACACACAGAGCTTGCTTTACTTTTTTGTACTAGGTGTTGCAGGAATCCCCCCACATTGCAGATCCCATTTGACTCATATGTGTGGTATTTGGCTACTGTGCCTGCAAAACTTGTACTCTGATTTATAAACTAATGTGAAATGCTTAATTACAGACCCAGGTAAATGAGTTAGTGTGTATTGTAGTTTAGGACTATTAAACACCAAAATGTAGAGATGGAATCAAGTTTGTTCCATGTAAAAGTGGGGATATTTTATTAGAGGTAATAAATTCAGTGCAGAGCAAATTTATTTAGACCCTGATTCTTAAATTGCTTGGATAATTAAAACCTGTGAGGGGTAAGATGACACGTGGTAGGAAAAGGTTAAGTATTTAAACTCAGTTTTTTTATAGTTTGATTCATTGTAATGTAAATACTACTTGTGTGGGTTATGTTAACTCTATTTCCAAATGGATAGCGGTTATTTCATAAAGTTAAGAAAATAGAAAGCTAAACTTTTATGACATTTATATGGCCACTGCTAGACAGAAAGATGTAAGCACTTAGGAGAATATAAGCACTGCACAAACTGTCATTTTGACCATACAAGGGGCTAGCTGCCTGGTTAATGTCTGGAATTTATGTGAATTCCAGTTCTTTCAGATATCTATTTTTATCCTTCATTAAATTCTTCTTAGAGTGACACAACAGAAATCCCAAAGAAAGTCACTAAGAATAGTTCCCAAATCTTCTCCTGCTTTTCTTTAAATAATGTTATACAAATCTCAAATTACTGTGCTTCATTTGGGATCAAGATGAAATATGAAGTGGGGTAAGGATTAACCCACCTCTGCTGACTGCAGGGACAGTAGGCTATATGTCCCCTAGCAAGGACTACTGCATAGATTTTCAATCGGTGTGCCACTCCCTTTGTTTCTATTTTTCCTGCTTATTGATTGAAAAAACAGACTGAATCCTCCCTAATTTTAATCTGAAAATGACATTGTCTGATAATGAGTTTAGCCGTGCCTGAAAGAGTGCATTCTGCAGTGGAACAAATGTGGTTTTAGCCTGTGCATGGAACCATGCACAGTCTGCCAGCAGCTAGCATCCACAGCTCTGGGTAGGGACACATCTTTGGGTGGGTGCAGGGCTAAGAAATCTTTTTTTTTTTTTTTTTTTTTTTTTTTTTTTTTTTATGCTAAAGATAGTTTCCAGCCACTTAAAGATTTTATTTTTTTGGGGGGTCACATATCAATAATCAGATTTCTACTTCTAAAACTAGTGTGCCAGTTTCTGGTGTTATGCATATATATTCATAGATGTGTGGTGTTAGTTTTTCTACAGTGGGCAGAATCTGGATCACCATTTCTAAAGCTGAAAGGCTGCTGTGTATGCTCAGTCTGCCACCTAGGCCTTTTTAATGGAAATATCCATCTGCAATGATCTGGGGGCACATTCTGACACCTTTACTTATTTTACACCTAATTCTGCACGTCATCCCATTGAATGACTTCATTAAATGAGGTCAGAGAATAAATAATTTGAGTCTGAGAAGCTAGCCTGTAATTTGCCATGTAGTAGACGTGGACTAATGAGGCTTATGGACTATTTACTGCATTTCCAGGCATTCCACTTCATGTCTGTCTATGTAGGAAACACTGTGTTTCAACACATGTAAGATTAGGTTTTCCTTGCATCAAATTGTGTCACTTTGTTTTGTTCACCTGACATCAGTTTACAGTAAGTGAGAAGTTAGATCAGAATATTTTTCCCACTGAGATAATCTGTTAATAGAGTGGGAGGATACTGTAAATCTAGCTTTGTTTAGTTCAAGCTGAACAGCCTGAATCAAACAATTGAGATTGCACTTCACCAAAGGTAATATTGTGGGTTCTTCTGTAAAATGGAATGTAAATATACTCCCACAATGGGAATAATGGGTTTTGCTCCTCTTTTTTGCAGCAATATGAGAACTGGAGACCAAACCAGCCAGACAGCTTCTTTTCTGCTGGAGAAGACTGTGTTGTTATAATATGGCATGAGAATGGGCAGTGGAATGATGTACCATGCAATTATCACCTTACCTATACCTGCAAGAAAGGAACAGGTACAAACTTTCCAGTAACAATAGCATAATTCTCTAAATTCCAATTTTATAAAGTTAAAAGACAAATTATATGTAATTTACGTTGATTGTACAGTGAGCCCTCAGCGTAGCTGGCCTCCCAAAGTCATCCTTCCAATGTATCCACATATTACATCTTGAGTCAGGCACAAAAGTGTACACAACTGAAACTTGGTTAAAATCAGGCAAATTTCTTCTAGGTACAGATCTCAGCAAAATAAGCATTTGTGTACCTGGCAGGCTGCTTTACTTGTATACCAAATATTACCAACTCTCCTTTCCTGGGATGGCATCACGGTGGACTGTATGGGCAGCAGGATATTGCATATTGGTAGGCAGTCAGAGCTGGAAGCTGCTTGCTGATATGTGTATATATATAAAGCTTAAGCATAGTTTTCACCCTTCAAGTACTGCTGACCTTTGTCTTCCTCTTTTCCAAAACCATCTAGATTGATGGCACTGCTGGAATCTGAAAAGCACATTTGGTTTATATACTATTAGAGCTGATACTTAGAGGAAACCTGACTGTTACCAGGAGCTGTACAGCCATACTTTAGGAATTGCCTCAGCCTCTGCAGACTGGGAAAGTAAAGAAGCAGTCAAAATCTTGTGTCTGCTCCATTGTTCCCAACTACCATTTAGAACTTTTTGTTAACATGTTCTCTGGCCCTTGACGGATCCATCAGTTTTAAGTGATTTTAAATAGTCTATTGTTGAGGAAGACATGAGAAGTATTGAAAATGAGGCTTTTTTATTTAAATGCCTGTAATGACTTCACTGGTTTTCAGGTTTTGCAGCTTTCCAGTGAAAATCCCTTCTTTGTGTGAGTATGCCAACCTTTTTGGCTCAAATTTACATCAGAAATGTAAACCAAAAAGGCAATACTAACCATACCATCTGCTGTTTTCCAATTTTTGTCATTGCTGTATTTGGTCTGGAAGACCAGAGAACTACAGAAAAGAATGATCTGCCTGGGCTTATTTGCATGTGTCTCATGGGAGTCTATCTGAGGTCCTCTGACATCTTCCCTGAGCTGGGGTTTAGAGGTCAGTACCATATTCAGAAGTTCATTTACAAACTCATGTTTTGGGTTATGTTCTCTCTTCCTTTCAGTTGCTTGTGGACAGCCTCCTGTTGTGGAAAACGCAAAGACCTTTGGGAAGATGAAACCTCGTTATGAGATCAACTCTCTTATTAGATATCACTGCAAAGATGGTTTCATCCAGCGTCATATTCCAACCATCCGGTGCCAAGGGAATGGAAGATGGGATATGCCTAAAATTACTTGCATGAATCGTGAGTTCTTTGAAAGCAAACCAGTGCTAGATCAGCAACAATAGACTAATTTAAGATTAATAAGTAATGAACGTATATTTTGAGAGAAATGCAAATCTGGTGTGACAGATTATGACAGCAATACTTCTTGCTCCATCTGTAGGAAAAGACATCTGGCCTTCAAAACTAATGTAAATGTTCCTCTTCTTTATTTACTAATATTCTTTTAAAGTAAACAACAACACTTACAAAGCCCCTGAAATCAACAGGTTCCTAATAACACTAACAAGTCTTTCTGCTATTGCAGTCTAACTTTGTGTAAGAGATGCTTCTCCTGTCTGTAACATGGTCATAGTACTAGTTAAATCACTTGTTAACCCTCTAATTAATCAATAATAAATGGGACTGTAATGTGAAGTGTAGCCAGCCAATGCTATGAGGTTCAACAAGACCAAGTGCACTTTGGCCACAATAACCCCAAGTAGTGCTACTGGGAGAAAAGTGGCTGGAGAGCAGCCCAGCAGAGAGGGACCTGGGAGTGCTGGTGGACAGCTGGTTGAACATGAGCCAGCAGTGTGCCCAGGTGGCCTGGAAGGCCAATGGCATCCTGGCTTGGATCAGGAATAGTGTGGCCAGCAGGAGCAGGGATGTGATTCTCCCCCTGTACTCAGCACTGGTGAGGCCTCACCTCGAGTCCTGTGTGCAGCTCTGGGCCCCTCACTTCAAGAAGGACGTTGAGGTGCTGGAGCAGGTCCAGAGGAGAGCAACAAGGCTGGTGAAAGGACTAGAGGGAAAGTCTTATAGGGAGAGGTTGAGGATGCTTGGGTTGTTTAGCCTGGAGAAGAGGAGACTCAGGGGGGGACCTCATCACTCTCTTCAACTACCTGAAGGGAGGTTGTAGTCAGGTGGGGACTGGGCTCTTCTCCCACGCAACCAGTGACAGGATGAGAGGGCCTGGCCTGAAGCTGCTCCAGGGGAGGTTTAGGTTGGATATTAGGAAGCACTTGCTCATGGAGAGGGTGATTGGACATTGGAATGGACTGCCCAAGGAAGTGGTGGAGTTACTATCCCTGGAGGTGTTTAAGGAAAGGCTGGATGTGGCACTTAGTGCCATGGTCTAGATGATGTGGTGGCCTTAGGTCATAGGTTGGACTTGGTGATCTCAGAGGCCTTTTCCAGCCTCAATAATTCTGTGATTCTGTGGAATGAGTCTAAATTGATTTCCCTCCTTCTCATTGCAGCGTCCACATACCAAAGGACTTACTCTAAGAAATACTACTACAAACATTCTTCATCAGGAAAGGCAACATCATTAAATTCATCAAAACACTATCACCGCTGGATCAGGACGTGGCAGGACTCAAGGCGCTGAGAGCTAAATGGTGAAGGGGGATTTCCACCATTTCAGCCAAAGTTGTAACTTTCTGTGCCTTTTCTATCACTTATAGGAGTATTATCAAATTGTTTTGAAACTATGGACTGCGGTATTCACAGTGCATTTTGCAAAAATATGGTGTTTATCAGAAAATTTAGGAAAATTTAAAAAAAAAAAAAAAAAAAGGAGAAGTGCTTATGGGGATAAAAGGAAACCATTTCCAGCCTATAAAGATTATTAGTTTTCTATATGCCCTCAGTGTGGACCATTTTATGATAGATACCAGCCTTCTGCAATATTTAAAAAGCTCAATTTTAGCACCAATGAAAATGTAAATAAGATGATTTTAATGTTGTTTAATTGTGTGTTGTTTTTAAAATCCTGTATATAAAATGAAAAGTCACACTAATTTCAGGCATATTTATGGTTAGAATGGCCTCAGAGGTCTTCAGTCACTTATGACGTCGTTTTTATGTTGTTTACCTAGGCTGGAAATGGTTGAAATAATAACTTCACTGACTGAAATTTGCTAATATCAGGTGAAGATAAACACACAAGTTACATGATGGTTTGTTGTTTGGTTGGTTTGGTTGTTTGTTTTTTTTTTTAAAAGCAAACTGTGCCAATGCAGGTACAGTTTGTGTCCATGTGATGCGAAATTTAGACAGAGCACATACAAGTGGCATGAAGCATGAACTAGGGACTGCAATGTGGAACTTTCTTTCTGCTCTCCATTCCAGCTTCACCATTCATGAGAAAGGACTGCATGGAGGAGTTGCGTGTGACAAAGAGGGCCTGTAAAAATCCCAAGTGCTAATACATTAACTTTATCAACCAGGGCCACTTTTTTTGAGAAGAAGAAGAAGAAGAAAAAAAAAAAAAAAAAAAGAAAGAAAGAAAAAAAAAAATCACTTTCATGACATTAACCACAAGGTCTATATTACAGGTCTCTGCATTCTAAAATGGAGATAGACCTGATGTTTGGGGGATTTTTTTTTTTTTTTGTAAAAAACAAACAAAAATCAAAAAAGTAAATAATTTTGTATATATAACCATTTTTTAATCTTTTTATAAAGTAATGAATGTTTGTGTATGAATGCTGCAGCTGTGAAGCGTACATAAATAAATGAAGTAAGCCATACTGATTTAATTTATTGGATGTTATTTTACCCATGCAAAGAAGATTAAAAGAGCTCGCCAGTGCAGTATTAGCCCCTGAGCTCCACTTTTGGAACCATCTTTCAGTTGAACTGCTGTTTCCCCAGAGAACGAAATTCCTGCTAAACAAGATCATTTGTTTGCAGTTAGATGGGTGAGAACTGTGTGACTTACAGAAGAATCAGAACCTTGGCTTTCTAGAATGAAGTGTGTGCACAAAGAGATGTTAGGTTGTAGTTGGTGCAGTGTGTTTGTAGGAGTCTTATATTATGATTTCTTACCCTGGTCAGCTTGCTGGCTGACCTGGATGTGTACAGTAAGTGTAGGAGGTAACGTTTGAAACGACCTCATCACAGACAAGACTGTTATTTCTGCAAAGTGCCTTGCACACCTTTGGGCACAGGACAAAAAGAAAATAGTGAAAATAAAGAACAGTAAGTTCCTTTATGATATACCATTTAAAGTGACGTTACAAATACAAATACAGATGGGAGATTTAGGCCTTTGTGTTACCGTGGGGACACAATGCAAAGAAGTTGAAAGAGAAAGGAAAAGAATGGAAACCCAGCCAGCATGTATGAGTTTTGTATGAGTGGCCTTGCCATAGCTCATTAGGAACAGTAATTACAGTTCCAGACAACATCTCTTAAGGAATTGCAGTGACTGCTTCATTAAGTGTACCCAGTCTTGGTGCATTCAGCATGGCAGCGTGTCACCATGTTGGCAGGTTCATTCCCCACCCTTCACCCCCAAACAATGCACATAATACTTTTCTCTATTTATATTATTATCTTGTATAGTGTATAATGTGAATGTCTGGTTTTTTTTGTGAATGAAAGTCTAAAATCTTTGTAACTTTTATATCTACTTCTGTTTCACCAAAGAAACAAGGTTTTGCTATACTGTGACTTGTCTTGTTATTGCATGTCTTCCTGTTTAAATCTATGCAATGTGATTTTTTTCATATGAATACAATAGACTGTCAGGTACTTCACAGTGATCATGGGCTTAGTCAAATGCCCACTGGAGTCAAAGAGAGTCAGCTGGCTGAACTTTAGTAGGTGCTGGATTTGACTTTATATGAGCAGCTCTAGGGGATATTTTAAGAGATACATTGTATGTTTTGAAGTCAATTATTGCTTGTATAAGTCAAGGCTCTGTTCATAAATATACAGTATTCTACACATCACTTCCTTGTACCAGAAACATACAGAACAGAAAATATATTTTAAGACTTTGCAAACTTTTTCACCATATGTATAAAAAACCCTGCATAGATTTGTTGTTTTCATGTCTACTTGTTGGATTTAAACAATGTTGTAAGGCGTTCAGATAACATTGTGATTGTAGTTTTAAATAGGTTAGACACAGTGCTTATATTGATTTTTTTTCACTTCCTTCTATTATGCATAATAAAATAGGACTGACAACATTCCTTATTAAAAAACAAAACAAAACAAAAAAAAACCAAAACACACAACAACAAAAATCTGTTACCCATGTTTGTTTATTTAGACAGAGAACGGAACTTTATTCAACTCTATTCAACTCTGGAGACTGTTTCTCATATTGATCCAAACCCCAGGTGTTCCAATACCAACCACCTGCAAAATGCACCCACTCATCTCACAGAGCTGGGCCAGCTGTGGAGCTGGGGTAGTACCACCATCAGTGCTGTGATTCCTCTACATGGAGCAACTTGGAACCCCATGTGAAAGCATGTTGGCATTGGAGTGGAGGGATAGAAGATAAAACTAGAGACGCAAAAGCAGATTTTCTGAGTGTTTCTTAGCTCTGCTTTCCTGACTTTCAGGTTAAACCAGAATTATTTTAAAGTTACATTTCAAAGTTACCCAGTATCTGCTGCAGGGGTAGAGGAGTCGGCTCCAAATTGTATTTCACAAGTACAGGCAAGACACATACCAGAGAAGTATTCCTCTAGTAATCTTCCCCTGTTGCGTAGGTATTAAACTTTTTGTCTCTACTAACACAGTCTGCCTTTTAAAAGGATGCAGCAACAGCTGTAAACCAGGAGGTAAAAGGTTAGGAGAGGATGAGGCTTTGACGATTGAAGTAATTAGCTTAAAGGAGTTCAGATGTGCACCGTACATCTCGGGTCACCAGCAGCACACGGGGTATCTGGCTCAACCAAGGCTCAGGCTGCAGGCTTGTGCACAGAGCTCAGAATGCCACGTGACAGCAATTGCATTTTGTGTATCCATGAACTCCTCTGCAGAGCAGCTCTGATTACTCTGAACACCATCCTGTCCCTTCAGATGTTGACAGTACTTGACTTCCCAGCGTGAACTCAGAGCATGGGGTTCACCTCCTGCAGAGGACAGCAGCTGGCAGGGTAGAAAAAAGATAGGCCACCTGTTTCAGTTAGAGGTGCTCAAATAGCAAGAGAAGGTGCTGGTTAGTGGGAACACTCCTGTATTCCAGCTGTGCCCTAAAAAAATGCACAACATCTTGAAGCTAGAGGGGGGGAAAGACAGCTCCCTGATGGCAGATCTCCTTGAGGGATGTTGGTTTCTATGGGATCTCTTGCCTGAGATGCTGCTGCAAGCAGTATGGGGATGGACAAGACCTATAGGGGAAAACACAAGTCCTTCCCTGGAAGTGCAACAAGTTGGCCAGCAAGGTACAAAGAGGCTGGCAGGGGGCTACCAATGGAAAGGCCTGCAAAGAGGGCTGGCACTTCAGAAACTGCTTTGCCAGGGCAGTGGCTGGAGGAACATAATCTAAGGTTCAACTTATGGGCATGGTTAAGGTCTATGTCTATAATATTCAAGCAAAAAGTCTTCATCTCTGTAGGCAGCATCTTTGCTCTGAGCACACACAGATACCAGTTCACACAAGCAGGGACATTCCCTTGACAATGGGAGGCTAAAATTGCAACAGCTGGTGAGAGTTTGAGCAGTAAAAACTCAGCAACACAGAGGTCTAGGGTGACTGGGTAGGAAGTGAAGCAAGGAAAGGAGGAGCAGCTGCTAGTGTCAATGCTATTGGGTAACTTCTGAAAACCTGGATCCTGCTAAGAGCATGACTTGTGGATACAATTAAATCCTTAGTTAAGCACCTCTAGTGAGTTTGGGGTTTAATTTTAGTTTTTGTCCACATTGGGAGTGCTGACATTTGGCATTTAGAAGACCCATGGTTTTGTCTGCTAAGAAGTCTTGCTGCTGTTGTGTTTAAAAAAAAACAACACAACACAACCAACAACACAACCCAGATGGTTCTTCAGCATTAGTAGGGCTGCTGAAGGTTGCAAAGATGCCTCCTAGGGCTTCTAGACAGATCAGTGAACTGCAATGGCATTGGCAGGCAGAGGGGTATGGATGGGTCCTGGTTTGAACTGGAGTTATGTCTTAGCCCAGCTGGTAAGGAAGAAGAGTGGTCATGTTCTCCATTAAAAGGCTTGCAACATGCTGTTCCATCCTCCAGAGGTACAAGATGACTGAAGCTCTCCAGGTTGAACATTGCTCCATCACCATGTTGCATACCAAAAATGACTGGAAAAAATCTCTGGGCCCAGTGTAAGTGTTAAAGCACGAAGGCAAACGCATTCTTTTTCAGAGGAAACACACAACTTGTGTTACTGATTGTAAGCAGCAACGTGCACAGGACTCTACGAGCACACTCCTTCCTGACAAACAAGGAAAGGGATGGAAACAATGTGTGGACAAAGCACGGACAAAAGCTTACAGACCACACAAGGTTGCTATGATGGTGAAGTCAAGAGTCACAGTCATTGTAAGGACAGAAATGCCATCCAGAAAAAGGTGTATCATTTCAACACTCCAGCAGTAGACCTTGAAGGAAATTTAAGAGCTTGTAAAGTGCAAATTGGTGTCAAATTTTGGTTTTCACAGCAAATAAATATTTTCAAGTGGGAAAGCCATCAGCTGTTACTGATATTAGAGGCTAAGTTACTGTATAAATACAGCTAAAAAGCAGAGATGGGACGTTGAGGTATATTAGTGAGGAATTTATTGCAAGGGTGGGAATGGATTCATGATACTACCAAAAGTGCATCCAGATTTCCAGCTGCCAATAGCCAGAAGAAAATTCAAGCTGGAAATGGTCCAGCAGCATGCTTCTGGGATGGTTGGAAGAAAGGAGAAGCTAAAGGGAGGGCAAATACTGGTGGAGGTCCTGCACAGATGCAGCAGTCTTAAGAGCAATTACATGGCTTCTGGTTTCTAGAAGTTGTGTCATGGTGTGGTGGGAAGTCCTATGGCAGAGAAAGACAGCTCGAAGACAGGAAGTAATCAGTTTAGGAAAGGGAATAAACTGTGTGATTGTCTTTGGTAGCAGGAGAGTGGCAGGAATTTTAGTCCTGTGTTTCTTACACTACAGTGTTTGTGGTAATAATTACACATTATGTTCCTACATGGTAGGGCAAACAGTAACACAGAGGCCTGACAGAGATCATACACAAAGATCTGCAGCAGACCCAGGCAATGAAGCCATGTTTACTGAAGGCTCTGCTCCTTCACATTTAAAAAATAAAATTAAATAAAAGTGACTTTTCTAAGCAGGTGATGGAAGATTTGATTCCAATAGCAGTAGGATCCCAGGCTGCACTCTTCAGGGTTAAAACAAACCTTAGGCTCATCCATATACCATGTATTTTTCAATAATTTTTATTTTTAAATGCTTAGAAAAGGAGAGAAAAGCAGCAACTATTGCTGATGGTGAATTTGCTTGCTGAATAAAGGAACCTTTGATAGTGAGGGCCATACGTGCTCTTCCACTGCAGCTTGGTCATCTTAAACTATGGCAGCTTCCAGGTGTGCTCAAATCCTGACAGAGGACAGTGTGTGGCAGGGTAACAGTGCTGGGGGCTGCTTTCCATGTTGGCCTCTCAGGGAGAGGGGAGGCAGCCCCCAGCCTCACCTGGCTGCAGAGATGATGCTGAACCTGCATCACCTGCAGTGTGAGGCACAAGTGCCAGGCTGGGGATAATGCCCCGTGTCTCCCAAAAGGGCATTTCAATGGGAGTGTGTGCACTGTTAACAAAAAACCTGTGGACTCTGGTGTATTTCAAACCATGTTGTGGCCAGGCTGGTGTTTGCAGCTTGAAAGCAGCTGATAGTACAGAGATGAAATGTCAGTTATCCCCTTTTGCTTTTGCAGAAAATAAAGATGTTTTCCTCTCAGTAGGCTGAACAAGTGATGCCTATTTTCTCATGCTCTCATGCTATAAAAAGAATCCAAACCCCAGCACAGAGTCATTGATAATGGTACCAACCCTACTGCATTCCATGGAGTCTTGCAGAAACCATCCTCATTAGGTACTCCATCAGAGGACCTGCAGTGTGTTGGAACAAAGGTCCATCTGCTTGCACTGTGCCATCACTGAGAGAGACCAGTGGAAAAAGCTTTAAGCAAACAGATGTGATTGGAAAAAGTGACATTTTGATCCCTTCTTCCCTGTGTCTTTCCCGTGCCAGCAGCCTGGCTCCCTCTCTGTGGGTGTGCTCTCCAGAATGACATTTTTCAAAGGCAGAGTTAGAAGGACAAAAATCATCAGAAAATAATATTGTTATGACAGGGAATTGTGATGTCAGGGAGAAAACTGCAGGAAGAATGGTGAGCAGAAAAGTACATGAGTATTGATTTGAAAATGGAAAATCAATCCACGTTAACTTTGTATTAGGAACAAATTTGAATTTATATCAATTAATTTATACTAACCAGACAGTGATATCCCCAGTAAGTGAACGTTGGTATAGTAGTTACATATAATATAAAACATATGCTATTGCAGTTTTTGATAAACAGGCCTAAATGTGTGTGCTCTTTGTTTGGTAGTAGTTTTTGTTTACACTCTATGGTTACAGGAGTTTTTTTTTAAAAAAAGCTACTTCAATCCTTCAGGACTTTAAGGCAGACCCTTCAGTTTGTGTTTGCACAAAGAGGCTACAGTTTCAGTCACTCTTCAGTCCTTGAAAATTGTTTGGAACTGCTGTTTGTACTTGCAAGGCCAAACATTTGGGTTTAAAATTACAGGCAACGTGGACACAGGGATTTTTCAAGCTGCTTGATGTTATATTAACATGCACTGATGTGAAATTACTTGTAAATATGAGTAGAGCTAAGGACATCCAGCTTCACTTACTGTTGCTCTTGAGTGGAAGATTGTTGCTCAAGAAGAGATTCCAAATGTGAAAGTTACGGAAAATCTTGGGGTTTAGTCTACAAAATTTGTTTGATCCTTACAGTATAGTGGATACCAGCTAACACATAATTACACAGATAAGTGTGTTTACCTTTACCTTTTAGGACATAGTTTTACAGTTCTGTATTATAAATACTCATTTTTCTGGGGTAAAAAATCAGATATATGTTTTTTGATTGATGCAATATAGTGAGTCCAAGGCATCATTAACAGCATCAGAACTAACCTTAGAGGAAAAAAAAAATTGCCAAAGAAAATAATAATAAAATTACATAAATCCAACCCTTTTTCTCTTGCCCTGTCCCAGCTGACTCCAAGCACAGCTTTGATCTTAGCAAAGCCATGAAGATTGCTCCAGGCTGCTGTGAATGGCTCTGGGGCTGCTCTGTTTGCAGCTGTTGAGCAGCTGAGATAATGTCCAAGCCTTTGGAGCAGCCAGAGGCCAATGACAGCTTGGGATAGCAGGGGATTGCCATAAGAGGGAGAAAGCAGGGTAACTGAGGCTGGTGTCACCGAGCTAGAGCAGGAGCACACCCCCTGGTTGGACAAGCCCCATCCCATGGAGAAACATCTGGGGAGCCTATGAGGAGCCTATGTCACCTTGTGCTGACAGGCATAAGACCTTGAACCTGCTTGATGACAGGTGTGGTGTTGGCTGTGATGAGAAGCTGGGACATCCCTATTGAGCTGACTCAGTTCTAAAGTGGCCAAGCTAGTGCAATTACAACCACTGTTAAACTTGCTGCAAATGGTAACATGGACAGCCCAGCCAATTGTGGGGCTGCTAGAATAGTTTCCGTTCATTTCTTGGGGAACAAGTCTCCTTTCTGTTAAATAATTGTGGCTTTTCAAAAGCAGGTGCAGATCAAATCTATCCTCTCTATGTGTAGCAAAGTCAGTTATTCTTCTGCACTCGCTGCTTGGCGTAGCCACCTTCCCTCAAGGTTCTACATCCTTCAAACAATCCTCTGCTGCTGTTAAGCTTCACTTACTTCTGAGGACTTCACAGATCTTGCTCTTCCTGTGCAAAGAGATAGTATTGTACATTCAAAATAATCCTCTCAACCTCTATGATTATAATCTACCAAATCACAGAATCACAGACTCACAAAATGTTAGGGGTTGGAAGGTACCTCTGGAGATCATCAAGTCCAACCCCCTGTGAAAGCAGGACCACCAAAGAATCTGGGGCAGGTCATAGAATCATATAATCATAGAATAATAGAATTGTTAAGGTTGGAAGGGACCTTAAAGATCATCTAGTTCCAACACCCCTGCTATTAGCAGGGACACCTCCCACTAGACCAGGTTGCACAAAACCTCATCCAACCTGGCCTTAAAAACCTCCAGGGATGGGGCATCAACAACCTCCCTGGGCAACCCATTCCAGTTCCTCGCCACCCTTATAGTGAAGAATTTCTAGCTAATATCTAACCCAAATCTCCCCTCTTTCAGTTTAAAACCATTACCCCTTGTCCTATCACTATCTTCTCTGATGAAAAGCCCCTCCCCAGCTTTCCTTTAGGCCCCCTTCAAGTACTGAAAAGTGCTATAAGGTCTCCCCAGAGCCTTCTCTTCTCCAACAGCCCCAACTCTCTCAGCCTGTCTTCGTAGCAGGTCACTCAGAAATGCATTCAGACAGGTCTTGAAAGTCTCCAGAGAAGGAGACTCCACAACCTCTGGGCAGCCTGTTCCAGTGCTCTGTAACCCGCACAGTAAAGAAGTTCTTCCTCATGTTGAGGTGGAATTTCCTATGCTCTAGCTTGAATCCATTGCCCCTCGTCCTATCACTGGGCACAAGTGAAAAGAGGTTGTCCCTGACTCCTTGACACCCAGCCCTCATGTATTTATACACATCAATTAGATCCCCTCTCAGTCTTCTCCTCTCCAGACTGAAAAGTCCCAGGTCTCTCAACCTTTCCTCATCAGGCTGGTGTTCCAGTCCCTTAATCATCCTCATAGCTCTTCATTGGACTCTCTCAAGTCCCTGGGGAGCCCAGAACTGGATGCAATACTCTAGGTGGGGTCTCACTAGGGCAGAGTAGAGGGGGAGGAGAACCTCCCTTGATCTGCTGGACACACTCTTCTTAATGCACCCCAGCATACCATTGGCCTTCTTGGCCACAAGGGCACATTGTTGTCCCATGGATAACTTGCTGTCTACCAGGACTCCAAGGTCATTCTCCATGGTGCTGGTCTCTAGCAGATCACCTCCTAACCTGCACTGGTGCATTTTGTTGTTCCTTCCCAGGTGCAGGACTCTAGACTTGCCTTTTTTTAACCTCATTAGGTTCCTCTTTGCCCAGCTCTCCAGTCTGCCCAATGTTAGCACACTGACCCAATGCTGTCTGTACCTGGAAATCCAGGGCTGCCTCTTGGTTTCTTCCACTTGGGGTCTTGGGCCATATATATTCTATACCCAGAGTATAAATGTCTCTAGCTGAATCACACCACGCAAATAACCCTTTTTGGCTGTAAATTTTCAGCTCATGCCCCACAGCTGGTGAGCAAAGAGCACAAAAGGGAAACAAGTAAATTCTGTGTAGTACAAAATTCTCCTCTCTGCATATCACTATTTAAGTAACCAATAGTCTTAGCACTTAACAGCTCCTTTCTCCTTTTTGTAACAAATATTTTGGAGACTTGTGTGTCTTCAGATTTGACAAAAGTAATATCTGACCCTGACCCTCCATTGTGAACTGTTTAAAAAAATGTTTTTCAGGATGCATAAAGAGTTATCTCTCCATCTCACCCAAGGAGCGTGTTTCATTAATTACTGCTCTCTAGCTTTCGTAAATTAATAAATGCTGATAGTTTTGGTGGGTTTTGTTGGTTTTTTTTTTGTTTTTTTGTTTTTTTTTTAATTATGTATTGTGTATCATAACAAGAAGCATCCCTCCTGGAGTAAGGAGAAAGTGAAAATATTTACCAGCCTTAATTTCACTTTTAAATTAGAGTGTGAATCCTTGTGTGAAATACTTACCTCGCAGGTTTTAAGAACAGATTCAGTTAAGAGTAAATGGGATGTTACATCCTCGAAACTGGAGAAATCAAGTTCACCCTTCACCAATTATATTACCTCACTCCAACCACAGACACTTCAGATGGAAGTTGTGCTATGACTACTTTTGTCATATAAGGTGTAAGTAATAATTAACTGAAAAATCGAGCATCTATTTCCCAGTACCTCATGTGTTCACCCAACTGTGTGTGTTTCTGTGCAAGCTGAGTGCAGTAGACCTTAGCAAGGATGCCCAGGAAGAAGAGTGAAGGTACTATTATAAGTACCAAACCATTAGCAGTGTTGTCCATTATTTGTTCTCAGATACTTTAAATCACCTGATGTGAAGTTTAAGCATAAGATAAAGGCACAGAGATGTGCTGAAGGACCAATGCGAAATCACAGTAGCATAGAAAGGACAGAGAAGGAATCCTGTGCTCTGATTTATTGTAATTTAGTTTTGCAGAAGTAAATAAACCCATTTGAAACTTGGGCCAGAATGTGGATGAATAAACTGGAATGTAATTGTATAGCTGAAGGGAAAAAGGGATCTTCTCCAATCAGGGGACTGGTACCCACTTGAATTTGGATCTAAAATATTCAGTTTCATAACAACTCTTTGCTGTTTTATGGCAAGTACAGTTGAGTCTGTGTGACCTGCACAGCTTGCCAGGTGGGTACTTTGAGTTAGCAAAAGTTTTGGGGTCACCTCTGGGAGCTGTTTCTGTGCTTATCAGCCTTGAAGCACAACATAACTGAGGTCTAATGCAAACCTATACATCTCTTTCCCCCCCAACCAGTGTTGACATTGTGTGGTGGGGACAACCAGAGGTGGCAGGTTTAGGTTTATTATCTAATTACTACCCCTTAATGACGGGTGGTAGTGGCAAGTCACATGTGCCAGACATAGGAGCAGCTTTCAACTTTCCAGAATTACCAGTGTGCTCCAAAACCACCATGTACACAGAAATTTCAACAGGCTGCCTAGGGAGGTGGTGGGGGCCCCATCCCTGGAGACATTCAAGGTCAGGCTTGATGGGGCTCTGAGCTATCTGGTCTAGTGTGAGATGTCCCTGCTTATGGTAGGGGGGTTGTACTAGATGCCCTTTAGGGGTCCCTTCCAACCCAAGACATTCTATGCTTCTATGTTTCTAAATGCAGACACAAGGAGGCATTTCATTCAGCCTTCCCTTAATGATGGGGGAAAGCATCCATTTTAGCACAAACATTACATAAATACATAAGTATATACATAGCTATACACATATATATATAGATATATGTGTATCTCTCTCTCTCTATATATATATATATAATGACTGGATAAGGAAGAACAGCAAAAGACTAGAGAAATATTATGAAAAAATCATCTGGGGATAAGTTTCAGTGGATGCTAGTACATCTTCCAAGATCAGCCTCTCCACATCGAAGAATGAGATAAGCTCCAAGAAGTATTGAACTACATGGATTTTATTAAAGTTTATGACTCCTTCAACTTCACACAGGAAAGAAAATTAGACCCATATAGTTATGCCTCAGGGCAAAACATCTCTGAGTGGAACAGCCAGCAGGATGACATTAGCAGAATGGAAATCTGTGCATTTTAAGGGACTATTTCTCTCTCTTTTACACCCTTCCTGCAGCCTGAATTCTGAGATACAGGTGAAATAACTTTATTTGCTTCCCTGTATTATTTGCATAAAGGCAAAATTGCTTACTGAAAGTTCAAAAGTGGAGGGAAAAAGGCCTGGAAAGTCACGAAAAAAGAAAAGGAAAAAACAACTGGGTATTTTTTCCCAAAATCTCAAAAGAAGAAAAATGGCCTGAACAGAGGAGGCATTTTACACCATTAGGGAGAATCCATCACTCTAAGAAATGTTCTTGTTGATGATGGATTCACTAGTGGCTCAGAGGCTTTCTTTCTTCTTTTTTTTTTTTTTAATTACTGGGAACTAATAAAAAAAGGGTCATATCTTAAGTTACCTCACAAATCTACAGCATACCTTTTTGGCCAGTGAGAATTCAGCTATTCAAAGGATTGCTTTGGGTAGCTACAACGTCAGTTTTGTATCATCATCAGATTTATATATTTTGTTTTGACATGGACCAGAGTCAGAAAGGAAAAAAATACAAGAGCTTAAAAAGTAAGTGTACTAATTGCCAATCATATCTACAGTGCACAGGCAATGCCCACAAGGCATATTTTTTAGAGCAGCATCCTGCTTCAAGAAATATCAGCATCCAATGATCATGAAGAAATGCATAAGGTTGAAGAGCTTGGTCTTACAAGATTTTAGTACCTCCTCATACCTGTTCTTCAAGTAGATTTGGGCTTGTGCAAACTAATTTTCAATACTAAACAGTTTAGTACACCTGAGATTTGAGGCTTTGCTCTGATATTTTTTAACGTAATAAGTATCTTATTGTGCAATATGATTAACATTATGCCCAGAGGCAATGTTTACCAATGTAAAGCCAAAGACAACTAAATAAACAAATGATGAAATGTTCAAGTTTTGTTTCGCTGTGTGCTTAGGAGCAAGTTCAAAATGGCTGGGTGGAAGGGGACAGCTGCAAAACACGACTATTCAGGATCAGTGATGTGGAGGACTGGCCTCCACAAAAGGTATGCCTCTCACTCAAACTGACTGCAGTAGAGAGACATAAAAGTCAAAAGTTAAAAAAAAAAACAACAAAAGAAAGAAGCGGCGACAACCCTGCGGGGGCGTGGGGGTGGGTAGGGGAGAGGAGCTGGGACTTACACAAGGAAGAGCAGAGACCCCTGCCCCCCTTGCTATGTGTGCAGCCAGGACCCAGCCTGTGGCTGGAGCATGGCAGTATTGTTACAGGAGACACAGGTAGGAGCTGAGCACTGAGCAGACTAAAGGCCAGACCAGCCTGCATGAGCATGTAAATAAGATGGTGGCTGTGGGTCGTTATCGGTCGTTGGTGTCCATTGTTCTCTGCTGCTGGAAGAATATAGAAGGAAAAGGAATGGGAGACAAAATCACACACAGCCTTCAGTGGCTGGGGTGGAACTCCTGCATTCTTTTTACCCTCTGCACCCCTCCACTCCTGCTATTTTCCTGCACTCCTGCCTCTTCTTGTGGAGCCTGCTCACCAAGAAGCTGCATGAAAGGAGCTGAAGAACCGGAGAAGAGAGCCAGGGCACACAGAAAGAGCTAAAGAGCTGGAATCCCTGCTGGCTCCCCAAACCCTCCGTGCTCAGAGCTCCCAGGCCAGTGGGTGCAGCTCCAGCCGGGTGTAGCCGTTTGCCACAGCCCCTGCCTGCCCAGGCCGAGGCAGCCCCCACGGGCCATGGTCAGCCCGTGCCGCAGCCGCCTGCGCCGGAGCTCCAGCTGTAGCCGCTCGTCGCCGTGTCCCGCTGCAGCTCAAGCCGCTCGCCGCCGCCGCGCTGCCGAAGCCGCCTGCCCGAGCCACGCTCGCCCAAACCTGCGCTCGCCCAAACCCCGCTCTGAAAGCCACAGACGCCCCCACACCTGCCAGTGCTTCTGAGCCTGTCAGAATCTGTCCTTCCTTTGCGTCCTTTTCCCCGGGAAAAAGGAACCGGCCACGTTCACACACGCACCTCGTCTGCCCTGTACGGGAAACTCGCCCGGCACCCTGCCCCCAACTATCACAGTGTGTCTTTCTTTCCCTTTACCTGTCACAAGTTTCACACCCCAAGTTTGTCTCCTGTAGCTACATTTGCATATCCTCTCCCCCCCACACACTCCTCTGCTCCAAAGCTGTTACAGTAAAGTGGTATTTAAGCACACAGTCTCTGTGTTGGTGCCGGTGCACACGCACATCTGGGCAGGGTTTGTGTTCTATAGACATACCCGGTGTAGCCAGCCGGTCCCAAGCTAGGGATGGAATTACTGGTAAATTAAAACCAGCCAATCGGGGCTATTCCTCCTCTAATTGAGGAGAAGAGAAGGGGTGATCCATGTCTCAACGTGAGTTTTCCAGCCCGGGTCGAACTCGGACCACAACAAGTGACTATTCAACAGTGTTCAATGACAGGACAAAGGGCAATGGGCACAAACGGGAGCACAGAGCTTTCAAGATAAACATGAGGAAAATCTTCTTTACTGTGAGGGAGACAGAGCACTGGAACAGGCTGCCCAGAGAGGTTTGAAGTCTTCTCTGGAGACATTCAAAATCCATCTGGATGTGTTCTTGTGTGATGTACTGTAGGTGATCCTGCTCTAGCAGGGGGGGTTGGATGAGATGATCTTCAGAGGTCTCTTCCAACCCCAACCACTCTGTGATTCTTTGACTCTGTGATCAAACATTCAGACAGAAAATGTAAAATGAGGAAACCCTGACTACTGTGAGCATTGTCCAGTTTCAGTTTTTAAGGCTTTTTTTTTTTTTGTGTACCCCTGAAAGCAGAAGTGGAAGTTTAGCCAAGCCAGGCCATGTCTCAAATTCTGCTAATTGGCAGTGATAGATGAGGGAACTAACAGGAAGGGCCAACAGGTTAACTCATGGCTCTGGGACTGGTGTCTTCAGCAGGGCTTTGGGCTCTTTGATCATGGGTTACTATGTAAGACACCAGGCCTGCTGATAATGGAATATAATGGAATATATAACGGAATGCACCTGTCCCAGAGGGGGAAAAGGATCCTGGGGCAGGAGTTAATAGGACTCATTGACAGGGCTTTAAACTAGATTCGAAGGGAGAAGGGGATAAAATTGAGCCTGTAGGAGCATCAGGCAGTGCCCGTGCCCTCAATAAGGTGTCAGGATCATTAACCTGACTGAAGTGCATCTATACTAAGGCACGCAGCATGGGCAACAAACAAGGGGAGCTGGAAGCCATGATGCAGCAGGAAAACTATGACATAGTGGCTATCACAGAAACGTGGGGGGACACCTCACATGACTGGAGTGCCACAGTTGATGGCTACCAGCTCTTCAGGAGAGACAGACAAGGAAGGAGAGGTGGTGGGGTGGCCCCGTATATTAGGAATTGTTATGAATGTCTAGAACAAGACTCTAGTGATGACAAGGTAGAGTGCATTTGGATCAGGATTAGGGGCAAGGACAACTAAGGCTGATATTGTTGTGGGTATCTGCTATAGATCACCCAACCAGGGCAGTGAGGTGGATGAACTGTTCTATAAATACCTGGGTGAAATCTTGTGGTTGTTTGCCCTTGTTCTTGTCGGGGACTTCAACTTCCCTGATGTCTGCTGGAACTACAACACGGCAGAGAGGGAACAGTCCCACAGGTTCCTGGAATGTGTCAAAGATAGCTTCTTGAAACAGCTCCTGAGTGAACCAACCAGGCAAGGTGTCCTGCCAGACCTGCTCTTTGTGGACAGGAAAGGGCTGGTAAGAGATGTGGCGGTTGGAGGCCATCTTGGGCACAGTGACCATGAATTGTTAAAGTTCTGTATTCTTAGAGATGCCAGGAGGGGGGCAGCAAAACTGCCACCCTAGACTCCCAAAGGGAAAACTTTAACTTGTTCAGTAGCCTGATTGCCAGAATCCCTTGGGAATCTGTTCTGAAGGGTATAGGAGTCCAGGAAGGCTAGGAAGTCTTGAAGGTGCATGAGCAGGCCATCCCCATCCCCATGTGCTGTAAGGTGAGCTGGTGGCATAGAAGACCAGCCTGGCTGAACAGGGAGCTTTGGCTGGTGCTCAGGGAGAAAAAGAGAATGTATGGCCTTTGGAGGAAGGGGCAGGCCACCCATATGGACCACAAAAATGCTGTGAGGCTATGCCAGGAGGGAATTAGAAGGTCCAAAGCCCAGCTAGAAATCAATCTGGCCTCCATGGTTAAGGATAACAAGAAAAGCTTTTAGAAATATATTAACAGCAAAAGAAAGACCAGGAAGACCTTCCATCCCCTATTAGATGCAGGAGGAAACCTAGTGAATGACAAAGAAAAGGCTGAGGTGCTAAATGACTTTTTTGCCTCAGTGTTTAGTAGCAGGACCAGTTATGTTGAGGGAATCAAACTCCCTAAGCTAGGGGACAAGGACCAGGGGCAGAGCAATTCCCCCACAATCCAGGAGGAGATGGTCAGTGACCTGCTGCACCACGTAGATGGGCACAAATCCAAGGGACCAGATGGGATCCACCCAAGAGTGCTGAAAGAGCTGGTGGGGGTGCTCACCAAGCCACTTTCCATCATTTATCAGTGATCCTGGCTGACTGGGGAGGTACCAGCAGACTGGAAATAAGCCAGTGTTACCCCCACATGTAAGAAGGGACAGAAGGATGATCTGGTAAATTACAGACCTGTTAGTCTGACTTCAGTACCAGGGAAGGTGATGGAGCAGATCATCCTGAGTACCATGATGCGGTGCATGCAGAACAGCCAGGTGATCAGGCCCAGTCAGCATGGACTCATGAAGGACAGGCCCTGTTTGACTAACCTGATCTCCTTCTACAACAGGGTGACCTGCTTATTGGATGAGGGAAGGGCTATGGATGTTGTCTACCTTGACTTTAGCAGGGTCTTTGACAAGGTTTCCCACAGCATTCTCCTAGAGAAGCTGGCTGCTTGTGGCTTGGATGTGCTCATGCTTTGCTGGATAAAAAGCTGGTTGGATGGTCGGGTCCAAAGAGTTGTGTTCAATGGAGTTAAATCCAGTTGGCGTCTGGTCATGAGTGGTGTTCCCCAGGGCTCAGTGCTGGGGCCACTCCTGTTCAACATCTTTATTGATGATTTGGATGAGGGGACAGAGTGTACCCTCAGAAAGTTTGCAGATGACACTAAGTTGGGAGGGAGTGTTGATCTGCCTGAGGGCAGGGAGGCTCTGCAGAGGGATTTGGCCAGGCTTGACCAATGGGACAAGGTGAATCGCATGAGTTTCAATAAGGCCAAATGTCAGGTCCTGCACTTGGGCCACAACAACCCCTGGCAGTGCAACAGGCTTGGGGAGGAGTGGCTGGAGAGCTGCCCAGCAGAGAGGGACCTGGGGGTGCTGATTGACAGCAGCTGAACATGAGCCAGCAGTGTGCCCAGGTGGCCAAGGAGGCCAACACCATCCTGGCCTGCATCAGAAATAGTGTGACCAGCAGGACCAGAGAGGTGATCCTGCCCCTCTATTCAGCCTTGGTGAGGCTGCACCTTGAGCACTGTGTGCAGTTTTGGGCACCACAGTATAGGAAGGACATCGAGGTGCTGGAGGGGGTGCAGAGAAGGGAAAATGGGCTGATTAGGGGTCTTGAGAACCAGGAGAAGTTGAGGGAGCTGGGGCTGTTCAGCCTGGAGAAGAGGAGGCTGAGGGGAGACCTCATTGCTCTCTACAACTACCTGAGAGGAGGTTGTAGTGAGGTGGGTGTTGGCCTCTTCTACCTAGTGACCAGCAATGGGACAAGAGGAAATGGGGTCAAGTTGTGCCTGGGGAGGTTCAGATTGGATATTAGGAAAAAATTTATTCACAGAAAGAGTGTTGAGGCATTGGAACATGCTGCCCAGGGAGGTAGTACAGGCACTGGCCGTGGAGGTGTTCAAAAAACAGGTGGATGTGGTGTTTCGAGAGGTGGTTTAGTGGTTAGTGGTTTTAGGGTGGATGGTTGGACTTGATGATCTTGAAAGTCTTTTCCAGCCTTGATGATTCTGTGATTCAAATGTTACAGAAGGATGTAAAATTTGGTGTTACTGTCAATAGACACCTGCCTTCCCAAATTCCATCCTGACTGGCTGTGGGATGCTGTTGTCTTTGTTTTCATGGAGGGACAAAGCATCCTCTGACTCTACAGGCCACCATCTGTTATTGGCACTTGGCCATAGTTTGGTACACTGTAAGATGACCATAGCAATCTCCCTTTTGTCTACATGAGCCTCTATCTGCTCACTTCAGCACTTGGCTTGCTTCAGCTTTGTAGAAGTGGCCTTAGAGGCTCTTGGTACCCATCCTCATCTTTCAGCCACCACTGACACAGGAAGAATCTCAAAACCCCTTCCTCACCTGGTTGCTGCAGGTCAGTTTTTCCCCAGTTCTCCTCCCATGTTGCTAATCAGCTCTTCAGTCTGTAACACAAGGAACCTCCCCAGCTCCTGGACCCTACATTATGGAGAGACTTGGGAAAAGGAGACAGATCCTGCATCTCCTCCACATCTATAAATCCTTTCTGAATCTCCTATACTTGGGTCTTCCAACCCACCCTTGTGACCAAACTGCCAGCATAGACTTTGATTTTCAACCCATTATGACAATATCCTTCTCATGGGCCTTGGCTTTTCACCATGCATTCCTGATGTGCTCACTGGATGCTGGTGTTAGGATAATTTTCGTGTTTCACAAAACCCTTTTCTTCCTCTGTGGGTGCTCTTACCCTAATCAGATGCATATGACTTGACTCCCAAGGCTTTCTGACCTTGCATGATCCAGCCTCCTCCACAGCACTAAAAGATTGGTCTCTACCACTGCACAGCCCTCTGCGCCAACAGGTTACACACTGCTCACATGTTATGTCTGCAAGAAACTTTCATCTCAGTCTTGAGAAAAAGGCAAAAAACTCCCCTTGCAAGTCCAACAAAATCTCCCTTTTCATTTTTTGTAATACCTACAAGAGCTACAATACATACTCAGCTGTTTTGATTTGTGTTCATGAATATAATCTATCATGCTGAGCTATAGGAATGTGTTTTCTTACATTCATATTGAGATTTTCAGAGTTACAGTGCATGCATCTACCTCTTAGCTTCTACTTGAACTGCAAGATGTTGTAATTCAGTACCTTCATCTTTTATGCCAGACTCTTTTCTCCTGTTCTAACACAAACGACAATAATGTTGCCAATGTTTCTCCATCTACCAGTAGAAAGTTGTGAGGTAAGACATATTTTATATTTTTCTTCCTCAAGATAAGTATTTTTAGCAAAGGAAAGTCTTGCTAATACCGAATACTCAAAAAAGTCCTTAGGCCTTCAGGCATTGTAAGATTCTTGAGTAATTTCTAACTTTGGAAATGCTGGAATGCTGTTGATTAATTTTACATATATTTATATATTGCGTGTGTTGCTTGGAAAATATTAGGCTGAACATTTTCACTTTTTAATGAAGCCTACATAGTTGCATATTGGGAAGTTAAAGCAAAACCCTGAATATTAAAGGGCCTGTGGTATAAGGGTTAAATGTGGTGCCTGCATGGGAAACTGGAAAAAAAGAGCTTCTCAGGTTATCAACAGCAGCAATACATCAAAAGTCCCCTTTGAGGCACAAAGGTTTGCACTGAACCACTATGCACATTTTGTTGATAATGTGGTGAACTACACACTGTGGGAAATTCTGGTGCCCATTAATATATTTTTTTACATTATGGCCTGTTAAAGTTGCTTGAATCTGACAGAGGAAAGAAAAGGTTATTTTCCTCCACTAATTGAGTCTTCATGGTGGCAGCATGCATCCTTTATGAAAGCAAAAAACACTAATGGGAGTGTAAAAATGTGTATTTTCAGTGAAAATGCTGCTTGGGGGTTTTCCCCCTTGGTGTGTTGGCTACTTCAAGAGAAAGCTGATGTTTTTTACCCATGTTAGGATCAATTTTCAGATTTAACCTTGAAGCAGGAGTGTGCAGTGTTTGCCACCTCCTCACAGAGAAGACTAACAAAAATGCTGTGCAGCAAATAAAGCTCTCACCTGTTGGTCTGTCCTTGTAAAACAACAGTCCTGAAACATTAGGTTATTTTTCTTTCTTGTCTGAGCATTTTACTGAAGTAGCACTAGGCCATTTGGTCAAACTTTGGATTTCTGCAAGTGAGTTAAAAGAAAAGGAGCAGAGAGAAGTAATGTGTCAACTGAGAGGGATTTATAGGAGTACTGACCTGTTGCTCTTGAAGCTTCTGGGTGTCTTAGCTGGGAGCAAAGCCCAGGTGAGCTACACATTTCTGAAAATCTGGTTATTTTATATAATAAACACAGGTGACTATATGAGAAAGATAAATCTTGGGTGCAGGGTTTGCATCTTGGGGCCAAGGATGGAAAACCTGTCAAGAATAGAAAGAGTTTAGGACAACTGCAAAGGAGAGCATGCTGAAGTCCAAAGGATAAACCACTGATGTGCTCTCTTGGAGAGGGCTTGGCTGATTGACTCTTGATGAAATTATCCCTTAAAATATGTATGTGCACATTTGTAGAGAAACCTAGGAAAAAAGGGGCTTCATTATTATTCCAGTAAATTTGCTGCACTCAGGTTCTATCTTCACATGTACTGAGGCACATGCCTCTAATTTATTTCACTGTTCAAGAAGCAATAAAACTAAGGTAAATAAAGTAAAAGAAATAAAGCTTTGAGAAGCTTGTGGCAATTATTTACTTGTCAAAGCTGCTCATTTGCTTGTCAAAGCTACCTGATGTGAGTCAGAGATGTTCCTTTTCCAGGTGACATATATGATAGTCTTTGTCATTTAACAGATTCTCCCATAAATCAGGGTCCACTGACTTTATGGTTATTACGTTATCCTTTTTTAATCATATGTAACCAAAAAAGCTAAATACCAACTGAGCTATAAATATCTGCCCTTTTGCTAAAATACACAAATGGCAACGTCTAGGACAGGGTTAAGTCAGTGACATCAACCACAACAAACCTTTTGGCTCCCAACAGTTGTAGTTTTCTAAACTCACCTTTCAGACACTGGGATCAGGCACTGCACCAAAATATCTGCTCAATGTCTCTTTCTCTTCTCGTGGGGATATTTTTTTTTTCCTTTTTTTTTGCCAGTGATCAGCTGAGAATACAGTATTGAGATCATCTCCAAACTGCTGTTGGTAGCATCCTGATTATTTTCTGGGGGACTGACCTTGAGACTTGATTATGGTTTACCAGCCCAGCCAGGATGGGCTTTAGGGTCACAATTACTGCTGGTTGGGATGTAAGCTCCTTCCTCTACCATGGTGGGGAAAAGCATTCAAAACTGTCATCTAGGATTTCTTCTTTCTTACCATGTATGCATTCCATGAACACTTTGGACTGAATTGTCCTGGGTAGAAGGAGCTGTTGGTGCTAAAGCTTCTGTTCTTCTGCCCTTAAGGCTCTAAACTGCTGGTCTCAACAACTGGCTGTGATGGGGCATTTTGAGTTGAAGTATCAGTGCTTCATAAGCCAAGCCTTTCTAAATTAGTTTCTTGGGCATTTGATTATCTGCTAATTTATTGGCAGTTATATTTCCTGTTAGTTGCTGAATGTGGGCAGTTCTATTTCATTAGCTTTGTGATTAGCTACTGTCCAATATGAGGTGTCTTCTCACAATCTGATTTGGTTTCTAGCAGTGCCAGGCCAATTCAGTCTCCAGCAGTCCATCTGTTGATGTTTCCCATTCATAAGAAAGAAGTGACCTCCTATGGCCTATCAATTGGTGTTTTTCTCTACCTTCTTAAGAGGAAAAAGCACCAGTCTCCTTCTCCAGGGGTATTCTTACATGGAGCAGGAATATCCTTGAAATTTGCATCAGCTTTTTTCAGCAATCTGTAGCCATGATGGAGTACCTGATTGCTTTTTGAGTATCAATGGATTGCAAAAATTTAGCAATATGCTGATTCAAGTCAGACTTCTCAAGTTTGACCTAAATACTGTCTGCACTGGAAGCAAAAAACCAAACAAACAAAAAAAGCACTTCTAAAAGCTCTTGCTCAGATTTCTTCTTGGAACAGAGGACTGAAAGAGTTTCATTTTCCCCTTCTCTATAAAAATATTTTTTTGTAAACTATATCAGCCAGAAGAATGAAAAATCCTGCATCATCCTATAACCTTTGCCTTTCATTATACCCCTAAACAACCTTGCCAAAAATAAAAAAAATAATCTTAAGCCAGAAATACTGTTTCAAATGGAGATGACAAACTGCATGTTTTTCCTATGAGCCAGTCAACAAGAATGAATCTTCCACATTTTGCCTTTTCCCCTGTCAATAACTGATAAAGTTGGGATACTGAGAAAGGTGAAAGCTGAGGGCAGGTTTAAGATAGTATCAAGATGATTGAGGTACAAGTGCTGTTTGCTCTCTGCAACTTTTTTTCCCCCTTAGAATTCTTCTAGTAGCCTTTGAAAATCTTTTCTCCGTGTTTTATTTATTTGGCCTGTTGACTAACAAGAACTGAAATTATAAATGTCAATACCTCTGTACACCAGTGGCCATTACATTCCTGTCCAATTAAGGAGCTAAAATAAAACTCTAACATTCCTTTCAATTTGCACGGAAATTAGAGCACTGAAACTCACTCAGTGAAGTTTATTTCCTTAACTGTTTTTTGGTTATGAACTGGTCCCATGTACTGTCTAAAGAATCCCTGTGAAACACTACTTCATTCAATCTTCAGATGAAACAAACTTGGTTAATTTATTTTGGGTCCAGTACTAGTAATAGTCTTTCTAGAACGGATAAAGTAATTTCATACATGTTATCAAATAATTGTATCATAATTATGCACTTCTTTCACCCATCTGGCAAGAGTAACTGGTTGAGACAACTTGAATGACCTTTGCAAACTCCAGGCTGTTGCCTCTCTTTTCTTTTACAGGGTGTGGCAGGACAGTCTCCCCACAGCACCAGAAGATGACCCAGAAATGACAGTAACAGCAGAGAGCAGTGCTATCACCCCCTGAGCCTAGGTCCTCCACCTGTCCCTTCTGTCCCTCATGGATGAGGGGATCAGGCAGAGGATTGAATATCATAGAATTGTAGAAACATGGAATGGATTAAGTTGGAAGGGACCTTAAAGATCATCTAGTTCCAAAGCCCCCTGGGCAACATGTTCCAGTATCTCACCCTCACCATCGAGAATTTCTACCTAATGTCTAATTCAAATCTCCCCCCTCCCAGTTTAAAACTGTTCCTCCTTGTCCTGTCACTCCCTGCCCTTGTGAAAAGTCCCTCCCCAGCTTTCCTGTAGCCCCTTCATGTACTGGGAGGTGCTCTAAGGTCTCCCCAGAGCCTTCTCTTCTCCAGGCTGAACAACCCCAGCTCTCTCAGGCTGTCTCCATAGGAGAGGTGCTCCAGCCCTTGGATCATCTTCATGGCCTCCTCTGAACTCTCTCCAACAGCTCCATGTCCTTCCCGTGCTGGCTGCTCCAGAGCTGGACCCAGCACTGGAGGTGGGGTCTCACGAGAATTTGTTGCAGCTTAAGCCAAAACAGTCAGTTTTGGGTTGGGTGCCAGAGGTCTGAGAAGCAGTGTTTTGATACCACAGGTTTGTCGTTACAGCCCCGGCGAATCTCGGGGGCTCTGGCTGGTGGGCGGCTGCACGGCATTGTCCATCCTAGGGCCATCAGAGGGGACTTCTGCCCCCAAAACGCCAACCAAAAATACCAACCGAGTGAGCAAAGCCGTGCCGAAGAGAGGGAGGAGGGGTTGTCTTTGCAAGCGGGGCGGGAGCCGGAGCGGAGGGAGCTCAGGTGAGGCTGGACGGCTCCGGCAAACCCCTGCGGAGGTCCAGGGCTGCCGGCCCGGGGCTTGTCGGGCTGTCCTTCGGGAAAGCCGACACTAGATGTCAGGCGGAGGAGGGATATTGAGAGTAGTCCTGCGCTCGGGAACCGTGGGAGAGCAGCCTGCCAGGCAGCCAGCTCGTTCTGTTCCATTTTAGTTTTACGTCTTTCAGCTGCAGCCACGGGTTAACTCCTAACAGACCCGCAGCTCTACCAACGTCCCCTGCTACAGCACATAAAACTAGTGTATTTCATCAGAAGGAGAACATAACCTTCTATTCCTGTGCCTGAAGGGGCTACAAGAAAGCTGGGGAGGGACTTTTTACAAGGGCATGGAGTGATAGGACCAGTGGGAATGGCTTTAAACTGGAAGAGGGGAGATTCAGTTTAGATGTTAGAAATAATAAATAAATAAGAAATTCTTCAGACACTGGCACAGGTTGCCCAGAGAAGCTGTGGCTGCCACATCTGCTAAGGTGTTCAAGGCCAGGTTGGATGGGACTTTGAGCAACCTGGTCTAGTGGGAACCATCCCTGCCCATGCAGAGGGGGTTGGAACTAGAAGTTTGGGACCTCTTTGAGGTCCCTTCCAACCCAGACCATTGCATGATTCTGTGATTCTTGTCATAGGACTGACAGCTGAGATCTCTGTTCTCTGTTCCTGATCTCATCTAGACTTCAGCATGCCTTTGTTTTAAGGAAGGTGTGTTTAGGGTTGTTTGAAGTGGGTAAACTGCTTTTTGCAGTTGAAGATTACTTAAATTTGTGTTTTGAGACATCTGGGTTTGTTGGTGGGGGTTGCTATAGAAATGCAAGCTCTTGCTGCAATTATTGACAATGTGAGAAATTCAAATGAACTCAAGAGCTGCACAAGATACTTTGGATAAATCACATATATTTTCTGTACACAGAGAACTGTCTGACTCAATTTCAACTGTGTATCTTCTCTTTTTATTAACTTCCTCAGTTCTCATGTCACAGGAGTTACCAAACAGAATAGTGAAAAGTTTGGGATTGTACATCACTCTTGATAATTCTGGTTTTTTTCCTGGTGGTGAAGATCAGTAGCTTTATTGGTTAAAGTATGAGCCTTAAATTTTCCCAGAATTATGTAGAATTCTACAAATCATAGTTGCAGTCCTTTTATTACTTTATCTTTGGAGACGTTTTGGGGCAGGGGAACAACTGTTTGTCTCTTATTTCTATTAAAATAACTACAGTTGCCCTGTCGTGTTGTGTGAGTTGTCCTGAAATTGATTTGCAGTTTAGCTGGGTTTATTACAGTAATTGTTTTAAATGGTTAATTGATACCTGGGACCCAGACCCCAAAATTTTACAATCATATATGTTGTTACTCTAATCCTCAACATGGAGAAATAGAGACAATTTTCATAGATGCCATTGTCTGTTAAATTTTTAAGCTTTTGAGAAAGGAATTTAGCTGGTAAAAGTGTGCTAATTTGAAAGTGTAAGGAAAAATGCCCCTTGGTGTAAGCTCAGCAAGTTCTCTCCATTTACAGGCTTCTAAAATCTTTGAAATGGATTCCTCCAGTGAGCTAAAGCTCCTCTTTTTTTCTTTTTCAAGCCTCTGTGTCAGCCCATGTACCTCTTTCCCTGCCACACTCCCTACTCAAGGTCTGTGAATCAGTACATGAAAAATACAAGTTTACAATATTTGTGGAAATAGTGGAGTCACCCCAGCAATGAAAAAAACCCCAAACAACCAAACCCCAACTAAACAGGTCTTCTAGTTTAATCTCTGTTAAGGAACTCTGCCAATGTGATACGATGGATCACACCAGGACACTAGCACAGATACACCATCTGAGTTGCTGTGGTACAGACACCCTTGTGAGTATAATGCTTGAAGTCTGTGAAGTTAATGATTTTCCTGCTACATGGATTTGTGGACAGAGCTGCATAGGGTAGTAGTAGGAAAGTGAGTGCTTGCTCCTGTGCCTGCTGCTGAGCACAAGTCTTGTTAACTCAATGGTTTAGCAAAAAAGTGTGTGCACAAACATAAGTGACAACTGCTTGAGGCTGGGAAAAGAGTCACAAGGGGTCATTGACAAGCTCAATATCACTGTGAGAAGACGTGGCCAAAAATCAATGCTGGAGAGAGAGGAAGAATAAAGCAAGTACATTTTTCATCATCTGTACAATTACCACTGAAGTGAATGACAACCTGTGAATTTTTTGTGTGGATTTTTGTTACCAGGATAAAGCTGGACACACTAGTGGAAGTGAAGTATGGAGCAAGAGTACCTGGCACCTGGTGAAACCTGAGTGTCCCATGGTAGCAGGTCAGTTTCCTCCAGGGCTGGCTTCACAGTCATCTCTCAAGCCTGACTGTGGCATGTGTCAGGGCTTGCAGGACATCAGCCATCATTTCCTCTGTGTAAACTGGGTTCAGCACACCAAGGTCAGCACCCAGGACCTGGACTTTGATGTTACATCTGGCCTGGAGTCCTGCCAATGAATTTTTTTAAAGGTTTTCAGTTTTGGCCTCAGAATACTTCTGAAGCTCCATCCCAACTAAGCAGTGGTGCGGTTTCTGGAAAGGCAGCCTGCTGGGTCAGATAATTATGTAGAAAATGTTGACTGGAATAGTTAAAGCCTTAAATTATTGTGACATTTTACAATTAGCTGGTTGCCTGAGGGAAGAAAGAGGTGTTGTCTTATAAATAGTGTGGCTTAACTACTGAAACAGACATACAGAATGGAAGAAAGAAAACCTGAGGAGTTAGTATTAAAATCTCTGGTTGTGGATATTGATTTGAGTTCTGGTTTGATACAGAAATGAGACTGGAGATTATATGCAGAGAGCATATCTGAATCCAGCATTTCAGAAATGCAGCTAAACTCTCTAATCTCACAAGATGTCTACTACTTTTGATTATAACATAACATAGAATCACAGAAGCATAGAATGGTTTGGGTTGGAAGAAACCTTTAAGATCATCTAGTTCCAACTCCCATGCTATGGGCAGGGACACCTCTCACTAGACCAGGTTGTTCCAAGCCCCATCCAGCCTGCCCTTGAACACTTCTAGGGAAGGAGCATCCACATGTTCACTGGGCAAACTGTGTCAGTGCCTCACCACCCTCACAGTCAAGAATTTCTTCCTAATATCCAGTCTAAATCTTCCCTCTTCCAGTTTAAAAACTGTTCCCTCTCATCCTATCATTCCATACCCTTGTGAAAAGTCCCTCCCCAGCTTTCCTGTAGCCCTTCAGGTACTGCAAGGTGCTCTAAGGTCTCCCTGGAGCCTTCTCCAGGCTGAACAACCCCAAATCTCTCAGCCTGTCTCCAGAGCAGAGCTGCTCCCACCCTCTGATCATCTTCATGGCCTCCTCTGGACTTGCTCCATCAGTCCTAAGAGCTCAGAATGCTGGGACCTGCTTTCCAATTTGGATAGGCCTGAAAACTTATATTAATCACTGTAATCCTAATGTAGTTGAGCTGGTAGCTGAGGTTGGTGTGCTAAAAAGCACATGGGATACACTTTCTGTCCCTTTCCTGGGGACTGACTGGGACAATAATGCCAATATGTGAGACGCTCTCAGAGCCCTTGTCTGGATCATGTGATGGATTGCCTTCATGGTAGGTGACGTGCTGATGGGGCAGCTGAAATCTCTGACCCCTGCTGAGAAAAATGGTCAACAGCAAAAGGAAATTTCAAAACTGAAATATTTTCGCTGGCTAGAACTTGCATTCCTAAATTCAATGTGACATTATGAGTGCAGTACCCTATTGAAAGTATGACGCTGTCATGTCTTCACTTAGAAGAACAGTTGAGGTTGGAAGGCATCTCTGGAGATCACCCAGTGCAAGCCTCCCTTCTCAAAGATAGGTCAATCAGAGCAAGTTACCCATGGGGTTTGAGAAGGTCCACATATGAAGATTCTATAACCTCTCCACACATCCCATTCCAGTGTTTGACCACTCTGATAATAAAGAAGTGTTTTCCCCTGTTCAGATGGGTTTGTGGCCATTGCTGCCTGTCCTGTCACTGGACAGCACTGAGAGGAGTCTGGCTCTGCTTTGTTTACTCCCACAATCAGGTATTTATACTCATGGAAAATGTGCCCCTGTACTTCCTCTTCCCCAGGGTGAGCTTTTTCAACCCTTGCCTGTATGATAGATGCTTCAGTCCTTTAGTTATATGTGTGGGCTGTTTCTGGACTCTGGTATTTCCTTGCCTGTAGTAATACACAGATAAATTTATATGCATACACAAAGTGTTTGTGTGTGTCTATCATTAAACAAAAATGTTTATTACAAGTCATACCCTACAGTTGCTATCCTCAAGAGACTTGCTGGGATAATCAGTTTCTTTCTTTTTCACAGGGCATATATTCTTCACAGAGACATCAGAGAGTCAACGATGTGCATATGATTCATACCCAATGTAGAGTGGACACTTGCTGTGAAAAGCAACGAATGCAAAATGAAGCACATACAGAATTTACATTTGTTATGATACAGCCGCAAAGGTCAGATGCAGAGATGCAGATTAAGTAGAACTGGGAAGAACATTTGCTCCTACATAAATATTGCTAGCTCAGAGAGAAGGCAATTTTACAATCTTCAATATGGGCCCGTGATTTCAAATAGATTTACAGTGTCTCAGCAAGTGAAAACTGCAAGAACCAATGTATGAAAAACAACCTGCTGAGCTGTAGCACTGGCAGTAACACCTGAGGTGCAGGATTATGTGACCAAACATTACAAAGGTTACTCGTAAGTTATGATGTCACATGAAAGAGCCAGACAGTCATGTCCTTTGCCCAAGTGCCCTGCAGAAGTGTTTATCTGTAATGTCAGCCTTTTAATCAAATAAATAATTCACAGCCAGTGTTTGATGGTAGGAGTGCCTGGGAATGGGACACTGCATGGAGTGAAATAAGGATGTCAGCGTGAAAGGGCAGTGTTAGAATCCACGAGGGATCAATGGAAGCAGAAACACATGTCTATTTGCTTTTTAACTAAGTGATCTTTTTTGGAAGCTCTAATATGTATACTTCAGTGATTGCCTTCTCCCATGATTAGTCAAGATTAGTGTAACCTGCACATCATCATTTTTTAGTAAACGCAGTGACATTTTAAATGGAGTTGATTAATCACAAAGCAATGAAACAACCCCTATCCAACTAGTGTTCAAAGGTTATTTTAATGTGACCTTGGAGTTAATGGTCTATCTAGCTGCTACTGACTCTCTTCAGGATTTAGCATTTATTCCTCACCTAGATACTGGTGTTAGTCCTCAGCCCAGAAGAAGTGGTCCCCAAAAGCAGTACTGAGTGCCTGCAGTGCTCCTCCTGCAGGAGCCAGGGGTGAGCATCTTCCCTTGTACCAAATTTACCACAAAGCCACTGGCCATGAAACCATGAGGAGATGGCCCTGGGCTCATGTACTGAAGGTAAGTGCCAACCAGATGGGATTATTTTCCCCTGTGCTTGTGACAAGAATCCAGCCTAAAACCAAGTACAGTCACGGTGGGATGGACCATGGCTGAGTTAGGAGAGAAACAGTCTTTTCATTAGTTGTTGACAGCTGGCCAGTACTCTGAGTTGTTTTGCATGTTTATGTTTGTGCCCAGTTGGCTGCATTCATCTGGGATCACTTGAGGATCAGGTTGTAATTCTATCACACAGTGAATGTAACTTTCAATGTGAGTAATGGCTTGCTTGCCCTTTGTTTTTTTCCATCTTACACTGAAGAAATGAAAGGCATCTGGTCTTTTTGGGTTTTTTGTTATTTGGGTTTTTTTTAAATTTTGCTTAGACCTAGAACTTTTATAAAAATCCCAAATGTTCTTAATGATTTGGTTAACTGTCTGGTCACATGATTGAAACCCCATTTGAGCTTGGATGCAACCCATTATTGACCAGTAATAAAAAAATTCCCAATATTAGAAATAAAATAAATTTTTTCTCTTCTCCAGAGATACCCATCAATTTTTTTCATTGATTTTGGATTATTCATAGTTTTTCTGAAACCTGTTATTTGGAAGGCACATTTCTACATTCCTGTTGTCTTCATATCTCTTTTTTGCCCACCCTTGGCCTTGTTGTAGATTTTTCTTAAAACCTCAATACCAACATTTTTTTTTAGTGTGGCAGTAAACTGGCCAAGTTGAAAACAAACCCTAATTTTAGAAATAGTGTGGTATTTTACCCAAGTAAAGTGGCATGCAGGCAGCTTAGAGCAAAAATTATCCACAGTGGTACCTGCACAGTTTCTTCTGTCAGTGATACAGACCTCTGCATCTTTCACATGGGTTCTTATTTGTTCTCAAAACATCTGTCTCCAGAGCTACTCTGTGAAACAGAAGCAGTGCCTGTGTGTAAATCAAAGCTTTTCTGTGAAAGGTGATGTTTTAGTTTACTTTTTGTTGTTTTTCAGCAGAAAACTAAACAGTGGAGGTCCCCTGGAGCTGTGGTATCTCACATATGGGTAGGAGCAACCTAGCTAAATATCTGGTTATACCTTATTAGAGATGACTTATAAGGACTACAGCAGTTGTAGCACGTAACATTGAGCATGCAAAAAGAGCAATGAACAATTTTTTTACAATGCTTATTTTAGGCCAGTTCTGCAGCTTTTCCCTTATATACCCTTTAAGGTTTGTGGAAGTTTTCCAAGTGTGCAGTACAGGGATGTTTTTCTGGAGCCAATACTGAGTGACACAAGACACTCAGGCCTTGCTGTGTATGATCAGGGCCAGCCTAGAAAGTGGGATCAGAGGAAGCTTTGCTGATAAGTGTTTCTCCCTTAGTACTGGGGCTACTGGTGTTCCTGCATCTTGTTTTATTGCTGAAGAAGAGCACCATTCATCAAGACAGTTTGCCTTCTCCTGCCTTCCTGAGCAGGACTGGCTTGGCTGCTCCAAAGTTTTCTGTGGATTGTTGCTGGGACCCTGGCCTCAGGCACTCCCATCTGCTGCTCAGTTTAGGACTTTTCTAATTGGGAAGTAATTACCAACTGAGGAACATGGGTTCCACAAAATCACAGAATCATAGAATGCCACGTGTGAGGGGACCTCAAAGATCATCTGGTCCAACCCTTCTAGAAAATACTATATATTACAGGAGGTGGCTCAGCACCCTGGATATCACAGAATCACAAAGTGTCAGCGGTTGGAAGGGACCTTCGAAGATCCAACTGCCCTGCCAGAGCATGACCAAAACTAGGGCAGATCACTCAGAAAGGCATCCAGACAGGTCTTGAAAGTCTCCAGAGAAGGAGACTCCACAGCCTCCCTGGGGAACCTGTTTCAGTGCCCTCACAGTAAAGAAGTTCTTCCTCATGTTGAAGTGGAACTTCCTATGCTCGAGTGTGAATCCATTGCCCCTTGTCCTATCACTGGGCACAAGTGAAAAGAGGTTGTCCCTGCCTTCTTGATATCTTTGAATATCTTTACATATTTGTATGTAGTTCATCATCATAATTATTATTATTATTATTTATCATTATTTTAGTAAATCTATTCTAGTTGTGTGTTTTTTTTCCCCAACCTTGAAGTGTCTCTCCCTTATTCCTCTTTATCTTCTCTTGAGAGGGTAGTGGGGGTATAACAGAGAGCATCTGTCACCCAGTTAGTAGCTAAAGCCCTGACAAGCACTTAGTGAGTGAAACAGACAAGTTTCACAAGGGTTCAAATACTAAAGCATTTACTTCATATTTATTAAATCTGGGGATAAATGAAGAGTACTAATTATTATACAAGTACATATAAAGAAAATCAAGTAATGAAGAGTATTAAATGTTTCTTATGAAAAAGTGGAGGCAGGGAGAAGTGGTGGGGAGATCCCATCTGTGCTGTGGTGTGTTTCTCTCCCCGGCCAGAGTCCTGAGCCTCCACAGACCTGGCATTTGGTCTCCATGTTAAAAAAAGCACCTTTCACCATTGATTAGGAGACATCTGTAGAGGCTTTCAGTGTTTTTCATTTGCAAGACCTCTGGAGGTCACCCTGGAATACTGCAGCTGCCCTGGAAATAAAAAAAAGTGTGACCCTCTTGACCCCAGGACTTCTCACTGAGGGCATATCTCTTCTTAGTGTCCACTCACTTCTCTGTAGGGCAGCTGCTCACTTGTTCACTGGCTCCTGGAGGCCGTGGTCTCATGGGCTTTTGCCTCAGTGGCTTGGATCCTCGAGCCAGACCCTGCCACCATCCTGTAAAGTTACTTGTGCCTTACTCTTTGAGCAGCCCATTTAAAGCAGCAAGCCTCCCCTGGCCGAAAGGAGCTGCCCAGGTGCAGCAGAGGTGTGGGCTTCTGTGGGTCATCACTTGCTCTCCACCAGACCCCACCAGCAGGGGAGATCTCAGCTGACCTTTAGGGACACCAAGCTGTGGTGGTGCCTGGTGGAGGCTCAGCAGCAAAGGGGACCTGCAAGTGTTGTACAAAGAGCTAAACTAGGAGACAAGAATTTGGATGAGGCACTTTCATTACTTCTGTGACCACAGCTGTCACCTCCAGCTGAGGCGCAGACAAAACTTGCTGATTTCTTGGTGAGAGACAGTAAGCAGCAAGGCTGTCTCTTCAAAAGGCAGTTTATCTTGAGATGTCCAGTTGATGAGGCTAAGTCAACATTGAAGATGAAGGGGTTAGTGCTCTTTCTCTTTCCACCTCTGCAGACCCAAAGTCCCCTCCAGTCTGATTTATGAGTTCCTGCTGATTTCCAAATGGCCCCTGATCATCCCTCTGAAATCTGAGACCCTGAGGACTGTCATGAAGTTTCTCCTTCATACTAAAGGGAAAAAAAATAAATTTCCAAGTTTTCTGGTGGATGTTTTGTGCCCATCACCATTCTATCCTATCCCAATATAAGTTGGCAGAGAAGATTGGCTATAGATTGTTGCTTATCAGCCATCTTCTCTAGTAGGCATAATTTGGAATAATTTATTTTGTTGTTCTTCAGTCAGATAATTGAGTTTATGCTTAATCGGTTGTGAATACTGTGTGGCTCCTATGCTTGTAGTGTATCTGTGCCTGATAGCAGTCAGGATGAGGCAGGGGAAAATTATTTCCATCTTCAAAGAAGATACAGAAATGAGTTGTGTAAGATGACATGGGTTTTGTGCTGAAATAAAATGCTCAAATCCAGCCTGTACAAAAACGAAGCATCCTAACCTCCTACTCTAAACCTCTTTTCTGCACCTTAGGGGAGACCTCATTGCAAAAGGGAAGAAAACTTACTGATAGAGTGGCAGGCAGTCACAAAAAGTCAATCCAAAGCAAAGTGTTCATTGGGTGGCTTCCAATGACATTTATTGCTTGACACCTTGCTGGCAGATTTCTTGAGAGTGTTCAAAGCTTGAGAGAAGTTGATGGTGTTTGAAATTTTGCAGCAGGAAGTATTTGTTGTGTGTGTTTTGTTTTGGGGGGTTTTGGTGTTTTGTTTTGTTGGTTTTTTTTTAATAGATCTGTCCTTATTATTTCTTCTAGTGTCTCAGAGCTGATTGAAGTGCACTGATGTGACCTAACATGGAAATCTTTGGCTGCTGTGACATATCTGAGCAATAGCACTTGATTTTTATTTTTTTTTTTCAAGAGGGAAGTGGACACAGTGGCAGCACTGGAGTAAGTGCTGTGCTTGAGACATGCCTCGACTGCCCCACGAGGTCCTATTCCTGAGTTTTGAAAGTAGTGTTTCAGGTCCCAGCATTAGGCAGAACAATGACAATATCCTTTCAGTAAAAGCTAGGTAATGCTGGGGAACTTTGTGGAAAGCCTTTTCTGATTCTCTGTGTCTTGGAATAGGTGAGCTGGCAGCTGAGGCTGGCTGAGTCTATTCAAATCCATGGCCATAAAACACCAAATCTTGGCACTGCTGACTTTTGTTTTTGCTTTTGTTTTGTTTGTTGGTTTTGTTTGTTTGTTTGGTTTTGGTTTTTTATGCTTGTATGTTTGGTTTGGTTTCTTGTTGCCACACATTAAATCTTCAGGATATTTGTAAATAAGGCAGCAACCTTACTGGAAACTCTGACATTGCAGTGATTTGTGACTCATAAAGAGTTTAAAGGACTTACCCAATAAAAACAACTCTTTGTTGATCATCAAGACAAACTTGGGACATGTGATGGGAACTTGATAGCCAGTGTCCCTTGTCCTCTGTGTTGCATGTCAGTAACACTGGCCTGACTAGTAGTACAGATCCATTTTGATGCTTGTGATTATGAAAAAAAGAGTGGATGAAGCCTGAAAGCATGACTGAAATTAGGTTTCTTTAAAACAAATACCACATTCTACTTCAAAGGTCTTGAATTTAGTTTTCTTAAGCAAATTTATGCAGTGTGTTTGTGGGTCTTGTCAGCAGTGCTGCTAACACACTATAAAGCAATAACATTTGAAAAAGAGATTCCACCCTTCCTAGGACAGCAGTTGCTTTATCTCCTAAACTCTTGATGTTGTGCTGATCAAGAGGAGAACAACGATTTCTTACCTTATTTTGTTGTGCAGTGCACTTGATACAAGATAATCTACTTGCAGGCACTAGTTTTGACAGTATGAGTAATAGGGATTTGCTAAATTCTCAAGGCTTTAAGTTTTCTTTCACAAATGGATGGTCTTTTATGTCTTTACTTGATAGGTGCCTGATTTCTGAATGCTGCTGCATTTTTAAGGGAGGCACATCTCAGCAGCTGGCATTTCAGAATTAAGAGCTCTGTGTTTTTTAATGAAAATATGTAAAAAAATTCTGCATTCCTCTGCTTTCCCCCTCATTCTTTGTTATGATCAGCCTGTGAGACTGCTTGTCAGTGTCCTTTTTCATTAAATAATCTACTAAACTACAATATTATTCAGGCAAACATAGGTGCCAATGAAAACTGAGTCACATACACAATGCAATGAATCATTTGAGGTTCAGCTGGGACCTTGGTCTTCAATGCTTACAGCAGACATACATGATTGTCCAGCACAATGACATGTTTTGCTGTGGTTTGTGTTCAAGGGTGCTTACATTGTGTCAGAAAAATAATATTTAGAGGACTTGCACTGTTCTGTATAAGGTAAAGCCAGACTAACAGAGGTTTTTATGCTGTTTTCTTAACCCAAGTCTGCTGTGTGGACTTGGATCCAGCCTTCACAAGTCTACACTGGAAATACAGCTTGGTTAAAATGCAATTGTATTCTGCCTGAGAGGCTTTGGTGAAACAGAAAGGGGATGATTAAGCCAGCAGCACAGGCACTGGACCTGGAGCTTTTAAGGCAACTGAGCTTGAGGATCCAAACACTTGGGAGGGGAGGTAGGAGGCAAGAGGTGCATACTCAGACTATGGCAGAGAACCAAATCCTGACCAAGACCAGAACCTGGAAGCACCTGTATCCACTTCTAAAGGAACCAAAATTTGTGGGTTGTATGCATCTGGGCAAGAAGACTCTGCTTTACTGTGTTTAATTTGTCTTTAAGGGTGTTGTCATTGTGCAAGCTGTGGACAAATTATCCTTGACTGTTTAACTTAGGTTTTGTTTTTGTTTTCTGTGCTCTGCTTGGAATTAGGAGCAGCCAAGAGGCAGATGCATGTCAAGAGCAATGCCAAAGCCTGGCTGTCCCATACAGCAAAATGTTGTGCAAGATGTCTGGGTAAGCACTGGGTGTTGGATCCCTAGATCCAAAGGACACAGCACTTTGTGAAGGTAGGGCTCAGTTTGCAGAGGTGGTGGGATTTGTTTATTACTTTATTTATTGCTTTGATCCATCAGAGCCAATGAACTCTGCCATTCTGCAGGACCAGCCCTCCTAGACAAGAGGTTGTGCTGCTTTGTAAATACATTTCTTCACAGAGATACATCCTTTGTGCAGGAAAACATGCCCTCAAATATTGCCAGAAAACCATTTGTCTCTTCCTAGCTCCAGGTAAAACTGATTAAATCAGACTTAAGGACAAGCCCATGACAAATGGGAGCTGTAAAAGCAGCTGCTAGGGTGCATCAGCTGTGCTCACTGTCCTGTGAAATGCACTCTGCTATCCCCTTTCTTCCTCCCTCTTTTCTTTGGCACAAGCCTGGAGATTGCTCAGCCTCTGTGCAGTCTGGAGCATGACTGCTCCCCAGGACAGTAATGAGAAAAATAATCCGCAGCCAGGGTGCATAAAACTGTGTACACATTCTTCTCAGTCATTTCAAGACTGTGCAAGAATCAGGATAACAAATCTGGAGATACCATCAAACAGATGAGTTTGTAGTAAACATACTTTCTTCAGTAAACAAACTTTCTTAATGAACTAGAGAAGTTATGGGAATCCTTTTCCCCCCTTACGACAGATTCCTCAAATGGGTGGGGGGGGAAATAAATGTTAAATTTTAAAAGTTCCATTATTCCTGAAAACAGGAATTGCTGGTTTTTTTTTAAAAATAAAAATATAAAGCATGCTGACACATGAATCTTCATACCCATCGAACCTGGTCTCTTCCTTTCAGATTGTAGTAGCTCAGATTTTCCTGTATAGCAGGACATGTGCTGCAGGTAGAAAAGCCATTGCAAAGAAATACCAATTCCCAGATTTCCTGCACTATGTATGGCAACATGGATTCACAGGGGGTGAATTAGGCTTTTGTTTTGGCATTTTTATGACATTTGCAATGTCTGTTCCCATCAGGATGATTTTTCCCTATATGTAATCCATTGCAGTCCTTAGTTGTTATTGAGGCCCTTTCTTCTGGCCCAATCCTGAAGGATTTCCCCTATATTTTTCCCTTTTTTCTTGTGGTTGGAAAACCCCAGTTCTGGTCAGAAAGATATCAGCTGAGAAATGCTGACTGCCTTCATAAATGCCATTAGGGCTATGGGGCTTTTTCCACTTAAGAGGGATGATTTCCATTATCTTTCTTGAACTATTTGGACTCCAAGAAACCATAAAATTAATCCAGTGACTTCCAGTTCTATCACAATTACTTGTTAGGTGCTGTTTGTTAGAAAGTCATATGGTTTTTATTTAAAGTCTAGGAAATTAATTTAAACTGATGGAGATCTTCCACAAATGACAAATTCGATCAAACTAATCAGTCTCAATTTGATTAAAACAATATTTTAGAATTTGTTAGACATAATATTTATTTTTTGGATGAACTGACTATTTTTTGAAATTTAGCTTTGAAACTATGTTTTTTGTACTGCCAAGTTTTCATTATAATTTCTTTTTACACCAGAAGTCAGTCACTAATTCAATACACACCTAATGTAATGGAAATTTCAAATATGTTAAAAATCAGGTTCTTAAATACTTATCTAAACTCTTTATGAGCATGAACTGACACAGAGTTATAGCTCTGTAAGTTCAGAAATAAATTAAGCCAATAAATGAAGTGTGGGAATTAAATGACTCATCCCAACTTGGTTTTCATTCATTCTCTTATTCATTAGCCCCAGTGCATATGTCTCTCCCTCTCCCTCTAAGTGCAGAGTGTACAGTAGATGTGGCATCACAGAGACCAGAGCAGCAATCAGGGCTCTGCTGTCCTTCAGGAAGGTTCTAGGATTGTACCATGGCTCTGTCCAATGGGCAGCTAGAGTCTGACAAGACAATGTGTCTCAGCAAATTGAATTTTCAGTGAAAGCATACAAACATCAGTAATTCAAAAGCCACCCTGTGCAGTGTGATGATCAGTATAGAAGGGCTAACAGCAAGTGCAAGGCTTTGACATTACCCTGGGAGGTGGCAGAAGTCATTAATTTACCTTTGCAGTGTCATCTGGTAGCTGCAACTATCAATTTTTTCTTCCCAAACTCCCCTTCCACAAGCAATGGAAGAGCAATAAAACCAATTTTGAGCCTACTTTGGAGGGTGTCATAGTGCTGAGATCCATAGTGACCTTGTTTTGAAGGACTGGTGTTGAGGATTTCTATTGAGGATTTCTGGAACATGAGTCTTTTCTCGTTTGCTTGGGTATCGGAGTAAGCCCCAGATTAAGTCAATTGTAGAATAACAGAATGGTTAAGGCTGGAAGGGACCTTGAAGATCATTAGGTTCCAACCCCCCTGTGTTGAGCAGGGACACCTCCCACTAGACCAGGCTGCACAAAGCCTCATCCAACCTGGCCTTGAACACCTCCAGAGAGGGGGCTTCCACAACCTCCCTGGGCAACATATTCCAGTGCCTTCCTACCCACATGGTGAAGAATTTCTTTCTGATGTCTAACCTAAAATCTCCCTTCTTTCACTTAAAACCACTATCCTTTGTCTTATCACTTCTCTGGTGAAAAACCCCTCCCCAGCTTTCCTGTAGCCCCTTCAGGTACTGGAAGGTGCTCTGAGGTCTCCCTGGAGCCTTCTCTTCTCCAGGCTGAACAATCCCAATTCCCTCAGCCTGTCTTCCTAGCAGAGCTGCTCCAGCCCTTTGTTCCAATGTGACAGTGTAAACTTAAAGAAAGTAAAAGACAAAACAGGTTAGGAGTTAAGTGTGGAGACAGAAATGTCATGATCCTGAACTCCCCAGACCTGAAATAAAAAAGTGTGCAGATCTGTCCTCTGGTTTCTCCTCCCCTTCCAGAAATGACACCCACTCACCTCTGCAGCCCCTACTGATAAGCTCTCCCTCCCTGAGCTTTTCTGAGGAATCACAGTGAAACAGGTAATAAGGAATCCCCGCCTTCTACAGCATGTTACAGAACCAGCCTGTTTTATTTTTCTGGTATGGAAACGTCATTAAAAGCCATTTTTCTTGTAATTGATTGGGGGAGTATTTTACTCGTGTCTAGATCTGACTTCCTGAGCAGAATCTGTGTTTTTACAGACAGCTGTACATTTAAACTCAGAAAAAAAATTAAAGGGGTCAGGAAAAATATTTTCTCCTTTAGCTTCTAAAATATATATATATATATATATATATATATATATATATATATATATATATATATATTTTATTTTTTTTTTGGCAAAGACTGCAGTGGTTGCCAGCCAGCAAGTAAGTAAAATACAGTCAAAGACTGCCCTTGTCCACATGTTTAAAATGGACTACCAAAAATGCATCATTTTTTCCAACATTTTTGTTGGGTGGAGCACGGAAGGTGATTCCCCCTTCACACCCTTACATAAATATTTATACAGAACAGCTTTAGCTTAACCTGAGAGGAAAATTCTGAGAGTGCTTCAGAAAACTTGTGGTAGGAAATAAAAACTTTAAACAATTTCCATTAAATTGCTGGCTCTGAACACGATGTCGTGGACTTAGCATACATCATGGGTATTCGAGTCAAACAAATGGCCTTACAGAAAACCCTGAAGTTTTAGACTACATCTTCACAAACTGTCTCTGTTACCCACAAACTGCTGGAAAAGGAGAGAAGGAAATACTTTACTGTCTTGTGAGGGCACATTAAATAAGCCTGCTGTCTTGTTCTACCTCCTCAATGGAAAGCAGAACAATAGTGAAAGGATAACCCCACCTAAGAAAAAAAACCAACATCACGGACACAAAGGGGATGTATAAAGGATAATAGGAAAACCACCTTTTTTTTTTTTTTTTTTTTTTTTTTTTTTCCCCCAAAAGGAAAGGATCTTTTGTAAATGAATGAAAGATTTGGGTTTGCTTGGTTTGCTTGGTTTGTTACAGCTGAACCAGCTCTGACAGTGTTCCCCCCCCCCTTAATCCAGAAAAGGGAAAAACCAAGGACAGGTCTCAGTTTGATACCTGGGGACTGGTACTGAGCTGGGTACTGAATTTAGACCTTTTTTCCTTTGCTGGGTTAGGTTAAGCCTTATAGTTATCTGGTGATCCATTCCTAAGTGCTGCAGGTAGAGGCTTCAAAGCCTTATAAATACAGAGTTGAAACTGGAAAACCATCTCAGCTGGCTTGCCTACTCTGGATTTACCTCAGTTACACTTCATACTTATGGACCAGCACTGGTAACATTCTCCCTTTGGGCTGTGAGGTGATGGCACTGCTCAGGTATGTGCCCAGCATCACAGTCCCAGGTTTGTCCATGTGCACTGGATACAGCCCTCCCCTGGTGGGCAACCCATGAGAATGTTCCTCATCCTCCTTGCTGTGGCCCCCACTCACTCTGTCACAAATGTAGAAAGTTGAGGAAACACTTTCTGCAAGGAAGTGTAGGTGGCCCTTTCTACCCTTCCAGTTTCATTTACGAAGGATGGCAGCTGGTTTCTTTTCTACCTACTTAAAATTATTTTGTCCCAGCTTGAAAGTGACAACACAAAGATAACACATTTTAACATGAAAGTGAACAGAAACATCCTTCTAAAAGAGTAAATTGTGACTTTGTTGTGCAAGGAAACTGTTGTATTTCTCTGTATTCCCATAAAGCATGCAGTACATGTGAGGATACTAGAGAAGTCTTCACACTGACTTACCAGTGGGCCTCCACTCCTGGTTAAGCACCTGAGGAAGTGATGAGTAAAGGAGTGAAGGCATCTCTTCTCATCCTGTCATCACCATTTCAACTGAAATTGGTATTTTGATGGTGCTCATGTAAGGTGGACACGTCACAAAAGAGTTTGGCCAAACAACTTTGTATGTCTGGGCCATCTGCAAATTTGATTTAAATACTATTTTTATAAATATAACATAATGCCAAGAATCATAATGCCAACAATTGGGTAGTAAGGTACTGGAATAGGTTGCCCAGGGAGGTTGTGGATGCTCCCTCTCTGGAGGTGTTCAAGGCCAGGTTGGATGAGGCTTTGTGCAGCCTGGTCTGGTGGGAGGTGTCCCTGCTCATGTCAGTGAGGTTGGAACCTGATGATCTTTCAGGTCCCTTCCAACCTTAACCATTCTATGATTCTATGATTCTGTAACTATTATGCTAAGAATTATAATGCCTTATATATTTAAAGTAAAACTGTAGGAAAAGGTATAACAAGAACCCACAGCTTTATGAGCTAAGAGGTGTTTTCTAGCAGCTTGGCAGGTTTCTCTTAATTGCACTGGCTTTGGATGAGTGCGGAGGGTTGGACAACATCAGTCTCTCTCTTGTACTAACCTGTAAGCAAGTCTTACTTTGCAGTTATCTTGTTTACTCTCCCTATTAGGAAACCACAGTTCTGCTACCAGTCAGGCCTAAATTGCTCTGTGTAATTAGCCAATTAGCCGCTGTTAGCAAGACTTAAAGCATCTCTCCCTATCTGTGCCCTCTGTAAGCTACTTAAATACTTGGATATTCATAATGTTTTCCCAAAAGAAGGCAACACCTTTTTCTTTTTTTTAATGTTTCTGTTCAGAGGTTCATTGCAGGCCATGAAGCTGCACTGTAGTTATCCTGAGAAATGGCACAACATTCCCTCAGTCACAGTTGCTGGAGAAGCACTGAAATGTGGTGTTATACCAGAAGGTATACAAGAAGGTTTTGTTCCATTCAGTATAACTCATGAATGTTAGTTTTAGTGGACTTATACACTGAATACTTCATTTTCTGGCTCAAAAATCAATAATCCATCCAGGACCTGGAGGGGTATCCAGTAGTAAGTGACCAAGGGGTAAGTGTAACTCTGGTGCTACTGCTGAACACAGGATCCCTGCAGGCCTGGACAACATGGGGCAGCCTTCTTTGTTCCCCATGGCTCACTGGAGGTGCCAGCCCCCATGTGAACAGAAGCCCTGGGTGTGCACAAGGCTCATTGTCTTCTAGCACTCTTACCTGTAAGGAGATGGTGGGCATAAACTGCACATCCCTGTTGGCCATACAACAAAGTAGTGTCTATCAGGTTCATCTGACTTTCTTCAAGCTGGGCGGCTTCTTACTCCTATGCACCAGAGCTAAAAATCTGAGTAGTTTGTGCAGAAATACAATTTGATGGGCCAGAGATACCCCAAGAGTCATTGTCCTTGTGTTGTTGAAATGCTGAGTTATTTTCTTTTTTTTTCCCCTCAAAAAAGTTAGGTCAGCTTCAGAGAAAGAAACAATGGCATATACATGCTGCCTTGCATTTTTAATGCTTATAAATACGCATTTACCAAATGGGCAGGGATTCTTTAAACAGTGGAATAAATGCTGTAGCTTTATGACAGATCATTAAAATAAATCCTTACTATATAGTTCTGATTAATAAACCATTACTTAGCATCTGGGACATGTGGTGGATTTATTAATGTGGACTTTTAATCCCTACCGTGATGGAAGTATTCAGTGGTGTTGCTCAGATATTTGATCTGGGAGTTCTCATTCATAAATCTAAGTCACATTTCCTAGATACAATTTCTAGTCTTGCTAAATACAGTTCAGGAGAAGACTTTTATAAAAAGTGTTTATGTTTCTGGGTATGACTTCAGTGGAGTTCTGCTTCAAAGCTGTGCTGAAATGATTGCCTAATTTGTAATGGAAATGTAGCTTAAAGAGCTGTGCAAGAGTAGATATGAATTGCTAATTGGTCACAGCTTTGTCTTCCCATTGATGTGCATAGATATTGCCCCCTGTGCAGTCACAAAGGAGACTGTTATCATACATGTATGGAAATCACTACTTCGTGGGGTACAAGTTTTCACAGTTTCTTCTGAACTACATCTTTACACAGCAGCCTTTCCAGCTCATGGGTAGATGGGATGGCTGCACACATAAGAAAGGGTCTGCCCCACCAGCAGCTGCCATCCAGGAAAGTCCTCTACATATCTTGCATGCAGTGGGTGAAGCTTTAACAAGCCCATCTGTATGACTCTTTGTGCTTTTGCTTCCCTTACTTTCTTTCCTTCCATGCATTTTCTAATTGACATGGTCTACAGTGTTTTATACAGTTTGTATTAATAGTATTTAATTTTTATGGACCTTATCTGCCACAACTTCACTGCTGGTCTACTTGGGAAATAGTAAAGCTGAATAGGCAAGCCAGACTTTTATCTCCCTTGGCAGGCAAAATTAAATGTGAGAAGACTGGTGGGAGGTTATTAGAAATCATCTCTGTCTGAACATATTTTCAATACCTTTAAATGTGATTGTCTGGACATTTACTCAAAGCTCTCTTTTGGTATTGATGCTCTTACTAAGGCCTTATATCCATCCTTCTGTAAGTGAGGAAGATTACTCAGAAAAGTGTGTGGAGAAAAGTGTGGAGAAAGCTTTATTAAGTCTTTCTAAGATTTACACTGAAATCTGCTTCCAGCTGGGACACCAAGATAGAGGTTATGGTCATCTCCTGAAAAACCTCTCAAAACAGCTCAAAATCAACCTTATAACTATTGACATTGTCTAACACCAAAAGGAATGGAGAGGAAGAAGGGACTTCATCTCTAGAATAAACTGAACATGTTGCTGGGGAAGAATCTTTAGCAATGACTGAGTTCCACAAAACACTGAGGTGCCCCATGTTTCTGGGTATCTAACGTGCCAGCTGGCCTGTGTCACTAATTAGGTTCTGTGTGGTGCAGTCACATGAGGGCTGTGCTGTTGCTCTGTTCTCCACACCTCTGAGGTGGCCCTTGCCCTTGGTTGAGGAGGGGATTTCTGCTGCCCTTCAGTACGGCCATCAGTGGGGTCAGTGAGGGACTTGGACTGTCCTGTGTGCTCAGCTGCTGAGCAAATGTAAAATGCAATTTGTCTGATGCCTTCAAATGACTCTTAAGCCATAACTTAATCCAAAACCTCAGAACAGTTTAAAACATGGTCTTTTGTCCCTGCATAGCCATGGGGGTCAGATCCATGGCATTATCAATGTGTGCATACATGCTTACACGTATCCATCCATCTCCATGCTTCCATCTTTGTCTGCTCCCTTTTTCCTGATAAGGCATTTTTAGGAAAAAAAAAATAATCAGAGAAATTAGTTATATCTTAGCACCCAAACAAGTGACAGAGGAATTTGAAATCAGGTATCTTGCATTGAAGGATTGTTTGGGTCAGTTTCTGGGGTTATTTCATCTACATATTTATTATTCTTGAGAGGCTTGCAATTGTGGTTTGCTTGGTTTCCTGCAGTCTCATTTCTCCCCCTCAGCAGCTCCCATGTTAGGCAGCTGGCCACTCAGGGCTCTGCCTCTTCAGTCCAGTTTGATAATGAATTTAGCCCAAGAGTACTCAGTTTGCATATTGCAATACATTTTGCACAGCAAGTGTTGAGTCCTCCATGAGTTGCTGGCTGCCTTAATGGCCAGTAATACTTATTTTCATGTCTGAGGAACAACAGATGAGCAGATGACCTCAGACAATGTGTAGCCTACCGTAGTGGTATGTGTTAGTGAGTTGTTTAATCAGAATTTATGTAGTGCCCCGATGTAAAACATTGACCCAACAAGTTATGCAGCAAATCCTTAAGTTATGGCTGGTTTTGGATTAAAGGACACTGAGAGACAGGCATGTGTTAATGAAGGATTAAATTTAATGATAAAACCCATGCAAGTGTTGGGCATCTACTGCTGGACAGGTCTGGAAAAACCATTCAATCGTCTGGTGGCGGTTCTCAGACAAGCTTTTTGCAATTTAGCTTCCAGTGGTCATCAGGCTTTGAAAAAAAAAAAAAAAGCTGGAGAAATACTGCATTCACTGCAGTTCCTCTTGCTTTAATCATCTTTTAAGGAAAGAAAGAAAAAAAAGGAAAAAAGGAAAAAAAGATTCAGCTATCTGTATGCAAACCAAAACGTTTATCCTGGATATTTTATTTAATTTTATTTATTTGTTGATGGAGCTAAGTGCTCTTTGCTTCAGCATTTGAGAGCTGACATGTCTCCTGTAACTGCTGATGCAGTTACTGAAAGGCAGGTCTGGGGGACTGAGTTAACCAAGGAGAGGGTGTTTTGGGTTATCTGTTCCCACACTGGGCACTCCCCCCAGCTGGAGCAGCAAGTGTCATGTGGAAGGGCCCTGATTTCCCCCCCAAGTTACTCTCCATCCCTAATTTCTCAGCCGTTGGTTTAACGCTACACAGGGGTTTTCTCCTCTCTTTTTTTTTTTTTTGATGCCTAACAGCATTTTAGAAGTAAAGACAACCCAAATACAGATTTGTAATATTTATTGTCTTGCTCCTCCATGTTTCTGAAGTTATTGTTATTATACGTGTTACTTAAAAATCTGCTGGTCTGTGAGAAATAAAAAATTCCCTCTAAAAAGCCTGATTGAATTCCATGTACAGTTAACCTTGCAGAGCTGATTACTGCATTGTTACTGCAGCTTACACATACCAGAGAAAAGCCTTTTTAAATAGTATGTCCTAGAAATGGCTGAAAATCATCACGTCCATTTGTATTGAGGATTGGTGGGGAAACTTCAGTGTTGAAAAATGCATTGGGAAAATTAACATCGATTTAAGTAATATTAATTAAGATTGAGAACTATCATAAAGAAGCTCAGTATGTCTCTTTTGTAGGATGCTTATCTTTTCAGGATGTAAGTATAAATTATTTTCTTTTGGCTGGAGCAGATGAAGGTTAATATGCTGTCTTTAGAAGTTTTTAGATACAGATAAAATTTTTCTGGAAGTATTCATGACCTTGAAGGTCATGTTTTAAAAATCAGAAATAAAGGCTTTCCTGGTGCAGTCCTTGATGGGCTCCTTTTATGATAATTATATTTGAGATAATTTGATGTTTGGAAAAGCTGTGGGAATTGTAAAACCTTTTCACAGTTCTGTGTCTTCTAGCTGAGGCCACCCCTGTGCATTACCACGTCACCTCTTGTGTAACAGAAATGAATGTGTTACTATGGAGTGAAGACACAAAAGAAGGGTCAAAAATATCCCTAATGTTATTTTTGTGCTGAGTACTGTATTTTTCAGAACTAAATATCCCAGAAAATTCCCTTGAGACAAGCTAATGCAGTAAAGCTCAGCTGTACTTCACTGCAGTTGGTAACAGCTCAAAATATTATTTCAACTGGCTTTCCACACCAGCAACACTCAGTGCATGCTAATATTGCATTGATAACTAAACAAAGAAAATTATTGTTAGTTTTTTATAATGCATGGACAGAAACCAAATTACCTTGATCTTTTGGAACTGATTAGGAGATAACAACTTGATGGAAACAGTGTGTCAGGTTGGGACACAGTCTGATGAACCTGAAAGCTATTCTCAAACCATATTTTGTATTGTCAATATTTCAGGCTGTGCACAAACATATGTTTGGAACTTTCTAGCTCTGAGAATGTCTTTGGGAGCTGTTTGGTTTGATGCCCAGCTTAGGAGAGGTTATATAAAGCAGGCTGTATCCTTCATAGAATCATGGAGTCATAGACTGGTTTGGGTTGGAAGGAACATTAAAGATCATCTAAGTTCAACCCCCCTGCCATGAGCAGGAACACCTCCCACTACTCCAGGTTGCTCAGAGCCCTGTCCAACCTGGCCATGAACCCTTCCAGTGATGGGGCAGCCACAACTGCTCTGGGCAAACTGGGCCAGTGTCTCACCAATGTCCCACTAAATAATTTCTTCCTAAGACCTAATTGAAATCTTCCCTCTTCCAGTTAAAAGTCATGTCTATGTACTCTGAGGTACACTCAGTGTCCAAGACTGTCACCGTATTTCAACCCCAATACATCCCTACAAGAGAGCTTGCAAAAGGGACAGTGGGCTTTGGAGGACAGCCTTGTGATTGCCCTCCAAACTGCTTGCACAGGAGTACCTGGTTCACCAGTTTTCACTGTCTGATACTTTGGCACTAACTACTGCCAGCCACTTCTTCCACCCCCTCCCTTTTCCTGGTCATGAAAGACCCAGAGCAGAAAGGAGGATCCAGCATGTGTCTCCAGTGGGGCACACCTCTCATACACAACAAACTATATTAAGTTACTTATTTTTATGAAGTTTAGAAGATAAAATAACTTCTGTACAAAAACACTTGGAGGTATAAAGACAAATGTAATGCAAAACCTTCCATAAGCCTCACTGGATATGATGGCAGCCTTACTGACTCCACCAGGAATTTGAGGACATCTGTACTAAGGGTACCAGTGTGCTTTATCCAAAACTCCTGGTGGCTGAGGCCTAACAGTGCTAAGAAATACTGTTGGACCCTTGTTCCTGTGGCCACATGCTCGTCGTACACAGCACTCCAAGTTGTCCATCCGTGCTATGTCTGCCTTGGCAAGTAATTCAGTGCAACAGAAATGGTTCCACAGGTCAGAGCAGTTAGTGCAGGGGTTGCTGCATCTTCACAGTATGAGTTACAGGGCTTCTTTTTGTCAGGCTAGATTTTAGTTTGGGCCCTGAAACAACAATCCACACAGTACAGGCAGTTTGAAGATGTCTGAAGAATTGAGGATTGGTTCAGAGTCTTATGGCTGGAATGCATCTGTTGTCCAACTCAGCTGGATCATCCAACGTAGTTTCCTCCAAAGGGAACCTAATTCACACACACAGAAATTACCCTCTAAATCAAGCCAGACGGCAAGAAGTGGAGTTGATCAGAAGATAAACTTCAAAACAACATAGCTGCCTTAAATCAATTGCACTGATTCTATGTAGTGTACGTGTGACCATATGTAGCTGTGACCTTACCTTAAGTGCACAGCACTTAAAATGTCATCTAACTAAAGAAATTATTGTTATTTTTGTTATATTCACAGTTTTAGAAACACTTAGCTAGCAGAAGTTTAAGTTCAAGGAAAGGCTAAGCAGGGTCAAGTGAGCAGTTTCAGTATTTCTTCTACTAGAGATCATTAATAATTTAAATATGAAAGTCAACATGATAGAAATTGCCTGAGCACGTGGGACCTCCTGGTGTGCACGTGAGTGTCCCTGTCTCTGATGTTCACCCACAAAACCTCAGTAAATTAGCTTATTAAATTAGCTTATTTGGGCATTAAGACAAGGAGGATTCTCACCTAATCTACGAGAAATGAAAGCAAATTTAGGGCTCTTGCCAGCTGTACCATTTGCAACTTCAGCCTTCCCACAGAACAAGAACCCTGTTGTGTTATCCAGTGGGTATTCCCATCCCTGCTCTTCTTCCTGGTGCTGGAAAAAGGAGAAGGGTGGAGAGCAAAGTGGCCTGAAGGCAATGCTGGAGGTGTGAGGACCTGGGTTTGCTGGCAAACCTTCAACAGAAAGCAGCACTGCCACTCTCTGAGACCAGGAGCTGTGAAACTACCAGTTATTAATATTCCTTTGTTTTCCATACTTTAGTGTCATTATTAACTTATTATTGTTGTCCACTGTTCTTAGTTTGTTTACTTCTTCCTGTCATAATTTTTCTCTGTTTTTTGTGTGGGTTATTTTTTTGTTCTGGTTGTTTTCTGTTTGGTTGGTTGGTTGGTGTTTTGGTTTGGCTTTTTGGGGGGATGCAGGGGGAGTCGCTTCTTAATTTTTTTTTAATTACTGGTGAAAATAAAATAAACCTTCTGAATCAGGAGTGCTAACAAAGAACTAAAACCGCGACAAAAACATCCTTGAAAGTTAAGAAGAATAGTCACTGATGGCTCATGTTTGGTAGCATAGAATATAAATTTATTTTTGCTGGGACTTTGAAGTTTGCCTTTGTAAGATGCAGCCACTGATTCAAAAGCCAGTTTTGCTGAATTGAAAACTTATGTATTTGTCTGTCTTGTCTTTGAGCTGGAACTTAAACATTTTGAAATCTGCTCTTTTTCTATAGAAAAGAACAGCAGAAACATAATTTTCCTCTAGCTATTAAATAAATTAGGATGAAATTATGTAGAAAGCAAACAGCATCATCCATATAAGTAGAGTGAACAGCAGCGTAGGAAACAAGGAGCTGAAATGCTTACAATATATCTTTTTAGTAAAGGATTAAACCCAAAGTGCATTGAGGCATACTATTTTGGTTTTGTTTGCTGGCCTATTAAAAAAAACATATTCATAAATGCCAACTGGATGCACTAGAAATTAGGCTAGTGCATAATTCATGATCTGAGTCCAATATAAGGGCTGTTATTAGTCAAACAATTGTTCGTCTCTAGAAAAATATTGAAGGAATAGATGGACTTTCCATTTTATGCTGTTGGATTTTGCAGATTAAGACATTCTGAGGCAAAAAGGGGAAAATATTAGACTCAAAGGACTTCTGATGAGAATTTCCTACTTCCAATTTGAGGCTTGATGAAGAAAAATATGAAGTCCCTTCCAAACTCTTGGACTATTACTAATCTTTTGGTTATTGTGGGTTTTTTTCTTAGTTATATTTTTAAACTTGTGGCTTAATAATTATTTGGCAAAATATTGCAAAAGTAAATTTAGTGTGAAAGATCAGGAGCTGAAATATTGCTTTCTGTTATCTTTCCTCCTCTTCTTAAAGAATCTTTATGTCATCTCTGTTTTAAAGGTACCATCCCTATTCATGGCATGGGAAGAGGGGGTAACTATTTTTTTACTAGTAATTTTTAATTATTTTTCAGTAGTGATTATTTTTCACCTTATCTTTCTCTTAAAATTAAGACCATTTGTTAGCTTTGTATTTGGTTTGAAACCCAGAGAAATCTTGTCTCTTTGTATAGAGTAAATTACCTGGCATTGGAGTTTTACTGCTCTGGAGAGTATTTGTTCAACTTTTGTAACTAACTACTTCTGAAAAAGGGAGAAAATGGCTAACAAATGTGTAAGATTCAGCTTCTTAACACCTTCAAGGAGAACCCTAGCTGTTGTTGTTGAACAGAAAGCTGGTGGTATCCTTTGTGAGTAAATGAGAGAATGGCTAAATAAAATGGCAGTGTACTACTTCATTTATTAAGTCTTCAGGTAAAAATCTGGACATTTCTGGTCTTGTCGTAGTTCCATCAAGTCTTAAATCCAGTCGCTTCTGAACGTGAAGACAGTGTTTTTATTTCAGATAGTGAGATGTAGTTCAATGGAAGCTGCCACTATTTATGGAAATCCTAATTATTGAAGGACTTTTTCTACCAGAGGCAGTTTTAATTTTGGGCTTAATGATTTAAAGTGAAAATGTTACTAGTTTGAAAATTGTTTTAAAGAAATTGTTAGAAAATAAAGTATGATAGTTTCAAGCATTATTAATGGTAATGCAGATTTCCCTTACTCTTGGTGACAGGTTTTCCTAAGGTTTTTTTCATCTATTTAAAACACGGCCAATATACTGAAAGCTTCTGGAATATTCATATTTCCCAGTGAAGTGGTGCAGGGAAGGAAACTTTCAGGGTTAACTCCCTGGCACAGATCAATAGCAGAATGCAGAAACAGTGTGATTACTGAAGCTGAAAAGCTTGCTCAGAGCTTTGAGTAACTATTTGCTTTCACTAGAAATCTTTCCTGTTGTGCCTTACAAAGAGTAATTGTTGTTTTTTCATTTCTAAGGCCATAGAATTATATAAATAATTTCATAAATTTTCCCATACATGAAACATTTTTCTACATCCCATTTCCAGTGATGCTTATGCAGTGTAACACCAACCATATTAAAAAAAAATTAAAAAGCCTTCCGTATTTATGCTTTATTTTATTTTAGAAGATGGCAGCGAACACAAGGAAAAAATTGGTACTTGCATTTCTACTTTCAAAATGCTTCAAAGAAGCCTAAAACAAGGGCTTTGGAATACAGTTTTCTTTATTTTCATTGTAAATCATATTCACAGAGTAGTCTGTTGTGGTTTTTTTTTTGCCCCATAGTCTTGTAGTCACTTTGTGTACTATGGCCAAGTAAGTATTTTCATATGTTGATCTACAACTTTCCCTTTTGTGTTTTCAGGGACAGAAGTAGAAGAATGGCCAGTCCATAAGGAGAAATCATCATCTCAAAAAGAGCAATGGTGATTTAATTGTTGTCAATTTATGGGCACGAAAATTCAGGTACATTGTGAAGTATAAAATAATGACAGAGAACATGAATTTATTCTAATGATAGAATATTCTGTCATGAACAGAAAATAGCACAGACTGTTATCCTGTTCTTAAGCTGCTTTTAAAAGTTTTTTATCCAAGCACCTAGCTAGCTTAGTTGAAAATAAGAAAACATCGTGACATTTGACATTATAAAAGGAAATGGAGTCAGTAGCTGTAAAAATAAATATAATTTGTGTCTTTTTGTCTATTTGTGCCCACTTCTAAGGTAAGCATCTGCTTGTTGTGGTTTTTAAACCTGCTTACATTAGAACTGATTATTTTTTCCATACAAACATTTTCATCAAACTATCCAATTAACCGTAACTGTTACAATAATACATAATGTTGTATATCAATACACAGATCTAAATCTAGTCTGATCCCAAATTGGGCTCTTCATAAGTAACACGACGAATGCAAATTCACATACTGTGACTCCATTACATGAACATATGACTCCTAGCAAGCAATATCTTCACTGCGAACTTACAGGCATAACTGAATGATAAATTTGGCCATCTGTGATCACACGCCAGCTCAGCGTCTCTCTGGAGACCTCATTTCTTGTTGCCCTGTGGCCTTTTTGTGCTGCCAAGCTGGGAGCTTTGGGGCTTTCCCCAAAGCTGAGGGATCACCTGGGTGGTGCAGAGCCTGCTCAGCCACCGGCCCGGGGTTTTGGGTGATGCACAAAGCAAGGGGGAGGGCAGGGGGGGATGCTACACCCGGGCTGTCACAGCGGCAGCCCGGAGATAGGGATGCAGAAGGCATAAGCTAGCACAAGCCTGAGATTGCTGTGATTTAGGACCTGACCAGCCATCTCCAGAGCTTTGCAAAATTGGTGAAAGGCTGAGTTGGCCTTTCCCGCAGTGCCTTTGGTCTAGCAGTGAGGGCACTTTAGCCAGCCCCACAAGTGGGTTGGTTGTATACATTTTTTATGCAGGCAAAATATAATCCCCAGTCCTGCAAAAAAGATGTGTCTGGGCAAAACCCCGTGAGGGGTTTCCCTGGAGAGGTAAAAAAAAAAAAAAATTAAAAAAAATCATGAGGGTCTCTTAACCTCTGTGCAATAGGAAAACCAAGCAGCCTCCTCCAGATCCAGCAGATCACCGGGGAGGATAGAGACAGCTGCATAAAAGGCTTCCCTCTTTACAGCAACTCTGGATCTGGGGTAAAAACCAGGATATTCCCTATAGCTTTTCCCATCCCACAACTTCCCTTTCCAAGCTTCAGAAAAGGCTATGAAATAGTCTGCCTCTTTTTCCCATGTTTCTGAAGGTCGGATGGGGGAATAACATGTATTCCTTTTGGTCATGGTTCAGACTTGCACACCCCATTCCTTATCCTGTATGGGTATTTTCCATTTCTCTTTCCATTTCCATTTTTTCTCCAAAGGGTTCAGAAAAGGTTCTGAATGGCCTGAGAAAATGTGTGAAATGGACATGGATTTAAAAAATGGCTGTTCACAAAAGATAGCATGGGTATAGGGGGTTGACCTGTAATAAGTATCTATTTATAGCTAAGTGATAAGAGTTTCAGGAAAATCCACTTCCTAGTGGATTTAAAAAAAAGGAGGGGGTTTGGCACCAAGATTGCTTCATCTGTATAGTAAGAGCAAATATCCACAGTGGATGCAAGTATCCTCAGAAGGATGGAAATTTGCCTCTGAGCTTGATGGCAATGAACTCCAGTATAATACCTCTTACACTATGGTATCTTTCCACTACAATTCTACCATATATTGTTCCTATGTTGTTCACAGAATTTTAAAACAGGACCAACAACCACTCTAGGAAAGAGATTTATTTACTCACGTCCATGGGAAAATAGCTACACCAAACCATTCATGAAAGCATACCAGTTGTGTCCTACTTAGATAAATACCACTATATCTCATTAAGATACGGAAACAATGGGAAACTATAAAACTTTGTGTAATACAAATATTGGTCCTCTGAAATCTTCATAGTCAGCAAGCGCAGAGTAGGAAAAAGAGTTCTCCATTTTTAAGTAGTAGAACCAATACTGGATAGAGAACGTCAAAACTGCCAAAAAGATTACTCAAGACCAAGATATTTTTAATCAGTGGCCTCTTTGTTTTTTTGGATATCCAGCTTGAGACACTGTAAGTGTAGTAAATTTTCAGAAAGCCTTGAGCACCCACTCTCTGAAAAACTGGTTGCATTAAGGTATCTGAAGATGAGCACCAAGAATTGCTGCATTCAAAATGAGTTTGCATCAGAAATCCGGATTCCCTCAAATTGGTATTTAGGGAGGACCTAGTGCTTTAGGCAGCTCTTGAAAATCCTAGGCACCATGCACAGTGCTTGTTTGTCTCTGACACTGGCAGAAAGAGGTAAACATCTTCCACCTGGACCACTGCAGATGTAGTGAAAAGAAGCATTTCAATATTTTTTTTCTGTTAACGCTAAGGAGGATTAACTAAATAATTAAGGGCTAGCAATACTACTTTTTCACTGATAGTCTAAAAAACAGATGTGCTTTTTAGATACAAATAAGATGTAATGTTTCTTTCTCTTCTAAACCTTGATAGCTGGTTTCAGACTTTATTAAATAATCTTGTCCTACGACTTCATAATTTTAATTTATTTTCCTAATTTTTATTTCTTGTGATGTGTAAATAGGTAAGAAACATTAAATATTGTAATGTTCATTCATTAAGACAATAACATTTCAAAGGCTAATGTAAAATCAAGCTGCTAAAGTTTACAAGTTCTCTGTCCAGCAGTTCATTTATACAACTGCCCTGAGTAGATGCTATATGCTGCTTAGCAAACGGCCTTGAAGAGTTTAAAAATATCTCAGTAAAGCTACTCAAAGGTAATACAACACTTCTCAGGCATCTTAAATTGGAGCTAAGATGAAAATAGTGTTTATTAGTTAATTATTAACTCTCTCATCAATGACTTACATACACAACTAAACCACAATTGAGATGTTGAGGAGAAATAACTGTGCTTGTTACTATGCACGGGACCATGAGCTTATTTTTCAGAAAGGCAAGCTTTTAAATTGTGAAACTAGTCCTGCTTTTGTGGACTGTTTTAGCTGCTTTTATTAAACTCTGTGTTGTTTCCATGTGAAACCAGTGAAAACAGTTATTTTCTAAGCTATGTTGTGAGGTTTTTTTACAAAACCTCACTGATCCCCTTTGACAAAAAGATTATCTTATTTTGAAATTCCTGATAAAATTATTTTGCAGTGTTTCTCAAACTGATAGAAATAGGTAAAATTTGTGCTTTTAAAAGCTGCTTTGAGTAGCCTTACATTCCATAATTGTGCCCTAGCAATCATCAAGCTCTATTGCATGCCCCATTCATGTAAATATATTTTGTTGGGATGATGTAGCTTAAAGAATTTGCCTCTAAAACTTCCTTACCTAGAGCTTCCATTAAATTATATTAATTTAAAATATCTATGGAATGATACTTTCACAAAAATATTAAAAGAAAAAAAACAACCCCAAAACAAAAACAAAACCAAGAAATTAATGGGTTGGGTTTCTGAAAATGACTCTTTACAGTAAGTAAAAAAGGTTTATCACAGTTTTGGTAACTTGCATGAGTTCGTATCGAAAAGAAACCTTTCACATGTTCTTAATGAATTCAAAACTTTTGTGCTCTAGGCATTTTTCAGTTGTATGCTCTGAAACAGTAGACACCATACAGCTTGTGCTTTTTATCAGGGAAGCCTACGAAGCGAACCGCTGCCTCGTTAGGACTGCAGCGTTTCCTTGGCCTGGAGATGGGGTAGCGGACGCTGCCGTCAGCCAGCCAGCCGGCATCGCAGCGGTCGTACCCCAGGAGCTTCCAGGCAGCAAATATCTGGCCAACTTTGGCAATCTGAGCTCCATCCTTCAAGCACGCCTGAACGGCTTCATCGTAGGTCAGCTTAGTCGGGTGAATTAGGTAGTAAAAACGGCCTGGGAAGAGAGAGAAGGAGAAAGGGTCGTTAGCGATGTGATTAAGGTGATGTGATGGTGAAACTGTGAGGAGAAATGGAGGTGTTCCACTGCAGAATCATACCAAGCAGTGGTTGACCTGGAACTGTGTGATTTGTACGTTGTGCTCTTAAAAATATCTTATTTATTTGTGGAGTGAGTTGACAAATATCACGAGTAAAAAAAACAACAACAAAAAAAACCCAAACAAGTAGAAAAACAAACTATTTGAACAGCAAAAACTAGTTGTATATTTATTTCTGCTAACTTAGCACAGCAGGGCATCCCCACCCTTGCTTCCTTTCAGTGACAACTGAACTGTTGCAATGCATATTCATCCTCAGATGTAGAAGAACAGCAGGAAAAGGTCAGAGGAGAGGGATAATGGAAGACTCCCTGGGTTTTGGAGGAGGGCACCTATTCTCCATCGGACTTTATGGTACCAGATGCATTTACCAACAAGATGCCAATGACAATCAAATCACATGTCTAAGTAAACCCATAGATTTCAGGCAAAACAGATCTCATGCAGCTGTAGGTTACTGTCAGAGAAGGGCAATCAGTTAAATATCCAAAGCAATGCAATTCTACATGATGTTCCCTTACCAGTTTTCCTCTCAGAAGCATGGCATAGCAAGATCTGGCCTTTAATAGCATTGGGGTGAGGGTGGCTGGAGGTAACACATGCAGTTTTACTCTCTGACAAGGCAGGCACATTGTTTCTGATTAAGTACAAATACAACTTCTAATTTCATTTTTATTTATTTATTTATTTATGTACTTATTCTGCAAGAAGGCTGAGATATTGCTCAGCTTCTCAGATGCAGAGTTTGAGCCTGTGGCAGATCAAAACCATTCCTGTCGCAAGTCTTCATTAGCAGCCTCAAAACCACGTGCAGCAGTTCTGCAGGTCTGTTTCTCTTTAGGCATCAAAGGGCATATCCCCTCCATAAGACAGCATTGAACTGATAGTGCTGCTGAGAAAAATGTGCCACTGCCTCAAGGTAATGAAAACATATGGCAGCAAGTAAAGCTCAAAAAGGAAGTCTCTCTTACTAATCCACAAGCAGCAATAATACTAACATTAATTTCATTTATCAAGGGAATATAAATTCATCATAAGCCTTTCATTCATTATACTCAGGGTTATTTATCATCACTGATTTGACAATTAACCAAGTCTGAGGTAGAAACAGATTTCAGAGGAATAGTGTTTATTTGAAGGAATAATATTTTCTAAATAAATTCACAGCTTTTCAATCTGACAAGTTAACTGAAAAAACAAAGGCATTTATTCTTGTGAGGATCTTCTCATTCCAGAGCACACTATTTAGTTCTTAATTAAGAATGTTAATTAAGAATGTAATCCAGAATAATATCCTTTTTGTTCCTCATGAAAAACAGGCAATCACACAAACAAAAGTCTGCTCACTTTCATATTACTTTCTGGGTGAAGAATTGGTGAGCAAGATGAAGAATTATGTCAGCTCCAGATCCCTGCAAAAAACACCTAGCTTTTTTCTAAGTGAAGAAATGTCAGGTCAGATGACAATATAAAGATAATTGAAATAACTTTGTGTAAAAGTTGGAAATTGTATATCATGACGAGTATATTAAAAAAAAAAAAAAGGCATCTACATTGTAGCTGTGGTGGAGAAGAAACTTTTTAAGAAATTCAATTGCTCTCAGAGACAAAATCTAAAGAATTTCCACAGAAAACTGTTGAAATTAGGTAATCTACCCCTTTGTAAAATACTTGCTTAACTCCATCTCAGCAACTTGAGAGCATTTACAAGGTGTTGCAAAACAGAATGTTTATTGAGTGGAAACCTACTCCTATATGTTGTTAAGAGGTCTCCCCAAAGCAAACAAGATTTTGGACTTGGGGGAACAGGGATTTGGACAGTAAGCATGTGAACTTCACTTAGCTTATTAGTTGCTCTTCAAACCATATGTCAATGGAATGTAATTTCCTAGGGATTTGCAGTAAGGTCAGGCTTTTGACATGTGAGATCACTAATGAAAACTCCTCTACTTTGTCCCTTCCTTAAATAGTATAACTTTAATTGTAAACCCCACAGGGGTGCAATGTGTATCCAGAATATCTGATTAAATAAAACTCTTAATAAACTTAGTGCAGATTTGCTGGTTTTTCCTTGCTAATAGGTTAGACAGATTCTTAATTGTTCAATCTTACCATTTATTAATTAATGCGGAAGGAGAGGGAGGCATTAACTGATACTCTCTCATTAATGTCTGTAGTTGGGTCACTCCTACAGAGGATGACCATGCTCGATTTGACTTCTCACATCCAAATCATGGGGCAGAGGATTTATGCAAACCTAATAAAACCCCAGCCCTGACAATTATCTTAAGTTTTTGCTTGTAACAGAACAGCTTATGGAGGAAAACTTGAGCACCTGACCCAAGTACCCTTCACCCTTGTGACTGTGGGATTTTGAAGGACTGCAGCACCCTTGGAGATTTTTCCAAGCTCAGCTTTAAATTGTTTATATTGTAGTTAGGTGTACTATACAGTGGGCCATCATCTTCAGAGGGAGAGGAAGGCAGTACAACCCTAGTTGATACCTTCTGCATGAAAGTGTTAAGTCTGTCAAAAGAGGGTTCCTGGGGGAGTGCTCAGAGGATGCCACAAAGGCAGCCAGTCATCGAGCATCTAAGCACTTGTGCTCATCCCTTAGACTACTCTTGGCAGGTTACTGGGGCAGCCTCAGTCTCATGGCTCTGATGCTGTGCAGGGGCAGCTGAGCAGGTAGCTGGTGGGTGGCAGCACACGAGGCAGGAACGCAGAGTGCAGGACTGCGATCGACATGTACGCCGAAGGCCACAGAAATCAGTTGTTTTACTGTGTAAAGAGCAAACAGGTCTAATTTGTGGTTTCATATGGCCATAAAAGGCATTCTCAGTGGCCAGCAGGGTGTAGCTGTAGCTTGCACAACATGCAGACCCTGTCATCTGCTCAGCAGGCTTGGTTCAGTGTACCTTATAGCAATACTAAACAGTTGAGATTTGTCGTTGTTCCTCAAAATTGAACAACATGTTACAAATTTGTGATGTGGGAACGATTTTTAAAAAATCTTCCAGTCCCCCTCAATATCAGCAGTGAATCTAGTGACTCAGAAAAAAAAAACCACACTTCTAAGAAAGGTTCCAAAATTTTCTTTTAGGGATGTTTGTTTCTCTTTTTGGAACAATGGCTACATGTTCCAGTGATAAAATGTTCTGAAATGGTCAAATAAGCAGTCAGCATGCCTCATCCAGAGACAACTTTCTACATCTTTCTCCCATTTTAGTGGCAGAGATGGTTAGCTAAACATGTGCATTATTGTAATAAACAGGTTCACAGATGCACTTTTAACATGACCCCTAAAATTTATTCTTTGTATTTTTAACTTTGTTAACATGTGATTTTTACTTGATTCTGCTAAAGCTGATAAAAAACCAATTATGCACTTGGTTCTGTGTGCAAAGTACATAACAAAATGCTAATGAGCAGAAAGTGTGATACAAGCTCTACTTACACCCTTTTTTCTTTGAAAATGCTTAATTATAGAGGAGCTAACAGAAATGTTTATATATAGTTCACTAAACACTTTGGCGCAGAAGATTTCTGGGGTTTTTGTGTTTTTTTGTTGTTGCTTGTTTTATTGTTGTTGGGTTTTGTTGGGGCAGGATCCTTTAGCTTTTCTAAAGCATATACTAAAGTGGTTCATACCGTGAAGGAAAAGGAGAGGAGAAATTTGCTGTGAGGGAGAAGAGCTGAGTGCACAGACTTTAATTTAATTTATATACTTCCCACTTATGAATATTCATTTTCAATAGTCTTTATCAACATGAGGAATGTAAAAGCAGGTTGGGAAAAACAATGCCATCCAGTATTTATCTATATGGAGGCAAAAAAAAGAGGTGATTTCACAACATTTTGATGGATTTAATGGATAGCACTTTGCTAATGTTACTCTCTGCACTATTTTATGGAACATATTACCATACATTCTTATAAACTGTTAAATTGCATGTACTACTCTATACAAAGTGTACAAAACCTTTTCAGGTTTTTGGCTTTGCCTGCACAGACACAAAACATGAGCAGCTCTATGAACGAACAAAATAATTTTCATTTGAAGCAGTTATGCATGCAGAACAAAATGTTCAACTATTGCACTTATCCTAGTCTAAGAAAAGACACTGCAGAGATTAATTTCATAAAGTACTAGGATTATTTTATATCGCATTGCAGACAAACTTCACTATAACAATTTCCCTGAGCAGATAACAGGAATGCAGATAGATATTTTTCACTAATAGTATGAAAGGAAGTCTTTTTCTACCAGTATTTTTTGCATATTCACCTCATAACAGATGGGACCCAACAGTTCCAGACTGAAAACACTGAACCTGGCTTTGAACTCACTGCACTGATGAATACATTTTCATCGTTCACCTTAGTGGCTGAATGTCATTTTGCTGGTTTGTACCTTTCTTCTTCAGGCAAAAAAGAAGCCTTGCATTTTAGACAAAGACTTTTTAGCTTTGACTACTGAACTATTAAAAAATGAGCCCTTGTTTATTTTATGATCCCTGAGATCATAATGTATTTGGAATACTTCCCTAAAAAGAACCCACTTGGCTGAAATCTAAACCTCACCTTTTTTCTTCATAGCAGCTCCCACAACTGACAGTCTTTGAGAATTTTTTTTCAAAGGTCACCTTATACTCCCCTGATCCTGGAGCCCTTGGCGTTTTCCCAGCTCCCTGACATAAATCTGAAGGCTCCTCTGTTTTGTACCATCAGGAGACTCCAGCAGTCACTGCCACTGCTGGAAATGCATGGTGTCCTAACCACTTCTCGTTTTCCTTGGCTGTTCCTGAGCTGAGAGAATCAATACGGGTGTTGCACAAACAGCTCTTTGCCTCTAGCCACTATCTTTGGCAATTCCAACCTGGTGGCAAAATGGGTTATTATAAGCTTTTTGCTTTACAGTGAGAAAGCTAATGTATGCTGTTAAGTGTACCTAGGCTATCTGGAGTGTTGAGATGTAAACAGGAACTTGGCATGTGGGGAGAGTGACTGGGTTTACTGTGGATATTAAGGTAAGCCTGGGACATGAATAGCGTAGAACACAGCAGGGGTGTGAGGATAACATAACTGGGTGAGTTACTGGTTAAGGAAATGGATGCTGGGAGAAGCAGAAGTCCAGATTTTCTGCTGAAACCTTGAGAGACTGACATGGCACTGAGCTGCAGTGAGCTAGAAAAGATATATCGCCCTATTGCTGTGTAGTGTTCTGTCTTTCAGATCAGTTTGACTCACCAAGAATGAAATTCATTTTGGTGCCTCATTGTTGATTTCTCTACTGCCTGTATACCTTATCCTCATATCCTCCCCTGGACTCATTCCTCTTTCTTCTCCCTTGGTGTATCAATGCACAGATGATATTTGTCCATCAGCACTTTTTTCCTTTTTCTCCCCAGAAACAATTTTTCTTATTCCTTAGGAGACAATATCCAGCTGCTAATGTGGAAAAGGGTGATGACTAGTGACCAGTAGTCACAAAAATGTATTTTGTAAGCATTGTAATTAGTGCAGCTAATACTTTTATATCCCTTTTTCTTGTCTGTTTTATTCCTCAGTCCTATTTCAATAGTATAGGTTTAAATCTGCCTGTAAGAGGTCAGCTCATATAGGATTTCACCTTGGATAAAAGAATCAAGAAAAAAATGAGCTATCACTTCATAGGATGATGCAGCATGAAGAAAATCAGCTAAACTTCTGTTTCAGACCACATACAGACTAATTTAATATTGTCAGTTTGAGGATCTGGGGTTTCTTTTGAGAGGGTGGAGCAGACTTAGCACTAGAGCATATCTACTGAGACCAAGGCTAATGTTTATTTTTTGGTGTGCTGTAGGACAAAAATGCTTCATCGTGGATAAGCAATCTTTGCATAAACAAAAAAGGCCATGCTTCTTGGTCTGGGTGGGCTGCAAGCCAAACATGTGCAAAGTCGTGTAGAAATTATCCATGAGTATGATGCTGTAGAGGATTGCAGACTCCTTTGCACATGTTCACTTGCAGCATTCCTCTCATTCATAGCCATGCTTTCTAAATCCTTTTGAGCCACAAGATTAAACCTGAAATGATAGCAAGCTGAGATCAAGTAGTTTCATACTTAACATCTACTAAGAGCAAAAAAGCTTTTAGTTGCTAAAATACAGTTTAGAGCAGCCCAAGCTCAGAGCAAAAGTGAACAGGGTTTTGGCAGTGTACTAAGATAATGAATCTCAATTATTAGGCCAAAAAGCTAGAAATAGCTTTCCTGATAAGGAAGTATTAGTCATATTAGATTAGCCGGAGCTGCTCAATACACAGCATAGAAGAAGTGGTGATCAGAATTTTGTTTGGGTGATATATTCTAGTTGCAAAACATCAGAATTATAATGAAGTTCAATAGGAAAGCTCTATTAATGAATTGCAGGTTTCTCTATCACTTTAACTGAAATAAACCAGGCATATATCAACATTAAAAAAGTACATATAAATTTTAATGGAGTGAAAGTAGAGATATTAGAAACTCCCACCAATACAAGTTCTGTAAAGAGCTCTAAAAATTATCTGTGTGAACTTGTGACAAGGACAAATTTACTCTGCAAATGTGTCCTTGTGAATTCAAGAATAACATTTTCCAAGGCTAATACAAGCTTTGAAAGCTCAAATATAACTTGCTGCCATTGCAGCTTCTTTCCTAATAGCAGAAAAAATAATCTGTAAGGTAGAGGAAAAGAAGGCTCTTACCGTTGAAGTTGGAAGTGAAACAGAAAACATCGTATTGGCTTTTCTCTTTATCCCAGAAGCCATAATTCCTGACCCCAGGCACTGTGTTCTTCCCTCCACAGGGCTCCCTGGGCTTGGTGATGGGGTACTGCACAGAACCATCACTGAGCCAGCCGGCGTTACACCAGTCCAGCCCTGACTTCCAGGCATCATAGAGCTGGTCAAAGGAGGCAATAACAGAGTCTTGGTCCAGACATGCTCGCTGAGCCTCGTGGAAGTTCAAGTTGTAACGACCCAGCCGTGGAGAGTAAGGGAATACAACACCTGAAGTGGTGGAAAGAGGGTGAGTTACTGGACACCAGAAGAGTAGAAGAAAAGGAAACTGCAGTTACGGTCAGCAGAAGGAGAAATAAAGGTTAACTCCATGACGTGTGTCACTGTTATGTTGCTTTGTTTCTGGGGAAAAAACACACTGGCAGCACACCAGCCATTAGGTCTGAGGACAGGGCTGCTGCCTCACCTAGCTGGCTCCTCTCCCCATAACCTCATCCCTTTCCCAGTGGGAACTATGACAGCTCTGCACATTGCTCCCACCTGCAGCTTTGCTGTCCCCACTGTGATCTCACCCTCCTGCACTCTGAGAGTGCTGAAAGAGGAGTAGAGCCGGCCAAAATTTTGCAACTACATGTTTTTCGTCAGAGGATTCCAGTTTATCAGCTGTAAAATCAATTTCTCATTTAAAAAAAAAAAAAAAAAGTAAACTAAAACCCAGCCTAGTTCTATTTTCTGCAGAATGGGATTTGGGGATTTTCTGGCAATCATTTAGAAAGAAGAAATAGAAATAGAGAGGCATATGAATGAATTATTTTTACACAAAACCATTAAAATGAAATGTTTTAACTGACATAAAAGAGTAATATGTTCTTTGCATGGACTTGCCAAGACTTCTTGAGAGGTTCAAGACAGTTGTTATTTTGCTTGCTTGTTTGTTTTTATTTTATTTCAGATTATCCTAGGAATGGGAAGGTATTTCACTCCTGGCTTAATAATAACAACATTTGAAGGCTAGACTGGTAGGAGACTTAATTTTAGTGTCCTGAAGTCTTACAGTAGGAAATCTATAGGGAAATTAAATCAATGAAGTTGTGTGTGGTTTGAGGGAGACTTTTCTGGCACTTTGCAGCTGCTTTTTGGCAATTTGTCACCACTCGGGGAGAAAGAGCTCCTCACAGGGGCCATTAGGGAGCACAGTTCCTTGAGCAGAAGACAGGTTTCCCCAGCTGCAGATGGGGAGCCAGGTAGAACACATGCAGCAATGCAGGAAAACCTTAGTAGGAAGCCATGTGAGACAACACCTTCCCTCACTACCACTATGGCTGCCAAAAACACTGCTAGATTAACCAAAGGCTGCTTGTAGCAGAGCCACTATGCAAGGAGCATAGACTTGCAAAATGTTTCCTTCCACCCCTGAGGACCAGCCACAGGCTGGCTCAAAGCCTTGTCTGTTGCTCAATGGTGGTGAGCCATTGCAGACTGATATGGCAGAAAGACCTTCTCATAACAAAGCATATCCAAGTGGAGATGGAAAACGTGGGAGAACCTCCAGAATTGTTTCAGCCACAATGTTTAATCAAATTCATTGCCCTTATCTGACAGATTTTTTGACAGTACATCTTCTGCTTCTTTTAATAAAAAGATCTGTAGTTAAAGATTACTTTTTGAAGCACAAAATATGTTTCAGAAAATGCTGAAGAACCACCTCCCCATGTGGCTCTGATAAAAGAGAAGCAAGAGACTTGAAACAAAAGTTTGGATCAGACCACCCTAATCTCTGGCAGGATTTAGAAACTTCACCCAGATCTAAATTTTACAGCTGGCTTTAGTCCAATCTCATAATAACTGAAATAAAACGGCATCGAAAAAGATCCATCTCAGAATGTTTATTCTCAGACATCTCTGTAGAACTAAGTGCTGCAGGATGCAGAGGGACTGAAGAGATGATAACACATGAGATGAGCCAAAAACTTTACAGTGGTATAAACATTCATCGTTCTTTTTACTTACTCCCTACTGATGAATTCCCCTGCCTCGAACAAGTTCCTTTGTCTCAGAGGCAATGTACCATAGAATAGAGAAATTACATTATGGTCATGCAAGACTGTCACCATGCAATGAAGCCGTTCTTTCTGAACATTGAAACCCACTTTGGTGTCTATTTCACTGGTATCTTAATGTCTCCTTTCCTTCCTTTCTCTCCCTCACCTATCTATCATCCAAGAAGTGTTACAAGACCTTCGTTATTGCTAAACCTCAGTCACTTGGTCCAAGAAAATAAAGCATGCAAATGTAAACTTGGCAGGGTAATAATAAATAACATTTTGCCCTCCTTCAGCAATTAACTAGAGAGTCTGCTGAGGTTCTTTCCTTTTGTAAATTCTTTGTTAAAGGGCTTTTAAGTTACTAGCTGTTCTGAACTATAAAGCATGATAGTAATGTAACACAACATGTTCTGTTAATTGTAACTTTTAAAAGAAGAAGCTGGAGATGTTTAATATTTTTTTGGATCTCTGTTTTCTATTCCTTCTCCTCCACCCTTTTAAAAAAATTATTTCTTCTCACTGAGTGCTAATGGATAGAAAGATCATTGGCAATGATAAAAATGGAGCAAACGTCAGAGGAGTCCAAGCTTTAGTACTGTATTTGAAAGCCAATACTTATTATTTTTCCAGGACTACATTTCCCCAGACAATGGATTCCTTGTCCAGTACATGTGTCTGATTTGCATATTCATGTAAAAAAAAAACAGCTAAAATCATCAGAGGTGGGTATTTATTGATCAAGATCTAAACTTACATACTTCTAAAACCTGAGCAACAATTGACTGGAAAATAGTCAAACAGATTTGATTCCTTAAGTTTTAAAAATCACTTTTTAAAAGGGGTTAAATATGTATGTAAACTTGTTACAAATCTATTGGAGTTTGATAGTTTGGGATATAATGTTTTAATAACATAAATATGCACAAAACTGTAATATTAGCTTTGGGCTATATTCGGGTAGACTGCATAGCAGCTGAGTTTGGTTTGAGTTCATCTGCAGTACAAGCCTGCAACTGATTAGAACTAAGTTTACCCTGCAGATGGGGGTGGCCATTGGTGATTTTGTAGAGTAAAATTGACCAGCCATGTGTTTTGTGTAGTTTTGCATTATCTTACATCTTTCTTAATATTTTTTCTTCTTTTTCATTGCCCTATCAAACCTAGCTGGAAGTCATCATTAGATCTTACTATTTGTCTTCCTCTTGTTACAATTTAGCAGTGCTGAACTTTAGTTAATTGCAAAGCATCTTTTTCAGTCCTGGATCTTATAACCCATCAAAAGATAATCCATCCCATCTGTTCTTGAATGGACAAAAGCTGTCCTGAGGCTTGTTACTGTTCTCAAACTACAGACTCAATCTAAACTCCTGACTCCGACCTTGTGTTTTACCACTAGACAAAACACCCACTTCCAAACGTTAGCAAATTCAGCTTAAAATCTGGTTACTTAGTGGGAAGACTGCACTGAGGAGCCTTAACTTGACCTTGGTGACTCAGCTCCCTGGCCCAAGGAAGCAGCTGAGACACTTGTGGGCCTTGAATGGAGAATATTAATTTACAATACACATATTTACTTCACAGTAAAACTCGCTCCCAGACTCTTCTCCCCATACCCGTGGTTCTCTGGAACAAGTCCTACCCCCAGGGAAGGACCTCCTTTCCTCCCAGCAAGACAGGAAAAACCTGAGACACTTTAACTCAGGGTAGAATAAATCTGTTTGTGAAAGATGAAGGCTGAGTGAGGCTTGCTGTATGCACCTGTGACAATGCAGTCACAGTCCAGAAAATGACTGTTGTAATGGAAATTAAGATTTATACCAAACTGGAACAAAAGAACTGGATGTATAACACATCTTCCCCACGTGCATGCTTGTATTTCCCTGAATGCCCTACATTCAATTCCACAAACATATAACTCTGTTTCAGTTAGTAACAGAACTGAACTAAACTGGGTTTTATGGAGTGCAAGAGAGATAATATTTGTGTGTCCTCTGTCCTCAGATCCTTATATACAGGTAATCCCTAAAATTCAGTGCAAATGCTTTGCAATTACTTAGTCACTATAGACACATTGTCAGTGCAAGGAGCTTTAATGGTTACCCAAAACAACAAGTTGAGGAAAAAGCCTTAGAAAGCTCAACAGCTGTAACAATTTATGGGTGTCTACTAAGCCAGCACCATACACAATTAGCAATTTTAAGAGTATTTACACACAGAACAAAATCACCCAAATTTCTGTTGACCCATATGGAAAAAAAGGGTGTTTTTGCAGCCAGAGTAAAGAAATGGGCTTCCTTGAGTTCTAGCCCAAACAGAAAAGTAAGTTTTCTTGTAGCCAGGGTAAACATTGGGTAACAGTATGGTTTGCTATATTCTATACTGTAGGGTACAGTTTTATGCTGGCAGGTTCATACACTTAATGGCAAAATTTTCCATGCTGGATTTCTAAAATTCAGTGAAAAGTGGTAAGTCCCTCATTTTCCTTGACAATCCATCTCCATTCCTCTACCTGTCAGGCCTGTTAGATAACTGATCATTCAGCACAGACTCTATGGGGTAGGCCACTAGCCATCAGCAGGAATCAACCTCCCTAAAAATGAAACTGAATCTTGACATGATGTCTCTTCAGCCCACAGCATCCCATAACCAAGCTGCCAGGGGAGTTGCTTATTTCTAACAAATACAAACATACAAACTAGACTTGCTTGGCCTGGGGGCAGATTATTCCCTTATTTTTCTGCAGTCTTTCTCAAAATCTGGAGACTGCCTTTTTTCACTCTCCTTGAGCTAATTAGTCCTAAATCTTTTAGCATTTTCCTTTTGGGTTATCATTCCCAGATTTTTTATTTTTTTTTTCTGTATTTTGAACTTTTTATTTCAGCTGCATCTTTCAAGTACCATTCCTCACAGCATTTGCAAACACAGAGATGTCTGCAAAGACCTGTTACTCTGTCACACAAGGAATTACATTAATCTGCCATGACTGACTCTTGACAAACACCTGTTGTCTTTTACAAGCCTTTTAGTTGTCTTCTAGGGACCCACAAATAGTGTGTCCTATGAAATCAGTTTTATATTAGGGACTACAATAGATTATCATGCGAAGGATATTTAAAACAGTTTTTTGTATATGAATGTACCAGCAACACACAAAAAACCCAAATATTACATACAGTATTGGGCTAAATCTGACCTCACCTGCTGTTGAGAACATAGAGTTGGCTTCATATTGGTTGCCATTGCTCACATCCAGCTTAAGAAAAAATTGAGCTTATGGTTTTGTTTGATATATTTTGAACTATAAAGCCTGTTTTTGAAAGAGGTGCTTGTTCTTTTTCTAACTCTGTCTTGGACATAAAGGCCAATATACCGTTAAGAATGATCATAAAAACTGATGGGTATTTTTTGTTCATGTGGAGCCACTCAGAGAGTTAGCTACTATCTAGAAGAAGCTTTCTATAGAGATTTTTAATGACTTCATCTCTATCTGCATATTTCTGGTACTGTTGAACATCCAAAGTAATTATTTTATTGCCTGTATTGCAAAACTACTGTGTTCAGTTATCACCTCTCCCTGAAGACAGAAACTATATACAAAATTCCTAATAGAGTAAAAATCTGCCTTTGGCAGTTTAGAGTTTTGCCACTTTTTTTTGTCACCTGGCCCGTGAATCTCACAAAGGAATAGTACATAAAATCTGTGCCTGAGCAGTGTAACTGAGGGCCAGTGCTGGAGCCTTCATATGCCTAGGAAGCTGAAGCACAAAAACCTGATGTAGTGAGATTCATTACAGTGCATAGAACTCATAGGATAGGAAAATAGTAAAGCACAATCATAAAGAAAATTTAGTGTAGAACAGTAAAACACCAAAAATAAAGAAAATCTAATGTAAGATGGGAATTCTTTCTTTGCTTATGACTTGGCAACAATATCTACCTGCCATAGAAGACCTTTTAATTTGTTAAGCTTTTGACTCAGAACATTTCACAAAGAGTGTAAAACTCAAGATCCTTATTTTTTTTGCAGGAGGAGAGTAAGAACAATTCAGTGAGAAAATGGCCTTGGTGGCAAGGCCGACCTAAAAAACATCCTGCTCTCTGCAGTACTTGATGTTTCTTACAGCCACCCTGCCCAGCCCAACCCTCATTCCCTTAGACTAGTTCTTGTATGCAAGGCTAAAACAGTATGATCATCATGAGGTGACCTGAATAGTTCTTAAAGGTTGTGCTTGTGAAATGCTACAGTGAATCCAAGTTGTGAGCTTTAGCTGTTAGACAGCACTGTCTCACCAGTGTAGGGGAAAAATGGTGTGGTTCTGCATTAAATAATTGTGAAGAAAACATACCAAAAGCATGTAAGGTATGTAACAAACACAGACTGACTCTAATTCCACCGTTTTTTCAAAGCTAAAAGTGCCTAATTATTATGAACAGTTTATTTAATGAGATTCCCAGGAGGTCTGTAAGATTAATAAGAATAAAACACTACCACATTCACAGAAGAAAAAAGGTCCATTGAGGTAGAGGTCAACTATTTTCATATTGATGTATTAACATGGTTTTGCCTAGCCAAAGCTATACTGTTTGTACAGTGAGCTCACATTGGAGCAATCAGCTGTTTTGCAGTGCTAGCGGGTATTCCTGGATATAAATGATTTTGCCTTGCTGCCAATTAACATCCTTAGGGCCACCATCTCAGGACAGCAGGCTACTGATGCAAATCCTTCCCACTGTGAGATAAACCTTATTATTTATAACTGATGTAAAATGTTAGGATAGGCTGATACATTTTTATTTTTTATCCAAAGATTGATTTGATTTTTTCTTGATCTGTCCTGCATTACCCAACAGCAATCAAAGCCAGCACTGCATAAAGCTGCAAATGAGATGAGAAAAATTAGCACAGGGGCATACAGAGAAATACAATCCATCAACCATATATGGCTGCTGTAAATATAAGTGCATTTTAATAATTATAATTTTAGAATGAAACTTCAGTGAAACTTTGACCCAGAATCATCAGATTTAGTTGCCATAAGCAGAACTGACCTTGACACACTCGCTAGTCTTATCTCACTTCTTGAAAGGTTGTGTTTCACAAAGGAAATTTTTCTGTCTGCTTAGGAAACATCACTCTGAAACATCACTCTTAAACATCAGAAATGAACAGTTTGACACCTGTCCCATGCCTGACAAGAATAATTAAACTTCCTTATGTTTGCCAGACCATAGTTATAGTATATAAATTTTCCTTTGAGGAAATGTGTTTGTTTCCTTTGGAACATTATTAGGTTGAAGATGTATGATTCCTCCTATCCTTATGAATTTCCTTATTTTGGAGGTGGGGAAAACCATGAAGGAGTGGTACTGTTGTACCAGGGCAGCTAGAGTTGGCATACTTCAGAGGGAGACACTAGTTAGAGTAACAGCAGTAAGCTAGAGAGCTCAGTGTATATCAGGAAGCAGAAGCCAGAACTCATATCCAGTGGGCTGGTGCAATATCACAGAAGAGTCAGAGTAAAAAAGGTAGAAAAATCTCCTTTTCCAGTTACGTTACTGTATGCAGTAAAGAAAAGATTTCTCATGGGTTTCTTTCTCTAGCATCCATCAAATGTTGCCTTTCAAATGTGGATCTCTGCATGTGCACAAGCATTTGTACCAAACTTCAGGCAAAATGTCCCACTCTGCCACTACAGCCATCAGCATGTCCCCTCCCCCAAGCACTTCTGGCAGAGCAGGAGGAATTTGTACTGGAACCTCCTTGCTTTTAAAAACCTAGTGAACATTTGCTTCAGAGGCACAATGCCAAGTGGCATCAGAAGAATATCTGGTCCAGATGTGTGGTGTGATGAACACTTGGAAGATTTTACACTGGCTCTGACCCTTTTACTTTGGCAAAAATACAATGCCATATAATGCAGGGAAACCCCAGTATTTGATGGGGAAGAATATATTCAGTTACTTATCAGGAATATCTTGAAGCCTGATAGAGGTATGTACTGAGGAAGAAAGGAGACTCTCAGAAGATTATCAAATTGTTGAGTATCCTCACAACCCAGGGGTAGGCTCCAGGACCATCTGCACAACAGCATGAGAGGAGAAGAGACATCCTGGAGTCAAATACAGCTAAACCCACGTTGGGTGTTTCTGACCTGGATTATGGGGTGCTTCCTATTCCTCACATGCAGTAAACAGCTGCACTTACAGCATTTATTTGCATGTTTTGGTCTGGAATCCACTCCGTGAAGTGGATCACTCTTGCCCTCTTGGGCTGCCCACCTTGTACTGTCTCTTCTGACCACAGGGCCCATGCCTGCAGCCTGGGCAGCTGACCAGACCCTTGCTTTCCCTTAGGCAAAGTTGAGCAGAAACTGCTCTCTCTCCAGTGGCTCATCTCAATGGCAACAGCTGCAATGAGCAGCCACTGCAGTGCCTGCCCGAGTGAAGAGAAGGCTGAACATGTGAGCCTTTGGCTAGCAGAGAAGAAGAAAGTAAAACACTTTTTCCTCCTACTCATTTCTGTCTTCACTCAAAACTGTCTTAGATAACTTAAACCGGACACATATATATCCAGTTTTCTTTATCTCCTAAGTTTGAAAATAACAGTGTGCATTCTTATTAAAGACAGATTATGTGGGGTGCAACAACCCAAACCGACTGTCCTGCTGGCATGGAAATTGTGCAGGGCCTTTCTGCACTCAAACATAAAAGGTTTCAGCAGCCTCCAAACAGGAATGGAAAAATAGATGTAAAGAAGTAAGTTAAGCCCATGACATCTATTTGGTTCCAAGAATCAGTCAGCCAGTCTTACTGCACTGGGTAATTATAAGGGTAAGGGAGACATCTTCATGCAACTTTTCGTTTATTGCTGATTTCAGTGCAGTGCTTTGGGGAAAAAGGCCAAATACTGGTTTATGTGCATGGAATCTCATAAAATTTACCTGAAGTAAAGAGTAAATATAATCTGATTTTTTGGTTCTCTTTAAACCTGTTTCACTATTTTTTCACAGACTACAGGTAGGATTGCCTTGGCAGGCAATATAGACATCTATTTTATGTAACTGTAAGGCTGGAAAAAATGAAACCATTGTCTCTGGAAAACTACTTCAACATTTTTCTCTTTGTAAGAAGATTTGTATTTGCTCATTAGCCTCAAATGTCCTGAAGTTATGTAAAACGGCTATAAGAGGAATATTTAACATAATTTTGCCTAAGTCTACCATAAAAACATGCCATGACTTCTGTAAAGTGATAGAAGAAAATTAAAAACATATGGAGTTCTTCATACTATGCTTGGTTATTCTTTTTTTGGCTCTCGTCACACCCGGTCTCAACGGGAGCTGGCAATGCTGTAACTAGCATAAATTATAGAAGTCCTAGTGTTCTTCTGATTTGTGATCACTGTCATGGGCTGTGAGGGAGATCCCCAGAGCACAACCCCACTTCCCAGATGCTGTTATCACTAATAACACAGTATCTGCAGTATTAGGAGGAAAAAAGCAGGTATTCATTAATGCTGCAAAAACATTAATTTAAGTATAATTCAGGTGTTACCTACCTTCCAAATTCAGAGCTACCACTGCTGTATCATCCTCTAATCCTTCAATAACCTCACACTTGTATCTCCCATAATCCTCCAGTATTATATTTGTGATTATAAGTGAGGCATCATTTTCACTGCTTTCCCTCAGAAACACTCTGCCCTGGTAGTTTCCGTAGCTCTTTCTGTGGTGTCCCATTGCAACGAAGACGTCCACTTCTTTGAGGTAATCTGAGGTGAGTTTGGTCCACTTGACCCGGATTTTGTGGGTTCCTGAGCCAGCTGTTGATGTGTGTTCATGGTAAAACTTACATGGCAGTGTGACATTGCCACCCCGGTGTGAGAAGAGTTTGGCTTGCTCTGCTACCACAAGTAGACGGGGTCCATTTTCTGTTAGGATTCAAGGAGCAAAACAAAAACAAGAATTAGCTCACAATCTACCTTTTACAGAATGAATATGATCAATGCCATAACGACCATCAGCTGTATCATACATCAGGCCTGCAGGATCATGTGCCTGCCATTGTTTTGTTCCTGTACAGTAGTGGGGTGTATAAACCAGTTATATATAATTCTTTACTTAGCTGCAAGTACGTGTGTGTACACTCCCAGACAGGCAGACAGGCAAACTGGTTCACAGCATTGCCCCTCCATATAGGCAGATGACACCCTATATACTCCATAGTCTTGAAGACAGAGTTGTATAACTGTATTTAGAGTTGCATAGATGGTGGATGAATGCTACTGTCCATCAAAGGCTCCATGCAAACATTCTGTATTTCCCTGCAGGTTGCTCAAGAGCTTTCTATCAACACTGCATTTTTTTCATAATTCAGTTTTTATGTATGGACTCAGCTTATTCAGAAGGCAGCATACAAAGCCCCTCATGATCTGAGATGCAGTGAATCACAATCACAAAACAGAAAAACCATTACTGTATCAAAAAGCACTATTTATATTGACACAAAAAAAAAAAAAAAAAAGCCAGCATAATTCTAAAGAAATGTCTCATTTTCTATTTGTATTTTCCTCTAACATATGAATTCAAGTTCCTCTTCTGACATACTTCCACCAAAGCAAGGAAGTCCTCTTTAACTTCAAATGTAAAATTTGGTCCTTCCCTGGCACTTTTCTTGATCATCTCAGTCTGGTTTTTCCTAATCTGTTTTCCTCATGTCCTTCAAACTCATCACTGTTTTATCGTTTATGTTTTCATCTCACTTTCAAAATAAACCTGTATTTACCTTTCTGGCTCCTCTCCTCCTCACCCCAGACTCCCTGCTCGCTTTTCTCTCTAGTAGGTCACTACAGCTGATGTTGCTCTATGAAATCATTATATTTAGTGCAGTCAGCAAGAACAGGTGCTCACTTCCAATCTCAAGTCTCTGGGGCTTTTGACAGCCTGGCAAAACCCTGGAAAGTGCAGATTTCATGATGGTAGTCAGCAGGTGCATCCAAAATAGAGAATATTTCCTTCTTTCAGTACCTCTTGCCTCTTCTCTCATGCACAGTTTGCAAAATTGATATAGCAAGCTCAGCACTCCTGTAGATATTGCTGTTCTCTGTCACTGAGAGAGAGACCAAGAAGAGCAATGAATCACCAGTGTGCTGCTCGCTGTAAAAGAATTACCCACCTCACTCTACATCACAGACTGAGAAGAAAGACTTTGTAACCCCCTATGTGTGTTCAGCAAGTCAATGAAACTGCCTTGAAATGTGATTCCCAACTCTAAGGCTCTGTCTGGCTCTCTCTAACTTTGGCAAAAGCCAAGGCTAAGTTCCCAAATGCGGGGGCTGCTGAGAGGCTGACCCTATGAAGGCTAGCAGCAGTTTTCTGCTGGCCTCTGTGGAGATGAATCTACACTGACAGGAGAAAACCACAGAAATGTGTGCAAAAATGTCATCAGCCAGAAAGCGGTGTGGATGACTGAAGGAGGGAAGGACTAGGATGGAGATAGGCTGAAAGATGAGGTTTCAGTGATGAAATCCTCACCAGGGATTGTCCCACCTGGACATCTGTCTGTTCACAGCACTGCAAACCCCGTGGTGTGTCTGCAACCATGGGTGATGCACGGAGATGTTAGGATCTGTAGCTCATAAATGTCTCCAGGTAGTCCTAAGCTTCTGAGCCTTGTTGTCAGGTCTGCCAGATAAATTATATATTCACCTCAACTGCAGTTTCAGCTTGACTCTCCTATCTGTCCGCACAGGCTACACTGATCAGCAGAAGAAACCCCACAGTGTGCAGTATTTTGTGATAATGTGAACACGTTCAGGGGTGGTAATTGTGAAGACAAGCTCACTGAGTATAAATGTACATCTGCTTAAGAAGAGCAGGTTCTTTGCCAGGAGATGAAGTGTCAAGAGCACAGACAGACTAGCCAGGGCACCAGCCTCCTCGAGAATGAACAAGCTTGAGTGACACAAGTTGTTTTACCAGGCTGAGAGACCTTCCTACCTAGTTTCTAATAATTACTGCAGAGCAGATTCACCTGCAGCTCCATATAACTGTTTTTCACTACCCTTCTTCCCAGAGGTGAGCAGAGGATTTGGGCTGCTGCAATAACCTATCTTCCCCCTTTCAGAGGAGAGCATCCAAGGAGAGAGGTGATCTGAGGCAAGGCACCATGGAAAGTGTTGCTAACACTTTTTCCAATGGATGAGGAGAAGCAAGACAGTGAAGGCAGCCAGGATGGTTTGTCTGCAAAATTTTCCCTGTTTCCTTCAGGGACTAAGATGTTCCACAGACTTCTGTCCACCTCAGGAGGAGAAATGTTATGCTTTAGGGTGGTTATTACCAAGAAATCTGAATCAGAGCTCAACTATGTTTGGTCTTTAATACTGAAGTAGTTAAGTTAATAAATATTAGCAGAAAGGACTGGGGCAGGAGGGAGAGTCTGACTCAGGCTGCTAATGCTCTTTCTAACAACAGCTAGTCTGTGCCAGCAAGGCCTGGAGAATTGCCCAGAGCACTGTCACCTCTGACTCCACTCCATCTTAAAACAATGGTGTATCTCTCTCCTGGCTGCTTCCCACCTCCTCTGGCCCTTTGCAGCAGCCATTACCTGAGTTTATATCTCAGTAAGATTAAAGAGCAGAGTGGATAGCCATGTGAAGAAGGAAAGAAAAGCATGCCTTTCCTCAGCCTGGAACACCTTCAACATTCCTGGAGGAGAGGAGAGGAGAGGAAGAGGAGACGAGGAAGGAAGAATCTCTGGCTTTCGAGGAAAAACAGATGTCAGATTGGGGGATGCTGCATAGTTTCTTTTTGAGCTAGAAGACATGCAGGCAGCAGGGATTTGGGATTAAAAATGAGTTGACTGGGGTTTGGCAAGAGGCTAAGAGGTCTTTATTATCCAGCATCCAGTGACAATCAGGGGCAAGTTCACATAAACATATATTTTTTGGGAGCATGGCAAAATGAACGGTCTCAATCTTTCTGTAGTTAACAGGGACAGAGTTAAAAAGAAAAAAAAATGATGTCACAACAAGCAAAGAAATGCCCAAACACAGAGCAAACCAGAATCACTTCATTTACAACATATTTAGCACTCTCGCTGCAGCATTCGATCTTACTGCTGCAAAAGTCAGCTTAAATGAGGAATAATCTTGTTTCCTGGGTTAAACCAATGAGCAATGATCTGTTGTTAAGTGGTGATCTGATCGTAGAAGATGGGTTAAACACTGTTTTAGAGGTTTGTCAGAGTAGCTCCCTGGCTGGTTTCCTCATGGGGTTTCTGACTGCTCCTTTTGAATAAAAATATCTATCTAAATGGCAGGAATATCTAAAAGATGAGTGCAAGGAGGAAAAAGATGGGACATGTGAGTGTTACCACAGAATCCAGCGTGGTACTAGAAGACGGCAATGCTTCATTTTCCCCAGAAGTACTTTCTTCAGAAGTACCATCAGAGAATTCATAAGGTGAATGGTCAAACAACTATAAACTCTGCAAACCTGAGATAATCCCTCGCTAAAAAGTTGTCTCCAACAGGACACCTTGGATCCTTGCTGCAGGCAAGACAGATGACAAGCATGCCCACTCAAGAGCCTCAAACAGTGGACAAATGGTGAGGAATGTCTTGGGCAACATCCAGCTGTTCCTTCTGCTGGGGACAGAGATAGCAACAGCCTGGTTATTGGCTTTGGTCTCAGAGTCAAGGTCAGAAATGGGATGAGAAAGGTTTGCTAGGTTGGGTTTTTCAACCGTCCAGGCATATTTGGCCTTGAAGACAGGCAGCAACTTAGGTGTTAGTACAGAACCAGGCTGTACTAATGGTGTTTCATTTGCCATATTTTTTCCACTCCTGCTTTGCTACTATCAATTCTGACAGGCTGTGGCCTTTTGTTAACCCTCTTGGTGCAATTAGGTGGGTGGCAAAGGCAACATAATGCAAAAACAGCTAAGCTAGTTAAAGTGAGTTTGTCCAAGAAGCAGAAGCTGTCCAGCTGCATGGGATAACATATAAATCTGGGAGCTGCTTTTCCAAGCAGCCTGCCACGAATGAAAACTTACTTGGATACTTGAATCGACTTTGCTGCATCTCAAAGGTGCCAAGTTAAGCAGGTATATACTGCAGGTGAAAGGGTATCTTGCTACCTTAATTAGTAAGGCACAAGCATCAGCATGCTATCCACCTCAGGTTTATTCTCCACCTCTCTTTCCCTCTTGTCTGAATGATATGCAATTAGCACTGTTTTTTCCAGTCGTCATTACTTTGTATACATCTAACCTTGACTTCAGTGTGATTCCCATTTCAAGGACAGTAAGAGGACTTGCTCTCATGCTGCTAGTGCTCTCAATTCAGTTCCATCTGCTGGCTGATTGGTTTAGTTCCAAATTTTAGTGCTGGACCCATACTAACGTTTGTTTGTCTTTTTATTTGGTGTGGCGTTTTCTTTGTGTTTTTTGGTGTTGGGTTGTTGTGGTTTTTTTTCCCTCTCTTAACTGGCTTCTGCACTCAAGAGTAATGCCAAGCCAAATTTGGAAGGCCAGGAACATGGTGTGGGGCAGAGAGGATGACTCACACCACGACCCTTGGCAAACAGCTTTATCCACTTTATCCATCAGAACTGTCCAGAAGCTTATGTTGACTTGGCTACAAAATTTGATTATTCTGACATTTTAATGGATTAATTTACAGAGCAACAGTGGAGAAAAAAATGTGCATTTTTACAGGGAAAAAATTATAAGTTAGGGATCACATCATAGACGTGTTTTGTCAGATAAACTTACGTATTACCTTGATGTTCCACATTGTTAGCAAGACATTAGGTTAACAACACCATATGCCATCCTACTTTTTATAAACACAGAGTCATTTCTTGCTTCCCTGTAGTGTTACCAGGGATATGAGCATAACTCTCAAGCTAAAATATCCTCACTCTTCCAACAGCATGATATGTTTTGTTTTCCTACCATGCTTATTTAAAACTCAAAAATAATGTCTGTGATAACAACAATTCCCACTTGCTATAATATGTATGGAAGTGCATTATTAATATACACATATGTGTGTATTACTCAGAGAATCTGAAGGGAAAAAACACAAAGAAGAATTATGCACATTCTTTTTTCCACATACTTTTCCAGTACACATTTTTCTAACTATGTTTTAACTCCTTACCTTTTTGATTTTGCTTTTGGAAAAAAAAAAAATAAATAAAAAAATTGTATATCAGCTGTAAAACTAGGAAAAGCTGTTGTTATTTGGCCCAGGCATTAATGTAATTTTGTTTATGTCATAAGAAAGAAAATACAAGCTTCAAACTCCCATGTTCCTTCCTCTAAACTGACAGAATACTCTCCACACATTACTTTTAGTGCACAACTTTTATGAGGGTTACTAGATAAATCTTAGTTAAAAAGTTCAGGTACATGGTTCCACATAATAGGGCAGCTAAAAATACCTTTTATAAATAACAGAGAAGAAATCTGTCTCTCTAACACAGAGATGACAAGATTGAGGTAAAATATGTTTCAGCTGATCCCATCTACTCAACCTGAGAAACATGTTGGGGGGAATTGTTAAAGGGGCCATATTAACTCAAGCTTTGGTTTCTAGGAGACTTAACAGCACATAAAACCATCAGAGAAATAACTTAAACTCTTCTAAAATATTACTACTTTCTGCCTTAAATAAACTTTGAGTATGTGTTTACCTAAGTGTAGACAAAGAAACTGTATGAAGATCAGGCCTCATAGAGCAGAATAGACTAGAAACAATGACAATGTCTCTGCGCCTCTTTTGCACGGAAGAAAAGCTTCGTGGTTGTCACTGAGAGTGTTTGACAAAACCAAAATATCACACAGAACTTTCTAGTTCTTTCATTACCTTTAAATTATATACATATATATATATGAAATTAAACTAATGTAGCAAGTAAAGGCAAATCAGTAATTTAAATTTGTGTTTAATATTAATCCTTTTCCTTCTGTAACAATTTTTTACAACCCAAATATACTGGTACCTATCATTTAAGGTCTATTCCAGGATATGCAGTCCTAAATGCCTTTAATGAAACCAAAATGCCAACAGCAGATGAGGCTGCTGTTTGCTGACATTTCTATTAAATGCTGTTGCAACACCTCATACTCTGAAGAGGAAAGCAAGTGGTGTTGATGTGGGAGAAGCAGCTCAATTATAAGAAGAAACTGCAAAATGGATCATAACACAATCTAAAGTGTCCTAGATGGCAACAAAGCGATTAAGAATTTTTAAGTAGAAAAGATAAATGCAAGAAAATGAAAATAAATAACAGGCAACCTAAATGAAAATTAAAAATGTAGAAAAGTGGACCAAAGGAACAAAGTCAAAAGGAAATTGGAAAAGCCTGGAACTTAGAACATAAGTCTTAGTGTAAGGAGTCTACTCAGTAGTGCATCTAATATCTCATCATGTTTTTGGCTAGTCCAGCAAGTCTATGCAGCTTCTTTCTCTCTGTTGGTTCTGACTTGTTTTGAAGAAAAGGAAGCAGACTGTAAATAAAGTAATTATCATGCCTAACAAGTTGGGCAAAGCTTTCTTCTGCTTTTGTTATTGATTAATTGATTTAACTTACTTTTTTTTTTTCTTTTTCCCCCTATATGGCAATATTAGGAAGTTTTCTGCTCATTCCATGTTGATAAATTTTTTGGTATGCATAAATAGATCTGTGCACAGATCTTGATAGACAAATGGGTGTGTTCTTGTATCTGAAAGGTAAAGAAATACTGTATAACATAGACTCACTTTTATTCCAGGAAAAGCTAAAAAGCTAAAGGTTGATCCTTCACAAACCAAATTTTGTATTCTCTTTGCTGGCCTTTCTTGTTGTATTTCTAAAACATGAATAAACGGGAGGCATATGTTGAAGGCTCCTGCCACCCTTAAGTAATTAACTTAGCAATTACTGTAATGGCTTAGTCAACTTCGTTTATTTTGCAGAATAGCTACACACAGAAGAATGCTCTTATCTCTGAAGGGTACTCTGCCTCTTGAATAATTGGTCAGCAACTAGCACTATGAATAGATTAGAGAGATATACAAAGCTGAGCGCTGAAAAGAATCGTCTTCCTCTCTCATGGGTCACGGAGCACTTTGCAGATCTGACTTCTAAGGAAAAGTGGAGTCTTTAATTATATTGATATGCTTAGAGTAGTATTGTTTTCTTGTTGTGGACACTTATGTGGCTAGGGTATACTTTTGCCCCATTTTCACAGTCACTAGATGATTTAATTTAGGATTAGGATTTTTTCTAAAAGGTGTATCCCCTAAGGCACACACAGTTTACAGGGCAGGGGGTGCGGAGGGGGGCGGGTAGGGGGTGAGAGACAACACATCTTCTTTAAATATGGTTCTCTCTTTTGAATCATCCACAAAATTTGAAGTGGAATGGCTTTTATGTGCAAACAAACTGCCAGAGAGGTTGGTGATATGATCACGTAGTCTGGGATAATTGAGCAGCCTGACCAAAACCATGAAACCCACCACAGACTTCAGAAAAGAAAATAAAGTCACAGAAGAGATAAAATGCATCCTTAGATATTTCATACATTTTCTTCATAGATACTGGAATAAAAGTGAAGAAGGAAATATATGAACAACATAAGTGGGCCAGAGGAAAGAAGCAGGAAGGAACATTGGTAAAGGTAGGGAGGTAAAACTGCTAAGCAGAAGACAAATTTGACTGAAGTCCAGATCCACTGTATTAACCTACGAGGGGAGAACAAGGACAAAATAAAAGCTGAACTCAGAATATATAGCCTGTTCAAACTAAAGGGTAGAAAACTTCACAGCCCGAAGTACTGATGTTACTACTGACACTTGGTATGACAAACCTGATGGCTTAGATATTAGCTCATCTGTCCTTTTAAGAATGTGTTTCTGGACAACAGCAAAATAACAAATATATGTCAGGAAAGTAATGTAACCTTTAACAGGCTGATTAGTCTGATACCAACAGCAAACAGGACCTTAGAACGATGTTTAGAGAAAAATTGTTGAAGAACAGACTAAGACACTAGAAAGAGGGATAAAATGCAGTAGATACTTACAAAGGGCGTCAGACTAATCTGATATCATTATAAAATAAAAATAAATGTATAAGGCCAGAGAAATGTGATGTCTCAATTGCTTGGGGCTCAGGGAAGCGAGTGACATGAGAAATATGTGAAATTAGATAGAATGGAGAAGATAGGGGTTTTGGTATAAACATTGCTAAGTGTCTAAGAACTAGATACAGAGGAGACTGCAATTGGTTGGTCTGAAACAGAAATTATGAGCAGAGAAAAACACCAGTGAACTGTCTCCAGTATAATTTTTGAGACCCTTTAATATTTCTGCTAATTTTACCTTATAAAGTAAATGTGACTATTGGATGTTAAAATGTTCATATGGCATATTAAGTATCACTGAAGGGAGGAGAATGGATATGTAGAATATTTGAAGAAGGAAGGGTGGAAAAAGTATGATAATGTTTAATACTGAGCATGTAATCTAGGTTTTTAAGGCCTAATATGAATAATTATTGATATAAACCTTGTACTTGTTAATTGCTGGTGAGAGTGAGGGAGAAAGACTGCTAATATTTTCTATCACAATTGACTATCAACCAGCACTACAGCATGGCTGGGAAGAATATAAATTTGATCCAAGGTGTGAAGAACAAAGCATTGCTAGCTGGAAAACTAAAAACATTAATGTCAGCCTAAATTCTTATCTGGAATAAAAAGCTGGCTGGATGCACTCAAGAAATACAAATTCAAACAAGAACCAGGTGTAGAGATCAACTACTATCAGTTAGTTAGACTGGAGGTTACACACTTAGAGAAGAATTTGAAAAAGTTCTCTCAAATGATAGCTGTGAGGGTATGGTGTTACCTTAGTAATGTTTCAAAGTGAACATCAAAGATGGACAATTGTTATTGGCAGATAAGGAACAACACTAAGAGAAGTGCAAATGCATACAATGGCTGTGAATAAACATGGGGAACTCGGAGAGTTTTTCCATATCAGAAAAATAGGCTCCAAAACTACCTTGCAGTAATGCAATTTGAAACCCAGCTTTTTTAGGGATGAAACTAAACCTACAGGAGATTCCACGGGACAGGGGAATAGAAGGCAGTTTAGTTCATTGCCCCAGGAGATCCTTTCAACTCTGTGTACTTGACTACACAACATCTATCTGCACCTTTTCTAATTCCAAGGCATTCCAAAGCATGCAGTCCAGGAGGAGCTTAGCTACGCATCTATTGGGTTTCACCTGTGGAGGGGGATGTTACATTCCTTAATACAATATAAAATACCTTTTGTATGAAGCTCTATCACATATGTTCCCCAGGTTTTGCTGATTTCCAGCTCATTTCCAGCTGCAGATCATTGTATGTGTCTAGGCAGCACCGGGCAGAGAGGAATCCCAGCCCTGATGGGATTCCACAATGCAGAGAGGAATGAAATAATTTAATAGTAAAAACACTAAGCTCCAAGCAGTTTTATTGTTTTTCGTTTGTGGTCTGTGTACTGCAGAGTCTGAATCAGCTGCTGTACAAAGCTCATGGTACAGCTCAATTTCAAGCTTTACCCAGCTTTCCTTGAAGGAATAAACTCCTGAGATTCAGAAGAGTTTCCATGGTTAGGGAGAATGGACTATCTTGACATTTTTATCAGCTTTGAACTATTTAGCACTTGCAGACTGCACTGTCCACATGCAGAAGGACTAGTAATAAGCAACATGTATGACTTGCAAATTACACTAAACTGCTGAGTAAGCAAGTTTAACACACACAGATCAAGGAAAAATCGTTTTTATTTGGATTCATTATTTCCACTAATTTAACCTTCCGAAAAGATAAAGAAAGTTCTGAGATGAGAAAATACATTATACAGGAAAGACAAAGTCTATGTTTGTTGGACATTGGTGTAAAATTTGAAATGTACCCTGGGACATTCATATTCACCATCTCACAACAGTGGTATGTCTTCATTTTGATAAAACACATTAATTTGACCTTCATACTGTGAGCTCCCTTAGAGTGAAACCAGCTACGTTACTCCTTACTTGACCTTGACAATCCAAGTGCCTGTTTTAATAGGTGCAGGGTACCTTTAACTTCTGTGACTTTCCTCTGAACTTGGTTCAGGCTTTCTTAGAAACCTGCCCTAACTTGGTAATTGATATTTACATAAACACTCAAAAAATGTAATTGGCCAAGCTGTTGAGAGAAAGGAATCAAACTTTAAAGAGAAAGAGAACAATAATGCTGCATTTCTTAATTCTGCAAGATTAATTTTAGCCAGCCTGAAGAAAAATGTAAATAAAAGCAGGAATATCCCTGTTAGTTCTGCCTGTCCTTACTGTATAAATCTTCTGTTTTTTCTTATGCAGGATGACCCTCAATGACTGAAGCTGGGACTGAAAAAACAGCTGCATTGTGCTGCAGACTCAAATCCTGCTACAGCTATAAGCTCTGGGATTCAACCATGAACCAAACAGGATTATGCAGAAGGCCAGTATAATACTTACTGTGCATTAAAGGTATGAGGAAAGACATATTTCTCTCAGGGTAAGCTACTATTTTTTTTTTTTCTTTCCCCTGGTTTAAATTGCCCAATTATGATCTCAGATGTGCTGAGCCTTTTAAAATAATAAACAGCAATAAATTCCTGTAATGCAAAGAACTATGTAAGGTAGTCTTCTTAAATATATTCCACAATAAGCTAAAGGTATTTCAACCCATTGCAGCTGCTTATTACTTCAGGATGCATGCTTTTTTTCTCTTAAATCATGCTGTACTTTACTCATAAATCTTTGCAAGGTTGTGACTAAGTGTTATTGAACAGTGCAACTTTAATTTCTTGGCTTTCCTTAGGAGTGGTAATAGTGCAACAGAACCAGACCTAGAAAAGCTTTAGTCACCACTAATAATGGTATTTTTTAAAAAGAGCAGCAGAATAAAAAATTAAGGAACATTAAGCACATTATTTTGTTTCCCTCAGCAATCTGAAGATACTGGTATTTTCTGACATATTTCTTTACCTTGAATGTGAATAATTCTTTCATGCTCCACACTTGAGTTGTCAGGGTGAGGTTCAGCCCAGCAGACAGAAATCAGCACCAGAAAAAGTAGACTCTTCATCTTTACAGTCAAAAGAATCTTCTTCACTGTAAGAGCATCACATAGAAAGAGGCTTGTGAATTTTTGGAAACCTTTACAGTGTTGCACTACATGACTTGTTACAGGCATGATCTTATGAGAGAACTATAACATACTTAACCCCTGCAGCTGAAGAAGTTACAACAGCTACTATTTTTTTAGGCAACGAAGACTGGACCTTTTTATCATGGACTTCCATTAAATGAAACTGGCAATCCACATTTAACTCTGCCTGTGCAGAAATACAACATAAAAAAATAAAAGTGCACACACACAAATATCCACAAAGTGAACTCCTTGCAGGACCATATGTAAGCAATACCTGTGTTTCAAAAGAGGTTCTAGTGTACTTTTGCTTTTCCAGACCTACTCTAGATCTGGTCTGTAAATAGAGTTAAAACAGTCAAAGCTATCACTATATCTGTATCCACTGCATGATGCAATGTGCTGGTGATATATTTTCAAGATTAAAACAACTTTCTCATAGGTTTTGGCATTTCACTGAAAACTGCAAGTTAACCTAGCAGTCAGGGTGGTACGTTTTCTTGAGCTAAGCAGTAAAGATGACAAAACATTTCTTAGGCTTACTAGAAAGGTCTATTTTATTTCAGATCCACTTACCATTTTAAAAGATGCCTAAATACACAATGAAATGTTCAAAACCATGCACAAAGTAGGTTAGAGTTGTATATGCTACCGCTGCAGCTGTCCTGATTGATTTTTCATTCATTTCTACCTAGAATGCTGATGCACTAAAAGTGTGTGCCAGGTAGGGTCTCTGCAGTCAGCAGAGCTGAGAGCTGCAGGGAAATTCTCTGCCAGCCTCTGAGTAGTAATTAGGCAAATGAAGACCCGAAATAGAAAAGGCGGCATAAAATAGAGAGGTTTTATGCAGAGGGTTCAGGCTGCTGTGTGTTTTATAGCTATAATTTTTATGACACTGATTTCTTAAAATAAAAGATAGCTATTATTTCCCAATTTTGCCTTTTAAAAGACCAGTGTGTTTTCCACAATCATCAAATCGTGGCAGCATTAATGCACTTTCTCTCTAATGCAGAGATAAAATTAATTTTTTTCCTTTCCTCTCTGTCATTAGCTAGAAACACATCAAAGTTGCAGGGTACTCTCAGCCAGAACCTGGTTAGGGTCCAAGCTTTGCACACAGTCTCCATCCCCAAATAGACTCAAACATCTATGTGTTTCAAGTCTAGATCCAAATATTGTAATCCAAACCAACCTCTACTACAGACTAAAATGCAGAAATGCTATTGCCATTTTTTTCATAACAGAACATGCATGCTACTTGCCTGCCTTTTCATTTCTTCAAAGCCAACTTGGGTGGGAATTCAAAGACAATTCAGCATCCCTTACTCCTTACTGTGGCGTGTATAGAGGTAGGACAAGTGCTCCCTGCACACTATTTTCCAGGTGGTCCACGCTCAGTAACTCAAAGACTCTCCAGCCACTCCCTCTTTCCTGGAAAGCTTGACAGGCTGATGACCTCCATTCCAGAGAGCAAGGACAGATGTGGCTCCCCCTAGAGCACATCAGCCCGAGCCTGGGCTGACGCAGGGGTCGCACAGGCACGGTCGGGTGTTCCTCCTGCACAGTGGGACTGCTGGCCTGACTGCTCGAGAGAGCAGGGCACCCTTGTGTAAAACCACACTGCCCTTTCCCTCACAAATCCCAGACCAGGCACCCAACATGTTTCCTCGAAGAGTAACAAATGCTTCAGGTTTGTGGTATGTATTTTTCGGCTGTTGGCTAACAACTGACAACTGTTTTCTTTTTTTTTTATTGGTGGGGGATAGTGTTATTGATTTAGAAATGGTCTGGTTAACAAAGAAGCTTTGATTTTTAAGGAAAAGTTTGTGGGGGTGTTCCCACCTCAATTTGCAGCTTGGAACCTATGCTGGATGCAAAACCTCTGGGACCCAGTGAGTGGGAGTAAAGCTCACAGGTGTTCTACAGACTAGCTCTAGACTAGCATTTTAGCTACTCATTAACACTTTGTCTCTACCTTATTGCCACAAATCTGCTCTTTTCCATGGTACCTTATTGCCACAAATCTGCTCTTTTCCATGGCACTAGTAAAAAGAAACAGCCACATAACCAGATGACAGGTAGTAGCACATTTCTTGGGGACAACATCCCCATCTCCACCAAACTCTGCATGCACAGGGACTAGGGCTCTCTAGTGGAATAAGAAAGATTTACCTTCTGGTTACATGGATGGAGAACTCCACACATGCCTCTTCTTGTTAAGATCACCCTAATGTGATAGGGGAAAGTCCTCCGTGCACCATCATCAGATGGCAATTGTCAAAACAACCAGGTTTAGGGTTAGGTTGTTGCACTGAAGGGGCACAATGCACCTTTCAGAGATATTTGCCTGTACTTTCAGCCAAATATCATGTTACTCTATGCATTTTATGTAACAGCATCACAGAAGGAGGATGAGAGGCCGGTCAGCAATGACTTGGACATCTGCTCTTCCTTTTCCCTGTCCTCCTGGTTGCAGCTGAACAAATTCCTATGTCACTTGCCACAGAGATTGTGGAAAATCAACCTTATGGTTCCATATTAACATGTTTTGGAGGGATATATCCAAGATGGTGGTACTTTAGCTTTGTTAATAGGCAAAGTTTACAGTGGCTGGTTTCTGGTTTTCCCTAATTGCCATGGACAGAAAGGGCAGCCTAAGGTCTTCATTGTGTGTGCAGGAGCACAGACACAAATAGCTCGTGCGTGCAGGTCTGTGCTCTCTTTTACTCTGGTGAAGTTCATCTGCACTGTTTCAGGCTGTACAAAACTAGCAAGAACTTAAAATGTATTTCCCAGGGGAGCAAATGCCTGGTCAGTGTTTCAGAATAGGTATCCATCACATATCTTTGCTCAAGTCACCAGATGCTTCATACTTGAGGATCAAGTGAGAATAAAGTTTTAGCTGGGCAGTAGCATCCTCCTGTGGGCCACTTTAACCCTTCATTTAATTCTGAGCAGCTTTAAGGCTGATCACTTTTACTGTCCTGCACAGCAGCAGCTGACAAAATGTGGGTGTCTGAAGTCAGGAATACCCCAACCTTGTATTATTCTCCACCTGGGAATCCCTCTGATGGGAACTGTGGCATCAAGCCAGAGCAGTGCAACGCAATGTTACCAGGCCAAGAATCTGACCCCTGGAGTTTTGTAGGTGATCCAAAAAGCAATTAGCCAGAGGAATTCACTTCCTCAGTTCCAGCCAAAGCAATAGAAGTCAGATTCCATTTCTGCAGCAGCCTAGGAAGACCTCAGGGAAGAAATGATAGGTGTGGATGTTTTCATATTAAAATTAATAAAATCTTGGCTGGGAGTAAGTGAATTTTCAGTAAGAAATGGTAACGATTAGTCATACTCAAGAAATTTGCACTGGTTTCAATTATTGCAGTTTATGAGTCTGCTATCTCCCTTGACAAGAACACAAAGAAGCTGAAAAGTAGGTTTCAAAAGGCAACCTCAAGGCTTAGGGAAGTGGTCAAGGTGACGGTACAGTCAGTTTTTAAATTCTCAATAGCTGTTCATTCTTAGATACAATTTGAAATTCTGATATTCATCACCATTTTGTCGTACCTACCCAGCCATAATTCATCTACTACTGGCAAATCTAAAAGGCCATATAGCATTAATGTTTGTATTTTAATACAATATCCTGAAAATTAACAAAAGGCCTTCAAGTAAATCACCTATATAAGTAACAAGCACTTCTCTGAAGAACAGAGTACTGAAAAATAATGTTACACATCGATCTGTTTTTTAATAAAATAACACATTTCTTATTTACTACTGCAACACATTTCTAGCTACAGAACATGATAGCATCTGCTGTGTGAGGATGTCCACCTGGCTCAATAAGCTGTAGAGCAGAACCTAATAAGGAAACAAAAATAAATGTATTTTCAGGGAGAAGGTGTCAGTTGCAGTAATTGAGCATCTCTCATCCTTAGGAACTACGTGTAGATAACAGAATAGAATGAAGACCAGTCTAGGCTGTTATCATGCAGTGTCTTCAATAGCTTTTCCTAAAACTGGGATGTTGGAGTAAAATACTTCAATCTAGCTAATTAGACAGATGTATGGCATCAAATGACTGGCCCAAGTCTCCTAAAGATAATATTTTAAATATATGTATAGACACTTAGGTTTAGGTTGTTGAGTCCACCCAGAAGGATGGAATTTAGCATGAGATTGTGGATGCCTAATTTAGTGTGTCTGCATGTAAAATACTGATACCCAACCAATGCGGTCAGTGGAAGGCAGACGTGTTTAGTTGACCTAGGATCCCTTTTCTCTATTCCCTTTTATATTTGAATAATTTTCTCTCTCTGCAGTGTGGCCTCTCTGGAGAGGTAGGAATTGTGGTCTTGAATCTTGTATGCCGAAGCAGAGGGCACACCTCGCAGGGGCTCTTTAGATGAGTGGTCTAACAGGAGGCTGTTTTGCAGACATGGTACAGATGCAAATTCATTTAGTCAAGGACTCATCACCACTCAGGACTAAAGGGGTAGCAATGGACAGAGGTGCTCGAAGTGCAGATCTGACTCAGGGGGCAAGCAGGGATTCAGTCTCTCTCTGGTAATTAGCATTTCTTTTGACAAGCTCTAGACAACTTCCCACTCAGCATGGTAGGAAACCAATACTCATCTCTCTATTGACTGCAGAAGAAGGGTAGGTGTTCTGACTCATCCTGGTAGCACAGACACATTTGTTTTAGATGTCCTGATGTCACACATGGGCATTTAAAGTTAGCAACAGCAAAATCATCTTTATTTTTGAAGGGTACCTAGCTTATTATAAGTATTTGCAGTCTCCTTCAAAGATCTTCCATTCTTCAAAGGCAATGGTAAAATACTCCATTCCAGCTACAGGCTTAAGACCTCAGCTAGTACAATCAAGTGAAAATCCACTTCTTGCCCTGATATGCCCTTACACCATCTAGTCTTGATTCTACTTTTCACTTATTTTGCTAAGGAGACAGGTTCCTCTCTGTGAAAAAGGCCTCCAGGCTGATGAAATTAAGGAAAGACAGATTCAGCAGACTGCTCCCCAAGCTAAACTGTTCCCACAAAGGATATTTTGCTGATACCATGGCAAACAGAAAGAACAATTGGTGGCATAAGAATAATAATGTTTACATGCTCTATTAAAATGACTTAGAGCAAGCTTTCCAAGACCTCCTCCCATGCTACTTCATTAGTTAAGGCAATTTGGAAATTCGTGAGTCTGTGTGAGTCTCGGGGCCATCTAAAGTGCCAGACGGTCAATGTCTGGAGAACAGGTTGTCATAGTAGTTCTCTAACCATAGGCAGAACAGTTCAGTGGAAAAGCAGCAGGACTGTTCAAAGACATCTGGAATCCCCTGGAGTCTATTAATTCCCTGGGAAGAATGCTGATAAATTGCTTGCAGGGAGAAAGAAAATATCTTAGTCTTTGAAGTGTCTGCTTTGTGTTAGGTATGAAATTTATTCCAGATACAGAGGGTAACAATGGTAACGATACTTTTGACATTATACATAAGAGTATAATGAGTCCAAAAATTTGGCACTCCAACCAGGGATAAGGCAAATGTGCTGCTGTTAAGGTCTATCATCGATGGAATACTGGTCAATCAATGCTTTGAGAAGTTTTTTTTCTTGTTCTTTATAATGGACTATATAAATATGCCTCTAGTTCAGGAATCTGTATAGTTTTCCTTGAAGCATAGCAATGTTCTCTGACAATACGTATCAAAGTTATTTGATAATACCTAGCATGATGCCACAGAAAGATACCTCTGCTTTTTGTTTTATAAAGCAGATTCACTCATTTGTAGCCCCTTTTAGAGAAACTATTTACTGCAACCTCCACGTATCAGTGGTCTTCAAAGTATTCCTGCAATCCCACTCGAGAGCTGGCTCTTCAGACGGATTGTGTTTGTATTCTGACATCTTCTTCACCAAAAAGCCTCTTTCAAGCCTTAAGCAGGCAAGCCTGGAGGTCACTGGAGGTCACTAAGAAAACTTGATCTCTCTCCCTCAGTTTTCTTGCCTCTTGGTCATATTTACAAAGCTAGCATTTCATCAGGCTCTCATTGCTTCCCAAATCCCATCCTATTACCTACGCCTCTTCTTCAGGGTGGTTTCTTGGTTGCTGCTATACCTCCCAGTTGCCTGCATAACTTCTGCAAGGCCATTTACTTTGGGAAGTTCTGCCAGAGATTTTTCAGCTTCTCTAACCTTATGCCTTATTGATACTTCCAACTCTGCCAGTTCTTTTTTGAATGCTTGAATTTCTACAGGAGTGTAAATTATTTAAGTTTCTAGTGCTCTGTTTCCCTACCAAAGGTGAATAAAAGCCAGACGCCTATCTTCTTTCAATCATTTAAAAAGATTTCATATATGATATATCATTAGGTTCTTACAAACGGTTCTTTTGACCTGTTTATGATACTAAATAATAATAATACTTTATTATTAATTATTATAATTGTTGTCTTTGGTCATTTGAGCTGCCTTTCTGTATATAAACTTGCAGTGTTAGATTTCATGCTTTAAAGTGAATGTTTAGTCCAGTCCACAGACCATTTCTAACCAGTCAGACAGAATTTTGGAGGTTTTTGTGTACAGTAAAACAGCAAAAAATTGTACTCAAAGACTGTTTAAGTAAGTGGACATACTGACATTTATTTAATTAACACCACATTAGGATATTCAAGCAGGGAAACTCTAGGCCTGTTAGTTTGCATTGGCAATGTTCACTCTACCGAGCAACAAATCGGCACTACTATTTGTTGGTGACTACTAAGGTCTACCAGGCACAGCACCTGGGATGACAAGACACATGTTTTATACAATGCTAGTCTCATTTCAGTGTTCTGTGGTGAATGGTTGCCCATCTACCCTACAACCCACGTCATGTCTCCCCCAAGAGTCTTCCTTTGCTCTCAGCCACATAAAAACTGCCACTGTTTGGAAGCAGACCTGGAAGATGCATTTACCCGACCTAAAGTCTTCTCCAGTATCCACCAAGTACAGGTGTAAACTTGGTGGAAAAACTAGTTTTATACAATAAAACCAAAATAAGCCCCAAACACAATCCTCCTATAAAGACAGTGAAAATAAGGACGATTCCTGTCTGGAAATAGGCCAAAAAGGAATGAACTTAAGAGAAGTCAGAAAAATCACATGCTGATACTGTACCTAGAACTTCTGTGTCATTGCAGACAGCAGCTTTCTAGATTCATAAAAACTTCTTGGTAAGTCACTCAAGCCAAATGATCTAATCACAAATAAAAACTTAGGTTTATACTTTCTGCTTAGGAAATATTGTGAAAGTTATTGGAATGGTAAAGGTAGGAAACACTCCATGTAAAGATGAGATATTGAGACATGCAAATAGGCCAGATCCTACCTGATTTATGTAAGGGAGGTGTAACATCTCTATTCTGACTCTCCCATATTCAATTCAGTGGAGTTCTCATTCCTTTTACCCACCTAAGCTGACTGTACCAGCAACATAAAAATCAAAATTAAGAACATTAGCAGTGCTTTCACATCCTTGAAGGATCCCACTGAGCAAGAGAACAGATGCATGGCCAGACATACTGAGTAGGAGCCCGGTGCCAGCCTGCTGTTAGGAATTACTAGCAATATACCATTTTTGGCATGGATCCTGGCAAAGCAGAAAACGAGAGCCCTTGTCCAGCCAACCATGAGTGCTTAGTCCTGTCATCCCTCTTTTCTGTGGTCTAAGAATTGCACCGTCTGCACACTCAGTGTCATTGAGAATGACTTTAACAAGCCACTCAGTTTCCTGGAGAAATAATAACGGTGATGTAACGCCCTGCACATTTTCTAAATTGCTGTTACACATTGCTAGTGCAAGTCCCCACTGAATCACTGCTTCTGAGAAGGTAAACACTTTATTTTACAACAGCACTGTTTTCATGTAACATCTGCTTCTTACTTGCAATGACTTCTTTGGATATTTGGTCACAAAGTTATAGCTGTGGGTGCAGCCAGATCAAAGCCATATGGGGATCACTTGTAAAAGCACGATTCTTTCAACAATTTTTAAATTGAATTAATCGGCAATCAATGGCAAAACATACTTTCTACTGAGATCAGTTATTTTAAAGAGAAGGAAGGTCTAGAGGTTAGGGCATGAGTTCAGACTTTAGGGGACACGAGTTCAACTCTCTATCCTTCATGTGGGACCTTGGAGGGCGTGCAAGTGGTGGGGAAGATTGATTTTCGTTATCTTAGCTCACTATCTGTGACACAGTGTAACAGTATTTTTTGATCTTCAGAGGGTATTATGGAAGTGAATGTATTTACAGTTAGAAGGAGCTCTCACATTGCTGCAATGAAAAATATCAGTATCAAGAGAAAGAGGATTTACTCACAAGGGGAAGGCTTACAAACACTTTGCACCTTCATGTGCTGAAGGACCCCATGATAACTGACTGTATCATGCAGGCGAACACGTAAATGTCTACTTGTGCCAAGCTTCTCTCTGCTTTTCTTAAATAACTTTTCATTGCAGTATCTTAAGCCTGAGAGCACTGGAAAAACACATGAGTCATATGATTGTTTAGTTAACTTCTTGTTAGTTGAATTCTATTGAAAACAAATAATAAACATTTTTAAGATCATGGATGGATGTTTATAAGTCAGTTTACCAAAATGAAGGCAACACTTTCAAACTTCATTGTTAAGCAGTGTTGCCTTATTATTATGCATACATATTTTTGTTTTAGTTTACAAAAGAATCAACAATAAGAGAAATATGATATATTCAAGTATGGTCTGAAAGCTACTTTTTATTCTGAGCCAAAAAAGTGTACAACCCACTCCATTATTTATTTAAAAAATATTATTTGCAGGTTTACAGCAATGGTAACAGAGACTCACACAGACATCCTTTGTCAGTCACATGTAAGAAAGATGACAAAAACTAGTTTATATTCAAAGGTACAGACTCTGTATATCTACCACTTGCAGATACTGGTAAAGAGTGACTGCAGTTCTGAACTTCGAACCAAGTAAATTAACAGTAACACTATAAATAAATAAATAAATAAATAAATAAATAAAAATATTGGATTCAAGAGAAAAAGATAGTAACTTAAAAACTAAACTTGTAAACCGACAGTCTGGAATAAATGTATCTCACAAGCTGCAAAGTTTGTCTGTGACAAGTGGACCATAAGTGTAATGCCAGGTAGACCACACCAGACTAGTTCTGTGTCTAGATAAGAAGTTGATCTGATTATGCTACTTGGTTCCCAGGAAAGAATCAAACCATTGGCTGTGACTCAACTTGGGAAATTATTATTGAGAATAGAGAAGGAAATTACTAGGATAAAGAGGCAAGGCCTCTCAAAAAAGGCAGATGATATTATAGTTGTGCTAAACCCCAAATTTTTGCTACAGGCCATCACTAGGTAAGTTCAAGGAGCAAACTCAGGACTAGATTTATTATACAGAGTACTTTAATTAATGAGCTGGTATAGAAAGTACATACATATGCATTTAATCTGTGGAAGAAAAAATGGTAAAGGCATTGTCTATTTGAAACAGAATCAGCAAGTGGCAGTGGATTAAGTGGATGGTTAGCTAGTTGGTCTCCAGGAGTGTTGGAGTAGAAACTGGAAGTTTTGGCAATGGAGCTGCCAGTGAGCATCACAGAGCTGCTCATTGCCTTGGCAATCTCTTTTCCAACTCCCTATCACTGGCAACACCCTCAGACATACTGCCTGCATTCCTGGTACTATGGGATTAGGAGGCAGTAATTTAAAATGGGACACATGCAGGCAAGGGCAATCAGAGGAAAGGAAAACCTGGTTTATAAAAGGAGACCAAAAGAGCTTGTCTTGGTCAGTCTGGCAAAACACAGGTGAACAAGGATATAATTGCTCTCTATAAATGTATCACGGAGTAAATGCCAGAGGCAAAAAAGAACATTCCAGCTGAAATTTAGAAACTGAACAAGTGGGGCCATAAATAACTTTAAACTGGAAATAAAATTATTCTAAGGTGTAGAAAAACATCACAGTCTTCAAAGACATTTTAGCAGGGAAGAAAGAAATACAGCTAGTTTGAAACCAGAACTTGTTTGCCCTATGAAAAGCTGCCTGAGATGAAGGGGATAGAAGAGGACTACGTTATAATGCAGGGGATCCCTTTTGTTTGTTCCCGTATAACTAGCTTTTACAAAGGCCTCAATTTAAGTAGGTTAATAATTCCTCTTTCATGCAGAACTTTTTTCTGTACTTTTATGGCATATCCAAACTCCTCTGGCTACTGCTATGAGTGATATCACAGAATCACGGAATCACAGAATCATTGTGGTTGGAAAAATCCTTTAAGATCATTGAGTCCAACGTTTAACCCAACTCTACCAAGTCCAGTGCTTAAACCATGTCCCTAAGAATCACATTTATACATCTTTAAACAACTCCAGTGATGGTGTGCAAACTGGAGCATAGGAGGTTCCATGTACATAGCAGAAAAAACTTTTTTACTGTGAGAGTGACAGAGCACTGGAACAGGCTGCCCAGAGAGGTTGTGGAGTCTCCTTCACTGGAGACATTCAAAACCCACCTGGACAAGTTCCTGTGTGATGTGCTCTAGGTGACCCTGCCTGGCAGGGGGGTTGGACTAGATGATCTTTCGAGGTCCCTTCCAACCCCTAGGATTCTGTGATTCTGTGATTCAACCACCTCCCTGGGCAGCCTATTACAGTGTTTTATAACCCTTTCAGTGAGAAAGTTTCTTCTAATATCTAATCTAAACCTCCTCTGGCACAATTTGAGCCCATTTCATCTTGCCCTGAGTCCATTTCCTCTTGTCTTGATCCAATATACTCAGCCAGGGCTTCCTATTGCTCCAAATGCAGCTACAGACATGCTCTCATAATACTCAGCCCTAGCAGCAAAACACCACATCATAGGGACTTCTTGTGAGAGAGATCTCAAAGCAGCTTCTAATATTCCGAATTGGTATCTGACCCCTGTGATTTCCTAGGTAGACTCCATGCTTTACATAACAACACCTCCCTCCCTGATTCAGATCACTAAGTATTTGCAAATGCAATGAAGACACATGTGGCTGGCTTAATGGCCTGACTTTTGCAATGTTCGGTCATATGGAAGGTTTGGCTCTGTCTGCTGCAATGGTTATGTGCAAAATGTGAAGAAGACAGCTCTTATGCTCCAGAAGTGAAGGAGGGCAATGCACAATGCATTTAATTTCCAGAGTGCATTTCGGTTGTGGGTTTTTTTGAGATTTTGGATGAGGAAAATGGCAGTTCCATTTACACTGTGAACCACTAAGAAGAATGACTCAGGATATTAAGTTGAGAAAACAAAGAGAATTTCAACAGTTACCTGTATCAAGGACATAATGTGAAAAAGAATATACAAGCTCCTCCCAACACACTATCATGGTTTAACATCCTCACAGGAAACAGTACAATGGTTTCAGTATATTTCAGAAAATTCAACATGTAGATTAACTGAGTAATTTGCAACTGCTTTATAAAATCATAAGGCAGAACATATCATGGTAAATAAAGTTCTCTTAAGATGTGTAAGCAAAACAGCTTGCAGAGTATGCAGTTTACTGCACCTAGGACAAGAAAAACACTACATCATATTTTAGATTCAGATATATTCAAATGTAAGAATATATGACTAAAGAATTTGTGTCCAGGAAATCTCTACATTCTTTATTACAAAATTAAGTAACATACAGCAAAAAGAATGTGTGGAAAGCCACAGACAGCACTGAGTTGAGTTTAATATACACAGACACAGAGATTGCAGAACAGAAGCCTAAGGATGGGCTTTAATTTGTTGAGTTATGACATGAAACAGAATACATTTAAAAAAAATTAACAATGTCATAGTCAATTGAACTGTTCTGACATTTATTTTGGCTTCCAGCAACATCTGCTGGCATTTGGTCAGTCCTTCTGGTACAGTAAACCTGGGCAGATTTCAGAAAAAAAAAATATCAAAAAAACAAAACAACAAAAGAAAACACAGACCAAGGAACAGGTTTTCTTGACAACCTCTGAATTGGAAAACTCAGTTAATAAGGAAACTGGATTGATTTGGATTATGCTAGACAAGGCCATATCCTGGCTTGGTAAATAATAAGAATACCCACAACACTGGTGTACTGAAAATGAATGGGGATACCTAAGTAGGATATCCAGTTTAAATAAACAACAAACAGGATTTACATACTTTTTGCAAGTGCCTCTCAACTGAGTTAATTACAGGAATCAGCATCTCTACAGTCATCCAGAACAAATGCAAGGCTTTTGTTTGCACTTTAAAGTCCTCAGGATTATGCAGGCTGTTTCAACTTCACAGACATAACAATAGCACTTGTCAGGGCTTTGAACACCCTCCCACAGTGTTACCCAATCCACACCCTCACATCTGAATTGCCTGTCACACTGTGCAGGATGGTGAGAATCCCAGGAACAGACATATGCTACGTATGGGTAGGGTTCTCTTACAAAGACCTCATACTGTAAATTTAAGATGTTGGAAAGGAGAGCCAGAGAAGGTCTGAAGTATTCCTGCCCTTTTTGGGGAATTTATATTCCTATACATATATATAAGCAATTACTGCAGCTGATGTGCACAGGGCAAGGTTGACTTTTGCCTTAACACACTACAGCCCTTCTCATACTCTTTTCTTTTTTTTCAGTTACTGAAGCTTTTCTGATACTTTCACACTGAGTACTTGACCAAAGAGACTACAGTGGCAAATGGCTTGTAAGAACAACAGGGAAATTTCCATAATAAGCTCCATTTACTGCAAATAGGGGCTGAAATTGTGGCTTGGGGTAAAAAACTGAAAAGCAATGGAAAAAAATGCATTACAAGCTAAAAGAGCTTCTCTCCAAAATTGTCGAAGTGGAGAGTCCCTGCCCTAAACTGCTCCTAGTAGAAAAGGGTTGGTTTTCCCTTTGGTGTGCTAATGGAAGGAGTTGTTGCCTCCACTGCCCCACAGGGAAGAAAACAGGATAATCAACTAAGGATTGCCCTGGGAAGTTGGGAGTTCTTGCTAATTTCTTCTCAGATGCTCCACGGTATGTTCTGTGGAATAACTGTAATTTTTCTCCACACCACATATAACATCACCTGCCCTAAGCAGTAGTCAAACCATGATAGATCTGTACTGAGCATCAGCAAGGCCTACCATTTCCCTACTACTTTTAGAAATTAGGGTTATGATTTTCAACTAGGAGCATAAATTATCAAATAAACTAACCAAGATACTGGCTTCTACTTAAGCCAGATTTCATTTCAGTGTCTTGTAAAAAATTCCCAAACTACATAAATTGCAGAGCACTCAGGGCATGAGACACTCTTCTGGGGTCTCTCACTTACCAATAGTTTCAATATTGCAGGGTCAGCTCAGTTTAATTTCTTTCTCAGAGGCTAAATGCACAGATTCACTTACGTCCAAGTGTCAGGGTTCACAGTCCAAAAGCCATTATTGAGGCTACTTTGCCAGGGCAGGCTTTTTAAAGAGTCAAATATCAAGGGTTTAAAAAAGAAGCCCCAAACACCCAAACCTGTCTCTGTCAAGACCTCCATAAACTAACCTTAGCAGAGCTCCACCTCTCAGCCTGAGGGCTGCCAAACAAGACACTAGGAGCTAATCCTTAACTGAATTTAATCCGCACTAGAGAAGGTTTGTTGATTTAGCTAGAAAGGTAGAGCAATGCTGACAGATCAGTCCTAAAGAAGGCATAGCTAAAAGCAGGAAAAAAAGCCTACAACAGCATACTCCATAGGAGTTGGTGAGCAAAGTAGACTCTATTATAGCAAGCTCAATAGTTTCTGTTTGTTACTCTTGAAGCATCAAGATACATTATTAACTGCTCTGGAAGAAGAATGACTACTTTTGCAGTTATTATGGATCCCAGGGATTAAAGCACCCTGATAAAGTTTGCTGATGACACCAAGATGAGTGGAGAGGCTGACACTCCAGAAGGGAGAGCCACTCTTCAGGATGACCTGGACAGACTGGAGGAGTGGGCTAGCAGGGACCTTATGAAGTTCAGTGGGGAGAAGTGTCAGGTCTTGCACCTGGGAACACATAACCCAGGAGCACAGTTCAGACTGGGATCCACCTGGCTGGAGAGCAGCCCTGTGGAAAGGAACCTGGGGGCCTTGGTGGGTAAGAGGCTCATCATGAGTGAAGAGTGAGCTGCAGTGGCAAAGAAACCAACAGGATGCTGGGCTGCATCAACAAGGGCATCAGCAGCACAGATAGAGAAGTCATCATCCTGCTCTACTCAGCGCTTGTCAGACCACATGTGGAGTATTGCATTCAGTTCTGGTCCCCACTCTACAAAAAGGATGAGGACAGGCTGGAGAGGGCCCAGAGAAGGGCCACGAGGATGATCAGAGGGCTGGAGGACCTGACAAATGAGGAGAGGCTGAGAGAACTGGGCTTGTTCAGCCTTGAGAAGAGAAGGCTTCAGGGAGACCTTATGACCATGTTCCAGTAGATAAAGGGTGGCTACCAAGAAGATGGAGACTCCCTGTTTACAAGGAATCACATGGAAAAGACAAGGGGTAATGGGCACAAGTTGCTCCTGGGGAGATTCCCATTGGACACAAGAGGTAAATTTTTCACCATGAGGACATTGGAATAGTCTCCCAAGGGAAGTGGTAGATTCTCTCACATTGGACAGTTTTAAGTCTCAGCTTGAGAGGGTGCTGAGCCATCTCATATAAACTATAGTATTACCTAAAAAGGTTACACCAGGTAATCCTTGAGGTCCCTTCCAACCTGACATTCTATGATTCTGTGATAAAGTGAATACTTTCTCACAAACTATTAACTTGGCTGTTCTCTGGGATTGGAAACTCACAGGATGGACTTGAGCAGGTCCCAGACACAACCTCCACACCCAACCCTCCTTCATTCTTGTATAATGGTCAATCTGTTTCTAAAATGGGTTATTCATGTACAACAGCTATTTTAACACTCTCACAGGGACTGCACATTCACAGGGAGAATGGTTTCTCATTTTAAGGGCCACAGCTAATACTAGAGCAAAAAGTAGTAAAGAAAATGTCACAAAAATTAGCAGAAGATTAAAAAACATGGGTTAATTAGCTGACACATGCTAATCATCTTATGAAATACCTTTGTCTTTTGTTCAATTTGAGGGATGGATACTATTTTAACAGCACTTTCATGAGCCTCAAAATGAAGCAATCTGAAAAGCATAAATCTAATAAATGAGCTTTTTAATAATCTAGTCTCACTGGAAACATTGTAGACAGTAGAAATCTATTTCTAAAAAATCAGGTCATTGCTCTAATAAAATATGACATAGACATAAAAGCATTCCTAGACAACCTGTGTTTAATGAAGAACAATTTCACACCTCCAAAAGATTATACTACATAGAATTAATGCCTTTGAACCATGCTATTTTCAAATGAAATTTAAATGACGCATCTTTTGAGGTACAGACATGGATCTGTTTTATATGAACGTAGAGTAAGGACCACTTTCCTGCATTTCTAGACTAACTTGCAGCATTCAGCTTTGATCTTTGTTGGTGTCAAGATGGAACAATTCCTGGCTTTAGATACCAGAGGCATTTTACTCTCAGTGAGTCACAGCGTCTCAGATGTGCTGCAGGGGAAAACAATGAAAGAAATGTGATACTTTCGCTTCTATGGGAAGGGGAGGGCACTTTCAGCAACAAGATTTTTCTCCAAGAATGTAGGGCAAGGAGCTGGGGGAGAGGAACACTTTTTTTGCCTGAGCATCTGATTGGGACTTCAATTCTGGGTGGGTCAAGGGAAGACAGCTCTTCCTCAGCTGTAATGCAGCTCTAAATGCATAAATGCTATACTAAGCAAACCAGATTGTAGTCTAGACTTCAGCAGTTAGGGCAAAATTGTGACTGCAGGAAGGACTGCAGGTTCCCTGCTGAAATAAATGGGGGAACAGAAGCTGAGACTGAGCAAGTCTATCATTCTGACCCTTAAATCATCAACTGACAGACTATTCTGCATAAAGCAGATGGTGGTTGCAACAGATCACATCTCTTGGGGGCAGAGTGAAAGCAAAAAGAGATAACCAAATCAGAGAAAAAACTGAGAATGTGCTATGTCTTGCACTACTCCTTGTAGTTACTGTGTGAGTTAGTGGGTGACCTCTGTTTTACAAGTGGGACATCAAAGTATGTAAAGCCAGATGCTATTTAAGAGCTGAGAAATTCCCTTACTTTTTACTATAAAAGGACTGGCACACATATTTTATGAAGGATTTCAAATTAGTCATAAGGAAAAAAAAAAAAAAGCCTTCAACATTAGTCCTCTACTGCAAACACCTCAGTTTAAATGTCTCAAATTAGGTTTTGCTGGAAAAAAGATACTGGCACACTCATAACCCAACATACTTTCCATTATAAACTCATTTCTAATGTAAACTTTGAACATACAAGCTATAAATAGCACCTTGACTCCAACACAGGCTTTCATTGTGTGCTCTGAATTCAGAAACAATATTTAGACTTTAGCTGATTTCTTTCTTTATAATTATTCATCACTTTTACAATTTATTTACTATTTGTGTACCTTTTAATACAATTTTGCAAGAAAGTTTTAAAATAATATTATTCAGACAGGACATAAAAGATGTGTTTGCAGTGAGAAGTCTCACATTTTCTGCTCAGTGAGCAATACAGTGCAGTTCCTTGCTGTGCCATGGCACATCAAGCAGCAAATCCTAGGAAGAAAAGAGCACCCAGGACTAAGGATTGGTGTCTTTCATATCCAATCTCTCTGAGCTCACTTCAACATTTTGTGGCTTTGTTAGTCTATTGTGATTTTATCCAAAATATTTTTCTAAACCTTTTTTCAGAAGCCTTCTTTCCATTCACAACAAAATTTAAATGTTTTCCAATGTGCTTCCAGGTCTGTGTTCACCCCCAGCTTAAAAATTCTCCTTCCTCATGTTTACTTGGTTAGAAAATACGACAATAAAATCTAATTACCTAGCATTCCCTAGGACATCTAGAAATAGATCCTCTGGATATTCTAAAACACCTAGGATCATGCTGCAACCTGGAAAAAATAAATACCAATGAAAAAACAACTAACCAAACAAAAAACCTAAGGTAAACCTTTCCAAAACATATGAAAGTATTTGAGACTGCTGGGTTTTAATGTTCTACAAGGATAAAGGATAATATTTTACAAGGCTATCTGTGTAAGCACAGCTTGCATTTTGCTGGTCATCAGAAGAAAGGAAAAGTGATCTAACTTTTTGGGCCTGGCAAAACACAGTAGCAGATACTGTCAAAGATAAATATTGCTTATATTTTAGCATGCAAGAGGAGTGTTTAAAATTTTTTTTCTCTACTTCTTGGTCACTGAAACAAAGGTTAGTAATTTCACAAGAGACATTCACAACTTACTGTAGTGATATGCTGTAAATTCATTTAACATTTTCAGCAGTGCAAGCCATCTGAGGCAATAACCTGACCTGAAAATGTTTTCTGGCAAACTGTTCCTCGCTGGTCTGTCACCTGAGCCTCATGGTGACTCTGTAGAGCATCTCTGAGCAGTGGACAGGATGTAGTCATTGTATAGACACTGTAAATGGAGTTTATCACCATGTGTATATATTGGCATATTTAAGATTCCCCATATAATGGAGATACACAACCACGAAGCCATAAGATTTCTCTTTGCTTCAAAACTACTACATGTGTTTCAGTACATAAGCTTTTATTTTAAAATAATTAATAAATATTTTTTACTTCATCTCCACTCTTAGCAAATGACTTAATGCTAGTTGCCATCTTTGTAATGTAATTAAAGATGTAGGGATGAAAAGTGATATGTAAGAACTAAGTATTATTTTAATGGTTCTGAAGAAAACCTTCTGAATATGAGTCAACCACTAAGTCAACCACTGCAAGCAGGTCAATGGGCACATAGAGACTGCTGAGAGACACTGGGCTTCTGCCACATGGCGACGGTGTGTATCACATGAACCCACAATGGGAAAGGATTAGACATCACACTTCTTAAAGCATATTTTACCACTCTTTACCCAAGTTCATTCTTCCTTTCCTGAAACTCCAAGGTCATAAATGGCCTGTCTCACATGCTAGAATCTTGAATACCCTAAATCCTCTAAAATCCTTGATACCTTCTGATGCGATAAATACTCAGCCTAAAATGTGAGTGTGGTGTATGGAAACCAGTTTTAATAAGGAAATATCATGGAAGTGCACTTGTATGCAAATGGGTGCCCTGGCCCAATACTCCTTATGAAATAAATAGGCACAAGATGTGCTGCACTGACTGGGCTGAATAAGATAAATAGGGGGAGATTTGACACGGGTAATGTGAGATGCATTTCTAATGCTGTGCTTTAAAAGTCAAGCCTCTTTGATATGTATGCTATCAAAGGTGGCTCAGGGCAGCTTGTGTGAAAAGGCAGTTGCTAGAACTGTTGGAATAGTCATGGTCTCACCGTGTTGTTTGCCTGTGCCAGAACCCAAGAGAAAGGCTGATGCTGTCTCCACTTTAGAGAGTAAGTGGAACAGTGGATGTTCCTGCAGTGAGAAGGGCAGCTGCAGGGGTAGCAGTTGTTCTCTCAATTACTGCTTTCCATCCACGAGCTGGAGGTGAGGTCTTCATACCTCCCTCCTTCTGCTCTTTCTTCTAGTTCTGTCTGTCTCCCATCCTTTTCTGCTTGACAAAGAAAAGATCTGAAAAGTCCTCCTTGGAATAACAAAACTCAGTGTCTCCTTTGTGGTGGTAAATCTTTATGACAGATGTCAGGAACCCAAACATGAACATTATTTTGTGACATCCTTATCAAACACATACCCACATAAATATGATCAGGAAAATCAGCAAAGTAAGCATTGACATGCTGGCTGAGGTCAACCCAAGGGTCTGGACATGTGTTAGTTGGTCAAGCTGATGGTATCGTTTGCCAAATAGGTTTTGTAAAGGGAACACTGCTTGACAGAAGACTGATGGCAGAGTCCTGCCAAATGCTAGTGCTCAGTGTGAGGTTTCCAGCCTGTCATTGCCTAAGAAGTGGCATGGCTAGATGAGGACCTACCAGTGCAACGGGAAGATTGGCTTTCCAAGTTTAGCTTTCTCAAACTTGAATTAGTTACCTTACAATGCCTCAACAGAGAGATCACATACTCTTTGATAACTGAATCCTTCCTTCAGCACTTGGAGGAATAAAACCTTTGTAACAGTAGCAAACCATCTAGCCCAAAGAGCTAGGACAGCATACAAGACATGCTGACATGGAAGATGATGCTGTTGGCCAGTATACTAAATAATTTTATCTGCTTTGAATATCCAGTAAGAAATACCTAAAAACATTCCCATTAAGTATATAAATTTATAAATTAAAAATTTCAGAAGCTGAATGTATTTTAAAGGGATCATTTAGTCAGAAAGTCAACAGGAATATTATTGGCCTCTTAGTTAATGAGCCAGAAGACACTAGCATATGCAATCTTTACTGTAATTATTTAACGTTTTTTATGCTGTTGTGTTAACCTTTGAAAAAAAACACACAAAAACTAAACCAAAACAACTGAAAGTTACATGACTATTTTCAACAAAGCATGAGCCTGAATTGCCTTTTTTTTGTCCTCTTCATGTAAATTAATAACCTCATTGCTCAAAGCATTTTGACTGGATTCTTCTCTTCTACTCATACAAAACACCATAAGGTGAATAATTTGAGTTCCTTTGCATTGAAAAATACACACAAACTTTGATATATAATTTCTATTACTATATAGATTTTTTCAGTAGTAACTTTGATCGCTATATGCATATAGATATAAGTGATAAGCTGTATGAATTTTTTGTAGGTTTTTTGTTGTTGCTTCCACATCTTCCCTGAGTAGTTTGTTGCAGTATTTCTAGGAAAAAATGGAAAAGTTTCTGGGGCAGACAGTGACTTTTTAAAAAACTGTACAACTCCCAGTACTCTCAGGCTATCCAAATTCTTTTCTTTACCTACATTCCCATTTTCATCTTCTTACTTTCTTGTAGTCTTTAACATGCAGGCATTTTTTCTTTATTTGGAATAATGACTATTTGAAGTACTATAGAAGATAACAGCCCCAAGCAATATAAGTGCTGAGAACTATTCTACCTTCTAGGGGAACTTTTTTGGGGCTCAGTGACTAGCTTGCTGTGATTCAGTGTTGCACAAAAGTTCATAAACCCCTTTGGAACCATGATTTTAGCATAAAAACAATGAAGTAGAATAAACTGGGCAATGGCAGATGATACAGATATTCTCTTCATGCAGCTCCTATGGATTTCCTTCATTTATAAACTCTCCCAAAGCCATTGGAGATGGTCAGGATCAGATTAGCTTGCATGAAGGCAGATATGCACTTTCTGGTATAGTGTCACAAGAAGAAATGTATATGGCACTGAGCTGGGGGAAAGAATATGCCTTGCTGGACTGAACTGGTTGCACAGCCACATTTTATACATGGCTCTATGCCACTACCAGATAAACTGATGAGGTTGCCTACATGAGTATCTGTATCTTCATACCATCACTGTGAAGAGGGGAAGTTTTATCATCCCATTTTTATAGGTGGAGGAAGGAAGGACTAAGAGCTCCCAATTTGTTCAAGGTCATGCAGAGATTTAAGTCTGAGCAGTGAACTGAAACTATGCCTCTCAAGAAACAGTAATATATCTTGCCTTAACTACTCAGTAATACTTTTTCTTTATCACAAGTAATGCATAATTAAAAGATAAAAATATCTGTTTTTAAATGCCTGAATCTCAAACTGATATTATGTTACATTCTCCCTACTAGTAGAGCAACTACTGTTCTTCCCTTCAAACAGCAAGGAGTTAAGATGGCAATAATAATTCCCTGTAAGTCCTTTGTGGGCACTCCATTATGCACCAAGAAATACTCAGTCTCAGTGGCAGGAAGATACAAGATGGTCTTTTTGCAATACAGTTGCCTGACTTGTAATCATACTAGAATTCCTGCAGCAGTGACACGATAAACTGTATTAGAAGGACAAGCAGGCATTAAGTTATCCTTAACAGTCTATTTTGTCCCCGTGGAACGTTGGCTATCCTTTACTGTGATTTTATTTCAGAAGGAGGAAAGCAAAGGTCAGCATCATAGGCAAATCTGTTGGCTCATTCCTCACGGTACAAGCAATACACTATACGGAACACATTTGAAGTCATTTTGAGATGAAAGATAACATTTCAAAAGGCTCTTCTAGCACTGAATCAACCATGAAGTAGCCATAGCTTCCTGAGTCAATCTAAAGATGTTGATCAGTTTAGTGCTGGAGAATCACATTAAAGGTCAAAGCCAAGAGCAATTAAGGGATGCATGATAGAAAACTGAAGAGTCAATTGGGAAACATAGTGTAAATGAGCCTCATATTTTCTGTACATTGGTTTTTTTTTGCTTCCTTCTCTAGCTTCAACTAAACACAGTTTTAAGAGAGCTGTTCAACATCTGACAGCAGTAGTGGTAACTACTAAGCAGGGAAGGGGGAAGCTTCCTCCTCACACCTCTCTATTCTTGTTTGAGGAAATGCAAACTGGCAATTTTGATACTTTTTACTCTTTCTTTCCCACTGCTTTTGCTCTTATTTTTTCCTTGAATAGCATTGGAAAACACTCATAGAGTGGAGGTTTGGCATAATTTTGTCTTTCTTTATTCTTATGCTTTTGTATATCTAAGCAGCCAAGAAAGAACCTATAGCCCTTTCTAGCTAAACTCAATGATTCCCTTTCTCTTTAGTACTGTGAGTCTAGATGATACATGAGCAAACATGAATTTGACTGAAGGAGACAAAGAATCAAAGATTAGCTGAGACTGAAAGAGGCCTCTGGAGACATTTAGTCCAACCTGCCTGCTCACAGCAGGGTCAGATAGAGCAGGTTGGTTGTTCAGGTCTGTGTCCCGTTGGGTTTGGACCATCTCCAAGAACGGAGATGCTTCCTCCAAGGGTAACCTGTCCCAGTGTTCAATCACCCTCACAGTATTCTCTTATGTTGAAAGAAGCTTTTCTGGTATCTCTGTGTGAGCCCCTTGCCTCCCGTTCCCATCCTTGTGTGCCACTGAGATAAGGATGTCTCTTTCTGTCTCACTGAACCCAGTGATACAGAGAAATGCTAGACAAAATTATGTGATTAGGATTCTCTAATTTACTTCTGCAGTTCACATATTCAAGTTTTCTACTGTAAGCACAAAGGCCAAGAAGACTTTTCTTAGTGGGAGTCAAAACTCTTATCTAATATTATGACTTTAAAACCGAGGACTTAATAAAACAAACCCACAAAATGTTATGAGAATTGCAAGAGTAGACTGTTATGCTTTCTAGGCCATCTGCCATATTTAAGCTTCCATGACAGAGAAATATGTAGGAAATTCTCTTTGAGGTAAGCCTACATGTATTTCCTTTGTGCTATGTTGTCCCTACTGAAGTCTGGGAAGAGTTTATGGACCTACAGAGAACCAGAATTGCCTTTTACGTTTTTTTTTAGATCTACAAGATTTCCTAAAATGACAATACTCACCCTAAAAACATGGGAATAAAAAGTTACAGCTGTTGACCATCAGACTATTTAATTTGTCCTTTTGTTCATATTTATTTGCACATTGCGAAGTAACTGAACTTGCAAATCTTTAATTGCAAAATAAAAGGCCTATTCTTGCTTCTGGTTTTCCTCCAGACTACAAAGACTATCTATAAATTTCCCTGAAGTAGACACAATAGGACTTTGACTCCATTGCCAAAAGAGCCATTGCTCATAGGTGGCATTTCTCTGGACTTACAAGACAGAAAGCCAAAACTATTGAACAGAGGTCCTGGTTTTCTAATGACTCTGGGTCCCAGCTTAGCACATATTCAAGCCTGATGTAAGATATATGCTAAATTGGCCATTTGCTGTCAAAGGAACCCAAAGACAGTGTGTTTCCACATGGGAGACCCCCATCTCCCTCTCTTTATTTGTCAGGGTGTGCTCTTACCCTCCGACATGTGGTCTCCATTATTACACTACATCCATAACATTCCATTTAACTTTTATGTGAGAAACTCAATATAAACTGGACAGTTGGTACTAATATATACTTTAAAAAGCATAAAACTTGTAAATCATCATTGCCTGGCAGTTTCTGGAATAATTAAAAAATAATAATAAAACGAATCAATAAATATCATTGTCTGCAGAAGAAGGGTTGCTGTCTGAAATGAGTATTTTGCACACTGCAAGTCATAGAAATATAGATTTGCTGAAATTCATAATCAGTCAGAAATAAAGAGTCACATTTCTCCAATATAATGTCAGGAGGAGGCTGAAGTCCAAACAAATTGCAGCAACTCAGTAATAGTGTAGGTTTGAACCAACATTCCTCAGATGAAATAACAGAATCTGCATCAATCACCAGATGCACTAAAAATGGGTCACCCACACAATATGACTTGCCAGTATCTATGTCTCCTGGCCTTATAATAAATGTTTGTGTTTTCTCTGGATGCTTACAGTATTTTCCATAAATGTGGTAGCTTTACTTTTCTGATAGACAACCATTATTCCTTGGCAATGTTTTATTCAAGTGACATTATCTCATAATTCTCTGCAGATTTTCTGCTGCTTGATACTTCTTGAAAAACATGCTTCTTTAGTCTCAGATCCAAAGTACATTATTAAAAATAAGTAATTCTCAAGCTCCATATAGTCAGATGAGATTTGAAGCCAGATTGGACTCAACTGTGTCTGCAAAGATCATGTATTTGAATTACTGCGTTCAAGAGCAAAGCCTTATCTTCATGAGCCACAACCTGCAAAAACTCATTAATCTCTTTAGATTTTTGTTAAATACTCTTCTGCTTGTTTTGATGCTGAGGCAAGTAATAATTTTCAAAAGTATTTATCCCAAACAAAACTATCCAGTTCAGTAGAATTGTAGAAAAGTTGTTCAATGGTGAACCAAAAGGAATCACCACCCTCATGCTTCTATCCATTTTGTCTGATGTGGTACTGAAAATTGAAACAATGGGATATCACAGGTCTTCCAGGCAACTTATGCCTGAGCTTTCTCATCTTTAAAAAAAATCTCTTTCTCCAGTCTTTCTTCCTGCAATATGCACCAAATAGTTCTCTTTTTCTCTGCTTCAGATATATGAAAAGTGGATTATTTACTTCTGTAGCAAATTTTTATGATTTAGAGACTATCATTGTACCTGTCCTTTAGTGTATTAATCTTTAGGCTAGGCTACGTTAGGTTCTTCAGTTGGTTCTTCCAACTCATGCTTCTTAAACTACCACTTTTATTATTTTGCTTATGACTTCTGTTAGCTGGTCTACAGAGCTCTCAAAATGCAGTACCTGGCACCAGGCACATCCAAGCTCAAAGGAGATCTTAAACCTTACTTACCTTTGTATGTTGTTTTCCTTCTGCCTCAGTTTACAACATTCTATTTGTTGAGAAGATTTTTTTTTTTCCATTTTTTCCCCTCCAGTTATGCAAGAACAATTTAACTTCAAGGCATATCTTCCAAAATAAAGCAATCTCTCCCTATTTCGTGTTGTCTAAAAATTTAGGCATATTTTCTATTCCGTTATCCCAGTTACTAATGAATATATTGAAGAGTACAAAAGGTAACTAGCCCTGAATAAATCCTATTAGATATGTGCTTCTGTTTTCCCAGTGAGCTATTGGTTTCCTAACCAGTTTTGAAAACGTGTCACACTACTTTTATCAAGACAGTATCTTCCTAGCTTGCTTATGAAGATGTTACACATGCCACTATCATTCTCCCATCCTACTGGGGAATGCCCTACTGGATTTGAAATTTTTTTCTTAATGTCTGATTTATCAGAGTGGAACATACATACAAATGCAGATGCAATCAGATATGGAGGTTGCTTTGGCAAGATGTATTAGTTGCATGCTTCTCTGAGCCTGCTCACGGGGGAAAACAGAATGAAATGCCTGGAAACTAAATGCAACAACCCATTCACTGGCTAAAAGTCCAGATGTTGGTACTAAATAGAACCACTCAGATACATCTACTAATATTTTATTATTCTTTTGATCTACTCTGAGAGATTCTTTGTTAAAAATTGCATTCAGGATCGTACTGGATTTCCCAGGATATATCCTTGCTTAACTGCACAGCACTTCTGGCTCCCCTACAGACATTTCACATTCTACTTCTACCTGCTCTTTTCTTCTTTTTACATTTTATGTCGTCAGAATGAGACCAGTATGTCACACATTTGGAGCACAACTGGTTTTCTCTGGCACATGTTTTACAGGCTCAAAGGAGCTGTGCTGAAGTGCACAGAAACCCCTCAGCAGCCAAGTGCTTCTATCTGTCTCCTACTATATGCTCCCTTATGCATGGGGTGTAAGGGACCAGGTCACTCAAACTCACACAGGGAGCAACCACGTCACTGTGCCAGATCAGGCACCAGACACTGGATAAAGAATATGGTGCCTCTTACCCTGGCACTGAAATCTGTTGATAACCTATTTCTTTAGCAAAAGCTAAAGAATCTATTGACTTCTGTGTCTTTTCTCATTTGCAGTAACATTTGAGAGAACATATGTGGCATACAATGTGGCCAGATTATAATCTGGTTCACCAAGCCTTTTAATCAGTATTTAAGACTAAAAAAATAGTAGTGTGTAATTATCAATAGTAACAGCTGAATTTCCAGTCTTTCTATTAATTGTTTCAGCTGTGCAAAATCTGGAAAACGTTTGAGAGATTGTCTTTACTGTCTCCCATTGGCTCTTGCATCACAGAAATGACCATTAAGTCCCTTAAGTACATCAAAACAGCATGATATGATAATATGTGACCAGACACACAGCCACATGCACAGTCACTGCATTAATGCAGTTTTTATAATAATTTAGGTTGGAAAAAACCTTAAAGATCACTGAGTCCAACCATAGTTTATTTCTGTACACCAATGAGAATGTGTTCTAATCAAACCAATCAAAGAATAAATACAGGCACATTTGAACAAAACAAAACAAAACAAAACAACAAACAAAAACCAAACAAAAAATCTGCCTGCTTGTTCGGCTTGCTAATAAAAGTTGAATCACAGTTTGTACACCTATTTTAAATCTATATAAGCAAAATTATTAAAGAATCAATTTGCAAGTACTCAGTAAAACGACATTTTCCTTCAGACATTTGGAAATCCTGAAGCACAGGTTATCTGAAAGTAACAATATGCTCACTAATATTTCAGGTTATGTATTAAATTAAAATCGCTGCACTTCACTACTGCTCATACAGCTTCCTGGGTGTTAGAAAATGGGAGCACATCACTGTAGGCAATAAGCAACGCCTATCAGAAGGTGGCAGCACCACTATGGTCTCCTGTAGCTGCAACACACAACACTGCAATTTCAGTAAAAGAAATATTGCACCTACTGTAACATTATTTTTCTACGATGTGGTTCTTATAAATCTCTTGGCTGGGCCCAACACTATAATGTTTTCAAAGCTATTACAGAACAGGAATATTTGCGATGTGCTTTTCCCATTTCTAGGAAGTATTTTTGTGTGTGGCTCAGGGTTGGGTTTCTCTTTTGCTTGAAAATATATTTCTGGAAAAAACAACCACTGCACAGATGTTTTGGGGGGTAGCATGTATTTTCTCAAGTATTAATAAATAGATGAGTCGTTATTCAGTTGCAGTTTGAGAGTTTGGGAAGTTATTCTAGCCTTTTTTTTTCCCCCTACATTAAACACCTACTTCTTCTCCACAGGGATTCCAAAGGTGCAGGTCCTGATTAATCCACTCTTTGGAAACATGCACAGTTTTACTTAACACTTTATTGACATTTCTGAGGTTAAGGGCTTTATGTACTGCTTTTTGATCAGCCATGTATGGTACTACAGATGCCATTCGGCAAATAGATGAATAGTTTTATTCACTGAGCCCTGCCTGAGTTTCTATTGATTTCACTGACTTACTATGTAAATAAAGTCACTTATATGTTGTTTTACTGGATCAGAATCTCACAGCACAGTGGTATTGCACCATGCCTTTTGTGTGTAACATCTTCCAACACACGAGTGCCAAGCAGTGATAGCCACTAACTAGTGGAACAATGAATCACCAGTTTTAAGACAATGGAGAGTAATAGCCTGTATGCTCAAAACTACAAATCAACATTTTTTAACAGCCTGCCATTTTACACAGCCAGTTTTCAATAGATGCACACAGACTGCCTCTTCTCTATCTATATAGGCATTGCTGTAGGAAAGGAATTCTGAGTGTAATGTTAATCACAATAGATGTCAGTAAACCTCATGGCATAATGCACTAATACTTACAGTTTAGATTATGAGATGCCAGGTACCATGACATAAGCAGTGTAAATTAATATAATGTGACATGCAAAATAGACTCCAAACAAACCCATACTTCACACATCCACTTCCAAAAGTACAGACCAAAAGTAATCAAACCCAAATTTGAACTACCTCTAAATATCTTTTCTTTCTTTTTCTCCTAGAGTAGTTTGAAACCTTTGTTTTCTACTACTTAAATTTCTGCCAAACACATTTCAAATGCAACTTATGTCCATTGCCCATATGTTCCTTGTAGGCTTCAAGCATTTAAAGTAATTAGAAGATACTATTAATGGAAAACTGTCTCAAGATAATGGTCTTCTGCTATTAGACAAATGCCAAGATGACATTTTTTGAAGCAAGAGGCATATATCCAGGGACATTCTTCTGGTCTTACGATTTTAGTACTATTATGCCAGACAATTAATGATGTAGCTTCAGCTGTAATATCTAATGTGCCCTGCACTAGAAAATGGCAGTGACTTTGTGTGCCAGTGACTCTAGTGGAAAGCTTTGTCCCAGGAGAGACTCTGCAGCCTTGCAAAGACTTTTATTAATACAGTTTGGGTCTGATTCCATTAGCAGTGCTTGTGATTCACAGCATCAGGCCAAGAGAAGCTAAAATGAAAGGTAGCCACCTATGAAGCACAGCATCAGATCAATCAGCCCATTTACAAACTTTCATTTGTAAACTTTGCTTGATTAATGGAAAGGCAGATTTCCTTCTCACTTCAGCCATTAACTCATGCATCATGTTAACAACTTCCTGTGGTAATATTTCATATAACTCTTGAGAAAAGTTTTTGAAGAAGTCAGCGCAGATTACTGCTCTGTGATTTCTTAATGCGTGTTTTAAATGTTTGTTCTCAGAGCCATTGATCATGTTCAAGATTTCCATCCTGTTGTACTAGTTAAAAGGAAACAAAAAATAAGCGTTTTCAAAGCTAAGTAAATAAGAAGGACATGGAAATTGTTTGTTCTGCTAAGTGTGATGTTGCCATTTGATTTACTGTTCAGACAGTAATGAAAACTGGGAGGGAGCAAAGCACAGGGAATTTGATTTTGCCAAGTATTTTAATACTTCTTTGCTCCAGCAGCCATTGTGGCACTTACTTGAAAAACACAGGGTCAGAACCATGGATTCATCACTTGGTTTATGTGCCTAGGAGACAACTGCAGTGGGAGCTGTGATGATAGTGAAGTTCTAAAAAAGCTTAAGAAGTGAAAGCATGTAAGATTGTCACATAGCATAAAACCAGTCACAAAGTATATCCAGACTGATGTGTGCCTGCTAGAAAACTGGTTATTTCACATGATCCTCTAGAGTTATGAGAATTGACAGCACCTGAACAACTACTACTGAATAAGTAATCCAGTGGACCAAAGAGTAATTTTCCTTTCTCTAATGAAGAAAAAGGACAGTCCAAGCAATAAGCGTGTGTGAGGTCCAAGGAAGGCGGAGATAAATGACATGCACAGAAAAAGAAGATGGAGAGGGTTTATGACCTTTTATTAGCCATCAGAAATAATTAGACATTTTCTTTGTCTACCCCTATCATTGACAAAATATTCCAGAACAAAACAAAAGGGGGTTTAACAGAAGCACATCCTCTGTGATAAAGGAGTTTTGGTAGGAGCTTTGAAATCCTCACTGCTGAATATAGCTTCTCTTGCCACAATATTTGTACAGAAATCTCCTCACTTTTACAGTAGCAACTCAGAATATCAAACTAAGTGTTAATTTGTGGCTATTTCTTACTGAATGATTTAACAAGTTTTTTGAAATAGATATTAGTGGCAAACTGCATTAAATAAAAGCTGAACTGATTTTACCAGATCTAAAAGGCATTTAAAAAGTAGAAAGAACCTCCCTTAAAAATCTATGGAAAAAAGCGCTAGCTGATCGTTTTTAATGGTAAAACCGAATAAAACTAACGACTTACAGTCAAATTGCATCTGGATTAGTTACAGATGTTCTGAACAACAAAAAAAATCTTCTGACAGACTCTTTCCACTAGGTGGCATACAGGGACCATGTTTAGCTTGTCTTATCTCCACAAAACCTCCCATTCATACAGCAGATAAAGAACTGCATTATTAATTTATACCACTGCATCCACTCTACACCTAATATTTGTTTAGCCAGCTGTTTCCTCTAATCCTCCTTAAACACCATTGATCGAAATTCTAAGTATATTCAGACTTTTTTTTTGCCCCAAAGACCATTTTGTTACCTACAAGTTACAAGCTACCTTTTCAAGTGCAGTACTGTATGCTACAGTTACTAATAGTGGAGACAGAATGTCTAATACTTCCTCAGAACCAACAGAGGCAGCTTGTCATATGAAAATAATTTTTTTCCAAATCTTTTCATTTCCAGGGAGTTTTAAGTAATGAGATACACTGTCAGGCTTACAATGAAACAGAAATGCAAAGTATTTTAACTTCCAAGGATAGTTTAACTTCTGTTTCAGTAGAAAGGCAAATGAAAAGCAGAAAACACTAGTTTTCCATTCTCACACTTGAATCCTTGCAGTGAATTGGAAAACTTTGAATATATTTAAATATAAGCAATTGCAAAGCTACTCTGCACTTGAAGATCTCAAAATACTTAAAAAGGTTGGTCAATATAATTTCCAGATTTTTACTGAGGGCCAAGGAGGTTAAGTGACGCCACTAAGTATTCTTTTGGCACTGCAGCATGTCACAGAACTTCACCACCCTTTTCTGAAACTTTTCCCCTCACAGCCCCAAGCCTTTGCACTACTTAAGGGCATTTTTAGAAGCTGCTAGTTGTTTAACCATGCTAACAGAAAATGAGAGGAAATTGAACCCACTAGGTTTATAATGAAAGGATGCTTTGCTGTGAATTACACTGTCAGTCACATCTCTGAAGAGGACATCGCTGTAGATAATACTTTTCTTCATAATGACACAAGTGTTTTTTCCTCTTTCTTACTGGAATCTGCTTATACACTCAGGAATCTTACTAGGAAAACAGGTCTTTTAGCATAATTTCAGTGCAGACCAGCAATGTCTCAATTATTACATTGACCTGCTTTTAATTTAACTTGAAAAAAGCTGCTCCCTACAAAGTTATGTTTCCCATTTTGCTTTAACTATTATGTTTAAAAGTATCACAAATTAATCTTTTTTCCTTCCCTTCTGCTCCTTCCTGCATTCTTCCTTCTTCCCTTTCCCCTTGTCACTAAATGTACAACAGGTAAGTACATGTGGGTTAGAGTCTCAGATGATGCCTTCAGAGTCACTCCACTTTGCTATGCTTTACAGGAGTTGAAGACCTGACTCCATGAGATATGAGAAACCAAGGAAGCATGAGCTGTCTCTTTGCAGCATGAGGATTTTGCATCCTGCATGACACCCCTTGGCATGAGACTGCTGACTCCTGGTTCCCTCTCCATAGGAGCTGATAATAATTTTTCTTTTTATGATAGATTTCTCCACGTGCTGAAAATACTCTGTCTCTAGAAGCAGTGTTTATTGAGAGGGCATGTATCCATAGTTACACAGCCTCACTGCATCTACGTTTTTAACTACCACATCATATGTATTCCTAATAATGTTTTCCTAACAAAACAATACAAATATTTCTAGATTGCTTCTTTCCACTTTTAGGCATTAAAGCAGTCTTGACAGCCATGAATAAAAACTCATTGATGTTAACAACCCGCATAATTCTCTTGTACATACTGCCAGGTTCCCAGAGTCTCTGAAGGTGTTATCATCAGTTACACAACATCACACAGCAACAATATCTGGCAACGTTTTCTGCCCTGAAAGGTCCTAGCAGTAAATGAATCCCCTTGTTAAGGATATATGAACAGCAATAAACCTCCTTGATTCAAACATGCAACTGATTTCCAATCCTTTATATCCAAACCTACCACACAAGCAGTTTTGCCACCAAAGACATTTTGAATGACACCTTCATATGGATTTGACTCCAAAACCCAAATTAAAAAAAAACCAATAAAACGATATTATAAAAGTTATAATAGCCATGGACCAGTTTATGTGCAGCTACACATTCAAAATGCTGTGGCATCCAACCCTCTTGGTGAGTGGAGGTGATAGAAAACTGTGCCAATTATCATCCAGGCTTTCTCTGACGATAAATATCCAAATCTGACACCAGCAAGTAATTTATCACAACTTATAAAAAACTTTTTCCTTCTAACTGAATGGTCTCTGCTTTATGCAAAACTACATCTAGCCCTTGAGGTTCTTCCTCAGTCAACTGTCCTTTTCCTACATCCTAAAAACTTCTAAAAGCATCTGAATGGATGGAGAGACCCCTCAAGAAAGACAAATCTCTGTGAAATGTATAATCCCATAGGAGGAAGCCACAGAGCAGAAGTATACAACTTTTGTCTTTCAGACGGAATCTGCAGTTGCAATGTGATCTCTCCTTCGGTAACGCAGAGCACTTAGAGTCAAACGCACTGAAGTTAGCCAGTTTCAACCCGTCTTTCCCCCTCTCCCCCCGCCTCAGCTGCCAAATCAGATCGCTTGAAAATCCCTTCAGTGGAGCCCTGCAGCTGATTCCACAGACATTGCTTACTGGATCCCCATCTAACTTAGAGGAATAAAGGAATAAAAAACTTTCCCAAAAGTTTGTTGCCTTTTTTTTTTTTTTTTTTTTTTTTACCTTGCGCAGAGCTCCCGAGTTGAGATGCTCTCAGAACTCTCTCAGAACTCTCCAGCAGTTTGCAACAGGACAGCGAAGTGCGGAGGAAGTTTTTGGTGCTCACCTTAAGTCAGTGTGTGCGTGTGTGTGCCTATGTCCCGAATGTCTCTTTGTGGCTCTGGGTGGCAGAGGACCTGATTCAGGGAAGAGAGAGCCACTTTCTCACCGAGAGGAAAAGAAAAGCAACACGTCATGAGTTAAGTACGCCTCCAAGATGTCTTAATTACAGCTCAACGTGCTTTCCGTTCAGCCCCAGGAATGTGAGGAAAAAATAAACCCACACACGCGGTTTCTCCCTCACACACCCACACCCACCCACCCACCCCGTCCCAGCACACCGCCCTGTCCTTCCAGGTCCCTGTCCTCGCCCCTGAGGTCCAGCCCTCCTAGGTCCGCACCTAAAAAAGCCTCTCGCAACACACCACGCACTCAAATCCCGAGCTAAAAACTACACGGGGCTAAAAGAAAAAAAAAAAAAAAAAAAAAAAAAAAAAAAAAAAAAAAAAAGAAAGGAAAAAAAAAAGTCGCTAGTGTTCTTCATGAAGGGATCATTGAATTTACAGAGTTAGGGTGTGTGACACCCTGGAAATACGATACTTCTGACCACTTCCCTTTGCTCGCTCCCAGCCCCCTCTCCTTATTTACCCCCCCACCGTACCATTAACTCTCAGGGTGGGAACGTGGTTTCAGACGGGGAGAAAGTGATGCATGGAAGGCGGGGTGTGTGTAGTGGGGTGGAAACAGCTGGACCTAACAATATCCCGTTGTGTTTTTGTTTTACCCCCAACTTCCAACTGAATTATTAATCCAGGAAACAAGCCCCATTTCTCTCCTTACGCCCCAAATACAGAACATGCCTTGCTCATGGCACTGGCATCACAAAACCTTCAAGTCAGGCAACTGGTGGCCCCAAGTCTTTACGCAATTTCTAAACACTGCCTCGGGCCAAAGTGCTGCTCCAGCAGCAGAAACCTCTGGATTATGATTTATTTCACATCAGGAGACACACAACCTCAAAGGATTTTCCTAAAAATCCGTGCAGTATGTGACTTTAACCCCCTAAATCCCATGGCATGAAAAGCATACACACTAAATCTCACTGTTTACAGCTGCAGAGAAGAGGTGCTGTCAATGCTGTATCTCGAAATGTCTACTTTAAAAAAAAAAAAAAAAAAAACACAACAAAAACACAACAAAAATCTGCACAAAATAAAAAAAAAAAAGCCCAAATCGGATAATAAGATAAAAAAGTAAAATACTAGTTTAAAAAAGCCAAGGTTTGATGATGTATTATAAATGTTGACAAATTGGAGCACAAATAATATTATTTGAATTGCAAGCAGGTGTAGTTGCTATTCCTCCACTTGGAAAAAATGAAGTTCTTGATGCTTGATCTCCCAACAGTAGGAAATGTATGCCTGAATCCCCACCATCTAAACTCTGCTAGACTAGAAAACACAAGTAACACAGGCAACTTGGTCTTGTGGATTCAATTTATCCTTTGCCCCCCATCCCCCTTCCTCGAATGCTATGCAAAAGAATACAATTGTGTCACATCCACTGCAACTTTCCAACATCATTTTTCAGCCTGGACCCTGCTAAGCTTTTATCATTGTGGGTGTCAAACTCTTAGCCTGCACCATCAAAAGAGGCTGCAGCTCATCAATCCCGACTTGATCAGGAAATGCCAGAGCCTAACACATCCTGGTGCAAAAAGCACATCTAAAGACATCGGTTCTACCAGAGTCACCGAGCAGGGGTCAGCCACTGCTGTGCCTCATCAGCTACTTCACAGCATACCACATTGGAAGGAAAAAAAGCAAAAAAAACCAAACAACAAAACCCAACAAAAAGCAAACAAAAGAAAAAGAAAAACAAACAGGACTCTGCCTGGAAATATCAGAATAATGGTTTGTGGCCATTATTAAAAGCGAAAAAAAAAAAAAAAGAAGAGGTGCAATGCGTTTATCTGATGTAAAACAATTATGTACAGGTGGCTACAAGCCAGGCATTTCGGGTGCCACGGATGCCAGCACCAGGCTGGAGGCTGGGTCCTCTCCGGTGTCCGACCCAGACCCACCTCCGGCCCCGGCGGCACCCGGGGCGGCGGCACCCTCGCTTCCTTCGTGCTGGGCACCCCAGGCGTCAGGCCGAAGCTGCCCGCACCCCGGGACCGGGGTCGAAGTTGAGGGGCTTCCTCAGAGACGCAGCCGCGCTGCCCCGGCCTGAGGCAGGGCGGCACCGGCCCCTCCCGCCCGAACAAAGAGCCGTTTCTTTACGGCGGCGGGTGACCGGACCGCCCCGCCGATTCCCGCCTCCCGCCAGCGGCCTCTGCCGGCGACGAAGCGTCTTCATATTTCAATAACAGAGGGAGCTTTGATGAGGCACGGTGCAAAAACACACCTCCGGCGGCGGGGCGAGAAGCGACAAGAAGCCGACGACCCCCAAGAGCCCCGGGGCGGGTCCTCGGCCCGGAGCGTGGAGGGATAGCGGGAAGGGCCGGGAGGTGGGGTGCGCAGTGGATTCTGTCAGGGGGCCGGGAGGGACGCGCGGAGATATTGGGTGTGCGGCGGCCCGTCGGAGACGGAATGGGGGCGGCCTGCTGCGCCGCAGTGTGCCTGTCGCCTCAGGGCCTTTCTCGCCTCAGGGTCTGCCTCTCGCACCGTGCAGTGGCTGCCCGAAAAGGCTGGGGCGGAGAGGCCTGGCCCTAGGGGTGTGTGTGGCCTGCCTTTGCTGCCCCTTCGAGGGCTTTGAGGCGCGGGGAGGGTCAGCGCCGCTCCCCGGCTCAAGGAAGCACTGCGGAAGTGACCCGAAACGGGTATTTCACGACTTTTTAGAATCATAGAATCGTTACAGTTGGAAGGGACTTTAAAGATCATCCAGTTCCAGCCCCCTGCCATGGGCAGGGACACCTCCTGCTAGATGAGGTTGCTCAGAACCCCATCTAGCCTGGCCTTGAACACTTCCAGGGATGGGGCTTACACCACCTCGCTGGGCAACCTGTTCCATTGTCTCACCACCCTTGTAGTGAAGAATTTGCTAACATCTAACCTGAATCTACCCACCTCTAGTTTTGATCCATTCCCCCTAGTCCTGCCACCACCTGACATCCTAAAAAGGCATCTCTTTCGCATCGTTTGTTTTATTTATAAGGATTTTGGAGTTTCTTTTAGTGCACCATGACTGCCTTTTTTTCTTCTTTTTTTGTTTGTTTGTTTGTTTGTGTTTCCCCCTCTTTTTTGAAAGAGGAAAAGGGTCGTGTCCAGCTATAGCATGAGAAGTTGAATGTCTGGGGAAATGTGCTGCAATTAGAGGGGTCTGGCTGCTGGGAGATGATTGACTACAGCTAATTTACACCACTGGCATCCCCTTCTAATGCCTGTGCTGGGGGTCTCCTATCAGTGCATCTTTTAGGGGCCCTGGTTTTGGTTTATGAGACAGTGGGAAACCAAAAGAAACAACAGAAATGTCCTGGGAAGTGAACATTTTCACTGTGTTTTGCGGGTAGGAGTCAGGTGCAGGTAACTAGAGACCAAAGCACCATGAAGTCTTAACATAAAGCCTTCTAGTATATCTTAAAATTAATTCTGGCACATTATGGCATTTGAAAGCTTGCTAATAGAACGGCGTTCTGTATTATCATCACAACATGTGTTTTCATAAATTACAGAGGCAGTGAGCTGCTCTGCTGACTGTGGGCTGAGTAGGGCTGAAGTGCTCTGTGTGCATCTAAAAACATATGGAAAAATGCTGGGATATTGTATAAAGCCCACAAGCAGCATGTGTGAAACACGTACTCCTTCTTTTGCTAATGGGTGGGAAAATGGAAAGAGAGCAGTGGCATGTGGAAATTACTCCCAGCTTCATTCTTAGGGGAGTCCACAGCATTCCCTGAGTGGGTAAAAAATTAAGGTAATCTTTTTTCCCCCAAAATTTCTGATGAAAAAGTATCAGCTCACTACAAAAATTTGAAACAAATAGGAAAGTGAGTTAGCTCATCAAATCCCATTGTTTTATGTCATTTTTTCAACTGAAATCCACATGCAATGCTATACTGGATCTGGGGGCTTTGTAATGGCAGCTAGCCATATAGCTGAAAGTCTAGTGCAGAGTATTTACTCAGAAGCAATCTGTGGTTGAGGAAGTACCTAAACTGCTTCTTGCTGGATATGAAGAGGATAGATATATCAGTGGGAGGATTGTTTTTTGTTTGCTGTCTTTTTCATGGTCATCCTTCAGGACCCCACTATCAGATATTGCAGAGCAAGGTGCTGGGATAGATCAGCATTGTTTTGAGGCACTGTGTTTCCATGTATTGAGTTCTACCAAGGTGGTGTCATCTGGTTGAGCAAAGACACAGGTTCAAAATAAGCATGATGTTAATTGCAAGTTTTGCTTCAGAAAACTGTCAAGGTATTGCAGGAGTCTTGAGTTAAAAATAAGAAAGCTCTGCCCAGCTTCAGCTACAGTGCAGTCTCAAAGGTATTTGCCTGATGAGCACTCAACAAAGGAAAAAAAGAAAGTGATGTCATATTGTTCTGTCACATTTGGAGACCTAATGTGTGTATCCTGATAGTGATGTTTCTGTACAAATTCCATAGAGGTTTTTAGAGAGATGCTCAGTTAACTCAGCTGAGGAGTAGTTCCACATGCAGATTGCTGCTCTCTGCATATTCACTGTTTTTGGGTAACATGAGTAACTGCAGGATTGTACCTACAATAGTGAAGGATGTTGCATTTCCTTTCTTCCAAGCATAGTTTATATTTTTCTGACCATGAAAACATGCAGCCTGAAAACTGTTTGCTTAAACCCAATCTAAATAAGATGAGCAGATATTATGTTTGCTTTTACCTAAGAGTGTTACCACGACGGGCAACTTCACAGGCCTGCTGATTATTAATCCTAGCACCTCAAACCATGGCAACAACTCAAAAAATGAATGTTCAGTATCATTGTCCAAAAAATTTCCATCCATACTGAAAAGGAAGATTTAAAAAGTGGCATATTGTGCAAAAGCAAATATTTTGATTCATCCTACATTGGACCAGTTTTGAAAAGAATTTGGAAGTTCCCCCTGGTGCTACTTAAAACTGACTGCTTTTCAGAATTTAAGGAGAAACAGGGAAAAAACAGCTAAAAGACCTGATAAACCAAAAGAGCAAGTGAGGAAGAGATTCAGGGGAGGTTTTGAACACGGCCATCACTTTTAAAACTTCGTTGTTTTGGGGTTGATAATTTCTTCAGGTAGTCGCTTTTTATGTGAAAGTCCTGCCATCCTGAAATTCTTCTTAGAAGATTTAAAATCACAGAATTTTGTGCCTTTCTGGCTTGGTTTTGTTTTGGTTTTTTTTGCAGGAAGAGGAGGTTGCAACCACAAGCATACACAGCTGATACAAAGATTACAGTTCCTCAGTGTTGCAATGTAGTCCATTTAGGATTTGCCAAAAAATCAAGTGTTGGCAAACAGGCACATGTGGTTAATGAAGTTTCCAGCAAGGAAATTGTCCGTTCATTTTCTGCAACTGTTTTTTTGTTCTTAGTGCTCCTTTATTTAATATCTTCCTGGGCATTAATAATTAATAATAAATGACACTGGTCCCAAAGGCATCCCAGACACTGCCACCTTCAGACCCTCCCTCAGAGTTCTGTTTACTGCCACTCACCATGGGTTTTGTTTCTAGTCATTCACTCACCTTCCATTCATATGACAGTGAGCTTCTTTTGCTAGGCAGTCTTAATAACTGTGAGTCACTTTCTTTAAAGAATAATAAACAGCTAGCTGAAGGTCCAGGGCTCTGGCAACTAATCCTGTGTTACAGAACTCAGTGGAGTAACCTGATGGGAGTTACGTGATCTTTGTGTGCTTAAACATTTTTTCTGTTTACCTTAGCTGTTGTCCTCAGTTCTCACTGAGTTCTCAGCTAGCTGTTGTAACTGTGCAGTTTTAGCTTAACAGTGATTATCTTTTGGTAATATATTCCTGTACAGTGAGATGTTCAATCTTAAGCCAGGAGAGGAGAAAGCTGCTAAGGAGTCTGCTTGACAGAAAAAATGAAGCACACTTGATCCCAGCTGAGGAAGCAGACGTAAGGTAAAAGCTAATAATATGGTGAAAAATGCGGGTTATGCACTTCCGTTTGGAAAATTCAGCAGGATGGGTGCTATGACTCACTGGTATAAAGCTACAGAAATATGCAGGAAAAAAAAAGCAACAGAACATACTAATTTTAAAACAAGTCCTACATATTCATAGAAATGTATTACTGAAAGAAATAGAAAACATGGAAGAGAAACACAAATGTGGGAAGAGATCAAGCAGCATCCGTAAGAATTAGAATCAAAGACAATACATTAAAACATTATTTTTCCAAACTGACTGAAAATAAAGGGCATTACTTTATGCCAGCTGAGCAGCCAGCTTTCTGCTTGGGAGTATTTATAATTTTTCAGACAACAGTGTTTTGTCTTTGCTTTCATAGGCTAGGCTTTTTACAATACGAGGTTATTTTCTTCGTACTAATTGTCAGGTTCTAATGCAACTGAGATTTGGACATTCAAAACTGTTTAATACTCTTGGCTACGTAATCTCTTCCCTTTTGCAATATTTTCATTTCTACTGCTTAAGAAATGGAGCATCAAAAAAGTTCATGAAAAAAAGTACAGATTATATCACTTTTAACATCAGTTTCTCTGGAGATAGATATATAGGCTCCATAAAAGGGATTTGCATGGTCTTTATTTTGACTGATAATATCGAAAGAATAATTTAAATATAAATACACTTTTGACTTAGCACTTCATCACACAATCTTTACACTGTTCCCTCCAGAATATTCATTGATTTTGTCTTCTGATCTGTGTTATCTTTGCTTTGGAATTTGATTTGATGGACTATAAACTTGAGCCAGCTCCAGGCTTTTCTGAGAACTCTTTTAATGTTAATACTGTATCTCTCAAGTAGTTGTGCCTCTTCAACACACTAGAGCTGTTAAGTTTTTTCTTCTCATCTTCTGTAAGATCTTTATGTTTTGTTCCTAATCACATTTCCTGGGAGACCCTGAAGATTAGTTGGTGAGATGGAAATAGAGTATGATCAAGAAACCAAGAAGGCAGAAAGGAAAGAAAGAAGACAAGAAGAAAGATTTTTTTAAGGTTGTGTGTAAACAGAAGCAGGAAACTTTCTCCTATCAGCATGGAAGTTAGCAAGGAAAATACTTTGCACTCTACCTCCTGCAGATCTCAAGGGTCTCACGAGTGATCATGCACTGTGCACCCCAAAAATAAGCAGTTTTTGTTCCGTTAGGTAGAAGAAAACCAATGCTTGAAATACGTCCTAGGAAGTGATAAGGAAAACATTGGAGGTAATCTTTGAACTCCCAAGTTTGGTAGTTGATAAGATATTCTTTAAGGTACCAACTTCAGTTGTCTCAAATGCTGATATTTCAGATAGCAATTAAGACATAAAAATAATCAGTTCCTCACATTGCTCGATTTTCTTTCACAAAACTCTTTTGTTAAAAGTAGTACATATGACTACAATGTCAATTGACTCTCTGACAGTCGATGAATGTCCACTGTGACTCTTGAATAGTCAGTGATTTGTGTGTGTGTAATAAAGGTACTATGTCAGGAAGATCACAGATACTCCCCCACAAGAGGCTAGATGATATTTTTTCAATCTGTATGAATGTGACTGATTTCAGGCAATTGTGGTGGTCTCAAAAACAGAGGGAGAGTCAAGTCCAGGGAGTGGCCTTCTCACACAGAAAACTAAGGCAGTTTTCATTCAGTATTGGTACCAATATCAACAAAGTGTGGCTAAACTGAAGCACCCACCATTCCTGACTGTGCTGTTATCTTCAGATAATATTCAGAAAGTAAAAAACCAAACCAAAACACATTTTTATTACTGAACTACTACTAGGCAGTCCAAGCTGTCCAAGTCCAAGGGATAGATTTGTTTTTCCTGCTGTTCAGTGTCCTCTCATATTACAAGTGGCGAAGAGAAGATTTTGACCAGTCTCCAAGATGTCCACTGAGCAATCTCAGTACAGCTTTTAACCAGTGGTTTTACTAATGTAGTAAGAGACAGTTTAGCTTTCCAATGGCATATTTTCAAGTGTCTGTTTTGCAGGTAGAGAGCATACTAGTGCTCTTGTGTAAATGATGTCTAGTCTTGACTTGCCTTGTGACCCACTGTCTTCCGGACTAGGATTTTCTTGTGGCTGTCGCAACTAAATGGTGTTTCTGAAGCATTTGGAAATGTGGGAGAACTTCAAATAATAGTGCCTCTAAAAATGTCAGCATTAGAGGAGTTCAGATCAGTAAATCCATGCAGGAGCCAGTAGCCATAGCCACTTGTCTGTCAAAGAGGTGGCGGATATAGCAGGCTGCGCTTGCTTGCAGACACCAGGGCAAAAGACCAGCTGCTATCCAGAGGCAGAGAGCTGAGCCTTCAAGCTGGCTTGCTCACACTCCAACTGGCCTAGAAATACTGAAAGACTGAAACTGTTGCACAGTTTTGGGTCACTTTTTATTTGCACGTATTGTTGCCTGGATTCACAGATGCAGTCAGAGTTTGGATGGGTGAGTATTTTTGTCATTCAAATCTGCACAAGCTCAGATACCTGCATTTACAAGTTGCTGTCAGTAACTGACCCAGAGAGTCAGTGTTTAAGCTTATTTTATGGCTTCCGTGCTATGTGAGGAGCATGTATTACACCTGAAACATACAAGCCCCATTCCTTCTGCATTTGGCTGAAAAGAGACAGATACAGTATAGCACTTATTCTGGGAAATCACTAATGCTTGCTTGGATCAGCAGTTCCATTGAGGTGGGATTTCTAGTGTGAGCAAAGGAGCATACTATCTAGTCCCAATTATTATTGCTATTTTAGCTGAATATTTTGTGTAGGTAGATGAGGTAATACGAGCTGTAATGCTGTCAGTGTGTGACTGGTACACCTCTTACATCTCTGAGCAAGGCAATTCATTATTTTTGCTTCCCAGGAGCAGTGAATAAAATTAAAATTTCTGTAAGAACAGATTCCCTGAAGGTCCAGAGTGACCTCTTTTCTCATTTTGCATGATAGGGCCTTAAATCAAATGCAACAGTTTTCAGTTAATATATTTCATTTGCTGACAGCGTGACACTGTTGGTATTTAGGCTTAAATTCATATTCTGTCAAATCTCATTAGTATAGTTGAATAAGGATCATCTTGATTGTAGCTCCCTGGCTTTAATAATAGCTAGCATATCTTTTAATAACCATGCAAAGCTCTGATATCACTTCCTTATTTTTTTAAGTGCTGCTTTGTGGTTTTTTATGGGACATGCCTCAAATGAGAGATTTTAATATTTGAAAAATATTTTATGAGAGAGAAAGCTGTTTGAGGCGTTTTAGCATTTGCATAGTTTAAAAGGCTCTGCTTCTGATTATTGTCAGAATAATATGTTTTTGTGTCCTAGCTATCAAAGAATATTTTCTCCAAACAGTTTGATGGATAGCCATGAGAATGTGACAGCCATTTGTTCTCTGCTTGAAATAATTTTCTTGGGGCAGTTTGTGTAGGCAACAATTCTGGGGTAATAGTATAACAGTGACTTGTTGAGCTTCTCAGACAATTCAGTATCAGCTGTCATGCACAGCAGTCTGTGGAAGTTATTTGTGGTGCTATTGGAAAGTTATGGATTGCATCATTCTCTATGAAGAAAGTACCTTGTATTTTGAGTCTAGTAAATAATTTTCCACAGGTTTTCTGTCCTGCTGTTTTGTTATAATAGAATACCCCTTTTTGATGACAGTATTTTTACCTGTACATATGGGTTATACAGTATTTTTTTTTAACTGCTAGAATTAATACTCATAATTTCAATATGTGTATTCCCACATGGGGAGACACACATAATTTTACCAGTCTTCCATGTAGGTGTTTGTCAGTGTAGCTGTACCTGCTAATGCAAGAGGGAAAGCTGGATGTAGCTATTCATGTTTCCTGTTTACTTATCTTTGGAGAAATTGCTGCAAGGGACAAAAAACATCATCTAACTTGTGACAAGATCCAGTGACTAATTGACGATACTGTCTTTTGATTCCTGTCTGAGCAGAGCATTTTGAAGTGGAATCTCAGTCAGTGTAAATATATTACACATACAAGCCCATGAGATCTGTGTGGCTGCCAAGAACTCAATCATTTTAAATATTTAGACGTGCAGCATTTGTACGTTGGACTGTATTCTCAACCTGATTTTAAATGTTATAGACTTATTTTTCACTTGTGGAATGATTCAATGTGGAAAATATTCTTCAGGTTATAAAATTCTGTTGACTTCGATCCTTCTTTTTTCATTTCAGAAGGAATAAAAATCTTTGCAGTAACTTCAAGTGGAAAATCAGTATAATTAAAAAAAAAAGTTGGTTTAACTTTTTATATGAAAATACATCTTCTGAGTGTAGTTAGAAACCATGTGTTAAAGAGACCAGATTCAAATTTTTTTTTCCTTCTTAAATGAAGATGGTTACCTAAGAAAAACAACTTAAATGGGAGAAAAATCTTACTCACCAGGGTTGAAATTAACTTCACCAGCATAAATTCTGAGTCATAATCTGAGAAACCATTCATATGAGGAGAGCCAAATGTTTTTGGAATGCTGAAGTTTTATGGTGTCAGCTATGCCACATTACTAAAAATCAAGCCCTACAGAGTAACAGTTTTTCAGTTGAGCCCATCTTTTCATAGAATCATAGAATCATAGAATCATAGAATCCTAGGGGTTGGAAGGGACCTCGAAAGATCATCTAGTCCAACCCCCCCTGCCAGAGCAGGGTCACCTAGAGCACATCACACAGGAACTTGTCCAGGTGGGTTTTGAATGTCTCCAGTGAAGGAGACTCCACAACCTCCCTGGGCAGCCTGTTCCAGTGCTCTGTCACTCTCACAGTAAAGAAGTTTTTTCTGATATTCACCTTGAACCTCCTATGTTCCAATTTGCACCCATTACCCCTTGTCCTATCACTGGTCATCACTGAGAAGAGCCTAACTCCATCTCCCTGACACTCACCCCTTACATATTTGTAAACATTGATGAGGTCACCCCTCAGCCTCCTTTTTTCCAAGCTAAAGAGACCCAGCTCCCTCAGCCTTTGCTCATAAGGGAGATGTTCCACTCCCTTAATCATCTTTGTGGCTCTGCGCTGGACTCTTTCAAGCAGTTCCCTGTCCTTCTTGAACTGAGGGGCCCAGAACTGGACACAATACTCCAGATGTGGCCTCACCAATGCAGAATAGAGGGGGAGGAGAACCTCTCTTGACCTACTAACCACACCCTTTCTAATGCACTCCAGGATGCCATTGGCCTTCTTGGCCACAAGGGCACATTGCTGGCTCATGGTCATCCTCCTGTCTACCAGGACCCCCAGGTCTCTTTCACCTACACTACTCTCCAGCAGGTCAGCCCCCAACCTATACTGGGACATCGTGTTGTTCTTCCCCAAATGCAAAACTCTACACTTCCCCTTGTTGAATTTCATCATGTTTCTCCCCACCCAACTCTCCAGCCTGTCTAAGTCTCTCTGAATGGCAGCACAGCCTTCTGGTGTGTCAGCCACTCCTCCCAGCTTAGTGTCATCAGCAAACTTGCTGAGGGTACATTCTATACCCTCATCCAGGTCGTTGATGAAGATGTTGAACAACACCGGTCCCAGTACCGACCCCTGAGGGACTCCACTAGTCACACACTTCCAACCAGATTCTGCCCCATTGACTACAACTCTCTGACTCCTTCCCATCAACCAGTTCCTGATCCACCTCACTACCTGATCACCAAACCCATACCTGATCAACTTATCTACAAGGATGCTGTGGGAGACGGTGTCAAATGCCTTACTGAAATCAAGATAAACTACTCTTTTCCCATACTTTTGCAACAAATGCAGAAATATCCTCAGTGGCATGAGAATATATATTGCTTAAAAGGTGCATCCTATTGGTAGAGGAGCTAGAAGAAGGGAAGCAGAGGTAAAAACATAAAAAAACAGGAAGAGAAAAAAAAATCTCATAAAACCTTGCTGGCCAAAAGGCAGAATGAATAGTAGATTTCTGCCATTTCTAGAGGATTTAAACTAAAATAGCAATTCAGGATATAGCCCTGCAGAACTCCATTCATAGGAACCCTAACTCTGGTCTATAAAGAGGATCAGGTTATTTGAAAAGGGTTTCCTGTCTTCAGAGCCTTTGCTTGTTTCCAGCTTAACCACTGAACATTCACTACCACGAGTGGTAGGCAAATAACTGCCTTAACTGACCAGCTGGGATAAGCTACAATAACTGCTTAGATTCCATGAAAAAAAAAAAGAAAAAGTTTGCTTTATGTTGGAAAGTGCAGTGAATAGTCACAGTGATGTTTTCATAGCTTCACAAATATTTAGCACTCCTAAAATATCTAAAAACCCGTTTTTTTGTTTTGTTTCGTTTGTACTTTTGAAAATAATTGCTACGTATAATGTATACATGTGTGCATGTCTTTTTTTAAATCTGACAGTATTTCTGTCCTAACCAATGAAGAATTCATTCAAACATGACGTAATCAATAAAAGAAACTTCTTTAGTCTTTTCCTATGTCATATATTAATTTTGAGATGAAGCTAATGCTATCTTTTTGTCCAAGTCTTTGTGCATGTTTTTCAGTCCTCTGAACATTTCTGTGGGTGCCTTTGGAACAGGAGAATTACTGAAGTAATTTGTGAAAGATATTACCCTTCTTCCCAGCAGTGTAGAAATTTCATGGTCACAGTAATCGCTTAGAACAAGGATGAATAATGAGGGCAACATTATCTTATTTTCAAGTATTTTGTGAATGTCAATTTATGCTATTTTCTTCGTATCAGCAGACTTCTGAGCTGTGAAGATTAAGGCATCGTTCAATCCACTGGACAGAAACTTGGTTTGAAGAAGTAGGTTTCTGGGTATCAAATTTTGCACTTCCCACATTCCTTTAATATAACAATAAAATAAAAATAGTGTCTTGTGATTTCCTTAGGCAGAATATCTACTGATCTTAGTGGCAGCTTTAAAATATTAAGAACTACAAGGAAAGAAACTTAATGAAAAAAACCTCTTAGATTATTAAGGCACTTATTTATTAATTTTCATTTTAGAGAACCAGAAAATTTAATTTTTTAACAAAGAGATGTTTACTGGGTGAAGTAGGATTATTGAGGTTTATGGGCAGATCAGATCCCAAGCAGTGAAAAAATAAAGTATTTTTACACACCTGATCTAAAATTTCTGTATTTCCTGCAGATGTAGGTAGGTGTTTCTTCATTAAAAACAGATTTATACTTCTGAAAGCCACTTAACTTCTTTGACAGTATACTTAGAAATTTATAAGGTAGACTATACCAGAAAGTGTCTCTCTCTACTCATAATTTGGTGCTGATACACAGTAAGGGGAGAGGTAGCTGTGTCTGCTGCCAGTTAGAAACCTGAGAGTACACAACTAGTGAAATACACCCTAAATAGAGGTACTGGTATGTTAGGAGGCTTGATCCAGAATGGGGTCTTTCAGGCTACCTAAATTAGGCAACAGAAAGTCAGAACTAGGGCACTGGCTTGAGCATGGTGGTATGTGAAAATAGAATTAGGCATCTAGGATGTTTGGTTTTGAATTTAGCTATGTACATTTAACCTGAATTTTATTTTTGGACCTACAGCATTGGTTTGGATCTTGCCTTTACCATCTAATCCTAAATAAATATCCCCTATTCATATGGTGTGGGTTGTTTTTTTTTGAGGTGATAGGCAAACTGCATTTGTTATTTTAAAATACCTGATTCATATTATGCAACCTGAGTTTTTAAGAATGTTGCATTTTTGGTGCCAGGCTTTCAAGACAAAGAGCAACTGGTACAGGGTGGCTAAGGTTAGGTTGGTGTTCACACTTCTTGGTGGGATATACTTTTCTTGCTGGATATGTAGGTTCGCATTCTGAAAACTGTATTGGTGCTGAAAGAAATGCAAGCAGATGAATTTAGAGGCTTCACAAAATAAGACAAACTCAGTCTGAATGAAGTTTCCAATGCTTGGCCTTAAAAGTAGCGCACACTCAAAAAAAAATAGTCTACCAGATTCCCACATTAGTTGAAAAACATGGTGGCAAATATCTTTACATGTCAGAAAACTTTTGTTCTATTGAAATTATCTGGTTTTGACCACATGCTATGAGAAATTTGTGGACTATAGGCAAGAAATTAAGAGTTTCTTAATTTTTAAAAAGAAAGATCAACAGAGGGCTGGATGCTATAGCTGAAAGCCAATACAGACTTCCTGACAGGAGTGATAAAATTTGCCTGAAATGACTTTTCTTGATGAACGGTGAGATATACCAATTGGTAAGCAGAATTTTCTGTTGCATTTCAGTTCCATGATTTTCTTTTGATGGGCGTCAGTGGAGTTAATTCCTATGCAATGATGCATTGCAAAAAATTCAAGAAGAAGCATGAAGCAAGTATCTCTTGCTGAAAGCCGAAGGTCTGCATTTGCAATGAGTAAAATTAAGCACTGCTTTCTGAACTCGTGAGCATCTATTGGTGTGAAGGTGCAGCCACACTGCAATACTGTGGGAAGTTGGTTGAGCTAGTCCTTCAAGTAGTCATTGTTGGCTGAGCTGGTCATATTTAGTTAACAAAAAGCCATATAATCAATCTCTAAGTTGTGAAGGTGTCGCAGTCTGAGGGACTGTTTGGTGTGTGCGTGTGGCTTGATGTGGTGTTTAATTAAGGCTCTCAAGCCCAGGCGAGCTTCAGTCAGACCATTCCAGGTGTCTCCTCTCACACCTTTGGCTTTGTCCGTCGCTGGCCGCTTCCCTGGCGGGGCAGCGGAGCCGCAGCTCGGGACTGCGCACTCACTGCGCCCTGTGGAACGCGTCTCACTCACACACTTTCACACTGATCAAGTGTATTCCCCCCTCTCCCAAAACCATGAGTGGGTTAGGATGGCCTAACCCCTCTTAACTAATGATCTCCTGGACACCCCCCCACCGTGGGACAAGCACACATTGTTGCTGATATGGATACAAGGACACAGGCAATTTAACTGTGGGCTTATTTACTTAATAATTAGGAAACAACAAGATATAAGCACTTAAACAGAATATAAAATGGGTACAAGCAAGAAGAGTATATGGAATGCAATGTAGAGTAACCCAGGCTAAGGAACCATTGTAAGTATAGGGGAGGAGACTGCGGTGAGAGGAGGGAGCCCTAAAACCTGAAGCTTCCCCCAGCAAGGGGGGGTAGACACAGTGTATGTCTAAGGGAAGCACTAATAATACAGGTGAGGAAGGAAAGAAGGGGAAATGATCCTTACGGCTCCCAAGTCGGGTGGAGTCGGGGACCAGCCCCAGCTCTTGGTGATACTGGCTGTGGTGGAAGGCTGCAGTGGCTCCTCTAGGGTCTCCTCCTTCTTCTGAGCGAGCGTGAGGCTTTTCAGCTCAACAACCCTCAAAAGGGCTGTTTAGCCTTTGCTCTAGCTCTGCTCAGGTGATACAGCACACTCACTGGTCTGGTGACAGGTGGCAGCAAGAAGCAGCAGCTCTTTGCTGAATCTCTGGAGCAGCTTGTCCAAAGGAACACGGTGAGCTGGATCTCTGGACCAGGTGACTTGTCTGGGGAAAGGCAAGCACTTTGCCGTGGTGCCGGTGCTTCTCTTCTAGTTCTTAGGGGCCTGCACTGCAGTCCACAACTGGTCCTGTTTGGATCCTGTCTGTTTGCATGTCTGTTTAGACCAATCACCACAAGACAGTCCCTTCACTGCCTGCCACTGTGTTGCCATTTTCCCACCTTGGATTCCTGCCTTAAGGCCTCATTTAGGTCTGCCTGAGGTGCGGCCGCGTCCTTTGGTGTCCTTGGCACCCATTTTAATTCCTTTATATGCACATAGTGATAGCAGTTTACAAGAGCCAGTACATTGTAAAGTCCTGATCCTAACGAAAGGTAAATAGACTTTGTAGGGGACTCTGTGTTTCAGGTTTTTCCATCATCTAAAGGAGTACATGCTGAGACAGTGCAGGTAGCGCAGCACTGCACATCTGTCTGTGGCATGTTGTGTGGACACTGTTTGGGAGGGTGGAAGGTTGAATAAGGTGGATTATTTCCCTGTAATAAATGTGTAATACCAGTGCCTGAATTGCTCCTGTGTCCTGTGAGAGATTCTGAGCTGCAGGTAAGCTCCTGCTTTATGTTAAAGAACAGACCAAGTTTGGATGCTGACTTAGGTTCACTGTGAAGGACATACTGAGAAATACTAGTGAATAACCTGATGCATTTGAATGGCGCCAGCAATCTGAATTATTTTCTACTGTTTTCTTTTCTCTGTTCTGTTCCCTTAAGTACTTATTCCCCCTTAGGACATATGTTGACTTCAAATAGTGGGTCTTTCTGGATCACTAGTCTTAAACTTTTCTAGTCACTTTCCTGCATAATTTCTGTCCTTGCCAATTTTCCTTCAAAGTAATACAGTCCTGTTTTGATTAAGTTTTTTTCAGGCTGAGTATTACTGTAGTTACCAAACACACACATATTCACTGCTAAAGTTGAACAGAAGAAGCATTTCTTGTATATTGCAATTGAAAATGGTATTTAATGTTTGAATACATTAAGGCTTTTCAAGGGCATTATCCATGACCTTTTCTGCAGTTCCTGGGGTTCTGCTTTGCGATTGCTCAGAATAATTTTCACCCTAGTTCCACTTTTTTCCCCTTTCTCTTGTCAGCTGAACTTGCAGTACTCGCCGATTTCCCTGTGTTGTTGATCTGCTTCATGTAGATAACACGAAGTTTAAGACACATGAAGGGTCTTATTTGGCTTCTCTATATCAGTTAAAAAAATATTTGTTTGATTGTAAATTGTATAGCAGGTATGTTAGAAGATTTCAATTTTGACTAATAAACCTGAAGCCAGTTTTGCTAGTTTAAGGGGGAGGAGGGAAGGGGAGGCAGTGAAAGAAGAATGAGCAGTGACAGGGTTAAATTTGACTCCTGAGACGAGTATCTGAGCAAAAATTAAGTAATGGTGAACAAAGTGTTAATTTGTCCTGGAGAAAACATCTCCAGACTCCCAAAATATTTTTATTCATTGCAAACATTGTTTACACAAATAAGGAAAGAAATGAAACACAGGTTCAAGTAAACAAGTGAAGATGCCACCTTTTACCTAAGTGCTGCTGGGTTAGAGCAGCTGCTCAAATGGAGTATTCTTATTTCCTGAAGGGTGTGAGCCTGCATTTCTCTAGTGAATGTCTATAGGGTGCTTTGAAGAGAGAGGGAAGAGACAGAAGAGTCTTCTCAGGTCTCCCATTGAAACTGTACTTCTTTGAATAAGTAATTAAGCTTTCACACCTCTCAGGCAAGTGTTCTCACAACTGCTGACACAGTCACTCGTCTGTTCTCACCAGCTGTTTAAGTATTTTCTGGAAAAGAGAAGCATTACAGCGTCAGAGCAACCACAGTGCATTGATGAAACCAGTTGCACCCAATGCACACAGCCAGGTGTGAATCTGCCTCTGTTTTCCAGGTGTATTGATTACTACTGAGAGAGGGAAAGCTTGTCTGACTCACCCAGTATTTGGGTGAAACATCTGAGTGCTGGTGGATGTTTAATTATTAATGCAGTGTTAGAATGGATGTATCAAGAAGGACAGAGTTCCAGTTATGGTGTGATGGTTTGTCCCTCACAGGCGTAGGAGGAAGCTGAATGGTTTTAACTTGCCACTGAGCTGTTAAGTGGATATGAGGAGTGAAAACTCTGTGAATTCAGGCAGTTTTTTTTAACAGGACACTATATGCTAGTTTAGCTTTCACTGAGCACCAGTCTCTGCCTCTTTCCCCACCACACATGTTATACTAAATCTGTCAGACAAGAAATCTTTTCCCAGTCTGCTGAGCTCTCCTAGGAGTGCCTGTTGCTGCCTGCCTGTCATCTCCCATCTTTCAGACTGGTGTTGCACGTGCTCATCAGATCTCCCCAAAACCATTTGTGGGAGTTCTTCAATATACTGATTCAAGGAACATAGGGTGTTTGTGTTTTTTTTTAAATACAAAGCAAATGACAGTGACCATGTCTTTTTTGAAAATTAAACACTTCCAGATAGCTGTTTATTTTCATGGAGATGACTGTATTTCATAAATGCATCTTTTTCCCCTTCATGAATCTAGAAGAATCCTGTGTGGCACCATATGGCTCAAGCTGTAGTTTCCAATATTTTTCCTGATAGCCGAACTTTAACATATCTGTGATTTAGCAGAAACTAAATACATTGATTGCTCTCTTCAGAATAACCTAAAATTTAGTTACAGAACTGTCAGCACTTTAAATAGCTCAGTTTTAGTTTCTCTCTGTAGATAGGTACTGAAGTGACATTAGTTCAGTAATAGATAGAGCAGATCTAGTGAGTAAAGGACTGACCTTGAGAAATTAAAAAAGCAAAATGTAAAGTCTTTGTAATTAAACCAGTGAAGTAAGTCTGCTTCTCTAGTGAGGGCAAATGGTGTACATGAAAATATTAAACATCTGCTGGCGAAGTGAAACTGAAATATCAGATAATCCCATTTCTGATCTCAGATGAATTCCAAAGGCATTGCTTCTGGAAGCTCTCATATCACTGGGAGAAACCATCTGAATTTTTCATATACCTTGATGGGTTATAAATTAGCTGTAATCATCCCAGAGAAAGACCTGTGCCTCACAGGGGAAAGCTCAACAAGAACATCTGCTCAGTGTGCCATGGTGGTCAAAGACGCAAAGAAGATAGCAGGTTATATTAAAGAAAATATAGGGAATGCCACTGAGATTGCAATATTACTGTCACATGTATTGACACATTATCTTTATTTCTGTACTTAATGCTTCAGAAATTTTAATGCTTCAGGAATTCCACTATTTCAGGAAATACAGGAATGCAAGCTTGGTATTGATTATCTTTTGTTTGGTTTAAAGGTTTAGTTGACAGCTAGTTTTATTTTTATTTATACCCTTGTTTTTATTACATAAAAACAGTGCTTAAAGCTTGAACAAGTATTAACTCCCATATCACTACCATAAATAAAAGTGAGAGAAAATCTATATATTAAGGTCATCTTGTCTTAAATAAAGATTCAAGTCCAGAGCATATTATTTGAGACAAAAGAGGATTTTTCTTATGAAGAAAGCTTGAAACAATGGGAAAAGTTTGCATTATTGAATGTCCAGAGGAGTTGTGGCCATGGTATAAAAGAACGGAAGATGAGACAATGAAGAGATCTCAGACACTTTCCAACTCTTAGGAGGACCAAGGGATGCTCAGTAAAATGAAAACCAAACTAAAATTATATAGGAAGCTCTTCTACACCCCTTTCCCATCATTCTGACCATTGGAATTCACCTGCCATGGTGTTGGCAGGCAGGGGGGAGGTGACACTTCTGGCAATCAAGGTGGACCTCCAGGTTTTGGTAAAGAGCCTGCACAAAGGCTAAAGACATTAGCACTGCTACCCTGCTGCCTGCCCAGGACTCCTCCGTGGGTTTCTGGGATTGTGAGGTCTCAGTGTGCAGGGTTGCTGGAGTGTGCATCAGCCTGGAGTGGAGTACTCCAAAATGGCATCTGCTCCTGAGTCAGTCTTCTCTTTTTCTTTTTTTCTTTTTCTTTTTCTTTTTCTTTTTCTTTTTCTTTTTCTTTTTCTTTTTCTTTTTCTTTTTCTTTTTCTTTTTCTTTTTCTTTTTCTTTTTCTTTTTCTTTTTCTTTTTCTTTTTCTTTTTTTCTTTTTCTTTTTTTCTTTTTCTTTTTTTTTTAAGAGTTTTTATAATGCACACAGGAAAATACATTAATGAAAACATAAACAGCCAGTGTTTGCCTAAAATATAAGAAGAGCTTTTTCTTGGTAAATGTCTTTCTTTCCTCAGAGCACAGGAATCAGAGTGACCTGACATTTGACTGATGACATTGCTGTCCACCTGAAAGAGAGAGAGTTGGCTCCCTTCTGCTAAAACACCCTCTCTGCTGTCTGTCATTTCCCGTTAAGTCTATACACACTGTTTAGACTCAGGGAAGACAGTTCCCCTGCTGCTGTTTTTGCAGTGGTGAATGTCTTAGAAATAGTAGAGGAGATTCAGCATAATACGGCTCTTACCACTAAAAAAAGTGATGTCAAACCTAGGAAAAATGATAAATACTTATACTGCTTTTCAGAATGTTTATGGGGATTATCCATCTTCAACCATAAGAAGACTGAACACTATTGTAATCAAATGTATGGTGTGTGGCATTTTCCATAGTACCTGAGTGCTTATTTTGGGGATTTTTCTTAGTATGTGTTTCAGTATCTTAATATATATTCTGTTGCTAGCATATTACCTGGAATATTGGCAAGGTACTTCAGGGGGTGCTTTGAGCAAAGACTGTTCTGTTGCTCAAACCTGCATCACACCAAAAGGTGTATTTCTACACACAGTTAGTTCCTTTGAAAACATTCACCTGTGTTATCAAGAGTTCCCCATTGCAAGGCACTAAATACTTCACACTGGGCCCCGTGCAAGCAAGGAGAGAAAGACTAATGTTAAAGAGAACAGGTGTGGCAGAATTGTGTGCTCATATACTGTGGATAAAAGCTAAACTTGTGTTTCTCAATATAGAGAAGGAAAGTGTAAACTGGTCCCTTCTGTATCAGCCAGGAGCATTCCCTTATGGTAGAGATGACTGTAATCGTGAACATTTTTCATCTGGCCAAAGAGGTATTTGTTCTTTCCCTTAAATCTGTGCATCTCTGCCATCCCAATAGGTGGGAGGTGGAAACTGCACACCCCATGGGTACTGAATTCACCTCAGCTGGTTGTAGCTTGCTCCATCATCACTGCTGCATCATCACTGCAGAATGATCCAAAAGCCAGATACCCAGTGTTGCTTACGTTTCTGGGACACTTCGTCTTACACCAGTTCCTTTCATTGCACTTCTCTCGGTGGGGTGGAGGGGGAGAGAAGGTTGCTTTCTGCTTTTCTGTTAATCTGGTGACTTTCAGTGACCCATTCTTGTGAAGATAGGATACTTTCTTCATGGAAGGCTCCTAACTAACATGCAGTGATGTTCTTCCAGGGTCTCAGATCTCCCAGGTGAAAAAGATTAAAAAGCTCACCAAGTTTTGCTTTTTATCATCACAATGCACTTACTGCTTTTTAGACAACCACATAGAGTGGTGGCAATGTATCTTTTCATGCCAGTGCTGTCAGAAACCAAAGAAATACTAATGAAAATAACAGATGAAGACCTAGGGGCTGGGAGGAGGTCAGGAGGGGGCAAACCCATGCCAGTTTGCAGAACGAGTGGCAAATGCTAGAGGCAAATGTTTCTTTGATGTTTCAAAATGACTAAAGCAAGAAATATTAAGTGATGATAGAATCATAGAACCATAGATTGGTTGAGGGTGGAAGGGACCTCAAAGATCATCAGGTTCCAGTCCCCCTGCTATGAGCAGGGACACGTCCCACTAGACCAGGCTGCACAAAGCCTCATCGAGCCCAACCTTGAACACCTACAAGGAGGGTGCTTCCACAACCTTCCTGGGCAACCTATTCCAGCACCTTACTACCTCATGGTAAAGAATTTCTTCCTGATGTCTAACCTAAATCTCCCCTTTTTCAGTTTAAAAGCATTACCCATCACACTGAAACAATTTTGCTTTGCCTCTAAATATTTTAAACAAGCAGTTTTGTGCCCTTAACAAAGGAAAGATGGAATTAGTATTTATCAGTGTTTGTTGAATTGTACATGGTGGGTTGTGCATGGAAGGCAACTGTATCAACAGTAAGAAGCAACTGTGGTAATCTGAAGATCAGAATCTCTCTTGAGCAGATGAGGCAGTGCTGACACATCATAGCAAATGTGGTAGCAACAAATTAAATTACTTTGAATTTGTCATTCCAGGATGACATTAAAAGTCCTACTAGCCTGTAAGTCTGAAAATGTTTACAACAGTGAAAAAATGATACTCAGGAAAGTCAGTCAAGTGATATAAAATGAAGTAATTAAGCTCCTATGTACATGAAGGCAGGTGTTCCATGAAAAAGGTATTGTTTTCAATTCATAAAAAAGACATTGCCAATTGGGAGAGTTTAAGTATTAGAGTGCAAGAAACCAAACGAGAGTGGAAAAGCTACTTATGTACTATTTCAAAGGCCAAAAAGTGTATTCTAAAATTAAATAAAATAATAATATGTGCTGTATGTTAGCTGTCCCAAACTATCATTAACTAAACAGGTTAATGTTGCCTCACTTGGGGTGAAGGATGAAGCATACTCTACATCCATGAATTAGGACAAATGGTGAGAGATTGCAAATAGTCAATATGCCTGAACTTTTACAAGAGAAAAAAGTTCAGGAAATGTAAGTAACAACTGATGAATGCTATTTTTTGTATTGGCAAAGGACTCTAATTGATATGTTCTCTTCAAGACCCCCTGATTTTAGCTGCTCTTTATTAAGTCAAGATTCAAACAGAAAGTCCAGAATTCTCCAGACCTGTGGAAGGTTCCAACTCCAACATATCGGAGATGTGTGTTCCAGATGTGCTGCAGAATTGACTGCTCAGTTTCATGTGCAGCAACCCAGCTGTCAGTACACAGGAAAATCACTGAAGTCAGTTCAGAAATAGTCTCAGTTCACCCAGCCAGACTAGATACCAGCTGTGTTCTGAAGTTAGAAGTTAATGAAATCATTTCAGTGGTACCTGAAGCAGTGCTTTTGGTGCTCACAGATCCAGTGGTTCCTGCCAGGCTCGGGCAGGTTCACTCCACAATGGAACCATCACAGCTCAGTGAACATATAACAAATATACAAGGACAATAGTTAAGGAATATCTTCCCAGATGCTGCAAAATACAGTAAACTGAAGATCATAATTGTTCAGAATTTAGTCAGATCTGTATCTTCTCCGTTTAGTGGTTTGGGTAGGTATGTTTGTATAGTTAATGTATGTCTATTTCTAATAAAGGGATTAACATGCTTCCATTCCAAAATCAGTGTTTCCTTAATTATAAAATATTTTAATTAATTTTAATCTCTGTTTATGAGAGAGAAATAAACATGCTCTGATCCCATTTGTTCTGTAGCTAAGGTATAGGTGCTGTGATTAAGACATTAATTGATTTGGTGTGACAGTGGGGAGAGAAGGCAGAGGTACTAAATGCTGCCTTGGCCTCAGTTCTCCCCAGCCAGTCCTCTGTGCTGGGAGAGACAAGTCAAGGGGAGAAATGACCATCACTAGGTGAGCATCAAATTGGGGTGGCTGGAGACAACGTCACCCATGGACCAATGAGACAAGATGGACTGGATCTGAGGGTGCTGAAAGCTGGCCAGTGTCCTTGAAGGGTGAGACATCTATAAGAGGTCATGGAAATCTGGGGACGTCACCATTGACCAAAGAAGAGTAAATGTTGCATCTCTGTTCCAAAAAGGCACTAAGGATGATCTGGAAAACTTCAGGCTGGTCAGCCTTGCTTCAGTCCTTGGAAAAAATGTGGAACATGTTTCTGGGCACATGAAGGAGAAGGTGATTGGGAGCCATCAGCATAAGTTTACTGGGGATAACCCCACCTGATGCACCTGATGGAAGATACGACTGGTTTGTGGATATGGAGAGAGTGGTGGGTGTCATGTACCTGGGCTAGAGCATTAGCCTGGGCAGCAGCTCAGCCCCACCCAGCTGCTTGCTCATTATCCCCGGCTGGATGAGGAAGAGAATTGGAAGGAAAAAATTGACAAAACTTGTGAGTTGAGATACAAACTGCGTAATAGGAAAAGTGAAAACCATGCATGCAAGCAAAGAAAAACAAGGAATTCATGCATAATTTCCCATTGGCAGGCAGGTGTTCAGCCATCTCCAGGAAATCAGGGCCCTGTCATACATAAAGGTTACTTGTGAAGACAAACTCCGTAACTCTGAATATCCCCCTTCCTCATTCTTCCTATCAGCTTTTATTGCTGAGCACAACATCATAGGGTATGGAATATCCTTTTGGTCAGCTGTTGTCAGCTGTCCTGGCTGTGCCCCCTCCCAGAATCTTGTGCACCCCCAGCCTACTCACTGGTGGGGTGGGAAGCAGAAAAGTCCTTGAAGCTTTGTAAGCACTGCTTAGCAATGTCTAGAACATCCCATGTGTTATCAACACCGTTTTCAACACAAATCCAAACCATAGCTGCATACATAAGCTGCTAAACCAGACATGATACAGTTTAGAAAATTAACTATATCCCAGCCCAAACAAGTGCACGTTGTTATCAGTGGCATGAAGCAGATCACAGAATCCTTCCCCGTAAAGTTTTCAGTTGGTGCTGAACAGGGAGGGGGTGAGCTGGTACAGAATCCATGAATCCCTGAAATAAAAATCAAGATCGCAAATGAGAAAGTTTTTTCTCTCTTTTTTCTAACTCTGCTAGTAAAACTGAGGTATTTAGTACACTGGACTTGATGTGATTTTTCCCCAGAATAGACATTTGGATTTGTTTACAGGTAATGTACCAATGATTCCAAAGGGAAGCAGAGATGAAAAAAGCCCTCTGTGGGTTGTTCTTCACAGTAAACTTAAGAACTAAGCTTATCCCTCATCTCTACTTTGAAATTCTTAATTAAAAAAAAATAAAAAAATCAAAGCAACACTATCTTTTGTATCTGGTAATTTCCTCTTTCAGCAAGAGATCAATGCCCCAACATGATGGCAAATGACCCTGTGTCATCAGAAGTACAATCTTTTTCTTATTAATAGGCCAGTTCCTGTAAGAGTAGAGAGAAAGCTTCATGTCATGAGAATGTTGTACTATAGCAACAGATACTTTATATGCACTTTCAACTACTTAGTTGTGGGTTTCAGCTAAGTGTTGGATTACACAGAATCACTGAATCACAGAACTACCAAGGCTGGAAAAGACCTTTAAGATCATCAAGTCCAGCCTATGACCAACACCACCACACCATCTAGACCATGGCACTAAGTGCCACATCCAGCCTTGCCTTGAACACATCCAGGGATGGTGCCTCCACCACTTCCCTGGGAAGTCCATTCCAATGTCTGATCACCCTCTCCGTGAGGAAGTGCTTCCTAATATCCAACCTAAACCTCCCTTGGAGCAACTTCAGGCTGTGCCCTCTTGTCCTGTCACTGGTTGCCTGGGAGAAGAGCCCAGCCCCCACCTGACTACAACCTCCCTTCAGGTAGTTGTAGAGAGTGATAAGGTCCCCCCTGAGTCTCCTCTTCTCCAGGCTAAACAACCCCAGCATCCTCAACCTCTCCCTGTAAGACTTTCCCTCTAGTCCTTTCACCAGCCTTGTTGCTCTCCTCTGGACCTGCTCCAGCACCTCAATGTCCTTCTTGAAGTGAGGGGCCCAGAGCTGCACACAGGACTCGAGGTGAGGCCTCACCAGTGCTGAGTACAGGGGGAGAATCACATCCCTGCTCCTGCTGGCCACACTATTCCTGATCCAAGCCAAGATGCCATTGGCCTTCCGGGCCACCTGGGCACACTGCTGGCTCATGTTCAACCAGCTGTCCACCAGCACTCCCAGGTCCCTCTCTGCCAGGCTGCTCTCCAGCCACTCTTCCCCCAGCCTGTAGTGCTGCCTGGGGTTATTGTGGCCAAAGTGCAGGACCCTGCACTTGGTCTTGTTGAATTTCATGCCATTGGCCTCGGCCCATCGATCCAGCCTGTCCAGGTCCTCCTGCAGCTTCTTCCTACCCTCTGGCAGATCAACACTCCCCCCCAACTTGGTGTCATCTGCGAATTTACTGAGGGTGGACTCAATCCCCACATCCAGGTCATCAATAAAGATATTGAATAGGACTGGGCCCAGTACTGATCCCTGGAGGACACCGCTGGTCACCGGACGCCAGCTGGATGCAGCTCCATTCACCATCACTCTCTGGGCCTGGTCATCCAACCAGTTTCTGACCCAGCCAAGGGTGCACCTGTCGAAGCCATGGATTGCTAGCTTCTCCAGGAGGATGCTGTGGGAGACTGTGTCAAAGGCCTTGCTGAAGTCAAGGTAGACCACATCCACGGCCTTCCCCTCATCCACTAGGTGGGTCACCCAGTCATAGAAGGAGATGAGATTAGTCAGGCAGGACCTTCCTTTCCTAAACCCGTGTTGGCTGAACCTGATCCCCTGGTTGTCTTCCACATGCTGCTTGATGGCACTCAGGATGATCTGTTCCATAACCTTGCCAGGCACCGAGGTCAGGCTGACAGGCCTATAGTTCCCTGGATCTCCTTCTGGCCCTTCTTGTGGATGGGTGTCACATTGGCCAACCTCCAGTCATCTGAGACCTCCCCAGTGAGCCAGGACTGGTGATAAATGATTGAGAGCTGCTTAGCCAGTTCTTCCACCAGCTCCCTCAGCACCCTAGGATGAATCCCATCAGACCCATGGACTTGTTGGGATCTAAGTGGCACAGCAGGTCACTAACTACTTCCTCCTGGATTACAGGAGGGGGATTCTGCTCCCCATCCCTGTCTTATTATGTACTTTCTAATTATCTACTTTCTAATCTGAATTATGCTTTTACATTTTTCAAAGCTTTCAGCCTTTCATTCAGAGTGTCACATTTAAGAGACAGGTGACAGGGGCATAACCTGGGGGTCTGATTAGCCCATCTGATAGGAATAAACTTTGGGAACCAGGACAAATATTTTGTTCTTACTTTATACTGAATAAGAAAAAAAAAAAAAAAAAGAAAAAAAAAGAAAAATTTGTTGTTCTTTGCAAAATAAATCTCATTACCTTTTTTCCTGCTATTTATTTTAGGACAGTTTCATTGTACATAACTTTGTCTCAACGGGGAATTTGCAGGACTCTTCATTTTCTCTTTTCTTTCCTCTTGGGTTCTTGTTTGAAGATGTGTACAAATCTCAGTATCAGAGATACTGAAGGCAAACCCAGTTTGTTAAAATGCCATTAAACCTGATTAAAATGCCTGTAGCTTGCACAAAGCACCACAAATGGGGCAATCTCTTGGATGCCCTAGCACTGAAAAATCTTGGATGGGCTATTTATCTGTCAAACTGAAACCTTCCCAATAGATCTTCATTTGGCAAATCATCCAGAACTGGTACCAGCTCTTGAGTGGTAGCACGGATGTTGTATTTCATCCCAACCTAAACACCTGTCAGACTGCACTGTGCTGGCCTCTCAGGCACCAACAAATCATGATCATGGTAGGAGCACACTGGGACACTCTAACATACTTTTTATAGCTGTAAAATAGTTAATGACTTCAGTATATAACAGATAAGAGTTTTGTTTTGTTGTTGTTGCTGGGTTGTTGTTTTTTTTTTTTGGAGTTGGCAGATTGCCATCTTCCCCTTTTCCCTTTGGCTCCATGATTTTGCATTTGAAGCATGTTGTTTCCAAAACAGATACCCTATGAAAAACTGAGCTTATATGGCTAATCAGAGCACAAGGGATCATTGTTTGTAAATAGGAGGCTATGATTCATCTCAAATAATTGTTTTTAAAAATTAAATTTGACAGTAGTAGAGTGTAGCAAGAAAACTAAACTGAACATTTCTAGATTAAACATAGTTCAGACAATCTTTCATTTTAAAGACAAGGAAGTCCAGTGGCCACATCTGGGGCTCAGGACTTGGGAGATCTTGTTTCAGGTTCTCACTCTAAAACAGGCTGAACACCTGAGCCTGGGCAGTTCACAGAGGTCAGGCTTTTTTAAGGGCATAATCCAACTGAAATCACTGGGAGTTAAATTCCTGTGTATCTCTCAGGATTTGGGTCCAGATGTCCTAAAAATAACAAATACTCTTTAAGAGAAGTTTTGTCATCTGTCCAGTGTTTCCACTGAAGTGACCAGTATGGCATTCTCCCCTTTAATATTGTTGGAGGCAACATCACGGGCAAGGCAGGAGACAGTGAGGCCAGGCAGTGTCCTAACAGCCATACCCATACAGACTGGTCTGTGCCCATAGAACTGGTCCAAGGTAAAGCTGGGAAGTCACATGAGCAAGGTGAGGATGTGAGACAGAAGACTGGTCACTGGCATACCTTCATCACTGCTCCAGTAAGGACCAAACACAGAGGTCTGAGCTGAAATGCAGCAGGCTGGAGGAGTTGGGCCCATGCAAAACACTTGAAGTCCAACAAGGCCAAGTGCACCTGGGTTGGGGCAATCCCCAGTATCAATACAGGCTGGGACATGAAGGGCTTCAGAGCAGCCCTATGGAGAGGAACTTGGGTGTACTGGTGGATGAAAAGATCAAGATGAGCCAGGAATGTGTGGCTGCAGCCCAGAAAGCCAACTGTGTCCTGGGCTGCATCAAAAGAAGCGTGGCCAGCAGGTCAAGCGAGGGGATTCTCCTCTCTATTCTGCTCTCATGAGACCCCATCTGCAGTACTGTGTCCAGTTTTGGGGTCCCCGGCACAAAAAAGACATGGACCTGTTGGAGTGAGTCCAGAGGAGGGCCATGAGAATGGTCAAAGGGCTGGAACACCTCTGCTATGAAGTCAGGATGAGAGAGTTGGGGTTTTGCAGCCTGGAGAACGGAAGTGCCAAAAAGACCTTAGTGCAGCCTTTCAATACTTTAAGAGGGCTTATAAGGAAGGTAGAGAGAGACTTTTACCAAGGTCTGTAGTGACAGGACAAGGGACAATGGTTTTACTCTGAAAGAGGTGAAGTTTAGATTGAGCACAAGGAAGACATTTTTTATGAGGAGGATGACACAGGCACAGGTTGCCCAGGGAAGCTCTGGCTGCACCCTTCCTGGAAGTGTTCAAGGCCAGGTTGGATGGGGTTTGGAGCAACCTGGTCTAGTGGGAGGTGTCCCTGCTCATGGCAGGGAGGTTGGAGCTGGTTGAGCTTTATGGTCCCTTCTAACCCAAACCAGTCTGGGATTCTACAGTTCTATGTATCTTTCTTGCTAATTCTGCCTACATTCCAACCTAACATTCTGTGATTTTTCCAGCAGCTCTCTGTTTGGGGAAGAGAATCAGATTGGTTTGGTTTTTTTGAGCTGCATGTAGTGCCACAAAGGTAATTAATAAGGGTTAAAAGGAAGTGAAGCAAATGGAATAGAAAATGGTAAGCCTTGGCACAAAGAATATTCTGTATCTGAAATCTTAAGTATAGAATTTCAGACTAGAAAGATTTTTTTATAGCTGTTTTGCCAAACTGATGTTATGTATATGTAATACAATTACAGAAATAATCTCTACACAAATGCAAATTGAGTAAGATTATTATTATGAAGTTCAATAAGAAATTTTTCTTATCAGAGAAGTCTCCTGGAAAGTCTTACTCATTCCTTTCTTACACTTTTAATACAGCACTGTTTAAATAAATTTAATAATAAACTCTTTAAAATAAAATTCAGTTCCCAGTTTAGAAAGATAATGCAAAAGTAAAGATGTGCAACTGAGTCATATTTCTGAGTAATGGACTCTTACTTCTAAATACTAATGTCATACTGCTGGGTAGGCTCCATCCAGGTATGTTTGCTATTTGAACAGAAAAGATTATTCTCTTTTCCAGGAGGGTGGGATCTATTACATAAGGAAGAATGACCATTTAGGAAATTGAAGCAAAAATAGCTTTTTAGTTACTTTTTGGAAGATGAGGGCAGGCTCACAGAGGAGTTGTACCTGTAATCACAGCATCTGGTTCAGACCTTTGACAGTATACACAGCACACTGCAAGTGGCATGGAATCAGCAGGATCAAGCAGACAAAAAATAACCAGTAAGTGGGAATGCAGCCCAGAATTGCAAGAGAGATTATAATAATACATAACAATTGAGGTAAATCACATTGGTGCAGGAGGAAGCTCAGCTTATTCAAGCATGAATAGGCCAAAAGTCATGTTGCTGTTCCACATCTAAGACCGTGGCACAGACAGTGCACATTTCTTTGGTTGTCATGCATGCCTGTCAGTTCCTGAGTGTTTTATTCCCATTGCTGTAGGTGCAGCAATGAGAATTGGGCTATTTGGAATGAGCAGACATAGGTTTATGCAATAATCATTTTTCTGGTACTCTGTGGACTGCCCACCCTTCCAGAGGACACTGGTGTCCCTACACTTTCAGCCTATCACATCAGATTAGAGTTGCATCCTTTGAGCACATGAAGTCTCCCAAAGGAATGAAGACTGGTGTAGCTAGAGATATGAGTGACTGCAGCTGAAAACAAACTGAAAGGCAGTGATATATTTTCCTGCTTAGACTGTGTAAAATTGTGACTGCCCCCTGAAGAGAAAACAGGACCTGTTTACATTTCTCTTCCCACTGGGAGTAAATCGAAGGAGAAGGAGTAAAAATTGTCCTGGCTTATGTTTTCTTGATGGCAACAGAAAGAGTTACCTTATAGGTGATTTTTCTAGGCACATCCTCTTTTACTCCTGAAAATTCTGCTCAGGAAGATTTAAGGTCTTCATCAGTTTGTCCTCAATTGCTCCATGCACTTACAAGTCAATCAGATTGTGCAGACTAATAGCGTTGGAGGTTTCCAAACATCTAAACAAGTCAGAACAGCATGTCTGTTCTGTGCTGTGACCACCTGCAATGAACACAAAACTGGCAATCACCACTGCAGTACCTATAACAGACTCAGATAATGTCAGGTTTGCTTATCTGTTTTGTTCTCAATGAACATGGTTTTCATCTTCTGAAACCGTGCCGTTAGTAGACTTCATGCTTTTTCTGCAAGGCATGAGCAGTTTCATTCACAAGGGAATTGCATTAAGAGCTGAGTTATCTCAGCAGTAATTCGGAGATAATAGAGATGATAAAGACCTGTTTGTACAATTTGCCTACCTCTCCATAAAGGCAGGGTGAAACCCCTTGTATGAACACTTCAGTTTTGCCTATCCACCTTTATTTATCTCAGCTGACAGACTTACAATGCACCCAGGAGTGTGCTCCATGGTGTGATGCATTCCACTTCTAGGAGTTTATACAGACACTTGGCTTAGATTTCCCTTTCTTAATTTTAATCTCATTACTTTTGACTATATTTCTTTATGCTACCTGAGATACCTCTTTTCTCTGCTTAGTTTTAATATCCTTTAGCTATTTGTTAATGGTTATCTTGATGCCTTTTAAGCATTCTACAGCCAGGCCATGTTTATTTAGATCTTTTCATCTTTCTTCATAAGTCAATGCCTCCAGCCCACTTTAATCATAACAGTGGCTTTGCACTGACCTCTCTCCAATTTACAACTCTTTTCAATAATGAGAGTCTCAGGGCTAAACACAATTTTCTGGGAACAGACACACACTGTAGAGAACTTATTTTACCTGTGATTTCAAATGTGATGTATTTGCAGCAGCAAATGATATTTTTACCCTGCAGTTCTGCATTGGAAGGCCTGTTTGCTGTCAAGATTACCTAATTTGATATGAGATGTTCCCTGTTACTTTTTTTTCTCCTGACATCCTTACAAATTATAAGAATGGGGAAAAATTATTCAGGGGAATGTGGATACCAAGGGCACATGGGACATTCATCCAAATTATGTGGAAATGTAAGGCAGATTTTAATATTTTTGCTCAAGAGATCAAAGATAGGGGCATAGTTAATACATTTAGGTATCAGAATCAATCAGTATGCACTTCATGGAAGAGCTGAGCATGAATAATGGCTGTATTCCTGAGAGTTCTGGATTTTAAGAGATTTCATGGAAACTGGTGATCTGGATGAAAATCCCTGTTCGTGTCAATGGAAATGGAAGAAGTCAGTGCCACCTCATCAGCTTCACCCCTTCCCCTCTTCTCAGTGCCAAACCTTGTTCCTGAAGTTGCCTTATGAAAGGCTTTGAGAGTGAAAATCTGCAGCTTCTGTTTAATGTGACAGAGGAAAGAAAGCCAGCTGAGGGTAGCAAAACCTCGTGAGAGCCAGAGAAGGTTCATTTTAAGATTACTTTTATTAAAGGCATATGCGGAACATGAACTCAAAGGAGTTTTGTTAACTAGGAAAATGTTTGCAGCAGTTGAGAATGTCAGTGATGCAGTTTTTTATTTAGAAAGACATCAATACTGGCAGAGGAGTGAATGAAGATATAGTAGAAGTCTGACTTGTCACTTAATTAGTGTTTTGTTGTTATTGTGAGCTCAACATTTCTAATATCTCTGTCTTTCCTCATCGTGCTTATTTGTTGTCTAGATTCCCCCGAGTTTCTGGATAAACTAGGTTGGATTTGTAATAGGAAAAAGAACTGACTATGGCAAAGGTGGGTAAGTGGAGAACAAATCATACTCTGCAAACGTCAGGCATTATGAGGAGGAAATACTGTACTCCTTTAAGTTAAAAACCACATTCATTGCTAACATGGTTCAGCAGAATGCCTGCTATTTTTAACCCTTATTTTTTATAACTTATCTATTGCAATGATCCCACTGTATAACTTGTCATAAGAAGTGCATATTTCTCTTGAATATGAAATGTAAAATGATTATAAAATGTAGATGTATAAATTATGGGTGGTCTCATGATGTGATAAAATATATGCCTCCATTTTTCTTGGGGTTTTTTTGTTTAGACAAATGGATTTCCCTCATACCAAATACTGTTCTGAATATAGAATTACATACATCAGTACTCCTGGCCTGAGTCCTTTACTCATATGGGTAAAGTCCTTCAGGAAATCTTAGTGGGCTTACTTTACTGACTTTTTTAATGTGAAATGGGAAATATTCAGTATTTCATCCAGGTTTGCTGAATATTCACTCCACGTTTGTCTTCATTTTAGCACATCCTCCAGTGGAAGTCAGGTGATGACCCAAATGGCAAAAACACAGGAATCACCCCAGAGTTATTTGGTGTAAAAAAAGGATATGACTGAAAGGAAAAGGGAGACTGGATGTTTACTAGGTAAGTACTAGGTAAGTACAAGCAACACAGGCTATCCTTTGATCTAGTTTTCATCTCTATGTGTAACATGGAGCAACTGGGTGTGACAAAAAGGCTTTTAGAAGTGTCACACAAACTTGAACATTATAAATAGAAATAGTAACTCATATTTTTTGGTTCTTACCTCTGTTTGACTAATGGTTCATATGAATAATAAGTATTCAGTCTAGTGGTTTTAATATGGCTCAGTTTTTAGACTAAAAGAGTGTATCCTTTCTCTGTTTAAATACATGCATGTTTATCCATGTTGATTTAGCCATGACCAGATCTGTTATGTGGGAAACACTATCATAAAACATTGAGTTTTTCTTTGAGTAAGCCTGGCTTTTTGGAGGAAGTCTTCATTTTGTCTGTGATTCCACTGCAATTAATGAAGCTTCAGATTCTAACCAGGATATAAATGGATGTCTGATTGCTTATGTATTCAGAGCAGTTATATCTAATTTAAAATACAGAACCTAATCATGCCACTTCCTTAGTTTTGGGAGCCTTTGCTCTAACATTTTGCCATTCATAATTCTCTTTCAAGTTGCTGAAGATAGAAAGAAAGCGATGGTAATTTTTTTTTTTCTTTTATGTTTCCTTAATGCATTTGGATAGGTAGGGAAAATTTGTTAACCACATCAGCGTATATAATAGAAGAAAGATATTTTCTACCACTGCTAGTTAAGAGGAAAAAAAAAAAAATCGCTGAAAATCATAAATCAATAAAACTTTTGAGATTTGATCATTACTTGAGAAAAAGCCAAAGAATCCCAGACCTTTGACAGATAAAAAATGAAAGTCTCTTTGCAGAGTTGAAGGGTAAAGGAGTAACCACAAACGATCCACAAGCCTAGGTAGTAGATAAGTTCAGATGGTAGGTCGCTTGGTTACAGTCTTTGATCTCTGATAGCCACCAGCTGCTGCTTGGGAGATAGAGCCTTAGCATTGCTTGCAGACTATGACCTCGCTTTACAAAGGTCTTCAGGCCACTGAAGTTGTATGTTAGTACCTACTGGAAATCCTTTAAAGGTAGCTGAAGACCATGTAGCTTTTGTAGACAATCTGTGTTTTTAGGAATCCCAATTATTATGGAAAATGGTCCTCCAGAAATCACTAATGTCAATGGAAAATCCTGGAGGTTTTTGAGAGAACTTATGTAAATATCGTAGAATCACAGAATTATTTGGGTTCAAAGGGACCTTAAAGGTCATCTAGTTCCAACCTCCCTGCATGGGCAGTGACACCTCCCACTAGAGCAGGTTGATCTAAGATGGGGTTCATATGCAATAGAACTATATATTTTTTGTTCCAGACAGAAGGATAACCTGCATTTAGCAGGTATGGTAAAAAATATCCTGATGTAGCTTTTTTTCCCCTCTTTTGCATTTTGGTCTAATCCTAGAGTAGCCAATTGTCAGCTTAGGTTGTAGCTGTAAAACAAAATATCCATGATGGCCTTAAGGCCACTGTTTTTTGCTTTCACCTGTGAATAGTGTACAGGCATAAGTTCAGCACGGTAGGGTCAGAAGGACATAGGAGCATCTCAGATTTTTGCTGTCGCTTCATCTCTGGTGAACCTGGAAAGGAGTGGCATGCAAGCTCATGGGATCTGAACCACCACCACTGGTGTGGAATCACCACCTAAGTACCACAAGTACATCCAGATTTCCTTTCAGAGACTTGCAGAACAAAGACTGTAAGAAGTAAAGGCAGTTATGGTTATTTTAGGTGCAGTCAGCCTAGCTTTTCAGACACAGACACCCTGACAAAATCAGTGGGATATCTGCACACTGAACAATGACAGGAGCAAGGATACACTTGTTATAACAGAGATCAGTTTGGCTACGTGTGCTTATGTAGTCATACTAATCAAAGATAATTGAGATGTACAGTCTTCCAGGTACAAACCATCCTCTGAAGTCAATGGGAATTTTCTGTGCAAAAGAACAGCAAGATATGGCCATGCTTCTTACAATCTGTTACTGAAACTGATGCTGTCATAGTCAGCTACTAAATAGGATTGTTAAGAAACGAATCTGAGTCTTCTGCCAACATAGTCAATGTCTGTATGTCCCTGAAAACACACACTGAACTGGCAGAATTACTTTATGCTCAGATAATAATAAACTTATGTCATTCTGTGGCATCCCACTGAATTTATAGGAGCTCTGTGGACAATAAAATAAAATTCAACCTGCTATTTTTAGTGAACATACAAATTACAGCTCAGAATAACTCCTTGTTACTTATACTTAGCACTAACTTTTTCTGTGAATAAAGCCCATTATTTCCTAGTCCAAAAATCTCTTTCAGCATCAGCTGCAGCTTCACCGAAGTTAAAGGCTTTCTACTGACACTAAAAGAACTATTTAAGCATTTAACTGTTTCCTTGCAGTGTTGAAAAATAAGGTTTTGTTATTCCTAGTGCTTTCGGTACACCATCCAATGCAGTTGTTTTGCTTACTTTCTACAACTTCTCTACTTCTTTTCTGACTTACTCTTTCTTGGGATAACTTTATATATTAATAAGTGTAAGTAAAGTGTGATTTGTCACTGTTATTGCTTTGTTCTTCTCTCTTTCAGGAACTGACACCTCTGATCTTAGTGTAGCAGCTTGTTAATCAGAGCAGTAACTATCTTATCAAAGTTCACAGTATGAGAAATTACTGGTGAAGATAAATAGGCATGTGTATATTCACTAAAATACTTGTATTACCCATGTCCCTTCAGCATCATAATTACAAACAGAGTGTGGAAACCCACAGTTATTTGTAGGAGAGGTGCAAAGCATGGCAGAAACTATTTTCAGCTGTCAAGAACAAATACTAAAGTTTCCAAACTGTTAACAGTGTTTGAATGCTGAACTCATCAATAATGACCTTCATACAGTAAAGCTCTCACAGTTGTCTTACTGCTGGTTCCTCCATCAATAACATCAGTTCCACTGCAATACCTTTGAACCTCTGGTATCTTTGCTCAGCTGATTATCTGTGCTTGCAGTATGAGAAGTAATGGGTGGAACAAGTCAGCACCATCCCAGGGCTGAGCTGCCATGTACAGGTTGCAGCCTTGTTGGGACAGAGAGCAGACGTAGGATACGTGGGGACTGCTCCCCTTGCATCAAGGGCAGAACAACTCCCATTGAGAGGCAGGGAAAGGAGGGAAGTGTGGAGTGGGGCCATGTGATTTACCAATAGTTTAAATTCACTGAGCTCAGCTCCCAGCCAGGGGTGGGAAAAGCAGCCTCTTGTTACCCAGCACTCATGGGGGCTGGGAAGCATCACTCTGGTTTCTCCACTGGACTCTTTGCATGGCACTTGGAGAAGAATTAATGCAGTTTAGGCAGATTAGGCAATTACTGGTGCCAATATATCTTTTAAGACTAGAGAAAACAAAATCGAGGTGCTAAAGGGAATGTTCCCACAAGACATTGGGGAGGCAAAGAACAATTACATGCTGAATTCTAGTGACATTTCATGTGTAATTGCTAACAGAAGTGCAAATGTTTTACAAATACTAGAACATGCCCCTTCCTTACCTCCTCATCTCCTGGAATCACTTTTTCCCGTATATGTGTACTCTCTCACACATACTGTTTTTAGAGAAAATTTTCAGAAATTCCAAATAAGAAACTTGAGTCATCCTTCAGTTTGGGCTGAACTTGAACTTTTTACCTAGTGGTCAAAAAACTGACTGAATATACTGCTTCCTTGTTTTAGTCCATCAGGTTCCACAAAGGGACCATTTTTGTTATACACGTAGGAGCACACTGCGGTGGGATTAATCATAAACCTGGGCCTGTGAGTGTCTGTGTGTCTGAATGATGCTTTCTGTGAGTTGAGTTGTGACCAAGAACAAAGTAAGACCTAAGCCTCAGAAAGCAGCCTCTGTGCTCTCCTTTAAATGCACTAATTCATCTCTGGGCAAAAGGGGCTAGAACCTACCGAGCAGGTCCCCTGAGGACGATCTGCCATTTGTATCATGACAAATGCACAAGGAAAAGTCTTATATCAGATGTACTGTGCACTGTATTGACAAGTTTGGAAAATAACGACACTTTTCAGACCCTTCCTGCTTTTCATACTGCTGAAAAATACTTCATCTTGAAATGTCATGTGGCTGTTATGTATCACTGTGTAATTTCACATCAAATACAAGCAGAATAAGGAAAAGGCCAGCAAACTCCCATCCCTTTGCCTGTGTTCAAATCTGAGTGTGAACTGACATTTGAAGAGTAAATGTGACAAAAATGTCATATCTTGACAGTGTCCCTGAGCTTCTAGTCTGTAGGGAAACCTGGAGCTGGCTGACCATGTTGTGCTAAGGAGTAAAACTTCCTGTGCTGTGATTCATGATGTGGCAGTCCTGCATGCTCTTAATGACCTGCTCAGCCACTGAGTAAACTTAAAGGCAGCCTTGGGAAAGTCAGCTCGATGGGACCGACATGCTTGATTAGGGCTGAAATATTGTGCTGTGCTGAGTGAAAAACAATAATAAAAAGTCATTATGCCTCAGAAACAGAAAAAAAGTATGACACCAGCCTCTTAGATCCAATGAACCAACTCATAGTTGGTTTCCTTGAACAAATCAGAAAGCTGCTTAAGCAGTTTTTTTTGAATAATAAAATTTAGAAAAGGGAAGAAGGTAGGACTACCCTGGGAAACCTTTTGACACATTTATGGAATGTTTTCTGATATCTCACCTCCTGATCTTGCTCTTAGATGAAGCAATTGAGCTAGCAGATTTAAATCTATAGGTCAGGAGACCAAGTTACATGGAAAAGAAGTTGCATATCACCTCTCATATAAGGTGACTCTTCATGTCTTCCTTGGAATTTCCTTGCCTTGGTAGCACTCTACTTGTGATGACTAGTTTCAGGACATACCATCCTTCTACACTAACCCCTGCTGCCAGATCAGCTCCGGTGTGTTACCTGTCTGGGAAGGTATATGCAAAACTTCTCCCATAGTCCACCCTGCAGACTGGAAAGGACATAAGGCAGAAAACCCTCAGCCTCTATTTTTCCAGGAAAAATCTTGCTCCAGAGTTTATGGTTGTTGCTTCTGTCTACTGCCATGCCCTACCAGTCTTCCAAAAATGCCAACCCCATTGCAGAGCTGGCTGAAACGACCTGGCATCTGTGGAGGTGGGTTTATGGTGAGAGGAACAGTTGAGGTGCAGGTTCACGGGCTCTTCTGCAGGCTCTGTCATGAGGATGGCAGCTTTGAGAGAGAGGGGACCTCACAGCTGTTTGCTCAAGACAGTGTGTCAGAGCCCTTGTTCCTGTGGCTTCACTGGCTGTCTCCCAGAATGACAAGTAAACAGAAATTAAAACAAAGAAAAATTCTTGTTAGGGATGGAAAAATATTCCTGGATAATAAAGGAGAGACTTGTGTATTTGTGGTAGTTTCTTTGATGAAGAAATTGTCTACTTCTATCACCATTGTAACTGGAGATCATTTCCTAGCACTTTATGCTTCAGAAAGTAATGAATATGGGACATTGTTCAGTGAACCTGGTTTCCAGGAGCTTAGTAATACTATTCCAAACATTATGAATTAATTTGATAGTTGATTAAAGCTGTTCAGAATAAATTCATTTGAGCTTCATCTAGAGGTCATACACGTTTTCAAATAACGTGTGGTGTGATTTTGCAGTAGTTGATGGACATTTATCATTATGATTGAATGACTGAGTCTTCTGCTTCAAGATGAGAATAATGGCCTAGAATAACACTCATTTTTTGCTGATACTGCAATAGCCAGTCTCTTATTTCAGCTAAAGAGATAAGGCAATAGCTTGATAGCAATCATATTTATAGATTAACTTTCTGAGTTTGGTTTTATGTTGTTTTGTTTGTTTTTTGGTTTGTTTGTTTTTAAGGTGAGGTCACTTTTCCCTCCAAAGCTTGAGCTTTCTCCTTTTTGAAAAACCTGTGTGACCTTCATTATCAAAACTAAGTGTGTGTGTAGCTCTTAAACAGTAATGGATTTTTTCTCATATGGTACTCCAAGGCTGACCTAATCTGCTGTAATGTCAGGGATCTCCTTAAAGAATATGCAGCAAAATTCAGGGCAGAACAGCAGCCTACTTTTAATGTGTATTTATTCAGATTTTATGTGACAAACTGTGCTTCTCAGGAACACAGCTACACATACCTAGTGAATGAAATTCTCCCCATACCAAATGAATGTGTGCTTCAGACATCATAGTTATAAAAGGCCTCTTCATAGCAGTCAGAAAAGTCACACATTCCCCACTGAAGGCAAGAAAGTAAATTTGCTCCACCCTTGCACCTACCCCACTCCAGTGAATGGCAAAATACATAGACCTGGAATCTTACCTAAAGCTTTAAGATGTGAGAGCTACTTCGACTATAGTAGGAAACAGTCCATAGATCCTTTTAATTCATTTTGAACCATCTCCACTCATATGAATTACAACTGTGGAGCATGAGAGAGAGACAGTCTCTTAGCTTACCACATCTGAAACCACATACAAGTTTAGAGGGTAAAATTCAACACTTTAAGACTTATCCTGAAGCAATGAACTACAGCTCAAATACTGGTTTGTAATAATATTTTGCTCTAACTTTAGTTTATCTAAATTTGCAGTATGTAATTTCAAGCCAATAAAGGGCTGAAAAGGAGTTAAAGATGACACAGTCTATTCCCATACACTGAGATTGGGTAAATTTATTTAAGCCTCCCAAGCCAGGTATTTGCCTGCCACAGTGTAGTGGTTCCCACTCTGAGATGTGCCTACCTCTCCTTTAATGCACAATAAAAAAGGCAGCATCCCAGCTGAGAGTTTACTAATCATTGTAGAGCAGTGTAATTGCTTTTGATATCTTTTGTAAAATAGTGCAGCACTGATATAAAACATAATTTAAAATTTGTGGTCTGTCTCTAACCCCTGGGACCTTTTCTGCCACTGCACTCACAGTAGTTATTTAACCCCCATTTGGTATTTTTTAATTCAGTACTCTCTGCCAAGCAGCCTGAACTTCTTGTGGAATTTCTTCTGGGATTTTGGAAAACTTATTTGTTGATATAATTTTGAATTTAGATTCTGTCTTCTAAAATACTTACAACACAGTCATTAGTTAATGTCAAAGCCATCATCATTGTAGAATTTCTATGCAAAAGTACAAAAATGTTTGACTACTACTTAGTCACTAAGAGATAGTTATTAAGTTCAGTGGGAGGGGAAGATGAATGTTCAAGCTGCTACAACTTCTAAAACTCCTCTCTTCATTCGAAGTTGTAAGTGTCTAATAATTGTAACACAGTAGCTTTTGAAAAAGCTTAAAAAGGGGATACGGGGGAGAGAAAAAATCCCTACCATACTCACAATTCTGAAGAAATCATATCCACATCCCCACTTCAGAGAGAAGTTTTGAGTAGAAAGTAGAATATTCCTTGGAGAATGATAAAGCAAAAGCAGAGCCAGAACATGGGTGGCAGCATGTGCATGGACACCTGTGAGATGAGCAATGATACTCCCAGGAGGACTTAGGAAAGCAGAAGAAATGCTGAAACACAAGCAGAGAAGCCATTGTGATATCCCCAAGAAAAAGAAGCCCCTTGTCAAGGGTTTTGGGCAAAGCTTTTAGTTCTAGAAATAATCAAGGAAATGATACTTTATGCATCCTTTATAAATAACTGCTAATTAAATATCTTTACTCAGTTCCATCTTTTTATCCCTTCCTGTAGGAGATAAAACTCTTAACTCTTAACTATTTGGTTCAAAGAGGCATTACAGAATGTGAATTTCTTTTGTGACTAGGGAAGAAGTTACAGTACTTATTGCAGTAAGGGGAACTCCACTCCAGGCTGCTGCAGAAAGGTCCGTTAATTCACAAATGACCAATTAAATCGAGGTTCCTCAGTCAAAGAAATGAAACAAGTTACATCATCATTCTTTTCAGTCTTCACATACTACCTAGCTATGGTTAAGCCAAACCTTGACAGCTACAATTTTAAAATTTATCTACCAATGCAATGATAAAACCATTTTGTATTGGGCTTTGCTGCTGTTTCTAACATCCCTTCCTTCATCCCTTCTTGGAGTATGCAACTGTACTATTGTTCTGATTGGTTTAGGTCTCCATTCACCTTAGCATTAGGTTGGGCATTAGTTTTGATTCCCTAGCTGTTTGTGGAATATAATTTCTTTCGTACTTCTCAAAGCACAGCAAGTTAATGAGTTGCATCTTTGCTCTCAAATGAGTTATCTGTTGCTGTATAACATCCCATTGGATTTCCCTGGAGTTTCTGTTACCTTAGGTGATCTGAACCTTATTTTTGCCCTCAAAGAATTATGAAACACTTAGTTTTTCTTGTATCACGAGTCATTTTTACTACTACTGGCATTTCATGAAAGTTCACCATTTTCAGCATCACAAGGAAGCTGTTACCCAGTCTGTGTATGCTGTGAGTACAACTTCCTGGTCCAATCTCATACAATATGTGTTCACCTTTTACCCAAAAGCATCATGCAGATATTAAAGTGGTGACTGTTGAGCACCTGGGGAACAGTATTACAGTCTTTCTGAGATAAGTTAGTGGAAGGAAATAGTTAAGACAGGGGAGCAGAAAGCACACGTAGCAATTTGCTGTGCCTTTGGTGTGCTTTGAGAGAGGATATAGAATATAGTGTCATTATTCCTGATACCTGCATGGTGATAAACTCTAGCACCCAAGTTTTGGGAGCAGGCTAGCACTGTGATAGATATTGCCACAGGTTCCCTCCTGCTGAGAATAGCAATGTATTTTAATCACTAATATTTGGTTGTGTATGTTGTTGTGACGATGGAAAAGAGCAAGCTGCATCACAGAAGCTTCAGTAACAATAAAATACTGACACCAAACTGCAGGATATTAGGCACATCTTTTTGAGGACCTCAGTGTTCTGAGATTGATTCATGCCTGCATCCTGCCAGCAGTATTGTAAGGCTGTGTAATGATAACTCAGTCACTAAGGGAGCAATAAGATCTCCAGATGTTTAGGAATTTAGCTTTGAATCTTATCCTAGCATCTTTTGTTACCTCTTTATTCTCAGGTCTTTGTTGTCACTGGTAGATTACCCCTCAAACTCTTGCAGCATCCACGGAATGCTCAGTTGTAGGAAATGCCAGTCTTTGCCTTTTGGTATTTTCTGTAAAAAGGATTAGAGAAAAACAGAAGGATTTTGCAGATAATGAAACAAAAGAGACCATTACTAGGCTTACCCTTCTGTCTCACCAGCACCTATCTTGTGAGGGTGGCTGATTAGCTCCCACAAACTGCCCCAGGGCTGTCATATGCTATCAGTTCCCAACCCAAATCTTTCTGCTGCTTTTATTAAAGGTGGTTACTGGCACTGGTGCACTCAGTCTCCATCTTTTCTCTACACTGAAATGAAATTACAAAGGTATTTATTCTATGCTAGTAAGAGTTCAGCTTGCTCATTTCTTGGGCTCTGGTATGCAGCAGTAATATTTGAATCAACATATACAATTTCTTCTGTGCTCCAGGTCATTAATTTCTTCTTCTGTCCAACTGCTTGGACAGTCATGTGGTGAGCTAGATCAGGGGGATGATTGGTCAGCAAAATATATTTTAGGAGAAATAAGAAAAAAAAGGAAATTCCAGTATTCCAGACTGTCTCAGATGTACAAGCAGATAGTGCAGGTGCAACAGAGGGGACAGCACACAAGGTGCAGGTGGGTGTCAAAGAGGCAGGTGGAGAGACTGATAAAAAATTACTGCCGTGGCCTTATGTCAGATGAGTTAGGTCATTTCCTTCTGGCCTCCTGCATAAGAACTTTCAATTAGTATTTCTACTACATACCTAAATTGCTGTATTCCTGGCTTCAGGCTGTTTTTCTCTATTTGTAGCTTTCTTAGAATATGATAGTATAATTTTATAAACATGTAATTTACATATTCAGTTTGTAGCCCCATTTTGAGGTCTAGAAGGTGTAAACTTTTGCACTTGGAGTCCACTTGTGTAACTTGCAAGTACATAAAAAGCATTGATCTGTGTATGAAGTGGCCCTTCATACTTTGTAAATAGATTTATGACCCTCAAATTATAGGCAATAAACTGGGCACAAACCCCAGATTATTAGTAGCATTTAAATAACTGATTGGACAAAGACACTTTTAACCTATTATCACTTAAAGCTTCTTTGGAAGTGCAGAATTGTTCCTTTTTGCTTATCAGAGCTTCTTAACAAAACTGGTATGCAGTCACAGTCCTCTATGTTCCCCCTTAAATGATTATGCATTTTTATTTTTGGGGGTGGGGGAGGATGAAATAAATTCTAATTCTCTTAATTTCTTTTGCACTCATGATGCAAGACTAGTGGATTTGCAACCTGCAGAAAGGTGCCAAGTTATCTTAATTGTCTGGAGAAATTTGTATTATGGGGTTCTCTTGTTTTTCTAGGTCTTCTTATAGGAAAATAAACACAACACCCTAATGCTGACAGAATTATTGCTTTCCGGTGATTCTGGTCTAATTTGGTTGCTTTGTCATTATCCAATTCTGTAGTCCTGACTTTGAAAAATTCCACAATGATCCAGGAAATCTATTTCTCTTTTCTTCCTGGCACATTGATGCTTCTGCTTTCGGAAAGCATTAACAATGCATTAAATAGGAGTCATTACTCATAAGAAAGAAGTGTTTGTTGCAATTGGAATGTCTTGGTTTTAAAACAGTGTTTTATATCATTGTTTATAAGATCTTTACCTAATTGCCTGCCACCAACGAAACAATCTATAGAATAGTTTTAGCATTTGCAGGAACTGTTTCACTCCTAGAAGCAGGAAAAATAATCTATGGCATTTCTATTTACTGATAAGACTGGAATAAGGGTTTGAATCATGAAGAATAGATTGGTGAATACATTAAGCAATGAAAGAGAACCTGCAGCTGACCAGGTTTACTAATAGGTACCTGTGCAGTCTGTGGGAATAACTGCAGGTCCAAACAAGCATAAACATTAAGAAAAAAACCCACCTTATTGAAAGACAAAGAAGGTTAATGAGTTAGCCTTGCATTTTCTGGCTACAAAGCAAAGTAATTAAAAGGTATGTAAGTGAGTATTATAAGCTGGTGTTCATTCCAAAAATAGCTACTGAATGGTACATTAGTATAGATGTGACCTGCTATTCTAATAAATTATCTTTTCTCCACAAACATGGGAAAAACATATTGATTTTATCTTGTGATTTTGTTTCTATATACACAGAGTAAATTGCTTTTGGCAGCTTGAACATGAGAATAATTTACTCTGCTAATACTATACTTTTTTTAGTCTCGGATTCATTTGAATACTCCAATTTCCTCTTATTAAGCTTATGCTTCCACAAAAAAAACCAAACTTAAAATAAAATAAAATAAATAATTAATGCTTTTACAGGCTACGTTTTTGGTCTCTAAAGAATTACCTTGTGGCTTTTTCATGTTAGAAAGTGATTAAGTTTTAGAAAGAATATTTATTCCTCCTCTCCACTCTATGTACTGTAATTTGTGAAGTTTATATCATAAATCTAGCCAGTAATCATCCTAACAGCATGACATTTTACATCTCTTTTCTGAATTATCACACAGCTTTTGTTGTACAATTTGCTCTTGAATATGGGCTGCAGTATTAAGATTCCCTGTATGAAAAATGCTTCCTGAAGCCCTCATTAACTTTCTTTTCTTTTTAATTTTCCTGTGTGTTTTCTTGTCTTTTTATCAGTGTCATGATGAAACAAACGACTTCATTTGGATGTTCTGTATTACAGTTACATCATGTTAATCCTTTTTGGTTCTGCCACCTTTGCTTCCAAACAATATTACTTTATGCTATTGCCACCTGTCTTTATCTCTTCTTATTTTTAGTTAGGGATCACAATAGTATTTTTTCTTCATCCATCTGTCCATCTCATCCACATCCATACTGTATACCCAGAACCTTAAAAAATGTTTCTGACAACAGAGTACTTTTTAAATTCCCCAGTATTTTAAGCAGATCTATTTAATCTATTTAATTTCAGAAATGTTCTCTCTCTTAATGACACAATGCATTTCGCAGTTCTCAGTTGGCAAACCAAATTAAATGTCTGTGATCATTCATCATCCATGGATAGAAAATAATTCACTGTGCAAGGTGAGAATACTGGGTTACATAGCTCTTCACTGCTCTCTTCAAAAAAAGTTAACAAAAGCCTCAAATTGAGGTAAAATGCACATTGCCTAAGGTGAGGTCTCCTTTGATGCTTTGTCCCATGGGCTGCTTGGGACACACACTGCAAGATGCATGGAAATGAGGCAATCTTTCTCTGCATCAGTTTTTCCATCAGAAGGGAATGTCATTATATCTTCCTTTCCTTCTCTGCACATCTAATTTTCCACATGTTTGCATAAGATTACTTTCCTGTTTTATGCACGTTATTTGTGTGCTACCACTGCCAGTGTAAGTGTGTTTATTCTCTTTACATATCCTTCCCTATGTTTTTACCAAAGCATTGTTTTTTGAGCCAGAACAAAAAGTTCCAGGGTTGTGTTTTAGTTGAGATGTGTCTTCATACTTGCACTAGAGGAAAGCCTGAATACATTGGTGCATAATGCAGACCCAGCATTTATTTCCCTTTCTGATCCTGAGGTCATCATACCCCAGATCTCTTGTATTTTCTTTAGTGATGAAACTTGTCATCAAGATGCAGATAATTAACAGTAAATGGTGTTAAAATGGTCCAATGGCTGAAGTACTTCAGTAGGCTGGGAAAACCAGTTGTGCTTATGGTTGCAGGACCAAGATGTAGCAATCAATGCAGATTCCTGAGATCTTTGAAGTGACAGCTATGTGCTGCTGAAGAGTAGTGGTGGCTTAAAGAAAATAGTGGGAACTTTTGATTTTGATACTTTGAACCTTTTCAAATATCTGAGAACCTCATGTAGCAAATTTGTATACCCCTATGTATAAGAATGCTTTTTTTTTCGTATTTCTATCTGTGCAATTAGAGTTTGTTAACGTATATTTACATTATCTAAATCCTTCTTTACTGTTTTATATACAATAAAGTAAAGTAAAGGAAGTATGATACAATAGAAGAAAGGTCTGTCTATCCCATATCCCATTTCTTGGCAGTGGTCTGTGGCAGCTGCTCAAGTCAGAGAACCCAGCAAGAAGAGGACATGATGAGGGTGTCTCTTTTTACAGGATGCAATCTGAGTTTTAGAAACTCTCTTGGAGCATTTTTTTTTTTTCCACTGGATTTATCTTAGATTTTACATTTCTGGAAGTCATTTGGCTCATTTATTTGTTCCATTGCTGTGGGAAATCTCCACTGAGTGTCCCCACTTGATGGAAAATTTTTTTGGGATTTCCTTGCCATGCTGGGACCTCATCTGGGAGACCTTCAGAGCTCCTTATCATTTTTCATTGTCCAGGCACAGTTTCATCTCACTCGCACACACACACACACAGAGACACACATCAATACATTTATGAAGCTTAGGTATTTCTGTACTTTTTCAAGAAAAATGATTCAAAAGCCTCCCATTGATTTTTTGATAAATGGTTCATGCAGAAACTTGCTTGACAGCCAACAGGAATGAATAAGCTTATTCCAATAAAATCACCACCTTGTCTGATTACAATATTTTTCAATGGCCAGTTTTGTGCAGAGAAAGAGATCCCTACAGGGAGGTCATTTGTCAGCCTAAGTCAAAGCTTTAATGTTACTCTGAAATAGCTTAGTTGAAGTTGGGTGAGAGTTTCTCTTTTTCCTTTCAGGAAAATAAAAGGTATAAAGAAAATAGGAAAAAAAATATGGAGAATCACAGCAGTTGTATAAATCAGGACACAGCTGCCATGTGGTTTCATGTAAGCTCCTGGTGCCAATACATTCATTTTGTGTTCTAATAGGGCACTTATTTGTGAAAAGTCTTTTTTACTTTTACATTTTTCTACATCTACATTTTCTTCAGATCTATTGAAGTTTATTTGGCAGAGTCTGCTTGAGCACATTTTTGTCAGAATATTATCAGAGTCATATTTATCAGTGAAGTGGCTAATATAATAAATGCTCTATCTCTAGGAATTAGGTTTGCTCTCAGCTGTTTTCATAATTATTTTTAACTAAACAATAATCCCTATGTCTGAAGCAGCTTCTGCACTAAACATTTTTTCCAGTGGGGTATAAAATCTAAATGGCAATAATTCTACTTGCTTTATTCCACAGTTGTCATCCCAATCAGATTTCCTGCATACAATGTGCATTCTCTTGTCATATTAACTATTTCTACAGCAGCAAGAACCTGCTGTCCTCAATTAATAAGGTCTTGATTTTAATGCAGTTACAGGCTGAAGAGTGAAGGAAAGCTTTTACTTCAGTGTTTAGCAAGTACTTGCTGATACAGTGAAACAGTACAAAGAACAAAACCCACTGCTGCAGGTTCAGAGTAAACCTTAATGGGGGAAGTATTTCTTTTAGTTTTTCCTTGCAGCTGTGTAGTTTGATACATAACTGGAACTAAAAAATTTCATTGTCAGGTCACAAAAAGATTGAACCAGGTTGGATGTGCATTCATGTTCTGCTACCTTTCCAGCATCTAGCAAGGCCATAATGTTTGGTGTTCTTTTGCTTCTGAAAGAACACAATGAAAATGTAATTCCCAGGAGCAGCCACCCCTTTGCTCTGTTTTTCTCAAAAAGGGGTAGATATTGCATGTTAAATGAAAAAAAAAAAAAAAAAATTGCTCTGAAAAAATGATTTGGGTACAGCAGGGCTGAGTGGTGCCACGTGTAATTCTTAGGTGGCCTCTGCCTAGAGTGAAATCCCAAGTGACTGAGTTCACATGGAGATGCCAGGAAAGAATGCAAACCAGACAGACTACTGAGCAGGGAAGCTGGATGGAGCCAACAAACAGTACCTGGGGCCAGGTAAGATCTGAAGCCTGACTGTTCCTCAAATGTAGATGCAAGACCATCAGGTAGTGCCTGCACAGCCCACCTTCATTTGCGCCAGGAGGTTAGTCCTCTCCTTCTGTAATGAGAAGAGGGGTGGTATCATCTCCTTAACCAGATGTGTTTTAGAAGAACCAGGTGGCTCTCTGCACATAGGAATAGGACTGGGTGAGTGCCATAAGCTGATATTTGAATATGAAAACTTAGCTTCCTTTGCTGTTGCTTTGCTGCAGTCCACAATGACTACAATATTTAATAAAGGGAATTTCCTTTCTACTGTTTAACACTCATGGTCAGCGCCTCATGTCAAGCCCTTGCAGCTTTATAGAGTATGAGAACCTGCAGGCACACTGGCCACAGGACTGTGTTTTGCCTTCAAGTAAGTCACTCTGAACATAAAACAAGATTTTGATGGAAAACAAAGTTCATTTTAAGGTACCAAAGGGTGAGGTCAACAATGCAGTTGCTAGGTTTGGAAAGTGAATGCAAAGATACAAGACAATTACATACCCTATTAGCCAGCTGTACTTGGCTTGATTTCCTGCCACCACTCTGCTTGTTTGCCCAAGAGCTGACAGGATGGATTCGTAGCTCGTTAGAGCTAGGACCAAGTTCCTCTAATGAGCCACATCCATCTGGCATCATCTCTCCCACACTGGAGCCTCTGACTTAGGACAGGGTCTGTCTTCAATGAACTGCTTTACTCACCAAGGCTTCCATGGATTGTAAACATACCCCAAGGGGATTGCCAATCACCCACAGTTTTGGTAGTTAATTTGATTACTGTTTGAATTTATGAGCCTTCTGCTAATGTAAATCTGTTTGTAGTATTAGCTGCTGATGCATAGACATGTGTTTGAAATACTACTTCATACTGGGTTGCCCAGACAGTGTTATCACTCTCTTTCATCAGTAGATGAGGCATTACTACCATATAAATGGTGCTTTTCTGAACACACGGTTGATGAATATACATTGAGTCATCTGAGCTTGTAAGACTTTATGTAACTGACTTTGCTAGCACATCACAATTATTCATAACTAAAACACATCAGGGGTAACGAAAATACAGGGGAAACACAGTGGAACAATGGAAAACAGAGTGTACAACATATGATTTGTTATTTAAGATACAGTTAAAAAGTTAAAACTTTGAGAAAATGTTCATATTGCCAAAGTAAACCAAGCGTTTTTCAGTTTTTTGGTCAGCTAAGAAACAAAACAAAACAAAACAAACAAAAAAATTGAGTCAGCCTGAAATACTTTATTCAATAGAAAAAGGCACTTGGTTTTCTTTTTGGGTTATGTAACCTTTTAGTCATCTCCTGTTTCATTCAACTTCTGATAAAAATAATGGTTTCAAATTGCAAAGCCACAAATGGTGAAATTAATAAAAATGTTGGCCACAACATTTTTGAAAGTTTAAAAAATCAGTATTTTATTTCATCATTATATTGACCTCTTTCAGACAAATCTTATAGCAAAATTAGACTTTGTTGCACCAGAAAAGTCCTCTTCATTGAGAGGGATTTTATCCTTTCTCACACCTTGGGAAGATGCATTGTCTGAGTGACAGGTGAGACTGAGGAAGATGGTCAGTGCCTGCAGTCTAATATAATTGAGGGTGTTTGTTGCATCTTAATGATGTTGAACACGACCAACATTATATTTCTTCAAGATAATTAGAGATGATCTGGACTTTCAGGGTGTCCATTTTAGATCTTGAATTTTGTACAAGTTTCATTTCAGATTATTTGTTTAATCTTGCTGAAGGCAACAGGGAATCTTTCATTACTATGTGTTTAATCTTTAAGACTTGGAATAAGTGAGAGTTTTGTTTTCCTTTCAGTGCAAAAGTACCAAGTCCTATATGAGGTTTTGGTAAAAACATAAGAACTAGCACCAGCTTTACTTAAAGCATCTTAGTTTGCTAAGGAATCTCAAATTCCCAAAGCCTCCCACTTGCAGCGTATTTATGTCTAATTCAGTAAATTCAGGTGCCAGCTGTGTTTTTCCTCTTGTTCTACACTTCTAGTCAACATGTAGAGGTGAGTCTTTGCAGTGCAATAAACTAACTGCTTTTCCAAAATAAATAATTAGATCTCTTAATATATCTTTTCCCTCCAAATAGTAAAATGCATAAGATCAGCTGTTGTTATCTACGCATTCACTGACTTCAAAATGCTGTGTGTATTTTGCAGAGGAATTGGTGCAGTGCCCAAGAGCAGTGGCAGCCTTGAAAACTGAAGGGGTGTATGCACAGATGGACCCCACTATGGCATTTCCACTGTCAGGTGCTGTTGGGATGCACAGCTCTGTTTTGGAGACTCAGCTCTTTGTTGTGGGGTAATTGTGATGTCCTGTACAGTCTATGGTAAGACAAAATAGTGCACGCCAAATAATAATAATATATTAGGGCATTTGTTCACTACTTACCTGTAGCTCTGTAGCCCAGTAGGTACTGCACTGCTGTGGCTGTTGATATGCCACAGGCACATCAGTGAGCTTGCAAGACCTCAAGACTGAGGCTTCTTAGGCTAATTTTATCTGAACCTGTCTTGGACTGCCTGGAGCTTTGTTGTTTTTTTTTTGTTTTGCTTGTCTTTGTGTAGTACAACCTCAGTTTTCATGTAGATAGCTGTAACAAGCCATTATTCTGTGTAGAATGAAATATTTATTACAAAGATGGTGACATAGTGTAGAGCAATACAGTCCTGGTATGACAGCAGACCCCTTGATAAACAAGGATGCAGCATGTGGAGTAGAGGATCAGTCATGGGGTGATAACAGACAAGGCACAGGCCAGCACTGGAGAACCTGCAGGTATAAACAACTCATCATTGATCAGTTCAACAAATGCAGACCTAGAGCTGGGTAAAGTCAGCTTTTTAAGGATAAAAAGGGAACAAAACCCAAGTACATAATGTGAAAAAGGCCCCATCATCATCATCATTATCATCATAATCATCATAATCATCATCATCATGATTGAATGGTTTAATTTGGAAGGGACCTTAAAGATCATCTAGTTCCAACCCCCCTGCGTGGGCAGGGACACCTCCCACTAGACCAGGTTGCTCAGTTGCTCAAGACCAGCCAACCTGGTCTTGAACACTTCCAGAGATGGGGCTTCCACAACTTCCCTGGGCAACCTGGGCCAGTGTCTCACCACCCTCACACTAAAAAATTTCCTCCAATTGTCCAACCTAAATCTCCCCTCTTCCAGTTTTTATCCATTACCCCTTGTCCTCTCAGTACAAGCCTTTGTAAAAAGTTCCTCCCCAGCTTTCCTGTAGGCCCCCTTCAGGTACTGGAAGACTGCCGTAAGATCTCCCTGCAGCCTTCTCTTCTCCAGGCTGAACAGCCCCAACTCTCTCAGCCACTTTTCACAGGAGAAGTGCTCCAGCCCTCAGATCCTCTTCATGGCCCTTCTCTGGACTTCCTCCAGGAGCTCCATGTCCTTCTTATTTTGGGGGCTCCAGAACTGGACATGGTACTCCAGGTGGGGTGTCACAAGAGCTGAGTAAAGGGGGAGAATCCCCTCTCTTGACCTGCTGGCCACACTTCTTTTGATGCAGCCCAGGGCACAGTTGGCTGCCTGGGCTGCCAGTGCACATTGTTGGCTCATGTTGGGCTTCTCATCTACCATCACTCCCAAGTGATGTTATATTGTAAATAATGGTAACTTATATTGTAAGTTTGGATGTAATGTGAATTATGGATCAATAAAGAAAGACCAAAGTGTAAAATACATTAGCAAACATAAAATAGCCCCCAAGTAGATCCTAGACTAAGGAAGAAGAAACCCTTACCATCGTCATGCTGCTCCAAGCAAAGGACTTGGGATACTGCAAATTACTGTGATTCTCACCAGACTGGAAACCCCACCATTAGGAGTGGTGAAAAAATGAGCACGACACCTGGAAAAATGTTAGAATATAGAAATGTGTATACAATTTTAACTATGCTATTATTGAGACTTTTTTTTTTGTAAAAGTATGTATTTTCTTTTTTTAATTTTATTTTTTCCTTTTTCTATAATAATTAGATCTGGGCCAATAACAGCTCTTTGATTAGGGTATTAAGATGTCATGTATTCTGACAATAAATTCTTAATTTTAAATAGCATTGAATTTCTTTTATGCAGATTACAGAATTTTGAGTGTAATCCATCCGAGCTGTATCTGTAATCACTGACAAAACCTTGACTAGATTTTATGCCCATGTAAGGAGTGTTTTATTTTCACATGAAAAGTGTATCATGCCCAATGTGACGGACTTCAGATTTCTATGAATTCACAGTTACCACTAGTTTTATGAATAATTAGAATGTGAATGGAAATAGAATTAAAGTAGCCAATTTCCTTCCCATAGAGGCTCTATTTCTCTTACTTACATATTTCTAGTCTTACAGGGTTGTAACAGCCAAGGCTGCAATGTCTCAGAGCACCAGTATAGAGGGCAGTAGGAGCATTGTCCTTCCCTGAGATTGTTCTATGAAAAGCCAGGAACCTAGGGAAATCTACTGAGACATTGTGAAGAAAAATCTTCATTGCTTTTCTTGCTAACCAGGAGTCCCAAGGCCATGAACAAACTGCTATGAAAGAATGCAGTTCTTTCGAACCAAAATTGGGTTCAGTGGGAAGTCTGTGATGATTGGACTATTGCAATGCCACCAGCTGAAAACAGACACAAGCTGTGAGTGCAAAGACTCTGCTTTGACATCTCTTACACAAGGTTTGTGGGGTCTGTAGATGATGCCTCAGTCTGCTCCAGGTCCATCCTTCCCCCCACACCTCAGCTACAGAGAGTGGCTGGCTCTTCAGGAAATGCATTTTCCTTTGCCTGTAACTACCATCTATCTGTCTGAGAGAAGTGTGTACTTCAGGGAAATTGTTATTTCTGGGAATAACCTAAATATTTTCATTTTATATACATAGCCTCAATTTTACTCAAATGAACAGATCATGTACTCCATTCTTGGTCTTTTTTTTTTTTTTTTTTTTTTTTTCTTTACCCCTCCCACTTAATCAGCAACACAAAGAATGATACATTCAATTCAACCCTGATTACAGTGGATGGGATGTAGGAATGAATAGTTGTGAGACAATGTAAAACAAGGGTGTGATTCATACTGTGTCAAAGGCAAGGCACTGCAGATGCAAATTGTTTTCAGGAAAAGGTTAAAGAGTAAAAAGACATCCATTTTTCTTGAATTTCCCCACGACAAAGGCAATAAAATATAATCAGATGCTAATAGCACTAAAATTTGGGAGAATGGGCTCAGTGGAAAGAATTGAGCACAAACAAGAACTGAAGACTGGAGAGCCACACAAAAATGAGAGGAACCCACCCTGTAAGGTCATTAGCAAAAAAGGGATACAAACAGCAGTATTTTGCCATCTGGGGTCTTGATAACTATAAGGGCTTGTAATTTTTGATTAACAGAATTACAGAAAGGGAGAAAGAGGAGAGCTGTAAGAAATAGTGAAGACAAGCTAACGAAAGGAGGTGGAAGCAGTTGGACAGCTTCTCAGTAGTTGAAAAAATTTAAGAAATTAATGTTTATTGTTTTGTAGCAGTTTGCTTTTCACTTGTAACTTTCTTATTTAACCTCTTCACTAATAAATAGTCACTAAATTATTTGATTAGGGACACAATAGGCATCAACAATTTTGAGTTCCTTGAAAAGTTAGAGGGAGAGGGATCACCCTTTCTTCTTAGTAGATAAAGCTCTTTACCAAAGCTATGGTGTGTGAGGACAACCTGAGAACTCACAACCTGGACGTGATATGGACTTCTGCATTTCTGTCTCTGGAAATTTCTTTCTCCAGGATTTTTAGAAAACTCTCCATGCCAAAGTGGAATGCAGAGGTGGTTTTTGAACATGAGTTTGATGAGTCACAGGACCTGTGCAGAGGAAAGCTCCCCTACAGGTGGTGAAGATTTATGGCAAACAAATACGAGTTTTTCTCTCAAATTTTGGCTCATATTCACACATGAAGGGATGTTAGTGATAAAACTCTAGATAGGAAGTTAGAGTAATTTATTCTTTGGAGGCTGCCTGTTTGATCTTTGATTAAGTTCTGAGCACTGTAATGTCCTGGTCCATGGCTAGAACTGCTCCTTGCCATTAGCAAATTGTAACAAGAAGGAGAAGTTGGGGAAAAAAAACGACATAAAAGTGGGCAAGGGAAATACCTGATTGAATTTGAAAGAAGGAATGAAAGGCACTCATGTGAGTAAATTGGTCTGCTTAGGCCATACAGATTTCACCTGAAGAAACACAGAGGCCTTGTGAGTTACTGTTTACTTATAAACAAAACCAAATAAGGCACCTTAATCAATGGCAATAAAATTAAACAGGGAGTCCTGTGGAGACATGAACCAGCTAGATTGTGCCCAGTGGAAAGTGACAGTGAGACAGGTCCAACTGGACATCAGTGCTACAGAAATATTATACCATGTTATGTCTTCTTCCCAAGAGGAAAGAAATGTCTAAAGATATTAAGTCACTGTTCTTCATTACTACAGGCAATAATGTTTGTAAAAATCATTACAGTAAAAATATAAAGTAAAAAATAAAATAGTAATGTTTCTAAAGAACATCCTTTCTGTCCCGCATCCTTCCTGCTACAAACATCCTGAAGCCACTGTACTATATAAAATTAGCAAAATATAAAATCTGAAGGCCTCGAAAATTTCAAAATAACAGTAGGACAGAGACAAAAAGAGGAAGTAAATGGCAGAACAAGACAAAAATGTTCAAAATGGTTTATTCTAATATTGAGACATTCTTCCTGATCCCAAAAGTTGAACAACATAATTCTGACTGCGTAAGTGAGACACAGGAAGAATAAAAGGGGAAAAATTTTCCAAAACAGCAGCCCATCCAAAAGATACACCCTAACTCTAGGTATTGTCTTGGTAATGAAAAATCCCTAAAATCTGTCAGTGAAAAGGGAAAATTGTCCCATGATCCCAAAAGCAATTAACACAAGTTTAAAAAAATTAATATTTAATAGGGAATAGCTTACAAGTAATATTGTGAGTCTATTGAAACTTGCAAAATATCTTCACTTCTGTTACTTCCACATGTTAATTTATCAAACTCCATTTTGCTATAGTGTAGATTTTTGCTCCCAAATACCCTGTTTAAATTTTGTACTCAAAGACTACTTTTATGGTGGTTTGAATATTCATGGTCTGTTTATACTTACTTTCTACAAGCATTCAGTGACTAATCATATTGCCTTTAGTTTTTATTTTCTGGGTGTAAGATACACCTTTTTATCCTCATAAAGAAAGTTGTGCACTCCTGTTATCATTCTGATATCCTTCTCTGTACAGGTCCAACTGAAGTTAATGGGTTTTTTTACTAGAAGTGACTTGAATTACATTTAATGTTCCAAATGAGCCCTTACAAATGGCCTGCAGAATTATGAAGAACTTGTTTAATCTGACAAACCTTAAGTTTCAAGGGGCCAGGCATGAAAATACATATTGAACAGCAGCATTCTAAGCATTTCAAGAAATATTTAGTCTTCAGGAAAGTAGCAGCGCATTTGTTTCCAGACAAGTGCAGAGATTATGTGGACATAATTAATTCATGAGGACTTTCTCAAGGAGGGTTCAGAACTTGTTCTTATTATTTGGCCTGATTTATCTCAACAGACTCCGGAGAGTTTTGTTTTGTTCTGCTTTGGAACAAAAACAGACCTTGGAAATTGTATTTATAGACAAATAAATGGGTTGCATTGGCCATTACAGGGATAAGTGGTTTTCTAAAGTGCCTCTAATCTCTACACTTTGTAGGCCAGCCTTTTGAGCACAAAAGCTTATCCTGACTGCTGTAGAAGTCACCTCAGAGTTTCAAACTTTCACACATCCTTGTGACACTTTCTATTTTATATATTTATTTCCTCACAACTTAAAGTTCTTGTTTTGATTTAAACACTGCTAGCCAAGGACAATGGATAAAAAGTGGACTATCTCATTCAATAATATTTTCTGTCACATAAAGTGCCAAAAAGGTATTTCATTCAACCATATGTATTAGCACTAAAAGGAAGGGAAAGCATTATCACTCAAGAAGCAATTCCCTTTTTTGGTATCTACAAATGGGAATGATCTGTATTAAAAGCAGAGGTTGTGGTTCTGTGGTGAGAATATTTCATACTTTCCAATATTCATTTTTAGCATCTTCAGGATGATTGCATCTACTATGGCACAGTGCCATCCTGTGGACCCTGAGGTTATATAGGGCCACACCGACATAACAGGCATGACTTAACGTCTTGAGCAATATTTTAATGAAAAGCATTAAACCAGATCTCATTTGATAATTGTCGATGCATTAGCTAAATGAAAGGCCTTGTCTGAAACCTGTGTCTGTTCTTCTTCATGTAACCACACGTTTCCTCCTATGGCACTGCTGGCATTAAATTCTTGAGCTGCCTAGAGGGCAATAATCCGTCTCCACACCAGCTTTCAAAAAGTCCCAGAGTTTGTATTACTTCCACATTTTGTCGTGGCAACCTCTCATGAATGCTTTTGTTGAAAACACAAATGAGGTCTGACTTGTGTCAGAAGTCCATTTTTGATGGACAAGTACATTTCTGGTAGTATTTGATCAAAATTACTTTGAGTGCTTACATGCTAGTGGTCAGGACGCAGGTCAGAGACATGACAGAGCCAGGTTCAAGGCTTTGCTATGGTACATGCAGAGTTTTTCCTCACAAGTCATGCTAAGCCTGACCAAGAGAGACTCACATCCTAAGGCAGATTTAGGAGGTCCATGTTTCCTGTCTTCCTTAAAAATTTTGATCCTTATTCGTCTGCCTGACAAATGATTTGGCTCCATACATTTTCATCATGTTGAAATTATTTCCATTTCTGAAAAAATTATCTTCACTTCTAAAGTGGGCATGTTTCCTGACAAGCAGCTTTGTTGAGCACATTTTTTTTCCAGGAGGTTCAATCTGCATCCTTGCTTTTACCTTTTTCCTTGCTTTTACTTTTTTGATGATCCTGTAAGAAGGGATTCAGCAGGTCTTACAAAGCTTTCCAAATAGCTCCAGGAAAGGCAGAAAAAACCATCTGTTGCCTCAAGGGTTCATTCAAGGGACTGGACTGGCTGGTATCAGGCGTGTGAGCTGAATGCTCTGTGACCCCAACTGGATAAAGACAGTTCATCTCATTTAAGCATGTGCAAATATAATGCTACTCCATGCAAAAATGTTTCATTGTGTGTGGAATGAATGCTCTCTGGTGACTATTTATGAAGCCAGAGTGTTAAAAGTGTTAATGTAATCAATAAAAAGTAAAAGGTCTGGGAGTAGCACTCAATCTAAGCAGTTGAAGCTTTACAGAACATTGCCACTGAAATAAATATTTAGTAACTCTACACTGAAGGTGCTATTCTTTTGACAGGATGAGTTTCATGCCTCACGGCACAAAAGTTATGAGATTTCAGTCAGTAATCAAAGAATAACTCTATATTTCTCAAATCAAAAAGACATTGCGTCTATTCCCTTGACATGCCAATGATTAAATGAAACAATTCCACCTCCTACCCCCTCCCTTCCTTTTCATTTCTGGGCAAAAAGAGAACATGAGGAGGGAAAAGAGTCCAGAAAGAGAAGAGGAAGAGGTGAAACAATACTAGAAAATGTATGTTAACTACACTCTGACAAACTTGAAATTGGTATATGAGTGTCAATGGATGCCACCACATGGCACCATTACAGGGTTTGAATCTGAGGTTGAAATGAGGCTATCTGAGCTTAAAAGTGCTCCAGAACTCATGCTTAAAGCCACAAAGAATCCACTGAGGCTTAGACAATAAAAAATGTTTTGATATCTATATTCTATACTATGAATTTCAGTAGGAAAACTGACTGCTTATTTTTACTACTGCACAATTACTACAGCACTTAGGATATGGTTTTGTTTTGTGAATATTTCACGCTATTAATTCACTTTATAAATTTAACTCTAGACTAAACTCAGTTCATTTTCTGCTGTTCTTCCAGTTATGAGGGTGAGATTATGCAGAAGTTTGTATCAATAACAAATAAATAATTCAATTGCAGCAGGTTTCAGATGAGAAGCTGGAGATGTTGTGAGCTGAGGAGGGCAGCTGAGGATTTTGGCATTTAAGAAAGCTTTGGGGGAAGTACATACTGGCAAGATGTTTCTGCTACAATGCAGCAATGAAGTACCTTAGTAATGTTGTCTCTTAAAATGTGCCTCTGGCTTCTGGAGTCCTCCAGGTGAGTGATGCTGCACATGATCTTGAAATGACCGTTTCTCATCCACCAAAGTGCATCATCCTTTAGGTCATAAAATTTTCTTCTTAACTATGAGGGGTGAAATTGCAAGGATTTATTTACTTGATAGTAAGAAGTTACATTTGTCAGTTACAAATATTTGGAATACTGCTGCTGGAAGGCTAGTGTAAACCATGGAGTAGAAAGGGGGTAAAGACAGAAAGATATGGACTAGTGTGAAATAAATGGTTTGACATCAAGCAGGATGGGTTTCCTAGGACTTGTAAATTATGGTATTAAGACAATTAGCTGACTGCACTGGAGTGGGGAGTGGTATCTATACAATGTCTCACTCTCAGTAATTCAGAGGTATTCTTATGACTGATAAATCAATTAACGTTATTTTAGTTGCTTTGTGTATTGGTTGGTTCTTTGCTGGTTTTGTAATAAATATATTCCCCTGTAATAAAAGAACATACTTTTTTATCCGTGCCATTCAAAGAACTACCTGCATTTTTTTTCTGATTGCTTACATGGTCTGGTTGTAAGCATGGGGATTAATTAAAAACCTTGAAGAATACCACATTTTATTTTATTTGTATAAAGTATAGCAAAACATCTAATTTAGATGAATGGTCTCTTGTGGAAGAAGTTATATATTAAGGATATATTCCAGTAGCTTACAAGGTATTTTTGTAGTGTTTATTTATTCCATACAATTGATAGTTGCAGAAGAAAATGCTCCTACTTTCATGCTTTTTCTTTTTTTGACTAAGCCTAAAAATCCCAGCTCTCATACTGAGGTAAACACTACAAAATATTTTTTTGAAGAACACAGTGCAGATTTCTGCTTACCTATTCTGTATTGACTTTCATGGGATAAAAAAACAAAACTAAACAAAAAAAAGCTTGCATGTGACACAGTTAAATACCTGGGTCATAATTTAAAAAAAAAATGAAAAGAAAGCTTTTGAAAGCACTAAGTACTGGCCTCAGATTGTTCCCACTAAAATCAGAGACAGTTTTATTATTGATTTCAGTGGAAGCTGAGTGAAGCTGACACTGAGCAGCTTAGAGGATGTGTCAGAGCTGTCATTTTGCAGGCACCATGCATGGAGCTTGTTCATCTGGAGCTCAGCTCCAGCTCCAGCTCCCATCTCTCAGCCATGGTCTGCGAGGAGGATACAAGGGAGAGAACAAATGTCTCCTCTCCACAAAAATTTGAAAAATTTAGCAGCTTTGTATAATTTAATTTAATGTAATTTTATTTATTTTATTTTATTTTATTTTATTTTATTTTATTATTTTATTTTATTTTATTTTATTTTATTTTAATTTTTTGGGGGGGTGGGTTGGTAAGAACTGTAGTCACCTATAATAAAGGAACATAAAATTGCAACTGAAAATCAATTAAATGAGGTGAACTATGAGACACTACAGGTAAAGCCAGACAATATATGTTGTGTACTTTGTATTCTGCTACATGTGATGAGGAGGAAAACTGGTAATTTCATGCTATAGCTCATAAAAGTAGTTCTTTACAAGCCAAGTGTGTTTTTTTGGCTGGCTGCACTAAAACCTTTCTGTAAGACTAACCTTGGTTTTAACACAGAATTCATTCAGGACAAATTTTGTCTGAGTCAGATTCATTGATATTTTGTAACTGTAAAATAGACTTAGGGTTTAGGTAGAGTTTAAGTAGAGTACTTTAGAATAACTTAGGAGGGAGTAGGAGTCCCACGTCCTGTTTTAAAATGATGTGTAGTTCAAATATTAAATCTCATGAAGGTCATTGGAACTTCTAACCCATTTATGGCTATGAAAAACTTCCAAACACAGCTTTCCAAGGGCTTACAAATCAGTTTTATTTTTCAAAAAACGCATAGGAAACTCAACATTTCAAATCCTTATTCCAGTTCATATTGTGGTACTACTTTGCTGAATGACCTGCCTTCATGACTTGTGTGTTTCTTTGCAGAGCTAAGAGCAGGTTGGACCCTCTTAATTATGCACATTACTCAATTATGCCCTAGTTAGCATTTCAGAAGTCCATGGAAATATTCTGAATATATAACTCTGTAAGCAAATTTTAAGATTTTTATATTTTCTAGTAGTTGAATACAATCGATTAATCAGTAGCCCTTTTTTCTTTTTATATTTGTCTATTGCCTTTTTCAACAACAGAATATTCTTCTACAGTAGACTTACGGGCCTTCACTTTCAAATGTATAATTTTCTCTCTTTTATATATAAACCAAGATCAAGTCTCTTTTCAGCCTTCAGTTAAACTTCATTTATCAGTAAGCTCTTTTGAAGCGTGCTTTCCAGACATAGTATTACATGTTTTAATTACCTGAATCTTTTCCAAACTTTTCAATATTTTTTCCCTGTCATCTTTTTTTTTTTTTTTTTCAGCAAGGCTAATCTCAACATGAAGTCACATGTAGAGCTAAAAAGTATCTTCCTTCTCATATAATTTTTTTCCTTGCTTATTCATCAAACTGGGTACTGTTAACCCCTCTGGGCTCTGAGAAAAATGGCTGTAAATGTAATCCACAGGCCTGCTGCAGGGTCACCTTGTTGAAGAAGACAGTTTCCTGCCTTTGAATGAGTCATGATACACATTGTGCAAAACCACCCTGTGATCCAAATTGATTGATGTCTTATTTGCCACTTCACAATTGCTGTAGGTTGTTTTGATACCAGCACTAATATCTTTTCTTTTTTTTTCTTTTTTCTCTTTTTCTTTCACAAGCATTGCTGAAGATGTTGGGTGCATTTGTAGTACCCAGTTGCCTTGATACCTCTTCCCATGGTCCTCATCTGTCAGCCAGTTAGATCCTCTGCTTCTATCTGGACTGAACAAATTCCCTCTATGGCTGGGGAAACCTGAGTGATGAGCAGAGGATTGTAAGCTGAGGTCTGTGCCCAGCAGGAGCAGGAACACAGCCATTCACACTGTTTCATATGGAGACCAGGACTTACTGCCTGATGAGGTAAACACACTACTGTCCAAGAACCAATATGCACACCTCTGTTGAGCCACATTTTATTCTTCCAACACATCACAGGGCCATGAAGATGATCAAAGTGCTGGAGCACCTCTTCTATGAAGACAGGCTAAGAGAGTTGGGGTTGTTCAGCCTGGAGAAGAGAAGACTCAGGGGAGACCTTAGAGCACCTTCCAGTACCTGAAGGGGCTACAGGAAAACTGCAGAGGGACTTTTTACAAGGGCATGGAGTGATAGGTTGAGGGGAAATGGTTTTAAGCTGAAGGAGAAGAGGTTTAGATTAGATTTGAGGAAGAAATTATTTCCTGTGAGGGTGGTGAGACACTAGCCCAGGTTGCCCAGAGAAGCTGTGGCTGCCCCACCCCTGGAAGTGTTCCAGGCCAGGTTGGATGGGGCTCTGAGCAACCTGGTCTAGTGGGAGGTGTCCCTGCCCATGGCAGGGGGTTGGAACTAGATGACATTTAAGGTCCCTTCCAACCCAAAACATTCTATGATGCCTTCACTAACACTGCAGGATAAGACAATGTGCCTTTTTTTTTTTTTTCTTTTTTTTCTTTTTAAGTGTTTTCTGAGCTCTACTTTTAATCCATTAAGCTACCATAATACTGGACAGCATATTTATCACACTATTGCACCTTGTCATACAGCTAGTTCCTTAGTGATGTTGGGGGACATTATGTCAGCCCAAGAACCTGCATCACGTTGACTTTCTAGATCAGAAACCAGATTTTACAAAACCTACTTGCTAGAAAAAAATATTATCATTAATTATGCCTCTATTCTTTCATTTTCCACTCATGATTCTACCCTATGTCAGGCTTCCCTTTCTTTTTGTCTTATACTGGTCACTTACAATCCCTTTTGAGCCCTTTGGAGGCATGAGTATACCTCTGCATCAAATAAGAATAGTTTGCATATTTTTTGTCTGGAGTCCCCCAGACTTTTATAAAGACATAAAGAAGTCATATTCTTAAGTTTCAAATTATCTAATTTTTTAAATCTAAAATGAATGTAATATTAATGTCTGCTTAATGTACCTTTCATTAATACAAATGAATTTTCATTATGCATTAATTTAATATTAATTACTGCCTCAGGAAGTAGTAGCTGCTACTTCTCTGCCTAAAGGGGCATAATTATATTTTATTGAAACTTTACCCCAAAATTGGATTTGGAGAATTTTCTCCACTTCTCTAAGATGTACCTCTGTGCAAGACACACATCCTGTGAAGATTCTTAACACCCAGATCTGCTGAGGTAATTGCAACAATTGGCTTGAAAACCACACTAGTTTCTGATCTGCACTACTAGGGTTATTCCTAAACTTGGAATGAATGCCTAGTAATGCAAAATGATCTCTTTTCTATTCCTGTGGAAGAATGGAGGTAGGCTGTTACAACATAGCAACTTTGTTTGTTTATTGTTTTCTGTCATAAAAACCAAACAAACAAACAAGCAAAAATCCTTTAATAGGCAATTAAAAATCATTTTTGCAATGATTGGCCACAAAATGGAAAATACTTATGCCTTCAAACAATGTTTTAGAGTTATGCTCCCTGCTTTGTGTTATCAAGTCCTAATAATTTTTGTTTATAATTTGGAATTGCTATTCCAAATTTAATGTACTGTAGTTTGTGTAAGATAAGTATATTTATGCAATGACTCCACAAAAGAAAAAGGGACATTTTCCTTCACCTTATTCCTTTGAGGAGAAAAAGTTAAATATATTTGTAATGGGCACTTTTTCTTCCTAAGGATTTTGAGTGCTCTATTGAACACCTCAAAATGAAGGATATTCTTCTCCTGTGTATGAGTTGAGTGAAAAGCATTCCTGTGCAGCTGACCACCAAAAGACTGAGGCATTTGTTAGTCTTGAAAAATGTTTTCAATGGATGTGTGCTGTGAACACAGCATTAGCTGTTCCAATTGCTTATAAATAATAGTATCTCGTGTATCTTATTAAAAGAAAAAAAATACTCTCAGTGGAAAATAGACTGAAGTCCATATCCACTTGTTTGGGCCTAGGCATTTAAAATTTTATGTTATATACCTTCAGCCTGAAAGCTTTAAATTTCTAGTCAAAGTGAATCTGATAGTGTAGGAGCTTGGGGCAGGAGGAAGGTAGCAGCAGGAAAGATATATTAATACTTAAAATTCCTTGTTAGTGAAGATAGGCTTTTTTTCTAGTGTTTTATCAGAACCCAAGTACAGCAAGACAAATGGTTATTCCTTAGCGACATATTCCATTAGAAATATTCCACAATACATTTTTTTTTCATTCACTTACATACACACATATTTTATAGTCTCTAAGATTTCACTGGTGGCCTCTGTTAATGCTTCCCCCCCCCCCCCCCCCCCCCCCCCCCCCCCCCCCCCCCACACACAGTTGGTGTTAGCTGTTTAGCAGGCTTTAACATGATGTAGTGTGATTGCTGACTGTGTAGGAGGTGAAATACCATATAAGAAAATTAAAAAATGTGGAATATACAGGTGGCCTAATGGATTCTGTCCTTGGCAACTTTCTGTGGTAAATAAGTATGCAATGGACAAAATACCTAGGAAAAATGTGAGTTCAAAAGAGCAGCATTTCTTGCTCACATTTACAAATACAAGTTTATGGATGTGTTATAGTTGCACTAATTGCAAAAATCCAGCATGTCGAAAAGTGAAAGTCTCAAAAGGATGGTCAGGACCAAGAAGCATCTCAAAGAGAACCGCAGGAAGCAGGAAAATCCTTGGGCTTGTACTTTCCCCCTCTTTATATTTCCCTGTCCCTGTTGTGCTCCTCTTGCCGTGTCCTGCACAAACATCGTGCACCGCTGCCAGCAGGGAGCACTCCTCATCCTCAGTGCAGACCCTGTCCTTCTCTGTCCACGGGCATCTCACTGGGTGTCTAATCAGTAATTATTCTCAATGAAACAAGGATTCTTTGTCAGCATAACAAGTTGAGGGACCACTGAAAGGTTTCTGATTTTTCAGAATTTCAAGATTGGTCATGGACTTTGCAGGTGCTGCATCCCCTGCCAGTAGTCCCCATGAAGATGTGTAAGATTGGACTTTGTTAGCATTTATTATTTTTCCTAGAGCCTCACATGTTGACTGAACACAATAATGATCTCTGCACTTGGGAGACTCCAAGCTGGTATTGTTAACAGTATTTTCATTATGATTTACAGCTGTGCACTTTCAGGGTTCATTGGGATAACAAAAGCTTTGCTTTTCACAATTACTGTAGTTGTGAAGGAAACAAAAGCTAAAATTCTGTAAAACTCTGTATTCTCAAGACAATATAATTGCCTGAGCAATGGCAAATAATAAGAGCAACCCTCCAGTCCTTTTACTGTTAGCTGTCATGAAAATAAGTACTGAGCACAGTGGTGTTGAAGGAGAATGCGAACAAGGAAAATCAAGTTAAAAATGAAAGATTACAATTATAGTTCTTTTTATCTTTCAATTTTCTTTGCATAGGACTTGGAAGGTTGTTTTTTTTTTTAATTCATCTTTTAAATACTATTATTTTGGTCCACTTCATAATACGTTTTAAAGCTTAAATCTCATCATTTTACTCCTTCTATTCTGTCAGCCCATTGAAACTATGTGGTATAAATCATAGACTAATGTGAAATGAACTAGTAAATTGGTACAAAATAGGCAATTTCTTTATATCTGTTGAAGTATTTCACATGCACTTATAAATACATTTTACTGAATATTTGTAAGTGTCTTTTGAAGAACTCAAATTCAGAAATTTGTACTTCTTGAGAAGTTTAAACTCTTGACATTCAGTGTTCTGCAATGATACAGGAGTTTCAGCCTGGATTATTTTGTTTGTTTTGTATTTGTTTACGGGTGATAAGGACATGGTTACCTGTATCCATGGAAGTCATTTGAGGAAAGATACTCCAGCTAAGCACCACAGGAAATCATCTCTTTATGATGACCTTGTGTCACTGCAAGTACAAAGCAGTCTTCACAGCTGAATGCTCTAGCCCCAGGGATTACTAATGATGGAAAGTAATAGCTTTTTAACTTGTAGCCACCTGAGCTGTGTGTCACATACATTTATTCCCTTTGGAATTTTAAAAATGTATTTATACCATATCTTTCAGGATGTTTTCAGTAAAGCAATATCACCTTGGTGATAAGTTCACATGAATTTCAGGCACATCGCAGTAAGACACTGTTAGTGATTAATTACCTCCAGGGAGCCAAGGAACTCAAAACTGTATATGACAATCTAGAAAACATTGGTCACTTTCTGTTGTGTTGGTGTTCAGTACATTCAGTAAAATACTCTTCAGAAATGCTTACCGAAGCAAGTCAGTAAAATAATTATAAGAAGTTTTCCTTTGTTTCTGTTGGGAGATACAGATGAAAACATTCACTTGGGCAATGAGAAAAAAACAATCCAGAGAATTATAGGCACAAAATACAAGGTATAAAATATAAGGCATATCTGTTGTGACCTTTAGCTCACTTCCCTCTTGTTCCCAACTGAGCACTGCCCTGAGCCCTGGCCAAATATTAAGTCATGAAGAAGCCAGTCACTATTTCCTTCGAAAGATTATATATCACTTCACTCAGTATTATTAGTGTAATTGGATGATTATGTTATTAGTGTCAGACCCCATGGAAACCTGCAGACAAGAAGCAGCTCTTTGCCAGAGGTGCTTATGGTACTCTGAGTCTTCTCCTCCACCATTTTCTCCATCAAGCAAAACTTTTTGAGTAGTAGAGCCCTACACCCACAATTTTATTTCAGGAAAGATATTTCAGCTACCTGTGCGGATGAAGAGTGTGAACATCCTTCAGTAAAACACCCTGTGCAGTAGGAAACAGAAGTCACCTAAAGTCACTGCTTGAAGCTGGCTGTTCAGGAAATATGAATCTCAGCACCAGCAGGTCCAGCAGGTCTAGGGAGGTTCTCCTCCCTCTCTATTCTGCCCTGGTGAGACCACACCTGAAATGCTGTATCCAGTTTTGGGCTCCCCAGTTCAAGAGAGGGATCTACTGGACAGAGCCCAACGGGGAGCTATGAGGGTGAGTAAGGGATTTGACCATCTCTCCTATGAAGAGAGGCTGACAGAACTGGGGTGGTTTAGTATTGAGAAGACTGAGAGGGGAATCTTATTAATGTCTATACATATCTGACAGGTGGGTGTCAAGAGGAAGGAGCCAGTCTCTTTTCGGTGGTGCCCTGTAATAGGACAAGGAACAATAGGTATAAGCTAAAACATAGGAAGTTCCATCATAACATGAGGAGAAACTTCTTTACTGTGAGGGTGACAGAGCCCTGGAACAGGTTATGGAGAGGTTATGGAGTCTCCTTCTCTGGACACTTTCAAGACCTGCCTAGATGTGTTTCTCTGTGGCCTGCCCTAGGTGGTCCTGCTCTGGCAGGGGGGTTGGACTAGATGATCTCTAGAGGTCCCTTCCAACCCCTAACATTCTATCATTCTATGATTCTGAAGACCAAACTACAAGCACTGACATCAAATGTAACTTGTGACTTACAGGAGAGTTAGGAGGGCATCAGCAATATTCTGCTTAGGGGAATCATAACTAACTGTAAAATGGTGCAGCTTTTAGGATATGTGGGAATTAAGGGCACGTAACACTCTCCTCTACAATGCAACATCTGTAAGTGGTTTGTGTGTGCTTAAGCATGTGAGGACTAATAGTTGTGGGGAGCTCACAGCAAATGGACTCCAGCCTGGGTTGCACCCCAGTAAGTATGTAGATGTAGGTGTATGTGTGGCATCATACTGCCAGGCTTTCCCTGCTGTAATTGCACATTATTGCTAGAATAAAATGTGTATGATGAGACCTTGTCTGCAGTTGCAGTGTGGAGTGTACAACTAAGTGGTTGCACTACAAGAGAGCTACATGGTGTTACCAGAAAATTTCTTCCCATTTTCACTCCTAAAGAAAAGAACATTGCCTACTTTCACCTTAGTTATTTTATTCTTTTGTAGCTATTTTTTAAAGGGACAATGGCTTTTTTTAATCTCTAACTGGAAGTGAAATATTATTCATAGATGGAGAATGGGGAAACAAGTGCAAGAAAATCTGTGCATTAGCACATGCAGAGTTCAGTAATGCAAAGAAATGTGTAAATATTATTGCATGCCAAGATTGTAGTGAAACATTATAATGTCTCATAAATCTGACCTGAAAAAACTAATTTAGGTCAGTTGGGAAAAACACGATGAGAAAATTACCAGATCATTAAAAAGTGCAATGGTAGTAAGGTGCTAAGGTGTTGGATATCTGTTGGGATATCAAAAGGGTTAACAATAATTTCAGTTTTATATAATAATGGAATTAATTGCCTGAAATAAAAACATGAAAACATATTTATTACATTTATAAATGATCCTAAAGTAACACTTGGTGTCAGTCCCTTTGGCACAGAACCCTTACATTTTAGCAGTTTTTGGTTAGACCTGTGAGTCAGAGGAGTATGCAAACATCACCATGTGTCTATTTTATAAACTAATATGTAAGGGATATCAGCTTTTCTAAGGAAAAATAAAGCTCATTCCATTCTTCTTACAATCCTGTTGGTGAATATAATTTTGGAAGACCAGTTCTCTGTCATCAACTAAAGCTAAGGGAGGGTGAATAAGTGACAGGCATGTCAGAAGTCATCAGACAGGCAGAGTGTATTTTTCTTCTGTGGGTTGGTGAGACAACAAGGGGGCAGGTTGTAGCTGTGAAGCCATCTGCATTGCTCAGATCCCCAAAATACTCAATCCAGAGGTGATAAGAAACCCTAAACATGCACCTGTGTACACACACATACCGTGCTTGGGATACTGAGGTGTCTGTGCTGTCGTCTCTGCTTGGTCTGTTGCTGGCAGAGAGAGGGCAGTGAGAGATGCCATCTGTGCACTGACACTGTACTCACTGCTGAGTATTTCACTGGCTCTTCCTGACCTTCATCAAGGTCTCTCTAGGTTTTTTTTGCTTTACAACTCCAAAAAGATTATTTACACCAGGAAAACATTGTCTAGTGTGGCAGTTTGCTGTTAACACCGGTGAATAGATCGGTGACTTGCCAAGATATATTGGACCCACAAACTTCTATCATGTTTGTGGTCTGTAAAATGAGACGATAGCAAGGTCTGTGTTGTTGTCTTTTGCAAATGTAGTCTGCAAACTCTTGTCTTCCACCATTTCTTGTCCTGTGACTTTGCACAAGGAAGGACATGTAATCTTCTTGCTCACTTTGGCCACAATAACCCCAGGCAGTGCTACAGGCTGGGGGAAGAGTGGCTGGAGAGCAGCCCAGCAGAGAGGGACCTGGGAGTGCTGGTGGACAGCTGGTTGAACATGAGCCAGCAGTGTGCCCAGGTGGCCCGGAAGGCCAATGGCATCCTGGCTTGGATCAGGAATAGTGTGGCCAGCAGGAGCAGGGATGTGATTCTCCCCCTGTACTCAGCACTGGTGAGGCCTCACCTCAAGTACTGTGTGCAGTTCTGGGCCCCTCACTTCAAGAAGGACGTTGAGGTGCTGGAGCAGGTCCAGAGGAGAGCAACAAGGCTGGTGAAAGGACTGGAGGGAAAGTCTTATAGGGAGAGGTTGAGGATGCTGGGGTTGTTTAGCCTGGAGAAGAGGAGACTCAGGGGGGATCTTACACTCTGTACAACTACCTGAAGGGAGGTTGTAGTCAGGTGGGGGTCAGGCTCTTCTCCCAGGCAACTAGTGACAGGACAAGAGGGCACAGCCTGAAGCTGCTCCAGGGGAGGTTTAGGTTGGATATTAGGAAGCACTTGCTCATGGAGAGGGTGATTAAACATTGGAATTGACTGCCCAAGGAAGTGGTGGAGGTACCATTCCTGGAGATGTTTAAGGAAAGACTGGATGTGGCATTTAGTGCCATGGTTGAGCTGATGTGGTGGCCTTAGGTCATAGGTTGGACTTGATGATCTCAGAGGTCTTTTCCAGCCTCAATAATTCTGTGATTCTGTGATAACAGATAGCAAGTGGGGTGAGGGCTGCAAAAGTAATGGCTGCTGAGCCATGTCTTTGTGTGATTAACTCTGAAGGGATTATAGACACACAAGGTGTTTTCTAGAGACAGGGTAATTATTTGCTTCTCAGCCTCCATCAAGGCTATGAGTGTCATACATGCAAGGAGGGACATTTTCTAACGTTGTAGTTGGATGTGGTGCCATGGTTTGTCTTTGCTTGGGAAAACTGAGGTTCAAAGCTGCAGCTGCTCTTGCAGACCTCTTCTTTCCTTGTGCTTCTGGGAATATGGGATGTCCATCTATTGACAAAAACCTAAGGGCACTCCAAACTACACAAAGCTATGCACTCTGTTCCCTTACAAGCTTCTATGTTGCTGTGGTAAAGAGCATTGCAGAGCCTTTCCAGTGGCTGGAGGGTATTGTCCAAGGAATGCAAACCATTTGGTTTAGCAGCAATTTATCAATAGCCCTGCCTTCACATGTATTTTCCTTCTGGATCTACTTCTATCAAGAATGTGATTTTGACACTGATTAGCACAGTGTCATCAGTGAAGACTACCCTCTCCTTTGTAATATTGAAGTCTTGTCTTTGGCACTGACAATAAAGCTAAAAATAAGTATCTGCTTCTAACAAAATTCTAATCTCATAGGATTACATGTGAAAACAGAGAAGGTACACTTTGCTGGTTTCCTTCATGAATAAAACGGGGAGTCACAATAGTTGGAAAGTGACAATTTTTGAAAGTTTCAAACAGTCCCTATGACTTTTTCTGTCTTAAGGGACTGATTATCTATTACTGCAGATTTTATATTTCCTCTCAGACTGGGATAGTTTAATTTTAGCTAGTGGTGACAGTGATGAAAAAAACAACCCACCTACTTGAACTGACAGAGTCACTCAAAGGATGACACAACATAAAAGAGGACAGTAAATATATACTGTCAGGTGGTTTGAAGATATAATTTTGTTATTTTGTGATAATTAGTGTCACTTACATGGAAGCTCATCCTTAAAACATATTGATTTTACTCACTGATGGCCTGCTTCAGCAGTACCCTTTGGGACAGCTTTTAATAGTAACAGAGGAAGAAGAGGTTTGAATTAGAGGGATATTCAGAGAAATGGAGAGAGAGATGATGTACATGCATGTGTGGTATATAGGTTAAGTCCTACTAATTAGAGAAGGAATTGCAAAAAAAAATGGTGAATCAGTTCAGTGCTGCATGATTGACATAAAAACCTTCTCTCCCCACACTGCAGAGCTGTAGTCATTGTGCTGCTGTGGGATTGTTACTCTTTTGATTCAACGTTCACTTCTCTTTTAATCTTAAATTTCTTATGTAACCAGTTTTGTTAATATAAATTTTTCTTCTGTCCTTATTGCCAGTAATTGGAAAGGGATTTAAGCACCCAAGTATAATTTTACTGAAGTACAGTTACCTCTCATCATCTGAGGAGCCGTCAAGTTGCAGGAAATAATCATGGCCAGCAGCCTTTTTTATTTTCATGCTGTTACAGGATAATAGAACAGCTTTACATCAGATTCTGTGCTGACCTGCTAGAGAAGGTACTAACACTGTGTGCAGTGGAAAATAGTTTTAAACAGCTGGACAAGCATCAAGGGAGATGGGTCACTGTCAGCAGCAGCAGGGGCCTAATGCTATTTGTAGGACTGCCCTATCTCTGGCAATCGAGCTGCTCAGGTGGGGGACAGTTAGTGCCCTTACTTTTGCTGCAATGGGGTTACAGTCTCAGAGTGTCAGTTGTTGAGATTTTAAGGGTAACCATAGAATCACAGACTGGTTTGGGTTGGAAGACACCTGAAAAATCATCTTGTCCCAACCCCCCTGCATTGGCAGGGATATCTCCCACTATATCAGGTTGTTCCAAGCCCCATCTAACCTGGCCTTGAAGACTTCCAGGGTTGGGGCAGCCACAGCCTCCCTAGGCAACCTGGGCCTGTGTCTCACCACTCTCACAGTGAAGAATTTCTTCCTAATGTCTAACCTAAATCTCCCCTCTTCCAGTTTAAAGCCATTACCCTTCATCCTACAACTCCATGCCCTTGTAAAAAGTCCCTTTCCATCTTTCCTGTGGCCCCTTTGGGTACTGGAAGGTATTCCAAGGTCTCCCTGGAGCCTTCTCTTCTCCAGGCTGAATAGCCTTTATCTTCGTGGCCTCCTTTGGACTCAGTTCAACAGCTCCATATGAAAACTATGTGCTGACAGCAGAGTGGTGCTTTGCATGCAATTAGGAGCTGTGTCTCAAGAGGGAACTGGTCTTCACATTTTTGTATTAAATTTATGTAAAAAAAAAAAAAAAAAGGATTTTGCAGAAAATAACTTATTAAAAGCCTTGTCCCAAATCAATGTAAATACAGTTTGTGATTGCAAGTGATTTGTGCACGCAAGACCCTTTCTCTTTTTGTTGTTTAAGGTAAATATGCTTCTGATCATGGAAAGTAAGAACCATGTGAAAAACAATTATAAAGATGTACATTACGTGTAAACTAAGGATATGAATGAACTGGAGAGCCTCATCTCCACTCCCTGAAGATTTCTAGTATTAATTTTAGTGTTAAACTTCTGGATCCACATGAATCTGTATCATTCCTGTCGTTCAAAATCACACTATATTGGAATTCCAGTGTTCCCCTCATCCCCTTTATTTTTATTTTTCTCTGCCTCTAATTGCCTATAGTTCTAAATGTAAACTTATCTCCCAAAAAATATTTTCAAAGCATAATATAGCAATATAAAAGTAGATCATATTGACAACTGAAAGGATCTTTTGAATTTAATTTCTTCTATTAATCTGAAGTTGTGCTGTGTTACTTCTTTGTCAAGCTGGAAGCAGTGCATAGTATGCTCTCTGTGCTCATTGTCTTTAGGGACTGGAGAGTATAAAGAGGATAGAACCATAATACAATAATAATTTCAAGATAAAGGTGTTTAGCAATTAACCTCAGAATTACTTGGGAATGATCAAGCAAAACTAATCAATTTTCTAAATCCCAAATGCAATCTCACTAAAACAAATGCAAACAAACAAACAAAAAGCTGCCTCTGTTCTTCCCTCTGTTACCCACACAGGCATTTTCTGCCTAGATATTCTTGTCAAGAAAAGGGAAGTATCAGAAGATTTCCCAGCTCATGTCAGCATTATATTAAAGTAATGCAACTGAAGCCTTTTCAGGTGACTCTGTTGCAAAACTGATCCAAGGTGAGGGACTATCCAAACTGATATTTTTAAAACTCTGGAGGAAGCTCCTTTTTCACTAACCCAAAGCCAGTGGCTCTGCAGTGCCACCATGGGATGTTGACTGGTACACACCAGTCCCAGTCTCCCACAGCTTTCACAGTAACTCAGTTACAATATCGTATTTCTTTCGAGCTGACAGAAGTTCCTACAGCTGAATAATTTACAAACTCCATACATGGCTGGAACCTTGCAGCCATGTGGGCAGTAAATGTGTATCAGGATTCTGCATTATGCATGAAGGTCACTTCTTTCTGCCTATGCTGAAGAAGCCCATTGTACTTTGGGTTTGGAGTGTCACTGAGTTCAGTGGGACAGTGTTGTCAGCAGCCTGACAATTTGCCTCCCAGAGCCTGCTGTTTTGAAGACTCTGTGCTAACCCAAGGAGTGCAAAAAGGCAGAGGTGACAAATCTAGATGTTAATTTGGGTATTTTTGAAGGAAAGTCTTGTAAAGAACAACCATACTTGTTTTTCAGGGACTAACCTTGAACCACTCTGGTTTTATACAGACTGTTTAAACAAGATTAATAGGCTGACCATTTGTAGGTAACTATATTTGGACAACACTGTGTTTATAAAGCTAAGTGCATTGAAGTCTATATATATTTCAAATATATGTGAATATATATTTAGTATATACTTCAAAGCTTCCAATAATTAAAAAAAGTCTGAAGGTGGAATAGCATTGTCTAAAACAGGTATGTTGGCCAGAGTGAGTAATTAAACCTTTGCATGCTTAATACTATTTTAAAAACCAGTTTCATAGGATGCACATGAAAGGTGATACGTATCTGTCAGTCCAAACCCTTCTTGAATTTAGGATTCACAGACCTTTTGGACAAATGTTATATTTGATAAATTGGTATCTGTTTCTGTTGTCCTTCTGACTTTACAAGCTATTCACTCCCTTTCCTTGATAAAGTTTGCTTTTGTACTGAAGTTTTCTTTTAGAATGAAAAATTTATTTCTGCCTTCTTGGAAGGTAAAAAGGGAAGAAAAAAATGTCACAACAATATGAAATACAACTGTCCTTCCTTTTTAAAAATGCTTCCTTTCATATTAAATGGCATGTCTTTGAAATGGCTTGGCTTAAGTCTCTATTGTATTAGTTAAATTACATTATAAAACCCACTGAATTAATAGTGTCCTATTCAGTGACTTGAACTGAGTGCAGGTTGTGAGGAGGCACTTCCTGAATCGATACTGTTTTGAAGGAGTCACTAAGTTAATTTATGCTTTAGTCCCACAGTGCTTGTTCAGCCTGGCAGCTGCTGAGAAGGTCACTGAAGGTAAAGCTGTGTTTCTTAAGATGTAGTAGTTCTGAGAAATCCTGGGTCACTCTAATTACTACCTGTCCAAGTTAAGCATAAAAGCAGCCTGCCTTGCGCTTCAGAGGGCCTGATGGTGCAATGTGCCTTGGGAAAACGAAGCTCCATTTTTCCCACCTGGGATGTAGTTGGATTTACCTTTGAACGAAATCCTCAGAAATAAACCAGTTTAACTGCCTTTTGTCAGTAATTCCACCTACTATGTAAATTAATCACCAAATGGGTGATTAATGGCATTTTTCTTACCAAAAGGAGTTGGAGGCTGATGTGTGTCTGCTCTCAGGAAAGTGAAGGAGCTGCCTGTCCTGTGTGGGTTGAGTTATGGTCTTCCTCTTGGAGTCACATGTTTGTTCTCCCCAAAACCAAATCAGCAGATTGTTACCTTGGCTGATAAAGGTATACAGTTTTGATTATATACACTGATCTCTGTACCTGAGACTTGTCATGCCCATAAGGTCTAATCAGTTTCCATGCTGAGAATATTTTCCTAATGACCAGCCTACACTTTGGTTTGCTTGTGAAATCCCTATTTGTCTGGGAGTCCCACAGCTTTCACAAATTGTTCATTTTATAACAGACAATTTTCTGACCGTGTCTCCCCCTGGGCTTATGTGTGTATTTGTGAAAGTGTGAGTGTGCATGAACACATTAAGGAAATGATGCTAGACATTTTCTACACTTTGAAGGGAAAGGTTTTCAGGTGGCCATGTGGGAATGCTTTAATATTTCATTAAAAAAAAAGTTTATAAAATTTGAAATAATGAAGACTAATACATTCTGACAGTTTCTGGGTTAAGCTTCCCTTCTGGGGAGGTTTGTTCCCTGTGACTCCAGAACAATAAATTGTGAAAAGAAGGTAAATAGTCAAAAATAAACCTGTAAAATGTACACTCCATTATTATTTATGCAGAGCTTGTGTTTAGTGAAATGGGATAGCACTTAGTTATGTTAAGACATATTTGAAACAAGTGGAAAAGAGTTCATGTTGAAAACTAAATCAGAGGTATGAATCTTGTAAGATATCCATTGTGTCAAAAGTGAAAAGCCAGGGACATATAAACCAAATAAATATACATTAGCTATTTTTAACAATGTATATTAACTATAATCTTTCAAAGGAATTACATGTCCTTAAATGTAAGCTCTGTGACTTCTGTTTGTCATGTTTTGGAGAACATTAAGAATAACCTTAATGACTTTAGGTGGGAAACCTCCACTCCCTGCAAAAACAAAATAGGTGGTCTCTATGGTAACTTCATAGAAGAGTGTATCATACTGTTTTAAGCCACTATAGTTATTTCAAACTCAAGCAGAAGTGCAATGGGTGATCATAGAACAAGAGAAACTTTAATTACTACACTGAAGAAAACTGTGAGCTGGTGACGTTTCCAGTTGAGACACTGGTTTGAATCACAGTTGCCAAATACACAAGACTGTGGATCCAAGTTGCTGAATATTGACCTGGTCATGACCTTACTGGTCACATGGGACTCTCACGTTTCTTTCTATGGGAAGAAGCCAGGGAAATAAATTTAGCCAGGATTGCTCATTTTAGACAGCAATGACATAATTTCTGCAGAATGAGGAGTCCATGGAGGCATCTTGCAGAAAAGAATTAATCACATCTGTATCTCTGTCCCATTATTTCCAATACTTTTGCCAAAGGAAGATCCATTATTTTTAGGTGAAATGTAGGCTTGGACACCTCTGAAAAATCAATGTAATTAAGAATTAGGATTAGAAGGGTGAAAAAATAATCTCAATTTTAAAAAGGTTTTTTCTCTATTAGTGGTGCAGAAATTACACAATATAAATTAAGCAAAAGAAGACTTTTGAGTGCTTTTTGATCATGTATAGACTATCCATTACATTTTTTTCAAATAATGAGTATAATTTTATGAGCTGTATTTCACTTACCTTATAAAGAACAAAATACTGACTCAATTAGAGACCTGAACTACAAAAAGACCAAGGCATTCAGCATTTATTGCCTTCCCTCAGGCTGTGAGAATAAAGCATAACTTCTCTCCTGATGGCAACTGTTGGCTGCATTTATCACATTCATTTTCCCACTGTCTCAAAATGTGGCTGCAGAAGGATGGAAGAAAAAGAATGGCCTTAATAAGAGGAACCAAGCTTTATCCTCAAATATCATACGACATTCCAAAAAAACATAGGAGTCATCCTCTGAATAAATAGTGTCAGCTGTCTGCACAATATTTGACTAGTAAATATTAGACTTTATTAATTTAAAACTGCATCACTGGAAGTAAATGGAAGATATGAATTATATCCACATTTATTTTTTTAACAATATGTTTGAATAGTGCATCAGTTCTCGATAATATTCTCAGAAAAAAATATGGTCATAGTCACACCTAGTAATCTCACTTCCTCACTTCCCACTTACTTGGATTAAGATCAGCAAACGTGTTTTAGGGACCACAATATATTAAAGCACTTTAGTACTTACTGCATATGACACAGCACACAAGTCCTATGCAAGTTAATGGAATTTGAACAGAAAACAAAACAGGACAAAATGAACCACTGAATCAACAGATGAACACAGAGCTGAAGTCACTGCAGAGGATGGTGGAAAAATATCTTACGTCTTTGAGGGATTCAGAGGTCTGTCAAAACTCCTGAGCTAAATAATGTACAAGTAGAGAAAGGCTGAATCTTGTTGTCATTGAGTTGGATGGCAAAGTGCAAGCATAACGGACACCTACAAATATGCAAAATACATGTTTGGCTCTACTGCAGAATCAGATGAGTTTTAGATGATGAATTGCACACTTCACTCGTGTCTGCCTATGAGAGCAATGCAAGTACCACAGTGCATTGGAGGAGTAACTCATGCATCCTTCTTCCTCATCAGATGGGCTGGGTCCTGCTCACTGACACCAGGAGACTTGTTTTGCAGTAAGCCCTGATCATTTTCCCTTGAGTCTCCCCAGTGTCACTAGGAGCAGCCCTCTGCAGGGCTTCCAGTGAACAGGGGGTCAGCTACATCCAGGGCAGATTTCCCTCTTCCCTGGCTACTGGGGAGGGTTAGGTGTAGGGGTCCATGAGGGTGTCTCCATCCCCCCTTCTGGCTGTCACAAATGCATGTCTGGCTGCATGGTGTGGTGGGAACCATCAAAGCTGTAAGGCCACGGAAAGAAAACCTACAGAGTTTCTGTTCATATACTGCTTACTCTGAGCACAACTTGTGGCAAGTCCTTTTTGGTTTGCAAACAAATCTGATCTTTTTCCTTGTGACTTTTGTTCTCACCTTGTATTTAATGTTTGGCTTTTAAGTATTCACAGAGCGAAACAAAATAGTGTTTTTCTAGGTAAATAAGCAAAGTCACATGGAACGTATTAGCATGTACTGGTTTTTCATTATGCTGAAAATTAACTCTTTGGTCTTTGTGTTCCACTGCCATCTGCAAGGAATAATTAAGATGGGACAAATAATGAATACCATTATAAGGAGCAGTACAGCTGAAATTTCTTGCCTCATTTGCAATTTTGCCTGAAGGTAACAGGATCACATAACAGGCTGAGATCCTGCATAAGTTGAGAGAGTTTAATGTAATAGCAATAGAAAGAGGTTATGGTGAAGACATAGGCAAAGATGCCAGTCATGCAGCTGCTTCTGCTTCTGCATATTACAGTCTGTGTAGCAATGTCATTCAAATCTGTACAGCTACCCATGGTTAAAGTCAATCACATATGCACACACAGTGCTGTACTGACTTTATTACACCTGAGGAAAGCACACAGAAAACGTACCTCTTACAGCTTTGTTCCTTCTGCTTGTGCACATACATCTCAGATTCTGGCCTACATTTTCAGGCACTGCTTTTCTCTTACTCCTCACCCACCCTTTTACTTCAGTTTAATAAAGTCTGAGTATTAGTATTCATGCATATGATCTTTCCTGTTCTCAAAATAGCTAATTCCACTGCATGCAATCAGATTGTCTCAAGATGCAAATAGATTAAGAAGAAGCCCCTGTGAAATAGTTAAGATGTGCATTAGGACAACGTTGGCATTTGAAATAATTTTAGTCAGAATTGTGTCATATTTATTTGTCTTTCAACCAGGTTGGTTATAAAATCTTAGCTGAATTAATTTAATTAAGGGTATCTCAACTGTTCAGAGCCAGACCATGCTTAGAAATATCTCGGAAAGTGGAAGACCTGAAGAGTCACAGATATGCTGGGGGGTTAAGTTCAGATTAAGATCTACCCTTTCCCCTCCAGTCCCTCCGTAATGAATATTCAGTCCCAATAAATTGGATTAAAAAATAAAACCAAACTCTATACTGCATAGACTCGGAGTATCATTTTTTAACAGGAGGTATTGACTGACTATGCTGTTTCTGATGATGATGCTCATAGTTCATAGAGCCTCATGGTCTGAACAGCTGCATGAAGGGGCCAGGCCCAATCCTTCCCCTCCTCTTCCTCCACCTTTATTTCAGTTTCTATGTGCTCCAAACTGGGGAAAGAAAGGCAAGCCATCGCCATGGAAAGGGGCAGGGACACTGAGGCAAAGTGGGAGCTGGAGTCACCTTGGATATGACTTGACCAGCATTACTTGCCCAGCCCTAAAACCTATGCCAGGAATCTTACTGATGAGACATCAATTCCTGCTGTACAGCCAGGGAAGTGTAGTTGAAACCTTGCCCTTTTTCCAGTGCTTAAGTGCAAGCACAAGCATCTGTACAAGATCCACTGGGATCGGGGCTGGTCCCATCAACATTATAATGTAGAGCTAAAGGGAAAGACCCTTATTTAGGGGGATAATTAATACAAAAATGGATGTTCATCGAAGTGCCACTCCCCAGCACAGCCCAAGGTATATATTCCCTGGCTTAAAGTCATGTCACACTGGCCAGGAAGAGCCAGTCCAGGTTGTCTTGAGACAGTAAAGACATGCTAATGAGAACTTGTCTGTTCTTCAGACAAGTCTCTGCTGCATTTCAGGAGGTGATCTGGGCTGCAAAACGTCGATACATTCTGTTGATTCACTGTGACATTGGAATACAACCAAATGGATCATCAGCACATAGAGAGGGCTCAGAATAAGGAAAAAAGGTAGCTATGACAGAGTCCTCAGTCATTTACTAACAGTGTACCAATGGAGATTTTTCACAAGACAGTGCAAGAGGATTTCTCAGTCACTCAGGAGATATATCATGTTAATCTAAGTCCTGGTAATAATTGACCTGTTGCCTCGGTGCCTGGAAGGAACATGGCACCCATCAGAAAGTACATCACTTGTGCTGGAACACTATTGGCACATTTCAGTCTCCTACAGAAACAAGTCCTTACTTCTGCAAAGAGGTTGTCTGAAATCTAGGTCGCTTCACAGGACAATTTACTGGACTGCTCTATCAAGGATGTCTCAAGCAGCTCTTCTATTTGGTATGATGCGGATGGTAGACTGGTACCATACATCTCTTTGTGGATTTCTAGCAGTCCATTATGGGCTTTGAGCAACCTAATCAAGTGGAAGGTGTTCCTGCCCATGCAGGGCTTTTGGAACTAGATGACCTTTAAGGTGCCTTCCTACCCAAACCATTCTATGACTCTGTGATTCTATGATTTTTTTCTATGATACTACAACTCTGAGAACATATTAGTTCATTCAGGCAGTCTGAATGTATTGCAGGCATTAATCTGAATAGAATGTAAATCATTGGAGAAGAAATTAACCACAAATGCATTTTTTTTGCAGATCATAGGAATGCTTGCGGTAGAGTCTAGGGAAAAGATTGCTAAATGTTTAAAAATATCCAAACCATTTTAGTTGAAGTGCAGTCTTTTATACCATGAAGGGATTAACTGGGACATGTTTACTGAGCCATTCCTGTTACCCACTCTGTGTTTACAGATGTAAACTGTGCAGGCTATTCATACAGCTCAGCAGCTGCACTGGGACTGGGCAAATTTTCCTTCACCACATCACACCTAGCTCGTGGGCTGCCCTGGTTTGGAAGTCTGGCTTTAGACTCCCAGAGATATTTGGGGAATGTGACCGTTACAGTTAAACGTGTTCTTAGTGAAAAGCCATTTGTGAATAGATGGTCTCATTCCCACAGCTAAACAACACTTTCTGTTACAGGTCAGAATATGGAAAGAAATGGAAAGGTGGAGCAGTCAATGCAAGTGGTGAGTGACATGTGCTATATATGTTTATTATATAAATAATCGGCCAGATTCTTCTGGAAGCCACTTTGACTCCTGTCTGAAAATTGAGTATCTTTGTGAACAAGAAAACCTTCTTACTTATTCCAGTCACCTGTCAGTGATGGCTTTTTAAATAAAATACTTGCAAATCACTCAGTAAAGGGAAAAATTACTTTTAAAGAAAGAGTCACTTCTGACTTTCAAGTAATGCTGCCTGTTCCCATGTGAAGAAAACTCCATTTCTGTCAGCCTCTAAGCCAAGATAATTAACAAACCAGGAGCGTAAATAAAACACCCACAAAAAAGTACTATACCCTATCCCCACTTATTTTTCTTAAATGAAACATACTTACATCAGTATACATAAGTTACTGAACTTCATTAGCATCCTTGAAATGCTAGTTCTAAAATGTTCAAGAGTAAGAGAATTAGAAAAAAGACATATTGCACTGCTGAATATACAGCTCTGGAGCCACAAATGGTGTAAGCTGACAGCTAGAAATCAGGTAGTTGTCTGGTTTGCAAGTGACTGTCTGTAGGAGCTTTAGGAGAATTTAATCATGAGGAAAAATGCCCAATTTTGATCATATGTGTTCTCAGCTTTAGACTGCCAAGGACAGAGGATGAGGCACTGACAGAGATGCTCCTTCTGCCTTGACCTAAGACTTTACCCTGGCTTGCATCACATCCTGGACAGACCTGTACTGAGATGCTTGGATGCCTTACACCACTGCAAGTGTCTGCCTTGGGAAGCACGGACCTGCTGCAGGGATGGTGTGTGCCAAGGTTGTAGGACACTATGCTAGGAGAAATTGTGGCTCTTCAGCAGTACAGCAGAAGACTTTTCATCTTCTTGACATGGCAGTTTCCAGCATGACTTCTGCAAAATTTCACACTGTATTTGTTGAAATGGAGGTTGTTTATTTTCTTTTGCATCCTCTGAAGAAAGGAGCAGAAGGGTCAGCTTGGAAAAAGAAAAAAGAAAAAGATTAATTTTGGACAAGCAACAAGAACAGTGTGCTGCAAGTTCAATATGGTTCATCTACATTAACTGTCTGTTTATATAATTTTCTTCATCTAGTCCTAGGCAGCCCTCCTACCCCAAAGCCCCTGTCCTTTCTCTTTATCCTTTCCCAAATAATTTCCCCATTCTACTCTAATCTCATAAGTCTGTAGTTTTCCTTTCTCTTTGGTAGTTTTTATTCTCTCCATGCTCAAAGCAGACGACATGGTTCCCCACACAGTCTGGGTCTCAGTGGCAGCATTTGTGAAGTATGTCTTATCTTCAGTTCACAGATCAGTGCATTTTTCAACCTTGGGAGTACAGACCTGGTGCTGCTAATTTATTTCCTGTGTCAGTGATGCAAGAACAGGCTTCCTGAAAACTGTAAGAGAAAAAGGTTCTATGCAGGTATATATGTATCCAATCTGTGTGTATGCTCTGGAAAGATAGGGTAATTTTCATGTGGCTCATCCCTGCAGTGAAGGCTACTCTATGCTAAATTAAGCCTAAAGTAGAAAGCAGCACAGTGTATTTCAGTTTTGGTTATTTTTACAGTTCAGGAAAAACTATACAGACCTGGATGTAGAGAACTTTCTATAGACAATACCACTAGTTCTTTTTTTCACTTCCATTTCAATAGAAAAAAAATATACTTGGCATGTTTACTGACCAGTCAAGTTCACCACTGTGCCTGGTAAGATCACAGAAGAGATCCTCCTGGAAGATATGTCAAAACATATGGAAGACAGGGAGGTGATTAGAGACAGCCAACATGGCTTAGCAAAGGGCAAATTATAACTAACTAGTACAGTGGCTTTCTAAGATGGACTGATTGCATCAGTGGACAAAGGAAGAGCTATGGATATCATATACCTGGACTTCTGTAAGACCTTCCCCACAACATTCTTGCTGCTAAGGAAGAAATGGTCTGGATGGATGGATGGTTTGGATGGATGAAGAATTGGCTGCATGGCCAATGTCAATGGCTCAATGTTGTAGTGAAAACCAGTAACAGTGATGTCCCTCAAGGGTCCCTACTGGGACCAATTGCCTTCATCAGTCACATAGACAGTGGGATTGAGTGCATCCTCAGCAAATCTGCAGATGACACCAAGCTGAGTGGTGCAATCACCTTGCAGGAACCTTGACAGTTTTGGAAGAATGAACCAATATGAGTATCAGGAAGTGCAGCAAGGTTGTGCCACCTGGGTTAGGGCAATCCCTGGTATCAATACAGCCTGGGAGATGAAGGGCTTGAGAGCAGCCCAGTGCACAGGGACTCTGGGGTACTGGTGAATGGAAAACTGGGCATGAGCCAGCAATGTGTGCTTGCAGCCCAGAAAACCAACTATGTCCTGGACTGCATCAAAAGAAGCAGAGCCAGAATGTCAAGGGAGGGCATTCTCCCTCTCCACATGGCTCTTGTGAGACACCACCTGGAGTACTGTATCTACTTCTGGGGTCCCCAGTATAAAAAAGACATGGACTTGTTGGAGCAGATCCTCCTCCACAGAAGGGCTACGAGAGTGGTGAGAGGACAGGAGAACCTCTCACAGGGATAAAAGCAGAGGGAGTTGGGGCTGTTCAGCTTGCAGATCTGCAGAGATCTTGTTGCACACTTTCAATACTTTAAGGGGGTTTATAAGAAAGGTAGAGAGAGATTTTTTTACCAGGATCTGTAGTGACAGGAAAAGGGGCAATGGTTTTAAACTGAAAGGAGTAGATTGGAAATAAGGAAGAATTTTTTTATTATGAAGGTGGTGAGATGCTGGCACAGGTTGCCCAGGGAAGTTGTGGCTTCCCCCTTCCTGGAAGTGTTCAAGGCCCAGTTGGATGGGGCTTGGAGCAACCTGGTCTAGTGAAAGATGTCCCTGTTGATGCCAGGGATGTTGGCCTAGATAATGTTTGAAGATGCCTTTCAACCCAAATAATTCTGTGATTCTGTGATTTGTGGAACACGAATAAGAAATTAATCCCCAAAGTATACAATATCCACAAATCCTGGAAACAGAAACTGGACCTCTAACAAATATGGTTTCCATACAACAAATCCTAATTTCTCCAGTCTGTTCTGCAAGAAATGGAACAAAATAGTCAGTTGAGAGGGCAATACACTCAAACCATCACTGATCTTACCCTCATCAAAACGTTAATTAAAAACTGAATTAATTCTTAGGCTCACTAATGAGTCTCCTGTTGCACACTATATGTGTGTATATATATTTAAAAAATGTACACACCATGCTTTAATTGATTATTCAAAAATTCTCCACCAGTGCCTCTTCTAAGCAAGCTGTGAACCTGTTATAGTAACATGAGTTATACGTAATAAAGGAATTCTCCAAGTCAAAAATAGTAATGGCAACATTGTGCAGGAAAAAAATAGGACAGATGTAAAAAGTGAGGAAAGAAGATTCACACAAAATATTTTGCCATACAATTCAGTGTGCATATTTATAGATCCCAGATACGATTTATGGTTTGCATTTAATGTTGGTTTGGGTTGACTCCAAACATCAGCTCAGCTCCATAGCTGCTGGCTCACTCTATTCCATCAGCAGGACAAGGTAAACAAAATATCTTGGGTTGAGATAAAAACAGTTTAATGAATGAAAGAAAGGGGCAGAGCCCCTCCAGCCACCAAGTGTTGCAAAGAATCACCACTTCCCACAAGCAGGCTCATGCCCAGCCAGTCTCTGAGCAATAGTTTCATTTCTCTAAAGCCCCTTCCAAGCAGTGAAGAAAGGAAAATCCATCCCAGCCAAAACTGGTACCAAAGTCTGTAGTGTACTGGTACATGGTGTCTATCTCATATTGTCTGACACCTTCATGAGAACATACTGTATCACTTTTAAAGAGCCTTTGATCCTGAGTCAACAGATCACGTATACATTTTATGTCCGACAGTCTATGTACTTTATTGCATTTATTGTGGTGAAGACAATACAATGGAGAAATCTCTACAGCTCCTACTGACCTCTTGCAGCATCCCATAAAACCAATATATTTCAGGATGTTCATTTAGTTTGCTTTTTTATTTTCCAGTCTGATGCAAATGTCTTGTGACCTTTCCTACCATTTTTCGAGGGTTGATATCCTTCATCTCATCATATGGCCATCAGAAATGTGCCTACTGACCAATTATCTGATGTGCAACCTCAGATAACCACAATGGATTAGCTTGCAAACCAGCAAGAAAGCAGCACCAGAAACATTATAATGAACAGAGTGTGCTCTGATCATTTTATCATAGAATCATATCATAGAATGGTTAAGGTTGGAAGGGACCTTACAGACCATCAGGTTCCAACCTCCCTGCTATGAGCAGGGACACCTCACACTAGACCAGGCTGCACAAAGCCTCATCCAACCTGGCCTTAAACACTTCCAGGGAGGGGGCAGCCACAACATCCCTGAGCAACATATTAAAGCACCTTACTACCCTCATGGTGAAGAATTGATGTCTAACCTAAATCTCCCCTCTTTCAGCTTAAAACCATTACTCCTTGTCCTAACACTGCCCTCTCTGGTGAAAAGCCCCTCCCCAGCTTTCCTGTAGCCCCTTCAGGCACTGGAAGCCCCCTATAAGGTCTCCCTGGAGCCTTCTCTTTTCCAGGCTGAATTTCCCCAAGCTATTCATGCTTCCCATACATTCCCACCGTTGTGGAGAGTCTATTTCTAAACTGACACATACTATACCAAAACACAACTAGTATTGTTATGAACATATACATTGTGCTGCACTTCTAGCAAGGTAAATTGTGAGATCTAGACATGTTTCCATGTTCTTATGTTTAGAGGCATTTAAATACATATATTTGCAGCTCCCCAAATGCTTATGGTAACACATATTGAAAGACAATTTGTGATAAATGCAGTTATAAATCTACAGAACAAAGACACACACAAGTCTGCCTTTTATGTCTAATATTCTTAATCTAAGGCAGTCTTTTGCATCCTGAAGTGTACTTCTCTATTAATTATGACATTTCTTAAAAAAGAAAATAAAAAGTTTTTATCAGTAATATTATCTACTATTTTGTTGTGTTTTATTTCATAAGGCTCAGTGATCGCAGGTCAGTTAGCAATCACTAAGTGAGCAGATTAACCTGCTGTTATTTGAATCTAAAGTACAAAGTAAGTGTCATTGTATTTACCACAGAAGTATCAGAGTCTTCATATTTCTTAATGATGTAGGGTGTTGATATGCATGTTAATTCCTTGAGCTCATTAGCAACAGGTAAGGGAGGATGGACGTTGATAAATAGTTGCTATTCTGAAGAGAATTACTCATTATTTTCTCTCATTGTCTTCATTAGAGTTCCTAGGGATCTACATTATGAAGAATGAGAGGAAAAATCACTTTTCATTTCTTCAGGAACAGGTCCTCTGTTTCATGAAAGAGTTGCAATTTATAATTAAAAGTCAGAAAGATTCAAGATGTTTATTACCAGAAATTTATGATTGAAGTGCTAACATTCAGCCATTATTCACCAAAAGTAATCTTTTTGTGTGCACTATTATATTCTCATTTTTATGACTGGCAGAGATATGTAATCAGAAAAAAAACTGCAACATCAATTCTGTGACTTTTCTGTCGAAAGATGACATGCTGATTGTGTTCAGAATGCATGTTTGGCAGACAAGGTACCTGTCATCAATGCATACTTGTGGACAGCTTTTATCTTCAAAATATGATTTTTGCTGAAATGGATATGAAGAAATGGCATGTACATCTATGAGCTTATTCTGGATCAGTATGGAGCAAACCACTGAAGCTCTGTCTCTCCTAAGTACAAAAAACTGTTGGTTTTTTTTTTTTTTAAACCTCATTGTTTGAAACAGGGATTGAATGACTTTTCCATGCACTACTTTAACCTCTAGGCTTCTTCAGAAATTGAAGTGATACAGTCAACTAAACTAAGAAGTTTTGGAGAGCAAGCTGTACAGAAAATAAAGTGAAGAAAGGTGAGGGCATGAGCAAGCACTGCCCTGCTTTAGCATCTCTGCTGAAATCCTCATAGCAGGTCTGCGCTGCAGCCACTGTTTATATTTTCAGAATTTGCCTATGCAGGAGTGGAGAAGAGAGGATAAAGACTGATAAATATCCCAAGGAAAGGGGATTGAAGGAAATGAAATTGTCAGTTTACATTTCTGGTGCTTATTCAGAGAGCAGCAAGATAGAAACGTATTTTTAGACTCATTCAAAACCTTTGCTTTTTTATCTGAAAGAACAAAGGGAACACATTGAAGGGAGTGCAGCACCACAGTTGATTTTGCCAGAAACAAACTTACCTACCTCAAAGACCCCGTGAATGAATCCAGGAAAATGCCACATCATATCTCTGCTCCACATTTGCTGCCAGTGAGGCTGCGATAAGTTGTATCTCCTTCAAGGTATTGCAATATAAATGCTTCAAAAATAACCTCATTTTTCAAAAGTTTTATTGTTAAGTTTGAAGACTAGACAAGGTCATACTGGTTTTACATTGTTCTACATGATTTAAGTATATACAAAACCATTTGAATATTACACAGCTTGAAAGGTTGCAAAGGTCATTGTGTCTGAGATACTTCTGTACTTACTGACACATCAGAAGCCAGCACTGAATATTATAGTTCATATTTGTTGTATAGCAAAGATACACTCATTTAGTATCCTTAGTCTTCAAGACTGACCACTAATTTGTATGCAGCCATTCCAAAAGAGAAAGTCAACCTCAAAACCAGAGCTAGGTAACATGATGAGCCCTTATCAGAACACAGATAAAACGCAGCCTCGTGCCATTGCTGTATTTCCTAGGCTATAAACATAGCACATTACAGAGCTACAGAAGGTGAAGTCTGCCTACAAATACTTAACTGTTTCAGAGAGAAATTTAATTGGGATAACATTTTCAGCCCTGTTCAATGCCATTGTTACAATTAATACAGAAGTCAAGAATCATTTCAGAGTGTTTCTCCACCCCCCCCCCAAAGAGACATAACCTGTCCTGCACTTATCTCTGGTTTTGGGATAGCAGTTGCTTTCACTGGGATAGTGCAGTCATATTAATTTGTAACTTGCCCCTTATGTCAATGGTGCTCACCAAGAGAGGGAAATAAAATTAAAGGGAAAAATTTTAGGTTTAGACTATAATCTGATTCTCATCTGTTTTGTTAAATCTGAACTTCTCCACAAAATTATTTCAGACATACACTGCTGACACTGTGAGCAGAATTTGGTACTATGGCTGCACAATGCCAGTGAAAGAAAACTTCTTGGTACCTAAGGAATAATTTCCTTAGAAAAAAACCCAGTATGTTGGTTGAAATTGTAAGGGCATCACATACATGATGTTTTATAAAAGATAGTGTTACCACAATGCATGGAGCTTTCTTTGCAGGTCGTGAAGACTGCTAGCAGATGAAACCTGACACAAGAGATAGGATGAAAATACTCAGCTCTAAATTAATACAAAGTATAATTACTATGCTAGGTATCATGAAAAGGCTGTTTTTATATGCAGATGACTGGATAGCAATTAAATTAGTAAACCAAGAAAGATTAATACAAAACCAAAACTGAAGTTGCAAAAGATGAATAACGTTAAAAAAGTCACTTCAGAACACAGAACAAATATTTCAAAAGAACATTAAAAAAAGTTGGTAGACGAGGGGGCCTCCTTTTCTGAAACGACCTTTGGTCTTTTGGGTACAGATGACTCAGATGACTAGTGAAACAGTGACATGCTGTTCTTCATATCTGTAATGAAATTCAGGTTGCTCACCCTTTTTTTTTTTTTTTTTTGGGTGTTGTAGCACCAAGAGTGCAAAACATGGCCAGTAGGTAATTTAGGATAACACTTGTCCTTCACTTTCAAGAATTCTTTTGCTCTTCATAAGTACCAATAATGATTGACTTTCTCTTTAAAATCGCTCACTATGCTTGAAGACCACTCCATATATACATCGTTAAGGAATGCTGTTAACACAGTTACAGACAAGACAGTAACAGTCTAGTGGCTTTTGTTATGCAGCACAAAGTAAAAAATAAAGAACAAACTTAGCAGTGTTGCACAGGACCTCAACATTTCTTACACATACTTTTACCTTTACAAGACTCTTCTTTGTAAGTCTTTAAATGTCTAAGCCTTATAAAATAAATAATTGTATAAATACAGTTTAAGGATTAAGTCATTTTATAGAGGCAAGGTGTTCTGTTTGTTAAAATGTGACAGTTTAAGTGACACTATCAGAAAACCGCCACCAATATATCCCCAATTCTTGTATGTAAAATTCCTGGCTGCTATTCTACAGTCTTTCACAGTTCAATGGATACTATATTTTGTCTGTGGTGGAGAATGTGTGATTGAATGCAGGTTTTTGAAATCCAAACCATTTTGTTTCCAAAGTAAACTTTGCCCTTTGCAGACTGTGGGCCAACTAGCTGTTTGCCTGGGAAGCAGCACCCAGGTTCCTACTTCAGCGTTTCAGTGAGAATGTAACAGTGGCAAAAAATAAGTTCAGTGACATTTGCTAAAACATGCAGCTATTTATCTACTTATCTACCTATCTATCTACCTACCTATCATCTCTCTCCACATCAGCATGTTATGAAATCAAAAGAATGACTGTAATGCCAAATGCTGTTATTTCAGGTAACAGATAAAAAGTCCCACCACTCCTTGTCCCAGGATTTTTGTAGACGTAGGTGCTACTGTAAAATAGTCACAGAGCACTTTATTCCAAGGAAACCTGGAGTGCTCTATAGCAGTTGGTATCATTATCTCTATCATCAGGGGAAAATGAGGCATGGGGGAGGATGTCTTCCCTACTGCTCCAATTTTCCTCCTAAAGCCTACTTTTAAACTGCTGTCCTTGATGGCTATTAAAAATGTTAAAACAACATTGTGTGTGCGAAGCATTTCTGTAGGCAAAGCATGACAAAACCAGCCTCCCTCATGGCTCACCAGTGTTATGTTACGTTTGAAAGGATGTTTTTGGGAGTGGAGGGTGCCACGAGCCCAGCTTTGATGAACTCCTATGACACCTTGTGCCCTCATGCTTGGGAGGGAGGCTGTAACCACCATGGCAAGAAAAGCCTACCGATGGGGCTTCCTGGCAGTAAGGAAGTTCCTTACAGTTCCTCCTGTGTGTCTTTTAGCACCTGATTCCTTCACCCCATATTTACCTCCTCCCAGAAATTAAGGATGTTTCTGGCGGAACTAATTGGGCTGGCGGCTCCATCTAGGGTTGTGTCACGAAAGGGGCTCATGATTTCTGATGCCAGGTGTGCTTAAGATGAGATGACACAAGCATCCTGGCGCCTCACCTCAGCCTCCTTGAAAAAGTGCCTCTCAAGCAGAATTAATAAACTTTGGCAGATTCATTAACTTCATAATATACTGATAGCAGATTTTGTTTCATATGAAAACAGATCACCTTTTTCAAGGAAAGTAACATTAGTGGAGATACTAAACAGAAAAGATGGAGGTCATGTCTATAGCATGCAAACTAGAGAAGGAAAATGGGGTTAGTTAGGAAAACCATTCAGGTGCACAGACTCTGCTGTTCAGATGAAAGTGATGAAAGGTAGCTTGTAATATCACAGGTACTGTGTTTTACAGTACCACGGAGTATCTTCCAAAATATATGTCATAAATACTGACAGTGTTTGATAGGCACAATTACTATAATGCAGTCATCCCCAAGTAAACTTATTGCTAAAAGCTGCAGTATCACTTTTTGCAAGTAAGATGACAGTGTGATTTATGGAGAATTTGTCAGCCCAACATTTCTAAAGCTGCAAATGAGCTTTGTCATGCTATTTCTCTTCCCTTGTAAAAAGGATGCTGCTGTTTTTTTTTTCCCTAACACGTTTCAGCTAGTGTGAACAACTCAAAGGAAAACTAGAAAGATAATTCCACAGCAGTAGGGACAACACTACAGATTTCAAGGGCAAAATCAGATTGGATCATTTAAAGGGCAGGCTTAGACCTCCTTGCGAAAGACAGTTAGCGGCCTACCATAAAATGAGCACTTGTTCATGAAAGTGAACTTGATCACCCAACATCCTACAGGCTTTGCACAGTTTCTTCTACGGAGGGGCTTTTAGCTACGCCGAGCGCTGCGACGCTGGAGGGAGATGTGCCTCAGTCCTCCACTGTGCAGCCCAGCAGCTCCGACCTCAGGGTGATCCTGCCATACCATGACCACGGGAGGATGCGGATATGCCGGGCGTAGATTGGAGGGTCGATGACGTTCTTACGGTGTGTGTCATTGTCAAAATTTCCCTGGAACACCTGAAGGGCAAGAAACGAGAAGATTTAGGCCTTGGTGGCTTAAGGAATAGCTGTGGTACACCCCTGCTGTCCCTGGGCACCTCCTTGATCTTCATGCTGAATTTTGACTGTCTGGGCACCCAACTGATGCTGCCAAGAGCAGTTGCCTTTGCTAAGACCTGCAGATTTATAGCATGGCAGAGACCTCAGAGCTGGGTATGAGTGTGGCACACTCAGCCCAGGTACAGATTTGGCCTTCAATTCCAAGCTTACTCTGCTGTTCTGCCAAAACTTGCAGCCTCACTCTAAAAGTTACATAAAAATCAGTAACATTTAAAAAATGAAATGCCTTTTTACTTGGCATTTGCATCATGCCAAATTAATGCCAGGAGATCCTGTTATTGTTTCCAACAAAATAACATTAATAATTAAAGTTCAGAATAATTTTTATTGTATCACTTCTGAATGCAGCTTGGATGCAACTATATAAACCCTTGTGAAGTTAGTGATTATCAAGGATGTTATCTCCTTCTGTCAAACAAATGTCAGTGTATGAATTCAGGGCATCTGTTTGTGATCAGGGTAAAAAATATTAGCATGGTACAATGCCTGTTAAGATGCTGTTTCCACTAGTGGGGGTTAACCAATACATAAGTGAGCTCCCAACCTTCTATCTGTGTTACAACGATGCTGGATTCTTCCCCTGGCAGCCACTACTTAAATTCAAAGGCCATGGCACCACTTTTTGACAAAATTATCAGATTATTCTCTTGACATATTTTTCAGTTTTTATGGGAAATGCTCATTCTCTTCAAATGTCAGATAATTCACTTTTCATTTGTAAAAACTGTATCTAATGGCTTTTTGACTTGGAATGAATGAGTTTCATTTGCATCATGCAGAGAAGGAATATGGACCTCCTGGATGTGCTTGTAGGGCTGTATTAGTGCTAAATGACAAGTTTCCTGCAAGTTCTTAGGGAAAATGTCAGAGGCTGAATTCAGAATAGGCTGATCTACTATTTTAGCCCTCAAGCTGGTTCTTTCATGACATGTTTACAAAACACTACATGAAAATCTTCACTTTTTGGTTTCTACACTGTATCTTTTCTTTGAATTTTGAAAGCTTCTCTCAAGTGCTATCAATTTGGCATCTCAAACAAAACACGTATCCTCCACAAGTGATGCTCCTTCACAAGTGATAAATTTCCCTTCTCCTCTGGCATCTCACTAACACAGAGCTGAGAGTTAAGGAGCTAGGAGTTAACCTAGGAGTTAAGATGGATGGATAAAACTGGAGACAGACTGATCACAGAAACAACAGTATTGCGAGTGTAAGTGAAAAAAATGTATTTACCACAGGAAAAATGGTTTGTTACCCAAGAACAGTGCTGAATACATAAATCAGCTGGAGTGCTTGGACTAACAAGATTGCACCTGAATTTGAGTTTCATTTGTGGCAACAAAGCATAAATGCAGTAAGCTTATTATGACAGTTACAGAGTGGCACCCCCCAATGCAGCTAGGAAAGCTTAGAAGTAATTCTTTTTTCATTTGATTTCTTGGGCATGCATGCAATATATCTATTGTATTTTTTACTAAGCAATGCAGAACTGCAGATAACTCTTGCTGCAGAGCTTTTACTCTCTGTTTTATTTTCCATACTGGAGATGTATTTCAGAGACAACATTTAAACAAAGGCTTAGAACAGAAAATGTTGTTTACCAGAAGAACCCACCTACAGCCCCAGTATTTATAACTTCACATAGCTGTGCAAAATAAATAGAAGTATGTGATGCAAACCAAGCGACCTGGTCATTTACTTAGACCAGGAAAATAAGAATTAAATTTTATTTCTAACTCATGCATTATTTCATTAGCATTTGAAGTCAAACTCATCTGCTTCAGAGGTTAATTCACCTTCCTTCAAAATTCAAGATCTGGTTTCAAGAAAGTAACTAAATGTGCTCCATCAGAAAAAGGATTTTAGGGAAATAAGTTTATCAGAAGGTGAGAGAAGCTTTGTCAGTATCCACAAATGTGACCTGTATGAAATATAATATTCTAAGAGCAAATTTACTTGATGATTTTGTTGTGGAAAAATAAATTATTTATCACTCTTCATTTTACTTCAGCCTAACTTCACCAATTCAGTCAAGAAACTTGGAAGGAGCAGGGACAACAAAGGACAAAACCTGTATATCCAACTTATTGGTAGAAAAAAGGTGTTTCTCTAGCCAAATCTAATTTTTCTCTAACTACCTGTTGCTTTATGCCCAAACAGTCAATATTAAATGAATTGCACAAGTAATTAAAGGCTCTTGAAGAGCTCATAGCCTCATACCATAAATGTTCACTCTTAGCATTTCTTTCTGAGAAGTTTGTTTGAGCACACAACACCTCTGAAGACTGCATTCAAGAAGCTGATGTTGGAGTTATAACACATAGCTCTATGTAATTTTTCAGATGAAAAAAAATGCCCAATGACAGTAAAACCCAAGCTGATTAGTGGCGAAGGAATAAAAAGCAGAGTGTAAGTCATTCACATGCCAGTGCATAAAGCCAGCACATATCCTCATTTTGAGTTCCAGGTGGGTGCAGATCTGGTCCTGCAAATATGCAGACTGAAGCGGCAAGATGGCCACAAGTGGTGAAGAATGTCCTTTTGCAAATTATTAAATGGAACAAATCTCTTCAGCCCGAAAGCAGTTATGAGAGATGTCTATAAAATCACGTGGCATGGAGAAAATCAACAGCAGGCAATATTGCATTGTCTCCTTACCAGAGCAAGGGGACAAGGAATGATTTGTCCTGAGCCACCTAAAGGTCAGGGTTAGCCATACAACACAGAATTAAACTATGGCACAGTTTCCACAGCCTTTAACTACTGTTCAAGATCAGACAAACTGATGGGGCAAAATCAGCAAGGGCTATTAAAAATATAAATAGAAGAAAGCTGGAGGCTGGGAAGGTACACTAGGGAAGAATAACAGCCCTATGTTTTTATTTCTTCAGTCATTGGCTACAGGATGCTCCCTCCCTTGGACAGAGCTTCAGCCTCACCCAGGCTGCCTGTTACCAGGTGCCTGTGCTCATAAACATGGACTGAAGCTCCTGTATTTTGGCAATCTTGTTGTAGAATATTAAAGATTTTACAGTGGGTATCTCTATTTATGTCAGTCTGTATATTTAAAAGGTGTATCTTCCTAAAATACTGAGTAAATACTCAGAAGCTTCAGCAAGTTTACAAATACACACCCTGAACACATATGTGTAGCTCCTCTGTAGCTTGAACTTTTACAGCTGCTAGTAAAATAAAAAAGTAGAAAATGCATGCTGCTGTACTTTTAAGTATGATGGGTTATTTTATGCTCACATCATGCTAAAGAGAACAAAAACCTGGAAAATATGTACTGATATCCTCTGGAAAGAAGATTTCTGAAATATAAATGAGTCTTGTTTATAGTTGTGTCCAACAAGCAATCTGGATGTCTTGCCTTCAAACACTTGCTAAGATTTTTCAACAGAACTAAGCTTTTTACAGTATAAGCAGCAAATCCAAATAATAAAGTAAACTGAGTCATATTTTAAAAAGAAAAATATTTTATGTTTTATGATAGAGTAATTTAGATTAAATATCTGAAGAATAATAGCTTGGGAAAAGTGGAATTTACTACAAACAAAGTTTACTTTGCTCCAAATGTGGAGCTGGAAACCAGGTTTTAGGGTATGTCCATTAACAGGTGGCTGCACTGGGAAAGACTGCTTGTTGTGTGGTGCCAAAAGATGTGCAAGATGGATAAAAATTCTCTCCACAGAGAACCTTTCTGGATATCATGTCTTGCAGATATTTAAATTGCATGAAAAGTCTGCATCGGCCATAGCATTACTGATTCTTGCTATTGATGATAATGGCTGAGTTGAGACTAATATTCAAGCCTCAGAGGTGAAGTTGTCTACTGTACCTTAGGCCTATTTTTTATTCTGAGCATAATGTTTTAAATATGTTATTTCCTGGAGCAGTTAATTCTGCTCATATTACAAGCAGATTGTTTTAAAAGAAGAGCTAGACCTAGGTTCTGTTTGGAGTTTCCTTCAGTCTCGATGTTCAGACAGATAAAGGGGGCACTGTTCATTTAAAACCTAAAAAAACCCAAACCAAAACAAATAAACCTGCATTAAAAGTAATTTTTGACAGCCACATTTCTTTATTTTGGGAACATATTATTTCCTTATTACTATTCACTTAAGAATTCACAGATTTGAACAGACCATTTATGTGCTTCGAAGTTTTTTGTTCTTGGTGGAGTAACTCGTCTCACTGTGAAACGTTACAAGTGAACAACACCAGGTAAAACACTGTGAAAGAGGTATTGATTTACACCAGAAGTAGAGCTGATGTTTATAGGCATACTCTATCTTGTGGAAGATACTTTCAACTATAAAAGACTGGGCAGGGTTTTTTTTTTAATATAATGATATACATATGTAAACATGTGTGTTTGTGTATGTGTGCACACGTTTTTGGAGTGATCAAGAATTAAAAAAAGTCATTCTTTTGTTTCAGTTGGTACAGGTAAAATTTCTGTGTTTGGTGTAAATTTCCACTCCTGATCTTAGCCATTCAGGACTGGAGTTGGTTGCCGTGCAATGGATAGCTACACAAAAGGGTCCAGTGCCAAGATAAAGACTGTTTTTTCCCTCTCTGTGATACAGGACACAGGTATTACATGACCTTTATTATTCCTTTAAGTTCAGAATAAGTATCAGGTAGATAAAACTTTTAAACTTGCAAAACAAACTATCATATTCTTATTTGTTCCACTTGATTCATCTACTGATGCTACTAAAACAGGACTTTACTTCACTGTACATAGTTTAAAAGTGCTTTATGATGGAAGGCTCAAAGCCAAGCAAAAAGAGATATATTTTGAAGACCAACTTCCCTCCAGAAATGCTTACAGAAATTCAAGGTGGAGATTGTTAATATGAGCATGTTGTACTTCTTCAGCTCTTAGTATGGTATGAAGGTGAAAGATATGTGTGCTGGAGACACAACCTTGAAGAGTGTAGCTAGATCATAATCTCATATCATGTTAACACATCCAAAAGGAGAAGTCCTCCATAATTTAAACCAGTGACGAAAAAAAATTTAAAATACTACTATTATATTAGAAATGTTATTTTAAATAATACTAATAACTAAAAATTACTTAAAAAATATTCTGTAACTGTGCCAAGTATGTAGATTATATGTAGGAATTGAATCTATCGATGTAAATCAGGTGTTAAAATCATTAAACACCATACAGAAATCCATTAACAAATGTAGCAGATTTTTAAACTGACACGATCTAACTTTTCACTTATAGGTAAGCTCCTGTCTTCCACTCCTATGGCAATCAACTAGACATGCAAAGTATATTAGTTATAAGTAGTTCATAATTTTGTGCACAAATCCAGTGTCCATCTACATACTGGACATTGTTTACCTGCAGTTAATTGCTCTGCAGACAGCTAATAACGACTGACGGTGCTGCAGACTGCCAGACTCCTTTAGGCTACTTTCAAATGTTCTCATCTTATTTTAAAAAACAGCCTCTAAAATGCCATTTGGCATTGCAGCTGGCCTTGAGTTATCTATAGTAGACTGTACAATTGACAAATCACATGTGGAATGTGATTTAAAAAAAAAAAGAAAAAGGTCACATTTGGTTTGGAGGTCCTTAGCTTTGGAGGCATAGTGAGCTACTGACCTCTAGTTGAGAAAACCAAGATAGCCATTAGTTCTGGTCCTTTTTCTAAAATATATTTTCTTCCTACTTGCCAGCCTGCAATGCAATGTATTTTGCTTCTTGAAGACAACAGGAAGAGCTTTCGTATTTTCCTAGCAACTACTTCAAACCACTTAAAATGAAAGAGAAAGGCTTCAGTTTTTAAAGACTGACTTTTTTTCCCCCCAGTACCTTTTTGTTTGCATTTACAGAAGTTCAGCACAGATATGAACTCAAATGATTGGCTATTAAAACAGCAGAAGTCAAACAGGAGCTGCAGGAGCCACTTTTCTTGGAACAACTTTTCCATTTGAAATGGTGCAAAGAAGAAAACCAAACACAGTGTTTCCTTCTATTTGAAAAAAAAAAACTAATTTGTTGTTTCAAACTATTTTGTTGATTGACCAAAGATACAGGCTGCACACAGTATGCTGCTGAATACAAGATACCAGTATTTTTTCCCTTTGTAAAATAACTTCACAAATGATGAAGACGCAGAAGTGAACAGCATCAGGAATTCCCTGAGATCTGCTGATACATCAGGACTCATCCTGCAACAGCTGAACAGTGAGATGTTCAGCACCAGACAGGATTAGGCTCTCACCTCTTACCTCAATATGTTTTAAAGTCACAGAATTAATCTGCAAGTAATTATTACCAGCCTACAAACATCTTCCATAATTTTTGCTTTTCCAGAATGTAAAATGACATATTTCGTTAGGACTTTAAAAGCAGTTATTACTCTCTTATCCTGTCTTCCTTTCTTTGAAAGTTTTTGGAACCATCTTTCTCCTAAATTATTGGACGATGGTACAAGTATCACGGAATGAGTATAGGATGAGTAAATCACCTGTGGAGGGTATATAAAAATCTATATATTCTATCCTTCATAGAAGAAATCAAGATGTTCAGGTAATAAACAGAATGAAATTATTAGGGTAAATTATGAGTAATTTACGCCTGCTGCTGTTGATAGTTGTCAGTATCTATCTTTTATTTCCCTTCTCCATCTCCAGGGGACAGAAGAAACATTTCATGAAAGTTTCACTTTGATGTGAAAACATGGTTTCCTCTACAGTGCTGTTGCATTTTGGGCCAAATCTTGTATCTTAAGCTAAGGGAATTGCTGTGTCTCCTGTGCAAAGATGTTACTAGCAGACAGGACCAGTGATGCTATTTCTTTTCTTTTCCCCAGGGAAGAGACACAATATTGCTTTTTCTTTGGATGTATTTTTTTTATTATTATTATTTATATTTTTGTTCCACTGCACACAGGCTAGAGTGTGGCCAACTTTTCTGGTGCTGCCCAGATCCAGTGGGCAAATTTCATCAGAGCACACTGCATCAACACACACCTAGCTGGAGAGGTGACAAAGGGCTGTGTGTCAAACTGGAAGGTTTTACTGGGTGATGGTCATGACTCTGGCTGAATGCAATTTATGTATTCTCAGTAGTTGAATGGATGACAGGAATAGATTTGCATGTTAAAAGTTCACATATGGCCAAGAGTTTCCCATTTTGAAAAGTGGGATCAAAATTGAGTGGTCTTGACAAATTGGAGATCAATGGTGCAATTTAACAATGATGAGTAGCAAGCCAAACCTTAGGAGGTCATAACCAATGTCTCAGGTCTGGTGAAATTCCCCCTGACTGGAAAAGGGGAACCATAGCCCCCATTTTCAAGAAGGCAAAAAAGGAAGACCCAGGGAACTATAGCCCAGTCAGTTTCACCTCTGAGTCTGGCAATATCATGGAGCAGATTCTCCTGAAGGCTCTGCTAAGGCACTTGGAAATCAAAGGGGTGACTGGTGACAGCCACCACAGCTTCACCACGGGCAAATCCTGCCTGACTAATTTGGCCTTCTATGATGGGCTCATGGCATTGGTGAACAAAGGAAGAGGAACCGATGTCATCTACCTGGATCTGTGCAAAGCTTTTGACAGTGTTCTGCACAACATCCTGGTATAACAACTGCAACAGCACAGATTCGATAGATGGACCACTTGTTGGGTGAGGAACTGGCTGGATGGTCACACTCAAAGAGTGGTGGTCAATGGCTTGATGTCCAGATGGAGACCTATGATGAGTGGTGTTCCTCAGGAGCTGGTACAGGGACCTGTGCTGTTTAACATCTTTGTTGGAGACATGGACAGTGGCACTGAGTGCACACTCAGCAAGTTTGGTGATGACACCAAAGTGTGTGGTGAGGTGACATGCTGGAGGGAAGGGGTGACATCCAGAGCGACCTGGGCAGGTTTGAGGAGTGGGCTGGTGCAAACCTCATGAAGTTCAACAAGGCCAAGTGCAAAGTCCTGCACCTGGGTCAGGGCAATCCCTAGAACAAATACAGGCTGGGTGCCAAATGGATTGAAAACAGTTTAGAGAAGAAGGGCTTGGGGATGATGGTGGACGAGAAGCTCAACATGAGCTGGCAATGTGCACTTGCAGCCCAGAAAGCCAACCATGTCCTGGGCTGCACCAAAAGAAGCATGGCCAGCAGGTCAAGGGAGGAGATTCTCCCCCCTTCACTTGGCTCATGTAAGACCCCACCTGGAGTACTGTGTTCAATTCTGGAGCCCCAAACATAAGGACATAGAGCTCCTGGAGAAAATCCAGCGGAGGGCCATAAAGATGATCAGAAGGCTGGAGCACCTTTCCTACAAAGACAGGCTGAGAGAGTTGGGGTTGTTCGGCCTCGAGAAGAGAAGGCTCCATGGAGACCTCACAGTGGCCTTTCAGTACCTGAAGGGAGCTTACAGGAAAGCTGGGGAGGACTTTTTACAAGGGCTTGTAAAAAGTGAAAGGACAAGGGGTAATGGCTCAAAATTGGAAGAGGGGAGATTTAGGTTAGACATTAGGAAGAAATTCTTAACTATGAGGGTGATGAGACACTGGCCCAGGTTGCCCAGCGAAGTTGTGACTGCCCCCTCCCTGAAAGTGTTCAAGATCAGGTTGGATGGGGCTTGGAGGAACCTGATCTAGTGGGAGGAGTCCCTGTCCATGCAGGGGGGGTGGAATTATATGATCTTTAAGGTCCCTTCCAACTCAAAGCATTCCATGATTCTATGGTTCTATGAATATAGAGGATGATGGAGCGGGCAGTAGTTGTGTGCTAAAGATTGCAACACTACAACAAGCTTTGGAAACCACACTTCAGGATGACCTGGTCCAAGCAGAATGATCTGATGTTGAGAAAACATACCCTTCGAGAAAAACCTGAAAAGACTGGAGATTATTTTTTCCTCAAGAAGAAACTGAGAAGAAATAAGTAAGAAATAAGTTAACATTGTTCAAATGAAACAAACTGTCTGAAAAGATAAAATCAGGCTTTTTTGTCCCCTAGGACAGGCAGCTGTACTGCTGGGGAGGGGACAAGGAACATTTCCACCTTTAAGGATATTTAAACACTGGAATAGACTACTTAGATAGTAGAATTTTTATCACTGGCTGTTTCTACAAACATATTAAATAATAATCTAATGGAGAATGGTACGGGATACGAGCATTGGATGAGGTGAAGGACAGATGAATGAATTGAGCCTTAGTTCTAGTAACAAACTGTTTGCACCTACTCTTAGGGTGGCAGGAAGGGACTTGGGGGTTGTTGAATCCCTTTTCATAGGTGTATGTTTAGATGCTGTCCCGAGATCCTTTCCAGTCCTCCTATCTCCTATAAAGTTTTGCCAAGTTCACTGAGCAGCAGTTCTGTAATGCCAGATTCTGACATCAGACAAAGCAATGATAAAGATATTTTGAATTAAAGTTTGTGTATCAAGGACTGAAACCTAGACTTGTATCAAGTGATCTTGTTTATTTCATGCAAATTTAAATTCAGAAGTTACAACTTCTAATTTCCAGCTAATTGCATTTGATATCAACCTGCTTTTAATTGCCCTTGATTTTTTAAAGAAACATAATAAGCTGCATCTATGTTATTCTTAAGGATGTTAATTAATGTGGGATATGAAATGTTTTAGTAAGACTATGATTAACAGTTTTCCATTGTTCCTAATGGACTATGTATATAACAACTAACAATCCAACTGATGATTAAAGCAAAAAGAATTTAATTGCCTTGGAAAATGTTATAAACAAATGTAGATTGGAACAGTGCTGTCACATGAGAGTGCACTTTCTTTCAGATTTGCTTTCAACTGTTACTGTGTTTCTCACTGGAGACCTAGAATCATAGAATTATCCAATGGTTCGGGTTGAAAAGAACCTTAAAGATCTTCTAGTTCCAAACCCCCTGCATGGACAGGGACATCTTTCACCAGACCAGGTTGCTCCACGCCCCATCCAACCTGGCCTGGAACACTTCCATGGATGGGACAGCCACAGCTTCTTTGGGCAACCTGGGCCAGTGTCTCACCACACTCACCGCAGAGAATTTCTTCCTATTATTTCATTTAAATCTCCCCTCTTTCAGTTTGAAACGATTAACCTCATCCTATCACTCCCTGGCCTTAGTAAAGCCCCTCCCCAGCTTTCCTGCAGCCCCTTCAGGTACTGGAAGGTGCTCTAAGGTCTTCCTAGAGCCTTCTCTTCTTCAGGCTGAACAACCCCAACTCTCTCAGCCTGTCTTCACAGCAGAGGTGCTCCATCCCTCTGGTCATCTTTGTGGCCTCATCTGAACTTGCTCCAACAGTGCCATGTGCTTCCTGTGCTGGGGGCTCCAGAATTGGACTCAGCACAGCAGGTGGGGTCTCAGGAGAGCAGAGTAGAGGGGAAGAATCACCTCTCTCGACCTGCTGGCCACACTTCTTTTGATGTAGCCCAGGACATGGTTGGTTTCTGGGCTGCAAGTGCACATTGCTGGCTCATGTTGAGCTTTTTGATCAACCAACACCCCCAAGTCCTTCTCCTCAGGGCTGCTCTCCATCCATTATCTGCTCAGCCTGTATTTGTGTTGAATACATTTGTTCCCTTTTTCAGTTAAATGGATGCAACAGTTTGCTAACAGAAGTTTGGCTTGGAGAGACACTTCTTTCACAGTAGATGTTTTGCTTCTGTTTTCAAATGCCAGGGAGTTAAAATGGGATGTGTACAAAGTACTGAATTGACTATTTGTCATTCATATTGAATAAGTTTATGGTATGTCTAGGAAAGGTGAGTTGTTTGTTTCCAATTTTTATCTGACAACCAATTACACTAGACACATCCATAATCATTGGTGTCAGGACCTTCTCAGTTGGATGGCTAAAACAACTGATTTTGTTTTCACTATCTGAAATCCTCTAGAATTTGATGGGGAATATTGTCAGTCCAGGATAAAACCACAGTGAACTGTCACTTGGCTTTTAAGAGTGGGTCTTTATAGTATCATCTTTGGAAAATAATCTTACAAATGTCTATACAGACACACACACATAGTTACATACTTAATCCAGTAATTTAGGACACCTTATCCTAGTAAATGAGTGTACATTTGATCAATGGTTTAAAATCAGTAAAATTTAAGAGATGAAGTTGTCTAGCCCCCCCATCAATACATCCACCTGTACTCATACAACACATATCATACATATCAAAACGTTTCTCACTATTTCAAATAAATGAATTTAATTGACCCATATGAATGATATTAATTTTTTAATTTTTTATTGAACTGTCCTGGTTTGAGCCAGGACGAAGCCAATTTTCCTTTTACTGATTTTTTTTCCTTCAGTAAGCTCTCTTTTAACTAGCAGCAAGTGTTCCAGCTAGTGGACTGATAACACTGGAATGTTTATGTTTCTGCTGAGACTCCAAGGTTGCTTCTTAGCTCTGCTGCTACAGAGGCTACTGGGGCAGGAGAATTGTATCTGTGACCCCCCCATGGGGAGCTGGACTAGACAGACAGCAGAACTGACCAAAGGGATTCCATTCCATAGATCTACGTAAGCTCCGAGGAAGGTCAGAGATCACAGGAGACAACTTCCTTCCTGCTTCTTCCCTTCTCTTCTGTCCATGGCCAGTGTCTGGGGAGGACTCCATCCATCCATCACCATCCACCCCAGGCTCTGAGCTCATCACCCTCATACCCCAGCCCCTGTCTGCTCTGCCTTATCTCCTGCCTGTGGGCTGAGACATTTCAGGACTGCTCACAGCTCAGCAGATGCCGGGGGGAGCTGCTGGGGGTGAGGGGAGGCAAGAGGCTTTTGCACATTCCTGAACATACTTGTATATAATTGTACATCTAATTAAAGCTGTCTAATTTAGTTTTCAATCCAGCTAAGTCTGTCTCCTAATTCTCTCTCTCCTTCCCTACCTGGGTGGGAGGGGGAGGGGATCGAGAGCATAGCTGTCTCTGTTTTAATTGCTGATCACAAGTCAAACTGTGACATGAAGCATTTTTTATTTATTCCAAGGAAAATAAGTACAAGTGGGAACATTTATCCCTCTGAATACAGATATTAAAAAAACAGATTTGAGAAACACATTATGAGATGTGCCACCTGTAGAGTCCCAAAATGAATAACTGTCTCAAAACAGCCTTGTTAGGATCAGGACTTTACAATGTACTGGCTCTTGTAAACTGCTATCACTATGTACATATAAAGGAATTAAAATGGGTGCCAAGGACACCAAAGGACGCGGCCGCACCTCAGGCAGACCTAAATGAGGCCTTAAGGCAGGAATCCAAGGTGGGAAAATGGCAACACAGGGACAAGCAGTGAAGGGACTGTCTTGTGGTGATTGGTCTAAACAGACATGCAAACAGACAGGATCCAAACAGGACCAGTTGTGGACTGCAGTGCAGGCCCCTAAGAACTAGAAGAGAAGTGCCTGCACCCCGGCAAAGTGCTTGCCTGTCCCCAGACAAGTCACCTGGTCCAGAGATCCAGCTCACCGTGTTCCTTTGGACAAGCTGCTCCAGAGATTCAGCAAAGAGCTGCTGCTTCTTGCTGCCACCTGTCACCAGACCAGTGAGTGTGCTGTATCACCTGAACAGAGCTAGAGCAAAGGCTAAACAGCCCTTTTGAGGGTTGTTGAGCTGAAAAGCCTCACGCTCGCTCAGAAGAAGGAGGGGACCCTAGAGGAGCCACTGCAGCCTTCCACCACAGCCAGTATCATCAAGAGCTGGGGCTGGTCCCCGACTCCACCCGACTTGGGAGCCGTAAGGATCATTTCCCCTTCTTTCCTTCCTCACCTGTATTATTAGTGCTTCCCTTAGACATACACTGCATCTACCCCCCCTTGCTGGGGGAAGCTTCAGGTTTTAGGGTTCCCTCCTCTTACCACAGTCTCCTCCCCTATACTTACCATGGTGCCTTAGCCTGGGTTACTCTACATTGCATTCCATATACTCTTCTTGCTTGTACCCATTTTATATTCTGTTTAAGTGCTTATACCTTGTTGTTTCCTAATTATTAAGTAAATAAGCCCACAGTTAAATTGCCTGTGTCCTTGTATCCATATCAGCAACAATGTGTGCTTGTCCCATGGTGGGGGGGTGTCCAGGAGATCATTAGTTAAGAGGGGTTAGGCCATCCTAACCCACTCATGGTTTTGGGAGAGGGGGGAATACACTTGATCAGTGTGAAAGTGTGTGAGTGAGACGCGTTCCACAGGGCGCAGTGAGTGCGCAGTCCCGAGCTGCGGCTCCGCTGCCCCGCCAGGGAAGCGGCCAGCGACGGACAAAGCCAAAGGTGTGAGAGGAGACACCTGGAATGGTCTGATTGAAGCTCGCCTGGGCTTGAGAGCCTTAATTAAACACCACATCAAGCCACACGCACACACCAAACACTCCCTCAGACCATGACAAGCCTCCCTGACAAAATGGACAAGGTGCTCAGGTGAGTTTCTCATTCAATAAGCCACCTGGACTCTTTTCTTGCAACGAGAGCCCCTCCTTCAGTGGTCACCCTGATAAACTGGACACTGTCCTTATTTGATAAGGAACAGTGGTAGGAAAGTGGTACCCTGCAGAGGCAGAGTGCCATCTTGTGTAAGGCCACCAAACATGGTGCATGCACAGAAATAAGGGTCATTGTTCAGTCAACCCAGCCGGGGGGCCCAAGCAACCACCTGGACCCCCATGCCCCACTGACTCTTTTCTAGAACACTAAAATTCAACACTGAGTCTGCGTAAGATATATCAATACCCCCCAAATAAGCGGGTCCAGGTAACGTAAAAGATGCAGGCTCGGGGTTCTTGGTGTGTGCCCACCAACCAAGGACCACAACTTCCTACCAAGATCATCACTGGATCCAAGGGTGTTGATATCTTTTCTATCCCCCTTTTTTCTTTCTCTCTCTCTGTTCCCAACCTTATCTCAGCACATAAGGGTAACATAGTTTCAAACTTTGTTAAGTTTTTGTAACTCATTACTTTGTTACATTTTGCTAGGTGTAACCTGTTGCTTTGACAATTTCTGCTATTTGTAATCCATTGCTTTTGAGAGTATGAGACAAGCTTTGCAATTGTAGAGTCCCGGAATGAATAATTGTCTCAAAAGAGCCACCCTGACAAACTGGACATTGTGCTCGGGTGGGGGCCTCATTCGATAACCACCTGAACCATGTTCTGGCAAGGAGAGCCCCTCGTTTGGTAACCACCCTGATTAACTGGACACTGTCCTTGAAAGGGGAGCCCCTCCTTTGGCAGCCACCCTGATAAATGGGACACTGTCCTTACTTGACAAGGAGCAGTGGCTGGCAAGAGGAGCCCCGTGGAGGCACAGCCATCTTGGAAAGACCATTTTCCTGTGGAAGGACAGAGCACAGGCGTGACAATAAAGGTCATTGCTTGGTCAACCCAGATTGGGGGGGCCCAAGTGATCACCTGGACCCCCATGCTCCACCGACTCATTTCCAGAACAATCCCAAATCCAACACCGTCCAACACCGAGTCTGTGCAAAGCAGGCTGAGCCTCACCAGGAGAGACAGGGCCAGGTGCCATGAAAGAGGCAGATTTGAAATGCTCGGGGCATGTGCCCACCATCCAAGGACCACAATGTCATGACGAGACTGTCGCTGGATCCAAGGGTGGTGATATCTTTCCTATCCACTCCTCCTTTACCTCTGTCTCTTTTTCTCTCTGTCTCTCTGCCTCTCTCTTCACCTCTCTCTCTCTCTCTCTCTGTTTCTAACCTTATTCAGGGCACATAGAGGTACCATCATTTCTAACTTTGCTGAGTTTTTCCAGTTGTAACCTGTTGTTTTGAGAGGAAAATTTTGCTAAGTTCTGCTAGCTGTAATCTGTTTCTTTGAGAGTGATATTGTTGTATGTTTCCTTTGACAAGCTTTATCATCTTACTCAATTGTAAGTAAAGGTGTGTTTTGTGAAAGCCTCCTGGGCAATGCTCTTACTCCTAGAGTACCGGGCAGAGAATTCCCGAGCTTAATCTCCCCAAATGGGTTGTTAAAAGAGACATTTATATTTAGTTTGAACCCCCAGCTCTGGGGAACCATGCCCACTTTGTGGGACGTGATAACGTCTACCCACCTTGTGGGATGTGACAGTGCTATGCCTACCTTGTGGGTCATGACAATAATCTTACTCAATTCTAAGCAAAGCTGTGTTTTGTACAAGCCTCTTGGGTAATGGTCTTCTATTCTTAAGAGTATTGCATGGAGAATTCCCAAGCTTAATCTCGCCTAATAGGTTCTTAAAAGATATTGAGAAGGATTGGATCCAGCCACACCTAGGCTCCTCTCTGAGAAGGAGTTTAGAAAGCAAGGGGGTCCAGAATCTCCTTGGGTCAACCCCCACCTCTGGGGGAACTCCACCCATGCCCACTTTGTGGGATGTGCCGTACCCACCTTGTGGGATGTGATATTTAATTGGGGTCCCCACCTCTGGGGAGCTGTGCCCACCTTGTGGGACATGACATCACTCATCTGGTATTTTTATTAATGTATCTTTTGTTTCAATCAGACATAATTACAGGCCTGTTAGTCTCACTTCAGTGCCTGGTAAGATTATGGAGAAGATTATTCTGAGAGCTATTGAAAGCACCTAGAAGACAACAGTCATTGGTCCCAGCCAGCATGGGTTCGTTAAGGGAAGGTCCTGCTTGACCAACCGGATTTCTTTTTATGACAAGGTTACCCACCTACTTGACCAAGGGAATCCAGTTGATGTAATCTTTCTGGATTTCAGAAAGGCCTTTGGTACTGCCTCTCACAGTATCCTTCTAAACAAAGTGTTCAGCATCCAGCTGGACAAGCACATAATGCATTGGGTGAGAATTGGCTGATGGGTCGAGCTCAAAGAGTCATAGTAAATGGGGTCACATCATGCTGGCGACTGGTCACCAGCAGGGTTCCACAGGGATCCATCCTAGGGCCAGTATCTTCATAAATGACTTAGATGCAGGACTTGAAGGCCCACTTATTAAGTTTGCAGACGACACCAAATTGGGAGGAGTGGTTGACACTCTGGAGGGCAGAGAGGCCCTGCAGAGGGATCTGGACAAATTAGAGAGCTGGGCAATCACCAATATCATGAAGTCTAACAAGGAGAAGTACTGGATTTTGCAGCTGGGACACGGTAACCCTGGATATACAGGCAGTCTGGGCAGTGAGAGGCTGAAAAGCAGCCCTGCAGAGAGGGACCCGGGGGTTCTGGCTGAGGGCAAGTTGAACATGAGCCAGCAGTTTGCCCTGGCAGCCAGGAGGGCCAACTGAGTCCTGGGGTGCATCAAGCATGGCACAGCCAGCTTGTCGAGGGAGGTGATTGTCCCACTTTGCACTGGTGTGACCCCATCTTGAGTCCTGTGTGCAGTTTTGGGTGCCACAGTACAAAAAAGGATATAAAGCTACTGGAGGGTGTCCAGAGCATGGCCACGAGGTTGGTGAAGGGTTTGGAGGGGATGACGTATGAGGAGCGGCTGAAGGCACTTGGTCTCTTCAGCTTGGAGAAGAGGAAACTGAGAGGAGACCTCATTGCAGCTCACTGCTTCCTCATTAGGGAAGGAGGAGGAGTAGGCTCCTCTGGTGACCGGTGATAGGACCCAAAGGAATGGTAGGAAGAAGTGCAGGGGGAGGTTTAGGTTGGACATTAGGAAGGGATTCTTAACCAGAGGGTGGTGGAGCACTGGAATAAGCTCCCCAGGGAAGCAGTAATGGCACCAAGCCTGACAATATTGAAGAAACATTTGGACAGTGCCCTCAGGGACATGGTGTGAACTTTGGGGTTGTCCAGTTCTGGGGTGGTAGTTGGACTTGGTGATCCAGGCTGTCCGAGGTGTTTGAGCCACCATCCCTGAAGACATCTAAAAAGACAGATGTGGTGCCAGGGGACAGGGTTTAGTGGAAGATGTGGCAGAGCTAGGGTAGTGGTTGGACTTGATGACCTTGAAGGTCTCTTCTAACCAGAATGATGAGACAATGATACTATGATAATCCCACGATGGTATCTAATAAATAATCCACATTTTGTCAGCTTGCTTAGCATTTCCCTTAAGCAATTAATATGCTGTATTCTCTTTCTTAACAGATGATATTATGAATTTAGGTATTTGCAGTATAAAAGTGTTATACAGTTTAGAGAAAAGGTAAAATGAGTAATATCTTCAATAACAAAAGAAAAGTTAAATGCTTACAGGTAAATCAATCAGCAAACACACTTTCTTTATGCCTCTCCTGAAACATTTGCATAGGAAGTTATGAAACTTTTTATGTTTTGTATTAATTTAATAGCGTAATAAAAAACCTTTCCATTCAGTATTTGAAACCTTAGTGATTAATTTCCAGAAAAAAAACACAAAACAATCCAAAATGGCTAGATAATGAGGTACACTAAAGATGTGCTTTACAGAAAATTGCAGAAAATAGCACATACTTACCAAAATATGCACTGACACACTGTTGCTGAATATACAAATAAACTGCTATTTATATACCTTCTGCTCTAGAGTTAAAGGAAGAAATAATTTCAATAAATGGAGAACTGTAAAGTTTTATGTCCCATATTTAACACAGTTAAATCAGGTGCATTGCACTGATAGGTATGGTATTACTGCACTCTGAATGTCACTGTGTTATATGACTCTTTTTTATACACCTTGACTTTTATCTGTGGGATCCTATGCATGTGGAACCCTATAAAGCAGGCAGCATGCAATAATCTAAAGGCTTCCAGCAATGGAGTTACTACAGATGCAGCCATCAGTAAATAGGACTGAAATAGCAATTTTATCTTTGCTTTACCTTATCCTTCTTTTGTTTTTCATCTTGGTAGATGATCCAGTGCTCCCCATCATTACTGTACGCAAGCTTGTAGGACCCCACAAATTGGACATGACCAAAATCTTTAGCTCCTTGGGTAATTATGCCAGTGATTTTTGTAGGGACAAGCAGGTCAACCTAAACAAAACAAAACATAGGAGATTGTAATTAGAACAATTTCTGTTCACAGTCTGACTTTACACCACACCAAAGCAAAATGGTGCATCACATTGCACAGTGTTTGCAGACAGGTCTTGGACTGAGGACCCTTAGTGCCTGGTGAGACAGGACCAAGACCAGGAGGTGGCTTTGCACTGCTTGGCAACCGTTCCCACCACGTGCTGACTCCAGCTACAGTAAGTTTCCTTCTCCAAGCTCCAAGTCAATATACTTTTGTTTTCTTTCTGTTTCTTATCTTTTATACCACCTAGGGGCACAACAGGTCTAATCTGGTACCAATTTTCATTCTGCTGGGTGCCATACATGGTCCCAGCAAAGCTGCAGTCTCCCCTGCAAATAATCTGCAGCCAAGAAGTGTTTCCATGTGCTCCTAATAATCAGAACACAGTATGCCAGAGGTTGATGCCCTAAGTGCCTTTCCACTTCCTTTGCAGTAGCAGAGTCTGTGCTTCACTAAGTCTTAAAACATGTTATCTCACTACTTTTCCTGCTGAACTTTTCTTCTCTCCTTAAGCCTTAATTTCTTTTTCCACCTCTGAAGCTCTAAATTTTTCATTCCTCGATTTTTTTTGTGTGTTCTTTATTTTATAATCTTAGCATAATACTTTTAAAAATGCAAGGCAAGAATCTTAAAGCTTAATAAAATCTGAGCTTTCAAGTGCTTTCATGTAGGCCAGCATATCTGTGATCAGTTCTTTTGAACCAGAACCCAACACTGAATACAACAGATTCAGGCCAGATGCCTTGGATTAAAATGATCAAGGAAGAGAATACAATAACAGAAGTAAATTGACCTAGTAACGTATTTTTTGAGGAAGAAGGGGGAGTCGAATTCCCTATAAAAACTGACATTTTCTTGAAATCTGAGGTAAAACTGAGGCTGCATTTTCTGTCCTCCAGCAATGTGGCAAGAAAGTGAAAAAAAAAAAAGAAAAAAGTAGATTTATTTCAAACAATAAATGGCTGTGAAGCAGTCGGCATTTTTAATATTGTCCATTAAATCAGGCAAGAGAGACTAAGAGTAAAAATATTACAGTAAAATGAGAGGAGTGCTGAACTCCATGAGAAGATGAGTGGTAAGTTTTTACAGCAAAACTTTAAAAAGAGAAGGTGAAGAAATAAAGAATCTCTGGCTGATCAAATGCTGAAGATCCAGTCTTGTGATTTTAGGAAGCTGAGGTCCCCTGAGCAAACTAGATTTTGACTGGAATATGTGAGGCGAGGCAGAAGAACAGACGTGATACAAAGCATAAGAAATTAATCATGAGAAAAGAAGAAAAATTAGTAAGAATTCAGCTTGTCCAAGCCAATGCCTTTTACAGATGGATGCTACTGTTTGGACCCTACAAAGAAGAAAACACAGAAAAGTGTAAGAGTACATTTATAAGAAAAGAAGGGAAAAAATTACTATTCAGAGCAATCAGACAAGCAACACTGGAGACCTCTGCCCCAGCATTTGAAGACAGGTAGCAAAGGATGAGTAGCAAAACTGTTTAAGGAAAGGAATAACTTAAAAGCTTCAATACTGAGATACTATGACATAAGTGGAAAATGTCATTACCTGCATGATGGTCCAAGTGGTTTAGTCCCACCAGAATAAACTAATTTGTTGCCATCTGATAGCAGAGGAGCATCTCAGAATATGAGGGAAGCATTCTTGGGAAGTAAAACTCTTTTTGTTTTCTCTTTGGTCAATGGAGAGAGAAAGAGACTCAATCAATGATGACTCAGAGCAGGAGTCTGCTTTGGAAGCTCACATGGACTGCTTGAAGGGACCTCGTTCTTCTGTAAGGAGCACAAGGGAGTTTGCTTCCATGGTCTAAGTGGGCCTCTGGGAAATGCACACTGCTAATTAGTGTAAGTCTTTCATGAATTAATAAACACCAAGTCTCCAGACCTTGCTTTCAAATATTTTGGAGCCTAAATGAATAGTCTGTTTTTCAAAAAGGCTGATCCAGTAAGGAATCACTAATTGGTCCACACTTTCAAGCAGCATTTGAACTAAACACTTCAGAGTCAACTTTGGATTCTCTTTATAAATAATTGTAATATTAGCATTTTCCAAATGTAACCTCATTTTAGCCGAGAATGCTTCTTATACTAAAAGTTAATGTCTCCCCTGTTAACTTGAAAAAATGCTTCCATAAAGAAGTTGTTTATTTTTAAAATGTTGAAAGTAATCTAAAAAGATTTCACAAACATTTAACATGGCCATGACACTCAGAGTATTTATCACTGAAGTTCAGAAGAGGGAGAAAAATATCCTCATTAAGATTCAGGGGATTTAAAAGGTAAAATCACAATAAACCTTTACTATCACATAGATCCAGTTAATAAAAATGTCCTACTAACAATCGTTTTGTGCTTATAGGACATGTCCGGTGGCCTTGTACTCTTGTTCAGACAAATGATGTGGAAATCTGAAAGGTAATTTGGCATATGTTCAGTCTTTTTCTGAAAAACTTATATAGCACCATGTAGAATTTGTGTGCATGTTTGTGTGTGTGCATTGTATTTAAAAAACCTGAAAAAAAAATAAAATGAACAGACAGACTATTCTAGGTCTCAACAATACAACGATACATATTACTGGAGATGGAGGAGGGTGTAGCACCAGCATCTCATTCTCATACTTCAGTATCTTATTTACTTATTTACTCATAATCTAATGAGATGCCTTCTGGCAAGAAAGATTGCTATTAACCTAGCATTAAATAAATACAGCTTTTACGTTTTTGCTTTATTACCTTCTGCAAAGGGTTAACACCCTCGCTTTTTTTCTTCCTATTGGAAGTGCTTTAGAGCAGAAAGGTGAGAAGCATTCACCCCAGTTTCTAGGCAAAACATCTGCATTAAAACAGCCTAAATCCAAGTCATAACTTCCTGTCAGGATGCAGAACACATTAATTCAGTTAGTGCAGATTGCAAGTTACAGGCAATCAAACAAATTACCAGGGAGACAAGTTGAATTAACACACAATCACTATGTACTCTTCAAAGCTGAATGTGATTAACAGGATCAGAATGTGACTTTGGCTTTTTCAATGCAGCAGAATTTAGAACGAGGTAGAGGCAATTAGTTTGCAACTGATAGGATCATTAACTAGTTACAAGAAGAACCATGGTTTACAGTTTAATGTACATTTCTACAAGCAGCTGATCAAAAAGCAGTTTAACATCTTCTGTCTGAAAGAACTCTCTTGGGCTATATCTACTCCCTTTCCACATAGATACTTCCCACCTTTCTTCAGATGTTAAAGATGATTCAGTGTGATTTGGAGGAGAATTAATTAAAAAAACCCACCAAAACAAACACAAAGATAAATCCACCTGAATAGGAAACATTTTAAATGAACCACTGCACATAAGCACAGCTTGAACTTGTGTCAGTGTGCAGTTACAAGTGGCGTAACTAATACTTGTATTATAAGTAGGTCTTCTTGATCAGAAAACAGTCACATGCATACTCTGTCCTTGCTCTGAGTAGTCTGAAGCTAATAAACCTCAGCTCTCAGCATCTGGCTATGCAGATGTGCCTAATGTTTATATGGTCATCTTTGCACCTGAGCTCCTCAAGAACTGTGACAGCAGAGACATTCTACCTGACAACATTTAATTCTCCCAAGAGCAGGAACGTAAGGATGAAACACTTGAAGACAATTGGGTCAGCTGCCCAAAGACCAGTTTGAATCTGCAAGCACTACAACTGTATTTGCATGCACTGAGCTTGAGCTCAGTTGTAGTGCTTCTGCACTCAAGGTAGTCCCCATGGTGATGCACTGTCTATGACAGCCTTCTGGCTTTGGTGTCCATTACATCAGGAAGCTCAGTACAAATATAGTGTATGTGTCAAAAAATGCCAACGATAACTTTCTGAACATCCCCTCCCCACTTCCAACACACCTTTTCCCTCTTCTACATACTTGATGGAAATAAATTAAATTCCAGGCATCTGATGAGACTATTAAGGAGTGAGGACAGCAAATGAATGATAAACCACTTGTGGACAGGACTCAGGAGAGGCAATGGGTAGGTTTCATAAGATCACACGTGGAAGCTGAGTGACCACACAGCTCAAGTAGCTCTCCTGGAACAGAAACACATACTGTGACTCTGGCTTACAAGAAGACAAGCTTCAAGAAGATATAAATTGCACAAGTCTCCACCAACTCAGACATTAACAGAGGAGATGCATGGCCCTACATGGCTCTGGGTGGCCTCATCTGATCAGAGTAGGTTGGATCAAGATGACTGAGATCCCTTCCAGCCTCAAGCAGTCTGTGATTCTCTGACACCTGGCAAAGCACAGCCAACCTGCCCAAAGCACTGGAGACTGGGAGACCAATAAGAACAGGTAGGCTGCATGTTCACTGACAAGCAGTGCAGTGCAATGCAACAGGCACAGATCTGTAAAGCAAAGCAGTTGATTTAAAGAACAAGATGTCTACACCATGTGTGCTGCAGGCTAGTCTGGACCAACTTTTGAAACCATTCTTTTAGCTTAATTTCCTCTGAAAGGAATCCATTTCATGGCGTGTGAGGATACTCCATCATTCAAACCAAAACATAAAAACTGCAGAGTCTTTGAAAATACCACACTCCTTATCTACACTGTAATGTTAGAGGAGAAGAAAGAACCCTCAGAGTCCACGAGGCACCCGTCCCATTTGACAATGAAGATCATGGTAAAATGGCTCACTCAGCCTTTCTGCAGTTCATCTCTTCATCTTGGGATACACAAACTCGTCTTCAGTTCAAAGATGCAAAGAGGAGAGATGGGGGTGGGAGATTTCAGGACGGTTAAGGTTAGTTTTTAATAATTCTTCAAAGTGCTCATTTGAGTCCACTTCTTATGCAGGCACTTCTGCTCTTGGTACAACTAATCTTATGCCCAGGTGTTTGGTTGGGTTGGTTTTTTTGTAATTTTAGAGATGTCATTATTCTGCCAGGTTTTCTTTTATTTACTTTTGCGATTTTTGTAGAATGTTTTTAATCACTTGTTCCCAGATAACACTGATGAATTTCTGGGCAGTTCTACTCTATTTGGCAAATAAAAGCGTCCCTTCAACTAAAGGCTGCAGGATCAAAAAGAAAGAAGCCTGGATGCCAACACAAATGAGAAAAAGAGTGAAGCACTCTCAAGGAGGGGCAGTACTTACCCTTAAAAGATTAGAAAGGAAGGACTGCATGGTCTCCAGCTGCAACTTTACCAAGGTGCAGATCTGCCTATCATATGCTGGTCTTACAAGGAGGTCTCAGATATTTTGGGATGCTTAAAATTATATTAGGGAGTCAGGGTAATGTCAGAGACTCATGGTTGGGCATCTGAAATCCACCAAGACAGCCTAATGAATTTAAGCTGTCCTGAGCAGGTTATTTACTTTTCATTTAAGACCTCGTGACTCACAGGATTTTTCCAGGGTAAACTGGAACACTCAGATAGATGCTATTTACACTGATGCCTAAGAAAAGGAGGGACAGGCTTGCAGAGTCTACAGCATAAAGGCAGAACTGAAGCTCTCCCTATCTTATTGCATCAGATGTAGGTGCTCAGTGTTCCCCTCTGTGCCCAAACACTGGAGATAAAAGGAAATTTGGTGATAGTACAGTACACCTGCTGCAGATATGCAACATCTATATATTTCTTTCAACATAGCAGCAGCATTTCTTGTTAGTGAACTACGAAACTTAGCATTTCAGGCTGTTTTCCAAAGGCTCATATTTAAAAAAAACACACAACCCAAACTACAATCCATCATGCCTAATTCAATCTGAAAACATTGAAGGAAAGAAACAACCAAGCAACTACACACTCGTGGTGGAGACATCTTATTTCCATCACAGTATCATAGGCAGCAGAGTGATTTTAGTATAGTCACTTAAATACACATGATTAGGGTAAGTACTTATAAATAAAACATGAAAAAATTACAGTAAGAAAATAAGTTACAGGACAAAAGGAAATGCTGTAGAAAAAAACGTAGTAATTTGAAAGGAGGAAGCATTTTAGAGCAAATTGTTTGGCATTCCACTACAGAGGATTTTAATTCTTTCTAAATAAAATAAAATAAAATAAAATAAAATAATAAAATAAATAAAATGAAATAATAAAATGTATTTCCATTTAGTTGGTTCTGTATTAGCCAGCATATGTGTAAAATTAAACTTCTCATAAACCTAAGTAGAGATGGGTTGTTTTCAGATGAAATGAGATTGGAGTGCCATTCTTTCTCTTTACAAATGGGGGGTTTCTTTTGCTTATTTTTGAATTTAAGCTTAGACCTTCAACATTATTTATACAGTGTGCCACTATATTTTTAATGTCTGTAGTCCTCTAGGCTAAGATAATAAATACGGTATTTATTTTCTTATTTACTCTTACTTGCCTCTTCTTAAAGACCACATTCCCTCTGAATTGTTTCATGACTGCAGAAACTGTATATAAAAAATGAATTAGAAAGCACACCATCAGCTGTCCCCAGTACAATTGAAAAATGAGAAACTGAACTGTGAGGTCTGTCACTTGAAATCTCCATGGACTGTTGAAAACACATCTCAGGCCATTATCCTGAAATTTCTGAAGTGAAGCACACACGCAAGCTCACAGGTCACTTCTTTCTCACGAGCAACTTCTTATGGAGCAGGTACTTCTTAAAGAGTAGAGATGGTGTGAATACTTCATTAATGTATTTATGTACTTAGTAAGAATGGTTATGTAAGTATTTGGGGAAAAAGAGGGAAAAAACACTTGAATTGCTATAGATTATTTTTAGAATTTTAGTAAAAATTCAGAAAACCAAATTTATCTGATCAACTTCATAGCCTTTTTAAGGGCAGTATCTACTTGTTACAGAAAAACTTTTTATAACCACTTTACTAAACCATGACTAATCTTATTTTATTGCTATCTTAAACCTCATATGTAAAAAAAAAAAAAAAAAAAAGAGGGGGAAGAAAAAGAAAAAAGCAGCAGATTTTAGCCTTAGGATCTGGATTTTCAAAAGCACCAAAGAGAGTTGCTACCCGTTTCTTACGGGAACTCAAGGCAGCTGATGTTCCATGGTCATAATACCAGTACACTGGTAAATCCTGCCTGTAGCACACACAAGATAATACTGTTCTACTTATCCTGCAAACTGGAATGACTTCTGTGAGTGTCAGTAACTCCCACAACTTGTCGGGGAGGATTCATGTTCTCTCAGGAAGTGGCAGTACAACGTTTGGCCAGGTATGAACTTAGTCTAATGTAAAAGAAAATGCAGTATTTCATAATTATAACATCAGTGATGATTAAATATATAATCTTGTCTTCTAAAACTGACTGTTTCACATCTCTGTACAGGAGCATTTTTACCAGAAATGTGGTTAGAGGACTTTAGTAGAGGTGACAGAGTTGATGGCATTGTTCACCAACAGTCAAGAAACCATTAATAGAATAGCAATAGTCTCTTTGCTATGGAATATTCAAAGCTTATCAGTCCTTGATGATGCTAAGAGATTTAAAAATAGTCCATGAAATTACCAGTGATTAGGCAGGCTTAGATATCTAGCGGAGTTAGAGGAAGCTTTGGAGCTGCATTAGTACACTTGAAGAGTTGATAAAATCTGTAATACCATTCTGTGTTAGGTCAGTCAGTTGGAGTTCATGTGGAAAAGCCAAGGACAAAACAATACCGTGACAAAAAGAAAAGAAAAAAGAAAGAAAGATGAAAACATTGTTATGATTGAGAGTAGCTCGTGATACAAGATATTGATGGCATATTGTGCTACCTTTCTGTCAAGGACTTCAGTTACTCCAAGCAGTGACTGTGCAGTACAATTCACTGATCCCAGCACCTAGTTATGGCTAGAAATAGATATGGAAATGGGCAAAAAACCTCATTTACATTGAGTTATTTACATAATGTTACATGCCTCTAAAAGCAAAAATGGCGTAAAACTGGATGATAATAAGAAGTAGCTTCCAGGAGTGTAATTTCTGGAAGATATAATTGAAATCAGTTATTGCTGTAATAATGATAATAACAATATTGATGCTGATAACTTTTAATCAAAAGCTTTTGACTATGTCTAAAAGTTTAAATAAAACACTAAAAAGAAAAATTACCAAAGTGAAAAAAAAAATAAAATTAACTAGTTTCATTTTTGTTTGTCTTTTCTCTAATCTATGAGTTAAGGAACAGAACATCCTAGGATGCCAGACAAACATGCTCCACTCTCTTTAGATTGTGAGGAGGGCAAGCAAAGAGTTCTGCTACCTCTCCCTGTTTTTACTAAAATATACCTCAAGTTGATTGGCAAATTTATCAGCTAGCTTTGCTACCTGTCAGTGCTGTGTGCTCTGTCCCAGTGCAGATTCCTTAGTTTTCTGATTAAAGACCATTGCAGGGGATGCCAGGTGCTGGAGTGGGTAAAACAGCAGCAAAATACTGGCAAACACAGATAGGAGAAACATTGGATTGTAAGCAGGGGAAATGTGGTCCATTTACCTGTAAATGTCAGACTGACACCTGATAGCCAGAATTGTGAAGAGTTAGGAAGTTAACATTTTATACCAGCACTTCGAAGCAGTGTCAGGTCTTGGAACTGCAGTCAGGGGAAATCTAGCTCTCTCAGATTTCTTAGGTTATCTCAGACATCTTAGATTCTCAGTGAGCTGAGAGTTTCAGACTGAAATCAAAGGCTGGTGATGCAATGCCTGGGAAAGCGAAATCCTTCCCTTGAAATGAATTACTGCAACTTCTGCTTGGTTTTCAGTAGGGAAGAATATCTTTGTAGAAATGCTGGGATCCTAAATGGACTCACCTATGCATGAGCAGCTAATTTTATTTTTAAAATGAAACATAATGGTGGTAATATGGAAGTTCATTATTCACCTGGCTGCTTTTCTCCAGTGATTAATAGTGTTGCAAATATTTTGTGTAGTACATAAAAGTGTCCCAATAATCTATGAGTATCTAGGCTATAGATCAACAAGTAAACTAAAGATAAGCTTGCACACAAGATACAACATAGTGAATAATCATTAATGTAGCCACTAAACTGTTGAAATACTAACAAAACCCCATCTGAAGGCAAAGTTAAATCTGCAGAGAAGACAAGTGGGGTTTAGACTTAATGTTACTCCTGTATTTGAAAGCTCTGAGTGCATGACTCTCATTTTCATAGGAAATGCAGCCATGACAGCACCGTTCAGCCATTCGTTTTAAGAATTACTTTGCCCATCTGTCAGCCAGGGTTATTAGGCATAGTATGTTTCATATATGCTGCTGTAGCTGTAAACTAGAAATGTCAAAATTGTGCTACAACTTCAAAAACAACAGTAAGCTTCTTTGGATTTTGTTTGTTTGTTTTCTCCTCTGTTCGCCCCCCTGAAATGATAGGACAGGCTTTTGTTTCCAGTGAAACAATGTTAGAAACCAGCAAAAATAAACAAAACTGGTGCACTACCAATGTAGAAACTGGCTTTGGCTTTTTTAGCTAGAGAAGTGTTTTTCCATTTTGACAGAAAACAAGTTTCTTTTTCCTTTTAGACTAAATGGCTTGGCACTTCTAAAGGCAATAATCATGTAATGTACTGGCTTGAATACAATTAAAAGGTCTATTAATCTTCATTCTCCAGGACATAAGAAAGATTATCTGTTATTAGTCAAAAGGACACCCTGGAGCCTCTATTATAGAGCTTCATAAATAGACCTCTGGTCAAAATAAGACTAGGCTACTTGCAAGACATATCCAACCCTGGGACTCAGTTCTGCCTTTGATCTGACACAGATGTATTTTCTTGGCTTTCAAAACACCCTGTAATGCTTATCAGCTCTCTGCACCTACTGCAGAGTGTGTGGAAACCACAAGGCATGACTGATTTCTAGGATTAACACTTTGCTAAAATTGTTGACCAAGCCTGGAGTTATATGGGAAAATATTTTCCTGTTCCTCCAAAGTTTTAAAAAAATTAACAAATCTCTTTGCACTGTTAGAAATGGAAAAAATTGCCTCGTATTTGGCCTGAAGCACTGAGCATTTACTTCTAGCTAAATGAAACAAGAATTTTTGAAAGCATTCTTCTAACAAGAAAAAGACAAAAAAAAAAAAAAAAAAAAAGGTATCATGTTTGTAGCATACAAAACTTCTTGTTCAGGTTATTTTTCCCTTTCCTTGACCATGGTACCTTTACTTGTATGCTAAATGTCTCTGTAGAAGACCGACAGAAGAGGACAGGCTTTTTCTGGTGCCAGAAGCAGATACAAAAGGCAAAATATATTCATATATGTTGGCCTAATACATCTGCAGTCTTCATTAATTATCATGTAAGGGCATTTCTTGAGCCTTATGTATTCTGTCTATTTAGTAATTCCTCCTATAAGAACTGGATGAGTTCATGCCCAGTCTGCCCTTGAACTCAAATCAACTTCTTACAGTCACAAAACTGTCAGAGTTTCTCTGCCCTACTACGCATTGTGTAAAACCACCCCCTAAAACCTGACTCCTATTGTTGGATGTCTTCTAGTTCTTGTCACACATACCTCCCTAATCCATGAATAACAGGCAGTATCTTACTATCCACTTACAGGCAGTACAGAGGAGAAATGGGGGTGCAGAAAGCATGAAATTCCTAAATCCTCAGTTTATAGTCTACAGGTGGCTGGTGGTATGGACTACCACTAGTACAGTGAGCTCAATGCTAGCTCTTAATGTGGGCATCTTTCCTTTTATTTGTATAAACCTGCTGCTTGATAATCTCATGTGATCCCACTTAATTCTTCTGTTGTGAAAAAAAATAGTGTATATTGCATTCCCAACCTGTTTTTTCCACTGACTTGTTTTGTTACGCTAGGTAATGAGAACTTAGAAGATTGATTGATCTCAAAAAATACTAACCCAGAACTCAAAACCAAATTGGTAAAAGTCTGTCAAGCAACAGAGCTAGAAATCATTTACAGGATAGTAGGGACAACGAATCCTACAATGAACAGGAGAGACTGCTCTAGTAAGGTAGAGGTATATGACTAGGGGTTGCAGTGCATTACACTGTTTACTCCCAGTCATTGTCCTATGTATTGCAGTAAAAATATATAGAAATAAATGCCAGCATTTACACTGACTTCACTACATTCTGGATCATATTTCTGATACTTATTTTTGAAACATTACAGCATCAATTCCTAAAACTTGCTCAAAGACTGAAGATAAGCATGCTGCTACCCATATCTGAACTTACTCTAGCTGGCTTCTTCTGCTTCAAGTAGATACTGTTTATCTTGGATACAAATGGTAAAAAAAAAAATATCTTATTGTAATAGGTTAGTTAACGGCAGTTCCTGAGTTGTAAAAATCCTCCCAAATAGCTCCTACAGTGTTTTGTGGGCAAAAGTTGGTGTGGTAAATTAATTAATATAACAAAATTACAGAACTGCCTGTCTCCATTCTTATCCCTGCTACATAACAATTAAAAATCAAGAGCAGTTCAGTGAAGAGAGCTCTATTTTATAAGCAATACCTTTTTAGAATCATGGCATGGTGTTTCTTTTTACACATTTCCCTCTAATCTGTGAAATAATGGGGTGATACAATGCAAAGTGACAGATGATCAAATTGTCTAGAAAGCTCCTCACAGAGTTTCTACTCCAGTTCTAAAGACCATGTTGTCTAAATGGCTGAAGTGCAATGCTTAAGTGAGATTTACAGTTCTCTGTAAAACTGAGGAACAGATTAAATTTGAATAATTAATTTTAATGTTTTCATTTATTTTCTTGTGCATTAAACTTTGACTTGCTTATATCTTCTAATGCAAGAAATAAAAGCTAATTCCCAGAATTCAGTTCCTGTTTCAGTCAAAATGAAATGGAAAGACTGAAGCAATGTGGGAGGACTGCAATGTAAATTGATTAGCTACGATTTCCACCTTCTGAATGAGCTTCCATAATAGATGACACCCCTTTTTAAATCAGAGTTAGATGCTACTCAACAAGACAACACATATTTTTTCAGTTGCTCCGTATTTTCCCAGAATGCTGTTATTTTAAGTTTGACTTTTCAGAGGGTCAAAAAACGTAATGCTGCATTCCTTCACTACCTATCCTCTCCTGCCCCAATAGTGGGAGTCATTATTCCTTCATTAGAACTAAAACCAAATAAGATTTCATGACATTTTACTATGAGTGAAATGCAATAAAAAAAATTAAAAAAAAATATAATGGAAAAAGTAGAAAGATTGCATCCTTCCCATACATCTGCAGAGATATAAAACAAATCAGACATGCAAAATTCTCAAAAGACCGTTCTTTCATTCTCTCATGTTTTATTTATGATCTAAAGTTTAAATGGAAAATTATCTTAGAATTAAAAAAAAAAAAATACATTTTGCTTAGAGTCGGATTGCCTTAGCAACACAAAATTACATACAGGAGAATGGGGAATAAAGAAAATAAAGAGAATAATGTTAGAAATCTCAGATAATAACCCCTAACTAACTCTTAAATTCTTGTAAAACAGAGATTTAATTTTTAATATCAAAAGACTTTCTAGGACTATGAATTATTGCTGTGAACCTTGGAAAACAAGACTTCTAAGCTCCTCTCAAATAATAACCCCTCTGATGTATTTTGGAACACAAAGCAAATCCTACTGTGGTCCTGCAATTTATATCGATGTACATTTGGGGGAAGTGAAAAGAATTAACAGTTTGGTGGCACATGCTGTGAAAAACTGTCAACCACTAATAACTGAACTGGCAGCTGTTCTAAAGCAGCTCTGAAGTTTTGAGTTTTGAGTAAAGCAGTCCTCTCAGTGGAGATAGATCTGTGGGCAGAAAACAGGCAAGCTTGTCTAAGGAGCAAAATTAATGTATCATTTGTTCATAGTCACCAGGCACCTCTCCACTGATGGTCAAGCTATCACTCCCATTAGCTCATTTGGATTTGGTTCCTGTTCTCCTACTGAGCAATGAATCCATCATTGCTGTGATGTCCACAGGCTTTGACTGAGGTTCTCCCCATTCACTGTGCATGTATTAGCTTGGAAAAAAATGATGGTATTTCCAGAGATCCTATTGAAGCGGATGAAGAACATTCATAAGCTCAATGAGAGACACTGAAAACAACATAGCTTTCTTCTGTGGTGGACTAGTGGGCTGCTCTCAACTGTGTGACTGCTGTGCTCTGAGGCCCTTACTAAGTTTGGAGGCATCTACACTTTGCCAATTTAATTGGTCACTGTGTTTTATAGTCTCAACATTACAGAATCAGAGAACCACACAGCATTACTTTGGTTGGAAAAAAACTTCAAGATCGTTGAGTCCAACCATTAACCTAACACTGACAAGTCTTTAGCTAAACCATATCCCTAAGTACTATGTCTATATGACTCTTGAATACCTCCAGGGATGGTGACTCCACCACTGGGCAGCTGGTTCCAGTGCTTGATAAACCTTTTGGTGAAGAAATTCTTCCTAACATCCCATCTATACCTCCCCTGGCACAACTTGAGGCCATTACCTCTTGTTCTGTCACTTCACCTCTTTACAACTTCCTTTAAAGTAGTTGGAGAGAGTGATAAGAGCGAGTGAACTTGCCATGGAAGTTAGCTAGTAAGCAATAAGTGGTTGGACAGTGGAACAGGCTGCCAAGGGAGGTGGTGGAGTCACCATCCCTGGAAGTGTTTAAAAGAAATATAGATGTGGTGCTTAGGGACATGATTTAAGCATTAACGGGTAGATAAAGGTTATGTTGGGTGGATTTAGGTTTTGGTTGGACTTGATGATCTTCAAGGTCTTTTCCAACCAGGTTGATTCTGTGATTCTGTAATAAACCATCTTCTAAAAGTATTTTAATTTTATTCTTTGGCTCTGCAAAACAGCATCAGCTGAAGCTGTCAGGTACTTCTCAAAAAGTCTTAGCTACTCCTCCAACATGCTACTGAGGTTCAGGATGCTCAGCATTATGCAGGAAAACATGAACATGAATCCACAGTATTTGTATATCTGGTATACAGCAGTAGTATCTGATTTCAATATTACTGAAGATGTTCTTCCAAACTGAGGAATGTCCCAGAGTCAAGTCATTAAAAATAAATTCAGATAAAGAAATACACAATGAGGGTCTGTTCCTGTATTTATGGATACTGTTTCATGCCTTTGTAGTATTTCTCATGTTGTCAAAGGAAGGTCATGAACCATCAGCAGCAAGGCCCTTAAAAACCATCCTGATAGTTTTGTTCTTAACACCTCTTAGCTGAAAACAGTATTTGCATATTATATTCCTCATTATCTCTTAACAAAGATGACCCATTAAGATCGGTTTGAATATTTTTACTTTTCCCATTAGAAATAACAGATATGTGTTTTTTACAAAGTGTTTTCTTTTTACTAGCTATATATAGAATTAACTTCTAATTGTGAAAATATTTTTCTGCTTAATTATACAACAAAGAAAAGCTGGGTTGAAACAGGATTAATATATCTTGTGGTTAATTAAACATGAAGCTTCTAAGGAGATCATTCCAACAACAAAAAACAATTAAGACTTGGTTTTGTAGAGGATATAATTAGACACGTATCTTCTTGTAATCCCAAGGACTAACTTTTCATGTATGCATTCCTTTAAAATAACCTATTATCTGACTTGTTTCAGAGAAACCTATCAAATGTAAGCACAAGTACTGTCAACTCAGATATCTTCTCAGCTCTGTCTTGATGTCAAAGATGAATTACAGGTTAAAAACATGGCTCTGTTCTGAGAAAACTTGCCTCTATTTCTATCTTCATATACATTGAGTAAGTCGCAGCTCCTGTGAGACAATGTACACACAGACACAAACCCAAAATCAGTGAAGAAATTCCAGTGAGAGCCTGTTCTGACATTCCATACTACAAGTATCAAGGTGCTCTTGAACAAGACTCAGATAATTGAAGAAATGTTTAGCTGCAGTATTTTTGTGTCTACTGTGATTTCCCTTTAAAATCCTTGTCTCTTTCTGACCTTTACTGCTGAGATTTTTCTCTTGTGTCATGTCTTCTGATTGGGAAACTGCTCTTGCTTTACTTGAGGAACAAGCAGGATGAATGTTATTAGAGTGGAAAGGAAGTCTTGCTCAGTACATTGCTATACAGAGAAACCTGAGTTAACATGGAAACCAAAACCAAAAAAAACCCAAGATATTAAGTATTCTGCTGAGAGCAACACTAAACTATGATTGCGATGTTATTGGGGAAAAATACATGATGAAAGCAACAAATTGGCTAAGATTCAGAAACAGCATGAGAAATGTGCATATCTACTTTATTCAATGCTTTAACATGCTGAGGTAAGAGTTTCATTTTTCTGCTTACAGCTAGGTAAATGTCAGCCTGGTTAAGCATGTGTCCCCCCCTTCTGAAGAAGGCTGCTAGGTAGTTTGTTGCTTTATAATTTGGATTAATTTGAAGCTCCTTGGCCACCACTACTTCTTTGTATTGGTGTTTCAGTTTCATTATTTACTAAGCAAAAAGGATATGATGTCTGTTCACCAGTTGCCAAGCTGGGAACCGATTTGTTTTTACCTTCTTCATGTAGGGAGCACAATAAAAAATTGAACTGCAGATTTTGAAGAAACATGTTCTGAAGTCAAACAGAATCTTGAAATGCAGCTTCACTGCATTCTTAAACTGACACAAAGACTAAAAGCGTAAGAATGCAAAATTGAAAGGACTATTCAGTGAAGAACAGCTTTCCAAGACCTTTGTATATTTTACTCATAAGATCTTGACAGATACATGAAGAAAATGTGTCTTCATTAGTCAAGTAGCAGTAGTTGGGAATAAACATGCAGGGCTAATAAAAACAGCACAGTCCAGTTAATAAAGCACCAAGCTATCAGAAAACAGAACTATACTGAGTTTAACACAATTCTGCTTTCATCCTCCACTGGCTTTTATCTCATCTGTTTCTACATCAGGTATTTCTTGATGCTTAAAGATACTTGACCTCGTCAAGGTTGCTTCATTTATCTCCCTCACCTGTATTTTCTTCACCATTCTTTTGTCTTGTGGAGATTGGAAATATGTGGGGCAATAACAGTGTTCAATTGTGCTTCAGTTTAAAACTAATTCAGGTCTACCTACAAAAAGAGTGAACAGTTTTATCAGGAAAAAAGAGGTGAAACACTGCCATGGAAGAAGAAGGCAAGAATCAGAAACAAATTTGCATCCTTTCCTTCTGTATTCCTAGCTGGCCAATTTTGTAGCCATTTTGTTATTTTAAGAGAGGGCAAGGAAAATACAGTTTTATTTCACAAACAGAGAGAGAACATTATTTCAAATCAGTGGAGAGGAGGTGAAACAGGCAGGAATGTAAAACAATGAAAAACCAACATCTTTCCATTAAAATTTAATGCATGCCATTTTCAAAAGGTGCTGCGACTGGCATCAGGTGACAGCAACATTTTCACTGTAAATACACAGTGAAAATAAGAAAAAAAATACTCCAGACTCAAATCCTAGGTACATCAAAATTCAGCACAACCAGAGAGTTTTCACTTACAGTTCCAGTATTTTTAAAGCAAGGTCAAAAACTGTTATTGTAATAGGAAATGGGTCATTATTCAATTTAACTTTCATCTGCAGAATAAAACTACAAGTCAGATCTGACAGTACTCTCTTGCAGTACTTTAGAGCTAGATACTATTCATTTGTTTATGGAAACTTCTCAAATAATTTTTGTTAGTGATGATGAATTTGTTATGATTCAGAGACAGGCTCTGGAACACTGAGTTAACCCCTCATTTTTTAGTAAGGACTTAAAAGAGAGAGTAGGAACTATAATTCACTAAACAGACTAGGACATGCAATGAAACATTTTTGTCTTCTAAAATCTTCACCTCAGCTACCTTACAGTTACATGGACTCTTTACTTTGTACCTGTTTATGCAGGTGTTGCCACACAAATTTTATTGCAATAAATAATCATATTGTAGCTATTTGTTGCCTGTTTCCTTGACACCTTTCAGCAAAGAGCTCCTGTACTCTGCTGCCTTCTAACAATCTCCTTGTATTTGGCCACAGTAAAATCAATTATTCTACCAAGGCTTTAGACTTCACCATCTAAATGATAAAATACAGCCTAAATACAGCATTGAAAAGGCAAAATAAACCAAGATTTTATTCTGTTTTATTTTTATTCAAGGCTTAAATTAAATTAACACTATAAACATTTCCATGAAATGAATTGCAGAAGAAAGCTTTGCAAAGTCAAAAGCAATTTAGGAAGGGCAATGCTGAAATGCACAGTTTAGTAAAATTATTTATGAGAGTCATGCACTTAACGTGAAATGATTTGGGGGAAAATCCGGGCTAGAGAGTGACCTCTGGAATAGCCATCAAATATTTTCTGGTAAGTAACTGCAACTAGGAAATCAAGTCATGCCTCTTAATACAATTTCTCTAACCTATGTGTTTGTTAGTAGTGTTAAAAAAGCGCTGGCAACATATGTAGCTATCACAGTAAAAAACAAAACAAAACAAAAAAACAAGAAAAAAGCTTGCTGTTCATCTTGAGCTACAGACTCAGGCAGACAGTGACCATCTATTGTGAACTTAGATCTATGGTTTATGGGCAAGTGAGTAAGTCAGTAAAGTAACCTGTTTGGCTTTCTAGCCTAGGTAGTGCAAAGTAGGCAAATTCAACAGTTTGCAATTTAGGTTCCTCTCTTTCTCTGCTTTTCTTTGACTTAATCACTCAGAACTGTTTGTCCATTACTACTTTGTTCTACCACTGGCTGCTTCTTATAGGGAAATTAATCTACAGCAAGTTTCTGGCAAAGTATGGGAAAGCAAAGATCCATATTAATAATTTAATCACAATCAGCCTTGCTATGTTGCTGCATCCTGTGAACTGTTTGAACAGAACATTACTCTGTGAAGCTCCTCATTGTGGTAAGCATAAGACCAAGGAGATGCCAAAGCTGAGTGTTCGAGTTAATTCCTTCAAGCAGAAAATGACAGGTGCCATGCCAACAACCACAAGAAAGCAAAAAGATGACTTTGAGTTGAAAAGATAAAATGACCAAATTTTGACTGTAAATGTCCTGCAGTAACCCCCAAAAAAAGCATGGCATAAACAAAGGCTGATTTCTGCACAACCTGTCTTTTGCCATCTGAAACCTGAGAACTTACTTTTCTGCTTGTGAGAAACTATAATTAAAAATCAGTACCAACTTTGCATCTGAAGAATGAGAGGGACCTTTTGTTGCTGTGTTTCCTCTCCTGATCTGTTGGTGATGGCTGTGGTTTATTGAAGCAGCAGAGAAAGGTAGATGACCTTTGTTTATAATGTGTTAAAATTAAGCTTTCAATTCCCATAGATTACTGTATCTTTCAAGGGCCAGTCACAACACACTGCTTAGCAGTCCAAGCCTTCTAGAAGTCATGTAATTTCCTCGTTATGTTAATTATGAGATTGGTCTTAAACTAACATTTTATCCTATTCCAATTTTGGGTCTTTCAAGTAATTATTTAATTAAGATGCTGTCAAGCATTTTCTTTTTTCTTTTTTTTTTTTTTTTCCCCCAAAGTGTGGGTGTTAAAATAAAATATTTAAGCTGGTGGCTTAAATTTGGCTGCTTTAACAACTGCTCGTATTAAATGCTTGCTTTGCTAACAACACAATTCAAAAGATAATTAAACAATCCACACAATTTTCTCCTTATGAGTTGTTTTCAGCATTTAAGAAATGCTACAGTATAGTGATTTCCTATCTAGTAATCTTCTACAGAATTCATTAGAAATAAACAGGCAAATACAACGAAAAAGGGGAGAAAGAGGCAGGTGCAATAATAGACAAGAAGCAAATACCACATGAGAGACAGGAAAAAACATACCATTTTTATAGTGACACAACGAATATAACATTAAAATAAGCTCAGCTAACCAATATCAGATGAAAAATAATGTTTTCTTCCATGTTAAAAAAGGGAAGGATTCAACTCAGGTAACGGTCATCATTCAAAAATTCATCAAGTTTAAGCTGTCTATCTCTCTCTGCAGCTAACAAACTGAGTAAATATTTGGAGAACAATTTTGCTTTTGTTTTCAAATGAGATTTTGTTGATATAAAAAAGATGATCATGTATTAAAATGAAAGAGTAAGTCATTTGCAGCACTGAGACAATTCTTTTCTAATGGTGTGGATGACAACTTCAGTAATATTGTCTAGTACTGCAGATTAGGTTGGAAGGGAAACAACCAACACAAATACATTATACTACTGAAAATCATAACATTTTAAGTATGTGTAGGCATATATTTAACTGTTGCTTTGCCAATTTTCAAACAATCTGCTGTCCTTATCAGCAACTGTTTTTTCCCTAATAGTGCTTAGCTGATTCCATGACATCAGCAAGAGAAATATTTCAATAAGACATTCCTTGTTGCTTCACTCCACCATTTAAGGGAGGGTTGATTTTCTTAAGTCACCTGAGCTCAATGATAACTATATAGAAGATCTGTGGAAATACTGTATCAGGTTTATCACTCATGCACATCAAGCTGCAGAACCTTCCAACAGCTTTGCAGCAAAATATAAGCTAAGCAACCAGATGAAAGCAATTTTTTGCAGCAAGGAACTGGTTTTGAAGTTTCAAGTACAACTAGAAACATAGAACTACTGCAGTACTGCTGATGGCCTGAAGGTAATATGGAGATATAAGAGGAACCTCAGCAGGCTTCCAACATGGGCACCCTTTTCATCCAGCTGTGCTCTGTAGAGATACAGGCCTTCAAAAACCCCAGTACAACACTGGTTTTAAGATGAAATACTACAAAAACCCATATACTATTAGAAAGTTGGAACTAGGATAACATGCAAAACAGTTTATGTGAAGGATATGGTTTGGGGCAGGAGAGGAAAGCTCCAGCTACTTGGAGAAATCAAATGAACTTGAGATGTCTGTTCCAAGGAATATTGCAGAAGATGGTAGATCTGGGAGACAGCATCAGAGAAATTACTTGCTGAAGCACCAGAAGAGGGACAAACGGGCAAAGGCATTTGAGTACAAGGTGTTGCTGTCCTGACTAGGAAGTGAGAGAGTAGGAAATCAATCCAATGGTGGATATGGCATCTGCCAATCTATCAGAAACAAGGAAATATTTTAAAACATCAAAACGTACTTAACAGTAAATACAGAAAAGGGAGTTTAAACCCCTGTCATGATTTCGTAATTTATAACTGCAGAATATTAGTAGTAAAGTGGGAATGGATTTTGAAGAAAATGTCAATTCTTCTGAATGAGTCTCAGCTAGAAAAATGAGATACAGAATGGTGACAATCTGTTTACAAAAGCAGTCACCAAGTATCTGAAAGGTCAGCAGGAATAATTTTCAATGATCCTTATAGTCTTAGTGCCTCATTCTGGGCACAAGGCAGGAAGTACTTTAACACTTCCTTTAATGTCAAACACCTGAAGAAATGGATAGTGGGGTGACTGGCTGGCATGATAGTCCTGGACTGTGTCCAGGAGGAGTAGAAGCACTCCCCAAACCAGCAAAGCAGCCTGGTCATGGTAGTTCAGCAAGAGATCCTGGGAAAAAGCCTGTGAACTGATTCAAGATAGGAAATGATGCTGACAAGAAAATCAAAGGAAAGAGGGAAAGGGACAGCTTTGAAAGAAAGTGAACTGTAGGTGTTTCTTTCTATTCTTATTAATTTACCTGAAATGCTTTTCCCTTGCTTGGTTTATGCAAAGTCTATGCTAAGTTTAGACATAATTACAGGAAGCAAACCATTACAAATCCCACATCCCCCCCCCCCTCAAAATTTTACTGTTACTCTGATAATTTCACAGAACTGTCTCCAGAAGGAAGGGAATCCCTAAAGGTAAGTATTCAGAAGCAAAGAGAGTTGCTAAAACTAATTATTTGTAGTAGTTTTGGTACCAAACCTGAACAGATAGGTTATTCTCTATCACCAAACTGTATAGATTTCAGCTGCAGTGAGTACAGAGACACTTAAGTGGGTTATCTAAATTACTGGAAGCTCGTGTGCTATGAATTAGGCCAGATAACTGAGATGGCTTCTGAAGCATCATCTTTAAAGGAATAGCAAGAGTGCCCTTGAGCAGGGTCCTGAGAGAATTCAGACCCGGATTATGACTGAGCTGGAAAAATATGATTTTGGTCATCTAATCTCATTAACTTTTCTCCCACACCACAGAAATGCTTTCTTTCATTACTAATGATGGTGTTTGCTGTAAAGGAGTAATGTATGGGGAGCCTGGAGTTTGTGAGTAGAGTCTAGATCACAACAGATTTTCAATAATGGCAGCACCAATAACATGAGCATTCTTGAACCCAACAATGCACAGTCTGTGTGCAGAGCCACATAATACTTCCTGCCCTATGGAAACAGATTATGGATATAGCAATCCAGAACACTTTTAAAGCAAAGAGCCTACTTGCTAATAGCTGCACTTCTAAAAACATAGATGTTTCAGCATTTTCCTCTTCTGAAAGAAAACTAAGTAAAATAACCCAAGCTCATGACAGAGAAGAAATTATCTCTGGGGTTCATCCAAAAGTGCCATGAACTGCCCATAAGTAGCAAGTAGCATTTATGTACCTGATGCAAACATCACTGCTGGGCAACCATTAGCACAGCAGGGGCTCTGAGATACTGTCAGAACACAAGCTTTTAAGAAGAGGAACAGTTGGTATCTGCGATATTTGGGCATGGATCCCACAAAATAAGTGTAAGCCAGAACAGATCTGTTCAAGTCATCTGAATACCACACACTACAACAATACTGCAACAATGTTAAAAGGCGTTCAGTAGACTTCTACCCAATTTTATAGGCTTTCTAGTGAAAAAATGATAAACCACATAAGGCTTGTGGAGAAAATTCAAAAGGCATGGAAAGCTAGCTGTGAAATATATTGGTAGGCCAAGTACTTCAGCAAAATCCATAAATCTATGTCTTACTTTAAGCCCATTTTAGGATACCATTTAGTTGCTATTGGGATCTTTCCTTGTAATACCTAATTGTGGCAAGAAAAGGGCATACAAATAAGTTAAGATTTCATATGCCTTTTCTTACAAATGTGTTTTGATTAAACTATATGCAAGCAGTATTATGATAAAATTGCAGTCAGTGTGTTAACAGGTTACAATACAATACTTCGCATTTTAAAGAAAAAAAAAAAGCAAAGAGAACAATGAGGAATAGATTAATTTAAATGACAGGCATGTCTTTCTTACCGAATCATTACCTAGCCTCGAAGCATGTGAGCCGATCTTGACTCATGGTCTGAATTAAAAACAATCAGCCTATAGTGGAAGTTAATGACCAGTTAAGCCACATGGTTTTTTCCAACCAAGAAATGCTATTACACTTTTTTGGAAAAAATATCATAAGTGTAATAACTTTCAGGAAAGCATAAATTGTTACTGAGCTCATATCATAGCCATATCACAAATGAAGAAAAGGAGATGAGTATTTCCTTACAACTGTCTTTTGATCAGATGAAAAAAAGATACACCTGATACTTCAAGGCCCTGCATAGACTGTGCAAGTTGTCAGATTTGATTTGCAGGTTCAGGTAGGTTCAAGTATAGCAAGACTTAGAACAACATGGAAAATTTTAGAATGTAAGAATTAACTCTGCAGTCCCTTGCGATCTGTAGAGAATTAAAATTCCACTGTCACCCACAGTAGGAATAACACACCCCAGGATATTTCTGTGGAGTCTCTGCACACCTTGGTTTCTTGGCATCACTGATGGGGCTAAATGAGATAGAACTGACTCTCTTCTATGCAGTGAAACATTTGAATCTTGCTTCTCCACAGCAATATAATCTTCTTCCTCTCCAGAAGTTTCTAACTGCTGTTTCAACCAGATGCTCTAAAAATCCCAGGATCTTCAGTTATTCCAAAGTTAAACTGACAAGGCAACTGCTCCTTCCTTTCTTTAAGTATGTAAACTTCGAGAAAAGATAGTTATCATGTTGCTAAATTGCTTGGGTAAGGTAGGTAAAAAACCCTAACAAGTCATAGCTTATATGTGAAAAGTTTGCAGGGGGTTAGTAGCCATGTCTACTGCTATTGAGGCTACCCACAGAGAAATGCACTGCAAACTGGCAGCTGACTCAAACCACTGCTATTTTCTGCAGTCCAAAAAATGTAAATGTGCCAGAGACTGGTCAAATAGGCTTCCATATCAGTGATTTATTGCAATCTTTCACATTAGCATACTACTGACTTCTATAAATCACTCCCAGACTGCAAACAACCCCTGTGCACAGCTTTATAATGAATTCAAGTGCTGAATCAGTCTTCCTAGCTTCTGTGTGATGTGGGAAGGTAATTTTGAGCAGTCTCAATTAGACAAAGATAATTTCTATGGGCCAGATTTGCCAATATGCACAAAGCTGAAATAAATACACTCTTACAGGGAGCTTTGGGAGGACAGAAAGGGTGAAAAAAAAATGTCCCTCAACAAGAGAGGAGAAGCCAGTGAAACAGGTCTCCAACGACTACTTGTGTCCATTAACAAAGGAAAATTCATGACTACTGGGCAACTCTCAAGGTTTGGCTAGTGAAGATGCAGGGTTTCTGCAACTGTAGTGCCAAAGACATGAAGGTCTGTGTGGGCTTTCATAGCTTCATCAATTACATGTTGCAGAGTTCCTGCAACATATCCTCAGAAGCAGGAGGATATGAGTATAATCCTAAATCAGTCAACCTTCTCCATACTTGAAACATAAAAGAGATAAACATTTGGGAAAAAGTGTGAAACTTTACCTGCAACCACTGTGACTGGTCATTGTGGCCAGAGGTCCAGGCATTAACTTTGCCTTGTTTGTCCAGCCGGGCTTTCCTGGGCTCCCAAGTGAACATGTCCATGTTGAGTGTTCGGAAAACACTGGAGGCAGTAATCTGGTAGTCCTGTATATGTCCTGATTTCATCCCCAGGGGTTCAGAGCAACCTGGAACAGCAAAATAAGATCTGTGACACTACCTATTATCTCTGTCAGTGGTTTAGGCTTTCTGTTACAGAAAAGAAAACTAGCAATTCTCAAAGAAAAGGCTTTAATCAAGACTATTGTTGGCGGAACTTGCCAACAAACAAACGAAAATAGCCAATTCAAAGCAGTTTATTTCAACACTACCTTGGAAGAATCAAAAACAAGATAGAGAATTAAATGTATTGTATCCTGGCATAAATTTATGAAGGCAAACAAACAGAAACGATTACTTTCATCTCGTCTTATCTTGGTTTTATTTTCCTGTCCAGAAACTTTCCCTATTCAGTTTGACTTTATCATGCTTTTATGCCGTATCACATCAACCATGTGTTTGCCTACTGAGGAAACATTACTTTTTCTTAAAGAGAGAAACTGCTGAAGTAAAATGTCAATAAGTGCTGAACCTTCTACACTTCTTGCCACTTAGCCAAAAACTTAGAAAGCCCTGACACCCACTGACAGTGGAAGACTACAGAAAAACAATTGTGAAGGAGAGAGAACAGCAAGAAATCATTGTTTAGGAGAAATTGAGCATTAAAGGCTTATTTTTTTAAAGCGGGGGGATGTCCCACATCGCTGAGATATTCTGATTGTAACAAAAGATAGATCTTGAGTTTCTATTGTTTCTCTGTTGGGTGTCCATGAAAAAAAAAAAAGTTAAAAAATTAACAAATCATTAAACAATTCTATGGTCCTCTGACTTGCTATTTTACACTGGGAACACAGAAGGCACATTTGGACACAGAAGAGAGAAGTAGCAAGCTGACAACAGGACAGAGACCCTTTGGTAGCAGCACTGTAAGAACAGTACTGGAAGCCAAGGGAGGTGGATGATCTACCTTGTTTTAAGATTTAAAAACATGAGGAAAAGAGAGGTATGTCAAATGGCTGAGAGTGAGAAGGCTGCTAAGAGGTCAGGAAAGGTGGAGGTACAGCTGGATGGAGTAATGTTTTATGGTTGTTTGAGGAAAAGAGGGAAGATGGAGATGGGAACATAAGAAGAGGCAGTTTTCTCGTTTCCTTTCTGCCCCAGCAGGCAAAAACCTGCAGCTATCCCTAAGTTTTCACTTCACAAATTTGGTGATCCTATTTAGTTCAGTAGCTGACTTGATGCAGTTAAATTGCGAATAATATTTTAACATGGACTAACTCACTGAGTGAGAGTGTGCCTAGGATCTAACATACTTGGTTTTGCAAGCAGTGCATCATTACTGTGAACACACAGCACCTTGACTTTACGTGCCATTGGGAAGACAGAGCTTTTCTACCTGACATGCACACCCCATGTCAATAAGCTGGTTCCTATCAGGTAATCATTTGCTGAGTGACCAGCTGAGTTTCTTGAAGCACACACTTAAGTTGTGAAGGCATTCCTGCTGGGACAATGACCCTACCCAGCAGGTGTCTCTTCATAAGAGCAAGAGCACTGTGTGACCATTTAAAACATCTTCAAAGCTTTTATTTTGTTTTTCACTGTATTTGAACTAGATATCAAAGCTGGTTCTCTTCTTCTTAAAACTCCATTCTCTCCACAGTAATTCTACCTAGATTTAAAGACCTGATTATTTTTTAGTTTCTTTGATATTATTAGCAAAGATCTTTTGGTCAGAGTCTACTTTCTTTTTCTCCCGTAGGTTTAACACACATAATTAAGAGGAGTTATTAGGGATTCAAACCAGGAAGGTATGACCAGACCCTTTGTGGGGGGTGCAACAGCAGGAGCAAATGCCTATTACCAGAGACAGCTAATAATAATGTGCTCCTTAAGGAAGTAACAATTGTATTTGAAATTTGAAATACTGACTTGTTTCATTAATTTTTGAAAAGAATCCAACCTTTTAGAACTAATTTGCAGTGCACAAATAGCAACTGCAAAGCCTTGTCTGTAGGATGAACTACCCAGTTCAAAGCAACAACAAAACAATTTTCCCTGGAGTAGGAGGGAGCAATTGATAGCACAAATGAGAGAGACTCATCTGTTGCTTTAGAGGAGGACTTTGCTAATTTTTCAATTCTGAAGTATCACTCCAGGATCAGAAGGGCTGTCAGCAGGAACGTTTCATCTGAAAAATCTGGAGGAGGTTCCTGACACAAAAACATGGGTTGTCAAAACTGTTTTTCAGTGCTAGTCCAAGCCATCAAAAATAGGTCTGCCTTTTCTGAGCATTATTATTGATTTATGAAACAGCAGATGTGTCTGCTTTGTGTCTGTGCATGCATGCATGCATTAATGGGATATTACACTCTCCTCCCTTCTCCACTGCCCCACAGGGAGGAAGAAGAGAGTCGTTAAAGGTAACAGGAGAAAGTAAGAAGAACACTGAGAACCAGAAAAGATGAACATGACACACAAGGGCTGCAGAGCAATGTCTTAGTGCTGTGTCACAGAGAGCAACAGCAGACCAGGTTGCTTCCCAGCACCTGTGCCACCCTGCTGCAATGACAGAAGGTAATGACTCTTTATTTTGACAGATGAGCTATAACCTAGAGCGCCAAGGAACAGAATCATCAAACTAGTACAGAACTTTGTATTGCTAGATGGACATCCCTCATAGAAGTGTTATTTATAATAATGCTCATTATTCTGCAGGACATCTCCTCTTCACTACACTGTATTTAAATTTGCTTTGCAATATCCCTGCAAAAGGATTCAATTTCCCTTCCCAGATTTACAACCTCTTGAAGTTAGTGAGAGCAGGCCTATTTATGGCTATGCTCAGTGGAGCATCTTAGGTAAAAAACCTTGAGATGCTCTGGATATCACCATCTGTGATATATGGTATCTGATAACTCTGGGTGAAAGTTTGCAGTGACTTCTTATGTGGTCAAGCTCATTGATACAGGAGCAGTGAAATAATTATGGATTAGCAGCTGCAAATGGAAAGAATGCATATGACAGTTACTCTGATGGCTCTTCTCAGGGCACAATATTCAGTTGGCATTCTGTACAATGCCCCTTGTCTACTTCTTGTTTCAAGAGAGCTGAAAACCTCAGAGGAAACATTAAATATCCAATACAGTGGAGGCAAAACCACAAATGGATCTGCATGCCAAGGTCTACATGTGTCTTGTCTTGCACCAGGATTCATGCAGTATTGGCAAAAGCAGCACAGGGCATTATTTGAGGGCAAAGGTGAGTTAGTTTTGATTAATACTGTGATTTTTTTTCTTTTCTGAATATCCAGGGATTTAAAACATGTTATTCCTTTTAATGAGCATAGTATTCCTTTCCAGATTATATAGTGCTGAAGATGAACAAGGGGAGGGCAATCTGCTATTACATGCAGATGTCACAAAGCAACCATGAGTGTGAGTTTGTAAGGATGGCACATACATGTATTCTTAGGATAGAGAAAAAGTTACCAGAGAAAAACCTGCCCCCCTCCAAAAAAAAAAAAAAAAAAAGAAAATTACATGTTCAGAAGATGCTCTATGTCTCACAAGAATTTGCTGAACTGGTACACAGCCACCAACACACACGAGCATCAGCCATCTATGACATGGACCACATGCACAAAAGCAGAGGCTGCTCTATGCAGATGTTTGAATGTTGAGTGAATTGCTTTAGTAAGTGACTGTGTCGTATTAACTGTTATCTGGTTTTAAAAAGAACAGCTTGATGCTACCATTAATAACAGCTTAATGAATAAAGGCATTCTAATAAACAGTAGCTGTGATTTGTTTCTGCCCCTACATCAATACTCTTTGAAGGGAAGGGAATTTACAACACAGGGATGTGCAAAACCCAAGTAAAGCAGGGACACAAGGCCCTGACAATTAATGCCTGACTTATTGATGGGCAATTCCACAAGCAGTGATCATGATTTTCAACAGGATCTGACCATGGGTCCTGATAAAGTTATGAGCCTAGAGCAGGTTATAGTGAATATTTTGCTGAAGTTTGTCCTAAGAAATACTTCGTTTTTGTCATGATCTGGTACTGAGAGACAGTCGCCTTCCCTTCAGTAGTCTCTCTCTTTTCCAGCACCAGGACTTGGTAAGAGAAGCCAGACCTCTGGAAGTGCTTTTCTGCTTAAGACAGACCACCTGGAATTACAGTGAATTAGTCTGTCGTTATGTATAATTATACTCTTCTTTCAGGATGATTGAAATTGTTCTGTTGAGCCTTGGCTGCCTGCAGTGCTAAGAAATTATGACCTTGAAACTGTTAGGAGACCACTGAAATGAATTCACTTCAGTAGCTTTCACAGTTCCTTGAGCAAAACAATTCCTGGTCATTCTGGCAAGGACTTACTCTAAATTGTGGTTCCAGAAATAGAAGACATAAAAAAATAAATAAATAATAGACTAAAGCAGCTAGTCAGAATTTTCTATTTACTCTCAAACCTATCTATATTGGAAAAGGGCTACAGTGAGATTAATGCATTAACTTTTCTTTCCTGAATTTGGTTCTGATGCCACTAGAGGACTGAGAATTATTTAACTCCAGCTGTTTTGATACATCACTGGTGAACTGGATGACTATTGTTTGTTGAGTAAGCAGGCAGCCACATAAAAATCACTCTCAAATGAATTCAGTGGAGCGCTCCCACTGGTAAAAGGTTGATCTCTTGAAAAAGATAAAAAATTTACATGCTTTGCTGAATTTGTAAAGGAACATGGTTCTTGCAGAGAGTGGCTAGAGGTCAGGCTTTACATTTATGAGCTATGACTTCTGCCACTACAAACCGTAAGAGGGTTTATATTGCATCCACTTGTTGATTTACTTTTTGCTACAAGATGCAATCTCTGCTTTTGTTAGAAATCCACAAAACAAATCTAAACTGAGGTCTTGAATAAAGCAGTCCAGCAAAATATATCTTACTGCCCTTTGAGTGGCCCTTGATGGCAGCTGAAGCACCCTGGTTCCTCTGAGGGTGTCACACAGCACATCAGCATGGTCACTCAGCAGTCAGTTAAGAGGACTCAAACCAGCTTCAATGCCTGCTTCTCTACAGCACTGCAGAAACAGCTTTGGCTCTCAGAAACTGTTTTCAGTGCTTAGCTTAGTGCTGAGTGTAACTGTGAGTTAGAGACTCTCTGTCTCATGGTCTGCTTAGTACTGCTTAGTACTTAGTACTTAATGGGTACTGGTAACTGTTGGTACTTATTAAAACTGCTATAAATCAGCTTTTCTAGGTTGCACATAATTGGCGGCCAATGTGCAAACAAAGATTTACAAAGTGGTATTAGGTTGTTACCACATTATCCTACTACTATTACTGCCCTACGCCGAGTCACCATTGTCACTTACATAATTTAGGCAAGTGTTGCTGCTTATGTAATTTACATAAAAAGAAATAACTAGCTGTCTGGCATAAACTCAGCCCTGTCAACTGCATTTCACCAGGAAAAAACTTCACGCAGTTTAGACCTTGGTCACAAAAATGTGCTGCTTGATTGATGATGATGATGATGACAATTGAGATGCGGTGACTGCAGAAAACTCACCTGACAGTTCACAGCCAAGAAGCTCCATTCTCAATGTGCAGTGTCTTCTGCACACCTGAGGATACAGCCGTATGTACTGTGACTTAATTGGAGGGGTGAAGGAATTAGCATATGGGGTGTTGTTGTCCACGTTTCCACGAAACACCTGTGATAAAACGATGTGGTCATAAAGATATGCCAGGAGGATTACTGGAGGCTCAGTTGCTTTCCATATCTCAAAAATACCTGCGTTGTTCTTCTGAGAGTCCCTGCACATTTCTCTGCATGCTTTTCCCAAACAGAGGCTGTTTTATCACTTCTAGTGCCCAACATACACGTTTTTAAGCAGAACATACTGCCACTGGCTTGCATCAGCATGCATACACCACTTGAGCTGAATCAGGACCTAGATCTTGTTAGTCCTAGAAACTGAAGCTACTAATAAAACTAAATCATGTCTTCTGTTCTAATTAGTGTATTAAATAGTCCCAATTCAATTTAGCCTGCAATTATTTATGTTGATTGACATTTATTTTTTTTTTTCCCTCTACCTCAAGAGCCTGATCCAGCTCCCACTGAAGTGCACTGTAACCCTCCCATTGATTGCAGAGGGAGCTGAAATAAACCTGTAAGCATTCTTCTATTCACTCCTCACTCTAACCAGATACGGTTGTACTTTGTTTTCTTCCCTCATTATATACCTCTCCACACAGCATTTTAATTTCCTAATAGGGAAACTATGTCTAATGCTGCAGAGTGCCTTAGTTCTATCTTAATGTACAGAGTAAAGGGATTTTTCTTGCTTGGTATGCACAACTCTATAAAATATAAGTGGAAACTATAAACTATAAACACACACTTCCTGCTGGATGATACTGTTTGTGCAGCACAGAGATTAGCATTGATGAATGGTTTCTGTGTTTTTAAGGGTTAACACTAATCTGCCAATGTAATAAAACTAAATTGAAAACAGAGTAATGAGTAATTACTTGTAAACTAATTAAAATGAAAATCAGTTAAGTGTAATAAACAGCATTATTCTAGCCTTGGGACATAGTATTTATACCACCATCAATTAAAGTATAAGAAATCCTTAGTAGACAGAAAGTGATGGGGTGTTTTTCAGGGAAAAGTAATAAGGCAACCTACATAATACTGTCAGGCAATAATGCTTATCTACTAGAGATACCTCATACCTCTGAAGGTATCTAAACTATAAGACGTATTAATATACAGATGACTTAATCTTACCATATCTTCATTTGTGCCTTTTACTTTGTACATTGTCCACGACTTCCCATCATTACTATATGCAATTTTGTAAGATTTTACATATTCTGGACTGCCAATCCTCTTGGCACCTTGAGTTATAACTCCAGTGACCCGCATCTTCTTCTGCAGGTTTATCTGAAATAACAGTACAATGTTATTACTAACCATTTGAGGGACACAACTCTGATTCCAGATTACTTTTTTTTTCTTTTCTTTTTTTTTTTTTTAAAGACAGGAAAAATACATGGCTATAGCATTTAATTTACTATATTTACACCTGAAAAATTCAATCTTTCATTCATTTTATGTATATATGCACATAAAGAAATGAAAAAAATTGAATCAAAAGCCTGCACTATGCTTATATCTTCATGTGTATGTGGACACATACAAATACATATTATTGACATATACAATACTGCTGGTGCATTACTGGGATACAGCATAATATTGGTATATAGGATTACTGATACATGTTTCCTTCCTAAAAATCCAGCATTGAGATGATTTACCAAAGGCTAAATCTTCTGTTCTATTAGAAGGCAATTTGCAATCCCATACAAAACAGCCTACGTTAAGTTCAAGTTAAATTTCTTTGTGAAAATAAAAATACATGGATGCTCTGTTAAGTAAAAAAAAAAAAAGACCTTTCCTTGGTTCTCACTGAAAATTCGTATATCATGGTTGAAATGCTAATCCCAAAAACACTTAATTGCATAATATCAGTGGCTATCAATGGGTATGAATGTTCCCTGTGAACTTGTCTGAGCTGACCTCAACACTTTGAAGTACGAACAAAGATGTACAAAGATGTACAAAGATGAACAAAGATGTTCAACAACATTCAGACAACCTTAATTTTGCCTTCTTTATCCACCTATAGCACGGGAGAGCCAACTATATTCTCCCAAAATTCAAAATATGGTATTCAAAGCTAACAAGGAGCCTTGTCTCTGCAATGAAGTCAACCATGAAGCAAGTGCCCTCCCACCCTCTCACTGGTAGGCAGCTGAAGACTGTAACTTTTGCACCCAATGAAGCTTAACAAAGAGCTGTCATACTGTGAGAGCTGCATGAAGGCACAGGCAGCTGTGTGATAAAAGGAAATGAACGGAAATACTAGAGAGCAAACAACTGGAACAACGTAAATAATACATTAAACCACATAAGCACTTGCTTCCTCCAAATGAACCTTACCTCTGCTCCCTGATTAGTGGAGCTGACCCAGTGCATTCCCCTACTATTTGGGATAGCAGCCCCAGCACAGGAATATGGGGAGTCAGAGATGGATCAGGTATCTGCTATAAAATACTTTAATCGCTTTACCCTTTCTAGTGTGGTCTCAGTATTTTCTATCACTTGGTAATGTAATCTAGCTTCTATTAAGGTTGTAAGGTGATCAAACTTCACTATTTCAATATCTTGCTGTGTACACCATGGGAAAGTGGAGACAGAATTTTAGTGCAGTTTTTTTAAGAGGGTCTAGCTATCTCTCTGCTGCTTATCTCACATAGTTGGGATTCTGGTATTTTTCTTCTTGAGGCAAACAAAATTTCAGTGTAGTTTTACCATACTTCTCCCTGCAAGTAATTAATCAGCACTCACACACCTTCAGAATAATAATGGGGTTTTTTAGAGATTCAGACCCATTGAAAGAGGAGAAACTGCCCATTAAGATCAGATTGTTTTTACATAGTTTTTCTCACATGTACCACGAAAATTCAGGAACACTTGCAACTGCAATGGAGAGAATGGACTCACACCAGGCATTTAGAAAGGTATAAACTAAAAGAGATTTTGGTCTTTTTACAGCGTTGGGAAACATTATTTTTCTCCATTCCAGGTTTCCCAGAGGAAAAAAAAAATGGAGACATTATTGTTGGAAGAGGATAGGTCCAGAGACTACTATCAGCCCCCAGATACATTTTAAAATGTAGTTAATGTAGAATAGTAACCAGAAAGACATAAAGGCTTCTGGAATTCTCTTACATAGATTTCATTCTCTATATGGAATTTAACAATATTAACAAGCAAGCAAGTAAAAAAATTGATCATATATTTACAAAATTGTTAAAAAATAAGTTAACACCTTCTCCAAATACAAATTAGAGAGGACAGCTAAACAGAAACCAACCATTGATTATTACTTTTTACATATACTGACTAAACATCTTCACATTTTACTGTTTGGGAAAAGTAAGATATAGTACAACAGCAAATAAATTTTATTTGATCCAGCTATGCATGTGACTAATATTCCTTCAGCTTTATTCCAAAATAACAATTTAATTTTTAAACACTCATGTAGTGTATGTACTGTTTCGCCTGTGTTCTTTGAGTATCAGGAGGTAAAACGCCTGCCTTTGTTCTGCTCTATACCCTTATATCTGGATTTCTTTTAGTATAAGCTATACAATTCTAATTCATTATCTGTTTTTAAGAGTTAGAATCTTTCCTTTTAGAGTCTTTCTTAATCAGTATCCATATTCTAAATCACAAACTGAGTTTTCATAGAGTCATAGGATGTTAGGGGTTGGAAGGGACCTCTAGAGATCATCTAGTCCAACCCCCCTGCCAAAGCAGGACCACCTAGGGCAGGCCATACAGAAACACATCCAGCCAGGTCTTGAAAGTGTCCAGAGAAGGAGACTCCAACAACCTCTCTGGGCAGCCTGTTCCAGGGCCCTGTCACCCTCACAGTAAAGAATTTCTCCTCATGTTGAGGTGGAACTTCCTATGGTCTAGCTTACACCCATTGATCGTTGTCCTATTACAGGGCACCACTGAAAAGAGACTGGCTCCTTCCTCTTGACACCCACCCCTCAGATATTTATAGGCATTAATAAGATCCCTTCTCAGTCTTCTCAAGACTTAACAGCCTCAGTTCTCTCAGCCTTTCTTCACAGGAGAGATGTTCAAGTCCCTTAATCATCCTTGCAGCTCTCTGCTGGACTCTCTCCAGTAGAGCCCAAAACTGGATACAGTATTCCAGGTGTGGTCTCACAAGGGCAGAGTAGAAGGGGAAGAGAACCTACCTAGACCTGCTGGACACACTTTTCTTAATGCATCCCAGGATACCATTGGCCCTCTTGGCCACATGGGTACACTACTGTCCCATGGATAACATTGTCCACTAGGACTCCAAGGTCTTTCTTCATGGAGCTTCTTCTCAGCAGGACAACCCCTAATCTTTACTGGTGCCTGGTGTTATTCCTCCCAAGCTACAGGACTCTACACTTGCCCTTATAGAACTTCATGAGGTTCACCTTTGTCCAGCTCTCTAGTCTGTCTAGATCTCGTTGGATGGCAGCACAGCCTTCTGGAGTGTCAGCCACCCCTCCCAGTTTTATACCATCAACGAATTTGCTGAGGGTACACTCTATCCCCTCATCCAGGTCGTTGATGAAGATGTTGAACAAAACTGGACCCAGCACTGATCCCTGGGGAACACCACTGGACACAGGCCTGCAACAATGCCCAGCAGAAAAGGACTTCAGGGTGCTGGCAGACAGCCAGTTGGACATGAGCCAGCTGTGTGCCCAGGCAACCAAGAAGGCCAACAGAATCCTGGCCTGCATCAGGAATAGTGTGGCCAGCAGGAGTAGGGAAGCAATTGTGCTCCTGTACTCAGCACTGGTGAGGCCACACCTCGAGTACTGTGTGCAGTTTTCAGCCCCTCACTAGAGGAAGGACATTGAGGTGCTGGAGCATGTCCAGAGAAGAGCCACCAACCTGTTGAATGGTCTGGAGAACAAGTCATGCAAGGACCAGCTGAGGGAACTAGGGATGTTTAGTTTGAAAAGGAGGAGGCTGAGGGGAGACCTTATTGCCTCTACAACTATCTGAAAGGAGGTTGTAGGGAGGTGGGTGTTGGCCTCTTCTCCCAAGTAAATAGCAACAGGACCAGAGGAAATGGCCAGAAGTTGCAGCAAGGGAGGTTCAGATCAGATATTAGGAAGAATTTCTACACTGAAAGAGTGGTCAGGCACTGGAACAGCCTGCCCAGGGAGGTGGCTGAGTTGCCATCCTTGGAGGTATTCAACTAAACGTGTAGATGTGGCACTTCAAGGCATGCTCTAGTGGCAGAGGTTGGGGGGGGGGGGTTTGGGTTTTTTTGCTTTTTTTTTTTTTTGCTTGTTGTTTTGCTTTTTTTGCTTGTTTTTTGGTTGGCTGGGTGTGGTTTTGGGTTTTTTTGTTTGGTTGGTTGGTTGGTTTTCTTGTTGGTGTTTTCTGGTGGAGTGTGTGTGGTTGGTTGTGTTCCAACCATAACGATTCTGTGATTCTGTAACTTGACTTTGTGCTTTGGCTTTAAGCAGTACTGAGCTTGCAGTTACAGGAAATAAAAACAGGATACTGTGATTTGTAATTAAGTCTACGTATTCTGTCAATGTTTGTAAGAAAATCCCAATGAAATGGGAAAAAAAATCCACTTTTAAATCTCTCCAGCTTTCTTACATACAAAATCCCCATGGGCATAATGTCACGCATGAAGTAGCTCGTTTTAGTGCATATGGATCCACCAGGAATTAATTGGCCCATTATGTCTGGGTTCTTTTATGTGTTTTAAATTTTTCAAGTCAGAACTTAGCAAAACTCAAAATATTACAACTGTGCAATGACTATAATGAAGCGGGTGCTGAAATCTTTCTTAATGCACTTAAGTAGGAAACAAAGTTCCCAATGTGAAATGTGAACCAGCTCTTTTAGCACTAAAAGCATTTCCAAATGTATTTTTCTGTGGGAACTGTAAAGAAAAACAGCTCAAGAAGCTCTGCTTTGTGGATTCACATGTAGGACAGAATGTTATATATTCTAATTACATGGGTGACTGTTTTAAAACAAAGAAGTGAAGGTCACCAGGATAAAAACAAGAGTTTAAGACATCTTTTTAAAAAAGGTAGTTACTTAATCAGTTATAAAGGACTCCTTGTGACCCAGATTAACTGCAAAAAATCAAGGTGATAGTAGATCAACAGCATTTTGAGGGATTTACCCCAGTAATTTAAGTATCAATGCATGGTAAATACCTTGTGAGAAGAAGAAGATACTTGCATAGAAATTTGAGGAAACTACTTACAGCCAGAAAAAAGCCACTGATCAGTTCTACTAGCCCTAATTAAGTTTAAGGTTATTTTGACAGTAACTGGTTCCAACTTTATACAGACCTTGTCCATAAAGCTATGTTCAGCCTTAGCTCTGAGAGGGCTCCTGGGCCCAACAACTTCCATGGAACCTAATTCACCCAATATAAAATGTCAAGGATTTGGCTGCAGTGTTCACAAGGGGATCCAAAGTTGCCTGTTGCCCTACACCCTCCTGGCATGAAGTATTTTATGAAACTTGGGTAGGGTGCTGTTTAACATCTACTAGTAATGTAATCTGCATTAAACAGGTTTTGCATTTCAGTGAGGAAGAGTTCTGGGGCTAGAATAAATGATGAACATTAAAATCTGCATGCAAAAGAAAGCCAGTAGCCTGACATCAATTCATTTAAACCTGATGCTACAGTAAAAAGATTATATCTATACAGTATATGGTGGATGATGCAAAGTCATTGTGCTGATACTGTGGGAAGCTCAGCTAGAGCACAGGCACGGCAGTCAGCTCCAGTTAACAGACAGTGCCAAGGGACAAGACATAATACCTCAGAGGCAGTGGTGTATATTCACTGCCAAAGGCTGAATTAATGTACTGCCAGTCACTCAGTGCCTTCTATACTGTGTCATATATCCAGAACTAAGTAAAATGAAAATCACTTGAGGCATACTCCCTTGAGTGCAGTGTATGCCTGAAGAGCTGGGGAATAAAATCAACTCTATCAGTTTAAAAAGTTCCCAGCAGTCCTTTAACCTTGTTCGTTTCAACTACCACAATCATCCTGACTCCATGATTAGACCACTTTTATCATCACAGCAGGTTGTAAGAGTCATGGCCTCTTTCAACAGGAGAGGAAAAAGTAACCAGCATGCCAAATTGCCTGCTCTCAGCACAGATTCTGTAGGAGTAATAATCTACTAAAAATTTTTCACTGGTGTATGAATGTTTTTGACTGCAATGACTCACACAAATCTGTTGTAGGATGCTACGTCATGCAGGTGCCCACACTGCAGAAGATGTAGACAATTAAGTTTTTACTGGAACTGAAAAAATCCAAATAAGAATTGAAATAAAGGAAATGAAAAAGAGTATTTTCAAAAGAGAAAGTGGCAATATGAGTAAGGTAATTCTACAAGTTCCTGTAAATTGTACAGCACATCATTTTCAACGGCAATTCAGAACAAATCCTGCAAATCTGCATGGTATGTGGGCCAATTCACTTTTAGGTGCGAGTAAATACAGTAAATACTGGAGTGAACCACTTCAAGCCTTTTTCCCATAAAAACAGGAGGATATTCAGTAAACAATCTGAAGGACTTCACAAAATAAAGACCAAACATAATTTCTCAGTGTGCTTAAGAAACCTTAGAGTTGTACGAAAAAGACTAACAGTCATGTCAACATAACAGAACAGCAGAGATCAGGGACAGAACCAGTGGAAGAAGTTCCTATTACACATCAATTTGATACCAAATATTGGTATATTCAGTGTGCAGAAGCTATGTACTTGACAAAAAAAAAAAAAAAAGGTCACTTTTATCTGTCTCATCTGCATTATTGCATGCAAAGGAGGAGAAGAAGAATGGAAAGATGGAGAAAGTTTAGGAAGACACCATATGTGATGCTCCTGGTCATAATACATAACCACATTCCCCTTATTTGTTATTGCACTATTAGCAATAACACCACTAACATTTTATACAGAACAGGCTTTCCTGAAATTTATCTTCAGAGCCATCTTCCAATAAATGCTCACATTAAAGACTTCACAAAATGTTGAGTCTTTGAGACTGTAAATGCAGTTTTTACATGAGCCTTCATTCATAAACAGAAATACAGTTTATGGAGAACTATAGTGTTTACCTGTTTCAGTTATGAGATAAAATAGCAATGTTATAAATAATTCTCCATATCTTCTAGCATAAAGCATACGAATTTTTACTAATGCTATTACTCATATAAAAATGGGGTTGAATAAGGGATAAAAGTTATACTGGTAATTAAAGATTTATTACAGCAACCATTCCCTGCTGATTTAATAAGTTTTTGAAGGACTGAAATTTAATTGTTTGGTTTTGTTTTTCTTTTTGAAAGTCATAATTCTGATAAAGTTAGATAGAAAGCACCCACAGCAACACTTTCTGATGAAAAACAGGGACATTAGCCAGTGGAAATGTTTGCAATAAACTCAGGAAAGGAGTAACCTGACATCATTCCTTCAATACTGGGATACTTAAGTGAGCCTGAAAGCTCCCTCCCACGTTTCCATCTTCAAGCACTAGAAGCCCTGAACACAACCAAACATTAGGGTTTCACCCCACTGTCATGTCGAGAGCAAGGGGCTACAGAGCAGGACTTGACATGTGATGAGGTTTGGAAAGGTCGTAGCAGGTCAGTTACTATTATCTTCCATGCTGCAAAGCATTGCTACCACCTGGATGTAAGATGCTCATGTATCTTGGCTGTCTGTGGCTTTTTGTTACTCTCCTAATCAGCACTGTCAGCAGAGCTGCTCCAGATTTAGGTGAGGGCATTAAAGCAGTCAGCACAGCAGCAGTGATATGTGTTTTAACTAGCATCCAGACTAGGTAATGCAGTGATTTATGCACAATAGCACTCCAGCTGTTGTTGCCATTCTGGAAGGGGGTTTATTACATGGAGAAAAGCCAACATGTTTTATCTTACAATCGTGATGATGTAGGAGAACTAACATGGTCATTTGCTATATAGTTCAATTTACAAATAATAATTCCTAACACGATTGTGGGATTTTACCTTGCAGGCAAACCTATTAAATACTCAGCTATTTCTGTTCCCAGACCCACTTTGCTTCACTTACATGGATGCAGATCCAGCAAAGTCTCTTCACAACTTTGCTATTAAATCCTCTGCAAACTCACCTTCCCAATACTGTTGTTTCCAGAGTGCTTTGCCAGTCTATCACACCATAAAGTAACAACAAACATCCTTCAGGTCTTCCCTGTACCCACTTAGAGCTTAGCCCTACCCAACCATCTAAAAGCAAGTCATTGCCTTTGCTATCATCAATTAGACTATTTATTAGGTTCAAGTTAGCTTAAACACGCTGAATCAGGGACACACATCAGCTAATTTAATTTCCCATTCTGTGAAAGTATCAGAATATATGTTAAAACCTACTTGTATGGAAAACATAAACAAAGGGATTGTTTGGCCCATATGTTACTAATACAGAGGAGCATATGTTATGAGTATTATCAAAAAGCATTCACTTTATTTTGGCTTTTGTTGAGAACTTTCACTTTATGCCTCAGAGAGTTTACATAATTTGACAGACTAAAAACTTGTTTGGTCTGTTCCTTCTTAAGTCATTATTTTAGTCCCAAAGGTAATTGTTATGAACGTTGTTAACTGGATTATACGAATTATTCAAGTACAGGCACGTTTGGACTGTCACCTCGAGGAGAGGCCCATAATCAATTTTGCATTGTTCAGAGGTTTGTAGCCCTGTAAAATTCCACCTCATTTACAAAATATTGATTAACTGGGTATTAACTACCTGCAATTTAAGGTTAGCTAAGGAACACTAAGATCGTTCACTGTTATTATTACTTCCTTCATATACCTTGAACTTCAGAATACTCCTGGCTTTGGCATGATAATTCCTTCCAGAAAGAATTCCCAGAAATACATAAACTACCAGTTAAAGAATGTGTAAATAAAAATAACAGAGAAAATATCTATATTTATTTCCACTTGTAAAATACCTTTGACCAATAGCTCACAGAGGTTAGAAGACAGGATGGTAAATTCAGGTTACAGAAACAAACATGCACTTTTCTTTTAATCCTACATAAAAACCCACTTTGGGGAAAAGAAGCAAATTCAAAAGGTATAATATTAAAATCACCATGAAAATACATTCTGGGAAAACTCTTGATGTGCCCATTGCAAATATAAGAGGTACCTTCTATTGCATCCTTTCAATTAGTTTTTAAGGCACTTTGGTAGTTGCACTCCTAGCAAAATCTCTTGGTAACAAATGGCCCTGAAGCCCAACAAGGACAACTGGGAAGACTTCCTATTGTTACTTCAGTGGGCTTTGTCTAGGTCCTATATATCTTTTCTGGCCAAAAATATTAGATAAGAAGGAAATGGGCTAGAAAATGACAAGTCTGTTGCTCAGATGAAGAAATCGTCTTCACTAGCTTTTAATATTAAAGTTGAGCCTGGAATTAAAACCATCCATTAAAAGATGGAAGCTAAAGCAAAAATGGAAATAGCAGTGATCACGCAGGAGACTAGACTTTCCTGGCACTGTGAGATCCCTACTGGGGTTTTGTGATCATTACACATTCCGAGCTTATTTTTTTTACACATGGGGAAACTCAAGCTACTTATTTCCTCCACAGGAATGAACCCAGTAAGTGATAACAGTGCTATCAAATGGTGCTCAATCTGTGAAGAGAGCACTTAACAATAGTTCACTCCCTTCCCTTTCTTTTTATGTAGCTTATCTACAGAATTATAATGACTGTAAAGGAAGGGGAGGAGTTTACCTGAACAGTGGTTCTACAGGACCACCATCATCATGTGCTGTGCAATGGGCAGACCTCCTTTCCCATGTAGACCTTGTCTATGTCAGCCTTGAGAAATGCTGCAAATGTCACAAGTCAAACCAGATCTGGATTTTTTTGCAAGGATTTCATGAGGAACAAGTGACAGAGGTGGCCTGGGATTGCAGACTCCACATCAGTAGCCACTTTGTCATGCTCTCACACTTTAGCAACCCTTCCTCAACCAGTAATGAAATGCAGATCAGTAATGAAACACAGATCATAAAATACAAATCTTTACCACCTTTCTTCCTTGGTCAAAATTATCCTAATCATGTACACCTATTGAAAACTTTCTTTCCCAATGAGCAGCTGGTTTCATTCTGCCTACCATGCTGACCATGCATGCCATCCTTTTGGTCTTCCCATGTACCTGCAAATGCCTTGTGCAGAGTCTTTTAGTTGTCAGTTTATAGAGAAACAAAAGCACATGGAAGTTCCAGCTGTAACTAAGTGACTGATCTGGTAATGCTGCTGATAATTAGGGCAACTGTTAGAATGTGTTCATGTCATGACAAAATCTGTGGGAGAAAGACAAATGGGAAAATAGGAGAATGTGAAAGCAAACCTTCCCACTTACTGTCATCTTTGAGAATAATCCGTTAGTTGCTATGAGACTGGTTGCATAGGGAGAGAGGCAAAGGTTTTTAGATGGACACAAGTGGAGCAAAGGGGTAGATTAATAAGCACATAGTGGACAGATGGCTTTGTGACTGCTGAAAAGATCATGCCACTCAAATGATTACTCCACCCACAGATGCAATTACAGAAAACAAAAAGGTGGCTCTGATGATTAATCCCTCCTGAGCCTTAAGAAATTGGCTGAATATGGGTTGAATCACAACAAACACACTCATAATATATTTTTCACTATCTCTTGAAATGAATCAATAGACAAAAAAAGCTGATATACAAACACAAAATGTTACCCTTCAGTGAAATAATCTAATAATTTTCATTATCTCTGCATTTTTCCTCAAAATACTTTTTCCTTCTACAAAAGTTGAGAGGCAATAGATTATATTAAAAACATTAAAAGTTGGTTGGTTTTGCAATAGACAAAGAAAAAACCCTCAAGATCTGAAAAGTCTCATTGAAAGACTCAAGACTTGAATGCTGTCTCTTAATCTTAACCTCTGATGGAAGAAGAAGGTTTTAACAGTGCAAGTGGAAAATACAACCCTATTTTTCAATCTACAGAATTATCTACCACTGCAATTTGATATGACAAGCACATGTTACCATTTCCAGAGGAGGTCAAGGAGTATGAGTTTACTTTAGCCCTTCTTTTTTGCTGTACTATCGCAGTGCTGTTTACTTCCCTGACTTCCAACAGTCTATGTAAAACAGTAATTTTTCCCCACCGGATGTAAAATTGCAGAGAAGTACAGAGGTGCAGCCATGGGCTGTATGCTTGCATCTCCAGAACTGGAGCTGTACCAAAGCTTTGCCTCTGTTTTCATCCTGCAGCCTGCTCTGCACTTTGCAAAGCACACACATATGACATACACAAATCAACCTAAAAAACGTATCAACTCAGCATATATGCACTCTTCTGGCATTAAATTTTACTTTTTTTTCTTGACCCTTGTTTTCTAAGCCTTAGCTGCAATGAATAATCTTGAAACAAAATTCTTCTCCAAGTCAAGCCTAGTAGAAAATTAACTGTAAGAGAGGATCTTTGCTTTGCTCCTTTTGAAAGTGAGTGGCTACAACATAAAACATGACTTGTTTAACTATCACGGATCAGTGTAGTATCACCTTAAAGATTTAGTTAGACACTGTTCTCCCCACAGCAGGACTACAATGCCCACACATTACTACATCACAGTTTGTGACCCACCACATATATGATGGGGCATCTCCACATGCAACATATTATTGGTGTGAGAGACCAGACACACATTTGCTTATTTCAGTGTGCCACCACCTTCTGGTTCAATTACCTTTAATATCAGGATGATAAATGTGAAGAACCATTAAGTCAAAATAGATGGTGTTACAAATGCATGAAACAATGAATTTAAAAGTACTGCTACTTCAGTCGTTCAGCCATATTACATGGATTAATTAACAAAAGCTGGCACGCAGGCTGACATCCTATGTTATGGATAGTATTTGTAACAGAAACAAGTTTCTGTTGCTATGGGGATGCTAACTTTGAACTGACTGCTTTTGTGTATCCAAAACCTCAACCAGAAGTTGTTTGAATATCCCTGTGTGTGGGTGTTTGTGTCTATAAAGATTGAAACTGGGAGACAGATGATTATATCAAATAGATACCACGTTTTGGGACACAAGGGAGTATCTGGATGATTACACTATGAAAAATACTGCCAGTCCTTTTGTTTTCTTGTCTGAGTACATAAATTATATTTTTAGCCTCTAAGTTAGATGCATAGATGTTGAGGGAAACCTGCAGCTAGCGGACATTGATACTGAATTCACTGAAGTCAGTGAATTTACAGCAGAGTTTGACAAGCTGAGATCTCTTCTAATACCTGCAGTTCAAAGGTCCTATGTGGGACAGTTTGGAGATAATTCAACTGCACTTCTATTATTAGTTTCTGTCCTCCCCTGCCAAAGGCTTTTAAGTACTTACTGTCCTTTGTCAATATCTCCCAAGGAAATCCTCCTATGATATTAAGTCAAATTTTGTATTACTGACAAAAAAATGCAGACCTTTAATAGCTTTTTCAACATTCAAGTTAGAAGATTAAGTCTTCCTATATGGTTTGAGTCACCTTACATGATGACTGAGTTTTTATTTCATAAGGTTCACTTGGCCACATTACACTAAGCTAAGAGCTATATTAAGTAATATTAAATACTTAATCTATGCTGACAGGTATTTTTGGAAGCTGATACAACTGTACTCATGAATGAGGAAATGAACTTTGACAAAATGAATGGTTTGACAGATGGTAGTTTGCTTAGAGCTCTTACTAACAGATGTTTGAATGAATGTTCTGCAAGACCTCTGTGTATTTTGGGTTTTAACATTTTATTAGCAAATAGCTATCACCTGGTGTATACTTGCTCTTTGGAAGTTCTTGATGTGGAAGCTGCTAATTTTTTTCCTTGCCTTTCTTGGAGAAAAGAACCCAATACTTTATTGATTCCTGCTTGGTGATAAGAATGATGGACCTTAGGAAGTCTGTATTCTAAGTACATTTTTTGTGCAGTTGTCACTAGGTTTGTGAGATTCACAGACACAAAAATAACTATGCCCGTGTTATGGACTGCAAGATCCTCAAATACGAGTCTGAGAACCAGAGATGGGATTGAAACCACAGGTGGTGTGTGAGACACTTTACACTTTACTAAGCCATAAGTAAAAATATACATTCTACCTACCAGAAACAATATTCCAAAATATTTAGAATTGACCCCCCCCCAAAAAAAAAAAAAGCCACTCTCAGTATTCACTAAATAAATAACCAGGATGGCTTCTGGAGTAGAAACTAGAATTTAGATTCTCTGAAACAAGTATCCTAATCCCTGTGCTACGCAATTCTTATCTTACCCCACCAATTTTAAACTATTTAAATGTAAACACCATATCCAAGAACACATCAATACACTAGTTAGTCCTCAGATATATTTTTAGTGAATGCTGTATATGGGCAATACTTAAGGAAGACTCCTGCGCTCCATGTTCTCTTGATGAACATGGCTATTTCCCTTGCAACACGCTGACTCTCTGCACACCCTCCCAGGCACTGGACATTTCCATGCATTTCATGGGATGCCCCATGTATTGGTCACTAATTAATCACTCTGATTTCTGCTGTGGGAACAAGCTTTATAAGAACTAAATTTCTGTGGCTCTAGCTGGACTTACTTGACCTTAAAATTCTAAACTAAATAGGGGCCTGGGAAAATTTTATCCTGAATTTGCTGGGGTGGATTTCTTTCCATCACAGGTCACCTTTATTTATTAAGAGTCTCTAAAGGAAGGTTATTTACTCAGAGATTCAAGAAATATAATGAATTTTTTTTAGAACTTTGCAAAGTTCTAAAGAAGAAAAAAGCATTATTTGAAACAGATACACTGAGAATATAAAGGTTAATAAAGTCAATATATATTTTCATTTAGACTGGAATACTAATATATTCAAGTTACCCATTAGAAGTTGGGCACCTTTTCTGTCAAACTGTTGAACCTCAAAATATGGAGTTTCATCTAAATGTCACGTATAGTTTCAGAAGAGCCATGTAGAGAAGAAATCAGAAAGATGCTAGAATTAAAATGCTCTTTTAATATATTCTAAATAAGACCTCTAGCTTTTCCATTTCTAAATCACATTTGACATTCACAAATTGACTCCCCCCCAAAAAAGAAACATGAAATAAAGCTGAAAAGGGATGAATTATCTGAAGAGGAGAAAACCCGAAGTAATTTTTTTTTATATTTTCATGTGCAATAAAAACTACGGGGGAAGTTAACTACTCAAACTCAACTTACTTTATTTCCCTTTTTTTGACTTTGCAACTAAACTGAGCAGTCCTGCTGTTTTGTAAATGAAAACTCCTCCTTCTCATAGTAATAACACTAAATACTGGCATATTTTATTTAAAAGGCAGTTGTCAACCATACTAATGTCTCTGAAGAAATGGTTGCTGCTATTTTAATGAGGGGTAACAAAACAGCTTTTTTATTTTTCTATTTAATAACTTACATTTATATACAGTCTCCTGCAATCAAGTGTTCAATCATGGTTCCCACACAGTTGTATGATACCCAGCAATTAGTTGATTTTCTTAATATTCTTCAGACATAAGGCATGCCCAAATCTGCTCTCAGTGGCTATGGGTTAACATTGACCATGTAAATAATTCCATGCCTAAAAGACCACAGAGCACTTTAAAAAGAGCTGGTAGTCTCTTGTCCTCCACTCAAAGTATTGTATCACCAGGCACACTACTCACATGGATCCATTTCACAATCATAATCAGGAGACCAGCAGAAGCTAAGGGACCTCTTGTTCTCAGATGTGACAGCTCAGTCATGGTGCAACGGCAGCCATTGCATGGGAACCAGCAGGCACTGACCTCTTCCACTCCTTCCTTAATCAACTGGCCACAGCCAGGACCAGAAAACAAAATTTACTTCATCCTTTCCACACCCAAAACTTTCCCTGACCCATCCTGACTCAAAACACCACCTTTACTAACTGTTCCAATCTTTGCTGTGTAATACTTCCTGCTGAACTTCACTGCACACCCAGATTTTTGCTGTCTAGACTTAAAACTAATGCCTGTTACCCTACACTTGCCTTCTTACTTTGTTCCAGGACTGTCATGTGCTTCTGAGGTTGATACTCTTAGGGGTCCCAGGTGTACTGATCACCCAACCCAGCCCAGCAGTGGCAGGAGGCTCTGAAGCTCTCCTGTGAGCTCCTTCTCCACCCCAGGATCCCTGATGTACGTGGTGTAAGTCTTACTGCTGTTGGGCAAAGTGACATTTAGGAAGGTTCATCTATGAGGTAAGAACCCATTGCACTTGCATTACTTGCAGAACAAAAAAGACCACACCTATGTTAAAAGTCTAAAGAAGCAAGACTATTATCTTACAGGGCAATATTCAGCTTTCCTGCTTTCTCTTTCCTTGAGAGCATCCTTCTGCCAAACTTACTGATACATTTTAACTGCACAACTTAGGATTTCAGTACTGTGGACCAGTCCTTAAATTGCTACTTATGTAAATTATTCTATTTTCTCTTAGAGTGATTTTCATGACATTCCAGTTTATGCATTTTTGGTATATTCAATATGGCTGAAGGTTTTGTGTATTACAGGAATAATAACTGCACTAATATATATAAAAAAAGGATAATATTTTATGGAAGAAAAGGGACCACAGTCATGAATAGGGGAAAAATGAAGTTTGGGTGGTGAAACAGAAGAATAAAGGTAAGGGTAAGGGCATGGATCTCTTGGTTAAAAATCACTAGAGAGGAGTAACATTTAGAAGGTCCTGCTAGCAGGCTTGCTTTAGAGATTAATTGTTATTATGGCTTTGGATACAACAGAGAGATAATAGAAGCAAAAATGCTGCCCATGGCCATTCTACTCTCATCCATACTGCCTTGAGAAAAATATATATGAATAGAAAAATACAGATATGTGCAAGGAAGGAGCAGAGATAAAGTGGAATGAGAGTAAAAAGAAACAGCGTATGTCGCAGCCGTGTATGCAAAAGGACAAAAAGAAATCCGTTCTCTCTCTCAAAAAAAGACTTTTTACACAAAAAACCTTTTTACTGGAACAGATAAAGTGACCATTTTGGTTATATCTCACAAACAATTCATGAAAAATACAAGTGTGGGATTTTTTCTCATTGTGCTTGGAAACATTAAAAGTTAGTGTCACTAACAAAGTCGTAAACAGTACACAGAGGTGCTATTTTATCACAGACAACCTATGAGGAGAAACAGAGGTCAGCAGAACTTTAAACGGGATATATGACTTACTCTGACTTTAATTTGCTTTCAAAAACATGGTCACTGACCCTTTAAATCACAAGCCAATTACAAGTATTGTAGTGCCATTACTAATTGCATGCTGAGAGTGTAAATTTAAAATGGCAACTTCAATTTTCAGTTCATTGGGAGAATGCAGGAAAATGAAATTGCATACTAATTAGTTCATGTGTGTCAGACACCTGAAAGATTAGAGAAAAAAACTCTGCACTCATTACAAGTGAGCTATAAGCAAAGCACTCAAACCTTTCATTTTCCAAGCTGCATATAAATAAAGAAATTAAGTGACAAAATTGATAATGATGGAACTAGGCAAAAATAGCTGAAGGCCTGGATGTACTTATGCTTTGGGGGACTTTGCCCATTGTACACAGTTTCCTTTAGAATTTATCTAGCATGAGAAACTGTAAGACAGTAACACACTACTGCTTCAGGTTCACTGTGATAAATCTTAAACTACATGTCCTAAATATGGAGTTTCTGGCTTCGTAACTTTCCACTTAAGCTCTGCCAAACATTCACACTGTTTTTCAGGAGCCATCTTCTGGACCAGCTGCTCTGTCTCTCAGACCAGCATGGAAAAGGTCCCTCACATTAGGATCCAGGAAGAAGTTGGTGATATGATAAAGAAAGTAAAGACTAAAGAGTATAGGCTTGTTGTTAGAGGGATCATTTCTCTCACAAGACCAAAAGGAAGGTAGCCAGAAACTTAGCACAAATCAGAGTGAGCTGACTTTTTGTAACCTTCCACAAATGCTCAGGAAGTCTCTCTCTGGCCATTATGGAAGCTGTTGAAAAATAAGATATGGGATTTCTGTTCTCCTCATCTCTGAACAGAAACTGTTCACCCATATAAGGGTCAGGCAGTGTCTGACTTCTACAGTGTATTTCATGCTTGAAGAACAAGACAGTGCTCTGATGTAAAGAACTACTATGCAGTGCATAAAATGTGAGCTTGTGGAGGCCTGAATGCTTGCCAAATCCAAACAGGGTTTCTGCAGAACACTAAAAAGCACTTTTTCTCTGCAAGTACCATCACCCTGACAAATTTAGATTTTCTGTTCCCAAGTGTTTTAGGAGAAAATTCTTCAGCAAAGGAAAAAAAAAAAAATCTCTCAAGATGTAAACTTGCTTTTAATTTACAGAAGATTTTTACTTTAACTCTGAGCTAAAAAGAAAAATAAAATGCTTGTCAAGTTTTGTGAAAATTATAGACCAAAATTTATTTTTAAAGGAAAACCAGAAGAAAAAGAAGGGAGTGCTAGGTGCTTAGTACACATTAATTGTATCACTTAATTAACTTCTAGAAAGTACTAATTGTTAAGGCTGTCAAAACTGCAGAATAACATGCCTGGGATTAGCTCTACCTACATTAGGTCATTAACTCCAAAAAAGAAGAAATTGTTCAAACCTGGTACACATTTTTGCCATTGGTCCAACCTTCGAGGTAAGAGCAATGGAAAGACTTCCTTGGGAGCGAAGTCCAAGGCAGACATAATTTACTCAGCTCCCATGAGACCCCACCTGCAGTACTATGTCCACTTCTGGAGTCCCCAGTGTAAGGACATGGAGCTGCTGGAGCAAGTCCAAAGGAGGCCACAAAGATGACCAGAGAGGGCTGGAGCACCTCTGCTCTGGAGACAGGCTGAGAGAGTTGGGATTGTTCAGCCTGGAGAAGAGAAGGCTCTGGGGAGACCTTAGAGCACCTTCCAGTACCTGAAGGGGCTACAGGAAAGCTGAGGAGGGGCTTCAAAAGGGCATGGAGTGATAGGACAAGTGGAAGAGGGGAGATTAAGTTAGACATTAGGAAGGTATACATTCTTGTGAGTGTGGTGAGACACTGGAACAAGTTGCCTGGGGAAGCTGTGGCTACCCCATACCTGGAAGTGTTGAAGACCAGATTGGATGGGCCTTGGAGCAACCTGGTCTAGCAAAAGGTGTCTCTGCTCATGGCAGGGGGTTTGGAACTAGATGGTCTTTAAGGTCCCTTTCAACCCAAACCATTCAATGAGTCTGTGATTCTATGAACTCTGGGCCGAATGGAAACCTGCACAGCTGCCTGACCACTGCCTCCACAGCGAGTGGTGGCTGTGCCAGATACAAACACGAAAGCAACAGACCATTAGCCACCTCCATCCAGTTCATGTCCTAGGAAAGACATGTTTAGGGGGCCAATGAGAAATAATTTTGAGGTTTGTCTCTAGTTCATTTAATAAAGGCCACACTAAAGCAGCCCAAAAGCTACTGTAACACCGACTTTTTCATTATCCATTAAAGTTACATTATTTTCTATTCCTGTGAAAATAATTCTGCTTAGCACTATTCTTTCAAATTCTTTCTCAATGTGTAAATTTTACAGATTTCCTAATCTTGATGGTCTTTATGGAAGATGACTGACTGAAGATACATTGAAGGGTTTTTGTGTTTTCATTCTGCAGTGAATAACGAACAGTAACAATGTCTTCATTTTTCAGAACTGACAATATCCAGCACTCTCACCACACCAGTTTCAGAAAACTCAATCAAACAGAGCTTTGTGCCACCTTTCTAGGCAAGGAAAATGAAGAAGTAATCCTGCACACTTTCTCCCCAAACATCTGAGAACTGCTCAGAAAAAATCACAAATAGCAGTCAGTATAAAAACTTGAATATGAACAAAAATTATGCCATGTACATGGAAGTAACTTCACGGAGACTGTGTGTGACAAACCCAAGGGTCATATGAACAGATCAAGTTAGTTAGTGCTGGTAGACAAGATGCTCAGGTACTATCTTTTGCTGTTCCTGTGGTGGGTTCACTGGGAGGGAAGCACCCTCTTCACACATTGTCTATACTGATAAGCACAAAAGGTTTTCCCGTAAATACCTAACATGACCTTTATTAACTAACAGCTGAAAATGCCAAAGCTTAGTTCAATTCACATATCATGAAAAGAAACCACCATAAACGTAAAGAGCTACAGCAGTCATTAGATAATCATTATCTTCATTAAAACACAGCCACAGGACTTCATATTCACTGCTTCAGGACTTTTACTGAAGTCATTTGCTGGGTGCAGAGAAATCCACAAAGAGGTCACTGTCATTTGAATCCTTCTAGCAATAACACCCTTGAGTGGAAACAAAAAAAAACCATTTTCAGCCCCACAGATGTGGTTGAACTAACAGCTATTTAGACATTAATTAAAACAATTCTTGTTACTTCCAGCATGATGCACACAATACCTCACCTGTGTGCCCAGAGCAGCTCAGCAGAGAGGACAAACTGTTCCTGCAGGCTCTGGTACAGCCAAAACCACATTAAAGCACTCTAGAATGATGCCCAGGGAAGGCTGCATGCGTCAAAGTATCTCCACCTTGAGATACTGCTGTGAAATGCTACTAAGGACTTAATGAGCAAATGTGACATATGTAGAAAATAGCTTCCTTGAAAATACTCTTTATAAATTCACTTCCATGGTTTAGAGACACAACGGAACACATGCACACATTTTTTGAATAAAAGGATTTGTGCATTTTTAAAGCCAAGATTATTACTGTTTTGCAACTGAACAGTCCCTTTTAGTCTGAGCTACATTTCTGATAGTGAAGAAGAGTCTAGCTGTTAGTTTACTACTTGTCTCCATCAGTTTCTTAAGTGACTCTGGCAATTGAATCAAGAATATATTTTTTCCTCCTCAACTCCATCTGTTACCTGAATCCACGGCCATCTGTCATTTTCTGCAGCAGTCCAAGCATTCACAAGACCCTTCTTATTAAGTCGTGCATAGTATGGATACCATTTCTGGAGTCCAAAAAGAGCTCGGTGAGTGGATGACGCAGTAATCTGTTGGTTTGACACAATTCCTCCTTCTATCCCTAGTGGGCCAGAGCATCCTGCAAATGGAAACAAGAAAATAAATTAATGCAACTGAAATGATCAACTCTTCTGGGTCCCAAACAGCTGTTATTAGAAATAGCATACAAATAGATAAAAAATATTATTTCGATTACATTCATTAGAGGAGATTTAAAGCACTTGAGTAGCATCTTCCTTTTGCAGAAATGGAAAAAAAACCCTCAAAAAAGTATAAAAATACTACTTGTAAATAACTTTTCCCATTGCAAAATTAATGAGTTAGATTAAGCTTTCATCTTCTTTTAGTTTATTCTATATGAAGAGTAGTGGGTTTGGGTTTTACAGATACCATGAAAGAAAATGATCGTTAGATTCAAATATGAAAATAATTGCCAAAAGCAAATTTTAAATTCTGTAATTACTGCAAAGTTCCATATTGCTGCTCTTGCCACAAAGGTTAGCATTTAGGATATATATGCTACATATTGTTATTGCAATTATCTTTTGAAATACAAAACTAGACACATTATATTGGTCAGTTACATTAAAAGTAGTTAAAGTTCTTACACATTTAATCAACAAACCACGAAGTACAGATTTAACTGTAGTGTTCAAATGTTCATAATTTCATGTGTGGTAATCATAATTACTTTATTCCTACTATTAAAATATCCCCAACCACTTCCAAGTAAGTAAGATTATTGTTTTTTTCTCAAGTCAATTTTGATGCAGAGTATAAAGAGAAGGTTAATTGCAGGAACTGCTCTACCAGACAATCTTGCTCAGTTGCCCCAAAGAACTTGTGCTTTGTGGGTCAGCTGCACTTCAGCAATTTTGAACACAACAGGAATAAGTAGATGTTTACTTACACTTTAGGTCTTCTCAGAAGCCTGGCAGTCCTTCACATTAAGCAGTACCTGAGAATGAACTCTCAAATGGTACTGCCATGGAATCCTAACACCATATAGGCAGAAAGTCACAAATAATTGAATTCTTCATTAATTTAAAGGTCCAGAGAAGAAAAAACTGAATGTGGAGGAAGGGCCATGGATAAGCCCATGTGCTCGTGCTATGGAGAAGACAAACTAAAACCCCCACACAGGTGAGGTTCTGAATGTGTTACTTCTTAAATGCAAAAATCTGGTTTACTTCCAGGATACACTTCAATGAAATCTGGCCCCACTGAAATTAATAACTGACTTGCACTTTACGATGATTTCATCCACATTTTTAAACAGTTCATGAAGCTTGGCTAGAATCTGAAGTCCTAGTTCTACTTTTCTGTGTCATGTCTCACCCAGCAATAAAGGTGGTACATTCAGCACTTCACTGTTAATTCTGTTCATGCTGCACACCATATAAAAAACCTCACCTCACTCCTGCTGCTGTACCAGGTGCATAGTACTGCCAGAAGAAAACTAATTACTTGTAGGTAGACAAAAAATTCCCACATATTTTGGAAAAATGACATTTTTCCTTGTGTTATCATGTGGTACATAAAAATTGAAAGACCTATTCAAATATCAGCTCTGTTTCCGAAATATTTTAATCTAACCAGAATAATTTCCTTTGGTGTATAAACTGCCACATTTGCTTGCAAGCCAGCTACTCTACTTTCCTATAAAAATTGCTTATTTTCAGAAGTTTCACATCTTTACTTACTGAAATATCTTTGTCATTTCATAACGGGGAAGAAAGTACACACAATTGTGTCTATGTGTTTGTGTAATACACAAACACACACATGCACACAAGACTGATTTGAGCTTACCATGATGACATTAACCACCCCTATCAGCTGGTACAGATTGGTAACTATTTAAAAATAGAGATGTGAGAAAACACAATAGAGCTTTCCAAGAGGAGCTGAAAATGGAGGCTTGTAGGCATGGCAGGTGTTTTAATACAGAATGTGCAACATACAGGTATACTGTATATCTATATTCTCCTCTCATGGTGAGGAGCACAGTGATGAGGAGACCTGCCCACCCTGCTAGAGTTATTTAGTGCCCTAGTTGGAAAAACGTTTCCTTGAGTACAGGGCCCCAGCATGTATTAGGACCAATTTTGAGTGGGTTCCAGAATAATGGTAGTTGGCTTTAGCAGATAATTTTAAAAAGAACATTTATTTGACACCAAGATGCTTTATCTCCTATAGACATCCCAGCTTTGGCAGATTCGGAAGAGATGTCAATGTCCTCTTTTTTTTGCTTATCAGCCTCTGTTTAAGGTGCAGAACTTTGTGCAAAGTTTTTTATTTGAAGGTTATGTTAGTTCTCATGCTTGAGATGCATTAAATGGTATTTGCAATATGTGTGAATTCCTTACAATACAAAGGTGAATTTTTCTTTCTAAATTGAAGACAGTTAAATTACCAAGTACAGTACTTAACTCTACTTTGTCAGGTATGACATATATGGTCAGAAGTGTTTACCTTCTTTAGCTTTAGGAGGATTATTCCTGAAATCCAAAGCAAATCCCTACCTTCAGAGAACAGGTACTTCATCGTACAATCTTCTTATTTTAATTGCAGTTCCAGTCTTGGTTTGTCACATTTGTCAGTTTTTCAATTTGAGATAAACAGAAAACTTACCACTCCTAAAATTAAAATTACCACATGAGAGATACTTTCTACTTTGATATTCAGTTCAAGCATAACAAACATGAGACTGGATAATAATTTCTAAACAATATTAGCCTTATGATGTAATATATATGTACACACCACTAGGATCTGTCTTAAGAGGACCGCTTTTTTCCAGCTCCCTGAAGGACATGAGTTCACACTCATGAGGTGGGAAACTTGGATTAAGCTAAAACTTAATCTTGCTGAAGACCTGCTTCAAAGTCCAAACCACAGAACTTGCAATGAATCCTACTCTGACCATAGCAGTGCTGATGAATTGAGAAATTTCCTAGGCACAGGCCTGGCAGATGGGCCCTGAGGAAGCCCACCCAAGGCTATCTCTTCTTGAGACTTAAGATACCTCCATGTGCATCATGAGGGCTGGGTTTTTCTTGAGTAGTCTCACCTTGAACTTGACCACGCTGAACGTAACCTTTAGTTTCATAGCCAGTTTCATAATCAATCTGTATTTTGAGATACATTTAAACTCTTCAGTCCATTTTAATAATGCTCAGTACATTTCTGAGGTTATCCAAACATTTTGCTGTTTTTCTTATTTATTGAGCTGCCAGGCCTTCAGCAGAGATTTTGCTACGACTCTGTGAGTAAGCTCCTTCCACTGCCTATTCACCCACTCTTTCATTCTTTATTTTTAATCAGACACCATTCCACAAGAAAATCTTTCAATTTGTTTTCAGTTGAAAGAAAATAGCTGATTAAATTTTTGGATAGTCAAACACTGCACAACAAGTGGACTTCCCTTAGCCATATGCTCATTAATTTCTTCCAAATACTCCAAAAGATTTGTGAGTCATGCCTTCTCCTTACAAAAGCTCTGAGGGGGCTATTGCTCTTTAAATTCTTTAGAAATTTACTTTGCTTGAAAACTCTCAGCTGAATAACCTAACTCTGGTTTCATCAAACATGTAATATCAGTAAAGGATGGGCTACAGTATAGCTTCTGCGTAAGAAACTTAATTTGAGACACAAACGATAGAATCATAGAATCACTGAATAGTCTGGGCTGGAAAGGACTTGAAAGATCATCTAGTTCCACCCCCCTGCATGGGCAGGGACACCTCCCACCAGACCAGGTTGCTTCAAGCCCCATCCAGCCTGGCCTTGAACACTTCCAGGGGTGGGGCAGCCACAGCTTCCCTGGGCAACCTAAGCCAGTGTCTCACCACCCTCACAGGGAAGAATTTCTTCCTGATGTCTAACCTAAATCTCCCCTCTTCTAGTGTAAAGTCATTACCCCTAGTCCCATCCCTCCCTGCCCTTGTCCAAAGTCCCTCCCCAGCTTTCCTGTAGGTCCTTCAGGTACTGGAAGGTGCTCTAAGGTCTCCCCAGAGCCTTCTCCAGGCTGAACAGCCTCAACTCTCTCAGTCTGTCTCCAGAGTAGAGGTGCTTCAGCCCTCTAATCATCTTTGTGGCCTCCTCTGGAATCGCTCCAACACCTCCATGTCCTTCTTGTGCTGGGGGCTCCAGAACTGGACTCTGCAGGTGGGGTCTCATGAGAGAAGAGTAGAGGGGGAGAATCATCTCCCCTGACCTGCTGGCCATGCTTCTTTTGATGTAGCTTTCTAGGCTGCCAGTGCATATTGCCAGCCCATGTTGAGCTTCTCATCAACCAACATGCCCAAGTTCTTCTCATCAGGGCTGTACTCAGTCCATTCTCCACCCAGCCTGGATTTGTGCTTGGGTTTTCCCTGACCCAAGTGCAGAACTTGGTCTTGTTGAATTTCCTAAGGTTTGCAATGGCCTGCACTTCAAGTCTTTCAAGGTCCCTCTGGATGGCATCCCTTCCCCCTAGCGTGTCAACCACACCACACAGCGTGGTGTCATCAGAAAACTTACTGAGGGTTCATTTGATCCCACTATCCATGTTACCAACAAATATGTCAACCAGCAGCAGTCCCAGTACTGACCCCTGAGGAACACCACTTGTCACTGGTCTTCATTTGGACACTGACCTGTTGACCACAGTTATAGGCTGTGTCAATCCAGCCAATTCCTTATCCACTGAGTGGTCCATTCATTAAGTCCATGTCTCAAATCAGATACAAGGATGTCATGCAGGACAGTGCCAAATGCTTTGCACAAGTGTAGGTCGATGACAACAGTTGCTCTTCCCTTGTCCACCAGCTCTGGAACCCCATCATAGAAGGTCAGGAAATTTGTGGCCTTCTTGGCCACAAATACTTTCTACGTAAGATATCAACTATTTATTTCAGCGCTTAAGGGCTGTGATGTCCCACTGACTACTAAGAATTTAGGAAACAAGCAAATGCAGCTTTGGAGGTTGTTTGTCTTTTAAATAAAACTGAGATACATTGTTTTGCAGAACAAGTACAAGCTGTATTACACTTGTTGTTGTACATCTGCTTCTATTAAATCCACAGTTCATTTAACAAAAATCATGACAGCTTGGGAAACTGCAGTCTCCAAGGGAGTGATAGTATCAGTACAGTGACTGTATAATTCAGTCTGGTCAATGTCAGTCATCAAATAGGAAACTATTTTTATTAGTTAACGCTGACACACTGGGGTATGACAATCAGCCTGATGCAAGAAAGTAAAAAAAATAAACAGCAATTAAAAAGCTGCTTGACAGGTTCATGATACAGATTCACAAAGAAGGTTTTGTCATCTGGTGCTGTTATTATAGTGTCATTAAATAGCAAAATACTAACTCAAGGAATATTGCTTTTAAGCCTACAGTGACTATTGGTATGCACCAAATAAAACCCTATTGACACTTCTCTTGCTCTCATCAAACACAATGTCCATGAAGACAACTGAATGCAAAGGTCTACCAATAAAGTACATGACTGTGAATGGAGCCAGTTGTGGATGGGAAAAGTCAATAACACAGGAAAAGTGAAGGATTCATTTATTTCTTTTGAGTTCTTTTAAGAAGCCCCAAGAAGTCATGAGAAGATAGAATGGTTGTAAAACTGCCTTAAAGCCTTCCTTTACAGTATTAAACTTAATGAGATGTGAAATGTTATGTACCATTTTGCACCACAAAGCAAACGCTCACTAGTCCAGATTTCACTTGTAGACCAGATGTATGGGGATTATATAGCTCCTCAGACAAAAGGTGAGTTCTGTGTTTCCACCCTTATCTCTAACTCCAATAAATCCCTCCAGCTGAATAAAAATATTTCTGCAAAAGGAAACAGAAGATGACTGCTAGCTTACTATGTTTTACATAGAAATCTCTTCAGAGGTAAATTAGAACAGGGAAACATGTCACTGGTGCCCTCTCTAAAAGGGAAAGGACAAACCATTTTAAGATAGAGAATTACTACAGTATGAGATAATGAGCAGAAAGCACTGCATGAACATGTTACCTGAGTATATTTAGTTTTGACTTCTACATTTATGTCAGCCCACAAATTAAGCAAAACCTCCAAATGGTTTGAAAATTGCTTGAAAATGAGAGGATTATGCCTCTGCAAACAGAAAAAAAGATTTTTGTTATTGACAATGAAACATGCCTGAGTTTGCAGCATGAATACACAGCTCTCATTTCCTCTGTTGGTTTGTCTCTAGCTAACGTCATCAAAACAAACAGATGAAAATTGAAGGCATGCAGAAAACAAATCTCCTTTAGACATCTGCAATCCTGCTGTTCTCCAAGCACCTCATTTTCTGGAATGAGATTACTCTGGCTGTGCATAGCATAGCACAGTAATTGTGCTGAACATAGACCCTGACAATGTGATTACAGATGACCTCTGATATTGCAGTAATTAATGCCAACACATGCATAAGCTCCCCACCATGCAATATAGGTTTCAGTCTCCTATTTCTTCCTTTTGTTTTTCCTGCCACTCACACATCCTTGCCCAGGTAGTTCTGTCAGATAACAGGTAGTCTCTTCAGATAACAGTGATATTTTTATAGGAGCTGGTCAGATAGATATGGACAGCAGTCTGCTGTTGAAGTGCCCATCTGTATGCAAAGTATGAAACCCTGTTCCTGTAGGGCTTGTTTTTTCACAACTTTGACATGATTATGATAAAATCCTCTTTCCTTTATAAATATTACATAAAGTGCTTTGGCAGAGGGGTGTCTGGGAGACACAGCTTCCCTTCCTGCTAGAGGCCTCAGTGGAACCCCTCATGCTTTTAGTGACGTGATGGTCCCCCGTTGCCAACTTCACCATTGTATGATGGGATTACAGATGACCTCTGATTTTGCAGGAATTAATGCTGATACATGTATAAACTCCCCACCATGGAGTCTAGGCTTCAGGCTTCTATTTCTTCTTGTTCTTTCACTGAGAGACTTCAGCTCTCTGACTATAAGCATGTACTGGCCTGTATTCTCCACAGTGGGATTCACATTCCTCTGATGGTCATCCAGAGGGATTTTCTACACTGAGCAAGTCTGCAAAATCTTACACATCCAGTGTAGCACAGCAGAATATGGAGCTGACTGCTCAGACACTAAAAACAGATTAGGTCTTTTTTATATAGTGCTGTGTCTGAAATGGAGGGTTGTTATACAGGACTGATTTGCTTCGTTCCAGTTTGGCAGTTTTTCCATTCTGCTCTTTGAATAGGATGGATAGGATTGTAAATTCCCCATAGAAAAGCACAGGGATTAACATCTGGGAAACTGTAACATACAGCACAGTGGAAGAGGGGTCCCATCAAACAGGAATAAAATTAAAGGAAGATATAATTTCTGATTTAGGAACTCCTTAAACTGAAGATTGCTGGAAGCTGGAAAAATACAATGGCAGAACCATCACTTAGCATGTGTCTCTTTTCTCATGCTAATTCATTAAGAATTCACTTAAGATCATTGATGAAGGCAGGGCTATTGCACTGTGATCAGACAAAGCATGGTTCAAAAACATATGTTCAAAAACATGGGTGCATCTAAAATTTCCTATCTGTAAAGTAGTAGTCAGAAAAATAACTTCCTTTCATATTGCTCCATGAAGTGATTGTTGTGGCTACATTTTGTGTTGAACTCCATTACATCATGGTTATTGACAGCATCCCTAGACATGTTCAAAAGTTTTTAATGGAATTGGCCTGAGAAGAGGATTTCCAGAATGAAGACACACTGTTTGTGGTTTCCTATCAGAGAAAACCATGGCTTGACATGATCTAGAAAAGCCTCTATCCCAAGACATGTCAAATACATAACACACACCATTCCTGACAAATGTTTGCTGAATGCCTTTTTTTTTAAAGCTCCAGAAGTGACCATTCAATGATCCCATTTGGTGTTTGATTGTGGCCCAACTTGAACCTTTCTTATTCTATTTACTATTTCTTTTCCTGATTCCTTTAACTTGGACAACAATGTCATTTTCTTAAAATAGCCTTTTGTGCATTTGTCTTCTCTCCTATTCTCTTTCCTACCTGGGGATGCCAAGTAATCACAATTTACACCAAGCACACAGTGCAGCACAAAGGGTGAAGGAGCACAGCTGCCCGTGTCATATGGGTTATTGGACTACCTGGAGGCACAACCCAAAATCCAGGAGAGAGTTTAGAGCCCAGAAAAATGATCAGCTGAGCCTTGACTGTGATGCATCATATGGCCAATTGCTGCCACAGCAGAAAACTACTATCACTCCATGGTGATTTCAGAAAGGAGAAGTATCACTGTCTGAATACTAAAATAAAAATGCTTCCCCAGTGTTTATACCACTATTCAAGTTCCAGCATTCAACAATTCACTGATACACATTACCTTTATTAAATATTTCTTTCAAGCAGCAATTATGAACTTTTTTAAAAAAACAGATTATATTGCAGTAAGGAGTTTAATTTCTCTACCTCCTCTGCTGAGCTCTCACAGAGAAAGACATTAATCTTTATGTGAAAAATTATTTTTACCTTTCAAGTTGGCCCTGTGAAAAATAATATTTCTATCACGTTTGGGTATTGACATTAAACAGTTTTATGTAACTCATAGACACTACTAAAATTAATCTGAATAAAACAGAAATCATGGAGTAACACTAAAAAAACTTCTTCCAAGAATTAACCTGCACCCATAATATAGAAGTTAAACTTATAGGAGCTTTCAAGTTGCACTGTAAAATAATTGCTGTGTGGTCATACTTACACACTTAAGGAATGGCAGACACAGAAAATGTAGCCTCTAACTGCCACATAACAATAATTGATTATTATCTTAGGTTGCAATGACATGAAAAGATATGTGATTCCAAGTTCTGTCTAGCAATCTCAATATTTTTTGGTTGATCTGGACTTGGACAGCTGTGAGTGGAGGTGATTTGTGCAGCTGTGAATCTATTAATTACCTCCTTTACTTCTCGCTGCTGTAAACGGCTGTGGCACAGAGTACAGCCAATTAACAATTTAAGCATAACAGGCATGTAAAAATGCAATTAGGAACTCAAGAGGATTTAAAAACAATCTTTTTTATTTGCTGCTGCTGAACCCTGTGCAATCTGCACTTCTCCCCTCCTTGGGAAGAACTGAAAAAAATTCAGCAGCTTTCCATCTATGGTAGGAAATCTGGTAATGAGACACAGTGTTCTGAGGAAGTTCAGTCTGATTTCAAGATAGTTACAGAGAGCTTGTTTCAGAATTACTTTTATATTTACATCCATCTGTCTTTACTGACATACTGTTTGGTTGTTGCTTTTGTTGTGTTTGCTTTTTTCTCTATGGAGTATGCAACACAGAAAAAAACCTTACAAACTGGGAAATGCCTGTTATTGTAGTGTATCCTCTCTTCTCTCTAACTTCATTCCAAAGGACATGGGTTTTTTTCTGTCACAGGGCAACAGTTGTACTAAAAAAACTAGTAATTTTTAAATACAATGGACAAATACATCTCAAATAGATAACATTACAATTTCCAGTCAACACTCCCAGGAAAATGCAGTGCAAGCTAAAGAATATTCATTCATACCAGTGCTACAAAATGGGGTTCACCACTTGGAAAGTTCATATTCTGCCTCCCAACTGGAGTGACCTGCTAATGCAAATGCACACTCACAGTCATGCCAGCTGGTGGGAATGCTAATTTCAGAGGTGCTAATTGAACAGGAAATCTCACTGATTTGCTTTACAACTTTTGTTAAATGCTATCAAGAGAGGTGAAATACCTGGATTCTGACCAGCTGACTATTTTGAAGCTCTGCCTGATTCTCTGAATTAGTTAAAGGAACCAGATGTTGATACTTTTTTTTTTTAAGTGCTAACCAACTACTGCCAATTTGAAGGCAGCTCATGATACATGGACCTATTTGCTTAATGATTGCTCTCATAAAAATCTGCCTGTTCCAAAAAGCAACTTTGAAAAAGAACAGAACAAACCTAAAACTGGAAAGAAAAGATATAGCTATACTAAAGGTATGCAATGGATATCAGTGGGATTACAAGATCAGTGTAATTAGCATTCCTGCAAACCAGCCTGACAATAAGAATGTTAATTTGTCAGGAGAAGAGTATGGGCTTTTCAAGAGGCAAATCTCATTTTGCTGCCAAAAGACATTTCTTCTGTCTTTGTAGTTTGGTGTTGTTGCTTTTATGTGTTTTTTGGGTTTGTTGTTTCCCCACCCTGAGCCCCCACCCCACCCCTGCTGATAAGAACAGCAACTGTTCCTAGAAATGTCAATGTTACTAGTTACAAGATCAATTAATGGAAATGGTTTAAAAACTACTAGAAACACTAGCACAAATTCTACAGTACAATGGAATACATGTTCTTCAGAAAGAAGTAAAAAGCAATAGCTTACAATATAGTGATAAAGTGATACGCTGTATGTGAACTGCATCCACATTACCAAACACAAACTGCATGCAAAACACAGTTACTTAAATCTGACTTCCAAGAAACAGCAGTTCTTATGGTCTCTAAGCTGTCTCCATTTTCTATAACATCTCTCACTTTTTAATAACTGGAAAGTCAGGCATTGCCATTTAGGTCTTGTTCCTGGAAGCCATTTGACGTAGCTATAACCTTATGTTAATGTAAAACAGCTTTAAGAATCAGGGCTTGAAGCCCTGTTAAAAGTACAGAATTAATTTAAAGAATGTGGAATTATATTTGGGTGGAAAAAATAATGAATGCCCCCTCTCTGGAAGTGCTCAAGGCCAGTCTGGATGGGGCTTGGAGTAACTTGGGTCTACTGGGAGATGTCCCTGCTCATGAAGGGGGGAATAGGACTAGATGATCCTTAAGGTCCCTTACAATCCAAACCCTTCTATGATTCTACAGTTCAAAAAATGATCTTTGTATATATACAGTAAAAGAAGTGTTTCATTATCGTAGCAGTGTAGTAAAATGAAAAGCAGTATTTGTGAATCCATGGTGTATTTTAACATAAAACAAATCTGTATACCTACTTTTTTTCTATCCTGTTATTTGTCCTTATTAACATTTCTTTTCATGCTAAAGAGGACATTATGCCAAAGCATTTATATCTAAAAATAGCTAACCAAACAAAGCAAACATAAGGGATACAATTCATGTGACCCAGCTTCAGCCACCTAAGAGTTTCATATCTACTCTGATGTAGCTGCTTAGGCCTTGTCTGTGGGAAAAAAACAGGCAGCTCAAAACCATGCTTTCCATTATTCCATTATTGACTAAGAAAGTGTTTAAGACAGATGTAATAATTTTTCTGTTTCTGTCTAGGTTCAAGAGGCTAAAATTTAGGGAAGTTAATCAGATTAGTTCTAAAACCACTGAAAATACATGGACTTTATGGATAAAAGTCTTTGAAAACCAGATGCCAAGGAAGACATAGGCGTAACAGTGAAAAAACAACTTTCCAGACTGCTGAAAAAGAAGATCACAAGAAGTTTGATGTGACTTTGGAACTGGAACTGCCAAGTGATTCAAGCTGAAATACCCACATCAAACCTCAGAAAGCTATTTGCCCTACAAATACCAAGCGACTCCTCATTCTGTTTGTATTACATCTAAAGTCACTGGTGATGTACTCCACGGGTCACTACAGGGGCCAACACTGTTCAATGTCTTCATTAATGATCTAGACGTGGGGACACTGCACCCTCACCAACTAGGCAGACGATATAGCACTTTTAGGAGCAGCTGATACACTAGATGAGTGAGCTGCAATCACCAACAGGAACCTCATGAAGTTCAACAAGGGCAAGAGCAAAGTCCTGTCTGTCCCTGGGGAGGAACAACACCAACACACAATGGGGAGGTTGAGCAGCTGGAAAACAGCTTAGCAGAAAACAACCTGGGGGTCCTGATGGACAAGAGGTTGACTGTGAGACAGCAATGCACCCTAATGGCAAAGAAGACCAACAGCCTCCTGGGCTGCAGAGCACTGCCAGCACGTCGTGAGAGTTGATCCTGAAGGACAGTCACATATCCCAGCTCATTATCTGATTAATTGTCTCATGGTGTGGGGAATGGCCCATTTTTCCTTTTCCCCCCACATTAAGACCCTGACAGCCGGTGGCTTTTGATATCAGCCCATGACACATGTCTTGGCTTCAGTAGTTCAAGAGCTCAGATTACAGTGTACCAGTACAGCTGGAGGTTATACAGATGCAGTTGGTATAGTCCTACAAACCATTTTTTTTAATGTACTGGCCTCCTTTTTTTTTTTGCCAAGCACATTCTTACTGCCCTCTCATCTGCTTTAGAGTTCACACAGGTTCTTTTTGCTCCACTAGCAGTTATTGCTTCTTCTGGCATCTCTTAAAACACCACTTTTAAATAAAAGCAAAGCCTAAGCCTGCTGCAGTTTCTCCCACACAGAGGCAGATTTTCACTTGGAATGAATCCTAAATAATGCAAGAGCTGAATAAGGAACGGTGAGTTTTAAAATTCTGAAACTCTGCACACCTCTAATAGGAATATTAAAATCACTGTTGTCCAAAAGGTATGCTATACTACTGCATCCACATTAGCTATAAATCTGCCTTTGCTAATCAGACCTTTATCCATACCTCAAAATCTCAAGCTTCAGTGAAGTGGTGCTTTGGATTTGAGCTATTCAAACTCTCATTGTATGGACTGGAGTTTGAAGATTGCTGGTAAGCATAGCATAATGGAGACATAGCTGCAGACCACAAGCTCAGCTTCACACAGTTTAGCTATTGGCTATTTCAATCATTTTGCAGCAAATAAAATTGTTTGCTTTCTGCATGTACCTCAAGTATCTTTTCCACAATCCAATGTTCTGATCTGGGTGATATTGAGTAACATGGTTGTAGCAACTCATGTCAATTTTTGTTCTGAAGACTAATCCTACAGGCAAGACCAAATCAATGTGTTCCATTCCCATTGGAGGAATTTAATCAGCACTTCCACTGTAAAAAGGTGACAGATGACATGTTCTTCTTTCTAGTCCATCGCAAAGCATAATGAAGGCACAAAATAGAATTTAACTTTGTATTTCAGAAGACTTGGAGAACACAAAATGTCAGCAATTACTTCAGAGAGTTTTTATTTATTACTAGATAAAAAACTTGATGTCCCAGGATTTATAAATTCCAGGTGAATCCTAACTACACAACAGAATAGCACATTTTTGCCCAGTCCTGGTAAGTTTACAGAGCCATTCAGCTCTGAAATCTGATTGACAGAAGACATTTATCTCTGTAAGTTTGCTTCACAGATTTAAAACAAAACAAAGTCAATTTTCTTGACATATCGACTTTTTAATTATTATTACTCTTATTTCTGAAGTGTGATTCCAAGTATGTAAGTAGTCTGTGTGGTACTGCAGCACTGAGGTGAAGAATATGATTAATCTTACTTCATGCCTTCATACAAAATATTGCATGTCAAAGGCAACATCTTTACCAATTTGCATCAGTAGCAGCTGATTAGCACACTGACACTTCCAGACAAGCAAACTTTTCAAATGATGTGTTAAGCTTCAGGTCTCTAGCACGTGACATGAAAATGAAGTTATTAGTTATGTTCCATGCAACAGAAGATGGGTTTTCAGACAGTAATGGGAAGAATTGCTACCTATTTACTGATACGTCCAAAGAGATTAAATGCTTTTTATGCTGATGTAGCATCTCAGCCAACAGCAGTGTTTTATTCTGTCATCATACTGGTCAACACAGTTCACATGTGTAAGCAATGGCTATCAGAACTAATCAAATATAAAGGAATTGGATGTAACATTCTACCTCTCAACAGTGCCATTACTGCTAAGTGAATATATGAGCTTCCATTACCAAATGGTCTCTTCATACTTTTAAAGTAAGGTTATAAAATTCACTTTTGGCGTTTACTTGCTCTATAAGCTCCATGTTGAGGACACAGACTGAAAATAAAATTATCAACTCTTCAGTAGACTGAGAAAAAAAGCAAAAAGGTTTTCAAGTTCTTTTTGGCACCTAATAATGATTTGTCTTTTTCTAGGAGTACTGTGATTTCATGATGTAGTGTTCTTAGGAATAGATCAGTGCTCCACTCCCATCTGCAAAATCTAGCTCTAGGGGGCACTGTGGGAATTACAGACAGGTAAGTCTATTTCGACATCTTGTAAGCTGCTGAATCTTTAATTAAGATCACTAAGTACCTGGATAAAGACATTCTATTGGAAAACATGACTTTTGTGAATGACAATCCTGCCTCATCTGATGAAGGTCTTTAATGGTGACAATATGCATAGGGAAAAAGGAAATTCAGCACACTTGATTTTTCACGAAATACATTACAAGGTTCCACATAAAATGCTCATGCAAGGTAGTGGAGAAAAGGCCCTGTTATAGACAGAGGTCTAATTAAAGAAAAGGAAGTGGCTTTTCAGGATGAAATGTCAGCAGCAGTGGGGTCTCTCAAGGATCATTGCTGGACTCAGTTTTACTCATCAGTGACCTGGAGGAAAGTATGAATGGGGAAATTGTCCAGTTTGATGCTAGTGAGCTCTCTTGATCAAATGCCACTCTGATGATGAGCAGCTCCAGAAGGACATTAAAAACTAAACATGTGGTCAGAAGAGTGACAGATGAACTGCAGTGTACACAAATGGAAGATACTGCACCCATTAAAAAAACCTCTGAAATGTGCCTGAGCAATATTGAACTTGGAAAAGGCCATTACAACTGCAAATAGAGATCTCAGGGTCATCATAGTCAGTTCTCTGAAGTCACTGGCTCAAAATGCAGTGGCAACCAAAAAGCCAAAAAGTTAGGCATTGAGAAAAAAACCTAGAGGAGTATTTTATAGATATATAAAATTCTGGTGTGACCACATACCATGTACAGTTCAGGTTTCTGCATCCCAAGAAGAAGTAGAGCTAACTAAAGTATGGAGAATGGCAGTTCAAATTATTAAAGGGAAAAAAAAAAAAAGGTATCATAAGAAAAGGGAAAAAACCACAAACTTTTCAAGTTGGAGAGGAAAAGGCAGAGGACAGATATGACTGAACTTTACATAAACATAGATGAGATGAATACAGTACTGTTCATCCCATCTACATTACTGAAAACAAGGAGCACTCACTGAAATGCACAGGAAATCAGCTTAAAACATGTAAATGAAAGTACTTTGCATAGTAGGCCTTCTAAAGGCAGATACAGAATCAACAGGTTCAAATAGAAAACAAAGGGGGTGATTTGTTGTGGGTTTACAGAAAATCAGCATGCCTGAATTAGAAGAAGGCAGCAGTGTTGCAGGTGCTCCTGACCTAATCGCCCTTTTGGGAAAACAATCGTGGGATTGGTAAACAAGCTAGTGTCCCACGACTGGTATCTCAAGAAGCAGCTGGAGAACAGAGAAAGTAGAAGAAGGAACTAGATGTTGAAAAAAGAATGGAGTGTTACTAAGCAATGTCAATATTATGAAATGTCCTCATAGCTTGCAATAGGTAAGTAGACTATATATATGAATGCTTAAGCCTGAATAAGCATCTCCAGATCCGTCTCCACTTGGAAATCACGATGGAGTCCGTGCCTTAATTGCCGCAATTGGTGACAGCCAAAGCAGCTTCACCAAGGGAAAATCCTGCCTGACTAATTTGGTGGCCTTCTACAATGGGGTCATGGAATCAGTGAACAAAGGAAGAGCAGCCAATGTCATCTACTTGGACCTGTGTAAGCTTTTGACAAGTGTTCTGCACAACATCCTGGTATAACAACTGGAACGATGTGGATTTGAAGGATGGACCACTCATTGGGTAAGGAACTGGCTGAATGGTCGCACTCAAAGAGTGGTGGTCAATGGCTCAATGTGCAGATGGAAACCAGTGACAAGTGGTGTTGCCCAAGGGTTGGTACTGGGACTACCGTTCTTTAACATCTTTTTTGGTGACATGGACAGTGGGATCGAGTACACCCTCAGCAAGTTTGCTCATGACACCAAAGTGTGTGGTGAGGTCAACACACTGGGGGGAAAGGATGCCATCTAGAGGGACCTTGACAGGCTTGAGAAGTGGGCCTGTGCAAACTGCATGAAGTTCAACAAGACCAAGTGCAAGGTCCTTCACCTGGGCCAGGGCAATCCCAAGCACAAATACAGGCTGGGGGGAGAATGGATCCATAACAGCCCTGAGGAGAAGGACCTGGGGGTGATGGTGGATGAGAAGCTCAACATGAGCTGACAATGTGCACTTGCAGCACAGAAAGCCAACCATGTCCTGGGCTGCATCAAAAGAAGCATGGCCAGCAGGTCAAGGGAGGGGATTCTTCCCCTTTACTTGGCTCTTATGAGACCTCTACTCTGCTCTGGTGACACTCTACCTGGAGTACTGTATCCAGTTCTGGAGCTCCCAACATAAGATGGATATGGAGGTCCTGGAGAAAGTCCAGAGAAGGGCCATAAAGGTGATCAGAGGGCTGGAGCACTTCTTCTACAAAGACAGGCTGGGAGACTTGGAGTTGTCCAGCCTGGAGAAGTTTCCAGGGAGACCTCATAGCAGCCTTCCAGTATTTGAAGGGGGCCTACAGGAAAGCTGGGGAGGGACTTTCTACAAAGGCTTGTAGTGAGAGGAAAACAAGTAATGGATTAAAACCGGAAGAGGAGAGATTTAGGTTAGACATTAGGAAGAAATTCTTTAGTGTGAGGGTGGTGAGACACTGGAACAGGTTGCTCAGGGAAGTTGTGGAAGCCCCATCCCTGGCAGTGTTCAAGACCAGGCTGGATGGGGCCTCGAGCAACCAGATCTAGTGGGAGGTGTCCCTGCCCATTAAGGGGAGTAGGAACTACATGATCTTTAAGGTCTCGTCCAACTGAAACCATTCTATGATTCTGATTATGAATAAGCATAGCAGTTCAATTAAGAGTAGAACCTTGACTTAAAAAAGTTACTACTTCAGAAGGCATCACTTTTTAATACCGTTTATATGCTCTCTACTTGGTATTCTGTAGGAAACCTAATTATCCAATAATTTAGTATTATACAGGAGGGGGGGGAAAAAAGTTTGTTAGGGGATTGCCAAGAAGAGAGCTGTATTTCTAAACTGCCAAACTAAGAAATAATATCCCCTTTCCTGAAATTCCTCCAAAATAAATCTGGTCAATGAAGCCACTAGATAGCTGTGACTTCTTCATTCCAGCTGTTTTAAGAAGAGCTGGAAGATATTACAGAACATCATCTAGTCACCAAAATCTAAATCTTTTAGCATTTTCCTCTTTCATAAATAAAGGATAAGTAAAAAGTTGAATTTATTGTGGATAAAATAATCCAAAATTAATTACAAAATGCCTAGACATTTGGAAAGATACAGACTGAGTTAGTAACTTTCACTTGTGACTATGTAAGGAGAACTATTCTCAAAATGTGAAAACAAAAGCCAGATGGGAAGTTACCTGTGAGTAATACATAAATGAACACAACTCTCTTCACAAACTCATCTTGATATGTTAGACTCTGATGGTGGAGTAAGACCCAGGGCACTCCACTCTGCTGACAGTGTCTGCATTAAGAAATTCCATGTAAAGTTGCACATGTCAAAATTGCAATGCAATCACCACAGCCAAATTTTTTTATTCTTTTGTTTCATTATAGTAGCAACGGCACTAAACTATGCTATTATTTATCTATAATTAACTTATCAAAAAACTTCAATGCTATGTTATAAAAATGTCTCAGTTTGTGATTCTGTGTGATTCTGTCATTCCTTGTCCTATGCCATCAGTGTCAGTGCAATAAAGCTCACATGACTCTGGAAACATCTTAATGCTTTTCTTGTCTAAGTTTCCCTATGAAAAATTTCTTGTGACTTAAAATCCCTTTGGCTTAAAAATACTGTGATGCTGGATACTGATCTTCTACCTTAACCCCACCACGACATGCAGAGCAGGGGAATTTGTGTCTCAACTTCTTGTCCTCTGCAAGATGACCCAATCTCAGCACTAAATGTAAAACTCAGAGCAAGGAGGAATGTGCGCACGTAACTGTGGTATCTTTTCAGCAGGCATGCATTTCATCTAACAGCACAAAGAATGAATTGTATTTTAGAAAATGGAGCAGCTTGAATTGAAGGTTTATACGCCCTTCAGAAGTTGTAAAGTTTAAATGAACAAGACAAGAACAGTACCTGCTTATAAGAGAACTAAATTCCTTCCTTATCTGATAAAATTTGAAATTACATTATATTCATACTACAGCCCCTGGCATAGTGCAAATAACTCACACTGTCTTCTGTAGGATCCTGCACCTAGGGAGGAATAACCTCCTGCACCAGTACAGGTTAGAGGCTGACTGACTGGAAAACAGCTCTGCAGAGGAGAACCTGGGAGTCCTGGTATACAAAAGTTAACCATGAGCCAAGAAAGTGCCCTTGTGGCCAAGAAGGCCAGTGGCATCTTTGTGTGCATTATGAGTGTGGCGAGCAGGTTGAGGGAGGTGATCCTCCCCCTCTACTCAGCTCTAATGAGGTCACATCTAGAATCCAGCTCTGGGCTCCCCAGGACAAGACAGAAAAGAAGCTACTGGAAAGAGTGCAGCAGAAGGCTACAGAAATGATCAGGGGACTGGAGCATCTCTCTTCTAAGGAAAGGCTGAGAGCTGGGACTGTTTGGGCTGGAGAAGACAAGATTCTTAAGAAGGGACCTTATTAATGCTTGTAAGTATCTAAAGAGCAGGTGTCAAGAGGATGGGGCCAGACTCTTTTCAGAGTTATCCAGTGACAGGACAAGGGGCAATGGGCACAAACTGGAACACAGTAAGTTCCATCTGGACATGAGGAAAAACTTCTTTACTTTGAGGGTGACAGAGCACTGCAACAGGCTGCCCAGAGAGGTTATGAAGTGTCTTCCCTTGGAGATACTGAAAACTTGCCTGGACACTATCCTGTGCAACTTGCTATAGGTGAGCCTGCTTTAGCAGGGACATTGGACTAGATGATCTCCAGAGGTCCCTTCCAGCCCCTACCATTCTGTGATTCTGTGATTTTGTGATTCTGTGATTTTGTGGTTCTGAAGGCACCCTATCATGCATAAAAGTTGCCAATTACATCAAAGATGTAACTGCTTTTCCTCAGGTCCCTTCCTGGGTCACAGAACAGTGCAGTAACATCTCTGCTTTGCTAACAGGAAACTGCCTTCTGCATTTCAACCCTTAAGAATGGGCACTGTGGCCAAGGTGCAGTTTTTTTCACAAAAATTACACTTTTCCTCAGCTTTTCATACTAGCTAACTTAGGTAACTCCCTTCCCAGTAACCTGTCCTAGTGATTTCCTTGGGGTCTACCTCTCCTTGTACTTTGCAGACATAGTAAAAGTGACACAGATGTCACAAGGGTGAATGATGACAGGCAATTATGCTTTCCATATTGAATCAAACCCTACTTTTGAAGTATGCTAAGGTGTCTAAGATTAGGATTCTCCATCGCTAAATGCTAATAATGAACACCAAAAAACTAGTGTTTCTATCTATAAAACAATATGCAATTAATGCTAGACAGATATAGCTTCTTAGATGAAGAAGCCAAACACATTCAAATACACTTAATTAATAAATAATACTTTACTGCCAGCAGTTGTGTATGTATGGTCTAAGACTAAAGCACAACTTTTAAAGGACATCATGTAACTCGTGTCCCATCTTGCTTGCAGAGAGTTCAGTGGGACACTCACCACCAACTTCAGCAGAGATGAGAAAAGGTGAACAGATTCCATCATAGGCTTTGGGAAAGGAAATTATTGAGGATTTCCCTCCTGACACTTTTTATCACAGAAAAAAAAAATCCTATATAAAAAAAAATGGAAGAAACCCAATACTCAAATTTGCACCTGATGGAAAAGTTAAAGGTATTGTGAAAAAAATTGTGGAAAGACCAGGAGGTAAGAAGAAAGAAGAGAAAGAGGTTTCAGTAATCACAGTAAAATCCATATTCATTTTCCGGTATGGACATTTTACTGCTATCCAGAAGATAAAGGACCCTTTCTAGAAATGATGAAGAAAAAGAATGAATAGTAGTATCATGGATAGTTTGGGTTGGATGGGACCTTTAAGGTCATTTAGTCTAACCCTCCTGAAGTGATCCATCTTCAAGTAGATCAGGTTGCACAGAACCCTGTCCAACCTGAACCTGAACGTTTGCAGGGATGGGGCATCTACCACCTCTTTAGGCAACCTGTGTTAGTGCTTCACCACCCCCATCGTATTTGCACACAGTGAATATAAGGATTCAAATTTGCTTTCAAAGCTAAAACAATATTGAGGAGTAGTTTTTCCCTAACTTTGATGTAATGAATTGCAACATGGTTACTTTTTATGCTACGATGAAATTTTATGCTTGGATGAAATTTCAAAACATGGATGGGTAAAAGTGAAATGCATAAAAATAGGAACAGAGTAATTATGAAAATAGGTTTCATCAATGGATTTATGTCCCATAAATGGAAACTGATGGTATTAGAGTAACAATAAATACAGTATTATAAAGTACACACTGAAACTGATCTTCAATGGAGGTATGCAATGCTACCATCAGGTGTAGCACTGTGGCTGCTGATCATCCAAGCTGCAGGGCTGCATCCACACAGGGCTGGTGGCCACTGCCATGTGCCTGGGATCTGACAGAAAATGAATTACTGCCATTCCCATGCCATTTCTAGCCTGAACAGGCTAGAAAGCAGACTAAGTTGTGACGAATGACATGCTGCTTTGCCTTCTAACACAACCAATGATAAGACACTGGATATATTCTGAATTTATCCTAAGCCCTCAGGTCATCTAATGGAATGCAACAAATAAGCATGGTGGTGGTCAGGGACTGAAACAGAGGTAACCCACCAGCATTGCTTATTCTGCTCCTATGTATCTTACACATTGCTGCACCAATGTGTGGAACAGGAACTTCCTTGGACTCTCTGTCTGTGCAAAGCAGCAGGAGCTGAGTCTTGCCTCAGAGTGAAGTTGATCACTGAACATACTGCATTTCCTTCTCCCTCTGAAAACTGCAGGTGGGAGCTGTACCAAGCCTGGAGATTTTAGTTCATTTAGGCCTCATGTAACCACATTTTAATCAATTTTTTCTTCAGCTCACATGGATTTTCACCTTTCACAGCTTGGCTTGAATACCAAATCAAACTCCAAAATGTGAATCAACTTTCAAACCTTCAAGTTTTGTTCATGCCACAGTCGCCTGTAATTCTACTCTGTCCCCAGTTTGTTAACTATTGCAAACCTCAAGGCAGTTTCATTATGAAGAGTCTGTATGATCCTAAGGATAATTTTCCTTTCATTGCTCATCCCTTTGTCCACTAAGGGGTAACAGCAGACTAGATCAGGCTGACTCAGATGATAAGCCACTTTCCACAATTAAGCTCTTTTGAAATAAATAGCCTGTATCTTATAAATACCAAGCCTTGAAATCAGGTATTCTCCAACTGGACTAGTAACAGAAACAGGAAGAAGGGTCCTGTGACTTGGTTATTGGGAACTTTGCTAAGCCCACTGCAGCTGTAAATTGTTGTATTCCTATTTTTATAATAATTAGTGCTTTTATTGAAGATGTTTTTCTGAACTTTTAAGGGCGTTTTTTTGGTCATAACTGTTTTGGGTTTTTTTCAGATTGCTTCTACTGGCTACAGTCTGGCTTTTATTTCTTTTATGGTACCAATTCCTTAAATGCAAACTATTTTCCATTTTTTTGAGGACAAAAAAAAAAAAAAAGAATGTGCATTATTGACCAGACCAGAACTCAAGAGCTACAGAAACTACTTGGAGAACGGAGTTTTAGAAATGCTGAAATATGCATTGTCATAGAACCATAGAATCATAGAATCCTAGGGGTTGGAAGGGACCTCGAAAGATCATCTAGTCCAACCCCCCCTGCCAGAGCAGGGTCACCTAGAGCACATCACACAGGAACTTGTCCAGGTGGGTTTTGAATGTCTCCAGAGAAGGAGACTCCACAACCTCTCTGGGCAGCCTGTTCCAGTGCTCTGTCACTCTCACAGTAAAGAAGTTTTTCCTGATATTTACATGGAACCTCCCATGCTCCAATTTGCACCCATTAGCCCTTGTCCTATCACTGGTCACCACTGAGAAAAGCTTAACTCCATCTTCCTGACACTCACCCCACACATAAAAATGCACATAAAAGATCTTCCAGCACAAGAAGAGTAGATTATAAATAATTCTTCTTCTCTAATTTTCGTGAAAGTCTGTGATTCTGGTAATGAAAATGCAGGGAAGAAAAGACAGGTGGAAGACAGGTAGGTCGTTCATCAACGACCTGGATGAGGGTATAGAATGTACCCTCAGCAAGTTTGCTGATGATACTAAGCTGGGAGGAGTGGCTGACACACCAGAAGGCTGTGCTGCCATTCAGAGAGACTTAGACAGGCTGGAGAGTTGGGCGGGGAGAAACATGATGAAATTCAACAAGGGGAAGTGTAGAGTTTTGCATTTGGGGAAGAACAACACGATGTCCCAGTATAGGTTGGGGGCTGACCTGCTGGAGAGTAGTGTAGGTGAAAGAGACCTGGGGGTCCTGGTAGACAGGAGGATGACCATGAGCCAGCAATGTGCCCTTGTGGCCAAGAAGGCCAATGGCATCCTGGGGTGCATTAGAAAGGGTGTGGTTAGTAGGTCAAGAGAGGTTCTCCTCCCCCTCTATTCTGCATTGGTAAGGCCACATCTGGAGTATTGTGTCCAGTTCTGGGCCCCTCAGTTCAAGAAGGACAGGGAACTGCTTGAAAGAGTCCAGCGCAGAGCCACAAAGATGATTAAGGGAGTGGAACATCTCCCTTATGAGGAAAGGCTGAGGGAGCTGGGTCTCTTTAGCTTGGAAAAAAGGAGGCTGAGGGGTGACCTCATCAATGTTTACAAATATGTAAGGGGTGAGTGTCAGGGAGATGGAGTTAGGCTCTTCTCAGTGATGACCAGTGATAGGACAAGGGGTAATGGGTGTAAATTGGAGCATAGGAGGTTCAAGGTGAATATCAGAAAAAACTTCTTTACTGTGAGAGTGACAGAGCACTGGAACAGGCTGCCCAGGGAGGTTGTGGAGTCTCCTTCACTGGAGACATTCAAAACCCATCTGGACAAGTTCCTATGTGATGTGCTCTAGGTGACCCTGCTCTGGCAGGGGGGGTTGGACTAGATGATCTTTCGAGGTCCCTTCCAACCCCTAGGATTCTATGATTCTATGATTCTATGATTCTATGAGAAGAAGGAATCCCTGACCCCAGTGCGATCTTCCTGCCTCTTTACTGAGGGTAATTGAGGGGCACCATGAGACAAGAATGACACAATACCTCAGAAAAGCAGATCAGTAGGTTTAAATACAAAAACATGGCAAGAAAGTCACCACAATAAGGTGGTTCAACCTAAAATGAGATGTTACAAAGACGAGTTATAGATGTCTAAAAATAGGGCTGAGCTCATACTGTAGTTACTGACATGACCCAAAAGCTACCATTGCACTAGATGGCTCACATAAGTAAGGAGATAATTAAATGTGTAAAATATGCCTGTTGTGTCCTAAGGGCTTGTCTGAATATTTTACAATGAGTTTCTGTCAGGTGTCTGAGTAAAGATTGTTTCCTGTACTGCCTAATCAAAGTAAGATACTGAGAAATGAATTTTCAAAGGGAGACATTGCTGTACAGTACAACTGCAGCAAGATGAAAATGTACCCAACGGCACAGGGCTGAAGACTTTGTTTCAAGATCAAACACTGAGAGATCAGTCTCATTTTCATGTTGCGTTGAAAGGAAGAACTACAATTCTCATCTGTTGAGTCTAATTCTGCACACCTTTGCATCTTACACAGGATCCCTGGACAAAGAAGGTCTGCAGCAGAAGGGCCAGAGAGTGCTTTGTTGCTTGAAGACTCAATATTAGAAGTGTTAGAGTATGATTAGTATTTCTCACTATGTCATTGAAATGCCTGGGAGGACATTTCAATTTTAACAATGTGTTCTCTCATTTCTATAACATTTTCTGCCTCTTTGCACTTTCCTACCAATACACTACACAGAAATGCTAGCCAGACAATATTCCCAGAATGGTGCAGCCTCAGCAAACCTTACTAGTTTCAGCAAGAATTTCAGGATGGGTTTTGTCCAATCCAAATACAAAAATTGTGTTCCATCCATGATTTGCTGAAATAGTTAGAAATGTATATAACACATCACTCTTACTACTGATACATTTACCCTGTCTTTCAGCAGTAATTTAACCTCTTCAATAATTTCTCGTTTTATTCTTATATTATGTTCAAAAAAGGACATGACAAATTACCCAGATTGAATTGAATTACCTGGGTAATGTAAGGTCACATTTAACATGTAAAGTTTTCCTTCTTTCACTTTCAAAATGTATTTCCAGTATGTTTCTGTTCTAAGGTATTTCTGTAATGTAGGGATGTCATAAATCAAGTATTACTGGTAACCTTATATTAAATAGATACATGTTTTAAGGGACAAGAATCTTTCTGTTCTTCCCTTTGCCTGAGATTAACCACACACTACTCTCTAAACCAGCATGGACATAATACAATTGATAATTTAACTACCCTGAGTACATTTTAAAAAGTTAATTAATTTCTCTAAGGGTATTTTGTGTATACATATACTTACACATGCATATACACATACAGACATAATTATAAAAGCTCATTAATTTTTCCATGCAAACTCTGAACTTGTCATGTAAATAATGACAATCAGGAATGCATAATTTAATTTTTATTCATTGTATCCTTGGCAAATGAGATGAGAATTATAGCTTTAAAATTTGTTGATCTTTGAAGAGAAACAAACCAAGGAAAAAAAAATTAAATTCTTACCTTTGCCTTCAAAATTAATAAAGAACAGTTTCTACTCTCTGTATTAGATTGTGTCTCATTTAACATTTTTAGCTGGTGTTAAGTCTTGATTTCATGCCCAGGCTCTCTCCCCAGTCATACCTTTGTCCCAGCCCAGTAGTTTTGTGGTCATGAAGTTTACTAGATCAAATAACTGATCAGGTTTATTAATCATCTTTTTTATTTCCTTCATGAGGTTTTGTTGGGACAACAAGGCAAACAGGTAAAACAGCAGTCCAGAATGAGCAGCCACAAAAGCAGCAAGATGGACAAAGAAGAAATGAAGCAAATCTCTGACAACCAGCAGCAGGGACAGTTTATTTCAGTTTTCAAGGAATTGTTACTTTACAATATGATGCAATGAAAAACAGGGGTATGAGCTTTTCATCTCAGTCTCCTGACAAAAACAGAAAATCTGTTTGGAAATTTCTGGAATTTGAAGGCAATACATGAGCTTACTTGTTTAAAAAAGTGGAAGGAGAGCAACAGGAAACCTGTCTTGATTCAGTTTAAGGTCACGATCTGCTGGTCATCTAGAAATCTCTCAGGTTTAGCATGTGCTTTAACAGACTTCCCAGTAATGGCAAGATGAATGAAAATGGAACAGAAACTCCAATTAAAAAAAAAAAAAAAAGTGCCAATGAATGTGTGTTGTCTTTTGCATAAGACCACAGTGCCTTTATTTTAAATACACGAGTCAGTATTTCTTGAAACTAGAATTCTTTCTGTAGTTCATTCTTTTTCCTAATAAAATTTGAAAACCTGAACTAACTGATTAAACATGAAAAGTTGGTAGGTATCAACAGAAATTGTTATAATCTTGCAGAACTCCAAGAAGAAAAAATAGTATGTTTGGCCAATTTTGTTTTACAGAAATTTGCTACATTTTATGTAACACCAGTATTTCAGATCATAAAATTGTCAGATAGACAAAACAATCAAGTATGCATTTAAAACCAAACTTCGTATTAGATTATTCACAGAAATACTCAAATTGATCTTTTGAGCTGTCAGGAAAGTGAGGTTCTCCTAAATCCCATTCAAAGAGATTTTAATAGTTCTCAGCAATTTAGGGAACTTAAGTCCATGTTGATTCCTGCCAAGTAAAGTGTTTCACTGTGGCTCACCACAAGCTTTAAGCCACAACATATTGGCAACTGGAGGTGCATAAAAACTCATGCCTTACAACCTAGTTTCCCCAGCAGGTAATCTGGAAAAGAGGTATGGTTGTAAGGGGATCACATTTACCATTCAACAACAGTCCAGTGCTTAAAGGCTTAATTTTAACAGAGTATTTTCATGAGATGAATTCACCAGAAAGCCTGTTACTAGGTTTATAAATTTAAGAAAATGGTGAAGGTCTGACTCTTATCCATATTTTGAAAGCACAGACTTAGTGGAAGACAACTTTTAGCCAGACATAAAGCTTTCCCCTGAAAGAACAGCTTTTAACTGTTTCATAAATTGTTTTATTTTGCCCATGCACTTTTCATGCTCTCATCCTGTGATGTTTGTTGTGTGGAGGGTTTTTCTTGACCTAAGCATGGAGATTTTCTGGACCCTGAATTGTGCTGAGCCAGGGCTGGTAAGAGCTGGAGCTGGGGAAGACTGAGATACCTAAGACTCACTGAAGACTGTGAGCATCAAGCAGAGGAGTTCAAAGGACAAGCACCTGAAGCCACGAAGTCCCAACAGTAAGGATACAGTCTTGAAAATGCACTTGTAAGTTGAATACATAACAACACACCAATACAATCTCTTCCAAAAATACCATTAAACTAGGTATTTCTCCTGCACAATAAATCATGCAAGCTGCAGGTGTCCTGTATTTCTGGGAACAATTTTGAAAAAAAGAAAATTCTAAAATCACAGCACATTAGAGTGCTTTAGGTAACACCATCTAGCCTGGGAGTATAAGGCTGCATGCAAGCAGAAGTCTTGAAAGTCTCTTATGTCTAGACCTGTCAGATCTTTAGATAATTTTAAAGTAAAAATTACACTGAAAGAAGGGGGATTTTAATTTAAATTAAAAAAATGCCACTTTGATTTCTGCAGAAAGGAAGGCAGAACACGACCAAGTCCAGTATTAACACATTAGTGTACTGAAAAATAAAGCACAGTAAACAAATGAAAACAATGTTAAAATACACTACTTAGCAGGATTTCCAACATGCTAAACAAGCTAAATTGGTGCACTTGCTCTGAATGCTGTCCTATTGCATAAGGGCATGTTGAATACACAGAAAAGGAGGTGAAGGAGTCATAGCATACATAAAAAAGATATACAGTGAATAGTTTGATCTCTATCTTTAAAGAAAAAGCATGAGAAATTTGCCATGTTCTTTAACAGCAGCAGCTCTTGGCAATCAGCAAAATACAGCTTCAAAATACATAATGGTAAAATTGTAATGTGTCCACTGCATAGTACCATCTGCTAGACTAAAAACAAACAAACAAACAAAAGTGATCAAAAATTACCTGCAGAACTCCTCAAAAACTATTACAATTCACAATCCATGTTGCTCATGGGAGATTTTAACAATACAGATTCATGCTAAATAATGCAAACAGTCTGACACTAATGAAAGTGGCTCCCTGCTGCCTGCAAGAGAAATTTGTGATACAGAAAGTAAAAACTTCAACCCCAGGAGAATTTGTCGTGGAAGCAGTACTTATTTATAGAGACTCCAAGACTAAAGAGAGCTCTAATGGAGGTAATCATAATTGATAGTTTGAATTCAGCACAGAAGCAAGAAAGAGGTTCAGAGAGTGCAAGAACAGAAGAAGATGCAGCTGCATCAAGGAAATGCTGAGGCATTTAGAAATATGGAAAGCAATATGGAATTAATATAGTTTAGTTTTTGCTTTCTGAGGATGGGAAAAGGTGCTCTCTTTCCATTATGTGTTTGCTAAACAGCTGCAGGAAAAAATTGTAAATACCAGATGTTCAGTGAAGTATCTCTTAACAGGTTGATAAGCTTATTCCAGAACAACTGAATACATTTTGAAGCTGTCGGTGCTCTTGCACTCCACATTACTTTGACTAAGTAAAAGCCTCATCCTGTGTTTTCCAGCAATGAGAAACAGCTGGTGTAAGTATCATTTATGCCTGAATGGCTAAAGATAGCAGTAGCTAGTAAGAAGGAAAGAAGACTGAATTTAAGTCTCTCCAGAAAAACTTGAGAGGTCAGGCCAGTGCTTCAAAATAGGAAGAATATGTAAATAAAACTGAAGGCAGCCCCAAACGAGTAGAACTACTGAGGAGGTGTGGAGCACATCAGTGGCCCAGGAGATCACCTTCATGACTTCTGGGAATTTACTTCATGGTCAAGACCTCAGAAAGCAACCCCAAATCTCACCCATGCAAGAAGGAGACTAAGAAGATGGTCAAGGTGGTCTGAATGCAGTTCTAAGCTCATTAAGTAATTTAGTACTATTTTAGTACTTGGTTCCAGACAAGCCTTTCTCTCTCACTTCAGCTGCACTAGTGATTAGCAGAGGCTTTTGGGATTAGTCAGAAGGATTTTGGGTGTCCCATAAGGCTTGCAGGACCCTGGTTTAATACAGCAGTTGCCTCATGCCTGGAAAGTGCTACACATGAGATAAAATGGACAGGAATTATTTAGAAAATTAGCTAAGAGAAATTAGTTATGGTGGAGTGAAATGGTGTAATTAAAAAAACAGAGAAAACTTTGTAGCACTAGGAAAAATAATCTGACATGAACTACTTCAAGCTGGTGAGTGACATGACAAGTCATTATTACAAAGCATTGGTATTTCAGATATCCCAAACTAGATATACTATTAGAAAATGCATTCTCGAGAACAGGCTTGCAATGACAGAACAACAAGACTGCATTATTCATTTTTGCCTGTTTTGTTCTTGATCTAGGATATTTCACATGTTCTGTGATGTGGATTAGCAATCTTTGAGCTTTGTTAGGTAAGTCTCAGACAGCAATCAGTAATTTACATAATTAGTGTAATAGTATTTAATTATATGATGAGTATAAACATGTGTAAAATTCTAATGGTATAATTAGAATGTGTAATTACTACTTGTAATTACATAATTAGGTATGGTGATGTAACTAAACTTTTCATTAAAAGAAGGAAACTTACATTTATAGGAACCAGTAGAGTGCACAATTATATTGCTGGCATAAAAAGAAAAGCTATCATTTCAATGCTAGCTGTGCTAAAACTAGCTAGCTAGCTCAAAAGTAGACGAATGCTAAACAATGTGTTGACTTTCCTGAACAGGAGTAGTTCGATTATAACTTTCAGTACAAACATTATTCCCATCCTTAATTATTTGTTATTTACTGATAACTCCTGACATGCTTAGCTGAATAACACCAGTAAAGTCTAATGGAAGTATTCAAATATCTACATCATGTAGCATTTTCTAATTACAGATTTAAGTAATATATTACTTTTCTCTTAAGTCTTGAAAGCTCATCTTATTTCACACACCTCCTGTGACACCATCCTGCAGAAACCAGGTTAGTGGCACCACCATATGTGGGTCCCTACCCATAGAAGTACAGAACAGAAGCTTTTTACCACTGCACTCCACTGCTGCATTGCCATGCCTTCAATTTACCACCACATAGAATCACAGACTGGTTTGGGTTAGAAGGGTCCTTAAAGATCATCTAGTTCAAAACCCTTGCATGGGCAGGGGCATTTTCCACTAGACCAGGTACTCCAAGCCCCATTCAACCTGGCCCTGAACACTTCCAGGGACAGGGCAGCCTCAGCTTCTCTGGTTAACCTGGGCCAGGGTCTCACCACCCTCATACTAAAGAAATTTCTTCCTAATGGCTAATCTAAATCTACCCTCTTTCAGTTGGAAAACATTTCCCCTCATTCTCTGACTCCATGCCCTTGTAAGAAGTCCCTCCCCAGCTTTCCTGTAGCCTCTCCAGGTACTGGAAGGTGCTCTAAGGTGTCCCCAGAACCTGCTCTTCTCCAGGTTGAAAAATTCCAACTTTCTCAGCCTATACGCACTTTGCAGCTGACAAATTGTTACTGTAAAGCACATTTTAAAACTCACTGTCCTTGATCTCTGCACCAAAGCAATTTTGCTGCTGAATAGAACCTTATCATAATTATAAAAATTCTTTAACAATAAACAGAATTATCCTTTCAAATTAGTGTTCTTTTCTTTGGCCTAGGCAATGGAGGCCTGGGTCACAGTTATCAACATTTATCTACAGAAGCATCTCCAGAAAGATAGTTTGACTAGGTGACTGGCTTTCTAGAGTCTGGTGGCCTTCTATGAGAAGGTCATAACATCAATAGACAAGGGAAGAGCAACCGATGTCATTTACCTGGACCTGAGCAAAGCCTTTGACACTGTCCCGCATGACGCCCTGGTCTCCAAGCTGGTAAAATACGGGTTTGATGGATGGAAAACTCAGTGGATAAAGAACTGGCTTGATGGCTGCACCCAAAGAGTGCCTGTCAATGGGTCCATGTCCAAGTGGAGGCCAGTGACAAGTGGAGTCCCTCAAGGATCAGTACTGGGAACAGTCTTTTTAAACATCTTAATCGGCAACATGGACACCGATGTTGAGTGCACCCTCAGCAAGTTTGCCAGTGACACCAAGCTGTGTGGTGTGGTGGACATGCTGGAGGGAAGGGATGCCATCCAGAGGGACCTTGACAGGCTGGAGAGGTGGGCCCATGCCAAACTCATGAAGTTCAACAAGACCAAGTTCAAGGTCCTGCATCTGGGTCAGGGCAATCGCAAGCACTGATATAGACTGGGCAGTGTCTGGCTTGGGAGCAGCCCTGAAGAAAAGGACTTGGGGGTACCAGTGGACAAGAAGCCCAAATGAGCTGTCATTGTGCACTTGCAGCCTGTATCCTGGGTTGCATCAAGAGAAGTGTGGCCAGCAGGTCGACAGAGGTGATTCTCCCCCTCTACTCCACTCTCGTGTGACCCCACCTGGAGTACTGCGTCCAGTTCTGGAGTCCCTATTACAAGGAGATATGGACATGCTGGAATGTGTCCAAAGAAGGGCCACGAGGATGATCAGAGGGTTGGAGCACCTCTCCTATGAAGACAGACTGAGAAAGTTGGTCTTATTCAGTCTGGAGAAGAAAAGGCTTTGAGGAAACTTATTGTGTCCTTCCAGTATCTTAAGGGGGCCTACAAGAAAGCTGGAGAGGGACTTCTTAGGATGTCGGGTAGTGGTAGGGATAGGGGGAATGGATCAAAACTAGAGGTCGGTAGATTTAGATTAGACATTAGGAAGAAGTTCTTCACGATGAGGGTGGTGAGACACTGGAACAGGTTGCCCAGAGAGGTGGTGGAAGCCCCATCCCTGGAGTTTTCAAGACCAGGCTGGATGAGTCTGTGAGCAACCTGATTCTAGCAGCAGGTGTCCCTGCCCATGGCAGGGGGCTGGAACTGGATGATCTTTAAGATCCCTTCCAACCATAACGATTCTATGATCTATGATTAGCAGAAATCTTTCACTATTTCAATATACTGGAAATCTCTATTTTCTGTACATAAAACTTTCTGTTATATGCTCTCCATAACAGAAATATGCATTTGTGTTTTTATATATATATTCACTCACACAAAACCAAATCCAGTATAAAGCATAATAGGTAGAACTTCACAAAGTTTATTTTTACATATAATTGCATATAGATCTATAAAAAGAAAAATAAATAAGACATAGCAGATGATGATCCACAGAATGCAATGATCAGTTCAAGTAATAGCTCTAACTACCCCATAGTTCACATAGATCACATAGTTTATGTGATCTATAATCTGAGCAATGTCCATGATGCAGCCAAAATACCAGAAGAGGTAAACCCTGAAAAGATGGATGAGATTCCTGGTAGAACTCCAAATGGTAGTTCAATTGCATCTTACAAGGAAATACATTAAGTGGCTCACTAGCAGCTATTACAGGAAACCTAAATAGATGTTAATTTTTTACAAATTATTTCGGGTAGCCATACAGGCCTGTAAAATTCCTCAAAGAAAACTTAATTTTTTATTTCTCTCTAGAATTGTATACACATTATGTTGGATGCTTCAAATATTTTACCTGTTATATGTATAAATCTGAGAATTCACTGAGGCTATTTCATAAAATTCTCAGCTTGTAATTTGTGGCTATTGGTCCATGTTGTTTTCTTCTCTATTCTTCCCCATGCATCCACAATGTGAACATAGAAAAATGAATGAAATTCTTCAGCTTTTCTATTTCATTTATGTAGTATTCTACATGTAGTATTATTACTCTTTTCTTTGTTTTTAATTTTCTCACTACATATCGTAGATCTTCCTTGAAGTAGAAATCCTCTTTCTTGAATGTGGATGACTCCACTCATACTTTCAGGTATTTTAAATGCAGTATCTAATACTATATAATACAGCAATGCTTTCATTTTCTCCTTAAGGTAGCAGGCTTGACATATCTTGGGACTATATTAGCATTTTCCACACCACCATCATATTAGCATCCTTTGTTTGACTAAAACACACAGGCTTTCTTGGCAGTATTTTGAATACATGAGCCTCTAACATCTGTTATTGACTGTTGAATTAAGATATATTGCATTTCGTACCATAACAGTTTATTGTATTTTTGTTAATTTGGTCTTCAAGACTAGCTAGTCTTTCATATGTGAAGAACTACTTTGTGATAACAGCTTCAGGAATCAGACCTTTCTAGTGCGTTCATAGTCAATGTTATTGGTAAAATCATGCAGAATTGTTCCTAGGACAGATCCTGGAGGACCTCCACTAATGACTTCTCTGTAAAGCAGTGGTCCCACTTTCAGAGGCTAGAGACATGTCAGAGAAAGTAACACATATTTTTTCCCTGCTCTTACACTCGTTGATATCTGCTGATTTTTACTGTTGAAGATGGGATACTTGGTGATAGGAACCCCTAGTCTGAATAATTTTTGTATTTTTCTATTTTACACCATATACTCCTTGCTACTCTTTCATAACTATTTTTGACTTTGCAAATGTTTCCATCATATCAGAAGTAATTAAGTGGATGACAGATTTGGTCTCTTAAATTTCCTCCATTTTGAAAAGTATAAGATGCCTATTTTGAGCATTATGTATTCATAGACTAGAGAAATATTTCCATAGTACACTACAGTTGTTTCTGCAAAAGAATTTTTAAAAAAAAATTTTAATCAAAAAATATAATGTAAAAACATGTAATACTTACTCTGTTGGCAGTTTCTTCCCATAAATTCCCCTGGACATTCACAGGAATAGTTGGCAACGAGATCTGTACAGATTCCACCATTCTTGCAGGGTTCAGCTTCACATTCATTTACGTCTGCACAAATCACACAAGATAACATTAGGACTAGCAAAGAGAAATTTTAAAAAGCAATAAGCACATGTTTTAAAGTACAATTGACATTTGAAGACAGACATTTCTTTACCCAGCAAACACGGTCAGTAAAGGATGTGATTAATCAAGGCATACTTTATGAAAAAAACCTCTCATAATTCAATCTCACATAAATGTAGCTAGTTTCATATACCTACTGAAGTTTTACTACGGCCCATCACACAACAGAATTTAAAGTTTTGCTCAGGGATTTTCACTGTCACTTCCAGAGGACTGAAGGGTCACAAGTCACAGTTTGTCCTTAAATAAAACAAATTAAATCAGTTCTAACAGAGTACTCATTAGTGATCCTTGCTACTTCAAGAAATGTAGTTACTTCTTTATCAACAGATGCCAGTTAAGAGTGTCTCTCAGCTCATCTTAATTCATTAAACATCTAATTGACAAGGTTGTTTAACCGTCTAAAAAATTTTCTTTCTGTCCATGAGTTAATCTGCAAATTGAAACTAATCACTTGATCTAGAAGCTTGCAAATTTCATTAAATTCAGAAAAGACAGAAAAGGTGGTTAAATTAATTTTGAGTTTCCCTTTTCCAGTGCACGTTGTCAAATGCTCCAAGAATAATAATCCCTGCTGTTTTTCAGCCTAGTAACCTTCAAATATAGTATCAGATTCTTTTTCTCAAATACAATATAGTAATTTTTAGACCTCATGAAAATGAAGAACAATGATATCTCACAATTAAAAATCTCTGTCTCTGCATTTATGCTTCTTCTGTATGGAGTAGAAATATTGTATGGATTTTATACATCATTGTCTCAAATGGCTGCCTTGATGCATATAGTTAAACGTTTAAATGATGGCAGCCCACACTGTCTTCATTAGGAGTTGAAGTCCTGTTGCATTAGACATTATAAATAGAAAAGACAAAAGCAGTCTCTAGCTTGCACTACAATTTTACTTCAGTCAGTTTTGCTTAAGTCCATACCCACTTTGGATACAGTGTACATGAGCATAACACAGAAATAAACTCAACTGAGAAGACACTTAACAGAGATGAAATAGTTGTCTTCATTGGTGAGTAAAATGTCCTGTGAACTGAAGGAATACTCCTCACTATTGTGTTGAATCTGCTTCTGTCCCCAGAATGTAAACCTGGTCTGTGCTGGCATAGACAAACTAAAGAAGATGCTACATAAATGTCTAAACCAGATCCAGTAAGGCTTGTGCAGAAGTAGAATTAAGCTCTGTCAACAAAGCTGAGTATGTAACTTTTCTACTTTTAATTTGATCTTTTATATTTACTATGAATCTCTGCACAAAAAATTCAGTGTTTTCGTTCACGTCTTGCCTAGCTCTTACTGATTTTGTGATGTCTCCACAGAAGTCTGTACCTCCAGTCTTTTCTGCAGAGCTAAAAGGCTGTGTAGTTTTTAAGTTGTGTGTGAAATGTATAAGAGGTAGGTTGAAAACTGGCTGGATGCCTAGCCCAGAGGGTGTTGATCAGTGGTATGAAGACTGGCTGGAGTCCAGTGTACCCTGGAGCCAGTATCAGTCTGATCCTGTTCAACATCACAATTACTGATCTGTGGGGCGGAGCACATCCTCACCAAGGTTGCTGATGACACAAAACTGGAGGAGTGGCTGATAGACCAAATGTCTGTTCTGCTGTCCAGAGGGAGCTCAGCAAGCTGGAGAGATGGGCTGAACAGACACCGCACCCTCACGGCAATGAAGGCCAACAGCCTCCTAGGCTGTACAAGGCAACCATTGTCAGCAGGTCGAGTGAGGTGATCTTTTGATCCTTCCCCCCAGCACTGGTGAGGCCAGTGGATGGAGTGCTGCATCCAGTTCTGGGCTCTCAAGTATGAGAGTGCCATGGACAAGCTGGAGAGACCCCAACAAAGGGCCACTAAGACGATTAAGAGACTATAAGGACCATGTCTATGAGGAAAGACTGAGACAGATGGCAATGTTTTGCTTAAAGAGGAGGGTCAGGAGGAAACTCATCAATGTTTATAAATATCCAAAGGGAGGGTGAGAAGATGGAGCCAGGTTGTTTCGCCCCTCCTTTGGGAACATCAGCTTGAGTGATTACCTCAGGAGGTTGAGAGAAAAAGACACCTAGCTGTATACATGAATTCTTCTTCATTTCTTCATTTGCTAATTTTAAATACTAAAGACAGTTTTGACTTTTAAGCTTTGAAACTTTGAGACTTCAGGATCCTTTTAAACATAAGGGAGAAGACTGCAGATATTGTATTGCCATGTTGCCAATAGGTATTATTTTAATAATTGTTCTAGATCTAATATAAGACCTATAAATATGTAAGTTGCTAGCACTCAAACAATTTGCCTTTGTGCAATAGTTACTGGCTATTCAGTTATTAGTGTATTTTATTTTTGAGGTACCTTATTGTTTTGTTATCATAATATCCTACCCTAATATCCTAACATTCAGGTAATCCAACTTACACCTTTTTAGTCTAATCTTTAAGATTCTTTGCTATTTACAATAAAGCTTGTTTTTGTATATATACATCTTGAATGCTATCTTGCCCCACACGGGACACTTGGGCAATTAGATGTAGGTGGCACTGCTTGAGCATGAGGGGTGGACCAGATGACCTCCAGAGGTTCCTTCCAACCTCAACCATTCTGTGATTTCGTGATAATCCTCCAGTTGCTGTGAACAGAACAGCAGGGATAGACCTTCAGATAAATGTGGAGGCTACTTTCAGCTCTTTGCACCAGAAAAATTTCAGATTTTTATACTAAAATTGATGATAGTTACTGATCTCTGAGCTTCTTTTTAATCCCTCATGTCTTACTATTTGTTGCCTATGAGACACCACACAGAGGAATTATAAAAATTCACAGGGTTAGCTGCATGTCTGTCTGTTAAAGAAGAAGAAGAGGAGTAACAGCTTGGTGTGTGAGAAATAAAACCTGCCAAGGGAAATGACCAAAGAACAAACCTGCTCAATTCTAAATTAAATTCTTTATATGTATTTGTAAAATTTAACAAGATTCTTTAGCTCCCTATTTGCCTTTTAAACAAAGCCCATTAACCTCACATTTTCATCAGGTTATTCATCATTTTAATACAGGCTAGCACATTTGTGGGAAAAAAATACTGAGGTCACTGTGAACTAAATAACAGTAAGTGAACAAATGAAATATCTCTTACTTGGTGAAATAAAGGTAGTAATTTATCCTCTTAAAAGCTTTTCTGCATAAAGATAATATCTTCTCAAGATAGTTACTTTTTTCTAATTTGCCATTTATATTGAACTATGTAAGAAAAAAAGGCATGACTTTCCAGCATATTTCATATTGTCTATGCGATGATGTAGAAAACAGACTGAATCTTAAGTACCAGATACTTTTAAAGAAATCCTCTTATTCTATCCCTGTGGAGCAATTAGGTATGATCAGTGCAGAAAGGTGGAAGCTTTTTATTGTTATCTTTGTTACTTGGATCCTACAGTCATTTTTGCCAGTAATTTGAGTACCTTTAGTCCCATCGGTTCAAACAAGTATGTCACATTCCACAAATGAGAGAAGACTAGCTCATTGTAGTGTCATATTTGACACCAGAACAGACATTTAGTTGGAAAGATAATGAAATGAACTGTGTTAGAGAAAGAAGCATAAGTTCTACAGAAGTATTTAATTTACTATTCATTACTTCATTTGATTAAATGTGTAGATAAGCACATGTTATTAAAAGTGGTTCCTGCAAATTGTGGTCAGATTTCGTTCAAATTCCTAAATGTGCCAATTATCATACTAAACTTTACACCAGCTGAAACACTTATATTGCCTTTTAAAGTTTCTCATATTGTCATGATTACAAGTAAATTCAAAAAAATTTTAAAATGCCAGAATTCCTGGAGTTGCTGCTCCTAAAGACAATAGTGTCTCCTAAAGGAAACCTCTCTGTATGTTGCCAGAGACAAACTCTTCACTGACTATGCAATCAACCTACCTACACAAGAAGGATGTGCTTTTAAAATAAACTAACTAATACAAAGTAAAATCACTGTAGGTTGCTCATGATTTTTCAGGTAAGCTTATGTTTTAACCTGGCTCACATTTTGAAGTGCAGTTCAGGTAAAAATCTTACTCAGTGTAGTAAGTAAAACATAGATGGCTGTGTACTGTGCACTACCAAAGCATTCAAGAGTTCCTCAGAGAAGGACCTAGTGAGGCTTAAATACTGGGTGAAATCAGCTCCTCGAGAGGTTGAAGTGTCAGCACAGGAGAAGCCTGTATTTCTGAAGAGTGTACACGTTACCTAAAAAAAACCAACAACCCCAAAAAACCCAAAAACAATTAAAAAAAAACAACAAACAACAAGAAAACAAAACATTAACCAAAAAACCCAAGAAAACAAAAACCCGAATAAAAAAAAAAACACACCAAAACAACAAGTTCCATGCCCAGTCCCCCAGGATTTCTCTACTGAGGATGGATATTGAAATTGATAGTGGTGCAGAAACAAGGAAATAATAGATAAGCATAATAGACTGTTCCCCAAATAATAGCTGAAAGGGCTAAGATGGCTGATTAGCAAGTAAAGGTTTATTTTCATATTGAAGATGGTTAAATTTGTATTTCCTACCTAAGATCAAACCATAACTACCAACCTACTAAGCATGCTTCTTTTTGAAGCACATTGTGAAACCTGGAACAGAAGCATGCTGTCAGGAAGTGGGCGAGTAAGAGAGAACTTTGCTGTTTAACACAGTGATTTGGAGATTCATCCTGAGGCAGAGTTCTCTGGTTTTGTCTTTCTTTGCCAGATCAATAAATTTTTAATCCTCTAAGTTTTTAAGTTTTTAATAAAGTATTATTAAAAATTAGTACTCTACTTGCAAACATAATATAACAAAAAATACATAATCCTAATTTACCTGTTAAATACAATCATGTGTTTTCCTGAAAAATTATACCATATGAAATGGGCATAAAAATTATGTAATTGTTATGAACAGAGATGTAATTACTACTTGTAGTAATTTGAGTTATTCAGGAAGCTACTTGGTATAAACCTGACTTTTTGAGAAAGGGACTGATAAGCTCAGTTCGCTGTTTTTGCCAACACAGCTTGTGTTTTGGCTGCAATTACACACCAGTATCTTGTTCCTGTCCCCTGCTTGCTTGCTCTTTACTTAGCCCAAATTCCTGGTTCCTGCCACCTGAACCTTGTTTCTGATCCAGGACCACCTTTTGCAGTACAGACTTCCTGAAGTTTCCTCCTGCTGACAAGCACAATTCTTTCTTATCCTTTGATTTTATAGTCATTTTGGTTTCCTGATCACACTTGGTCTGCTTGTCTAAACTCTAGATCATGTTTTTAATCAGTCTTCTATCTTGAGAGAACAGCTGACTCACTGCAGCCACAGTGTCTAGGTTCAAGTGCCCATACTGGAAATCAACTTGGCCCTTATTAGAAGCATTGATTAGACACACTCCAGTTCTGCCTTACTAATATTGCAAATATATTTATTTTTCACACTAAAGTCAATTTAGTATAGAGAAAACATATGGGAATGGAAGATCAAGTAGTTATAAAGTCTGTATCATAATTGGCTTCTGTGAGGACCCACAACATCACATCACATCACAAATTGAGAAACATGACCCCCCCCACCCCTCAAATTATTATTTTTTTTAAGCAAAACAAAAAACTTAGACGCTTACCTACTCAGTTATATTTCAAAATAAAAGTTGTTGATAGCTCAGTGTGTTCAAATACCCTTACATTTGGAAACTGGTAAAGGCATAAAGTGGAGAAACACATAGTGTGGAATAATTATCTTTTAGTTTTTCTTGTAGTTGCCTGATAGTTCTTTGTAGATTTTAAAACACATTCTTAGCATTTTTTCTTTATAGTATATTGATCCTGATAGATTTAATTACCTGAATAAGACCTATATCACTAAGACCACACACAGAGTATGATTTTGATTGCAGAACTTTGTAATATCTTATTATTCTTTAAACATGAGATTTCAGATATTCAAAGTTTTCATCATTACTTTCCTAACAAGTACCATGAAAGTCAGTTTACATACTCTATTTTTTTTTTATTACAGATTTGTATCAATTCGTTCAAGCATCATAGTTTTTATCCTAGAGATTAAATGGTAAAGGTCCCTTGAGAAAAATAAAATTATACCAGTTTTATTTGGTAAAGAATCAATAGAGTTTAATATGGCTATCTGAACAGTGAGCTACTCAGTTAAATGATAAATGTGAATTATTGCAGCTACTCACACATAGAAGGACACATCTCCTTTAAGAGCAGGAGACTTTTGGTCAAATATTTGAAAAAAAAAAAAATTAAAATTAAACTGAATGAATAAGCACCATCAAAAATTAAGAAAACATAGGTACATCACCTTTAATTTTGGGTTAAATGATAAAGAAGAGATAAAAGCTTCCCATTATAATAATTCCTGTTAATTACAGGTTTATGAAAGTTTTTAATCTGCTTCTGAAGAAGTTTTTGGCTGTAATTCATATACACAAAAAATAAGCTATAAGTGTTCCTTGATTTAACCAGGATTATACAAAAACAAGTACTAATACATTACTGGTACATCCCTTGTGTGAAACATTTAAAAAGAACTTGAACATATTGCCATGAAATTTGGAAATTTAGTCCATATTATTAAAACTGAACTGCATGTATTCAATGCATATTCAACACAGGGCAGACATCTGTTAAAATTCAGTGGTTTGATTGCTTTTTCAAACCTGACCACAGAAGGCTCTAAAAATGCTGTGCCAAATAGCCTGCAGGAAACTTCAACTCTAATGTCACTCTGAAGTGATCCACTGTTCAGATATCCTTATTATCTGATGTTCTAAAAGAGCAGAAAACAGCTTTACACTCAAGACAAAATGTACAATCCTTTTTCCCCCCATCTTTAGAGGCTAAACATATTACCTCTGCTCTCATTATTCTATATAAAGTTTTCCTTCTCCTGCAAGTATTTCATGAAATATATTGTGGTAAATGTTCTCCGGAATAATCCATCACAGAACTGCCTATTAGAATTTTTCCAGTTTTTCCTGAAACATTCAGTATATCTATCTATCTATCTATCTATCTATCTATCTATCTATCTATCTATCTATCTATTAAGAAGAGAGTAAGTCAGGTAAGAGAGTTACTACCACTGTGTTCTGAGGCCAAAATAATGGCTAGATGGCACATAACAAGTTTTCTCAAGAGTTAAATTGCTCCTATCTAGATTCCTGTCAGAAAATGCCTCTTAAACATCCTTCCTAATATAACAGGCTTCACTTTCAAAGCAATTTTTTGGCCTCTTAGGCTTCTTTAGATTATCATATAATCATGGAATAGTTTGAGTTGGAAGGAACCTTAAAGATCATCTAGCTCCAACAGTCCTGCATGGGCAGGGACACCTCCCACTAGACCAGGTTGCTCCAAGCCTTAATTTATACTTTTTTAATTACGTCTCTCTAAAAAGCCTTCTTAAATAAGAAAGAAAAAATACTTCATGTTAGCTGTTAGTTTACAATAATTACTACTGGAGTTCCAGAATCCTAAGTTTAACTGTAGAACTATCAGAAAAAAAATTACAAAAAGAAATCAAGAAAAAGATGCAATGAAGTATTTTGCAGAACACTGTTCTTCCTTGGGGACTTTGAATTAAGGTCAGGAAAAAAAAATTCAGATTAAGAAGTGCTGAAAACCTACAGGGGTAACCTCTATGAACACTGCAAAGTTTATGCAGTACTCCAATATACACATTTAGCATTTTTATGTGCTATGCACATATTATCATGTGCAGGTTTAAAGCAAGAGAACAAATATTAACTATTTCTGTATCTTTACACTGCAAAAGCTGTTTTCAATTGTTTTCCTTAAGAACTGTTGGAAATTATGTAAAAGAATAGTCAGATCACATAACTAATTTCATAGAAGTCTAATGGGAGCTTTTAGAGAGAGTATAAAGGTGCCTGTTGACTTCAGAGAACTTTGAGCAGATTTTAAATAAGGTAGAACTCTTCAGGAATCTTTGCCACTGTAACTATACATCTTTTTGTATCCACAACAATATTTGTGGCTTTCTTTGTGCTTTTCTTCTGTATTTTGAGCATAAATTTCATCCCTGTTTTGAAAACTCCCATAAAATAAATGAGAAAACCAACTATTGCTCTGATCATACAATGAAATTTGAGCTTGTGTAGGTGCCTATGGCCTGTCTTGCAGAATGTTTATCTTCTAGGTATACAGACTATCAAGTTATTACTATGTTCTCTGTTGGGTCACACTTCCAACATTGAACTATGTCAGTATTTCCTGATCTTCTATTCACCTGTTTAAATGCATATTTAATGGCTTTTATCTGACTTAATTCAAATTCAATAGAATTTTGGAATTACATTCCCAGGATCTTTCTTATTAGCTGTAAAATACTTGTGTTTTATTTAATAAATTAAAGCAGATTTTTCAGTTTTAATTACTTTTAATGTAAACTGGCACAAAACCTTTCTCGCAGTAAGTAACTTACCATTTCATTTTATATTGTAGAAGCATGTCTTCAGGGCAAAAATTCCTACAGTTTGCAATGAACCTTATTAAAATAATTGGCTACTTACATAAGAAGTATTTGGCAAACCATTTTAACCATAGTTGAGAAAAAAAATCTTATTAAAAAGTGAATAAATTTGTGATTTTTTTTTATTACAAGCAATGCTCAAAAAATGTCAACTTAATGAATAAATGTAAATTATGCAGCATTAGACTGTAACTGTAACTGGATTATTCATTAAGATAGGGTAGGTGGGCTCATGGCAAGAAGTCAAATTATTTTCAAAGCAACTTTGAACCCAGATCAGTAAATTAGTGCACTTTCCTTCTTGTATCATAAAATAATTGTATTCTTTCAAAATGCAGTTGTTTATGCATTTCAGAATAGAGGGAGTGTAGGGGATATATCTTTTTCACATGAGTACAGTTGTGGCATGTGTTTTGAAAAATGCTATTAGACCAACAAGTCCTGGAGGATTTGGTGATGGATATTCAAAAATGACTAAAACAGATGGTTGTATTTTTTCATGTTTGTATCTGATATACACAGAGTGAAGAGTATTCCTTTATGGCCAATCTATATACATCTCACTTAAGCTCTCATAAAAAGTTGTCTGTGGGACTTCAGTGCACTTACATTGCACAAGTGCAGAGAAATGTGCTTCATAAAGGTAACTTCTAAATTTTGCAAATGTGCTTCATAAAGGTAACTTCTAAATTTTGCAAATATCTTTCAAATTCATACTTCTAGTTTCTCATAAACATCTGCATGCTCCACTGCTTATGAATCTTACTGTTAGATTTAAGCACAGAAATAATCCAGTACTGTAAATAGGAAAATGAATTAGATCTTTTGGCACAGTTCTCCAACTTTTTTTCCCCTCAGGTGCCTGTGGAGTACTATATTTTATAACAATTAATGTACATGGACACATATCAGATTAAAAGAACATTTATAAATAGTTTAAGAATTATGGAGGGTTCATAAATTAATGGATGGCTTAACATAGGATTTAAAAAATTCTGTTCTTCACTACAGCAAATCACTGTGTTAACTATAATGATAGGTATACCCTTCATCTTATAAGGATTATGCACCTGGTTACAGTGTATGTACACAAAAATAAGAGCAAGATGACAGACCTGGGGAACTACAAGTCAGTGAACCTCACCTCAGTCCCCAGGAAGGTGATGAAGAAAGCTGTCCTGGAGAGCATTTCCCAACACATGAAGGACAAGATGGTGATGCAAAGTAGTCAGCATGGATTTATGAGGAAGAAACCATGCTTGACCAAGCTAATATCCTTCTAAAATGAGATCAGTGGGTCAGTGGGTGGGGGTGAGCTGTGGATGTTGTTTACTTCACCTTTGTTAAGTCTCTCATAACATACAGGCAGGCTGGCAGTGTGCAGGTTAGGTAAGTAGACAGTGAGGTGGAATAAAAGTGGCTGAATGGATGGGCCTAGAGGGTGTTGAACAGTGGCAAAAAACCAGTCCAGTTGGAGCCAAATCACTGCTGTTGTTCCCTAGGGGTCAATACAGGGGCCAACACATGTTCAATGTCTTCATTAATGACCCAGACACTGGGAGGGGTTTCTGAAAGCCCAAAACAACCTGACCTTCAACACTTCCAGGCGTGGGGCATCTGAAGTGTTGCGTCCAGTGCTGGGCTTCCCAGTAGAAAAAAGACATGGAGTTTTTGGAGTCAGCCCAGTGTAGGGCCATGAAGACTAAGGGACTGAAACATCTGACCTACAAGGAGATGCTGAGATTGTTGAGATTGCTCAGTCTGCAGGAAGGGAGGCTCAGGGGAATCTTACCCATGTGTATAAATATCTGATGGGAAGGAATGAACACAAAAGAGCACGACTCCTCAGCAGTGCCAACAGACCAGGCAAGAGGCAATGGGCTCTGCCTACAGGAAAGGCCATTTGAATGTGCTTTCTTACAGTGAGAGTGGTCAAACACAAGAGAGGTTGTGGAGTGTCCACCTGGGCAAATATTCAGAACACAACTGGACACAGTCTTGGGCACTCTGGTCTGGTTGATGTGGTTTGAAGATAGGGGTTGTACTAAATCATCTCCAGAGGTCTCTTACAACCTTAACAATTCTCTGATTCAGTGATACATGCATATGGTACATATGCAATGTATATCGTATTTATTATCTGTGGCAAACACACTATTTGCTAACCACTTATCAATCATTTAGTCTTTGTACTACAGTAATCTCCTTCTCTCCTCTTCAACAGTGAAATAGAAGATCTCACCTTCCTCCCCATAAAAGATGCAAAATGTGTATGAAGTAGTTCCCTCACATAGCCAATGACTGTCTAGCAGAGGAAGGAAAATATTTTTTGCAGTGACTTCTGTCGCCACCTGACTGACAGCTCTATTATCTCAGGGCATATATACCCCAGTTGTTCCTCATGACTCAGAGTTATATATCCTGCACTAAAAACATCTCTCAGAACTGGAACTTGTATTAACCGCAGCTGGCCCGGGCAACGTCACCTTTGCTTGATGATCACATCAAATAAGACCTATCCAAATATATCTTATTTATTTATGCATTTTCTGCTTATCAGCTAAGGAATTGCCTTCCAGTCTACACACGTATCTGTACCATAACTGAGAAACATGGGTGGTACAATCCCTGTAAAACATCTTTATTTTTGCTGAGAAATGGGAGGAGGTTTTCTCCCTGTTAAGAGTACTGAAATAGCAACATCAGAAATAAATACTGTAAACTCTAAATCTTAGATTCAGGCAAAAATTCTTTTCACTTTTCTCTCATGTTGGTGTATGTCCCTTACATCTTAAGTACGGCTGACAAGGAAAATAGAATGAGAGAAAGAGTAGACTAATTTCTCTCTAAAAATGGAAACTATTGGTATTGGAAGACAATATTGCTTTTAAATAAACTCCAAAAAGTACTTGAGAGTAATGATTGTATGCGTAACATCTCTGCTAGACACATGGAAGGATCACATAGAACACATCTTCAGAACCAGCCTTACTGACTTGTGTTAAAAAGAAAATGAAATTCGACAAGATTACAAAACTTATTGATTATGTGCAGGTAAAGTTATTTAAATTCTCTTTTATGGTGGAATGCACACTCATCTCGACCATGCAACATCAATTCATTGCCAATGTGTTGCTGTAAGGGGGCAGTTCCTGAATGCTATGATTTTTGCTCATTCATGGCCATGGGCATATCCCAGCAGAACATCTGACATTATAAGCAACTACTGGGGGTTAGTCACATAAGGTCTATGCACCTGAGCAGAAAAGTGTCACAGTAAGAACTAATAAGCTGCTCTGGAAAACCTTAGGAGTATCTTTGTTGTTATTAAGAGCAGTCATGAAAAGGGAGTGTCTCAGTTTCAGTATTATATCTGACCTGTTAAGAACAGGGAGCTGTCAATTCCACCTTTTATGTCACTCCATATATTTCTGTCTCCCTACTTCTCTAGGACCTATAACTTGTGTGGCCACAGTCAGTGATCTGATCCCACTGAAAATCCCTTCTTGTGGTTAGGTTGTACATTTCCAGACAAGGCTGATAAGATGATTCAGACTGAAGTCTGATGGGGGCATATTCTCAGGTAAGACAGGCACCATCACTTTTGGCAGTATCAGGAAATCACACCAGGGGATTAAATGATTTTTAGTCCAGACCATGAGAATATAGAGAACCAAGCATCTCAGCAAATCATAAGAAAATGAAGAGAAACAATACCTATTAACTGTTCTCAGTGTACTTGGAGAAAAACGCAGGCACAGATTATGTCTACATTTGTAGCTAGTGTGGTCTTACAGAATTACAGTTGCAGAGTTGCTGAGGGCACGTCTGCAAGTCGCCACACATACCTCAGGCACGTTTTCTGTTCAAGATCTAAGCTGGCTGGGTGGACCAAATGCCCCTTTACCCACTGGAATGTTTTATGTCAAATCCTAGTGTGTACACGGAGAATTTTAGACTACCAGACTATTTTCTTTTATATTATTTTAATCTCAAAGGGATCCAGTTCTTGCTCTGGGACTGCCGTCACATGAAGCAAAGCTCAGAAAGTGGAGATGATCAAGAGATTTTTCTTTAAAAATGCGTTCCTGATTCAAACTAAAACACTCATTCACATGCCCTACAGATACAATCTTATGTTATTTAACACATCAGAATAAATGCAAACTAGAAGAATATCCTGGGTATTCATATGCAAATGTGACAGCACCATGAGTTTTGCTTGAGATATTTTATGAATACAAAGGGAGTAAGTTTGTAATGCAGATTGGTATATACTATTAGGCTATTATTATATTGAGCTTCAAGTCCAAGTATTTTTGTTTCAAGTTTTGCACACACAGGAAATGAGTCTGATGCTCTATCCTTTCCTCCCTCTGTGTACCACTTACAAATAAACCCACTGATCTCAAAAATGTATCCACATGAATAAATACTACTTATCATTTCAAAAGAGTAGCTAGAGTACTGAATAGATTTCTGGATCTTCCTTCTAAAAAGTTATTAAACTTCTTCAAGCTGCTTGATTGGGTTTGCAGTATAAAAACATCTGATGACTAATTTTTTTTTAAATTATTTTTAGAAAAACTGTCACCTAAATTGTTCAAGTTCCAAACATTAAAGTTGGTCGTATAGTTTTCAACTAGTTCAATGAACAATGGAAATACTAGTATTCTGTATAGTAACAGGGAACCACACAGCTGTATGCCAGCTTGAGTTCCTAACACAAATACAATATTTTAATTCCACATCCTTTACACACCTACACACACAGATGGCTGAGCACAGCAGTTCTTACAGCAGCAGAACAATAAAAAAGAAAAACAAGAGAAAACATTTAAATTACAAACCCCATCTTTTTATAACAGCTGCTTCCTACACAGATGGATCAGACCATGCCACTGTCTGACTAAATTCTAAATGATAAGTTTTGTCTCATTAAATAATGAGATTTCATTTTGTTCAGCACAGTGCTGAAATTGTCTTGTAATTTCCTGCATTTACCTAAATGTGCATAAAAAGCAAGAAGGAACAGAGAACAGATGCTTTGTTCAGCTCCACTTTTCCTGTGTTCTTTCTCCAACCTCCCATAATTCTATTGTGGTTCATTGATTACTCTCTTGTGTGGGATTGAATCCAGCCTCAGCAGGTCTGCAGATGACACCAAGTTGAGTGGCGCAGCTGACATACTTGAGGGAAGGGATGGCATCCAGAGGGACCTTTACATGCTGGAGGAGTGGGCCCTTGTGAATCTCATTAAGTTCAACAAGGCCAAGTCCAAGGTCCTGCATATAGATTGGAGAAATCCCTAATACCAATACAGACTGAGGGATGAAGGGCCTCAGAGCAGCCCACCAGAGAAGGACTTAGAGATACTGCTGGATGAATAGATGGACATGAGCCAGCAATGTGCAATGGCAGCCCAGAAGGCTAACTGTATTCTGGGCTACATAAAAAAAAGATTTGGCCAGTGGGTCAAGGAGGGTCATTCTCCCTTTCCACTCTCATGAGACCCCACCTGGAGTACTGCATCCAGCTCTGAGGTCCCCAGTATGAGAAAGACATGGACTTGATAAAGTGGATTCTCCTCTGTGAAGCTATGAGAATGGTCAGAGGGCTGGAGAACCTCTCCTGGGCTATTCAGCCTGGAGAACAGAAGGCTCCAGGGACACCCTATTGCAGCCTTTCAATATAAAAAGGAGGCATATAAGAAAGTCGAAGAGAGGCTTTTTACCAGGGTCTGTAGCAGCAGGTAGAGAGGCAATAGTTTTAAAGTGAAAGAGGGTAGATTTAGATTGAACACAAGGAAGACATTTTTTTGATGAAGTGGTAAGACATGGGAACAGGTTGCCCAGAGAAGCTGTGGTTGCCCCATCCCTGGAAGTGTTCAGGGCTAGGTTGGATGGGACTTGGAGCAACCTGGTTTAGTGAGAGGTGTCCCTGCCCATGGCAGGGGGGTTGGAACTAGATGAGATTTGAAAGTCCCTTCCAACTCTAACCATTCTGTGATTCCATGATCTATATTATCTGCTGGGTCAGACTTGCAAATGCTAACACAATAAACAATAATCATTCTGTACTGATGTAATAATGTAGTTAAGAGTTTCTCTTTGATGCCCTTTCTTGAAGAAAAGTTATGTAACTGACAATTTGGGAACAGCCCAATTGTTGTAAGTCATTTAGCATCTCAAACCTGTGTCAAACAACTCATATTCAAAGGTTTAAGGAAAGGGCTTATGACTTATGACTGTGCAGAAAGCCAAGGATATCACTTTCTATAGCAAGCATTCTTTGACTGTTAGAAAGATGAAGTTGTATAAAGAGATGGAAAGCAGACTTGCCAGACTGACAAACATGAAGGTAAAAATTTACAGTAACAGAAATCAGGTAGTATCAGTAACACTATTTAAAGGATCATGCTAAAAAGCTGGGTGAGTTTAGGTTTTCTAATCACCGTTATTCCATTTAAAGTCTGTTTTCTTTTGCAGAGTCTTTCTATGCCAAATCCTTGCTAAGAGAGCATTGTGAGTATTCCCATGGAGAAGGTTAAGACTAAACAAGAAAAAAATGGACAATTGCCACACTTATGGAAAGCTGCCAAAACCAGAATATTGAATTTGGAAATTAAATACAGAAAGCAAAGCAGTGTGAAATGCTTATTTTCTCAATCAAGTACTGAAAAGGGAAGAAAATAGTAGCATTTAGGTATTACAAAATGACCTTTTCCAGTGAAGGAAACAATCCTCTACCACTTTTTGTAACACAACTGAAATGAAAATGTATTTTTTTTGTAAGTATGAAAGGGAACCTGAAAAAGGGGAACAAAAAAACCCTATAACAACAACAAAAAACCTACCCTAAAATAATAAAGAATACTTAAAAAAAAATAATAAAATATTAAATTGAGGTCCAAAATAATAGCTTTTGCTTGTTTGACTGCATAATCTTGAAGAAAACTGAAAATATTTATACAGTAGATACTGCATGGTATAAAGTGATAAAGAATAAGCATAATGCATCAAGAGATACTGAATTCATTGTTGCTGCTTCTGTTCAATAAAACCCTCTATTGATGTAAACTGAAGTTTGAATGATGAGGGCCTCATCATGCCTTTATATGAAATATTATTTATATGAAACACTGTTTGAGACGTTGTATTTAATAAATATAAACTGCAAGGTCTGGTATGATAGATTAAGGAAAAAAACAGCCCATGAAAGTAGGAGTGGAAGAGACCAGATGATTCACAGTGTCCTGAAACTATTAATGACTTTCTCACAATATTTATCTGTTACAAAATGAGTGTAACAGCATAATCCATGCATTTGTCCACATTCTTATTTCCCAAAGCCATGTAGGACAATTTGCACATATCTTCCAGAAAGCAGTATACTTATTGAACAACTAGAAGGGAAACTGTGAGTTTTTTTGCAGAAGTGTTTTCATGCAGCATTAGCAAGACTCATTGTGAGTATTTTTGTGTAATGTATTCAGGAATACAAACAGTTCTCTCATTCTGAAAAAACTCAATGAAAAGGCATATTATATATTTATGTTACAAAAGAGACACTGTGTGATGTTGACATTACAATGAGATAACTGTTATTGAATTTACAGAGATCACTTTTAATTTGGTATTTATTATTAATTAAAATAAAGAGGAACTGTATGTACAAAGTATCTTCACGTCATCTTTTTAATGCACACCATGAACAATCAAACAGCAATTCATGTATTTTTGGAACACTGAATTCCTTTCCACAGTATATTAATACCAATTCTTAAGAAAGACAGTAATCAGGGGAAGAGAGATTAACCCTCCTACAAAATATGTTTATAATGACTATTGACAACCTAAGTGATTTTTATACCATAGAAACACACATCTTCTTAAAAGTCCCCTTCATTGTATAGTTCAGTCAGTGTATAGGTCACAAGAAACCCACCCCTCAGTTCAATATCCCCATAAAACACAAAAGCAATCAGGAAGATCTATTTCCTCCCACTATGATATCTTATGAAAGAAACTTAGGCATCAAAGAAGGCAGCTTAATAAAAGCCTCAGCTCAACATCCAGTTCTGCCTCAAACAGGAAAAATCGAAAAGAATCATCCGAAAAAACGCTGCATAAAGAATACAGAAAGCACTGTAAGGATCTTTTGCCAAATAAATGGTACAGCTTTGTCTTCAGTGCAATAAAATATAACACAGAACAAAAAGGGTTTTGAGGAGACCACAGAGAAATAATTGAAAAGTCTTGGAAAAACTCACATAGGAAACAGAAAAGGAAACAATCTGAAGTGTTTTCATAGGAAAAAGTAAGAGGGAACATGACAAATGTATGCAAAAATAGTGAGTGCCATACAGAAAGCATTCAAAAGCTGCTTTTCTTTCAGTTTTATGATACACAAAGAAAGAAGCATTTAAAGATGCCGAAGGACAGCAGGTTTGAAATCGAAAAGATATTTTTTTCAATAAACAGCATAATTAGACTACGAAACTGAATGCATCAGGAAATTGTTAAGGTCGGCAATTCAACAAGCTACTGGAAAGGATGTATGAACAAGAAGAATAAACAGTGCTTGTATAAGCAAATGCCAGCAAGAGTGGAACAAAATTGGAAGGGATATTGTACTTTGTACCAGGAATTTTAAGCCAATCTTTGGTTATTAGACAACAAAATAAAATCTTCAAGTAGGGGGCAATTTATGCCCCTTCTTTTCATGGCAGGGGTGTCTTCACCTCTCCTGTGAAGCATCCAGCATTTGTCACCTGAGAAGTAATGCTTTTACTCTCTGGGCTTCAGGTAGTCTTATCTCAGCCACCTAATGCTTTAACCATGATATTTACTTGAATTTCAAGGAAAACAGACCTTACTTCCAACAGCCCAAAAATTGTTCTCGTTGTTCAATCTCACCACATATGTGTTGTAAGAAGATATGTAAGCAGGACTTTCTCTGTTTTCAACTGATAAATGCGACATTTTTTACCTCATTAAAACATTTGTTTTTCTGGGCAGTTTCACACAAAATGTATTCTGGATTTCTGTGAATGGGGCAAACAGTTGCTGTGCTCCCACCCCTAACTGTTCTGCCATTTTTCTGCTCCACTTTTTGCACTTTACACGCTTGCTTTTTTAGGAACAATATTTTATTTACTTTTTATTCCAATAGCCTTTACTAGCTATTTTTTCTTATTTCTTAGTGCACTCTTTCAGACATCTTTCAAATAACTCACTTTCTCTTTCATTTTAATCAAGCAACATTCTAGAAGATTCCTAAATAAGCAATGGCATACTTGCCTTCCTTAACTTCTTATCTAAGCAACTGGTCAGACACAGAAATAGACTTCAGCTCAATAATGTTTAAATGTATAAGCTTCCTAAGACATATATGTAATGTACTACTACTATACTATATAGGTATTGCTACTACATTATGTAACTTACTGCTAGTGTCATTTGTTAAAACTATGCATGCAACTAATTACAATTAACCACACGCACAGAATAAAAAGGAAAGCCTGGATTAGATTTGGAACTCCCCAGGCCTAAACAAATATTAAAGGAGAAGCCATAGTGAGTTTTAATCAGCAGAAGTATGGGATGAACATCTGGCATGGTGCAACTGTATCTACCCTAGTACATTGAATTTGCCCACTTAGCTAGGGGGCCCACTGGCTTGGAACAAGCTGCATCTGTGCAAGATATAATTGGTTTTAGCCTCCAAAACGAGACAGCGGCATGAAAACCACCTGTGGGGAATGGTTTCTGGAGTGCTTTACCATCAAACTGCAGCCAGGAATGGTTTATCAGGAGCAATTGCTCATTGTAACACAAAACCTCCATGCCAAAGCATGTTCTACACCTTCCTCGCATGTATTTCTCCCTAGTCACTGGAAAAGTTACTAGGATTTGAATTTGCTGATAGAGCTGAAGTTGTAGATTATACATCCTATCAACTGGCCAGAAATGCTTGGTCACTGGCCTTTCCAGCTGCAGCCCCACAGTTAAAAGCCACTGCCCCATGGGTAGTTGGGATGATGCCTCAATGTACTATCAAAATGGGATCTGATGCTCCACCACACAGACCCCACCAGTGCAGCTCCCCAGTACATTAATGTAACAGATGTGAACACCACAGACTATCTATGATGGGGAGGTGGAAGGCAGAGAACTCTGTTCAAAAACTGGGAAGGGCTTGCTTACATTATTAAGTCTGTTTGATTAATATCCATTATTCTTCCTGGAATGCAAGGCATTTTAGTTATGGCTGACAGAGTTAATGATCATCAGAATATAAAATCACAACCAAATTAAAACCGTTAAATCTGAAATCTTTATTGCTTCAAACATGATTTTTTTAGGTTGAATGTCTGTGTAATTTCAGTTAGTTGAGTGGCAGCCAGTAAACCACAAGTTGTCATATAGTGTTACTAATGCTTCAGTTTCCTGTTTTTTTTTCAGCAGGCAACCTCTATCAGATAAACACAATTATTCAGAGTGTCTACAACTCTCAATGTTATGGAATTCCTTTTTGCTGCAAAAACTGTCCATTTCGGTCTCCTGAGTATTTCCGTAAATTTTTACTTACTCTCCTTGATCTGTATTTCTAGGCCGTTTTAATAGGTGACACTATAAACCCTTGATATGTAGATGAAGGCATTAATTATCTGAACAGCAACTGTTTGTCCAGCATTTTCATCTGTCATATGATGAGTGATTAGTGAGGTTGATAATGGTTTAACAACAGACGCTGGTTCACAAATAGCAGTAGGTCTTTTTCAGTAAAAGCCGGAAAGACCTTGGAAGATTGACTTTCTTAAAGTCCATGGTTAAAGAAAATGGAATTATAATTCACTCAATGATTATCCAGTTATTTCTGGTGAATGACTAGGCCATGCATTTACATAGCTTTCAGTCAAAGTGATCCTGAAGAAACTAAACTATTTGCTGCTCTTGAGAAAGAGCACCACCACCACAGAGTACACCCTAGTCCTCCTGGGCATGAGCTGTCTGCTGTTTTCCAGAACTTAAGTGCTCTGGAAGAGCTGCTTTCTCAGTGTAGTAAGACCTTAGGGAGACTTGCCTTGCCTCAAGATAGTTCTGGCAAACAACTCCTTTCTCCTTGTCCCTAGATACTGCCAATAGCACACTGGAAAGCAAGACTGCCATAAATTAACAGCATGACAAACTGCAACCTGGAGAAGGCTTGGGAAGAATCTTCAAACCAAGCAAGTAAGTAAATGCCTTTTAAATAACAGAGGAATATTTAAAGATCATGCTATTCTTGGGTATCACCACAAAAATCTGCCCAGGTTTCACCTGAGGTAGACTTCTATCCAAACATTAGTTAGCTTATGAGCCCTGAAATGGCAAAGTTCACTTGCTTTTTTGCTTTTGGGGAATCAGAATCTTTTCAGAAAACCACTGCCAATTAATACAAGTTCTGCAATAAAGCTAGAATATACAATCATGGAAATTTCTAAGGATCTCCCTTAGAATGTATGTATGCATTATTTACATGGGTAAAAGGTCAAGGATTCTCAGAAATATTGACAGGGTGTTTGTTCAACAGAACACCAGCTTTAGGGATGTATCTCGACTGCAAAATCAATCCCCTAGCTTAATTGATTCAGCAACAGAATATTAGACATGGAAGAAATCCAAGATAAAAAAAAACTTGTACAAGAGAAGCATAATGTGATTTTTTGAAATTGTAACAGTTTAGCTGAAGATTCATGTCTTGCAATGAGGTTATTTTAATTTACCTTTTTATGATGGAACTACTTTGACAGACTTCTTAACTGATTTACAGTGAGTTCAGAAATGAATTGCTAGACTATGTGAAGCAAAGGAACTTTGTGAATTCAGCTAATGGGTATCATATAAAAAAGTTATATTAAGTCCACCACTCCAAGTCCCATATGTCTTCTTGATTGCAGAGACCTCCTCCACTGCTTCTTATAGCTGATATCCCTAGAGAGCCTCTGAACACCTATATATTGTATATGATGTATTATCACATCTTAAATCAGATTATCTGGAAAGGACCGAATTTCATTGTTCCCCAAAGAGTAACTGTTCACATAAACCTGTCTTATTTCAGATCACCTTAGCTGTCTTCTTGGGTTCTAATCTCCTCACACTGAATCTGAATCACTCGTGTGAGAGCTCCACTTGACTCTGAAGTTTGTATAACTACACTTTGCTAATTATCAGGATCATTAGCTAACTGCTACATAGCAGAATATTTTTAAAAGGGTACTGGGGACCCAACAAACAGCTATGATGAATCACTCCATAATGCACTACCCTATGATTTTTTTTCATGAATTAGGTAACAAAATATTGCATTTTCCAGACCATTGCGGGACCAGACCACAACAAGCTTTGTGAGGGCGCAGAGAGGGCCTGGGGGCTGAGTGGAGATCCCCTGGCAGCTGGAAAGGTTCTGGGGGTGGCTGACACCCAGAACCTGGGCCTGGTGGGGGTGTCACGCTGCTGGGGGTGGCACTGTGGGGGACACCCTGATGGGAGATGCTTCCCAGCCTGTGCCATGGTCTTCTGGTCTGCAGGAGGGCTGTGGATGTGCTATGGGGATCTTGGAGGGTGGTTTTGTGACCTCCAGGGGTTGTTTGGTGGCAGCAGAGTAACAGAGCACTGGGACAGGCTGCCCAGAGAGGGTGTGGAGGTTCCTTCTCTGGAGATGTTCTAAACCCATCTGGATGTGTTCCTGTGGGATCTACTGTAGGTGATCATGCTCTAGCACAGGGCTGGACTATATGACCTCCGATCTCCAGAGGTCCCTTCCAACTCTGACGACTATGACACTATGCCTGTGTTGCTTGATGAAAATTTCTGGTGTAATTCACTTCACTGCATCCTCAACAAAGGTCAACTCTTTGACATTTAATGGAAGAAGCAGCATTGTGTGTCACATGTTGACTATGTGACTGTCCTCATGATGGAACGTGCCTTAGAATGCTACACCACATAAGGATGTCTTCACCTGAGCTCCTCTGTACGAGTGGCCATGAGTGGCACACAGAAGTGGTCTGCCACAGCAGTCATGGGGGTGAAGGCACAATATCCTGTCTTTCCACTCCCCAAAGACTTTTGCTTCAACTATCATGTGTCAGACTCATGTAAAATGCATGCAACTACAAGAAGCAGGGTCAGAAATGGCAGGGTACTGCACTCACAATGTATCTCAGGTACAGGTAGACATAATCTTGCATGCTCTCCTGCTCTCGAGACTCATGAAATCCTGGCTATAAGGTTTGAAGGCTAGCAACAACTATTCTTTGCTATCACAATGGTGCTATGTACTCAGACCTCCATCTTGACTGAGTCCTCCTCTAATGATATTACAATTAAAACAACAGAAAGTCAGTATGAGTGTTGCTGGCAGTCAGCTGGACTAGATGTTCATCCTCAGAATTAGAACAGATCCCAAAGGAGTGGCTAATGTCCAACATTTCCATGTTCCCAGTGGTAGAGGTAGACACATATTTTAACTAGATTAAGTTAGTGGGACTGCCTACATTACCTGTGTAATTAAGAGAGGGAGTATGGCCAAAGTTAATGAAATTGAATATCCATGTTCAGTTCTTTGGAGACCCTTTCCACTGAGTATAAAAGGGACATAAGTAATATACATAGTTGTTTGAGCTGGATTATATTGGTTCCTAATACTTAAAAAATTATAGACAAGTGGAGCACTTAATTAAGGTAGACTGGATCCAGCACTTATTCACTCTGATTTGAATGAGTGGGGGGTTTTTTTATATGCAAATGGAACTGGATTCTTGACTGTTTCTTGGAGTTTTTAACCCTCAAATGGTAACAGTTGGCTTCCAAATATATCAATAACACGAGATTTTAAGAACCATGCTGTGCTTTATTGCACAAATTTGGCCCACAAGTTTCTCCTTAGGCAAGAACTTGTTTTAAATGAGTTTTCCATACGAAAAAAACCCAACACCTTCTACTTGAGTGATAAATAGATAATGCATATTACATTTATAGGTTAGAACATGATCTGATCAGTCACTTGCAGATGAACATGCAAAGCTCTTGCTAATTGTTTTCATCACACAGAACTTCTGATGACAATCATTGGAGAAACATGGACTTGTGACTGTCAGTATGAGCATGCAACTCCTATGTACTTCTTAACATTTTTGGTTGGTGAAGTGTAGATCTTACTGTCTAATCTCGCCCCCTGCCCATGAGATATTGAAATCTCAAAATATACTTTTGCCACATGGCAAACTGTCAGTTCTGTAAACACACACTCTAAGACTAGGATACCAATCTACTGTTCCCAATCTGACCTGAAACCAGGAAAAACTTTTCAAATAAACCATAGTGATTAGAAACAGGTCCAGATACTGTATATTGAACAGGATTAAAATTTAAGTCTGTAACTTCTACCCTTAAATTTAAGTATTGAGATTCAAAACGCTTCTTCATAATTTATAAATGCATAGGTAAAGAAAGACCTAGGAGAAGTATTTATTCACAAATTTGCATCCAATATAAACAAAAATATTCACAAATATGCTTTTCCTTTAAATCCATGCTAAATATGGTTACCTTTTCTTACCATGCTCTCCAGCATGTGTACCAAATTATGCACTGTTGTGTCCAGTGAGTTGGATAATCTTCTGAAATATGGTAGTATTCAGTAGTATCAGTGTGCTAATAGATTAAAGATTGATATACTTCAGAAAACCAGATCCAACATTAATCCTCAACATAAAAATAAATAAACGGCTCCTATCTGTAAATACAATAAAAGTTACCATGTGGAACTTACTGTGCTGGCAGTGAATCCCATTAAATCCCTCTGGACATTTACAAACATATCCTATGAATGTGTCGCCTCGGTACGCTTCACTAATTTCACATATCCCACCATTATGGCATGGATTAGGAAGGCAGGGTCCTGAGAAAGGGGGGGAAAAAAAAGAGAAGTATATATACATACATAATAACTACTATAATCATTTCAGTCATTTTTATGCATTCATTAAAAAAATAAAATCCCTTATGTAAACCTTCATATTCCACTAACCCACTAAAATATACTCTTCACTTAGTTCAGATAACTTGCCAGCAAAGATTTTTATGAACAAGAAGAAATAGGAAGCATGTCACTACTCATTAATCACAACATTATTTTTTAATGTAAGAGAAGACAGGAGACAGAGAAGCTAAATCTTGCTCTCCTATTAAAGATAACAGGCATTCTAACTTTCATACCACTGAGGAAATATGTATTAATCAAACGTGCCTATCATGTACAAAGAGATAGGTACAATATCCCTGAATAATCACTACTTGTCAAGTTAGCAGTTTGAGAAGATCTTTGCTTTGGCTTTGGGTGACTTTTTGAATATCTGACTACCTGGGCCAACACTTAACAGCTTCTAAACCAACTATTCCTTTTCCATTGATTGTCTTTAGCATATCCATAGTGCTTTTTAGCATATCCACTTCAAGCTGATTTCAAAAAGTTCTTCTAACCAATTTTTTTTCCCCAACTTACTCCATGCTAAAATATCTAAAATTTCAGCAACAAGATCTAATTTGTTAGGTTTGCAGTGACCATGCATACCTTTAAATAAGAGCATATTTTGAACTGAGGTTTAATGTTTATTCATTTAATGGCATGTTTTAAAGGCCTTCTACATCTTATCTTTCTACCAATACTACCTGTAAGATACCTCCTACCAGAAGATAACACTTTTGATTATTTTTTTGTTTTCCAATCTTACTTTAAAGAACTGGTAATCACTGATTGGATTATGTGCAAGTTTGTGTGTGAAAAGATTTGTGAATTCAAGACAAAGTATGGTATTTGCAACCTTTGCCATCTACACAGAAAGGTGCTATTCTTCACTTATTGAAAGACAATGTCTTTATTTCACTTACTTAAAAAAAAAACAACAAACAAAACAACAAAAACAAAGCAGAAAATAACTTCTTTCCACAGCATAATTTACAGACAATCGGCACTGAGAATTGAATGATTTAAACTTGAAAGAGCTACGAGTTTAATGTTTCTGAGGACCTGCCTATTAGTTTGTGTTTTCAATTACAAACCAAAGGTTTAACAGATGTTCACAGTCACAACTTCCATTCTGAACATCACATTAGTGAAAATTGCACTAAGAAAATATTAATTTGCAAAAGATAAAAATTAACAGAATGACCGGGATGTCAAAGCACATCCCCCGGTTATAATTGCCCAGGTGGTTATAGCAATTTGAGAAACTATCCATGTACACATTTGTGATAAACTTACACCATCAACCTCTTCCAGGACACAATCCTGCAGAAGTTACGCTGTGTGCATCATCAAACATTGGATATGTCTCACTGAACCCAACAAATAAAAGACATAAATATATAGCAGCTTATTCTAAATTCAATTAGTAGTAAAAAAAGGTAAAAATCATGAAGATTAAAAGGAGGAGACTGTCTGTTGCCTTTTTTGCCTTTCACCATCCACATTCTTCATTACACTTTAAAGCTAATGGTACACTACACTCTTAATTCCAGACAACATGTATCACTTCATTAACAGGTCTAGGAAGACTCATGGCTTTCAAGTATCACAGCTTCTGTTCACGTTATTTCTTCTCTGTTATATTTTGGGAAGAAACATGTTTAATAATTTGCACTTTTGGTCTCCCAATGAATATGAGCTCCGTAATTCTTTTTCAAGACTCTATCAGAGTGCTGCAGTTTGGGGACAACCTGCAGGTAGTCTCATATGTTAATTACTTCTATGCAAGTAGATCTCTAATCTTCCAAAAACAATAAATCTTTTAATAATTACTTTCTCATTTTGCTTGCTGCTTTCTCTATATGGCTTGTTAAGCACATGTTCAGCATACTTCCATTGATTTTCTTTAGATTTCACATTTTCTCAGATCAGTCCAAAGTACAAAGGCTTAGAAGGTCATTTGAGGTGCACAGTAATAAATATACTGGTGCATGACAGCATTTCTAACTAATCTTAGTCTTCTGTGATGACTTCCTACTGAAAAAAAAAGCCTTCGTCAACAATATGGACACTTTTTTTGCCTGATTATACTTACTATTTGGTCATAGACATATAATAGCAGTATTTTGAATTTACAAGAGTAGTACTGCGTTGGGGTTGTTCTTTTTTTGTTAATAGAAGCTGGTAGTTAAAAAATAATTTTGAGAGCAATAAGAAGCCCTAAATAAGTACACTGAAACTAGTAAACAGCAAGCATCTCATTTTCACTAGTTAACATTAATTTTCTAAAAAGGGCATTGCAGCAGTGTGCTCCATCTTTCAATACGTCTGCCTCAGTTTTACTCTACTATTCAGCTGTTTTTGTTTCTCAGTTTTGCTGGCCCAGGCCAAGAATGGAAAGATTCCCATGAGAAAGGGAAAGGCCTAGCAAACTCTGAGCTTGTAACAACCTTGAAAGATACAGATGCCAAGTTGATGTTCCTAACACCAGCTGCTCTCCAGTGTTGAAGAACACGGAGCCCAACATGGCCACAATTAGGCCCAGAATAGAGATAAAGTAAGAATGAACAGATAAACAAAAGAGTTTCCTTGGTTGGTGAGAATAGGGCTTTTCTGTTTTTTTCTACTATTTTCCTTTTGTTCTCCAATGAGAGATTTTGGAGTTACGGCTAAACAGTTACAAGATAGCAGTCAACCCACTTTATTCTATAAAAGCCTGGTCCCATCTTTGATCAGCAAGACTTCCCATACACTTTCCCAGGAAGTTGCTGGACTTTCTCCTCTCCAGCAGGGATGCCTGCCAGAGAGATTAATTCTCAAGAATTAATATCCACCCAGGTGTCCTGGTCTGAGCCAGGATTAAGCCGATTTTCTTTTTTCTGATTTTTTTTCCCTTCAGTGAGCTCTCTTTTAACTAGCAGCAAGTTTTCCAGCTAGTGGACCAATAACACTGGAACATTTATGTTACTGATGAGATGCCAAAGGCACTTTGGCCTACTTGTTGAATCTGCTTAAAATAGTAAGGGGGCGGAAGAGTTCTATATGCAACCCTCTTGTAGGGAGGAGTGGACTAGATGGACAGCAAAAGTTACCAAAGTATTCAATTCCATATATCTACATAAGCTTGGTCTAAGGTCAGGGATCACAGAAGTCAACTTCCTTCCTGCTTCTACTTCCCTTCTCTTCTCTTCCATCCATAGCCAGTGTCTGGGGAGGACTCCGTCTATCCATCACCATTGATCCCCAGGCTCGTGCACTCCTGACCCTCGTCACATTCCTGAACACATTTGTATATAATAGTACATATTGTCTTTTATAATCAGTATTTCATTAAAGCTGTCTAGTGTAGTTTACAACTGGGAAGTCTCTCTCTGTTATTCTCTCCCTCCATCCCTAACTGGGGGGGAGGGGATTGAGAGCATTGTTGTTGCTGGTTCAGCCGCTGATCCTGAGTTAAACCGTGAGACCAGGGACAACCAGCTGTGGCTGGATGAGAGATATTAACTCCTTTATTGCCTTTACTAGCAAACTTAACATCAAGTAATTCTCATAATTAAATTTTAAGATTGTAGAATACTTTAAAATTGATAATTAATGTTCTAGGCCTAGTATAAAACTTGGTAATAAGTAAGTGGTCAACATTTAGTGGTTAACCTTTATTGTTTCATCTAACTACATGTAGTAAACTTTATTGTTAAAATACCTTTTCCATTCAAACTACAACTTCTATTCCAATCTCCCAATTTCCCTACAATTTGACTGTGCTTGTGCCTTCTACTTTACAGAGTTCAGACCCCAGTGTTATGTGCACTAAATCTTGATCTGTGCATTTATGTCTCATATGCTCTCTTGCCCTGTCTGGGACAGGAAGGGGTTAGACTCAACTGTGTTCTAAAAGAATGAATGATGGAAACTTTAAAAAGCCTTTACCATCATACCTTGTTTCTCCCAATTCTTCAGAGGATCACTCTCTGAGATCCCTAACCTCCAAAATATTTAAACTTCATGAACCTTCAAGAATATGAATCTTGGTTTTTTACTGAGTCTACAGGAATCCTGTTACACAAACTCATACAGGCTTCAGTGTCTTGAAGGATCTGGGTCCTAATCCTGCTATCATTCCATTTAAGTATCAAAAATGATACGTAAGATTTAGGCACTGCTGTCAGATCACAATAGGTCCCAACTAGCTTTCATAGGGAAGTATAGGCTTTTAAATAACCTTTTATTGAATGCAGGATAATTAATTCCCTGACAATCTGATTAATATTCTTGGTTACTCAGATCTATAGCAATGAGCTCAAAAACATCCGTCTTTACAAAAAAAACCCCCAACAAAACCCAAACTTGTCAACAGATTTTCAAAAAGCAGCGGACTTGAGGGATTTGGTTTTTTTAAATCAATAGCATTGTAATACTTTTGCAAGTAATCTTTAAGTGGTTTCCAACACAAAGAGAACAACAACATTTGATCAATATTAATGAGCTTTGGAATTCAATGGTATGCTTTCCAGGCATTTTTATCCACATTCATATAAAATAATGTCAACAAGATTAATTGCACACTAAAAGTAATAGATCTCTTCACTTTACTGCTCTTTTGAGTCTTTTTTTTGTGTAGTTCCAGTGGTATTAGCCAACATAATAAGTATAGTTCAAAATACATCATTCTGTTATTTAACTGAAGTCCCATGCTGTTTTTGAAAAAAATATTGCAAGTTAACTTAAAACATAGCAGGTTTTAAATTTTTTAGACTTGGTTACTGAAATCACAGAGATTTTATAGATGGATGAATCAAACAACTGCATCCTCAGTAGAGTTGCAATGGACTCAAGGCAGAACTATGATATCTGTTTTATTCTTTGACAAGTACAGTCAACTAGAACTTTGTAAAAATAAAAACTTGTATAATGTAATACTGAAACAGTAATTATATACTTGAGAGAAAGCTTTAATTTGTCTATAGCAAAAAAAAAGCCAGGAAAGCAAAGAAAGCATAATTTTACCAATAAGAATGTAATTTTTGATGGTGATAATATATTCAAAGAGTAAATTAGCCTATTTAGGAAAACTGTTACTTATTTTTGTCTTACAGGTTATTAAAATTCTTTTGCAGTAATAGAAAGAAGTGTCCAAATACCTTTCTCCATTTCTCCCCTAATAGTTTGGAGGGCATGTATTTTTTAAAAATACCTAGTCTTATTTTGAGCTTCTTTTTTTTTACATCTTCTTACATTTTTTTGAAAACAAACCAAACAAATGAACAAATAAAAAAAGCCAAGAAACATTTACAATTATAAAGCACATTTAAATATGTGCATGTGAATGTCATTACCTGAAATTCTGATTGTTCCCATTTAAATTATTTAGATTCACATGAGGAAGGTATACAGTGTGTATCTGTACATGTGAAGCATGACATTAATTATTGTCCCTTCCAAGTGTCCAGGATCCATTAGAATTTAAGAAAAGAAGGAAAAATATTATGGTTTCATGATGCAGAGGTGCACTGTTAAGAAGTCTACAGATGTTTTGCCAGGTATCTTTTCTGGTAAATCTTTAGCTTAAAAAGTGACAAAGGCCAACTCTGAAGTACAATGGGTAACAGTGGAGTTGTGTAGCATTAGCTTAGCAAAATCCAAGTAATCAGAAAGTAGTTGAAATACCACTCTTAAGAGGAAGAAAAAAAACCAACCAAATAACCCCCAAACTCAACAACTCTTTACCATTCCCCAATTCAGTTACAGTCATCTGTAAACTAGGTAATTTCTTATACATCCACCAGATCGTGTAAGCCTTTTTTGTGAAATATGAAATCTGCTGCTGTTTTGGTGGGAAAGACTTTTAAAAACACAAGCCAGGTATAGGTGATGTAGTTAAACAAGAACTTTACATCAGTCACATCTTCTTCAAAGCCTGATTCCCTGTATTCAAAAGGATGCTCTCTGGAGTGCTAACACATGAAGAAAATCGAATATCAAACCCCATTATTTTTTACTAAGACAAGATTAAATGAGAGATATGAAAAACATAAAGAGACAATAAAAGAAAAATATAGTCCAATGGAGTAACACACACCAAATCACATTTTTAAAATGTAAAATTAAAGGCAGTGCAATACAAACATTAACACTTTTGATTTTATCTATCAATGCATCTTTTCTTCATGTAGAAACAATGCAACTTTAATGAAGAATACTAAATTAGATATTGACCTTGATATATAACAAGATGGAGATTCTGTTAGCTACAAAGCTAATTGCTTCATTTATTTTGTGGAATATTACTGAAGTAAGACTAATAGGTAGCATTGCTCTGATGATACACTGAACTCCAAAACCCATCAAAACAAATATTGGAGTTATTCTCAAACTAATAAAAGGTATAAAATAATTTTACATTTCATTGTAAAAGAAAAATAGTCTAGCTTCTTGCCTTCATACTCCTAGCTTTTCTTAAGAGTCTCTTGGCTCTCCATGAATGTCAGTCATGGAGGTTGTTTTTTCCCCTCTAGTTGGTTGAAATCTTCATCAGAGAAAACTCACACAGTTTTAACATTGTTAGTTTGAAGTCTTCACCCCCCCATGTTTTTGTACTACATAATACTTCAGATGCTTCCTCTGCCAGAGCAAAGCCTTCAAAATAAACTATGACAGAGCTCGCTTAGCAGAAGCTCTTGTATTTTTAAACAAACGTGCAGAAGAAGCCAGTGGCACGTGTGACTTCTTTCATCTTTATGGGAAGAGAAGAATTGATCTATATGCTGCTGGAGGTAGCAGAATGGTGCAAGCTTCTCATGATGAAGGAGTTAAGGATTATCACACTCGAAGATCATCAGGTTCCAATCTCACTGCTATGAGCAGGGACACCTCCCACTAGACCAGGCTGTAGAAAGCCTCACCCAACCGGGCCTGGAACACCTACCTCCAGAGAGGAGTTAGTCAATGAGTGGTAATTAAAAACCTGTGTTAGATACCTGAGATGAGTTTAACGTCTGAATATTTATATTTGACATTATTTTATTACTAATATGTAATTCTTCTCCCTACAGTTAAAAATTATGTGTATACCACCCATATATGCATAAATGAGAGACTACTTCTTCTTCAGAAGTATATTGATCTTTTACTTTCCTCATTATCCTTTTAAAAACTCAATTAAATGGATTTTTGTAAAAAGTGCCCCCTCCAATGTGAGCTTATAGATTTCAAAGTTCAGCAGACACAAATCCAAAATATAACACAATCCTATTTGAAAGAGAATGTCTTCCACAGAGACATACAAATGAACATCTAAAACCAGCAGGAATGTCCCCACAGGTTCTGACATAAAACTGCTTTATTGCACAAAAAGGACAGGTGTATAACAAAAGCTTTTGAAGCTTTCTGATTTTTGTCACATTTACTACTTTGCCTAGTAATTTAATATGATTGTGCAAGGCTTACCTGGCAGCACAGAGGCTGGTTTTGAATGCCCCCAGCTGCGTGTCTGTGTGGGAGTTGTGATAATTCAGAGAACATTTTGACAACTTGACAGAAACGATCCCTCATCTGCTGAGTCCTGGGGATCATTAAATCATACCAAAACGCATACTTATGTTACAACCTATCTATAGGCTCAGACACACAAGGATGACACAACCCTTCCAGTAATGCAGTCAATGGAGTTAGATCTCCCTAGTACAAGTACTCCTAGCCAGTGCACCTCCTCTGTGGTTAAGAACAAGCTTCTGCCAAGTATTTTGTAGATTTCACCTCTAGAAGAAATCTACTATTTCCCAAGAACACTCTTGACAAAGGTGGGCCTGAAGGACAGCATTTTTGTTCACTAGTCCAAACTACAGCTACATCTCAGCTGCCTGCTTTGCAGTGCACAATTTTGAGGATAATTGGAGTGTTCAGATGTGCTAGTCACCTTCTTCCCGAAGGGGCTGTAATCATGAAAATGGTTTATTCTAGTCAACACGCTCATTCTGCCACTTAAATTTGAAGCATCTTCATTAATGAATGAACATGTTGCAGTCCAATATTTGCTCCTTCTTACTCATAGATTATTTTTTTTTTCCTCTCAGAAGTGACTCTGGGTTTCTGGTTGAAATCTAAACATTTCAGTGCAACTACCATTACCCTGGTTCATCATGGCATGGCTTAAATAAAATAAAGGAGTCTCTCAGTTTAACTAAAAACCCACAGAAGTTGAACTAGGTCTATTTTTAACTACCTCATCCTTCAAGTCTTCCAAATTGTAATAACAAATTCTTGCTTGCACAGCATACTTGAATATTTGTAAAACAAAGGGGAAAAAAACAACCAAAAAAACCAATATTGTGATCTCCTACAGAGAAATATATTTCGTACTGTTTCATTTTGGAATTTTCTGCTGTTGATTCTATTTTGCAGTTAGGATACAAACAAATTTTGTATCAGCAAATATTTATTATACCTACAGCTTGCTGTTTGATTGGTTATTTTAAACTTAAAAGAATAGACATTGCAAAAGATCATTCACCACTTATGTGGAATTTTGATAATATTAACTGATTGCTGTATGTTATTCCAGTTAATGTATTAAAGTAGTAAAAATAATTACCAGGTAAACACACCTTCAGCTTGTTAACGTTTTTAAAGCCTGATGCTTTAAAAAAATATAAATCTACTCAGCCTGGCTCATAAGTGAATTAGTACTGTATTAGATTCTATCTAACAATAAATTCATTATAAATGAATGGCACTGATCCAGACTTAATTGCACTGTGATTAAATATTTATCTTGTTTTTAATGCAGCAAATGGAGCATGCTGATTATAATGATCAAGGTGTCTCTATCTGGATGCAGCAAATGCTAAAGTTCACCCCTCGAGTGCAAAATGTGTTAGGTCATCTCTGCACAATTTTTTCTAATTGTACTCTGTGGGTTTCTATTACAGAGAAGAAATTTAAACCGATTGTCCAGCCAACTCTCAGTCTTTTTAGAACTAAATAGAATATTTTCTGACAAGATGCTATTTAAACTCGATGGCTATACAGTGCCTTTCCTTAACAAATAGTCATAAGTTTCTCACCTAACCCTTCCATTGACTGAGGATGACAGATTATACCCAGATTTGAGGTGTGGTCAGTGTAGTAGACAAGTAGTGATACTACATAGGCCAAGACCTGAAAATACTCCAAAAGCTGGAGAAAGTGTTCAGTGCACTGCAAAATGTCATCCCCAATTCCCCTCTTTATTTTTCCTCATACTCCTCAGCTTTCAAGCTTGAAAACTTTTCCTTCCCCATTTTCAATGCTGTTTTCAGCCCTTTATACCCTTTGTCACCTACATACTCATTTCTGAGTAATGCCCACAGTATTCCTCCCCACAAGTTATTCCATAAACCTACTGTAGCAAATTAACGTGAGACCTGTTCTGCACCTCTGCATGATATTTCACAGGAAGGTTTTGTTTTTGTCTTCCCATAGAATACCTGCTTTGTTTACAGAAAATCTAGGTTCAAGGCCTTTTCCTTCTCTTCCTCTAACTTTACACTGAGGCAGCAGCATCATTATTTTTTTTTTTTTGTTAGATAATACTGCTTCTACCTCTGACTTCTCACACTCTTGCTCCTACTCAAGTGTGGGGGTGTGATGGCTACACTTCAATTCTTGTGATTTACTTTGTATCACTGTTAAATCCAAATTAATTTTCCCATTTATGTTAGAAATATTTTCAAAATATATTTTTCAGTTGATTCTGGTTCATATAGAACAAAAAAACCTCTGCAAACACAGAGAATCTTGTATTCTGTAAAAATTTTTGCTGGAGAACTGCGAAGACTTGATGAATTTTGTATGTTAAAATATTCAGAGAATTATTATAGACTGTGATGTTCAATATATTCAGTTCAAAAGGGCAGTTCTGACAACATTAATGTCTACAGGTCCCAGATTAAAATAAAGTCTCCAAACCCATTCTCTATACAGTTGAAACAAATCCACCTTTGTATTTACTGCATCGGTCTGTTGCTTAAGTAAAATATACCCAGCAACAAGGAAACTATACATAGTTTGGTCCCCAACCAATAGGAATTTCTGCCAGCTGGGATTTCTATGCAACAGAGCTATTCTTATCATCACAATTCTTGTGATCATATATGAAGTTTTCATTGTTTCACTGCATATTACACTGCTAGTGATCAGGACCTCTCATCCTTTTTTTACCATGTTCCACTAACTTCTGAAAAATTGAAAAAAAAAAGTGAAAAGACTATGTGAACCTTAATTATAATAGCAAATAAATTAAAATCCAGTTAGTCCTCTTGCTGAGCATTCCAGAGGGAACTAAAAAAGGCAACAGCCTAAACTTATGCTATTCATATTTTTATGAGTCAGGTCCTAATTACTGGTGTCGCATTAATGACACGGAAACAGCAGAAGAGAATCTCAAAGGGTGGTTATCCTTAGGACATGAAATATTATTAAGAAGTGATGAAAGAGAATTACTAAATGTGAAATATATATAGTCCAAAAAGGCATAAAGTTGTCCATGGCAGAAACCAAGGGAAATAGACAAGAGCTGCACTCCACTAATTTATTTCCCTTAGGATGTAGGACAGAGGAAATATATCCTTTCCTCTTGGTAATTTTTCCAGCTGTCATCAAAGCCTTCCAATTTCATGTACCCTACCCTAAATCCTTTTGAATTCCAGATCCTGTCATTATTCTTCAACACTTACTCCCTTTTCAGCTAGATCATCATCCTCTCTTCTCATACGCCATTCCTGCTTCATATTGGTCTCCTGCCAACTCAGAAAACCCCACACTAAATGATCATCCCAATTTAAAATCAGAACCCCTGTTTGCAGCAATGTGGCTTCAGTTTTTAAGATACACAGTAGTGTCACTGGATCTCTGCTTCCTTTGCACCAGGTACAGCCACAGCCCAAATACAAATTAATTGCTCCTGGTTAATGTGATTCACAGGAAGTTAGTTGTACACACATGAAAATACTGATGTATTTTGGTGGGTAACAGTAATAATTTCTGCACAGTAATACTGGTGAATAGCCTCTTTGATAAACAATACTTCAACTTAAAATACCCTTGTATGATATTAACACAATGCAGGTGTAATTATTGTGTCTCAATTACATTTCTCTCCACAGGTAAATTTTGCCTTCAGCAGAGCTTCCTGCAACAGCTGGAGCATAAGCTGGAGCACCCCTGATGCCACAAATATATTGCTTTAAGGAATGGTATGGCAGAATTCCTCTGGAGCCACATGCTCTTTTCTGATGTTCACCCTCATCTGTGGCATATTTAGCTCATCAGACACATCCAGCTTTCCTCTGGTTTGCAAGACTGACAGATCTGTGCACAGGCATAATGATGGCCATAGTCACCTGAGTGATTTTAAAAGATGAGGGCATAATTAACTTCCTCTTGCCTCAGTATAGATGACCTCAGTGTATGTTAATAGACCCTTTCCAACCTAGTAAAATTGGTGTCTGGATATGATTCCTGAAAGAGAATCCATAGTCTTACTCATCTCATGGTGGAATGGAATCAAGCACAGAGCAGGTCATCTGTCTGAAAAACGCTGCAGTTGGGTTCTGAAGGACAGAGAGTAAGACCATTATGATATGCTATGAAAACAAACCCACTGCTTTACTAATGTAATGTGTACTGTAAGGTGCACAAGCCTACGGGACCTGATAGCGTCAATCCACGTGTGCTGAGGGAGCTGTTGGATGGAGTTGCTAAGCCTCTGTCCATCGTATTTGAGAGGTCATGGCAGTCTGGTGAGGTTCCTGCCAATTGAAAAAAAGGGAACATAGCTCCTATTTTTAAAAAGGGGAAAAAGGAAGACCCAGGGAACTACAGGCCAGTCAGTCTCACCTCTGTGCCTGGCAAGATCATGGAACTGATCCTACTGGAAAATCTGCTAAGGCACATGGAAAATAAGGAGGTGATTAGTGGAAGCCAACATGGCTTCACTAAGGGTAAATCGTGCCTGACCAATGTATGACAAGGCTACAGAGATGGTGGATAGTAGCAAAGCAACTGCTGTTATCTACCTGGATTTGTGCAAGGCATTTGACACTGTCCCACATGACATCCTGGTCTCCAAACTGACAAGACATGGATTTGACAGATGGGCCACTCAGTGGATAAGTAATTGCCTGGATGGCCATACCAGAGAGTTGCGGTCAATGGTTCAGTGTCCAAGTGGAGGCAAGTGATGAGTGGTGTCCCTCAGGGGTCAGTACTAGGACCAGTGCTGTTCAACATCTTTGTTGGAGACATGGACAGTGGGATTGAATGTCTCCTCAGCAAGTCCGCTGATGATACAAAGTTGTGTGGAGTAGTTGACACCCTAGAAGGAAGGGATGCCATCCAGAGGGCCTGTCAACAAGCTGGAGAGGTGGGCCAATGCCAACCTCATGAAGTTCAACAAGGCCAAGTGCAAGGTCCTGCACCTGTGTTGGCACAACCCCAGGCACAAATACAGGCTAGGGGCAGAATGGCTAGGGAGCAGTCCTGAGGAGGACTTGGGGGTGGTAGTTGATAATCTCAACATGAGCCACCAGAAGGCAGGCTGAGAGAGTTGGGGGTGAGAGGTAATGATTTCAAGCTGGAGAAGCAGAGGTTTAGGTTAGACGCTAGGAAGAAATTATCCACCATGAGGGTCTTAAGGCACTGGAATAGGTCACCCAGGGCAGTTGTGGCTGCCCCCTCCCTGGAGGTGTTCAAGGCCAGGTGGGATGAGGCTTGTGCAGCCTGGTCTAGTGGGAGGTGTCCCTGCTCATAGCAGGGAGGTTGGAACCTGATGATCTTTAAGGTCCTTTCCAACCTTAACCATTCTATGATTCTATGATTCTACTTTTAGTGAGGATACCCCTAGCTAAATAACACAGCTTGAAGCAAATTCTTTATTTGGAATTTCTTAAGAGGTTGCAACAGATTGCCTGTGTTTTACTAGCTAAAATTTAAATAGAAACAAGACCTGATGACAAATATGTTACTTTCTGCCATTCTGCCCTTGCCACTGCTCAGGGGAGGCTAAAGCAGAACACTGACCTGACTGGATCATTTATTTGTATTTTGTTCCAAAAAGTGCCCAGTATTACTGTTTTGCAGAGAAAATTATTAGAATGGTTTTCTCTTCTAGGAGGCTGGACTCAAAAAGAAAATTGAGAAATGCCAGGTTAACGTGGAAAGATTAAGAATCAGATACTGAAATACTGTCACCCTGTCCCTCAGTGTCTATTAATAAGTAATTTTCTGGAGTTTTAACTGGATGAAAAAAATGTAGAACGCTTGAAACTAATGAAATTCATGAATAACTATAACAAAGACTTGTAACACTGCTGCAGAGTGTTAATTCATGCTTTGTGAGTGTTAAGATATGGTACTGCATGCAAATTGAATATATAAATCTATATCCAGACTTTTTTGTTCTTGGGCTATGGCTGCTTCATTGTAGCTAGCTGCTTTAAAAAAAAACACAACTTAATAAATTTTAACTCTTTTCTCAGCTTATTTAACACAACACATGTAACTTCTAAATTATATAGAGCTTTAAGCATTTTTTAGTAACAGACAACTAGACATTCATGTGAGCATTTCACACCTTCACAATTGTTATTTTTATCAGAACAGTTGTCATACAACCACAACTACCATGGTAGCCAGTGGAAGTTTTATCTTGAATAAGGAATGAACTTACACCAGGCTGTAGAGGATTTTGCTCTTTTATTTACCTTCAGTCATACTGGTGATTTTCATTTGTCTGTATATTATTTTACAGTACTCAGTATCCTATGTAAATATTTTTGCCACAATTTTGAAGTCATGTAGTATTTACCTATCATGAGCACTACTTAAGTCAATAGTTTTACACAAGTGCAAAAAAAGAGGAAAAAATAGTTGCTTCCACAGCAAGATTTTGAAACACTAAAATAATATAGAAAAGATTATACAATACAGCAGAAGATAGCTGAATACTCCATGCCTTTCTTTCCCTAAGTCTAATAATGGACATTCATGCTCTGAGGTAAAACACTTGCACTGAAAAAATGAAATGCATTTTTAACTGCAGTTGTAAGGGCTTCAAAAGAATATAGAATAAAAAAAGAATATAATCAATTTCTAAGATAAAAGAAAAAAAGGGAGGTCTTGGCTCTGACAAATGGTCGAAGTCAATCCATATGAGCAAAAATGAGAATTAGTAGATGTGAATGAAGTGACAAATATTTGTTATTGAATGGTCTAAGAAGGTGCTGCATAAGTGCTGAAATACCCACATTCCTGTCTGAGTGAATCCAACTAAGCCTTTGCTTGAAATTTCCATGCCCTTAAAGCAATTTATGTTGTCTTTATGAGAAGAATTACATCTGGATTTCACCTGCAATGTTGCTTCAATTATACATTTCTAAGAGTGCTGTTTATTCTGCATCAATGTTAATGGCAGGTAACCTGTGACTTTTAAAATATAAATGCCAAACCTTTCATCAGTGTTTTTTTCCTGTTCAAGCTAGGAGAGCCTTAAAGATCTTTGCAGCACCTCAGTGATACAGCTACTCAGACAGTCCAGCTAGTTGATCCCTTAGTGAAAAACAGAACTGACTAAAGCCAGAGTCAAGACAGTTTGGGTTAGCAGGGCATTTTTTACTTGTTAGGGGCTTTGGAGGTATTAATATTCGGCAGAAAAACAGTAAAATCAGCACAATTCAGGAAGAAACTCATCTGGATAGGAACTGAGCATCAGATCAGTAGCTGATGAGACACAGATTCATTAGAAAAACCAGATGGAAGAAAACAACCCACCTCAGCTCTATTTTAAACCCTGCTCTCAGTCTTCCAGTGCACTGAATTCCATTTGCAGATAATTTCATTATCTGTCAGTTTTAACACTTCCTGGGCTTTGATGCAGTACAAATCCATAGCAATTTAATGGTAACATGCATATCCATGATCATGACTGATGAAATACTGCTGTTTCAGACATAAAGGAAACCTCACGTGCCTGAATGCCTGTCCATTTCACCTATCAGCTGGTTCAATAAAATACTTCACCTGTATCTATGAACTTTTCCTTGTTATAGCCTTCTTGCAAACTCTGTACCTGGATCAGAAAATTATTCTAAATGTCACATCTTTCACTGATTATAAAAATCATTTGCAAAGGAGCCTAAATTTAACAGAAGTACCATATGCTCTCAGTTCAGCCACATTCTCTGCTGTTTTGTCACATGCCAGAGAGCTTTCCTTGGTACTTAACTCCTTTCCTGCTCTAGCAGCTATCTAACCTGCTTAAGCTTTGGCACATCTGTAAGTTCTTTAACACCCTTACATAACAGGATATGAATTACTGAAAAGGTAGGACAAGGATTCTGGCTGTAAAAACGAATACCTTTTTGCTTTCAAGATTACCAAGAATCAGAATAGACTTTTCTTCATTTGCTTGCTTTTTACTAAGCAGGAGTTAGGGATAGAAAATGTATTCATTTAGGAACAAGCACTATTAAGTGATAAGAAAAGTTACTAGAACAACAAACATACATGATTGAGGTTGTCCTTACCATTACAGGTTTTCCTCAGCTGTTTCAGCGTGTCAGCTAACTTGTAAAATTGCAGAGATTATGCTAGAGAGTCATTCCCAGGAGTTATTAGAGAGGGCTATTTCCTTGCTGTTAAAACATCATAACATGGGGAGCAGTAATAATAATAATAACAACATATAGGGCCAATTTGTTCTTAGTTTTTATCTTAAAATCTTTTTTTTTTTTTTGCTGCTCTTGCTAACTGCACCCAACAGCCCTAGGACTGGGCAGTACACAAAATGAACTTGCAACACTTAACAGCTTTCCATTTCTTTGTAACCTAATTGATTTTTCCATTGTTTCTTTATCTACTGATTTAATTATACTCTGAAATGAAGGCTTCTTCTTCCAACATGAAACTTAAGCACTGCAGTCATACCAATGGTGCAGGGTACTTGCAAGATTCATGTTGGTTGACTGCTCAGAATCTACAAATGTTATATTGAGCTAATCAGCAACAAGAGTGTACAACTTCCACCTCAAAGATCATTTTATTTCAGGGAAGCTCATCATAACCAGTCGTACTTATTTTATTTAACTGCAATTATTTGCAGCCTAACCTTTAGAAACTTGTGTCAGAACAGTTATACGTGGATGTAGCTTCCGTAGGCTTAAAATCTTTGAAACACAGAACATTCAATGTGTTAAATGTATATCCTGGACATAGGTACTGTAAGTGTATATGCAGAAAAAAAATAATAAGCATAACACATTAACAGCTTTACAAAATGTGAGGTCCTAAAAAACCCAGGAGAAAAATCATAAATATGTGCACACTCATATGTGCATCCACACCACTACACTGGCTTACACAAATTCTGTGGGTCCTTCCTGTAGAAACCAGAAGGGATTTACTTCAATTCAGACCTTCTTCCTAATTGACATTAACTGTGTACACTCCTTCTGTACTATACAGTGAAAATATGGGAATAACTGCCCTCTTTGTTCTAAGCAGCTAACTTACTGGGATGACTCACCCTCTGCAGGTTTGTGTTTCTTTTCTTTGACTGCAAAGACTGACCTATGTAGGACTTTTCATTCCTGAAGAGGAAATCAGGCTGAGATGATGTATACCCACGCTGTTGCTGCACTGCTGTCCAAAAAGAAGACTACTGCCCAAACAGTCTTGGCACAATTTAGTGACAAATGCACAACTGCCACCAGTGAGGGCTTCAAATTCCTATCTACGCAAGTACTGGCACTCTTAATGTGCATGACACCACTAAAACCTTACACTAATGGAATATTATTTGGGTTACAATGTCTATTATGGAAGGGTCTGATTTGCTGTCCATGCAAAATATACTTGGCATCTTTAAAAGCACACTTAAGAGTCCCTAGCTTTGCTATCATAAGTTATCTTTCTAAAGGACCAGTCATGCTGCAAATGGTTCATTATTCAAGACTTCTTTATGCTCCAGAATGAATGTATAATACAAAGCCTTTGCAACTACAAACTACTTACATTTGTACTGAACAGAAAATGAGTAAAATTTCCTCTTATGTTTTCACAGCCAATCCAATGCTTTGAAGATGGTCATAAGACAGTTTAAAACAAAAATAAGCACAAAATAAGCTGCTTTGGGATGCTATTTTTGAACAAAATCCTTTTCATCAGGCTTGTTAGCCTCTTTCCAAATCCTCAACCAACCACAACTCCTGTTTTTTTTGCTTTCACTGGTATTTGCTTTTTTTTTTTTCCACACATCTAATGCCTGGATAGGAATCTTTGCTTTAATCCAATGTAATTATGGTATCTCACCAAAGATTACTGTTTATTTTCTTCATTCTAGCTTTCACTACATGTTTCCACCAAATTCCACTTCCCAGTGAGAGCACACATGCCACTCACTACATGTCAAGTCAGTTCAAAGAGCTGAACCAAATGAACGTAACTGCATCGGGGAAACTGCATTAGGAAAGAGTCTACTTTCAGCTGGAACAGCCACCTGATGCAGCTCAACATGAAGCTGTACAATTGCTAATACAAGCATAAAGGAAAGACCAAGAAAGCAGGAGTAGGCTGGAAGAAGGAACCAGAAATAAATGGACTGCATGAAGGAAACAACTCTTCTAACAGCAGCCTACCCAAGACAGATCATCCCACTGCAGCCTTTGGATGCACACACTCAGGCCCATTTGCTCTGTGCCGATACGCAACTCATTAATCTCATTTCTTTGCCTGTCCACTCTCTTCTCCCTCAGCAATTTCTTGTCCCAGTTTCCATCACTTCTCAGATTAAAACCTGTCCTTTCTAATATGAGAGGATTTTGCCATCCGTTCTCTGCTGTGCTTAGCCTTTTACCATGTTTTCTCCTGTACTTCAGTTCTACTCTTTGGAAGTACTGAGAACTCAAGGAGCAGCACAGTACACTGAGATCTCTGGAGCAACCAGAATGGTGGTTTCATTGTGTTTGTTCTTGCTCCATCTTCAGAAGATGAAACAATCGATATCAAATTGAGCATTTTATTCACATAACCTTGTCTTAACTGATAGCTCTGCTCTTTGCATCTGTCCAAGCAAGGTCTAGACACCTGCAAAGACTCTTCTTGGTGAATACTGCTTCCCAGATAGGAAAGTACCTACATAAAGCTACCCTACTGCTACAGACCTGGTACCAACAGACAGTGCTGACATTGCTGGAACCTGAAGCAAAGGTGTCATGTTTCCCTCTCAAGGTGACTTCTCCATCTGCTCTGCTCCCTGCTTGCATTGCCACAGACATGCACTGGTAGCTGGTATGGCAGACTTGATTGCCCCCACCTTCAGACACCACTATGCACTGCTGGTCTCCCTGTAACAGAGTTCTCAGAGCTCTGTTGGGTTAGGAGCTGACTCTGCTAACTGAGAGTGAACTAAGCCTACTTCCTTGGCTGACCTTGTGGACTTCTCCACAGCAGTAATAAAAGCAACCATACTGTGAAATTGCATGCCCCAGCTCCAAATTATCCTGAGCAGAAACATTTCTCTGTAGAACAGCTCTGAGAATCAAAATGGGCAGCAGAACACCTCTTGTCCTTAGTGTTATTATGAGAAATATGAAACTGTTAGAGGCAAGTTCAACCTAAGGCAGATGCCTGGCATGGAAAACATCCATCTCTCTGGTGAGAAAGTGATAAGCAACCAAAAGAAAATGTTCATTACATAAAGCAATAGCTAGTTTAGCGGATACTATATGATTATCCACTTGCATTTGAACACTGGGATGAATGTTTTATGCTCATCACAAATATCAATCTCTAAAACTATGCAGATTATGGAACAATGCCCATGTATGATTTTTCTCAGACAGCTGACAGCACTGCAGGCTAATCTCAAACTCCTAGCACCCTTTTTGTCTAATCCTAAAAAGAAGTGAGTGATTTTGCCAAAGTAAGTTATTTTTATGATATATGGACAAACATTCACTAAAGGATAGCCTGAAAATATGAAATAATTCCCATTCCTGACCTAAGCAAGATTTCCAGCTTTTAAATGTGACAGCCTACTGTAACAGCCTTCAGTGCCACATGGCATCTAGAGCTATTTTTACTGCGTAAGCCTAATTTCTGTTAGAATAGGGTTCAATATGACCTTTATGTAATGTTCTGATTTAGTCTATATTTCGCTTGAAATATATGGAAAATTATTAACAAGCTAGCTTATGCACTTTAGGGAGAAAAAGAAAAGGAACTATTACAAATGTGTAAACCAAATTAAGCAGGAGAGTAAATCTCTGTTATAGACCCCGGGGGAACAACAAATCCTTTCTCTTAGAATAATATGGAAAGACGCTCTTCCCTTCAAAATTTGTGAAACAGAATAACTTTGCATACCACAGCAAAATAATTGTGCCCCAAAAGGCAGCCTGAGAGCATGCTGTCACAAAACTACAACACTTTGGATGCTGCTGTGCAGCGGGCAGTAAACTGAAGTCCTTGAGACTAGATCAGATGCATCTTCAAAGTTTTGAGGGTGAGTGAGTAAGCAGATTAAATATCTCATTGACTTTTTGGAAAGTTTAATTTCAATAAGATAGGGACACCTGTTTATTTTGTTTATTCTTTTCTGATAATCAGGATAAAGGAGCTACAATTTCAACTTACTGCAATTGACAGAAGGCCACTAAGGCATTATTTTTGGGAAGAAGAGATACCTTTGTGAAATCCAGTTTCATACCCAGAATCAAGTATTTCTAAGGCAAAGGTACAGTATAGTTAACATATAAGGAAACACAGACAATCCCTTTGTAAGTATTAACCTTAATAAGATCTCAAACGTTTTCCATTTGAACTCATAGTTCTCTGAGAATCAACAAGTCGCCAGCACTTTAACCAGCTGGTTAAATTAGACTCTTCTGGTCTTTAATGAACAGTGCAGAACCAAATGGTAAAAGCATTTGCTGACACGCAGGTAGGAAAGAGCCTGAAATACTGATTACATTATTCCTCTGTTCAAGCAAAAGGCCTAACTAATATTTCAATCATAGAATCACAGAACAGTTTGGGTTGGAAGGGACCCTAAAGATCATCCAGTTCCAACCCCTCTGCCACGGGCAGGGACACCTCCCACTAGACCAGGTTGTTTCTAGCCCCAGCCAACCTGGCCTTGAACACTTCTAGGGAGAGGGCAGCCACAGTTTCTGTAGGCAACCTCTTCCAGTGTCTCACTCTCTTACTGTAAAAAATGTCTTCCTTACGTCCAATTTCAATTTAAACACTTCCTGAATTATCTAATGTCTTCCTTACGTCCAATTTCAATTTAAACACTTCCTGAATTATCTAATGTCAAATTATTCTCCATTAACTAAACATAAAGATATGTAAGATGGTGCTGAATAGAACCCTCCTCATACTTTCAACCATAAATAGTTATGAAAAATCAAAATCTTAAAAGTTTGTTATTATTGTTTTACCTCAAAATAAAAATAAACTGGGACAAGGGAAAACCTAGAATTTTAATAATTTTATGTCTTGCATTATAAATCTAGTAAAAATGATAATTCAAGCAAATTTTGAAATGTAAGGCTACTTAGAACAAGAAAAAGCACTTTTTTTTTTTCCCCCAAAAAAATGTGGCTCACATTTTTATAACAATTTTTCAATACAAATTCCTGTCTGTTTTTTGTGGGCTTTTCTTTTCTTTTCTTTTCTTTTTCTTTTCTTTTCTTTTCTTTTCTTTTCTTTTCTTTTCTTTTCTTTTCTTTTCCTTTTCTTTTCTTTTCTTTTCTTTTCTTTTCTTTTCTTTTCTTTTCTTTTCTTTTCTTTTCTTTTCTTTTCTTTTCTTTTCTTTTCTTTTCTTTCCCTTTCCTTTCCTTTCCTTTTCCTTTTCTTTTTTTTCTTTTTTTTTCTTTTTCTTTTCTCTTTTCCTTCCCTTTCCTTTCCTTTATTGTTGTTGTTATTGTTTTTTTCAACTCACCATGGCCCATGAACAATTTTATTTCTGAGCAATCCATAATTCCACCAGAAATTATTAGATAAAAATTCCACTTACAGGTAATACAAGATTGTTTGCTGGTTTTAAATCTGCAATTTAGTAATCTTTTACTGGTTTTTAATCTGCAAATTAGTAATTTTTAGCACTTATGTCTGGCAAATGCACATTAAATATGTTGCTTTATTGCCTCTATCGTGTCAATTTCCAGAGGTCCATAAGGGGAAACACAACCAAAGACATAGCTATCTTCTTATAGGAGCAAGTACATAATTTCCAGTCTATCATACATTATGAGCTAGAAAGTAGGTGCTGGCTTTGCTTTGCCATTTCAACATGCAATTGGCAAGAACAGAGTGAATGTGTGAGTGCTGGGCCCCTATGTCAAGGAAGGGCTTGTGAGTCCAATATCTCCACAAGAAACTGCCCTGCTTGCAGTAAGGCTCTCATTGAGTCCAGTGAGACAATTTCTGGGAGGTAGCACACCTCAGGGAAGCCACATTATTTCTTCCTAATATGCTAATAGTCTAAATCAAATTTACTTAAATCTTAATCTGAATAAAAGAGAGAAATAAAAACAAAAAAAAAACAAGTAGAAAAGAAGACAGAATGCAATTATTACTATTTAAGTCTAGGGCATGTCTAATAGGAAAACTAACATGTTCTCTCTTAAAAAGTATCTGGGCTATGTCCAGTAAGTCAGGTTCGAAATATCTATTGGTCAAAATAATGTGTAACTGCTTTTAGTTTTTAATCTTTTTTTTTTTTTTTTTTTTCCAAATGCAGTGACTGATCCAGAGATTTGATAGCCAGAGAAACCTGAAGTTTATCTAACAGAAAAAAAAAAAACAAAAAAACAACCATGTGACTTGGAAGCAATTTAGACTTTAGCTACTGCTTAACATCATGCTTACAGAGTAAGGTTAATGGACAAATCCTAAGACTTTTACACATCTACTTTTTATGACTCTGAAAACTCATCAATGCTATCTCTAGTACAACCTTATTCCTGCTATTGTGCTTTTTCAATCTAATAATTTGATTTCTTTTTCTGAATTAAACTTAATTATAGAGACTTTGCAAATAGTCCCTTTTTCCACTTCATACGGCACTTCCAACATTTGTTGTTCCTCAAAAGTGTGTTTTTTTCCCCCTTGTGTTTCACTTCTTCAGGGTAAAAAAAAGAAGCAAAAATAACTTCTATAGAAGTTGAAATTCTGAATAAGGAAGGTTACGTATTAAATATAACATGGCATTGTAAAAAAGAAATATTATTTTCCATGGGAAAGAATAGACTGCTTGTAGCAGCTGCACACAGATAACACAATGCAGCTGTGAATACATGCACATACTGTGCCACAAGGTTCTTGTAGGGATTACCTTTTAATAATGTCTTTGAAGAAGAAATTTCTGTCATATATTGAGCCTACAATCTCTTCAACACATAAATTCCATTTCAACAGCATTAAACTCAAACCGTAAAAGAGCTTTTCCTGTCGTGAAAGTCTAAATAGATTTGCACATCGTATATAGATGGAATACAAAGACACAAAAGCCAGTTACCTAAACACAAGGCTTAAAAAAAAAAATAGATCAGTGACAAAAGCAAGGAATGGCTTCAGTTAAGTGATGGTCTCAACCGGCATGTGTTTATTATTTCAGTCAAAGTCACAGTGTAAAGGCAAGTGTACAAAATGCTGCATGTTATATGTCTCATCATGTCTTGGAAGAATTACTCTTTGATACCTTTAGAAATTATTACAGACTCCTTGAGGATGGGGATAGGAGTACATAAAACCATGGAAAAACACTGCTGACATGCAAAGTTTCTAACAGCAGGACATCCAACAGAAGCTGATACATTAGTCTTAAAAACAATTTACAACAAAGCAACCTCCTCCTGGTTCAATAAGCAGCATTAAAAGACTCATGCCTCATGTGTAGATGGGAAAAGAACCACGGAAAGAAATCTCCAAGAGAACTGTCCTGAGATTTACCTAGCTTGCTTTCACAAAAGGCATGAGGTTCTGGTAAAACTATTTAATTGATCTGAAACTCAAAATAAATGAGCAGATATGCACAAGCAGCTCGAAAGAGAGTGTTTAGATGTCTACAGCAAGATAAAATCATAGGTATTTAACTGGAATGGAAAAAGAGATCTAGATCAATGCTTATTCAGAAGTAGGGCTACAAAAAAACTTGATGAAACTGTGAGGATCATTTTAAAACCTAATGTTTTAGCTTTGGTTAAAAAGCATGTAAAAAATAAGTATGCTTTTTTCTTAGATGAATTATGTTTAATGAGTTACAATTACAGTTCATTGGACCGAAGCTTCTGAAACTGAAGGAAACCCTGTGAAATACCATTTCTAAAGAGAGATACTCTCAGGGCATTTATTATTTCAGGATAATGAATTTTCAGCCTAGTGGTTACAACAATCAGTTACTGTATGGGAAAAAAAGTACTGGTTTATCCCTGTGATCGAATAGAAAAAGAAATTCTAGTTTTGATCCCGATTACACATCAATTAAAAGTTTAGGATGTTCATAAAATATTCAGATAATATTTATCATCTTTTCATTAAATTAACATACTAGTTGTAATTTAGCCTACATCATATTCTCTAGTAAGTACAGGTACTTTTTGGAAAAATACGACATTGCCCTCCAGTTGATCACACCTTTTCGCCCCTGCAACTGTACCACTAAGTGCAGTCTTTTTATCTCAGAGTGTTTAGAAGATAATCATAAGGTACTTCTAATGATTTTGAATGCTAAGTGCTGATTTCTGGGCCTTGCAGCTGGAAGCATGTGCGTACCTCCTCCCCAACACTACTGTATCAGCACTAAAAACAAGACATTAATTACAATTCACCAAGATAATTGTCACAAACTGGAGGGAACTTGCTGCTTCTCTTGGAAAAGAGCAAAATGTGGTAGCTGACAGAACTTGTTTTCTGCTATACAAGGCATATCATGCTGAAATTACTGTGAAAGGCTCCAGGTGACTGCACGGGGCTTTGGATGCAGCTTCTATTTATTTTTCAGCACCCGTGCATCTTTCAAACTGTATGACTGCCTTCCTACTCAGAGGAAGAAGTATCTGTTTTAAGCAGAGCACACAGTTTTGTACATGTCAATACAATCTGAGAAATAAGTTGTACTAAAACAATCCCGTAAGAATGCACTGATCTGTTGCTTTCAAATCAACGATATCTCATCATATATTAAAGCAAAATCAATAGAAACTATGTATTATAAAGCATCTAAAGAGCTAGTATTTCTTACTAAATTTTAAGATAAAAATTAATGTTAGGTAAAGAATTGCACTTTATTAAAAGATTTTCCTCTGGAAAAGCTGTAACAAGTAATACCTTTATAACAAACAGTTAAAAATAACTTTATTTTCATCACTAAATTTAAAACTTTTTTCCTGCTCTTAGTGCATCAGTCTGATTTTGATCTTGACTTCCCCAGGAGCAACATAGTGTATTGTTTAAAATTATATTGTACTCCTAGGTTTCACTTTCATTAAATAGCAGAAAGTGTTACTGTTACCATTGTTCACTTACTTTTGCAGGTATTTAGTCATGTTTCCTTGTAACACAATTCCTGAGCAGTTGAGATTTATTTGCACAAATGTTTACAAATACGTGTTTCTTCTCGCATTGTAAATCTACCATGTACCATTTATGCCAGAGGCATTTGTTCATCTGTCCAAATCAAAGAATAAAAACACTGTGGTGCTGCATGTTTGTGTACTTCTAGCTGTTGATTAATCTGTGTGGGACTATCTACATAGCTGTATCAGTGCAACTCCCACATGTTACTCCCACCCTTACTGCAGACAGCTTTCTCTCACAGAATAACTAAAATGAAAAGGTCATTAGTCTTTCCATTAGGAGTTTTCATACAGAAAGTTACACTGGTATAGGTGTTACCACATAAATAATTGTGGCACAGTTTTAGAGGCCAACAAACCCTGGAACACTAAGAACAATAAAAATAATGGCTAAAAATTAGGTGCTGCTCATTCAAACAACCACAAGTAAGTAAATCATTTGAGTGTGAAACACATTTGATCAAGCCTTGGGGGAAAATATTTGAAAAAATACTGGTGTAAAAGATGTTGTTGATAATGGATGAATTCAAGGAGATTGTGAATATTTAGGAATATTCTGTGGTGGAGCAATGCTTAAAACATATTGCAAATTATTGCCTGAGCTTTGTTGAACACAGGAATGATGTGGAGAACTAAAGCAGTGATATTACAGCAGACAAAAACAAAGCGGGGAGAAGTGATTAAACACAATCCGTTTATACAAATACAAAAGCAAACAATGTCATCTGGCACTCCAGAAGAACAGGGCTCCTGAGGAACCGAACACAGAATCTGTAGGCTTTCGTGAAACTATTAAAATTTCAGCTGGTAAGCCTAATGGAGACCTGTAGTGGAGCCCACGTGGCTGTCTCATAAATTTCACTTGCCTCCTTTTACCCATTTTCGGCTGATGTAATTGGTTAGATTGGCCAGCTCACAGCTACAGGCTTCACAAAAAATAGCAGTGATGTTCAAAATGCAGAGGGAGGCCACTTCTTCATGAGACACTCCACTGGTCACAACAGGAATGATGGTTTTACAATGTACAACCACAGCAAGATTGTCTTAAACAGTACTACAGTGTATTCATATATGCCCCTAAACTCTGTCTCTACAAAATACATGTACCTAAACCAATTCCAAAAGCAAGAACAGGTGCTTTTTTAATCTTTCCTTTGTAAAAAAAATAAAATAAAATCTTTTCTAACTGACACTCTTATTGAACAGCTGCAATAGGTTTCTACTAAGAGATTTTCCATGAAAAAATTTCAAGGCTGACAGATCTCTCAAGAAATGGATAGTTGAAAGACTGATGCTTAACAATTGCATACTTCTCAGGGGTGTGTCAGTACTCTACAGTTCTTTCCTAAATTCTTCCTTTCTCTGTTTCTTCCTTTCTCATCTCAGTGATGCTTTCTTCCCATTCCACTACTATCTTAATGTTAAAAGCTCCCTTTTGCTCCTTTCTGTATTCAGTGCTAGTCTTAACTGCTCTCCCTCTCTCACATTCTACACTTGGCTTTGTTCTCCGTCCTTTCATTTATTATTCTCCACCGTACCCTAATTACTTATATTGCTCCCAAGTTGTAGGTTAGTGTTGTAAACAGTGTTCAGTCCTTCCTTGCCATCTTCCTTCCTTCATTCACTTTCCTTACCTTTTCTCCTTTGGTCCTCTGGAGACTTTTACTGCTTTTAACAAGCCACTATAAAGTGACTCCCTATTCATTGAGCTCACTGAGTTTATACAACTCCATGTCATTTCAAATATGTTAAGCTGTTTAGTGGCATTCTTCTTTGGTACATTGCCTCCTTTTTCTTTAAATACTCCCAAGCTAATGGATTGCCAATTAATTAGAAATAGTTAATCTTCACAAAAGAATAAACACTATGTGTTTGTGTCTCTTGGGGAGCTTCTAAACTAATTTTTATGACTGCGTTGTTAACCGTTCTCACTACTTGGCAGCCTGTCAATGGAAATAAAAGTTTGCTGAGCAGATATCCAGGCCACAGTTTGCAAAACATTTTCTTTGAGTGGGAGGCTTCTGAGCTAGCTGTCCTTTCCTTCACTGCTTGCTCCTAGGCTGCACTGTCTTTAGGGCTGCCAGTTTTTGGGGTTTGGCAGATGATTGAGCTTCGCTGACATGAAGACAGATACAAAACTAGCACAAACACAGATTTTTTTAACTCTTGATTGCTTTTGACCCGTTTTGGTTGGTTGGTTGGTTTTGTTTTTTTTTTGTAAAGCCTGATGTACCAGCTTAACCAAGGAAGAAGCAAAAAGGAAGGAACATGTGGCAGAGAAGATTTTGAACTATGACTTGGGGGGGTCCTACTGACTCCAAACTAAGGGAAAAAAAAGACAAAAGGAAGGTGAGGAGACAGAAAAGAACCCAACACTGATATGGCTAGTTAACATGTGCTATACACAAAATAAACCTTGTTAAAAATATTTTTTAAAGGGTAGCTCTCAAGAAATGGTTACCATGATGCAGATGTATTAATAAATTATTCATACCTGCTGAAGTTGGTTCCTCTTCAATTGAAGCTGTGCAAAAATGTGGCAGGGGTGGGGAGGGAGGTGGGGACAGGGAAAGGTAAGTGGAAGGGAGAAAGAAGAGAAGAGAGAGAGAAAAAATTACAAATTAAAAACCCCCTGTTGTCCTAATTGTTGTATTATTTACATTTTCTTAATATATGAGCAATAAGACAGAAAAAAAAAAGTATTCTAAACAGTTTGATTAACTTGAGCAACAGATGTTTCATCTTAGTGGAGAACTAAGCTAAAACGAGCTTATATTTATAAAATCACACTCAACTTTTCTCTATAATTTGGCTAGTAGGATAGGCTCAATACTGCATTAACAATATGTTCAACAGAAGTGTTTCAGCCAGCTTCTCTGAACACAAATTCACTGACAGAGTGAGCTGTTACAGTACAGAAAAGGAGCTGTTATTAAGGTAAAGCCTTCTAAAAAACTGACTGCAGAACCCAGTTATTTGGTTAGCTAATGAAGGCTGTTGCCTGATGACACAGCTAAGCCAGCTGCTGCTTAGCAGACAATGACAGGCACAATCCACACCTTTTCCACATTTCTTCCTCCTCCACCCCAGTTCCCTTCAGTTTCTTTCCAATCTGGTGCTAGCAGTAGTGACTTAATGATCCTGAAATTAAATAGTTAGGAAGCAAAGATGGCAGTTCTGGGGGTTGGCTTGTTTTTCTGGTAGGGTGGAGGTGGGGGCTGGGGCTAGTTGCTCATTGAACTCTCCATTCCAGATGTTCATTGTCTGAGGAAGTCCATAAAAATCCATTATCTTCATACTAGAACCTTTCCCCTTTAGCAATAGATTAAATGACCTTAAGTTACCATCAGAAAGCACATTTGACTATAGACTAGCTATTACCCACACATTCAAAAGAAAAAAAAAAAAGTATTCACACTAAAACTGTATTTTAAAAATACATCTTGACCTAGTTCTTTCTCTCCTTGCAGGCAGTATGTTTTATATACACATGCTTCATAAAAACGCTTTTCTCACCGTCTTGCAAAGTTTTCAGTGACAGAAAAAGCATCAGTCAGGTGCTTTTCACTTGGATAGTCTAAAAGCACCTAGAAGTCTGAAAGGACTCTCCATAAGTCTGATATAGAGATTGTCTTACGGTACTAAACACAGGTACCCATACTTTTATTATTTCTATTTTAAGAAGCCTCTTTTACCAGTTGAAGTGGAAGCTCCTTATGCTTTATTTCCTGAAGAATCACTTCCATACAACAATGCTCCTACAGCCAAGCCATGGCAAACACTGATCCACCTTGGCAGCTTCAGAGCTCAGACTTGGCATCAATAAAGATTTCAAACATTTTCTCAAAGATCAGTGCCATGCTTGACAAATTGACTTCTTTACCTTCAATATCACACCATGTTTTATGCTGGGAGAAACTAGGAAAGGAGCAGAAAGATCTTTCCTCTTTTTAGTGAAACTTCAGCAGACATAGCAGAGACCATGTCAATAGATACCGACTGCATTTGAGACCAATTGTGAACTTTGGTTGACTCATTACAATTTTCCCTTCGTAACTGTATGTATGATAATTAATGCTGGACACATCAGTTATTTCTAACTGCAGAGTAGCATGGTGTCCTTTTGGGGGCTGTCAAATCCAATCGACAGAAAATAATTAATTACTGTCTGAAGAACCAGCCAACCATCTCATCTCTAACTAAAGTTTCCTGAGGAAAATAGGTGATTTTTACTTATGCAGCCTGGTGTTCAGATAAACACTTAAGAAGGCTATATTACAGTGCATTACATTATTAAATGCCTATTCTAGAATGACCTAAACAGAATAATTAATAGGCCAATCCTTCCTTTCTGTAATTCCTATTTATTTATTCCTATTTATTTATTCCTATTTTACCTAATTTATTGCCCAAATGTGTATTTTGAAACTAGATTAATCCATTTTGAGGTGCATATATGTAAAAATCACATCAATCTTTTAAACGTTACAATAATACATGCTTTTATTTTTCTGTATACTAACTGAATTTAAGTAAAATGTGTTTGTAACAGTAGAGAACTTCAAGGCAGTGAAAGAAGAAGGGTACCACCCTATTTTTTTTTAATTGAACTAATCAGATGCTTCATTATTTCAATAACAACATGACAGCTGATTCCACAAAAAAGAAACTGAGTATTTAAATATTAAGAACAACAGAATAAGAAGTAAATAAACAAACTACCAACTAAGTCAATCAAGCACGTTGTAATTTCTCAAGGAACCAGTGGTGGAAAGGACTACATAAACAGAACAGAACCTGAAAGTTATACAGAAGTTGCAGTACTAAATTTTGCAAATGTGCAAGATCTGTATTAGCAGCAAGCTCAACTGCTGTTTGTGCAACAAAAATTTAAAACTAGTAGCCAACTGTGCATTAAAACTGCTTTTAAAAAATTGTCCAATTGTACAAAACTATTCATTCCAGTAGCAATCATTTCAGACTGCTATTTGAATAATATTCTTAGACTTAATTATTGCGATGAATACCAGCATTAGCAATTCAAAACTGAATTTTTATTACTCTGATAGTTGTTTCAATGGGACCATTCTGCACTTAGGTACACATCTGAATAAAACAGGATAGCTGAATCTCAGCTCAAACAAATCATTCAGATGCCAGGACAGGTCTGTCAATAGCATTACTTTTCTGTTTTATTTAATTAATTTTGACTATTTGATTGCTGGTTTAGGCTCTTTCAGGACTAGAATATGTTCATTTCTTCTCTGACTTAGACTGGAGTTAGTGATAACTGCTTTTGTAAAATGCAAAAGACTTAGTTCTACTTGTCAATACTGCATTTCTCAGCCATGGACAGAAATTAAATATGTATATTAAAAACAGATATGAAAATGCAGTTGTGAACTTGTTTGTACTTCATGCACACTTTTAAAAAAAATAAAATTAACTCTTGCTACATGTGCCAGGACTTATTTCACACCCCCACCCCATCCCGTAGCTTGATAAACCATTTTTCAAAAAACAGCCTTCAGTAACCTATTGCATACTCAAAGAATACACTATTCTTGCTTTATCATAGCAGCTCAAATGCCATGTCAGCACTCTGCTTTTCAATCATTAAGCAAATGCACTGAATTACCACACCAACAATCTCCTACACAACACAACTTCTTTTTTTTTTTTCTTTTTTCCCCATCAGCAGTGATTGAAAACTTCAAGTTATTTTTAAAAAGGTGTTTATACAGTCACTCATCTACATACTAGTTGTCTGTAATTTACTTTCTTATTTCAGAGGTGTGGAGAAGGAGTAAGCTGGAATTGCCTTGCTCAACTGAGCTGGCACAAACTGGTGACTCACTATGCTGGGTGGTGGATCACTATCAGCCTGGCTTTCTCCTGACTCCAGAACAGTAACACTGGCACAGAGGAGCCAGGTATTGGATCAAAAAAGCTCCCAGAACCATCATGGACATCCTCAAGTCATGGTCTGATAACAGCATTGCATGACCTTAAAATGTAAACTACTCTCAGCTTTATAGCATTCCAAGAACATTTTTCTTATCCTTTTAATGCATCATTGACAAAATATAGTAAGACATATGGCAGCACAAACATTAGATTTTATCTTCTTGGAGAAAATCTGATGTTCACTTGGGAAAACTTAATCATGTTTTCCTTAGAGGTGAGTATTACTGCATGACATTTGTGGGGAAAGAAACCCTAAAAAACATGAGCAGATTTGCAAAGTATATACCAGGATACATATTGCCCAATATATGTTAGCTTAGAAGAGATAGATTATACGCTTGGATAGTATCTGAACAGCTATACCAGACTTGTAATTATTTCTGTTACACCAGTAAAAGCCTTGACAGGTCTGGAAAAAATCTGAACTTTGAAGCAGAAGTAACTTCAGGAAGAAAGATTCAGTGAAACAGTGTGCTCTACTATGTTAAGTATTATGACACATTACATTTGTGTTCATATTAAGGCTTGTGTTAATTATATATTAATGTCAAATATGTTTGCCTTTAATATTCAAATAAAATGTAAGACATACAAAAGAATAAACTTTAGACAACATGATGGAAAAGGCTATGCAAGAGATCTACAAAATCATCCAAATGAACCACCTGCGAACAGCAGAATCCAAGAGCAAATAACATTTTTCTGAATGCAACATAAAATATATATACATATTCTGCTCAGCATCAACTCTCAGGATCTCAGAGGACCTGCATGTTATGACTGACTTCCCATAGACTCGTCATCAGTCATTAAGAATGTGATTTTAATGCCACAGATGTTTCATTGAAAATACGTGCCTAAGGAGTCTGTCACTTCACCCACTACCCATTTGACAGACTTCAGTTCAATTGTCCACAAACTGGCTCAATTTTTGGTTCTCAACACTGGATGCAGTATTGGCATGACTGATGAGGCAACCCATTGTCAAGTCATATTTCCACCAAAGCCCCTCTGCCCCCAATCTCACTCTGTCAGGTTAAATGTGCTAGAGTCACCTACAAGACACAGCTCAGACGATTAACGCTATCTCACCAACTCATAACAACCAACTCAACCAACTCAGCTGGCTGCCAGTGCAACAACTGATACAAATAATTGTCACCTCTATTACAAAGAGGAGGAGCAATCCTTAAGAAAAAAAAACAGCTTTGTTTTCAAGATGCATGAATCTAACAAATCTGGAAAATGCATAATTTATGCCATTTGGTCAAGGATACCTCTGTCAGTGTGAGTAAGTTGTTTTTATATTGCAGTTTTACAGCGAGGTTGGGTCTGTTCTGTTGCTGCATGTTAACTGTAATTGTAGTACCAGGACACAAACTCATCCTCCCCCATTCATAGACCCTGGGAACAGCAGTGTCTCCTTCTACCTTCAGCTGGTTAAGTTTGTTTGCACCCATTCTTAACAAAAAAAACCCCAAAAAACCAAGAAGGAAGACACCAGGCAACTCGTCAGTGCATGTCAGAGATAACTCACTATGAACTGGTAAAACTCTGCTTGAATGACAGATGTTAAATGAAAAACAAAGTAATTAATTAAGAAACCTTAAAAATGCCTGTGGCACTTGGTAAAGGAAACCTATCACTCTTCTTAGGTTTACATCCACTTAAGCACATAAAGGCTATGAAAAACATACCCTTTCTTCTCTTCATTATTTAAAGAAATAGGCTTCTAACAAAAAGTGGGTATCTGAGCAAAATTTCAAGTATTATTAAAATCTAGAATCTAAAATTGAGAATACTGTCTTAAAATGACAGTATTAGAAATGTTAGTAAGATTACTTAATTCATTCTCACTAGTCTTCCTTTTTTTCTAAGCATCAGGGCCCGGTGCTGAACAAGAACATGTTTAAATACGAAAGAAAATATTTATTTAGGTGAAATTTAGTATTCTGCAGAGCATAAGATTAGATAGTGATTTTTGTGGTTAGTGCCTTTACATTTACAATTCTGTAGAACAAGTCAGTCAATGGAGTGCCTACCAAGCCTAGTATTTGGCAGGATGTTATTCTTAAGGAAAACAGCATAAAAAGATTTAGTTTTAAAACAATTACTCAGTTCTTAGACAGCTGCAGTTCTTGCCAAGGTTTCGACAGCTGCCAAAGGCACAACAGTACTTAAAGCAGTAATTCTGAAACCAGAAGTAGTTTGTCATTACTTGAAATATCACACAATTTTACATGCATACCAACACATGCTGCCATTTGCAGTTTTAAGAAGATCTGCAAGTTCCAAAAAAGCAAAGAATGTAATCAGAAAATATCCTACCACCTTTATGTACGAGAACAAGTGTACTGAAATAGCTAAGTGACTAAGATGGTCAGTGAGTGTACAGAAGTCTTTGCTTCTTTAAATTACAAAGATGATTCTCCAACATCCAAATGCATACTCTTTAAAATTAAATACTAAAACAGGCTTTAAATTATAGTTAGGGTTATGTAAGTACCTGCAAGCACCTGTTACACTTAGGGATGCAAAAACCTATGCAGAATATCCCCACAGTTACACACAGAAAGCTTTGCCTTCCAAGCCAAACAAGTTCCTATTTTCAGATTTCAGTCACTTGCCTGAAGGTTTTTCACTTGGTTGTTTTGTGTTACGATGGAAATGCGACCACTTATTCTTCTGTGAATGAAGAACTTTAAAATAACATAATATATCACACTGGAAAAGAACCATGATGATAATTATTTTTCTTTTATGGGTATTCTCCCTCTTGGGGAAAAAAAACCCAACAACCATAACCCACAATAAAAGCCTACTCAGTTGTTCACAGTGTATTCATTCATGTCTGGTTTGGGATTTGTACAGGACGCTGGATTAGCTCTCTCACTGCAGATATGTACCTGAGTACTTCACCTGGGCAAAGCCCATTCCGTTGCATTGTGAGGGAAATGTGCTGCATCTCAATCTGCAAATTCCAAAGGCTGACTGAGAGGGCAGTTTGATCTACTTCTGAAAACAGTTTACGGCAGGTTGGGAAACTCTTGGCACTTGGTCTCCATGCAAGGAAGGAGAGTAAGGCTTTCTTAAAGCTACAAAAATCCAGACTGAAACAAAGTGGGGCTGAGATAAGTAAAGGTTGAACAGCATCTGAGCATCACTGTCTCTTCCACCAAAAATAAGAAGGTAGAATTACTACCATACTACTTAACAACACCCAGTATCCAACCTCTGATAGAATGAGGAAAGTTTCAAAAGACAATAAACAGTGCTCAAAACAGAGCAGAAAATAGCAGTTAACACAAATGAACCTGAACTCTACGTGGTTCTGTAACACCCCATAGCAGCTTTAATGCATAAACTTTCTGTGATGCTATTCTGCCATTTCTCACCCCACACGAACCTCAACCTCAGTCATGATATGAAAAGTCTTTATATTGCATCAAGATGAAACAAAAAGTTTCCAATAGTCACTGTTGCATAGAAAATGCTCTACACTATACTAGAAAACTGCACAGGACATGGGGCATACAGTTCTCTGTTCAAATGCCTTGCTTGGTTCAAAGTCTCTATGGAATCATACAATTGTTTGGGTTGGAAGGAACCTGAAAGATCCTCTAGTTTCAACCAGGGACACATCCCACTAGACCAGGTTGCTCCAAGCCCCATCCAACCCGGCCTTGAACACTTCCAGGGATGGAACAGCCATAACTTCTCGAGACAACTTGTTCCAGCATCTCACCACCCTCACAGTCAAGAATTTCTGCCTAATGCCTAACCTAAATCTCCCCTCTTCCAGTTTAAAGCCACTATCCCTCATCCTATCACTCCATGCCCTTGTAAAAAGTCCTTCTCTATCTTTCCTGTAGCCCCTTTGGGTACTGAAAGGTTCTCTAAGGTTTCCCTGGAGTGTTCTCTTTTCCAGGCTGAACAGCCCCAACTCTCTCATCCTGTCTTCACAGCAGAGCTGCTCCAGCCCTTGGATCATCTTTGTGGCCTCCTCTGTATTCACTCCAACAGCTCCACGTCCTTCCTGTGCTGGGGACTCCAGAACTGGACACAATACTGCAGGTGGGGTCTCACAAGAATGGCATAGAAAGGGAGAATCACCAAATTAACTTTTTAAAAAAATGCAAGTCTGTAGTACTTTTTTTAGCATGACTGAGGGCTGGCATACTGCTTTACTTAGATAATTTCCATGCAACACAATCTTCACCACAGAAAAATTGAGTTGTAAATTGTATAATGTGCTAAGAGGAGAATTCAAAGGAGCAGATGGCAGCTAAAATGAAGGATGTGGTGTTAGAGGAGTCCCATGCTAGGAGACATATCACTTTGCTGTGGTATATAATCTTTTGGTTACTTCAGGAATGAGGAACAGGAAATACCATAAATCTACATGGAATGACTACGGGTGTAGAAAAGAGAAGACTTGAGTCCTGGTGCAAGAAAGGCAAATCAGGTATTTTTAACTGAATAAAACAATATTTTGGTTTCCCAGGTAAATTTTTAAGACTGGAATATACTGCTTAAGGAATGATTGAAATGCCAGTAGTCACTTCTAACTTTTCTTACTGGGCAGAACCAAAAGAAGATCCTATTACCTTTGTAGCTAATATTTAACTTCAGTACAACCAGAATAAATACATAAATATACTATAATTCATTATTGTTTATTATTGAAAAGTATATGTTGAATGCATTTATGATGTTGAATATGTGTATGATGTTATTGTGAAGAATATATATTTATGATGTCGACCATTGTAAAAGAGTGTCAATAATGTCCAGCTTCTATATAACACTGCTCTCAGCTAGATCTCAAATAATTTATGTCATGCATAAACATGGCTTTGCTATATGCAGTGAAACAAGGCAAGAGAGAACATGGTGACACGAGGGAAAAAAACCACAGATGGCATGAGGTTTCTTTATTCTTCTCAAAAATGCTACATTTTCCACCTTATTTTGTCATCTCTGCACTGTTCTTTATTTTTCAGAAAATAATTAAAACTTGAGTACTCAAGGCTTTTATTCATGAACAAGTGAAGATAATTTACATTGATTTTTCTTTTATCTTAATGAATAAAGCCACTAGAAGTCAAAAGTGTATCAGGCACTCTGACATCAGCCCTGTAAGAAGCATTTTCACAGCAATCGTCAGTCAGCACTCTCGTGCTCCTCCAAACCGTTCAATTTGCATTAGTGTAGGAGTCAGGCCTATTGATTTTGAGCTGTGGGTCTTTTTTAAGATTTTGTTCATCCCAAGGATATGGATTTTCTGAAACCCACCTCACCACTACTTTTCCATATATTCCTCAGAGCAGATTTATTCATCTTCCATGCACCTTCTGTCAGAAGCAGAGTTCTGTGTTTTCAGAGGATGCTTAGCACTCTCTCCAGTGACTGCATTTCAAAAGCAGCCACAACCAGCACTTCCCACTGTGAAAAATAGGAGCTGTTTGGTTCTGCTGAGCTGTGTTAAAAAGCTGTCCTTCATTCCTTTTTATTTTCCCTCTTCCATGCTGCAAACAGATGGCAAAACCTCTCCTTGCGCTACCTCCTTCCAACTGATGTTTGATGGAGTCTAGAACACTTCTACACTCTCACATGTCCACTTCACACTGCTGCAGCCTATTCCAAAAACAAGGATTACCATTCATACAGTCTGTTCTTCTCAGCACTTGAGATATTGCAAATGCTTTTTACTTGGTCAGTTCAGGTCAGAATAATGTGAGTCAATACTTTGCTGTTACTCTGCATCCCGTAATACCTTGTGTTCTTTGTAAAAAGGGATCCAGAAATGCAGGATACATGCAGAGAGCTATATGGTGCTCTGAACCATTGAGTACAAGACCTGTACTCTTACCTCTGATCTGCTGATGTGGCATTTTTGTTTGGGCTGTCAAAGTGCTCACCATTCTGGATTCCACACAATGGACAATATGTAAGATTTTCATATTTTTCTTGCAGAACCAAAGAGACTGTAGAGTCTCCCTCCCTGAAGATATCCAAAAGCCATTTTGACATGGATCTGGGAAACCAGCTCTAGGTGGCCCTGCTTGAGCAGAGGGGCTCTGAGCAACCTGGTCTAGTGGAAGATGTACCTGCCCATGCAGGGGGGTTGGAACTAGATGATCTTTGTAAGGTTTCTTCCAACCTAAATCATTCTATGGTTCTATGATTCTGTGATCAGGTGAGAGGACCTCCAGAGGTCCCTTGGCACCTCAGCCCCACTGTGATTCTGTGAATTGTGTTGTGTTTAAAGAACAATTAACACAACAGCTGTGCAGTAGGAGAGAAACAAGATACATTTCTAGTTACCCAGCTTTTTTACTTCATATATTTGCTGCCTTTTAATCTCTTTACATAGCAATCTAACATGCATTTGATGACATCTTAACTACCATATTATCATTATTGAAGTACATTACATTTAAAGGACTAATTACAAAAACAGTGATAGAAAAATCCTTACTGTTCCCAGTCTTCATCTCTAATGTTCAAGGTAAATACATTTAAGTGCTCTAAGTCTATGTTTCTGGAGATCTGGGAAAATGACAAGCAGATACATGCTTAACTCAGAGGAACTACTGAGAAAACCTCAACTGGAATGCGATTGATTTTCATTCCAGTTAAGTGCACTAAGGAAAAAAAAATTACTAGCTTGTCTTCTCCATCATCAATTGCTTTCTTCAAGACAGAACCTGAAGAATAATTCTCTGTTGGTGATTTTGGGGTTTTTTTTCCCCCCACCTAATTGAAAAAAAAAATAGTATGCATTAAGCAAAAGTGAAAAACTTTCTATTTGGGTCAACCAAAACTTTCATTCTTGTAGAGAAATACTTCATCTTAATTTCAACCCTTTTAAGAGAAAAAATAAAACCCCCCAAATTAAAAAACACTAGGAATATTTTTTAAAATTTCAAAATTAGATATCAATAAATATTGTCTCACAAAAACAGAAATTAAATTCATTAATATATTTTAATTAATATTTTCCTAAGTTTTTAGGTTACATTTTCCTGTTACTTTTTAAAGTAAAAATTTGCTTCGGAATTTAACTCACACTCACAAATAATTTGCATGGCCCCCGTGGTATTTTCTTGTTAATATTAATGCAAAAAAAAACCCGTTTAGGTTTAAAGATGAGCAATCTAAAGGTCTATAAAGCTAACAGGTGCAGTTTTACTGCATTTTCAATTGCTCAACTTTATACAACATTATTAACGTTAAAACAAAATAGTATCTAATACCAAAGTAAACTTGAAATAACTCCGCTGACTTAACTACAAGACAAAAACTGATCTCACAATATTTTGTCAAACAAAATTAACTTTTTTCCCCTCCAAACTTTTTTTTTATCACTAGGAATTTATGATTACTTCAATGAACAGAAAATAATCCCCTTAAGGAAATTTGCTAGAATATTAAATTTTAAATTAAATCATGTATTTTGAAGTCTATGTTAATTACTATATACAGAATTCTGCAAGAGCTTTCTGCATCAAAGATTATTATGACTAAATACAAAATATATTCAAGAAACAGACATAAAAAATGGTAGTAATGAAATATTCATCTGGTGAGCAAATTCTTCTACTTCATAAATATTCTATGCTTTAACCTAGTGAATTTTAGCCTTTACTCTGCATTATAAGGACAAAACAACACAGTATGTATGTAAAAAAAAACCCAACACACACACTTATATTCATACCTACGTGCTCTCTTATTGTAGGCTGATTTTTTTTTTTTTTAAATAACTACTGCAGCTGTCTGGGGTAAAAGGAGAACCCTCAGTTTATTCTTGACACTAAGAGGCTGACAAGTTCTTGTGTCCTTCAAAATGCTATGGGGTTTCATGCTGCTCAGCCTTTCATTCATCAACAATACCACTGGAACATTTATGGGAAACTTTATTTTTAAAATGAACACACCCTGGATGCCCATCACACAGACTTGCACAACTTTACACTTTGTTCAAACGCACACACCCAAACTCTCCTCCTCTTCCAAGCTGGGACGACTGTTGAAAATCTGCACAGTCCTATGTACAGCTTATAATACCCATGACAAGGATTCTGTTGTATGACTGCATGCCAGATTAATATACTTTCTTGTTCCATGGCTTTCTCACCAGCAATTTATATTTACCCAGTGGTCAAAGAATTATTTTGCTCTGTGTCATATACTACATTTTCCATCATCTCACTCACTCCTATTTAATATTAGCAGTAAACAGTACAGTAAATGAGATTGCTGAATAGAGAGACATAACAAATCTTAAAAAAAACCCCAAACAAACAAATAATAAAAAAAACCCACCAAAAACAAACAAACAAAAAAACCACAAAAAAATTAGTTTGCTGCTTCTTACAATACTGCTAAAACAGATTTGAATTAAGGTAATCAGTTCTTCCGTCTGCAATTCATCAAAGATTTGAAAATATCAAAGAAAGAGAAAATTAACACATCAGCAATGCTACCACAACAAGAAATATAAGAAATAATCAGAAATCAGGGTTGGAGAGTTCTGTTACTTAGGTGATGGAAACAACTCAGCACTATTTGCATATAGAAAATTAATCTGATGTTGAAAAGCTTTTTGTTTTCTTTTTATATACATTGTGCTGACAAAGCTAACAAAGTTCAGTAAATTGGAGACATTTACCTCAAAACAGGAAGTGATGTTTCTAAATGAAGGTGTAACTGTATAATGTATCACAACAGTAGTCAGGTAAATGGTCTGGAAAAAAATCACCGTGAAGTATGTATAATCAAAACAATGGCATTTTCCAGCTACTTACAGAGCAGAGTCTGCCAACTAGATCAGCTAGGTTTGTCTCAGTGTCCCTACTCTAAAACATCCTCTGCTTTCTGCGTATATTACATTTGTAAACTTCTTGAGAATTGCAAACTCTTTGGACTTCATACAGCAAGACTTGGGTGTGATGTCATAATGTATTTCCTAACGGTTTGTTCAGGTCCTAACTTTGATGAATCCTCATAGCCAATCAGAAAACCAATTCTGTTCAAGTTGCACCCAGAATACCCGTTAAAAATGTATAGTGCATATATTTTTTTAATATTTTTTTTTTTTAAGTATGATGAATTTGCTTTAGTTCTTTAGAAAATGTTCAAACAATAATTTACTAAATGCACTGCTTCTCTCATTAGTGTAGTTACACAAATTGCATGGCATTATTTTGTTTACCATACAATCCCATAAACAGAATAGTTTTTATACTTTCCCTGAAGCATGACAACAGAATTCTCAGCTCCTCTGTCACCATTTTGTCCTGACAAAAGTTTTGAGGACCCTTCTCCAGGTTGTTCAATACTTTCTGTGTTGCCGAAGAGCCGAAATGTGAAGTCCTCCAAAGAGAGTCATAGAGTCATCAGGGTTGGAAGGGACCTCTGGAGATCATCTAGTCCAACCCCGTATATGACACAGCCCAACAGACTACCCATGCCACTTACTAATCAGCAAAATTAAACTTTCCTGGAGTTAAGTGTTACTACTCAGCTGCTTTGCTGGGCCATTTTGATTCCTTTGAATCACTCTCCTCTCAACACTTTGTTCTCACCAGGTAGGCCATTGTAGTTAGGTTTCATAGTACTTCCCTCTAGTTTTCTATTAAGCACATTCTCTTTGCTGCTCCAGTGTCTCTCAGACTGACCATTGCCACTGTGTTTCATGTACCACACACTAGGTAATGACATGAAAAAAATGCTGTGTTTATAAAGCTAAATTGTCTCCTCCCCATTCAAATATGGTAGTGGAGACTTTCAAGGTACAAACAAACCAGATTTGTTAAGCTGAACCCAAAAGTCCCATCTCCTTCCTCTCCTACTCATCCACCAGACTTCTCAGATTCCAGCAAGACCTATCCCACCAAGCTAAATGACTTCAGCACAGCAAATGTAGCTTTCTCCTTGGACAGGACAAAGGTATTCAGTAACATCACATACCTCACAGGATAATCAGCCCTACAGAGCTGAAGTAGACAAGAAAACTTGCAAAGAAAGGCAGATGGTAAGCAACAAACAGGGCTGTCATTTATGGCTACCACGTCAAAGAACAATTGTGGAGTTTCCATGGACAATTTTGGAATTAAAAGAGCTCATGGCAAACATGGACACAATGCTGTTTGTTTCAGACAGATTAGGAAAATACAATCAGTGGGAAATTGAATTATATAAAAAATGTGCCATTTAATTAAATTCTGACTAACCAGATTATTCTTTTCCTAAACAAGGGATGGATATTTCTCTAAAAATATTGGTATCAGATTGATTTCAACAGGACCAAACAACGACTGTGTAATTTAATTCTTTCTGTATTTAACTGTAAGTTGTATGAAAGAAACGCTCAACACATCCCAATCCCAAACTGGATCAAGATTCAAAGCCTGCTAGTTTAATAATCACATTACTTATTTTAAGAAATTTTTTATTTCATGGTCTTTGGGCATTCATATATTCACTTGCAACACTTGAAACATAATTAATCTACATATTTTTGGATTAATAATTCTTTGAAAGTGCTCAGGTCCCTTCTTCCATCCTGAGAGGGCAATTGATGAACGTACTGATGTTTTGGAAGTACCCACAACTTGCAATTAGATTGATGTATTTAATTACTTTGTTTATGCTACATTGGTCAGGGTCTGTTGTTTTAATATAACTAAGACTGATCCAAATGACACCACCAGTGAGGACAAAGTTAATCCACTGCTTACTTTTGTTGCTGACTTAGGCTAATGTATTGTTCAGCTATGAGCTAATGACTCCTGCAGATGTTTCTTATTTCATGCCAGGAAAAGCAGAAGCTGAAATTAAATATTTTCTTTTTATAACCATTATCGTTCCCATTATAAATTATAGCCCATTCAGTCATATTTTTGAATAAATCAAGTGACACTGACAATGCAGTTCTATCTGCAAAAATTAATCTTACAGCACCAAATTCTGGCCTCATTAGACTGTTCATAATGAATAATAAAACTGATGATTAAAAAGTTAACCTGCCTAAGAAGAAAAGGAAAGTAATAAGAATTTTTAATCAAGACATCTCTCTCTCCCTCTTTCAACAAGAGTACATTTGTAATTAAATATGTTGGCATGTCTCTGTCTTTACATTACTTCACACCATTACTGCTCCCACCTTACTTACTCATAGAGAAACCCCAAAAGCCATCTTCAAGAATGCCTTTTGATAATCTACTGCCATATTAAAATTTACTTTGCCATATTCAGAACTGGATATCATCTTTTATATTTCTAGAGAATACTAATCTGATACACTTAGTTTTAGCTGTTGAAAAATAGTTTTATTACTTGTTTCTCGGGGCTTGAAGGCCTGATTCATAATAACAATACTGTTACAAGCCTTGATCTTGATGTGCATTCACACATCTTGAGCCATCACAGGGCTGCAATAACTTCTCAGGACGCTCATTAAGAATCCCTGTAGCTAAGATTCCCTGCTGGTGATTATAACTCTCTTTGCCACAATAGCAATGTCATTAGTTCATACTGTCCCAACAGCAGAAAGATGGTTAATGTATTAGGGTTACCACAAGAACAAGGTTTTTGTGTTTGAAAAATATACTTTGCATGAACTAGCAACAAATGTGTATATGAATGGAAAAGGAGTATTTGTAGCATCTACATTAGGATTTGAATTCGAGCATTTGTATCTCATTCCCTATGTACAAAATGCTTGTATATATCGTTGCTTGCATGGCCAACCTAAATAATACAGTCTATTTTGACCAACCCTGTCAGTCTAACAGGAAAGGAGGAAGGATTAAGTGTAGGATATCAGAATTTTGTGCACATGGACAGATAAAAAAAGTAGATTATATATGCATGTCTCGTTCCCATACATTTCAAAAAATCATTGAAACCTTGCATACATTCATGCATATTTGAATTAGAAATTTGTTGAAAGCATAGATCAGAAGAGTGGAACTATGCATATTTGCAACAATTATGCATGAAGAGACACATAAGCTGAATAACATCACAAATTCCAAGGAAGTTGAAGTGTGGCTTCATCAAATCATGTACCTGGAATCATTCCTCATCCTTTCTAGTTTCAGCGACAAGAAACCAAGCTCATGTCCAAGTCAACATCTCGCACATGCTTTTCCAGACTTCAGAATTGCCTGGTTTACACTGGAATCAATCTAGTGCATGACTCAAAATGAAAATGATATGGATGAATGGAGAGTTTGTACCTCAAAGTAATATTCTAACATTATAGATACAGCCAGAGAAGACCAGCTGAAAATATTAACTTTAATCTCATAGATTACTTTTTTTTAACATAGGAAATAATATATTGACCCTACTTATGGTTCAATGGCAATTCTCAAGCAGGTGTTCAGCTCAAGTAATACATTTGAAATATTAAATCTTCAATCATAGTTTAGCACAGAATCTCATGCCCTAATAACTTTGGTCATTGATATTATAAACATGGCTGAATTATTATTAATCATTCTTTCGTAGCATCATAAAATTAAGAAATCTGTACAACCTGTGATACAGCATGAAAAACTTCCAGTATCTCTAAATGAAATTATCCACATGCTTTACACAGTCAGCATGTCACTTAATTCCGTATTATACATTCTGGTGGCAAATTGAAAACAAAAGAAAAAAATGCCTGACTCATCTATGATTCTATGATCTTGCCATAAAATAGCTGAAGTGTCAAAACCTATTCTGAGTAACACTCAGTGCCACAGCTGTGAATGCACAAGAGGATGAGCACGTGTCATATAGTGTCTTTACACCCCAAAACAACCATCCCACCTAATTTACCAGGTAAACACAGGAAGAGGAGAGGCAGCAGTGGGGGTCCTTCAGCCTGGATATTAACAGCTGACATGAACTGGTGTGCCTCAGGTATGTCTCACTGAAAAGTGGTAAGCCCAGGCAAAAAACTGACCTTACACTTATATGAGGGAAGAGTGCTGAGACATCCCTCAGAAGGCTCTTTAAGGGCCCACTAGAGCTGGGATATAGCAGCACCATTTCAGTTCATCCATTATCCAGATTACCCCAACGACTCATTACCTGATGCTGCAGGGTTATAAAATACAAGTGTTTCTCTAAGAACTGAAAGGACTTTTTTCTTCCTGTTACTTTAAGTAATAATTTTCATAGAATTTCAATAATAAACTTTGGTCATTCAAATCTGATTCTCATTTTATTAGATTATTCCGTGTAATTCTCCTGTTTTGTTTATTCCTTACAATAAATTCTGCATTTATTTAGGAGCTTAGTAGGGAGAACTTTCAACCATAAACTTGTTAGGAAGTTCCTGCAATTATATTTGGTAAAAAACCAACCAACCAAACAAAAAACTAACAAACAAATGAAAACCAAACAAAAAAACAAACAAACAAAAAACCCCAAACAAACAACAAACAAAGAAAAAACAAGGAACCAAACCATTTAAGAGCTAAAGCTTTTAGTAATTTCCCTTACCCATGTAAAATGGGATTTGGTGGGTAATCCTTCGCTGAAAAAAATAAATTAAATATCACATCTGTTGTATACCAGCACAATTCTTCTACATTAAGAGCTGTGCCCACTTTTACCAACAGTTTCCAGTTGTTAACATAGAATCATAGAATCACAGAATCATAGAATCATAGAATTACAGAATCATTCATAGAATGGTTTGGGTTGGAAGGGACCTTAAAGATCATCTTGTTCCAAACCCCTGCCATGGGGACAGGGACACCTCCCACTAGATCAGGTTACTCAGAGCCCCATCCAACCTGGCCTTAAACACTTCCAGTGAGGGGACAGCCACAAACAACCTCCCTGAGCAATCTGTTCCAGCATCTCACCACCCTCACACTAAAGAATTTCCTCCTAATGTCTAATTTAAATCTCCCCCCTTCCAGTTTAAAACCATTACCCCTCATCCTATCACTACACACCCTGGTAAAAAGTCCCTCCCCAGCTTTCCTGTAGGCCCCCTTCTGTTCACTTTAAGGTGTCCTTGGAGAGAAGAGAGCTGTCCTTCCTGTGTTGAGGGCTCCAGAACTGGACACAGTACTCCTGGTGGGGCCTCACAAGTATGGAGTAAAGGGGTAGAATCACCTTCCTCGAACCTGCTGGTCACACTTCTTTTGATGCAGCCCAGGACACAGTTGGTTTCTGGGCTCTGAGTGCACATTGCTGGCTCATGTTGAGCTTTTCATTGACCAACACCCCCAGATCCTTCTCCTGAGGGCAGTTCTCAGTCAATTCTCCACCCAACCTGTATTTATATTTGGGATTGCCTCAACTCAGGTGCAGGACTTTGCACTTAGTCTTGTTGAACTTCATGAGGTTGGCACAGGCCCACTTCTGAAGCCTGTCAAGGTCCTCACCCCTTCCCTCCAGCGTGTCAACTGCATCACATAGTTTGGTGTCATCAGCAAACCTGCTGAGGGTGCTCTCAATCCCACTGTCCATGTCTGCAACAAAGATGTTAAACAGCACCAGTCCCAGTACTGACCCTTCGGGCACACCACTTGTCACTGGTGTCCATTTGGACATGGAGCTGTTGATCACTACTCTGAGTGTGACCATCCAGCCAATTCCTTTTCCACCGAGTGGTCCATCCATCAGATCCATATCCTTCCAATTTTTAGGCGAGGATGTCATGTGGGACTTACTTAGAATAAGGTTTATTTGTTCAGACTATACAAGCTGTATGTATTCCAATTTAAAATCTTAACAAGTTCATTTAGTATTCTGGAAAGGCACAGAAAAAAATTGTAGAGTAGAGCAGATACATTATTCCACACTGTTTTAAAGAATTAGGAGAATTTTGCATCTGAAATGGAGTGCTGAACAGCAAAGATCAGGTCTTGTACCCTTAAGCAATTGACTTTACAGAGATTTTAAATAAAAAAGGAATGAGCATCTGAAGGCGTCAGATCCCAAATAGTTACAGAGTGAAAAGGAATTTCTGAGCTGTTAACAGCAACTTTTCCCAGTTTTAGAGTCTAAACTGATTCAGAAAAACATTTGGGCACTCTTATTCTTTTGCTATTGAGCATAAGAATGTTTATTACTGCAGAAAAGAAAAAGTGTTTAAGAACTATTACATCTCTTTATAGTATCAAAAAGTATTTCCTTACTTTCTAATTTTACATGTAAGTAAACATACATGGGGAGAAAAAGGTAAGCAAAAATTATTCCAAACCCTGATGCATTTTGCTGTGCTTAAAGAGCCCTTTATATAGTTTTGCAAAAAAAAAATCTGGAAAACAACTTAGAGAGGAAAATAAAGAAACAACAGCAATGTCCACCTGTCTCTGTGTTTCAATATTCAGCTTTTAATTTTTGTTTATTTTACACTGGAACTGCACTGCATTTAGAACTTGAATTAACCTGAACACCACCAGATTTTCCATCCGATCATTTTTCCCTAGGAAGTCTAAAATCTTCTAATCTGAATCTCCTAGGATGCTAGAATTATCATCTCATTAAAGACCAATTTGCCTTTTCAGCTAAAGAATCAGCTTCCTTCTGGCATTTTTATTTTAGTAAGTTGTTTCCGTGCTGTTTAGTCACATCCTTCTGCATAAAAATCCAATAGCACACTAAATTATATAAAATGAGAACACAAACAGGAGCAGTACTTTAAGAACATTTATTCTTAAGTCTAAATTCTATGAGAACTTAGGTTGTATAGTCTCTCCAAAAACATCAAAACTATTTACTTCACATCAGCCACGAAACTTAAAGGAGTAAGAAAGGGAAATCTGTAAAGCTACTACCTCATTTTTAGCAAAACAGACAGCAATTAACCCCTGAGTCTTATTGATAATTCTTAAGGAGTGGTGTTTTTAAAATATATAAAAAGCTCTGCAATTCTTCATTTCTTAAGAGTCAGAAAAGAACACAGATTGCTGGTTTAATATTTGGCAAAGATAATGGCATACACACAAAAATGATCTAATAAAAGGAACTTTTTTAGGGGCACTAACAATCTACCAGTAATTAAAAAAATAAAACATGTATTTTTTAAAAGTACAAATAAAAGAAAAAAAAAAAAAGAAAAAAGCAGTGAGACCTAGTTTAAACACTTAGCACTTCAAGCTTATCTAGGACCAGGACAGGACCAAGTCTGTGCTGCAGCTGATGAGCATCTGACAAGCATAACATGAGACTCTGCACAAAACACCCCTTTGTTCTAAGCATGGTCTTATAGAAATTACAGCTCTCCAGATCTTTCCTCACCAGCCAAAAATAAACAACACTAAACAACAAAGTCAACATAATATGGAACTTCACTACAAACAGCTTAGCAGCAATGTCAGCAAGTCTTGCAGGCACCTGGACTACTTCAGAGGTACTAACAGATGTGAAATGTGAATAAAGTTGTGGGCCAGAATATTTATTCCATTAGATTTCAGTATGTCATGTATTGCATTCAGCTGTTTTAATATGCTACAGCTTTTGCCCACCAAGACCTCTTTCTTTTGAAGTGGCTGAATTATTTCCAGGCTTCTTTTTGCAGACAGTGTTAAAGAATATATCCAAAGAGCAACTTCCCTTGGCTGTTAACCTAAGCTCTCCTCAGATTTTTGAGTGCTGCCTATTTTACTGGCAGATCTGGCAAAACATAATTGACTTATTCAACCTACTTTTTTGGAGCCAGTTAAAAACATACCGGGCCATAGACATATCACATTACTAGGGAAACCTCCCCTGTTTTTCTTCTGGGTTTTCTTCTGTCTCTTCTTCACCTCTTAAAGTAGGGCAAAAATCCTGGTCAGTAGCAGACAGGAACTCGGTGGAAACTGTCTTATGGGATATTCTTCCCTTCCAGTGCACACAGCCTGGGCAGGTCTGATCTGTGCATGCCAACTATTTCTCTTCTGGAGCACCACGCCTTTAGCATGCTCTATATACGTGGAATTTCCAACTTAATAGCATCTGGGCTGAGAGTCCACACCACAAGGGTTTGTGACAGTTCTCCATGACCTACATGCATGCTTTTCTGAGCATTTTTGTATGCAAGGCTTGGCATCAGTGTTGGAGCTTTTAATCAAAACACGCTGTACTATGGAGAGCTTCATCACTCCAATTGAAAACAGGGGCTGGAGATGTGTTTTGCAGACCAACCCATGCTCACAGACCTTATTTATCTTTGCAAGGTCTCATTCTGAGCATTAGCTGTGGCAACAAGAGTCTGGATGGGTTTTCTTTGTCTTTTTAATTAGACTAAAATGCATAAAATCTTCCTCAGTATGTTCCACTGCTCTTTTGTCAAATGCTTTAGTGTGTGACTACAACTACTCATTCCCTGCCTGTTTCAGCTTTCAAATAACAATTCATAAATAGAAAACAAGAAGTGTGATAGGATTTTCAGGATAGGATTTATTCGACAGGAGATTTTTCATAAAGGTACTAAAGTCACTACCTACATATATTGTGGATGATAAGATCAATGGTCCTAAGCAGAGTTTTAGATTAGTCATATACTCCAAAATACTTTAAAAGATACAGCCTGATTAAACCCAGGAGCCTATTAACCACCTTTCTTTTTTTTATTGCCAACAGCATCCAGAGCTGCATGAGGCAGAGCACTACCAGCAGCTCAAAGGGGGTGATCCTTCCTTCTGGTCAGCACTGATGAGATACATCTGCAGTACTGTGTCCAGTGCTGGGCTCCCCAGTACAACAGAGGCATGGGCATACTAGAGAAAACCCAGCAAACGGTCACAAAGATGCAGATGGGACTGGAGCATTTTTCACAGAAGGAGAGGCTGTACCAGCTCAGTCTGGAGATGAGAAGCTCCAGGGGGATCTTGACCAAGTGTATAAAAATACATGATGAGAAGATGCAGCCGGGCTCTTTTCAGTGGTATCCAGTTAGGAGGCAATGGCCACAACTTAAAAAATAGGAAATTCCACCTGAACGCAAGAAAACACTTTTTTTTTACTGCAAGTGTGATAAAACATTGGAACGAGTTGCCCAGAGAAGTTGTGGAGTCTCCATCACAACCTCTCATATGGAAACAAAACCCAGCTGGACATGGTCTGGTTGACCATGCTTGAGCAGGAGATTAAGACTAGGTTATGTCCAGAGGCCACTGCCAACCTCAGCTGTTCTGTGATGCTATCCTAATGAATTTCAGCTTCAGTACTGCAATAAAGAGGTTATTTGAATAAAATATTAGCATCAGTCTAAGGGTGTGATTGGGAAAAGCCAGCACAGAGTCACCAAGGGCAAATCGTGCGTGACAAACCTGATTGCCTCCTGTGACTTAAGTCACCTGCTTGCTTGATGTGGGGCCAGTGGTGGACACTGTCTACCTGGATTTCTCTAAGCTTTTGATACGGTTCCTCACAGCCTCCTCCTAGAGAAACTGATGTGTTACGGTCTGTGGACAAGTGGACTGTGCAGTAGGTGTGGAACTGGCTGACAGGCAGCACCCACAGGGTGGTGGTATGATAAATAGCTCCTTCTCCAACTGGCAACCGGTCACAAGTGAGGTCCCCCAGAGATCAATCCTAGGCCCAATACTGCTTAGTATCTTCATAAGTGATCTGAGTGATGGGATCAAGTGTATCCTGACCAAGTTTCTTGGTAATACCAAACTGAGTGGGGAGAACGGAGAGGTATCCTCTAGGAAGACCTGGGCATGCTGGAATAGTGTTCCTGGTAGACAACAAACTCAGTATGAGTGAACAGTGTGCTTAAGCAGCAAAGAAAGCCAACAGGATGCTGGGTTCCATCAACAAGGACTTCACCAGCAGAGATAAAGAAGTCATTATCTCACATACTCTGCTTTTGTTGGGCCACACCCTGGAACATTGTGTTCAGTTTTGGTCCCTGCTATAAAAAGAGATGTGGACAGGCTGGAGAGGGTCCAGAGAAGGGTCATGAAAAAGATCAAAGGACTGGGAAGCCTGCTGTACAAGGAAAGGCTGAGAGAACTGGGTTTGTTCAGTCTGGAGAAAAGAAGGCTTAGGGGAAACCTTATTACCATGTGCTGGCACTTAAAGGATGGCTACCAAGAAGCTGGAAACTCCCTTTTTACAAGGAGTCACATGGGAAAGATGAGGAGCAATGGGTGCAAGTTAATCCTGGGAAGATCCCAACTGAACACAAAAGGACAATTTTTCACTATGAGAGCAATCAGCCATTGGAATAATATCCCCAGAGAAGTGGTGGATTCCACACCACTGGACACTTTCAGATTCAGCTGGACAGAGTGCTAGACAATCTTGCCTAGACCATGCTTTTGTCAAGAAAAGTTGCACCAGATGCTCCTTGAGGTCTCTTCCAACCTGCTATTCTATGATTCTATGAATATCCATTATTTTAGCATTCTCACCAATTTTTACTTGAGCACAACAGATTTACTGGCAATCAACAGGCAAGGCAATTGTTTTGGCAGAAACATTGTACAATTATCACTCGAACATTTTCAGCCCTGCATTTAATGCCATTTATTAAGCCATTCTGCTTACATGCATTTAGTCTATTCAGTTGACATTTCTGTGCAGTATGCACTCTTCAGGCTATGCAGAAACTAAAAATTCAGACTTAATTTGTCACATAATTTTTATTAATGTCTATTGATTGCCTTTCACCAGAATTCCGTGACCTTTGAGAACGTCAGCCTGATTATGTGATAGTTCCTGTTTAAAAATCTATTTTACAGTGAATGCCATGTTAAAAACACTGCTGTAACAGAGATGTGAAACTATAGACTATACACTTCAGAACAGAACATTGAGAAACGCCCTCAACGTACTGAATGTACAGCTGCTATAGTCTTATCAAAAGGAAATTTAGTAGTCCATACTCATAATGTAGATTCTAATAATAAAGAAAATAATACAAGAGTGCACTTCAAATAGTTTAGCAAATACTTTGGGGATATTTCCCATTAAAACAAAACAAAAAAAAATCAGATTCATACAAAATCAGCTTCATTTTAACCAGGTGCCATGCTGATGGGGCTCCACTTAACAACTTCTTTCATTGCTCAGCAGTGGAAATCTGGACATTAATAAGAACTTTGCAGCAATAAGCTATTGATCAAGAAAACTACCACTCTCTTTCTCTGCCCACAAGGAAATAAATCAACACAGAACCCAAAGAGGTATCATAGATAAAGCTTAGCAGGGAGGAACTTGTTTTCTATCCCCCTTTTCCACTCCATCTTGCTCTTTTCCCAGAAGAGGCCAACCTTCAACCATAAGACCTGATTATTCTTCCTACATTCAAATAAACGTGAGTCCAAATCACCACTCTGCTGTTTCACTTTTATACCACAGAACCACTGAAATTAGTTTCAAGAACAAAAATATAAACAGCCACTCTTTTTCTTTTGTAGTTTTTCCAAATAATAAATCAGCACCGAGAGGAAAGCATGACACCTGACTGAAGAGGAACTCACAGACATATAATAGAATTTCTCTGTTGGCAATAAGAAACATGGTGAATAAGTCACTTAGGTAGATTCTGTCCTGATAGCAATAAATATAATAACTTTGGCTGACACTAAATACAGCAGTGACAGCAGATGCTGAAATCTGGAGTTCACACTCTAGTTCCCAGTACCCTGGGCAATCTACACTGAGTACTGTAGTGTACTAGGGAGACCCCTGCCAGCAGGCTAAAGGATGGGATTACTTACTTCCCTGAAATCATTAACAGCTTGGAGCACCTGACATATGAGGAGCACCTAAGAGAGCTGGGACTGTTAGGCCTGGAGAAGTCTTATAGAAACAAAGACAACAGAGCCAAGGCCTTTCCGCTGGTACACAGTGACAGGACAAGAGACAATGAGCAGAAACTAAAATTTACAAAATTCCACAGAAACATACTTAGGGTTTTGGGGTTTGTTTATTTGTTTGCTTGCTTTTTCACTGTGCATTTGATCAGACACTGGCACTGATTGCCATGGGAAGCTGTGAAGTCTCCATCCTTGGCAATATTCAGAACTCAAGTGGACATGGTCCCGAGAAACCTGTGCCCCTGATCCTGCCTTGAGAAGTGGTCTTTGACTGGAGGTCCCCAAAAGTGTCTCCCATTGTCAACTACTCTGATTTTGCAATTACCAGTGCTTTAATATGCACTATTTCAGGCTACCTAATTTAGAGATAAGGCAGCAATGATCTATGAACTGCATACTAGATACACATGACACTAAGCCATTGGAATTCTTTTCAAAGACTGGATTCATTTCATCAGTTCTACGTTAGGGAGAAAATCTATCACTACATATGTTCAACTTGTGGTGCAAACAATCTTCCTTAAGAAATCACATATTGTAGGCATATAAAAACATCTTTGATATAATTTAGTCATTTCAACTCATGGCATTAAAAAGCACCTGTAACACTGACTGGAAAACAATGACAGAAATTTATCCTTACTCATTTTTTTTCACAAGCTCTTTGACTGTCAGTGCAGAGGTCAGGACAGCAAAGGTAGAGACATAGATTGTGCAAAAAAAGCCACAAAGCCAACAAGATCATAGCATTCTGGGTCTAATCAATCTTACTGATTAATTAACAGAATGAAAAGGCAAGAATCCCTTTGATTCCCATTTCCCAGGCTGAAAGACAGTAGCTGGCAAAGAAACAGTTTCCTTTGGATACTGGAAAGACTACACTGATACAGAAAACACAGCAATATGATAAATAAGGAACCCCACAACAACTTCTTTACCACTTAGGAGAATAAAGAAGTAATGCAAGAATGGCATCTCTTTTTTCCTTTCAGTTCCTCTCTTCTCTCAGCCACCATGCTGCACTTAGACCCAAGTTTCCTACATTATAAGATGATGAACTTGCCTTTCCACCCTTCTAAAATGCAGACAGACAATTCTACCATGTTTTTCAACAATTAGTTCCTCTCAGTGAGTATTGAGAGCTCACGTAAAAGGCAAAGACACTTTCCAAAAGGATACTGACAGCCTATGTGCATGCAGCTTTGGAGAGTGTTCCCAGCTCTTCTCTAACATGCTCACGGCTCCTCTACCCTCCCTGTCCTTGTACATAATTTATTTTCCACTTACGTAAACTAAACATGTTCACCAGCTTACCCTCTCAGACAGCTATTGAATTTCAGAGTTAAAAGCTCAAAACTGAGTAGTTTTAAGTTGCTCATTTTTCAGACATGAACAACATGGCCACTTATGGTACACACTGTGAGAGCCTTATGGCATACTAAACTTAGATGCTCTTTCCTTAACTTTTATCTTCACTCACATACTTCTCCCTCAGTTTTCCCCTATGCACACACTAAGCAAAACAGGAACAACTTTTCTTGTCAAAAAAATTTTCCCCTAGTATTATTTTAATGTATATAGCCACACTGTCATTGCTACTTTCCTTTCATCAGCTACCCATGTTGATTAGGATGCATGTTAATAGTTTCCCTGAACAGTACCTATTAAAGACTTCCATTAATTCTATGTAACAGTAATTCTATGTAACAGTAATTCTATGTAACAGTCTATTGTATTTCTGTGATTTACATGGCTTCTGAGAATTACTTGAGTTATTTAAAGGATGTAAAGTCTGTCAACTTGTCTGTGATATGTTTCAATATCAATGTTAATTAAATATGAATCTTTTTCATTCTTCATTAGAATTCATGTTTCCAAAGATATAGATAGGAGTCTGCTGAAGAGCTAACTCAGGCCAGTGTCATAGAATCATAGAATGTCAGGTTGGAAGGGCTCTCAAGGATCATCTGGTCCAACCTTTTTAGGTAATACTATAGTTTATATGAGATGCTCAGCACCCTGTCAGGCTGAGACTTAAAACTGTCCTAGGTGGGAATCTACCACTTTCCTTGGGAGACTATTCCAATGTTTGACTGTCCTCATGGGGAAAAATTTACCTCCTGTGTCCAGTCAGAATGTCCCCAGGAGCAATTTGTGTCCATTACCCCTTGTCTTTTTCACGTGACTCCTTGTAAACAGGGAGACTCCATCTTCTTGGTGGCCTCCCTTAAGTACTGGAACATGGTAATAAGGTCTCGCCGAAGCTTCTGTTTCTCAAGGCTGAACAACCTGAGTTCTCTCAGTCTCTCCTCATATGGCAAGTTCTTCAGTCCTCTGATCATCCTCATGGCCCTTCTCTGGACCTTAATCATCTTATCATATTTGTCCTTATTATCTTTGGACAATATCCCACTATTTGGGAAGCTTGATATAATTACCTTTTACCTGTTTAGCTAAATCTACGCGTTTATGTTTTACTCTATTTTCCAAACAGATTTGTTTAAGTGTTTGAAGAATTTGGCTAAGTATATCTGACTTTTTTAAAGCCCTGTTACTACTTAGTTGTAAATTATAGTGGTGATTATCACAATATGTTTTTATCTCAGATTTAATCATGATTGGCATCCTCCCAGTTATACACAAGGTAATTTCCTGCCAATCAAGCACGTGAAGAATCCAGAAGTTTCCTGCAGTCAACCTATGTCAAGGCCATTTTAGGGTAGCATGATATATAGCTGTAGGATGAATTCAGTTCCTTCAAGAATGCATAAAAATGGTAGGAAAAGGGATGGAAAACAGCATTCTGAGGCAGTGTCTTCTGGCTTCTTGTGTGGCTGCACCAAGGGAACAAGCGGTTTCTTGTGCAACTCAAACACGCAGTAAGAACCAACTACTACAACGTTTTAGAGTCAGAAAAAATTGCAGCTGGTGTCTGACTAAAGTTTCTAGTAGTTCTTTCACAGGAACTAGTTTGCTTGTCTGCAGAAAGTTTATCTTCACAGGAATAAAATTGATTTCAAATTCCCTTAAAATTGCATTGTGGAGAACTAGAATTGAATCCCAGAACCACGACAGCATCATATTCAGAAAAGAAAAGCAGAAAACAAAACCAGAACAAACCCAACCCTGGATTCCTGAACTAAGTTCTGCTGGCCTTATCTCATGATAGAGAAGGATATATTTAATCCCCACAACAGTGTATGCAGGTTGTGCGTGTCCAGCCTTTATTTATTTATTTATTTATTTAAAAATGAAAACCTCACATATTTAGAATGGTTGCAGTGTTAGAGAGGTGCTGAGCCTAGCTGTGACAGTTTCAACCAGACATCTGTACAAGCAAGGCTGTTGGCATTGCCTTTCTGCCTGAGGCTAGTGTCCTCCACTACAGCTGGAAGAAGCAAAACCTGTGAGCACTACTCAGCTGTCACAGACTGAAGAAGGTTGGTTCTACCCAGATGGATGAACCACAGACATGACGTATGGTACAAAATTCCTGAAGGGTCATACTGCTCTCAAGTACTTTGGCTGCCAGCAGAAGACATGCAGGCAGTACATGCAGAGACTTCAGATACAAGGTACTGTCACAGAAACCTCAGGTTTGCACATTTCCCTAATATGAACAAAGTAAGAGTCATTGCCATCTCCTCTGTAAGTCAATGCTTTTCTGTCTCTTTTACCTTTCTATTCTAACTCTCACAACTCCATAGAAGATATAGGTAGAATACATACCTATTTAAACAGTAATCTTTTTATTGTTTTGCTCTACCATACGTAATTTTATACCTTATTCAAGATAGTATAAAAGCTTGGTCAAACTGCAGCACTTCTGCTCCACTGAAAACGATGGGATGGCCTGTGACACAATAAGCTGTCTACCATCTTTTGCCTTGCACATTGATTTTCTCTTCAAGTTTTCTTAAGATAGAGGCCTGAATTGCCAGATGTTTTGGAGCTAGCACTCACATTTACTCTGAGTCAAATACATGTCACAAAATTTCTATACATTTGGCTTGCACTCTGTGCATTCATATAATGATTAATTACAACCTCCCGCTGGGTAATTGTTTTGAAATTCAAACAAGTGACTACTGTGTATTATTCTGGTTTCTCATATACTGTTTCTGTAACTTCACTTGTTTAAGCAACTACTCCTTACTCTAGACCTAGGCATACAGCTATCAGAAACTAAGCTTTATATGGTCAGTGATCAGCAGACGTATATAGAAATATCTAATTACATTGATCTTTGCTGAGTGATTATGTTCTGCAGATACTCTTGTCAGATATTGTATAAAACTGCCTGTTAATTATTGTATAGATATGTATGACATAGAGATAAGGTTGAAAAACCAGTAATGAACACAGCAATGACCACAGCAGTATCTAAATAAAATTCCATAGACATCATCACTAGTTGGCCAGCCACAGACTAATGGGATACTCAACTAATCCAGTATTCAAAGTTTGCACTTACCAACCTCCACAGCACTAGAGCAATCAGGGTCTGTGAAGCCTTCAGGACACTCGCATGAGTAGAAGTCATCATTCAGCCCTGACAGACAGATGCCACCATTTTTGCATGGGTTGGAGTCACACACATCCCCTGTGGGTTAAAGGAACAAAAAAAAAGATTCCTGTGTAAAACTCTCCAAAAGTTGTGCACGAGCTCTAAGTATGACAGATTGCTGGTAACCAAGAACAGAAAGGAGTTACAACATCTGTCCTTTGAATACCTTTTGGCCAGCACACCTCTATGTAATCATCTTCCCCATGCCTCTTACTCCATAAAATGCAATTCTCTTAGACACACTGACTGCTATTCACTTGCTAAAGACAATACAATTTAACAAAAAATAATTTTTTTTGCTTTCTTTCATTTGAAGGCATTCAGGATATATACCTGGAAAGGAATTTACCCAGGATTTTACCTCTCCAGGTTCCCTTCCAACATAAAGTTCATGGTTGTTTCAATGCAGGCTGCAGGCTTATCACCTGGTTCACAAGCAAAGGAAAGTGGTTACATCATCATGTGCTCCAGGCTTAAATTGTCTCTTAATTCTCTCAGCATCACAGATTTGATCCAGATCAGGCACTGGCATGCAGCTGTATTCTATTAAACACGGAGCACAGCATTCAGGCCAGCAGTTTGCTTCTGTGTTGGCTTTATGTCAGTCACACGAAGACCAATTATATGTGATCCCAGGATAAAGTCTGGCAGTGCAGATTAAAGGCATTAAAGTGTTTTGAGCAATGTAATTCTAATGGTAAGTTTACACCCAGCCAATTGTTTTTGTTGTGGAGCCCTATAACCGGAGCTGCTTTATGTTCATGCTGTGCCCCCAACATGTACAACACATTATTGTGATTTCTTATCTGTTGCTATTTGAAATGGCCTTCAGGACATATAAAAAAGAGCGTCTGTACAATTCTTGTGATTCCTCAGTTTTAACTCCCATAAAGAACCCCAACTTCCAGCTCTACAAACATACAGAAATACAGGATTGTCCCCTGTCCCCAGTGGTATAACTGGAATTACAAAGAATGCCTTAGGCTTTGGTCAGCTTCCATTTAATATTTTTTCTCTGATAATTAAACATATATTTAGATGCATTTTTTATTTATCTCGAGCTTAATCTTTTAAGACAGATCTGTGCTCTCTATTGCTCACTATTTGTTTTAGAAATACTAATAATTTGTGCAGTACAGTTTTGCCAAATTTCTGCAAATGCAACTTAATGCAACACTTGCATAAAGGCAATGATTAAAAAATAAGTATATTATTTTGTATGCTTTTAAATATTGAATAGTTGCCTGTCTTTTGCCATGTAATTGTAAAGAGTTATAGAAATCCACTTGTTTAATTCAGTAGTACTGACATTATAATACATTTTGGTCTACAGGGGTGGTAAGGAAACTCAAAATGTTTTCAAAGCCTTTCTGGCACACAGTATTCAGATTAGTGCCTGGTGTGTGACTTCCAATCTAACAATCACTGAAGAAATTTAACAGTACGAAACTGCCTTTATTAATTCTGAACATCAATTGCAAAAAACCTCTAGCTATGGGTCAGTTTGCTGGGTTATTTTTCATTTTATTTAATTTTAATCTGTCATCTCTAAGCTGTCTTCATGACATAGAGAATTGTCGTGTGTCTATGTACTTGGTATGAACAGTTTTGTCTTGAAGATTGTCCAGCTGACAGAGAACCAGAGCTATTTGAAAAGAATCAATGACACAGGTATTACGTGTCTAATGACTAGACCTTATCTGTCTTCCTAACTGAATCTAAGTCAATCAAGTCTTCTCATCTTCAGGGATTGTTGCATGTTTGTTTTTTACTTCATGGGACTTAGGCACTTGGTTGTGAAAAGAACAATCACTATTAACTGAATGCTCTGACAACTGTACTCCCATACCTTTAATTACATTAATAAGCTAATAGTATCTGGAGTAGGAACAATTATTATGCAAATCCATACTGATATCCCGATTAAAATGAGAGGGGACATTTCTACCCTGTGTTTCCTGATTCAATGTTTTTGTGATTTCAATCATGCAACACAAGAAAGAAAAAATGAAACGGAAAAAGACAAAACACTGTTTCCATTTGTAAGTTTTGTATTGACTGACAAGCAGAACACATCCCCAGTTTTCCATCTATTTCCAGAAACTGAAATCTCCTACTGTGATCAAAGTGTGCATACCTAACTGTGTAGTTTTCATTTGTCTGAAAATTCGTGTTGGCTTTTTCAGTCTGAAGTAAAGTGACCTACAGTTTGGGACTAGTAAAACAGATGCTGTCCTCTAACAACAGTCATTTATTTCCACATTGAGGAAATAATTGCACTGTATGTTCTTTTGACCCACCACCTTGGCCTAAATTCTACTGTCAGTCACAGGTGTAAAATTTTAATTGTCACACCACAGAAATAAAATTAGTAGAGTACACCTTTAAAGAAAATGGGACAAAACCCCCCCATAAACCACAAAAAGCTCCAATAAAAAAATTATCCAGACTGTCTCACTCACATAATGTTAAAGAGGTAGAGAGAATGTCTATAGTTTGAACAACAATGGTTAAAATAATACCGTATTATGATGTCAAATATGATGTAGGCAGATAAATTAACTGCTGCACAGACACAAGCAACAATTCTCCTTAAGACCAGACACCAGGCTGTGCAAATTTGCATGCTTATATTAGTAAAACTCACTTAAAATGTTAGCACCCTTATTTATGACTTCGTGTCTGTGAAATTGGGCAGAATAAAATAAATATCACCTTTGACTCACAAAATTCCCCTCAACTTCCGTTTTGTGCCCCTTGAAAGGCTGCTCATACTGAAATACTGGAATCTAATTTGTTGTACATTCTACTGAGTTTGAGGAACAGAAATTGGTTTTAAAGCCTCTGTTCTTAATAGGAAAGTTTATTATTGGTGCGCTTTGTCTTAACACAACTGGGATTTGTTACTATTAAAATGCAATGTTGCATATGACACAACTTCTACCACAAAAGTAGTTTTAGAATATAATAACCTTAGAGTTATGGTGAATGGAAGAGTAAGAACCCAAAGTAAGAATCATATCCTTTACAGTAGCTCTTACAGAACTGAGCTCTGTCCTGCTGTGATTTTCCATAGTGATAGGCAATATGCTGTGTGTGCAACAGTCTGTGCAATTTGACAAATTTTGGTAAATCAAACACTCTAAGGGGAACTCCATAATGTGAAAAAAACACAAAAAGACAGTTAACATTTTACTTTTATTAAAATGTTCTGAAAGGGGTCCAGTAAGAATGAAAGCATCAAATAAAAACAATAATGCATTTTTTTTCTTTACTATGTCTGACTAACCCTGCACTCTTCATTATGTGGCATTACAGTATGTCTCAAGTCTGTATATAAGATATGTACTACAACTATTTCTACCTTTAATTCATCCTTGGGAATATCTCAAACAGTAAAATCTCATTGCATCAAGCTATTGAGATTTGGTTCAAGGACCTGTGGAACAGAATCAGCGACAAACACACTCACACGCTCTGACCCTCCAAATTGCCAGAACTCATAACCCCTTTGCATTTAAATCTTTTTGAGGACCCTTGTTTTGAAGTTATGTAATGTATGCAGCATATTTTATACAGATAAACATACATTTTTATTCCTTTTGCATGACATAAGGCATGGAAGAGTTAAGCTAGAAATGTAATCCAAATTATCTCAGATCATAACATAGTGAGGAGCAGATAAAGTATCTACAGGATTAGAGGATACTAGATTTGGGGGATTTTTTTTATTTTTATTTTTCCTCACATCTTTAATTTCGTCAGAACATTCTGTTCTCTAAGTCCATCATGCTCAGTGACATGCCTTCACATAACTACCCTCAAGCCATAGCCTTTTCTGCAAAATACTGAATGTACAACTATCCACAAGCAGGTGATAGTGGGGAAGAGGGTAAAAATTGTAAATCCACTCTTCACTGAGCTTCACACTTTTATATAGCATACTTTTTGATCCTATAAAACCCCACAAAATGTTACATGATTCTTGACTGAAGAGTGCAATACTTTGCTTTACAGCAAAGGACAACCTGAAAAAAAGCTGCTGTGCATAAATAAAGCAGCACACCATGATGGTAAGAGTTAGCCCATCAATCCTTGTCAAGATCAGAACTTCATAGAGCTCATGAGAAGAATTTTTGTGATATGAAGGCTAAAGAAGATGCACTGTGCCAAGAGAAAAGTACCATCCACAAAAACCTCCACACACTATTTTGTAATGCACACTTCATTGTAAAAGCACACAAACCAGCCAGCTACCACTACTGTATGAAAATCAATGTGCAGTTCACTAACATTTGTCAATGAAAAAAAAAAAAAAAAATTAGCCCTACTTAAAACTCTTTACTCTTTAACATCATAGCTCCTGGGATAGGAATGCCTGCCAAAAGCTATGGTGCAGTATCCTGAATTAGGCACAGGAGAAGCATTTCAGCCCCTGTGCACAAAATCATTAGCCTGAAATGAATACAATTTCCCTCAGCTATCTTACAACATTTAGAATTGTAACTGTTAGGATTTCTGGCAGAAGTGTTACTATAAAAAACTCCTCCTTGAGACAATGAAATAATGACAAAGAAAGAAATGTCTTCAAAAAATCACCTGGATTCACAAGATTGTAAAATGGGAAGGAAACAAGTGGTAGGAGAAAGATAATTTGGGTATTTGGGCACATATTCTTCTAAAACTTAAGAACAGAGCATTCTCCATGAAACAGAAAGTGTGCATGGAAAAATTAATCCCTATTTATACAGTGTACATGAAATTTAAATACAATCACATTTAGTATGCATTACATATTGATGTGAAATTTAGAGAAGTTGTTACTAAGTTGAACATACTGACACTGTATAATTTCAAGGAGATGCTGACACCCATTGAAACAGAAAGCATGAGCAAACCTACAAATAAACAGTTGCAAACATAATGACAGATGGGTTCAGGGTGCTAGCCATGCAAGTTCCCAGGGAGGTAAAACACCCTTTACTGCTATGCTATATAATGGGTGTTTTGTAGCTCCAGCATTTGGTTTCGCCATTGATGGGAAGAGGTGGACCACCACCCCTACCTAAAACAGCATCTATGGTTTTATTCAATTTCCTCTATTCCTACATTAAATATGACTTATTTTTCTCTAAAGAAATAAAATGTATAGCCATTCCCTTTCATGAGAATAAAACTTGCTACAATGAAGAAATCTCCAGGTGGCACCAAAGAATAAACAGCCCAGAAAATAGCCAGTCAATAGACATTTGGCCTAGGGATAGTAAAAATGAGCCTCAGTTCTGAAGCCCAGAGAGCAACTAAACTTCAGAAGCAGACTGAGAAAGTTCTTGTTACCAGTAGCAGTTTCACGTTCAAATCAATTTTCAGAAAAAGAGCTTTAATAGTTTTCTGATTTACAGAATCATCTGTACTGTGTCCAAGTTCAAATGTATTTCTCCATAGCTGAACCACTACTGAGAAGCAGAACTATAAATCATACTGAAGACACACCTGTGCAGAGATGCAAAATCTGAACATGAAAACAGATGAGCTCTGCAGTTCTTTTAAGAAATTTGTAAGCTGTTTGGTTTAGATTTAATTGTGAACCAGAGAACTTGTTTTTCCTAAGGTGAAAAGACAGTTGAATCCCTTGTATCCCTTATGATTTGAAAGGGAAGCTAAAGCTTCTGGATACCAATAGCTCATCTACCTCCTTCTGCTTGTTTTCTAGGCTGATTTGCTTAATATGCAGGTAGATGGTTCAGCTAATTTCCTAACTAGAATATTCATGGCAGACTATTTAAATAGTTTTAGAAAATTAATAAACTGAGATCATTAACCCTAAATGTCCACATATGAATTGGATGGAATAACTTACAGGAGAATGTAAATTGCAGAATAATAACCTCATTATTTTATCACAGGTCTCATTAAAATTGAGGTAGTTGCTTCTACTTGTGAAAGCCTCTGGGATCAAGAGACTGTATGCACTTAAAACGAGTGTAGCTAAGAGAACTGCAACATACTTGTGTAAATTGGCCATAAACATTTCTTTAGCTTTTTCTTGTAAAGATTACAGGTCTTGTAATCTGATGGGATGCACCAGCTGATTTTTGAAAATTGGAGATGGTATTACAAAATGAAAATAACATTATTCTAAGCAGAGAATTCTTGTTTGAATACCACTCTGGGACTGAACTGAAACATTAATCCTGTGTGAAAATGAAGTGTGGCCCTAAACTTTGGATTTATTCTGATAGTACAATACTGTAAGAAGTGTGTCCCTACTTTCAGAGTTAGAGCCCTAAAGTAATGTCTGCAGAGATTAATTTCTATCACAATAAATCCCCTTCTGCCTTAAAAAAATTTTAGTCTCTTCCCTTTCTAAAGGTCTACAGTACAAGCTACTTTATTTATTTGAATGTGAAGGAGCAGTAGGTCACTGTACTGCAGCCTGCTGCGTTACACACTTTTCAAGTTTCTGATGTTTGACAATATGAAATACAAGCGGAAACAGAAAACAGCTTAAAAAGTAAACTCTTCTCTCTTTCATAGGTTGTGAAGAGTTCATTTCTATGCCAACTGGCTCTGCAGGGAAAAAGATGAACTATTCCTGTCATTTCAAATCTTTATTAGCAAAAAATGGATCAAAAGCGATTAAAGGAGGAATACGGTTATTTAAGGCAAGTCTGAATATTTTTACAACTTTTCATGCACACACTGTAGTGAGGATTTGGGGAAAGCTGTCACCAGTTGAGACAGCTTGTTTCATCAAAGGAAAAGGGATGCTCTCCCCCAAACTGATCAGCTCATGGGACCAGTGGCACACCATCGCTAGCATTCAACCTCAGCTAACAGCAATGATCCTACCTTTGCAAGCAGGCAGATAGCTGATAGACCTTTAACAAAGATGCCCTAATCCCCATCGACACAACCTTCATTATATTTTCTCTCTGCATGCTCAAGACAGCTGGCAAAAATTACCTAGGCACTCCTTGCACACACCCATTTGATTTCAGGTGTCGTTCAGCCGTGTCTGTACAATTATTTGCTGCTCACTAACACTCACATGAATCAACCTGTATTTCTGCACCTGTTCAGATCTACAGTGTAATAGAAGTTTATTAAAAGGGAAAGAATAAGAGCTTACATGGAGACTTTCAGTACAAGGTACTTAGGCTGAGCTGTCCCAGCATTAAGTTGTTTTGTTCAATTAAAACTTCCATTAGTTTATATACATACATATAATGTATTCCTGCCCAGTCATGATGGGAATAAATTACAACTTCCAGTCAGTTGCCTTTTGTTTTCAAAACTGATCAGGAAATTTTTAGCAGTATGTTCACTTACAATTTCCCAGATAATAAAATATTCACATTTCCTGCTAGAAACTGCAATGTTTTGCATATTTCCTGATAGAACTTCGCTGGCTTCTATAAAAAAATCAACTCGGCTCCTGCAGGCACCTCCACTAACTGCTAGTAGGCTCCACTTCTAGACCCAAGACCAGATGGCCACTACAGGGATCTAGATTTCTTATTCAACTTAACATACATTGAGCTTTTTTGATCATTAGCTCTTCCTAAATCTGCCTTCAAAATATTCATGGTTCCTAAGGCTCTGGAAATGCCTCAGACCCCTGATCACAAAACAACTCAAACACACCAGCTACCCTCCTGCCCATCTCCTGCCTTCCACGGAGAGAAAATCCATGCATGCAGTCAAATCAGCAGCACAGTCCAATGTGTGCCCTTTAAAATCCAATCTTAAGTGTTTATGACTTTCTCTAAAAAGGTAACATCTTCCTTCCGTCTCTTCCTTATGGACTGAGAGCATTCAGGTACACATATTCTTACTGGTCTTGACAGTTATGTTTCCAGTTTCTACGTTCACTTCATCAGTGAAGGAAGAAGGTTTAAAAAAATCCCCAACACTTATTGTGAAATTATCACCTCTAAACAAGTATTTCCAATTTTCATCCACACTTTACATCTCAGTTTTACCTTTCCATTTATATTTTTAGTGCTCCGCAGCTTCTGAGGTTAGCAATTTGAAAGCACTGGAATGTGTCTGTGAGTACACATACAAACATATTTTTAGCTCCCTACTTATATATACTTTATATATATGGAAATGAAAGTGTTTTACTTTCCCTTTGTTTGCCCTATGTTGGATACATTCAGGCACCGGTTGCTAGGAAATTATTAATCTTAGCATTGGTAAATTTATCTTTCCCCATCCTAAGTACATGTAAATTTGAAAGCTGAGCAATTAAAAACTCATCATTAACAGTTTTAAAAATTGTTTCATTACATCTTCCTATCTCCACCAAAATTAAATAATTTAAAACAATCCGAATTCTAAACATATTCTCATTACACTTTGAAAAGTATTCATCAATCCCTAGTTACTTCTATTTTTTTATATCCTTATTTAGTCACATTTTTTAGAAGAGGCATCAACACTATTGAAAAAATGGGCAGCATTTAATCTCCCAAGTTAGGCACCTGAAATATGGAACATGAAAATTTATCATTCATTTTTCAAAATTTTGAAAATTCATGTAATTACCAACTGCATGCCATAAAAGCCCTTAAAGATATGTCTGCATATATACAAAAATATGTGCATTTATAAAAACATACATACACATTCACCTCCATCAGCAGTTTCAGAACACACACTAAAAATGATAGAAATATTTTCTGCTTTCAAGCAATATTCCATACTGCAAACCATATCTGAAATACACCATGTGAAGCAGTCAGCACTGGCTACGTCTAAATTAGAAAATAGCCTGGCACAGTGTCAGCAGACCAGTATTTCAAAGCATGGAGCACTGAGGTTTCTGTATCTACAGTACAGGAAATCTGTGGATTTTGTTCTGGATTTAGTAACTTCCCTCCATGTGATATGAAGGTGTCAAATTACCAGTCATTGGTACAGACCCTTAGGTAACCATTAGGGTCTCCACTTGAGTACAACTTCTAGTCCTATGTCCTTGGGAATGAATCCAGCTCACGCCCATCAAAACTCCTCTGCAGGCAGAAGCAAAGTGACTGAGGGATGTGTAAGCAATCAAGGGATTCACTTCCAAAGCCCACCAGCATGCTGGATGACCATTTTAACACACATGTAGGCACTAAGCAGTCTTTCCTATGTGAACATTTTCTACAGTGAGTTCTTCTACTATACCAACCCCTGCAGCAAAAGGGAATAAAGAAAAAATATTCTGTAAGCTTCTGTTGTTATAATTGGCTGATCTTGCTGCATTCATTTACTGCATTTTTTGGCCACACTGATATTTTTATCTATCACCACAGAAGTTCCATCCCCATCAAAAAACACGTCACCTAAGGAGATACAACAGTATTGCTGGTTTTCATAATTTTATGACTTTACAGGAAGGTGCTGTTACTGATCGCACCCAGCGTAACAATTAGGTAATGAAGATGCCTGTCCCTCCTGTGAAAGATACTAAATAATAAGGACAGCTACCATAAAGAAGTGATTCTGTTTATTCTGGATGGTGCAGCTGGCAGCAACATGTGAGCTCTGTGGATGAATTTTTGCGAAGAGTCTCTGGAAAGATGAACAGATGCAATTTTCACCTTATTTATTTAAACTTCTTCAGAAATAGAATAAAATCTGCAAGCTTTGCACATATGAAGACTCCTGTATAGACTGTATAGCATACTGTTATTTGTTAAAGAGTTTGATCAGGTAGTGAGATGGATCAAGAGTTGGTTGAAAGGAAGGAGTCAGAGTTGTAGTCAATGGGGCAGAATCTAGTTGGAGGTCTGTGACTAGTGGAGTCCCTCAGGGGTCGGTACTGGGACCGATGTTGTTCAACATCTTCATCAACGACCTGGATGAGGGTATAGAATGTACCCTCAGCAAGTTTGCTGATGACACTAAGCTGGGAGGAGTGGCTGACACACCAGAAGGCTGTGCTGCCATTCAGAGAGACTTAGACAGGCTGGAGAGTTGGGCAGAGAGAAACCTGATCAAGTTCAACAGGGGCAAGTGTAGAGTTTTGCATTTGGGGAAGAGAAACACCATGTACCAGTACAGGTTGGGGGCTGACCTGCTGGAGAGTAGTGTAGGTGAAAGGGACCTGGGGGTCCTGGTAGACAGGAGGATGACCATGAGCCAGCAATGTGCCCTTGTGGCCAAGAAGGCCAATGGCATCCTGGGGTGCATTAGAAAGGGTGTGGTTAGTAGGTCAAGAGAGGTTCTCCTCCCCCTCTATTCTGCATTGGTGAGGCCACATCTGGAGTATTGTGTCCAGTTCTGGGCCCCTCAGTTCAAGAAGGACAGGGAACTGCTTGAAAGAGTCCAGTGCAGAGCCACAAAGATGATTAAGGGAGTGGAACATCTCCCTTATGAGGAAAGGCTGAAGGAGCTGGGTCTCTTTAGCTTGGAAAAAAGGAGGCTGAGGGGTGACCTCATCAATGTTTACAAATATGTAAGGGGTGAGTGTCAGGGAGATGGAGTTAAGCTTTTCTCAGTGGTGACCAGTGATAGGACAAGGGGTAATGAGTGCAAATTGGAGCATAGGAGGTTCAAGGTAAATATCAGAAAAAACTTTTTTACTGTGAGAGTGACAGAGCACTGGAACAGGCTGCCCAGGGAGGTTGTGGAGTCTCCTTCGCTGGAGACATTCAAAACCCACCTGGACAAGTTCCTATGTGATGTGCTCTAGGTGACCCTGCTCTGGCAGGGGGGGTTGGACTAGATGATCTTTCGAGGTCCCTTCCAACCCCTAGGATTCTATGATTCTATGATTCTTCTAGCCCTAGATTTTCCCTAAATACAATATAAAATTAGATTAAATATATCCACCAGGCATATTTTAACTAAAGGCACACTAAAGTGTGAACCTCTGAGAGCATATGATACAAAGACACTTAAGCCAAGGACTTAGCCAAACTGATAAACCAGATGTCATAAAACTGTTTGATGGTCACTATTGCTTCATGTACGTCTGCACTATACTCACTCATGCAGCAGAGCCCTGACTGTAAGCAACCAGCAACCCTGACCACTAGCCTCATGGACCTGCAGCTTTCTCCAGTTTTTCATTCAGGCTGTGCTGCAAGGACTTTCCCAGACTTTAAAAAACACTTCACTATTTGATGGTTTACAGCAATGTTAAGTAAGAAAACAATTTGTGTACATCAAAATCTTGTATCAGTACTGCCACACTGCACTACCTAATTATTCTTCTTAGTGTTTTAAAATTTATTTTCTAGTGTAATTTTTAAACCAAATCCCAACAAAGATGGGCAGCAGCTCAAATGCCCTTGCAGCTTGTTGCTTGGTATGGAATAAGATTAGAAAATTAAGAACAGGGCATAGTAATTGAATAAATGTGAGAAAGAAAAATGTGTGGCAAAGAACAGTGTAAATCAAAGCTATTCACAAATGAAGTTGCTGAAAATGTGATGCTTTTAGTACACCATATTGTAAGAGCAAACTTAGCTGTTATTTTAATAATGGTATATATAGACCCTTGACAATTAAGCCAAGTAACTGTTCTGTTTCAGCTTCTGAATATAGACAAATATTCCTTTAACAACCAGTTTCTTGTCTGGCATCACGAGACAATCAAAATATCTGACCTGGAGAACTGAAGTGCACCTGGTCTCAGTGCCAAGTCATTGACCTTCAACATCCTAGATATATCCCAGATACAAATATGTCTTAAGGAGGCCTGAAAACAAAGCTAGTCTTGCACTCCAGCCTAATCAGTAGGAAAATGAAAAAGTAGGGTTTGCTTAACTGGCCTGCTATTTTTTTTCAATTTATCTGCAGCTTTGCTTTATTAATTGTTTCCAGGTAATGTTAATGTAACTAGCAATAGGATGAGAGGAAATGGGTTTTAGCTGTGCCAGGGGAGGTTTAGGTTGGATATCAGGAAAAATTTATTTACTGAAAGAGTGGTGAGGCATTGGAACAGGCTGCCCAGGGAGGTGGTGGAGTTGCCATCCTTGGATGTGTTCAGGAAGTGTTTAGATGTGGCACTTCAGGATATAGTTTAGTGGTTGTAGTAGCTGGATTACAGTTGGACGTGATGATCTTGAAGGTCTCTTGCAACCCTAATGATTCTATGTGGTTAATTATGTATAGGATGTCCATGATATATTGCTTGAAATACAATTGCTGTTCTTTGGCACTTAAGAGAGTCCTGAGTCTGCCATGCAGAGCATATATTTTTAAAAACACAGCACTAGGCAGAGAGTAAACACCAAAGGAAGGAAAGCATACTAAAAAGGAGGTGTAAATACTAAAATTATTAATACATATATAATGAATATAAAAAACAAAGTATTGTGGGGTTTTTTTTATCAAGTGCAGAGGAACAAAGGAAGGAAGGTGCTTACAGTTTATTAGGTACAATTGAAGTCATAAACTTCTGTCACTGTACATCAGTTTCTTCTGATCTGTTTCCACTTTCCACACTCTTACAATTTGCAAACATGGGATGCCACAACAGAAGACTGTTGTTTTTTTTTTCAGAGTAAGAATGAGGTGTTTACATGAATTTGTATTGTGTTAGCAGTACACCAATATAACACACGTATTATATACATATACACATATACATATGCATATAAAGTATATAAGAGTATATAACATGTGAAGTACACAAAATGAAATTCTAGATCACTACAATCTTCAGAAACACATAACTCATCCAGAATGGAAAACATTAATGGACATTAACATTGTGGGTGTTGGGTCTCTTCTCTCAAGTAACAAGAGATAGGACAAGAGGAAATGGCCTAAATTGCACCAGGGGAGATTAAAATTGGGTATTCGGAAAAATTTCTTTACTGCAAGGGTTGTCAAGCCCTGGCACAGGCTGCCCAGGACAGTGGTGGAGTCACCATCCCCAGAGGGATTTAAAAGCCATGTAGATGTGGTGCTGAGGGACATGGTTTAGTGGTGGACTTAGCAGTGTGTTGGTTAACGGTTGGGCTTGACAATCTTAAGGGTCTTTTCCAACAAATATGATTCTATGATTCTATCTTTTCTTTCAGGTGACTTAATGACAGTACATTTTCTCATGGAAAAAAAGTAGTGGAAAATTTGCTTTGCTCTGTAAAACCTCAGGAACCTTCAAGTTGAAAACATGAAAGAATGATGATTTTCCTTCTCAATTAAGTCTTAGATAAAAGTAGGTTAATTTTATTGCATTTTAAAACAAAGCATTAGGATAATACTGTAGAAGGCTGCTCAAGCCATTGGATACATGTAGCACAAGAAATATATTTTTAAAAAGAGTAATTCAGATAAATAGAACTAGTTTAAATTCTAAGGGTATACATAGTATGTCTAGATTTTTTATCTTTTCTCTGGAGTTTTTAAAACTGCAAAATGCAAAACTAGCATAATTTGAAAGAGCTTGGGGTGTTTATCATTTCCAAATATACAATTCCCAACTGTATTTGAGTTTATTGTTCAACTATCAGTGATTACTTATGGTAATATGGTTGTTGGGAATTCAGATGGTGGATCTTACTAGATTTGTTTCTAAAAAAACAACAACAAAAAAAAACCCTGAAAATTAATGGTTACCTTAAAAGAAAATCCAGTGCACTGCTGTGACACATCTGAGTTTCTGATACTGATAGTAAAATACTTCCTAATAAAAACTGAAGTATTACAAATCTACAAAGCCTTCCAGTTTCAACAAATCAACAGTCGCTGACATAAAAATATTTTGTGGAATACTCCTGAGAAGTAAAGCTTGCCTTCTAATGAGAACAGCTGCTCTTTCTCAAATGCCATCTCTATTATATAGAAGGCACCTAAAAATAATGTCTTTCAATCCACCATAAATTCTTCTGCCAGGACACCAAACAAAAATAAGGAGTATAAAGCTTTAACTGCAAAAGTGTACAATTTGGGGGGCTGAATGCAGCTTATTTTGCTGATCCACAGTGACTGGCAAAGATCCATACAGCAGGACAAGATCACCACCAGTCTCCTACTTCTTTCTGTCCTTGTACATCAATTTATATCCACGTGTGTTCATAAAGGAAACTTCATTTGGTTTTCTTTCTCTCACTGCTGAAAAATGCAGACCGCTTCCTGACTCCAGTCCCATACCCTAACTTACAAATCTTTTTTGTTGTTGTTGTTTGCCAGTGGTATCCAGTAATTTATACCAACAACAAACAGCACAGTAGTTATAGCACAAACAGATTATTAGAGAAGCCTCATTATTCACCGAGAGGAAATATAAAAGAGTTATTGTGGGTGCACAATTGCTACTGCCTGATCTTGACAAACAAAGGGACTACAATAAAAAAAGACTGATAAATAGAATACAACAGTTGAGTCTGAAATTCAACATATTTTTTCTCGAAGCTATTAAAAATAACCCAGAGGCTCATTAGGGAATTCCTTTCTTTTTTCCTCTATTTGTGGGCTTCATTAAAGAAATCACCTGCTATTTTGTGCATGTTGTAGTTGCACGTTTGCTACTACTTTTTTTTTCTTCTCCAGACTCAGATATTTTCTTTTTTAAAAGAGCTACTGATCTCTCCCCTCCGAAACTCCAATTATCACTACTAGCCCTGCATGTGCCTCTGTACTGCCCAGGGACCCAAGCCACAGACCAAAATCTCAACAGGTTAACTGCTGCCATTTCTTTGTTTTGAACTTGACCTCAAACTAACTTTCTGAAAATATTCCTTTTACCAAGCTGTCCCAGGCCACTGCCTACCACGAGGCAGTTACATAGAATCATGGAATAGTTTGGGCTGGAAGGAATCTTAAAGATCATCTAGTTCCAATCCCCTGCCATGGGCAGGGACACCTCCCACTAAGACCAGGTTGCTCCAAACCTCATCCAACCTGGCCTTGAACACTTCCAGGGAGCAAGCATCTACCACCTCTCTGGGAAACCTGTGCCTCTGTTTTGCCACCATCACAGTGAAGAATTTTTTTCCTTATATCTCGTCTAAATCTACCCTCTGTTAGTTTGAAATCTTTACCCTTGTCACACAGCAACAGGCCTTGCCAAAAAGTTTGTCTCCATCTTTTTTATAAGCCCCCTTTAAATACTGAAAGGCTGCAACAAGGTCTTCTTGGAGCATTGTCTTGTCCAGGCTGAGCAACCCCAACTCTCTCAGCCTGTCTCCATAGCAGAGGTGCTCCAGCCCTCTGACCATCCTCTTGGCCCTCCTCTGGACTCCCTCCAACAGGGTCATGTCTGTCCTTTGCTGAGCACCCTAGAACTGGACGTAACACTGCATGGAGACTCTCACCAGAGCAGAGGGGGAAAATCACCTCCCTTGACCTGCTATCCATGCTTCTTTTGATGCAGCCCACAACATGGTTGGATTTCTGGTCTGCCAGCATACATTGCCCGCTCATGTTGAGCTTCTCATGAACCATCACCCCCAAGCCCTCTCCTCAGGACTACTCTCAATCCATTCTCCACTCAGCCTGTAATTGTGCTTGGGATTGCTCTGACCCATGTGCAGGATGTTACACTTGGCCTTGTTGAACTTCATGAGGACAGCATGGGCCCACCCCTCAAGCCTGTCAAGGTCCCTCTGGATGGCATCCCTTCCTTCCATTGTCAACCAAACCACAGAGCTTGGTGTCACCAGGAAACTTGCAGAGGGTGCACTCAATTCTCATTACTGCTGCTCTAAATTAGGCTTCCTCCCCATCAGAGCTGAAGGCAGAGCTGCTGTTTTGCACGAGCCCCATAGTTAGGACCCAGGCAGTGATCCCCCTGATTATACTGCCTCATTACCAGCAAAGAGAAGGAGCACATAACACACAGCAGAGCTGAACATCCTGAATGATAAAAGCATTATTTGCATAACACTTGGCACTGCTGCAGGCTTAAGGCCTAATAAATCTCCTAGGGAAGTTAAAAGCAAAACTCTTCCAAATAGCTGGATCAGACCTCTGGTGCTCAAGATCTCTGTCAGGAGCTGTTACACAACAACTTCGAATAACATCAGCAGAGTAATTTTAAATCCAAATGCTACTTGCATCACTCTTGTGCAAGTCAAAGTAACTCCATTAATTTGATGGCATTATTTCTGCTTGATATTTTCAACAGAAGCAGTATTTTAATCATTCTTTCCATTACTTAATTACCATGTATCACCAAAACAATTCTTAAGACAATTTCTTAGGATTTATTTCCTTGTAGTATTGCTTCTATTCTTTTCTACCATTTCCTGTCTCATTTAGTTTTTAATCCAGCAATGTTTAAACCACATTGTCTATTTCTCATAAGTTTCTGATTAGTTCTGTCTTTTTTTAGCCCAATTTATTTTTATTTCAAATCCATTCAGTTGGTAGTGTTTGCTTTTCAATTTGTGCATAGCCTTTTATGACTTTCTACTTTCTACTTATCTCCTACAATTTCCTTGCTAAGTAGTTTAAAGCTATTATTTTAAGAAGTGCCTAGAAACTTTTGAGCCCTTTAGTGCGTTCTGGTGGCTTTTGTCTCAGTAGTATTTGATTGCCAGGTTACTAAGCCAGAAATTGCTGTAAAGTGCTTGTGCTAGTCTGGCTGAAATCAAACCTGCAAGACATATGTAAGACAATTCAGAGAAATCAATACAAAATATTTATTTTCTATTTGCGTTAGTGTTATAAGAGAAAAAGCCTAAAAGGGGTCAGACATTTATTACGCTGGATAAAGTTATTTGCTGAAATCTGCTGCTATGTTACTCAGAAATAATGTGATTTAGGTTATGAAAGCTGCACTCCAAGCATCAGGACACATTTCAAGACAAGCCGCTTCAAACAAAAAATTCAGCATTTTGCAACCCTGTTCTTCTTTATACATCTCTCCTAGTAGATGACTGAAAGTAAGACAATGCAATATGAGCATTTTCCTTGCAGCAGCCTCCATGCTCGCTTAAAAACATTGATGGAAAAGCTTAACTATTGAAAGCAATCTACACAGCATCACAACAGAAATAATATTGAATAATTACAGATCAAAGCCAGACACTATTGCATTCCACCACAATCTTCTATTTTCTTGAAACATGCCATAAACAAATAAAAGTACGCATGAAGTCAACTTGGTAAGTTTCATTGTCAGAAGTGCAGTGAACACAACAGGACTTCTCAGATAAAACATATTAACATGTATATTAGAGTATAAAACCTTGATCACAAAGTAGTTAATACAAAGTAAAAACAGAGGAAGCATAGTATTTATCTGTGCTGGAGACATTTGTAGTTATCTTCTAAATCACTGGTTGAAAATCACAGCTGTAAGAATTTGCTGAAAATCCTTATCTATTCAGTAGCATGAAGTATAAGTTGCATGAGCTTATTTCCCACAGTATTGCACTGCTTCTATTTTTAACAGGAAAATTATCACTACCTCCATAATACGCTACTTCCTCATAAATCCATCAGATACCTAGTCCTAAAGAAATCAGGTGTTTTGTAATAGATCAGGTCCAAAGCTTATTGATCAGCTTTTGTAAGAAATCCTGCTCTCACTGCAACACAAATTTGACTGAACAGAACAAAACACAGATTATTAAATAGAGTGTGTAAAACCAACAAAAACGTCTTTGCCTAAGGCAATTTTGAAAAAAAGAAACAAAACAACAAAAGAAACACAAAACATTATGAAGCCCATAAATTTCTTTCCTCATAGGTGAATCATCCTATCTGTCTACTACCAAGTCTTTAAATCTCACCATCCTCCAGACTGTAACAAGCATTGTCCAAGAACTGGTGTACCTCAAACCTACACCAAGGAGACAATAAAAAATTAAGCAGCAGAGGTTGCTGTGGCATTGTGCCTGGCTCTATATGGTAGACCTGTTTTATTATGAGTGATGTGTATTCTGTAGACATCAAAGACCCCCTTTCCTCTGGTATCAGCACCAGAACAATGAGAACTACTTCATCAGAAAACAGCGACACCCTCTTGCAGGAAGAGAAGACTTGGCTCTCCTGTCCTCCATTGCTAAAAACAGAGATTATCCAGAGCAGAAGTGAAGTGGTAGTTAAGAGGAGCTGCATCCCAACTCTGTTTCTCTATCTTATGTTTAAAGGATTGGGACCTTTAAAGTTGCCTTAGAGCCCAAACTATTCATTATTTGATCTCTAAAATTTCTTGCTGCTATTGTGGCAAATTAAGAAGTGACTGACATTCCCGACATTCATCTTCTAGCAATGTATCAAGCACTTTTACGAAGCTATCCAGGCTATATATAATGAATGCTACAGATTTTAAAGAGGTTTAACTGTGATTTTTCCTCTCTAAACAAATTTGGCAGGTGTCTGGATGCTGTCTGTTACCTTGCTTTTTGTTTTGTTTTTTCCCTGCCCCTCACTGTTACTGTGCAGGTCTAGATTCCAGATGGAGGTAAAACAGAAGGAAAAGTATCAAACACTCATCTTTGCAATGACTGACTACAGTAAAGAGTCTGAGTAGGTCATTTCTCAGGGCAAAGCAGTCTAACAGATCTCATTATTCAGAAGGAAAGGAGATCACAGGGCATGGGTGACAACACCTCTTGTGAGCCTTCTCATTTCCTCCCAGGAAAGTCTGAATCTTCATCGGATCACAGAATGTTTTGGGTTGGAAAGGACTTCAAAGATCATCCAGCTCCAACCCCCCTGCCATGGGCAGGGACACCTCCCAGTAGACCAGGTTACTCCAAACCTCATCCAACCTGGCCTTGAACACTTCCATCTACCACCTCTCTGGCAAACCTGCGTCTCTGTTTTGCCACCATCACAGTGAAGAATTTTTTTCCTTATATCTCGTCTAAATCTACCCTCTGCTAGTTTGAAATCATTACTCCTTGTCACACAGCAACAGGCCCCGCCAAAAAGTTTGTCCTCATCTTTTTTATAAGCTCCCTTTAAATATTGAAAGGCAGCAACAAGGTCTCTTGGAGCATTGTCTTGTACAACTCCAACTCTCTCAGCCTGTCACCACAGCAGAGGTGCTCCAGCCCTTTGACCACCCTCATGGCCCTCCTCTGGAGTCCCCCAGATTCATGCCTTTCCCCTGTTGAGAAACCTAGAGCTGGAAGTAGTACCTTATGAGGTTCAACAAGGCCAATTGCAAGGTCCTCCACCTGAGCTGGGGCAACCCCCAGTATTAATACAGGCTGGGGCATGAACGGATTGAGAACTGCTCTGAGGAGGACTTTGGGGTGTTGGTTGATGAGAAACTCAACAAGGGCTGGCAAAGAGCACTGGCAGCCCAGAAAGCCAACTGTGTCCTGGGCTGCATCGAAAGAAGCATGGCCAGCAGGTCAAGGGAGGGGATCCTCCCCCTCTACTCTGCCCTTTCAGACTCCCATGTGCAGTGCTAAGTCCAGTTCTGGAGCCCCCAACACAAGGATGACATGGAGCTGTTGGAATGAGTTCAGAGGAGGCCACAAAGATGATCCAAGGGCTGGAGCACCTCTGCTCTGGAGACAGAGAGAGAGATGGGTTGTTCAGCCTGGAGGAGAGAAGGTTCCAGGCAGACCTCAGAGCACTTTCCAATACCTGAAGGGGCTACAGGAAAGCTGTAGAGGGACTTTTTACAAGGGCATTGAGTTATAGGATGTGGGGGAATAGCCCTAAACTGGAAGAGGGAAGATTTAGGTTAGGCATCAGGAAGAAATTCTGTAGTGTGGGAGTGGAGAGACACTGGCCCAGGTTGCCCAGGGAAGCTGTGGCTGCCCCATCCCTGGAAGTGTTCAAGGCTGGGTTGAATGGGGTTTGAAGCAACCTGGTCTAGTGGGAAGTGCCCCTCCTCAGAGGGGTTGAAACTAGAGGATCTTTAAGGTCTCTTAAAACCCAAAACAGTCTGTGATGCCATGATTCTATGAAACACATAGTGATCTGAGCACATATTCTATACAAATATGTGGTAAGTGATGCACAACATTTTCCTGAGAAACATGACATCAAAGCCTACTGCATACAGCGATGGTTTCTGTCTCTGCTGCCTGGCCTTCAGCAAGCACACAGGAGAGAGCCCAGACCATGGGCTGTGCACAGCATACTATCAAGCCACCAGCGACCAGAGGAACATGTTAGAGTGAAAGATATGCTGTCACCTCTCATTGTCAAGGCAGGAGGTAGTAGGTGTGAAATAACATTTTCTCCTCCAGGGCTTTCCTGGAATTTCATGATTAGCATGTTAAAAAACTGGGAGAAGTCATAATAACTTTAGCTTCTAAATATGAAATGCACTAAGAAGCCAGTGCCTGTGTTTCTATTACTTATTCATGAGACTAAAAATCTGACTACATACTTTGTGAGACTGTCTTTAATCTTGTTTTTTAAGAATAATACTCTTGTGAGACTTTTATCCCAGTAATTATAAATATCATGGGATTTATTTTCATGTTAAATTGGAAAAAAAATCACTATTACTATGACATTTAGAAAGTGCTGATTATACATGATAAGACTTATAAGCTCATTGTTACTTTCTACTTCCTGGCCAAATGCATTAAAAAAATTAACAAAAAAAGGCTTTGGCGATACACTGCTGACGTGTTAATTACTCCTTAGTTGAGTATCTCCAAGCCACAGACTGATGAATTAATTAACCTAAGTAATAATTAGGATGTTTATTCAGTTGAGAATAAACTCGAGGAGAACTCCTTTTCAGTGAGCAATGTGAATCCTTACCTTTTTTTTTTCTTTCAACATGTATACAGACACATGCACTTTCCATTCTTACCCATGTAAGGACTGATTTTTATCTGCTTCTGTACAAAACGAAGCAGGAAAAATGTCACCAAAGTCATTAGGTTGATACAGGAATAAATGTGGAGGGAGGAAAATAATTAAGCCCATCCTCTTAACACAGAGAAAACAAGATGTTTGCAAGTGTAACTAAGCATATATTTAGAGCAAATAAACCTAATACTTGGGCAAATACGGAAACCTATAATGAAGCTCAGGTTATTACTCCAGTTTACTGTGACAAACAAGTAATTCAATCCCTCCTACATGGGTCCTGCACATTATCATCTAAGTTGTTTTCTTCTGACAGTTACAATAGGCCAGGAATTGGACTTTCTACCAAAAAAAACCTAGATGAAGGAAAATACCAACACCTAACCCAAGCTTCCTTTCTGGAATTGCAGCATGGCATGCATAAAATAATATTTGTTTTCATGATAGGGGAGCTGGGAAACACAGGGTAACAAACACAGATTATCTTAATTTTGAAGTTCTCAGTACCTTCTGGAAAAAAAGGGTTCTGCATGGTTACTCCCTACTTGATTAACTGTTCCTTCCTCCTGTTCCAGCTCTGCCGTGCTGCCATCTTGCCAGATTTGCACCTGGCCATTTTCTTCCGTCCCTCCAAGAATGCTTGCCAGCCAGAACATTAAATTATGAAAAAATATTATTTTGTTAATCGCTCTGTATGTCTCATGCCATGAGCCAACTGCATAATTTTCACCCCTTACACATCTCTTTCATCTCTAGTCCTATCTCGAATCTCAATTTTAATTCAAGCACATTAAAATTAAAAAGGAAAAAAATCAGAAGGCATAAAAGATGACATCAGATAAGCCAAACTCTGATTACCAACAGATTTTCAGCCATTTAATAGCTTTGCTGTTATTATCACCCACTCCATGGCAAAAATCAAATAGGATTATAGGGCCCATAGTTAGGGAAAGATTCCAAAGTGTCTGCTTTTTGAAATCAGATCATGTTCTCTCTGTTCCTTTAAAAGGTCAATAAGGATTATTTAAAAAAAAAAGAAATAATCAAACTACAAGTTTATTACACAGAAGCTGGTAGGAGAGTGTTTTTTAGAAAATGGTAGCTTGAAGTTCTCTACTGGCAGGACTATGAATGTTGTTGCAACACAACATGAAGCTAAACATCACATCAATTCAGCTGATGTATTTTCCTTTTTCTAATTCAATATTGCTCAATGTACCTCATGCATAGTCAGCATGAACTCCTACATGGAAATAATTTGGAAAACAGTGTTTCTCCCTTTAAATTGACACTGAATTACCATTACCCCATTTCAGTTTTGTGGGAAAAAAATAAATCTCACTCTAAAATTGTGTTGACGTTGTTACTAATTCAGAGCTACTGTAACAAAAAATGAGGATGAAAGAAATTTTAGTTAGACAATCACCTTGCCGAGATATTAATTAAATGACAATCATGCTGTTATGTAAAGAATGTAAGTTGTCATAGCAATCAAAAGGTTCTTTATTTAATAGTATTATAAATACAAATAAATAAATTGCTAGGTTAATTTTCAAGGAATCTAACTGACTTACCATTTGAATTAACAAAACCTCTGAATCCTACCAGAAACAGCATTATGAGAAGACATGATTAAGTACTTTTAATAATATCTAAATATTTATATGGCTTCTGAGAACATAAATGTTGTCCTAAGCTATTCAAATAAGGTCCTAGAGGATGCAAACATCTGGCTTTGATTTAGGCTATGGGAACTTTCAAGTTCTTAGTTTAACTCAAATTTCAATTCTGTAAAGAATAGCCAGTGTAAAAACAAATCATTGCAACTGCTACAAAGTTTAATTTATTATTAACACAATAAGGGGTGACAACTGACATTCTGTAAGTAATTGCATCTTCAGTGAAGTCCAAAAAACACATAAGCTACAGCTGAAGTAATGAACAATCACAGTAATTTATGATGAAATACGATTAGTATGATGAATCATAGTAATTTATTATAAAATTCATAATTCTCCAGGATTGCCATGAAAGCCTGATATATGAGATGAATGCATTAACTACTTTTTGCATCTATTCAGACTACTTCATATGAGCTCAATACTTGAAATTCTGCATAAGACACCTTACTATGACTTGTGGATGCAGGTATAGAAACCCTTAAACTATTTAATTTTGCATGCTAGCTCCTATCTGCTTTAGGATTTTATTTTGTTTTGTTTTTAAGAGATAAGCAAGGATGCATAAAGAAAATCTAACCAGTGTTATCCTCTGCATGTGAATGATTCTTACTGACAATCCATGATACCTGATATGCAGGGGTAACTAATGCTAATAAAACAGCTCTTTTAATGCTCACTCAACTAACATCCAACCTAAAAGACAACCGGGAATAGAAATATCATACCTTTTCTTCTCAGTCCACTTACCCAATATTTACTTCTAAATAGGATATTATTATGCATTTGCATTATATTTTCTTATATATATGATCCTACCACTAAAAGCATTTGCAAGGTTAATATAAATTCAACACCAATTGTTGGGTGATCCTGTCTTAGCTGTCCCTTTCAATCAGATCTCTTAAGACAGTTGTCTTCTTTTACAGAGCAACTGGCACATGGTGCTGTTGGATGAAAAAAAATCCCATCATACCCACACTGCATCCTAAGAAAATGAAATCATCAACCAACCAACCAAACAGAACAACTTACAAACACCACTTTGACAGAACTGAAATACAGGTATGACTCAATTCTTTGTCAGGCAAGACACAGAAAGCATGCTATGGCTGTCAGTTCTCCCACATAGCTTCACCAGGCATATGTATCCCAGATGTTACACATTTTAGTGTTTTCTTTAAATATCTCAATACATGCAGGGAATTAGATTAACCTCTCAAGTCTGGTAGTCTGCTTTATAAAATTAAGTTTATAACTTTTATGTGAATGTGGAGAACAAAAATTACCATAAATAGAAGAAACTAAAGATAACCAAGGCTACATTAAAAGAACTCCACTTTTCAAAATTAGAAGAGCACCTCATGACTTGAGTCATGATGTGAACGAATTTATGATTTTTCAAGAACTTTAAGGTAAAGAATACAATTCTATTATAATTTCAGCTTTTACCAGAAACAGTGATGATGTACAATGAATTATGTATGGACTGAACTTTTCTGGTGCTAAGTAAGTATATGCAGAAACAGCAGTATGACAGAAGCCATGTACAAAAAGGGGTAGAAAAACCCAGACCAAATGCTTAAAATGAAAGGTATTAATTTTTTCCAGAGACATTAAAACTTCTGAAATTTACTTGTATTTTCTAAGGCTCACGGAGGCAAACAAACAATCGACTTCCTAAACAATGCATCTAACAGCTCGTCCATTCCCATTAAGTAACAGCTTCAGGGAATGGTAAACAAAGTAAGTTACAATAACAAGCAAGAAGTAAACACTCAAAACAAGCTTCCTGGGTGCTTGCTTCTTAATAATTACTTTACAACAAGCCAGCAATTAATTTTTTTTTACAATAAAATTTTTTTTAAATTTAGAGGCAACATGAAATGTGCAATGCAAGCATGTTCCTAAAACTGCAATGAGGAGGAAAGCAACTATATTTGCAGAAGCCATTATTTTTTTCTCTTCAGATCAAAAAAATCTAAATCATCAACATTCAAGTCAATGACCAGGAAAAAAAACTGGTTGGCAAATTAAAAAAAAGAAGAAATTAGGAACTGTTGAACTAAAATGAACTAATTGCTAGTTGTCCTTGTTTCAATGCTCACATTTACTGGCTGTTCTTTCCAACTCACAAGCTAGGGGGTTGGACTAGATTATCTTTTGAGGTCCCTTCCAACCCCTAGGATTCTATGATTCTATGATTCTATAGTTGCAGCCATCAGCTGTGACAAATCACTCATTTCACCCAAGCAGCCACGCTGATGTGTTATTTAGGTTAGCACTTCTCATTTTGATCCACAGATTTTAAAAGTGGCCAAATGAAAACTCAATAGAAAAACTGGGAGAATTAGTAAGTTGATTGTATCCTGACTTCTAACTGTTACATTGATGATCCTCAACAGGCCCATGTTTGCTTTCACTCTAAAGCTACAAAGGGTGTCTTGGCATTGATTATATGGTATTATGCATTGTTCAGCAAATGCTAACAGAGTTTCTGAGAAAATAATGTCAATTAAATTTTGTTATTTGCATATATTAAGGAATATCCAAAATATAATTTGGAAATGTGTTTTCTTCCTCTGCAATTCCTCACTTGGAGTCATCCCTTTCCATCTGCCTTTCTTGGAAGACTATGGTTGTGGCTTTCAAAGATGTCCAGTATTAGAACTCATCAGGCAGACTGACTTTTTGCAAAACAAAACTACTTTCTGAAAAAAAAGGAAACTCACTTTACAGAAAATTCAAGTAGAATCTTTCATTCAACTACCATGTTTCACATGTCACATTACACAATTAATGCACAGGCTTCTACCCAATTACAAGTGCCCATTTTTATTTGAAAACACATCTGGCTTTTAACAAAACACACAGGCATGGTGCAGAGCAGTCCAGCCAACTGAGCCAACATTAGCAGCATGCCAAAAAGCAGGATGAAAATCATTTCACATGGCCTGCGTTTTCTGCAGCAAAAAACTTTCTTGTTTCCAAAGGAGAAAACCAAAATGTATTTCTCCACATTTGCTATATTTATGCAAACACAGTCAATCAGTAGGATGCAGATAAAGAACACAAAGACAGCACCAGACACCTTCTTGTCCTCCAGGAAGGAAACCTTCATGTCCATGCAGCCACACACGTATACAAGATCCAGATAAAACAGATGACTCCACAACCCCTAAGGATTTAATCTGATTCATTTTCCCAAGGGCAATCAGGTGTAAGCCAAAAATTCCTTCAATGGAAAAAATGTGAAGTCCTTCCTTCTTCACAAAACAACCTGCCGGAACAGGTCATAGAAAAATTAATGCTATTAGTAAGTTGTCATACAACAACTGGTATTAATTTGAGCCTCAACCCAACAATCTGCTCGAATGCGTATCGTAAGTCTCATTAAAGTTAATGAGGTTTTGACGTGGCTTCAAACTTAAAGGCTGGATTTAAGAACTGTACACTAGACATTTCCATTGGACTCTTTTTATCCATTCTAAAATTTCCAGCTTGCTTTGAAGTTTGCCTCTTCCCCTTTGCAAAACTATTTCCCTATAGCGAATTTCAAGGACCAGTATCTTTAATTATGAAGTTAGCTTACTCAAAAATATAAATACTGTATATTTAATGCTACAATAAAGTATATATTTTGCAATGACTGCTGTAAATGCCACTTCTTGAGTTCCTTTTGCAACTGAAGACTTCCGTAGGCTGCCTGGAATGCACATGGAGCATGCAAGTACACTGGAGAAAATACATTCTGAAAAACCTACCATATTAATATGTAAGTAATATAAATCCACTATTGAATTGTCTGCTTCTAAAACAAACCACCCAGCCCAGCAAAACAGAAAGGAGATACAGTGACACATCAGTGTGATACTAACAACATGGTATCTCAGCATGCCAGAATACTGAAGCATGGCATTAACAAGCTCAGAACCTTTCCTAAAAGGAAAACATTTCGGTTACAACTGTACAGCAGAATCCACACAGCTACATCTATGTGACAGTGCTACTCCTTAAGGGAATCAAGAAATTGACCCCAGCCAGCATATCAGAACTTCACATGCCTTATTGCAGGAGAATCCACAGATGTCACTCACTGATTTTTGCTATTTTTGTACAAGCATTCACTATTTTTAAAATGCATGAGAGAATTAAGTAGGTTTTCTAATTAGAAGTGTCTCATTGTGGCTTTTGAAACTGTCACTAAAGCAGCGATTTAGGCAGTTCAAAGAAACTCAGAAAATGGTTGTTGAGGATCTATTGTTCTCAAATTCACTGGAGAAGGGAGAATCACATTTACTCAAGTTAAGCTGAAAACTTCCACGCTTTTTTCAAGATGACATTAAATGTATTTGTACAAAATTAAGAACTGATCCAAAGTTCTATGTGCTATCACAACAGCTAAAAGACCATTTTTAAAGATCGATAAATATACACTTGGATGCTCAGCACTGTGACTGACTTTCTTACCTCACCCTCCTCTTTGAATGGTGTATAAGGTAATTTTAATAATATGACCACAGAAATGGTTACTCACCCAACAAACCTTAAAAATATGTCATATTGATTGTGAGCTATTTTCCACATCTTTTAATACACCAAAAAGAAGCCCCTAAATTCCAGAAGCTAGCACTGTTTCAAATTCTCCTAACTCTTCAGCCAGCCTGAATTATTACATCAACTTTATGGTTGCTTTCTGGTGGAACTAAGACCCATTATCACACAATGGACTTAGGAAGAGATGTAGGAAAACATACATGACGTTGCTTGCCAGATGTTAAGTGTCCCACCTGCAACACTGACTCAGTGACCTACATGATTTTCTGTAAAGCAGCCCAGGGTTCAGGCAGAGTCCCTTCATCATGATATTAAGGTGTTACACACCTCATCTAACCTTAAAATTCTACATTATAATGTTTACAGCTAATGACTTGGCTACTTTCTGTTCTCAATTAAATTCTGCAAGAAAGAATAACTGCACAATTCAACTGATTTTCTACTTTGATTTCTTTCTTTCTTTTTTTTTTAAATATGGTACCAGAAGAAGAGTAGGATCAGGACTTTGCCAAACAAGCCACTGGTCTCAAGCTCCCTCTTGGATTTGATCTTTTATGTGAGTATTCAGCGCATTATCAGCAAAACAGTTTCAGAATAAAAGACAGATACTGTTAAGAACAACTAAATATATATGACATTATATTGCTGAACTTGTTATCTGGCTGCAGATAAGCCAGCTTGCTGCAGAGAGGCAGGAACCAGTTATGATAAAAAAGAGGAATACGGCAGTTCATCAAGTCTTACTTGGGATGTACATTTGTGGACTCAGTAACTTCAGCCAACAGCTGAAACAAAAACTTGCTTCCAGAACTGAGCCCAAAACTGACAATTTGCACAAAATCCATTGGTAGAACTGAAGTGCTGCACAGGTTGCAGAGTACAGCCCTCCTGCAGCCAGCACCCCGGTGGTGACCGCCGCCCTCTTAGAAACATCCAACCCTGACAAAAAAGCAAAATTTACTGTGGGCCCATATGGGCCATAAGGTTTTGTGAGCTTTTAAGAATAACTTAGTTATGAAGATACAATGAAGAATTGCATCAAATGCTGGAATCACTACATTGTCACACACACTGAAAGATTATAGTGAGTGTTCTTTTGATTCAATTTTGCCTGCTTTTTCTGTAGTGAGAAAACTAATGTTTATTAAAGTAGATGCCTCAAGTTCATTTGTACAACTCACTTTGGGCACATCCATACATGGACACAAACACTGTACAGATGTGAAATTAGGTTTTGGGTGCTCAGCAAATGTTGAATGTGTAAGCTGTACATGCTGTCTTGAATCAGAGATGAATTGCCACTTTTTAGAGTGTTCACAGACCGTCAGAATGGTTACGGTTGGAAGAGACCTTAAAGATCATCTAGTTCCATGGGCATGGAACACCTCCCACTAGAGCAGGTTGCTCAGAGCCCCATCCAAGCTGCCCTTGAACACCTCCAAGGATGGGGTTTCCACAACTTTCCTGGCCAATCTGTTTCAGTGTCTCACCACCCTCACACTAAAATTGTGTTGAGGATGCTTTCTAGTTTCTAAGAAATGAGAAAGATGTAAAAAAAAATTAAGTAACTGAAGATCTGAATAGTAAATCTGAGATTTGCATTAAACGTAAGTATTAACTACCTTCACATTTGAATATTTAGGTATCTAGCATCATTTAAACAGAGAAAATTAAATGCTATCTGTTTTCAGAGAAATATATTGAACTACCTGATGCAATCACCTTCTTTAATGTCAAATGAAGCATTTCTTATTATTTTGTGGTCTTTAATTGGAACAAAATGTGTTATCTATGAATAAACCAAATTTGACAAATTTTCCTCTTCTAGTAATTGACTAGATTCCACTGAGAATACTGGGGAAGAACCGTGAGAAAGAAGAAAAGAGGACACAGATAATAACAATGCAATCTATAACTAAATCCTGGGTGGCAACTTTGTGAGAGTTCTACAGGGAGAACATAATAGTCTTAACTAGATAAGGAACTTCTGTCTTATGATTTTAATGTGAAAAGGCGTATTTAAAAAAAATTGTTCAAGGCTTTGTAAGAAATGGTTGCATACAAATTATTCTAAAATCTATCTACCAGTAATTCCTAGATGACATACAAATACTAGCATATAAAATGTACTTATGTTACACGTTCAAAAATGTTAGATCGCTCTTAAAATAGGAAAAACTGGCAAATTAATACTAGTCTGAGCATTTCAAATAGAGGTATAATAGTTATGTACTCTAATAAAAATTCACAAGTTACTTGGAACCAATGCTTATCCATACTTAAATATGTTAAACATATGACACTGGACTCATTTCTCCATTTTTAGTTTTCCACAGCTTCTAGTCAGCTACTCTGTAGAAGCTTTCCACATCTGCACAAATCAGCTTAATTAGCAGATACTCAGCTGGATTGTATTCTGAGTCCTTTTCAGCTTTAAAAACATTCTTAAAATGTATACACAACATCATTTTACCTAGATGGATAAAACTGTGCATGTTTTCTCCTCTACGTGTAAATGCAATTTCTACTAAGCACTGTTTATTTGGACTATACATTACTTAGGGATATATCAAGATTTAAATGGTGAGAATGTTATCAGTTATTAATGGAAATAAGTAGTATTTCGGGAAAAAAATCACATTTGGGAAAAAATCACATGAAGGAGAACATGAGGGACATGCAGAATAAAAACAAGGCCTAGATATCAGTGAAACAGTAAGAATTAGACAAAACCACATTCCAATTAGAGAAAAACACTCCCCAAGTAGTCACCAGCCCAGCCTTGAGACAGGTCTGCAGGACACCTGCAGGACAGATGGAAGGGATGGAAAGGAGCACTGCCCACAGCTTGGCTTGGTTACAGCCTTGAGCACTGGGGAAAAACACATTGAGTAACTGCGATCACCTTATTAATACATTAATGTCATTAGCATAGTAAAACTCACACCCCCAGGCTGGAGGGACCCCTCCTAACAACAAGCCCCTTCCTCTTTGAGCAGGCCCAGTGAAACTCCTGAGCGCTCCCAGTTCAAATGGAAGCGAGGGATTAGTGACCCATCGTGTGTGCCAGTGACAGAATCATGTTAGAGATAAAGTTCTTTCTCACGTTTTGGGGTATAAAAGTAGCACTTGCGTTTCAGGAAGCTGAGCTTGCTTTGTGGAACACCCCCTGCTCCCTGTTCTGTGCAGAACTGGGTATTATTATCTCCACTCTGTGTGTGGATTGGCTCCTTGCACACTGGGTAACGGACCCGCTTTTGGGACAATAACAGCTCTGTTTTGCAGAGGACTAAGCTTCCCTTCAGTCATACCAGGGAAATAAGTCACTACATTGCCTGAGACAAGTCCACCTGCCCCTCTTATTTCCTGGTCAAAAATTCTAGGTACTAAGAAGAGCCTTTTGATAATAACCACTTTCTCAGGTCCATAAGAAAAAACAGTCTAGGTGATGCATAGTTTTTAATTATTGTTATCATTGTCATATTGAAAAAGCTTCTAATATGGATTAGTTCCTTTTAAGTCTCACATGGGTTTGCTGAGCTTTAAAGTTCATTTTTTTTTTAAAGCAGCTTCCACAGAAAGGTGTGGGAGTGTGACTGCACAAGCAAAACGAATCTTCTTTCTGTAACAGGAACTTGTAAAGGTGTATTAAAAAAATTTTGTTTGTTAACACAAGAAAAAGTCCTAGATTCTAAATAGATGCATGAAAAATGTATCTCCCTCCACAGATTCCCATTTGATAGAATTCAGACATGTCTGACCTTCCTCAGGATAACAGATTCAGAGCTGTGTCACTCCCTGTTTGCAACACTGCTTTGACAGGGATATTTTTACCAGTCAAAATAAGCTTTTAGGTGCTGCTATCTAAAAATTCCCCCCCAAAAAACATTATTATACTATTATATTGCGAGTATAAATTTTTCTAGCTTCTAGTAACAACAAGTGCATTGTGGATGCAAGTGGATTACTCAGTGCATAAGAAATCCAAACTATGCATCCAGGAACAGCACTGTAGTACTTGCTAGAAGAACTATCTATTTTAAAGCCAATAAATAAATTACACTTCTCTGCTGAATTGATACTTTTATCAGTGATGTCACTAAAATATTTTTCAATGTTTCTTCACTTTTCGTAATAGTCTTCAGATGACTGGTCCAAGTACAGCTGCATACAAATCACCCGAAGCAGCTTCATGTGATGCTTGCTTCACTCTTTCAATCTGCCATTTGCAAGAAAACACACAAACATGAAGATATAGGCAGACAACAATCTAAAACTGCATGAAGCTGCAATGCATTGGTGACACTAATTCACATTTAAATATGCCTTCAGTTCAACAGATGCGTAACACTTGAAGGCAGTGAAACAGCACATATAACAGAGAACACAGCCAGTGGACAGAAAATAAAGATGCAAAACTATTATGAACACAGGCATATTTGCACAGTAAAGTCATTTTTACAAGCAATATACTGAACCTAGTTTCTCTGCCACTGCCATTTCTTTACAATTACATTAATACCACTTTCCCCTTTCCCTCACTGATTTCTCCTAATCACCTTGTTCCCGTACAGTTAAGAACATCTTTCAAAAACTACTTCTCCTGAAATGAAAGTGAGTCAATTCTATAGTATTTCTGTCTCCAGGAGAAGAAGCAGCCATCCAGGAACATTCCCTTTGGAAGAGAAGATTTTATAGAGAAGAGGCTTAGTCCACATCACACCCATTGAACAAGAGGCAGAAGTCCAATACTTGATAGTGAAATAATTTACTCTTCCTTGGTCTCACTGTTTGTGGCTTGCCACTTATATCAGCAAAACCAGTCCCATGCAAATAAAAAAACCCAAGCAACAGGGAATCAGGATGGGTGGTAGCAAGGAAGTTAAGGATCAGTTAAAAGCCTGTAGGAAGAGAAAGACATAACTGGTCAGATGGAGGCAAATCCAGAGCACAAGAGTTCTGAACCACTCATCTGTGCAAGAAAGACTAACCTTGTAAACACAGCCACTGAGTGTGCCTAAGAAGTAGTGAAACCACTTTGCAGAATACATTCACATGATTTCAGGTTCATCAGCCAGCATTCAACAAAGCTGAAAGCTTGAAAAATTCATTTTACACCATTCTAAACATCTTCCTACTTGGAAGACTAGTAAGGAGTTCAAACATTTTTTAAGAGCCACACAAAAAAAAACCCATGTTACTTGCTTTTTCTTTAAAAATTCAAACCTGTTGCCACATGCCATAGCATCAAGATGCTAAATCCATATAGGCAGGATGCTTTAGGTCTCTTGCAGATGTAAAATAATAAAAATGCTAGCACTGTCAATTAACTTGTGTCATCATGGAAATCTGGACAGAGCAATACCATTGGTTGCTTCAATTTTTTTAAGAAAATCTTGTCCACTTTAGACTTGAAGTCTGACTATATACTTCCCTAGATTTTATTTTGCTATCCATACTGATCTTTTTTTTTGTAAGATCTAGCTTCCATTTTAGGAGCTCTCTAGATGAAAGTTTCAAAATTATTGCTATGTGCCAAGAGCCACTCGCGTTAAACCAAAAAGAGTTTTCCACCACCAAGAGGAAAAATGGAACTACACAATGCTGAACCCTACTAAAATCCTGTGTCGTTGGGAGGTAAATTTGAGCCAGACATAAATAGTCAAGGCATAGACAATTCTGGGCTCAGGAACTGATCCCTGTGGTTTTTACCTGCTGCTGGTAACAAACACTTCATGTGGGGCATATGACCCTTCATTACAATTTCCTCATGTGTTAGCAACTGAAAGCAAGGCAGTGCTGAGAAAAATTAAAAGTTTCAAACCATAAAAATGGTCTTATTGTTTGACATTTAACCTTGTCTGAATAACTTTTGAACTGTTGTCACGGTTTGACTCAGAATCGAAAAATAAACCAGAGACAAATGCTTAACACAGATTTTTATCACACCATTTTTCAACATACGCAGCAACCTGATGGTCCTCCAAAACATGTTTTCCAGACACTTAAACCTTGATTTTAGGATTAAGAGACCACCTCCACAAATTTAGTCTGTGTCTTGTGGTGGACAAAACTAGATGCTCAGAACTGTATCCAACCCTGGAGAATCTTCTACTGGTCCTAAGGATTTTTCCTCTGAAGATGTTACTGTGATAACTTAACCACTGCTCACCTTTCAAGAATACAAACTTATTCTGAAACATCTGGGTTTTTTTACTGTGTTATCTGAATAATTATACTGTTAGACATCTTCTCTGAATTAAAGTCATACCCTCTGTTCTGTGTCAAGAAAAATTCATTAGGGGTAGGTGAAAAAAAGTCTTAAGGAAAAATTTCTAAGAGAGCTTCTCAAATCAGTGGTTCTTTAGCCTCGCAATTGTTAGTCTCAAGAAATGAAACAGAAACAGATTTCAAAGTCAGCAGCCCCTTGCACTGGTACTTGTCCTCACTTCACACTTGTGTGCCACATGACTATACCCTAACAAATTCTGAAAACTTCTGCACAGTTGTCCCTGCAGTAGATCACCAAACTAACCAAATCTCCCATTTCAGAGATTACATCCAAGAAAGTAAGTGTCCAACTCCATTCCTGCCTCTCCCTGCGTGAAGATTCCTTCCACCCTTCTTGCTGTGCTTCCTGCTGGATGGGCAGGATGGGCAGAACTGTTGTTTACACAGAAAAAATAAAGGGCACAGGGAGAAAAAAAAATGAAGTATTGAACAGAGATGGTGTTTGCAAGGCAATCTGATATTTTTTTTTTAAATAGAACCATGGTCATTCTCATGTTGTTCATTAGTTTCCTGCCTGGACACCTCCTGTCACCAGATACAAAATGACAACGGAAAAAAAAATCTCAGCAGTGCAGAGAAAAAAGAATATTGAGTGCAGAGTAAGATCTCTCCATCCCCCTGATTGAATCCTTAAAGATCTAATTCAAGAGAAACAGACAGTAGCAAAATCCTTGGAGAGAGAAAATGCTTTCATAGCTTTTTGCTCAGATTATTTGCTCTGCCCTTGCCTGCTGGGTTTTTCAGAAAGAAGTACATTTGTAAAGGAACACTTGTCCTCCGCCTAAGGGGTTATCACAAAATCTATATGGGAAACCTAAACTCAAGCTTATAGATATTTACTATTTCTCCTACTTCGTATCTCCACTAAGCAAATTCTTCCCTTTTTCCCCACATTTTCCACCCTTTATTTTGCAAGGAAAATCTGTGCTCAAGATGCAGATTCTAAAACTGATTGCTTTGGTGGTGGTTGTGGTAGTGCCCAGATATATATTAAATCCTTTTAGTCCTGAGTCTTTGGCCAATCAAAAAGCATAAATTCATCCTGGCTGACATCCTGGATGTCCTCAAAGTGACGCCTTCTCAACAGAGAGTGTTCTTGGATTTTCTTATTTATTATTATTTATGATGCTCCCTGTATCTCTTGGAAATTAGGAGGACACAGGGGTACATCCTATTTCTGAATGGCTAATAGCTATGGTAACATTCTGAATTGCCACCTAAGAATACAACGGGGGTTTGATTGCCACTTACTCATGAAGCAGCCACACAGTCTGATGACATTTATCATCTTCCTTTTTCACAGTGGATCACCTTCCTGAAATTTTTACTGCATTCACATTACAGAAGATGACTTATCATATCCAGTGCTTCTGCTACAGCTCCCTCTCCCACTTGCAAGCCCGTCATGATAATTAGCAAATGAGTTTAATTGTAAAAAGTATTCCCAGATAACTCCACACATGGGCACTTTCACCTATCTTAGATTAATTTATAAGAGCTATGGCTGCAAAAGTTCATCTACAGAGAACGTAAAGTGATGAGACATACAACAGCCTCTCCCTATTCCCTGTACTCTTAAACTCATGTCCCTTGATGCCAAGATAAACATTTGTCCACCTCAAGTCACTGAGAGGACCTTTTTTACATGGATTAAGCAGAACTAGATTGTTATGCAAGTATAGAAAATACATGTTGTTTATTAGTTGATTTTGTTGATTATATTGTAACATGAAATTTGACAACTTATAATAAAATAAATAAAAAAAAAATACAGAGCAAAATTAACCAGGAAGGGCTGGCAATAGTCTCCAAGTAATTTTATAGGATTTGTGTTTTCAATGGTGTTTTGAGAAGCTTTGCTTGCTGGTATCCACAATAGAAGTACGTACTAAGTCCTTCTTTGTAAAGTATCTGAACCCACATACTCAGATCCTGCAGCACCCCAGTTCTCAGTTTGGATCTTTCCCTAGACCTTTCCACCCCACTCTAGTCTTCTCACCAATGGATGCAAAACTTCCTTTATTTTTTCTTAAATGAAAAATGGGGGTTTACTGCCTTCTGATACTACTTGAACTGAAGAGATAAAAGCTAGATGAAATAAAGCATATTGCAAGAAATAAATTCTTTAGTTATGGATTGAGACACTAGACTACTTACTATGAGCAGAAATATTTGTATCAAACACATTGATTTACAAAATCTGCCTCTAAAGCCTCATCACAGTCAAATGTGCATAAAGAAGAGGAAATTTTAATACCTTTTTAGACTTCCTGCTCATTCACCATCAAATAATCAAAATGTGTATTACCTGTTTTCTAGTATTGCTCAGGCACTAGTTAGGTAATTACACGGATCATGACACCTAGAAAGTCTAAACACCTAGTAATTCTCAGCTGCGTAAGTGGAAAAATAATTTAAAATCTGTATGTACCGAGATGGATGAAGCAACACATGCCACCTTCCACCCACAAGATTTGGAGGGAGCTCTGCCATTTGCAGTAGGGTTTTGGTTTTGCAGTTGTTCAATATTTTGAGCTGACTGAAAAGGCAGGAGTTTGCATACTCACCTTCCGTAGTTGTTTGGGTCTGTGTGCTGGAAGTCTCTGACTCTGGAAGCTAGTGGGTAGCCAAGGTGTCTCAGCACCTCTGAGACACACTGCCACTACCTGAAACTCTCTGGATTGTCAAAACAGTCAATTCTCACCTGAAGTGTGGGCTTCTTGACAGAGGTGTCTCAGCAAACACTATAAAAGGAGGGAGAGGCAGCAATCTCAATAAATACACCGGCTTCAAAGGCTGTGGATAACACTCATCACCACATTAGTCTAAAGGCTGTTTCTAGCAGTCTGTGAAAACACCTTCAAGAACTACAGATTTCTGTCTAGTAAGTATAGATAATTAATATCTAAAATTAAATAGGTCAAGTCACAAATACACGGAAGGAAGAAGAATCTGAGTAAGGTGGTTAAGATGCTGTGGCTTTAACATTATTCCCTGAGAGTAACAAGTTTTGTGTCCAAATTCTGAAATTCAGAAAGACTTATCAAGAAGGTGTGCCAGTCAATTACTCTCCATGCTAAAATAATTTGTATGTCAAAAACAACGGAGGAAGCAACCTCCAGTGTCTGCATTAACAGCAGTTCTGCAAAAATAATGTTAAGTGTTAGATATGGTATTATATACTTCCAACTGGCAATCCTGCTATCTTTGGCTAGATTAAGCACACACCCACAACCATAAAACCTCACTTTCTGTTGGGCTGAAGTCTCACAGCTTTTCTACTTCAGATGATATTGGAGGAAATAAAATACCTGAGTCATACACACAGATGAAACGAGAGAAAAATATTTTTGTTTAGCCAAAGTGAAAGCATACAGGCTGGACGTGGTGTGCATCGTAGTTGAGCAAGCTCAGTTATAGTGCAATAACAGAGTGCTACTCATGAAGTAACAGTTTGAGATGATCATGGGGAATCACGATTAGATTTCATTAATACTTTGGACTCTCAAAAGGAAAAAACTGGGAAAGTTTTCAAGACAGCACAAGGATTTTCAATTTGTATCTTGAAACAAAATTTAATTTTGAAATGTGATTGCTGTGGTTTCCTTAGCAAAGGAAACACTCCCAAACCGCATAATCTTTTCTGTCCGGAAACAAGTACCAGGTGTTTTTTTTTGGAAGGAGAACTTTTTTCTCCATTTTGATCAGCAAAACAGAGTTACTCTCAAAGGTTATGTCAGGAATGTGCAGTGAAAGATACTGGAAATACCACTCTTTTTTGTTTACTGTAAGTGTGGCAAGCTACATAATGGCTGACACAGGTAATGACAGGAAAAGGAGAAATGATCTCATGGTTAAAACAGTGGAATGAAACCATGGAGGTACCTCCTGTTTCATCCAGACTGCTCACGACTAGTTAGTTGCTACCTGTGATGCTTATTATGTGAATTCCAAATGTGGTAAGCAAAATATGAGAACTTGAATCTAAAATAAATGTATGATCTGTGAGCTGAATTTTAAAAATTCCCTTTAATGAAACAGACAACCATGACAGCCTCAGATAGCCAGTGTCCTGCATGTTTTGTGTTTCTGCAAAGACAGAGAGTTGTTATGGAAATATTTTCAGACATATTCAGAAAGCTTGCAAAGATACTACAAGGATGAACACTGATGAGCCTGCAAGGAAATTAATCATTCTATTTCAGGAGCACGTTTTGAATAAAACGCAATAAATAATGCTCAACCCTGCTGTGATTACAAGGCATACAGGCTTTGAACTATTAACTCTTCTCTGGGGTAAATAACAAGGGGTATCAAACCAGGACAGGGGAAAAAAACAACTTTCATGCAGGTTTGGGCTCTGGACTTGCATCTTCCCAGTTTGTCAACCACAACTAGAGACATCATGATCCAAAGGCAGCCTGAGAAATGCTTCTTGATGGTGCCGAAAAATGACTGCTCAGGTAGCAGGGAACTAAGTAAAATAATAGTCATATTGGGACAGATCAGAGCTCAGCAGAATTGACAGCAGTTTACAGAAGAGGTTTACAAAACCAGTAAATAGCAATCCTGTACTACTATATTATTTGAATTTCCAGCAACTTACAATTAGAGACTTCTCAAGGGAGAGTAAATGTATTCAAACTACAAACATTCCAGCAAGGGATTTTCTTCTGTGTGTGTGTACATATTGCTTTCTGCTCATGACCAAAACCTGTTGCAATAAAACATGCCAAAGTGTCACTATTTACCAAAACACTGGATTAAGAAGCACTTCCATCTATTTGCTCTAATGGGCAGAAGAACAAGACATGCGCCCACAACATGACCCAATCTACTCTGATGTCTTAGCACGTACCTGTCTTCACTGGCAAACCTTTAAGCCCTGCTTAATCTTTCCATCACCTTCCATCCAGGAAGAACTTTCCTAAGTTGTTTTGGTTTTTAATCCCTGAACTGAGAAAAAAAGTTTAACTTTACCTGAACAGCAGGTATATATGCTCAAGTATCTGAAAGAAATGAGGAAAAAACATCAGCTTGTATCTGTAAGCTCAATATACAGCTTGTATCCTACACTCTGTGTGTAGACATTGTGTTACTTTTCTCTCAGCTTCTCTTGACAGTGTCCTTTTAGCCTCAAAATAATAGTGTAATAAGAAAACATTTCAACAGCAACTCACTACAAAAACACCTACAGTTTTCAAAAGAATTCTGCACTACCATTGCATAATAGCTCAAAAGCTGCTGAAGAGCTACTTGTTACTGAATAAGGAGATAACGCTACTAAGTGAACACACCCACCAATGCCTTGTGCCTCTAAGCACATAAGTCAGTGCAGATGAACAGGAAAGGAGACATATGAATTCAGACATTACAAAAAGCTATAAAAATTGAAGCCATTTATGTAGGAAACTGAGAAACAGGAAACACAAAGCTTTCTTCCAGGGACAGAACAAATTAAGTGTCTTCTCAGTTTCCAAACTTACTTATTTCTGTAAGCCTTAACCTTAGACTAATACTTAGAAATCATTAAAATAATCTCTAAAATTTACTATTATTGCATGGCTCGCTGGGAATGAAGCACTCAACTGAGAACACATTTCTGAAGGAAAGCAAATTGAAGTGGAGAGCAGGAACAGCCCCAATGCTCAATGAATTTTAACATTCTTCAAGGTGGCATCATCTAACTAATGAAACCAATCACATTTGAGAACTCAAAAGGCCTAGAAATAAATTCTTAATCTTGAGTCGTCGTAAAATTCTTGATTATTAACCTGCTAATTGTGTGAAGGCACCTGCTATTAACTTCTGCAGATCAGAAGGAGAGAACAACCTTTGACTATAGCTGAAAGCCATTTCAAATAATAAAGTGAATTTCTAAACTCTGATTCGCACTGCAGCTGCTGAAAGAAAGCAATTGCATTCTGTATCAGAAGGTAAATCTAAAGTTACCAGAAGGATACTTAAAACTATGCTCGGACTTCCAAATATTAGTTTTTCTAGTTCCCATTCTGATGGGAAGTACTATTCATCAAGAGAGACGTGTAGGAAGGAATCTATCCCCAATGTACCCATGTTCCTCTATACTGTAGAAAAGAAAATGTTTAATATTCTTAACCCTATTTACACACAAGACCAAAGGACTATTATCATCACGCAAGAAGCAAGCAGTATTATCTTAGTTATATGAAACTGAAGACAGAGAACAGAAGAAGGAAGAGGGAGTAAGGTACCAAGAAGACAAGACTGCAGTTGGACTAGATTATTGTTGTAAAGTCCCTTCCAACTGTTCTGTTCTATTCTATTCTGAGAAGGAGGGGCAGTAGCTTGAACTCAGGTCTCCCTTATTGCACAATTTCTCTGTAAGTTTCCAAGGTTGCATTTTAATTTTGCTAGACCTGACACATCTCCCTGCTCATAAGAAGGGTTCTCTCATTATTTTCTTGCATCAAATATATGTGGGGAAAAAGACAGTTTTTATGCCTTTTTTTTTTCCAAAGTACTCTACAGAAAGGTGTGCCTTCTACACAGTTCAGCTCTTCCTTCTACACCGCTTTTCTCACAGAGCTAAACAGCCAATAACCCTTAGAACTATATATTCCTTCCAAATACAGCCCTTCATCCTGAGGAATAAAAGAAGGAAGGAGCAAATTGAACCCATTTTTACCATTTTACAGACTCAAGCAACCTTTTCCAGGAAAGTTCCTAAGTGAAAAAGAAAGGGGAACAGTAATAGAATTGGTTCCATACCTTGTGCAATATCCCTTGCCCACACAAATACCTAGATCTCAGACCTACAACTCCTCTTGGGTGTTTTCCTTTCAAGGAATAAATATCACCTCATCTTTGGTATGGTTGGCAACTCTCTGATTTCCAGGGAATGTCTGCTTCCCTAAACAGATGTATGTAATTTGATTGAATTATTATTTAAATGCACATCAATTCACTGAGTAGAGTATTAAGAAACTCCAAGATGATTACTTTCATAAGAGTTTGATGAAAATAGCTGGCTATAGATAATTCATTTCTCATGCTTTCCCATCCCCACACCAAAATATGCAGTCCACTTATCCATCCTCAGGTATTAGCCAGCCCACTCTATAAATATGCTAAATACCAGTAACATTAAACTCTGTTCTCACAATAAAAAGACATCATTAGGAAAGTTTTCACTGAATTACTTAAACAAGTATTTTAAGAACCCTTTCTGACAAGCGAAGTGTGATTTACAGTGGGGACAAAGAAGAACTCAAACTAGGAGTTCTTGGTTAAAAATAGGGGGGGAAGCTAGACAATTTATTCACATTTAATACAAAATCATATTTTAAATGACACGGACATTTAAATGGAAGGGGATGTGCTGCTAATCTCTACATTAAGCAACTGAAGCCCACGCAAGCTCAAAACAAATACTGTGGCTAGTTACTAGCTCTCTGGCAATAGTCTACGAAGAGCCAGTGAAGGGGTGTACAGGAATTCTTAATATCCACTCTTCATTTTTCTTACAATGACCAGAAGAAAATATTCTCAACCTGCCAGTCTTTTCAGAGCTAAATCAAAAGACTTCTGCTGACACGAAGCCTTGGAACTGTCTCTGAAGGAGAACTGTGGCAGCCACATGATTGAAACTTTAAAAATTAGTTCTCATTAAACACTAATGCATGCTCAGCAGGAAGACAATCCTACACAGTGAGAGAGATATGGGCTAGATGATTAAGCTGAACTGCGAGCAGAATAAATGTGTTCAGTTTCAGCAGGTAAAATTCCTGAGCTGAAGTTTCATAGTTAATTGTTGCTTTGCTTTTTAATCCCAGTTTTCACTCAGAAATTACTACATAATAGATCAGGTGAGGCTAGTGACAGCTTCAGTGACTAGAGAGAATTAAGCAACATCACTATTTCTAAAGCAGCCGAACATGCAGGTTACAGAAGGAAACAATCAACCTCGCAGGTGCAAGTAAAGGAAAAAACATCCTCTACCATCTCTCTGTAGATAACCAACATTAGTGGTTTACAGATACAAGCTCATACACTCATCAACCTCACATGAATCATTTTAATGGCTTAATTTGTGATGTGAGTGACGTTCTGCTTCACAGTTTATTACGAAAAAAACCCACAACAAAGCCAGAAACCAAAAAAAACCCTACCATCCAGAAAAACAGTAAAAAAATGTATGCTCAAACACATGCAATTGTAGAAGATAAAGGGTCTACATTAATCACCTTCACACTATGTTACCTGAACCTTTTCTGAACTCCACGCAGTACAATCTACACAAACAGCTGGAGGAAAAAAAATGCTGAAAATTTACATCGAACATGAAAGACCTAGATCCAGATTCACTGCTGTTGTACATTTTCCTTCTGCAGTTTGTAAAGAGGCTTTAGGGAGACACAGTTTATAACCTTGCAAGAGGAAGCCTGGAATACTTCATCACAGTGTTTCGAAAACTCTGGCCTTGGAAATACCAAAACTCACACACAAACTGAATTCGCATAAATTACCTGTAAAGGGATACCCAGGAGTATGGTGTGATGTTTCATTGTAAACATTATTATTTTTTTCTTTCCTCTAAGAACACTTTGTATTTAGATGTGCCTCTAGACATTCATTGTGAATTTTTAGGCCAGGCTTTCGTTCTTCCAGCAATGGACCCTTCCATTTACAAACACAACAGTTGTACAAAGTGTTTTTTTCAATACTAAGGACACTTCTTGATAGAAAGGATGCAACAGGACAAGCTCTCCTTCCAGTGGGATGGGCAAGAGCATTTGGTGAAATGCAGGAATGCCACACATATGCTAACACAAATTTGGATTTTTTTAAAAAGAACCCAGTACACCCATCATTTTCATGGTATTTTCCTGTTTTCTGTTAATCCTTTCTCAGTTGATGAAGAGAGTTTTCTAATTTAAAGCTGTCAGAGGTAGATATTAGATTAAATATTATTTCTATATACAGTATGAAACACTATCACTACTATTGAATTATTTTGAACTTTTAGGACTTAGGAAATAACAAAAGGTACAACAGATTGTTTCTTTAATAATTATAGCAAGCATCTGAAAGTAGTAAATTTTTCCTGCCATTTGAAGCTCTGGCTAACATCTCACTGAAATCAGCAAATTTACTTATAGTATAACAAGTCTACTCAGGATTAGGTTGAAAATGAGAAGTGATTCTACAAAGTTCTTAACCAGACCTTTTTTGACAGCCATGTTCCACAGGCACTTTAATTGTTGAACATTTGCTTGGTGTCATAAGGTCCAATAGACTTAGGAGGACAAGGAATTAACAGAGGAAATGCTATCAAAAAGCGCAAAAAGGCCTTTCATGAAATTTGACAATGTATTGCAAGTATGTTTGGTGGAGACAGAAGAAGTAGGCATGGAAGAAAAAGATAAATGAAATTAGATAAGTGGTCCTAACATGTGATGGAGAATGGCATGCAGAAGCCAGGTTAGATAGCACCTATACTAAAGAAGTGTCTTTTCAAAAGACAGAGCTGTTGATGAAACACAATTGAACCTTGCAGTTCTATCATTGTCCAAAAGGGAGGCTCAAAAGGACCTAACAGGTTGCTGAGTGCCTGACACTTCCCCCAAGTTCTTTTTCAAACATTTTTTATGGCACTCACAACCACCTTCTACATAAATTCCTTCATTCTTTCACTTGGAAAATGAACAAATGAAAGCTCCTTTCCACCTCCCCACCCGTGACTTTTCTTCTCTAAACAACAAACTAATAGATAGAGCTAAAAATAAAAGTGAGCTGAAGATTAGTAAGGTATTCTATTGTTTCACTGTCTGGAACGTGCCTTTGAAACCACTTCTAAAAAATCTTTTATTATGCTAATACTTTTTGTATTGATAAAATTCCCTATTGAAATGTAGATGACAATGAGATTTATGAGCATGTTTGAACTGCTCTTTTTCATTTTGTCCCACTAATTCTTAAGCTTATGCCATAATTGCACAGGACACCTAGAGGCACAGCCATATGTTACGGACACTGTCTATTCCAGAGCGATCAGCAACCCACAGTTCTGCCTCACAAGCTCCACCTATCACAGGTACACCAACATCCATGACAACAGACATCCTGCCTGTGTCTCCCACCTTAATTACAAGTGTCATTTTTCTGGACTCCAGCAGTATGCAGCAAAATAGTAATGAGCCTTATGCACATCTAAAACCATCATCTTCACAACGGACCCAGAAATACATAATTATCATAACAGGTCAACTACATCCTTGTTCTCCGTATTATTTAATTGTAACTGCTCCTCTTATGCAACATGCTGAAGTAGTTATATTCCCCAACTCGGTGTTAGCAGGGCCTCCTATCAGCATCATTAGCAGAGGAAATGTAAGGTGAATACGGACTTCATGTGGATAATGAGCATGCTGAAAAAAGTAACTCCAGCAAGAGTGGCATTGCTTCTGAAACATGTCACTGAATAGGTCTTTTAGTATTTCCATTAGCAATCTTGCTGGTGATACAAAGCTGGAGAAAGTTATCAATACTGAGACTGATTGGTACAGCAGAGGAATAATTGGATAAACTCAAGGAAGGCAGTAACACAGATGGGATAGCATTTATTATAAAAACATGCCAGTTCTCAATATCTAGGGATTAACAGGTCCCCCTGAGCTGTGGGTTCAAAGACCTAATCAATCTCCATGAAATCAAGACTCCACAAAAAAGGCAAGTGGCAGGCTAAGGATGTATTACTGCTGGATTACCAGTCAGTACACATTTTAACCAAATCAGGTGAAGGCAGGACTGTATTTCTCTTATGTCAGATAGAACAAATTATATATAATTTATATAAAGCAGACACCAGCAAAATGAACAGGTCTATATCAGAGCACTATTTTGCTTCAGAGCTGGGAAGTTGTGATCTGGAACCAAAAGCCTTCAACTTGTATTTACTGTGCATTCAAAGTTAAGGTACAACGTTTTAGAGAACACAGCCTTAACTTGGGAGTTGTATGAGCAAAAGCCTTCAAAACCTCTACTTCAAAGCAGTTTTATAGATGCTGATATAACAAAGAAATTACTTCATCAGGCTACTGGTCACCATGTAATCAGAAATATATCAAATGCAGGTACTGCAGTCCTCATTTTACAGGACAGAGAGCAAGGAGTTATTCCACTCAAGGTCTGTACAAATTTATGTCCTATTCAGTCTGTACCTCCAATGAACAGCTTAATGAAATACCTGTACCTTTTTTTACCTTTCCAGTCTTCACTAAGCCAGTTTGTTTTGATAGAAGGCACACATTTACATTTTTTGGCACGTATGAAATTAGTCTTGGTATGGAGAGCTGACCTCATAATTAGCTTTCCAGTTGCACAGGAGGAGAGATACAGGCTTGTGTGCTCCTTAAACTTCATAACAAAGGCTTACATAAACCTGTCAATTTCAGGATTGATGCCAAATCAACTTAAATCAAAGCATTTTGCACTCTTCCTAAATTCTAGCTCCCAGAATAATTTCAGTCTTTAAAAAAAATAAAATGACAGAGTGCCCTCAGCACAGAAAGGACTTTTAAAAGACCTTCTCTAAAGCCTGACATATGGCTGGCATTGAATGCAGTGGTCAAAATACAGTGATTTACATATTCTTCCATACATACACTAAAGCCACTAAAATAGATACCACTGCCCTACCAATTGTCACCACCTGGACTACTATACATAACCTATACGATAATAGTTAAAGGATTTACACTTCCACAAATGACATCTTTAACTTACACATTAGTTACTTGGCATTTCTAAAATAATACTTCTGCTTCAGATATGACTAACTGGAATTCATCTAGTGATTTCCATCACAAAAACTCCAGAAATTCCCTCGCGTTTAAAAGTGGAAAATTTTACTGAGTATTTACTTCATTTGCTGCATGTACTCCCACATGTGACTAGAGAATTGTGCAAGAAGCACATTCACACTAGTCAATTCCTCTCATTTTTGACACCTGAGCCCTCAGGTGACTATCATTTTACTGAAAGGGCAAGAGAAAGACAATGAGTCCTATATAGTAACAAAGACACAAATCGTTGCTGGACTATGAATAACTAAATAATTAAAAAGTTCATTTATCAGATTAAGTAATTTTTTTCTAAATTAAGAAACCAATCTGCAATAAGGGTTCAGATTATTTTTTCGTAACTATAAATATGACTGCAAACAGGAAAAAATTAGTAGTTACTAATTGGACAATTCAAAAAATAATAAAAAAGTACTTTCACAGATAAATGGATGGTGCCATTTAGATACTTTATTTTCTGGTAAGGTTTCTAAGTACAGAATGCCTAGCAAAACACTATAGGAATTAACAAAAGACACTTGGCTGTTCGATAACATGACAAGCATCTCTGATTTTACACAGATGCAACAGCCTGGTGGTCTTTTTATGACAGTCCTGCCCTCCTGCTGATTCATGGCTTATAAGTACTTGGCAAAGGGCAGCTTTCAAATTTCCTCCCAGGATGATATTCCAGCTCCTTCTGTCCCAGTAAACACCCTTTGCATTTTATTACTAAACCAAGGATATGTATGTTTACATGATGAAAAAGGAAAGGGAAAGGAACGAGGGAAAAAGGAAGAAAAGGACAAGAAAGCAGAAAGTATAGAACACAAAATCCTGGCACTGGTCTGTGCCTTCTAGCACAGCCTCGGGCTAAGGGTAACAAGGGGATGCTTTTTGAAGATGACACAACCCTGTATAAGACTGTTTCCTCTAAACCACCCCATTGCTCCAGGGACGTGCATTTTGCCTTTGGCACCAGCAGTGCTGAGCTCCATCACTCACTGCTCCAGCAGCACTGGACCAATGCAACACAGAGGGGATAAACGTGTCCAGCCTCCTCCCTCCGGGCTCACTGCATATGCTGGGCTGTGACAAATTAAGTTTTCCTACTCAACTCCTATAATGCATAGTTTTATCCACTCTAGTGTGTATATGTGAGCACACACTCCCTGATTAAAACAAAAAAAACCAAACAACAAACTGAAGAAATATGACATCCTCCAAGGCTGCCCTGTGTGTGCCATGACACTTCAGCTCTGTAAGTAATGACCTGCTCTACATACTGCATTTGCAGACATAAAAGATCCTACAGCAGTACTGCAGCCTCCCATTCCACTGGCTAATTCATAGGCAAGCTGCACACAAATCAAAGAGCATGCTAAATACAGTGAAATATTTGTCCAGGTGTCTACTGCATGTAGTTGCATGTCATTAAGAGACAGCAGATGCCATCAACACTTCCCAATTTATTTTGCTGTTTAAATGGGGAAATTTGTTTTAGGCACCTAAAAAACCCCGATGTGTGCAAAAGGCATGAAAAACTATTTAGAGCAGGCCTGTGCTGCCCAGAGTTGCTCAGGTAGATCCAAAGGCAAATAACCCATCCCAGCCCTGAAAGCAGTAAGGACACAGGAGTGCATGTTGTGTTGGTACAGTGCTACATTCTGACTGCAGGTCTACCACTACATAGCACCATGCTTCCCCATAAGCACATGCAAGATTGCACTGGGGCAGCCAGCACTAATCAGCTGTGACTGAAAATTCCTGCTGTATGTAGGTCAATCCCTTCTGTGCAGACATTTGATAAAGTCTTTCAAGGAAAGGGTTTTTACTTCAGCTTATTTCCCTAGCACTTCCACATGCCTACACCAGTAGCTTGATTCAGTCTAGTTCAAAGCCACCTGAGACTTCTCTTCTAGCTGCACAAGGCAGCAAACTTCCTAGGAGCAAGGCATGTAACATGCATAAGGAGATCCAAGGGTTTATACTCTTGAAAGTTAGACCCCAAGTTATCAGTATATAAAAAAGACCTGCAAAGGGCAAGCATCTTAAGTCCCTAAACAGACTATGGGCAGCCACACGATGGTTTCTACATGTGTATTTCTCTTGGTAATGAGCTGTCTAAACAGTTTACTAGTCATAAAGTAGGCCATCATGCCAAATACTTTATGAACACACAAAAAAGTATTCCCAGTTAAGGGTCTCAGAATACGATTCTCATCCGGGAAAAGGGTATTTTCATTAATTACCTGGTTTGAATACTTCAGTTCAAATGGGGAATGTCCCAAAAATGTAACCAGTATTTCATCAGAGTTGACTTTCATTCAGGTAAGAGACCATTTTTATAAGAAGCCACACTGGACAACAGAAATGTCCTTGGTCTTCCTAAAATCTACAAATACTGGTAACCTTGAGCCCCACCTGCTGGCACCTGATCTATTAACAAACACAGAGAAGGTATCCCATGTATTACAGGGGTGTACTACCAAACATCTTAGATGCAACCCTACCAAATTTATTTATAGATTGATTTTATGGTGATGAGTTGTTGTTTTTTTAAGAGATTTAGTTTCATCCTCAAATATATGTTTGTAACACGATTTTTTTCTGCGTAAAGCTTTTTTTCAGCTTGCATATTTCAAGGAGTGAATTTCCTTATAAAGCATTTGGTTTACTCTTTAAATGCCTAAGATGATATTGTCTATATCATTAAGTTCTCTTTTCCATTTGAGTTCTCTATCCTAGTCTATCATTTTGATGATTCTGCTTTCCTTAAGCTTTTCTGCTGGAATAGTCCCCAACTGAAATTGTGCCAGATGATTTAAATCCTCTTGTGGCAATACTAGTGAAAGAAAACACATCATTCCCATTTCAGATAGCCACATCACTGCTAAACACAGAAGACTGTCAAGTTAAATAAGCCACTGCTGAAATGCAGCCAAAACCCCCGGTTTCCATGTAAAAAACAGCAAAGGGAATAACGAAATAATTGAGTGTTCATAAATCTTAGAAGGTATGTATCCATTTACCTTTAGGATTAAATATGCTCAGATTTTACTGATTTTCTTTAGGTTTGCAATACTTGGTTAAATATTTGAAACACGTTGATAATCATGTAGAGTTTAGTGAGAGACAATGATATTTCTGATATTGGCATTCAAGAAATACCCAATTCTTACAGCATATCTAATACTAATTCTTATCTTTTCTTTGCCCTCTGCCTTTTATGAAGAGCAACAGTTTCATCTTCTTGTGAGAAAATACATACTCTGTACATTCATTTTCTTCTGAAGATAGTTAGAAAGGCTGGAAATTAATTTGCTTCAAGAATTTCTTCTATTATTACTCAGTGGTTTTAATTGCAAATTTTAAGCTGATTCACTACATACATCTAATTATTTTTAAACCAAAAAATGCATGCAACTTCAGTAAAGAAAACTACTACTTCTGTTTAATGGCAGCCTGTAATCAGCATGATTTACTTTCTTACTAATAAAAACCATGAAGTTAATAAAAGAAATGGGAAATGGCTTAAAAATAACCATAACATAGCTGAACTCAATGGAGGTGATTATCTTTGCAACCTCTGATTTTGAAGGATAACAATTTGAACACCACTGGTCTTGGTGATCAAGAAACAATCCTTTCAGGTACTAATCTTGAAACTATTCTATGTGTCTAACAATTTGATGGTTTTACTTGGATTTATTAACTTCGGTTAATTACATTTCTCTCTTCTTCACTGAAATACATGGTTTCAGTAATTCCAGTGAAATTCTTATGAACACAATCCTGATTCTTAAGCAACCAAATCCACCAGAACGCGGCACCCTTACCAAAGGTGGCAAAAAAACAAAGAAAAGACAGCCAAAGAAAACTAGACTCCTACAAAGAAGTGGAGGGACTTCCAACTTGTCTTAAGAAGGATTCTCATTCTATACACATTCTCGTAACTTCCACAGATGCCTCCTGTGTGGCACTAACCCTTCTATTTAACCTCAAAGGTCACTCCAGTGACCACAGCACAAGCATCACCAGTAAAACTGGTGAACTCTTCTGATGGTCCTGGCTATACACCATCATCATGTAGACTGTATCTTGATACCTTTCATGAACTTAAAAATACAGATGACCTCAAAGAGATGCTGATACATATTGCTCCATGAGAAACTGAAGTACTCACATAGTTCACCTGAAATATGATTAAAACCCCTAGATTTTAAAAGCATTTATTTACTATCAAAATAAGTTCTTATAAAACAAAACAAAATCCAAAACTAAAACAAAAAAAAAAAAAAAAAACCACAACAAAACAAAACAAAAAAAAACAAACCACCCAGAAATTTTGTGACAAGTCACAGCTTTGCTCACATCTACTGCTTAGTCAAAATTCACTCTTGCTAATTTCTGAGAATGACACAGACAAATGCATCCTGGCACCTGGGTACCAGCAAGTTCAGCTGTAATCTTCTAAGAAGAGTGAGAATCAAGCACACGAAGTAAAATAAAAAATACAGGGAATGCAGCTCAAAGAGGCAACTCCCCAGGCAAGCTGATACTAGTAAATACCATATCTAGATGTTTGAAACGGTACTCATAGATTCATAGAATCATAGAATTGTTAAGGTTGGAAGGGACCTTAAAGATCATCTTGTTCCAACCCCCCTGCTATAAGCAGGGACCCCTACCACTAGACCAGGTTGCACAAAACCTCATCCAAGCTGGTCTTAAAAACCTCCAGGGATGCGGCATCAACAACCTCCCTGGGCAACCCATTCCAGTTCCTCACCACCCTCATAGGGAAGGATTTCTTCCTATATTTTAACCTAAATCTCCCCTCTTTCAGTTTAAAACCATTACCTCTTGTCCTATCACTATGTTCTCTGACGAAAAGCCCCTCCCCAGCTTTCCTGTAGGCCCCCTTCAAGTATTGAAAGGCTGTTATAAGGTCCCTCCAGAGCCTTCTCTTCTCCAACAGCCCCAACTCTCTCAGCCTGTCTTCATAGCAGAGGTGCTCCAGCCCTTTGATCATCTTTGTGGCCCTTTTCTGGACCCCCTCCAACAGGTCTGTATCTTTCTTGTGCTGAGGGCTCCAGAGCTGTACACAGTATTCCAGTAAGGCTCATGCAGTAAGACTTCTGTGTCATCACACTCAAGTGCATTTTGACTTTGTTCTAGCATTGCTTGATTCTCTACAGCTATTCAACCTACTTCCAGTCTCTTTTCTACAAAGATATTCTGCCATTTTATTTTTTTAAGTAGGACTGAAAACAAACACTAACCTATCCAAGATTCAATTTTTACTCTGACAACAAATAATGTCGACCTAAAATCTTTTTACAATCTGAGATTTCAAGAGTCTAGGAGGACAAAAAGACTTCTGTGTTTCAGTCAGGTCTCTGTATCAGCTTTTCCAAAAAAGCCAGGTAGAAAATTACAAGTATTTTAATCTGGTTTACTTTTAGTTATAGCTTAAGACCTGTCAATTTTATCTTTAAGAGAAAATTAATATTAATTTCAACTGATCCAAGGACTTAGCAAATTAATGTACAGTTCTCTGAATTTGCTATCCCTTCCTCAGCTTGTGCAGATAGGGAACACAATGTACGGAGATCCTTTTTCTCAGTGTTTTTTGAATACTGTTTAAGCATAGGACATTACAGTATTTTGCAAGTGTAATCTAGAGAAAAAAGGATAGCTCCTCATCTTCCTTTGGTAGCACACAGATTCTACAAATAGAGCATGAATGGCTGCCAGGGTCCTACATCAAATTAACTCACAAGACTGTATTCCCACTTGGCAATTCTGACTCTGCACTTAAAAAATTGATAAGGGATCTATTTTCAGAAAAACACTCCTATATGGTCTCAACTGCCAGTAAGTACTTTGCTTCTTTCATGTTCCAAAGCAGCTGTGCAGCTTTTTTTCTTCTAAGGACAGAAAAAGAGGTTTTGCAAGTATAATACTTTAAAAAAAAAGAAAGAAACAAGTTTTACTGATGGGGACCACAATGACTTCCATTTGGCCTAAGTTAATAATAGATCAGTGCCTCAAACTACCAAGATTTGCTCCTCATCACAGCTTATTCCAGAGATGTGCTTCTCCTTCTGCAGGATAAACTGGACCTGACTAATGTTGCCTAACATAAAATGACATTCCTTTCTCTCATGAAACATGTTCTAGTACCCAATGAGTTCACTGAATCATTACACATGGTCATCTAAAACGTTCATTAATATTGCCTAAGGTAAATAATTTTCTAAGTCAGTTCAATTAAATCTTCCACCAGACTGCTTTTTGAAGGTTGACAATACTGGTGTGATCTGCATGCAGTAATTATCCAACCTTTCTATTCTGTGTAACATTATTTCCATTGACAGTGTTAAAAAATACTTTTCACCTCTTTTTTTCAAATGACTTACACTCTGACTTTCATGAACTAAATTTGAAATTATCTCTCAGTTGACTACATGACTTGTCCCAAGACTACAGTCCCCTAATTATCCACATGAGGTTGAAGTAATTATGGAGCATACTAAATCGAGGCATCTGGATTTCCTGTCTTTGGAAACCTCTACAAAGAAGGAGGCCATGGTAGCATGGCAAGTAAGGGGGTTTCAGCCCAGGATAGCACAATGCTTGTACACACAGTTATCTGGAAGGTTGAAAGTTGTCCACATCTCTAGAGAAGAGACTCTCTCCTATGTACCTTTTCTTTTGAAGAAAAGCCTGCACTAGATCTGATGACTGGAAGGAATTTGGTTTCTTCTTAAAGACCTTTGTAATAGATTCATCACCTCTTGTTCAAACTTCCATTTCACTCTTTGCGGCTCAACCAGTGTGGCTACCACACAGATTTTTTTATTCCCAACACTGTCAAGTAGAATCAGCTGGACACTTTCAACCTGCTGGTTTAGAAACTTTGTTAGAGAAAGGTTTCCTCTTTTCACCACTTCATGTATTTGCACCCCACAGGCAGACATAAATGCTCTTCCTGAAGCACGTCTGAATTTCTGGACAGAAAGTGAGATTTGAATAAAGAAGAAGGAAGATTTAAGACTTAATCTTCAACTTCTTGAATAAGCACACTAACAAGTAAACTACTCCCTCCAAACCTTCAGTTACCTGGATTTCCTGTTGATAAATGAAGGATCCTGAATTACAACATCTTATACAGAACAAAAATAATCTTGTAGTACTGGCTGCTACTACTTTGCTTGATGCTTGATTTTAAAAGGGTTGAGAGTGAGAAGCCATGCTGCCTGACATTCTCCCAATGTTTACCTTAGTTATACCCCTAAACCACAGCCTTTCCAATGCATGGGCACAGCTAATCATCCCAAGTCTGAGTTTATATCAATTTGTCATCTTTCACTCATGCTTTCAGAAATGGAAGTGACTTTCCAAACACTACTGCAGAGCATTACACAAGCCTTTTGCTTTAATTAGGTCATTACTGTCCTTTCATGGCTCAGTTTTCTCACCCTTTCCTGTCACATCCAACATATGTCACTGCTGTGTATTTTCAAAGCTCGTTCCAAGGATATCTCTTTACGTATCATCTCCTACTCAGTAACAAGAAGTCCAGCTGATCCTTCCATGTATTTGAAAATTCAACACCAAAACATCCTTTGTTTCATTCTCTCCCAATCGCCCTTTAGCTTTGGAAAGACATTTTTGAGAAGTTCAACAAAGCTGCCTTTCATCTTCTCTAAACCCATCCTCAAAACTCGCCTTGTCACATCATATTGCTGACCTTTAGTTACACCAGGGGCATCACAAGCACTATAGCCACTTTGACCATCACAATCTCATAATTCATTAGGCTCCATTCATGTTCCAGCATTTTCTCTTATCCTAAGGCTGCAAGGTTTGGGGATTCTTTTTTTTTTCTTTTGTGTGGTTAGCTACACATAATGGTGTGCTGCCAGCTGTTATGTCCCTAGATCCTGTGAGAAAAGAATTAGACAGATATACTTAACCATGGTCTTCAAAGACTTTCCATGAAACCTTTTGCCATGCCACTGGTTCTGCTGCAATTCAACACAGTTCCTTACAAAAAAAGAGAGATGTACTACTTACCCCAATTATCACTCCTAATATTTGCAAAGCTATTTCATGCTCTGGATCAAGAATTCTAGGAGCAGCAATAGGATACTTGCACAACCAGACATCAAGCCCTAATAAAACATGGTCACCTTACTCTTGAAGCTAAGTCACTAAGCAGGAGTAAGAGAAATCAGCAACTGTCCTGAAGCATCTAAGCACCCTGCACGTGTTAGGCCAGGGGTGCTGTATCAGCAGCACTGTTACTGTTTCAGGATCCTAGTGGAAAAGTTAAATCTGAACATTAACCCTGAACACAATCCTCGGCTGATGACTCCTGTGATAAAGAGTGAGACGTTTCAATCTCAGCATACATTTTCCAGAATCCACAGCATTAAAAGACTGTGCCTTTTTTATTCTACATTCTATTGAGCACTCTCAATTTGTAATGAAGGTAATCAAAGGCAATGAAAACTGCCCGGATTTTTCAACTGACACATCTTCATTTTTTCGAGTAAAAGAAACATTTCATACCAAACTAAGAGAAACACAGCTCATGATCAATGGCCAGTAATCAAGACTGTTTAATTTATGCATATTTTTATTTCTCTTCTTATGCAGATTTTAATCTACTCATCAGCTGTGTTTTCACACCACTTTTATTAATAAACTAGTGCAAGGTACATTCATTTTACTGGCTAATTTGCTTGAAACTAATGTCTTAAGGCAGAGCCCAGTGAACTGAAGAGCCTATAGTTTTTCCATAAAATATAACAGCATTTCCCATTAGTTTTAAAGATCAGCTGCTTTATTATACAAAATAACTAATTTCTTACCTCCACCAAGAAACAAGGAGGTTTTAAATTAGATAATTAATTATTAGAAAATGTCTGTTCTTCCCCAAGAGTGTAACCAAAACGAATCACCAATTCAGTTCATTTTAATTTCTTCCCTTAACACCTGTATCAGCAGAGTTGTTAAACTCCTTGCATGATCACTGAATCTTAAATCTGTAAATCTCATCATCATAGCAGGAGGTTTTCATCTGAGATCTCTTGTGCCAAATCCAGATTGCATTTTAAATTGCAGACTCACAACTTCATTTCAATATGCTTGAAAGCCGTAGTTTTCTGTCACAATTTGGAAATTGGACATTTCTATTATTACCACCTCAAGAAGGAAAATGTTCAAGAAGAATCTCTACATACTGCTACCCATTTTTTTCCATTTTTATTTCAAAAACAAACATAAAAAGAAGTTAATAATGGAAGTAAATCTTTGGTTTTGGGCTCTTACTGCCAGCCCACACAAATACAAGACTATAAAGTGAAGACTGCAAAACAAAACAAAAAAACTTTGCATTGAAAATCACAGCTTGTTGAATGTTGCTTAGTCTACTTTATTAACGATAAGCAACAATTACAAAGCAAACGAGTAAACAAACCCAAAAGCACACCAGATGCACCCTCTAGATCTTCGGTTTTATTTGTGCTAGGAAAATAAAAATAAAAATCCCTATTCTGCAGAAGGCTAATCTAAAAACACTACTAATCTCACACAGCTACTCAAAATGGGGCTTCTGAGGGACATGAGTCTTCACGTTAAATCCCCAGTAAGGGCCATATTTATAGAGAAGACAACTCATTCTCCTGCCACGCACTGCTGTGAGGGTCTGTCTCTATCTCCTCAACCTCCCTTCCTGCAGGCAGCTGGGGCTGCTCTTGTACCCCCGAAGCTGCTCCCATCCCTGATGACCCAGCCCTGGTCCCACAAGTCCCTCAATTTGGAGGACAGAGGCTCCAGTCCCCACCAATACAATGGTCTCCCTGAGCTCACTTCCATTTATTCAGGTCTTTCCTGAGCTGGGGGTCCAAAGGTCTCCCTGAGCTCACTCCCATTTATTCAGGTCTTTCCTGAGCTGGGGGTCCAAAAAACAAACACCAGTGCCCTCACAGGGCCTCTCCCTGTCCAGGTTAGGACTTCACATTTGTCCCTTTTTACGGCTGCTGCTGGCTCATTCACCCAGTGTGGCCTGTCTTGCTGGCAGCCCTGCCCTTGAGGACATACACTGGTCACCTTGGCTTGGTGTAACCTTGCACACTTGATGGACAAGAATTGTGTCACCTCCTCCAGAAAACTGATAAAGACGGTAAACCAGAGAGGCCCAAGATAGACACCAGCAATGCCCCACTTGCCACCAACCTCCAGGCTGATGCGACTGATGAACTATCACCCTCTGAGTCCCATTATCCAATCAGTTTTTAGCTGTCTCACTCTCCATCCATCCATCCATGCATCCATCCAGACCATCGTGGCCAATGTTGGATGTGAGAACAGAAACAGTGTCTAGAGCCTTGGTCTAGCCCAGGTACATGACACACACAACTATCCCCATATACACAAACCAGTCATTTCTTCCCAGAGGGCCATCAGGTGCATCAGGTGTGGCTTATTCCTAGTAAACCCATGCTGACAGCTCCCCACCACCTTCTCTTTCACATGCTGAGAAACATGTTCCATGATTTTCACAGGGACAAAGCAAGACTGACCAACTTGGAGTTTCCCCTTCAGTCAACCTTTATCTTTTTTGGAAGATGAGTGCAACATGTGCCTTCTTTTGGTCACTGGGGACCTCCCCAGATATCTTAACTCCCCAGAATCATAGAGTGGTTTGGAAGGAACCTTAAAGATCACCTAGTTCCCAACGCCCCTGCCATGGGCAAGGACACCTCCCACTACACCAGGTTGCTCCAAGCCCCATCCAACCTGGCCTTAAACACTTCCAGGAATCAGCATCCACAGCTTCCTTGGCCAGCAAAGGTTATAGATGTCTCATCCTGTGAGATAAGCCAAGTCACAGCACCCTCCTGTGCAGTCTGTCTTGCCCCACTGGCCTGTGGATGAGGTCATCTTCAGCCACTGCGGCTTGTTGCTTACCTGCTGCTGGTTACTTCTCTCTTTGATCTCTCTCTCCCAGTGCAGAGGTCTGGCAGGACTGCCTGGAGAGAACTGCAGCAGCGTCACGAGTTTAGTTCCTCTGTCTTCTGTGTCTGCTGTCACACCAAATCACCCACTCCACTCAACAACCACCCCACATTTTCTTTCCCAGGCCTCCTCAGCAGTATCACTGATGGTGGTCCCTCAGCATCATCCCAAACCTAAGCACCCAAGACATCAGGTCAGCAGACAGGTACCTCAGTTCCCTTCACAAGAGCCTCCATTAACTATCACCCTCCTCTTGTTTTTCTTTGCTCAGTCACTTGGTTGGTAGCTGTAACTCCAAAACCAGAGGTGGAGAAGAGGGCTGAGATGTGAAGTCAGAAGTGATGAGTTTTCAGCTTCCCCCATCACAGAATTTTCTATCTACAGCTCATCTGGAGGTGGTCACAGAATCACAGAATCACCAAGGCTGGAAAAGACCTTTAAGATCATCAAGTCCAGCCTATGCCCAACATCACCACACCATCTAGACCATGGCACTAAGTGCCACATCCAGCCTTGCCTTGAACACATCCAGGGACGGTGCCTCCACCACTTCCCTGGGAAGTCTATTCCAATGTCTAATCACCCTCTCCATGAGGAAGTGCTTCCTAATATCCAACCTAAACCCGTGCTGTTGGCTTTGTGGTTTCTTTGCAAGATCCTGTAAATTTCCCATTTGGCCTCCATGATGGTGAGCAGCACACCCTGCAGGCAAGGCTGTCACTGTCCCCACCCTGACCATCTCCACAGTTTGAGATGTTGCTACATCCTCTCTCAAGGTATCTGATGTATCAAGGTAGTTGGTCAAGCCTATGCCAGAAGCAGTCTTATTTGGCACATAAACATAAATGAACCAAGTTCTCCCAAGAGTAAACGATCACCTACAACTCCCACTTTTTAAAAAACAGTGGTGTTAATTTAAGGTACACATCAGGTTACTCAAATGTTTTTTTTTACAAAAGGATTATTCCACAGTTTCACATTAAAAGAGCTGATAGGCGTTTCATGTTAAGTGCTGGCAAGCAACCCAAACGAAGGGCCCCAGATCAGGTAATAAAGAGACCTGCAGTCATTAAGGCAACAGCACACCTAATGCAGTGCTGGCAGTTTTTCTGCCTGTTTTTGCCTATGAGAGAGGAATCCATATCTGAAAATCCAATACAACAAATGAAAATTTCAGAGACATTTTAGCCCATTCTCTAATGAGCTGTAATACAGCTCTTTCCCAAAGGTTCTCTGAAACTATAAAATCCTAAACTATAGTTTGTAAAATAAAAACTGCACATCTGATTTGAAGATTTAATTACTCAATTTGGACATGAAGTGACAGCTTGCAATATAGATAATAGTTTTGGCAAAGCTGCAGACATTAATCTAGGGGAAGCTCTGGTGTAAAGTCATTCTGCCAGTATTCACAAGAGGTGTCTTTGTGTTATTAAAATCAAGAGAAGCCACAAAAATCCATATTCCTGAAAGAGTTGAAACTGAAGAGCAACCTGCTTTCAACATCAAACTTGGATTAACATCTACCAGGGCCCTTGGTCTTCGAATCATCAACTGAAAAATCAAAAATCCAGAAGTTCAAGTCAGTTCAACATTACAAATGGAAACAAGAAACGAAAAAAGGGATAAAATAATAGTCCACAGAAAAGCAGCAGTGGGTTAAGGTACAATATAAATCCTAAACCTGAAAAACACTTTCAAATAATGCTGTGTTTGACACAGTGACACCTTCTGTCTGTCTCTCCTGCTCTGAATGTACTACAGTTCCAGCTGCCTCTAGCTCTTGGCCATTACCACTTGTAACACTGCTAATTTTCAGAACTATCAGAAAGCTTTCAATTATCAGGAGAGTTCAAGGAAAATAGAAGAACTCCATGTAAAACCTTTGTGCAATGCAAGAAAGCAGGACCTCATAAAAACCTCAAGCTTGAAGAAACAAAAAATCCAGCCGAACAGAATAGAATTTCAACTTTTTCCACAAAAATACATTAATAAATAAATAAACATGTTCTTTACTCTTCCAGATAACAGTATGTGTAGTTTAAAAATGCAAGGTAGTTTGTGATAAACAAACTAGGTCACTACACAGATACTAAGGATAAATATAGTAATTTCTAATGCAGGGAAACGCTCCCAGAAAATTTCTGGAAAGCCTGAGATAGCTGTACTGAATGCAGAAGCCTATTTTGTCTACACACATCACCAACAATCTTCACTTTTTTGGTGAATATTGCAGAACATAAATACTACATAAGGATCTGTCCTGTGTTCATACTTATATTAGAAAAAGTCAATGAAAAAAATGTACAGTAGTACAGCAACTGTGTAGGGCAGTGAGTCGCAGTTTTCTTATCTCGGTTTGCGACACCATCCTCCCCAGCTAATACATCCATCCTACAGTTCATGCTACTGTCATTTATAACCAGACTACCCATGAGCTCTGGCAGTATCACGTGGTGACACAACTGTCCTGCTCAAAGAACAACACTGGCAATATCCCACAAACTGCATTACAGATCCCATTTCTCCCAAGTCCACATTGCCACCAGAAGAGTAAGCGCTATATTATGCCTTAAAGACAGTCAAGACTAAATACACTCTCTTTCCACCCAGAGAGCAATAGGAAGCACATAACATAGGACTGACTCTATTCCTTCATCAGTTGCTGGTGGAGTGATGTCTTCCTGTGGCCTTCAGGCTGCTCCCCTAAGCCTGAACTCTGGGCAAAGCCATTGTGGCTGAAAAGCAGAGGCAATACAGTTATTCTACTGCTCAGAGAGGGTATGATCCAAAAGAATTTAGCATTATGGTTTTAAACTACATCAACTTAGAAGAATCACCTTTCATAAAGCCAGTTCCTTCAGATACACACTATAGTCTGTAATCTACTAGAACAGTAATTTTATGTCTTTTATGCTGTTTTCTTTCAAGGAACAGATGTAATATGTGTAACATTTTCAGTAATTTTACTGCTGTATCTTAACAGGAAAATGGGGCAAAACAAAACTATACCCTTTCTGAAGCTACTTTTTCCTACAGAAAATCTGTTCTGAGATTCTCCATTAAAGGATTTAAAAATTATTCCAACTGTTACAAAATACATATAGCATGCTGTAAACAGACTGGGCATTTGCAATTTGAATTTTAAAAGCTTCTAACACCTCATTTTGAAAACAGGAAAGAAATTAGAATCTCCTGCCTATACAGTAATAAAGTGAGAACACTAACATTTATTGAGAGCTCTCCTGAAACAGCAATCCCAGATGATTATCTGTTTGTGAGATGCCTGCAACTCTTTGGGTAAATATTACCAATATGCTTACCCTTCTCACACAATGAAATGTATATGCAAGCAGCTGCAATGCTTGCACTGCAGGAGCCTGCACTACAGGAGACCTAACATCACAGCTTTTAGCAGGCATCAGTCATCAAATCTCATTATTTCTCTTAAAGGTAGAAGCCTTTCTCTATGATGCATTGACCTTTGTTTTCAGACTTCAGGGATGCTCTTTGTATTATCTGGAAGGTACATACACTTCAAGAAGAAAAAAAAAAGGCAAAAAAAAAAAGCTTGATGTGACTCAAGAGACAAAAGATTGCTATGAAAAATGCTAGCACAAAACATTATGATCATCTGCCAGACTACAGCATTTACAGGGTGAAAGGTACCTTCCTGAATTTCCAAAATAGTAAACGAAAACATCTTTTATTTCTTCCTACATTTCTTCAGCTCTGAAAACAGTGCTGCTCTAGAGGAAAAGTTCAGAAAGCTGATTCCAACTGTATCAGACTTAACTTTATTCCAGTGAAGCTGCGATACAATTCTAGGACATTAATTCTTCCCTCCTCTTCCTTAAAAGGAAATTTTTTTGTTGGGATTTAAAATTCTGCTAATTTTTTCATAATGCTATAACCACAAATCATTACAGGAACAGAAACCAATGTACCCGTTTTTATTATTTATTACCTTCTACAGGAAATAAAAAAAAAAGCAAAACTTGTTTATCAAAAAATGAATCAAGCAGCAGACTAATTGGTAAAAATTAGTCATTCACTGGTCTCAGACCCTAGGAAGAGACACAGCTCCCATCGGGCTGGTGCTTGAAGCTGGGCTGAAGGGACACTGCCACTTCGGAAGGTCACAACACCTGATCAGGTTGTTTATCTGCTGAAAGATGTGGCTTTGTCCAGCTGAATCCAGCTACCAGATTCAGCACACACATACATAAAAGTCCCTTTGAAACAAATAACCTAAAAAGTGTATATTAACATTTTAAAGCATTTTCTCTTTTTCCTCCTGAAATAACTGAAGTACGTAGCGATTTCACTCATTTGCTTTGGCTTCTTCCTCCTCATCCTTCAGTCGGTCTGAATGGAGGAGACATGACCACATCTACTCACCAGTAGTTTTAAAGCAGTTTATTTGCTTAGAAATAAGTCAGGGATGAATTTCTAAGGTTGGTAAGCTCCTTCTGTTCTACTGCGAGCACGCAGGGAACTCCTCAGCCTCACCTGCTCTGCATGGCCACGGAGCTATCTTTATCCATAAGATAAATATTTGGCACAAAAATAATTAGGGAAGAAAAACACTGCAATCTGTCCTTTTCAAAATGACCTACCAGGACAGTTTAATTAATGAATACTTGATTTGCCCCAGGATGGTGAGGCAGCATGGACACTCTCAGCAGAAATGCAGAATTTGCTCCTCTGCCTACAGCCATGCCAAGGTAATGCAGACAGGAAAGCAATGCACCCTCACAGGTCTGATTTCTGCACCTGGCTTCCATGGTGGATGAAACACAGCTGTACATGAGGACAGCAGAAATTTGGCATTGTGGGGGAGCGAGTCAGCTTGTCTCTCTGCCCAGCATGGTTTAAATGCAACTGTTTGGCACTGAAAAGTACACTTGAGACATTCAGAGGACCAGCAAGTACCCAGAGGACCTGGTAGGCCCAGAAAGCTATTTATTGGCAAAAAAATAACTCTCCCCTGCAGAAATCAAGCAAGGACATGCCTGGTGTCCAACAGCCCCATGCCACTCCCTCCTCCATCCTTCTTCCAGTTGTCCTTCCTTGCTCCAGTCCTGCAACTTGCCTGATCCTGCCCTAAGTCATCCCAACAAGCTAAAGCACCAGCAAACCAGCACTGCATAGAAATGAATAATGTTTTATTGCTCTGCATAAGACCATCATCAGTGCTGAAATCTGGGAAACATCAGTGGCAAACAGCAACTGGACAGGCATGGCTGTACTGTCAACTCTCACCCGACTGACTTGCTTGTCTCCACCAACGTTTAGCAGTAACAAACTATGGAGACTGAGGACTGGACCCTTGTTTCATGCCTCTGGCCAAAGGCCTTTTACTCACGTTCAGCATTTTAAATGTACATTAGTACATAATTTTCCACCTATAATGAAAGACACTGAGGCATAGCAGAGTAATAACTGTTCTTGCTGGGTGAAGCAATACAGATGTAATCTTAAGCCAGTATATACAGTCAACCACACTCTACCCCAGCAGATTTTAGGGTTCTTACACAAATGTTGCTTTGGTATTTTTTTTTCCCCAACAGATTTCACAGAAGAAGAGATAAACCTGTGAGACTAAATTCCCAAGCATGTCTGACATTGATTTAATTACCTTTTTTCTATTGATCTCTGGTTCTTCACTATGAATTTAGTAACGGGCTGAACCAGAAGACCCACATTTACAAAAGAGTCTGAAGTTACATATAACCACCATGGGAAAGTATCACAGAGTTTAAGTATCTTTGTAAGTGTGCAAAACTACAAAAATACAGCATTTCTTAAAGAAGCTTCTAAAAGAAAACATGCACCTGAATAAGGACACCAGGTTAAAGAGAAGGCTGGTGAAGAAAATCAAGAGGTTAAAATAGGATCGGCTTGACCACACTCAGGAAAATGAAAGATATTATAAAAGATGCTGATCTTTATCCTGAAGGACTACCTATAACTGATGCACCATTTTGTATGAGGTCAGAAGGTACAACCATAAAAAAAGTCAAAGAAATTAGACAAAAGCATAATTAAAGAAATATATATAGGATGTACAATACAAGAGAACTACTAGGTCATTTTAGCTACTTCTCATGACAACAGCATATAATTTCCCCATCTACACTGTACACTAGTCACACTATTAATCTAATCTTCCCTTAAAATTGTTCAAATAAATGGATGTTCAGTGGTTTTAAAATAGTTCTGGAATAGTATCTGAAAGCAATCAGCTACTGGGTCTTGATGTTTAACCTAGAAAGGCCCTTGTCAGGCAATCCTGTGCAATTCCTCACTAAAGTAAGGAATCTGACAAGTTACACAGCAAATTATATTTTCTCCATCTCTATTTCAAAAGTCCAAGCTGCAAAGGGTGTGAGTTAAAAAAAACACAAAAAACAGAGTCAGTTTCAGAGCCGAGGCTACTGTCTGCAACTGTAATACAGCACTGGAAAAACAAAAAACTGGCAAACATGTTAAATTGGTACAGCCTATGGGACTATAATCAGAAATGAAACACAGATTAAAAGGGCTGGTTGTGCACAATGATATCCAGCAGCAATGGAGTCTGTTGTACAAGAGCGAAAGGTGGACTGAAAGATACGAATGTTAAAAATAAATCAAATGTCTTTATTTCATGTTTTTCACACTTATACATGGCTTATCCAAAAGTATTTCCTATATTGTCCATTATAGCTTCACTGTTGTAGAAATCTAAAGACATGAGTAATCAGATGGCAGAAATTACTGTTATTTACACACTGCTGTCACAGCTCTCCATAATTATACAGGTTGACATAGCATCTTGACAATGATAGGAAAAAAGCAGTTTTTGTAGAAATGTTGTCAGCCTCCCTACGTAGAACCATGGCAAATAAAATTACTGCAGTTAGAAATTGACAAAGCAATAACCTCTTTCAATTTTTTGTCTCTGTCAAAAACAGTTACTGTTGGGAGATACTCAAAGACACACACACACAACAAAAAACACTCTGTGTCTAAACTGCACCTGTATCCTACAGCAGGGTTACAACCTGGCTATGAACAAATGTCTTGTGTTGTTTAAAACTCTAAACAATTAAGGAATAAAGGAGTTGCAAGCAGAGTGGGACAGGAAGAAGGAAAAAAGGTTATTTGCAAAACACTGAAAAAGTCTTGCTTTGTATGAAAAAAAAAATTAAACTCTCAGATTCCAGTACGTAGTCTGAACCACTTAATAGTCAACCTGAACCCATGCTGTCTGTGTGTCAGGAGGATAAGCAGAACACTGGGGTAGGACAGGGAAGACTCATCACTGGTTGACCTCTTGTATGTACAAAATTGCAATGTTCTGATGAAGTATTTTTGGTTGTCAAATTTCTCAACAACTTCAGTCAAGAGCCACCACTTGATGCAGACACTGTATGCTGGACAGGTTATGCCTCCAGATCTGCCCTCGCTGTCCCAGACACTACCTGGGATGAGAGGTGACAGGGTGCCCTGGCTCCATTGCCTCTTCCCTATGGCATCCAAGGTCACATACAACTCATGACACTGAAACACACACCCACCTTCCACTCACACCTTTAGTCTCCTGCTGGGATGACCAAAGCTCCTGCCTGGGCTTCTTGCACCTCCTTATCCATCTGCTACTCCTCCCTGCTGTCACCTGCATACTTGAGTTTACTGCTTTAATGGTGTGGTTAAAATCCTAACTCCTAAAACTGAAAACTTGATGTTCTGCTGCCACGAGTGGCACAGCTGAGATACTCCAGGACTCCCCATTTGAATGGCATAAACAAATGATTACTTTCTTCTGTATTTTCAAACAACTTCACCAGACTCTCGCAGTCACAAAATGCCTTTGCCTGAAAATGACTCCCTATCATAAAGTGAGGAATACTATCACTAGTGTTAAAAAACAGCCTTAGACAGTCATTGCTTTTGTTGAATATAACAAATTTTTACTAGAAATAGGGATCTTTGCATCCCGAGTTCATAGGTCAATGAAATCTTATTATTAGGCTTTTATAGATTTATACTACATAGACATGCATAACATTACCCAACCTTTTAAGAAGTATCTAGATGGGTGGCATGTAAGTGCCTAATTCCTCTGTATGCCATCTGAAGTGTGGATATGCCCACCATATAGTATGCATGCACATAGCCACCCTATTGTATGTAAAATTAAGTTGTTTTCTTGGGTGTTTCATATGATAATGCATTCACTCACACACCATACACTGCAATTATTAGCTAGATTAGCTAGAGATTTTATTAGGTAATCATGGTCTGTTTCATTTCTCAGCTTTTAAAACTCAAAATAGAAGAACAGCCCCACTGTGATGAAAGGTAACACAGCTTGCTGATTAAAGAGAGAAAACCCACAGAAACAAACAGAAAAACCCCTCAAGTATATTCCCCCAACACCAAGACTGAGATTTGATAAAATCCCAAACCATGACAAGACACGCGCAAATTCTGCGCCTCCAAATTTCTGGACACCAGCTGCTAGCTCAGCCCCTGCTTTCAGCAATATCCAGCACCAAGGTCCACAACTGCAGTTAACTGGTTTTGAACAGGTCCACACTCTGGTCCTGCAATACAAATGGTACAAAAGCTGCTTTATGCCCTAAACACCATGCTGTTAGAAAATACTGCACTTTGACTACCTGCAGTGAATAGCTCTCCCTCTAAGACGAGATCTAAGTTTCCTACAAAGAAGGAAACCTAGACCCCATTACCACTTACTCCTTAGGCTGATATAACACACTGAATTTAGGTGGATGTTGGCTTTACCTATACTTTCTCCCTTCCCCTCCTTTAAAAGGAAAATGTGTGTAGGTCCTCCAGTACAAGATGGTATTTTCTGGAGGTTTCAAGTTTGCAAACGTTAAGGTCTTTACAACTCTTAATTTGGTTTGAATCTCTTAACTCATTTTTTATTTTCTAATGTATCATCTAGAAAATTTAAATCTAGAAAATAATCTAATCATCTAGAAAATTAAACTCGTATTTTCACCATGAACCTGCTTTTAAAAGCTGAAATGAACTAACACTGTTTTGATGCTCAACCCCTCTTCTTTCAAACTCAATGCAGCAAGGCTTCAAGTGTGCTAAAAGAAACCCAACATCCTTGTAATACAATAGTGACCATCCTTTAACATTTAAAAAATACTCCTGGCTCTGTAGCTTATGTACATTTGAAATGTGTAAAAGAAGTAAAAAAATGAAAAGCAGTAACTTGCTAACTCCTATGTGACTCACAATAAATTTGAGAATAACACAGATTTCTTTATGACTCACGGTTTCGTAAACACTGCTTCTCCAGGTATCTTTACTTACACTGAAGGGATCAGACTGTGAGATTGTTACTGCTGCTGTATGAACATGTGCTGTAAAAACAGCTAATTCAAGGTACAAAAATCAGCCTTTTTATTAAAAGTGCTTGTCTTTTGAAATAACTTCCAAAGTGGACCATTTCCTTGACTTTCAACTGGATGATATATGGGAAAATGTGGAGGACGGGATGATAAAACAGTGCCCCTTTTCACTATGCTACCATTGATACACAACCATGTATGAAGTATATACTTTGAAAAAAGACATCAAGGATGAAGGACAAAGACATAAAGGGCAGAGGAAGAGGAAGTTGGACACTTAAAAAAACCCAATACAAACAGGATTATTAATTCCAGTTATAACAATGCACAGCTTGACATCAAATTCTGTCCTGGGCTGACCAGACACGTACAGGATGCAATAGTATATCTGCTATATGCTTTCTGGAGGCTATACGAGCAGTCATGGAAAATCAATTTGAATACAAATGTAATTTGTTAAAAGAACAGTGAAAATCATTATGCAGGGTCACACTGTCAGCAGTTTGTACAGAAGCACATGCTGCCCAAAGACGGAAAGGCATTTAGTAAAAGAGAAAAACCTTGGTCTTCAAAAATCTCTGTGATCTTCTCAGTCTTTCTGTATAGTTACAGGAGAACAAAGCCACAGTTTACCTCTCTTGTTTTTCAGCACTTTTACTCCTTGCAGCCCACTCCAGCTGCAGAAAGAGGCTTTACAGAAACTTCTAAGCCTCACAGAGAGTGAAGGTTCCTACTGTAATGGAGAAAAAGCAACAGCTTTGAAACAGTTCCTTGAAAGTTCCAGAACATTTGTCTCAGGCTCACATGGACACAATTACAAAATAACCAACTAGATTCGCTTGGTTTTGCCATATCGGTATCATTTTTAGGTAAACTATACATAAAAATTTGGCAACAAGCTAAGTGAAAAGCATTATACCAATTAAGGATCAACTTCACAATAAAGACAACTTAAATAGTAAATCTTCAGAAGATTAACACAAATCTTCAGAAGATTTACTATGCACTTCAGTACCATTACCATAGCTGATCAGTTTACCCCACTCTACGAGGTAAATCTGCGGGCTAAAAACAGCCACCAGTTTCTAACAATGTTTTCTTTTCCTTTGATCCAAATCTTCCCTGACTGTTCTGAAAAGTATTGACTTGTTTGTTCCTAAAAAAAATACACAGTGGGACTTGGCAACCTGTATTACTCTAGATAAGATGCACTGTATTTCTTCCACCTGAAATAATGTCTTGCAGACTCTGTAGTCACTCTTGTAGTTACTGTCTGTCCACTACATGGTAGAAGATCAGACTGGCTCACTTTCAAATACGACCATGGAACAGCAACAACAGCAAATGTAAAACCTTACAGCTGTTTTGAAATATGTATAAAAGAACATCCCTTACTAAAAAGGCACCTGCATCTTTCTTGGAAACTAAGGAGTAAAAGTCACTGCAACCTTGAAGCACAGTTTCACCATATACATGCAGACAAACATATCTCTGATGATCAGACTCCAGTTACAGTGCATGAGACTGCAAATTTAACAGACTGCCCACAAAGAATTCCAGTCTTCCACTGAGATTACTTTTTCATCACCATCATCATTATATCCCCCCCCCTCTCTCTCTCTCTCTCTCTCTCTCTCTCTCTCTCTCCCCCTTCTCTCTCCCTTTTTAAAATGAAAAATACTTGCTGATATACTATATGCATGTTTCAAACCCAAAAACCAAAAGAGGTTTTTAAGATATGATGAATAAACAGGATTTTATTCTCCACCATTACTTTTCAGAGCTCTAACAAAAAGGCAGTTAGTGTTTTTACAAGTAGACTTGAAACACAGGTCTCTAATGAACCATATTACTTAACTTTGATCTGCAGTTGGAATCTACCCCAAAAGAAGGCAGGGAAGAACTGGCTACTGCACAGATGACACTACCACAGGTTTTTATTCTATAGCACTATGCAAATGGACTCATCAGCAAGTAATGTTCAAACAATGCACAAGAAGTTTTGTACTGTTCAAAACCTGCTCTCCTAATAGTTTTAGTTACAGTCTTCACAACTTTGAGAGGATCTACAAAAAACAAACGTTACAATAGTGAGCAAAATTAACCTAGTATATCAGACCTGTCAAGCAGTGTTTTACTCTGTTTCAGCACAAAAAAAAAAAGACTGTATAATTTTCTTCCGTTTCATTTTGAAAGCCAAGGACAAACCTCTAGCTGAACAATTACAGCAATTACAGAGCAAATGTGGGTTTTTTTCCTTCCCATTTCACTTTTGCTAGAAAATCTGTGAAGTTCTCTCTGTTCTGAAGTTAACCTAAAAAGATGAGGAGACTGTATACTTAAATGAAAGAAATGTCTCCAATGTGAATTATGAGAAGTCCTACAGAAGACCAATGCAAAGCGTTTATGACAAGTCCAGACCTGGTGGCAGACACGGTATCTTTTGCCTAAAAGACTTCAGGCACAAACTGCAGATACAAGGACATATTGCATAAGCCATCACATGCTCGCTGCAACTGTGAATGTTACTGGATTTTGAGAAGCCACCGTGCTGAATAATTTAACATCTAATAAAATATTCAATTGTACTGATACATTGCTTTCATTTTAAAATAAAAAACGTGGAAAACTACGGGAGCAAGTCTAAAAGTCAATGGTAATATTGTTACTCATTAGGTTAGCAGTTTTTCTAACTAGGGTTAGGGAAGATAGATCTAGGAGGATAAAAGGTCTCCAACCGCCACAGACCCCCAGCCCGGCTGTCACAGGAGGGACACGCAGCCCCGGCACAGGGGCAGGTCTGGAGCTCGCAGGGGGTGGGAAGGTTCGTCCGTGCTCGGCTGCGGGGGCTCGGGGAAGCCCCCAGGCGGGACACGGGACGCCCACGGAGGGTGTCGTGCTCTGGGGTGGTGGCGGTGCGGAGGGGACCGGGGACACCCCCGGCGCTGTTCCCGAGGCTCAGCTCCTTGCTTCCCTGGCCGCGCCACGGCTGCCTCGGCGGGGAGCGCCAGGGGGCACCGGGCACGGACGGGACGGGCGGCAGGTGAACACCCCCCATCTCACAGAGCGGCCTCCCCTTGGGCAGCCCGGCCACCCCCGGACCCTTCGCTTGCACAGGAGCTGCTGCTCCATAACCGGTTCTTTCCCACCACCACTTCACGGCGTCCAGCTGGTTGCAAGACGAGCTCCGACAACTTTCTTAATGCGAGGAAGGAAAACCCATCTAACCCGCACTGAATTATTATTCTAAGCAACAATAAATAGCACTCCAAGAGCTGTAAAGTTATTTTCTACGGTAGGGTTAGGCATTGGTTTGGGAATGGATTTATTTTTTTGGGGGGAGAGGGATGAAACACGAAGACGCCGTCCGTGTTTTAGATGATGTCTTAGATAGAGGGAGGTAGGAAAAAGGGTCGCCTGACAAGAGCTGTTCGCTGCCGCCGAGGTGCTAAAGCCCCCGAACGTGTTTGCAAACTGTTTCGCGGTTTCCGGGATCTCCAGCTCAGAGGTAACAGCCTTCAAATTAAAATGAAGCCCGGTGACTGGGGAGGGGTGGGGGGCTAGGAAAGGAGAAGAGATGTGGACAGCTCTGCGGATATTATTAAATCTTCTCAGGCGCTCATCTGGATTACATTTAAGCCTTCATGGCATTTCTCTCCCCTCTAATTAAGCGTAGTTTCAAAACACAACATATCTGAGGATGGATCTTTCGTCGGCTTCTATTTAAAACGTAGAGATAAGTATTATTTCTTTTAATATTAAAAAAAAAAAAATAAGCCAGCCCAGACGGAGGCACCCGCCCGAGAGCCTCCCGCCGGCCGCGCCTCCCCGCGCACTTCGGCTCCGACTTTGTGAGAGCTCCGGCGCGGCCCCGACCCCGCTCCCCGTCCCCTCACCTCGGGCGAGGCTCCCGCAGAGCACCAGCCAGGCCAGCACCGCGCGGCTCATCCTTCCCTCTTCTCCTCCTCCCGCGGCCGCGCCGCCTCTGCCGAAGGAAAGAGGCGGCGGTGGCGGCGCCTCCGCCCGGCGAGGCGATGAGGTGAAGCGATGAAGGTTCCTCCCGGCCCCCGGCCGAGCGCAGCCCCGCCGCGGCTCCCGCTGCCGCCGCCCTAGCAGCGGCGAACAGGCTGCCCCGCCGACTGCCGCCGCGCCTCCGCCAGCATGGCCCGGCCGCCCGCCTCCGTCCCGCCGCTGGGCCGCTGCCGCCGCCTCCTCCTCCTCCTCCTCCTGCGCGACCGCGGCTGCTCTACCCGCGCTGCGCTCCCGCCCTACGCGCCCCGAGCGGCTCCGCGGCGGGGGGAGGTGCCGGCGCTGCCCGGCACACCCTGGCACCTGCTCCGCCCCCCCACGGCCGCACCGCCCCCGCCGCTGCGCAGGGGGTTGCGGGGGGGGGGAGTGTGAAAGGCACGGGGGTGGACCCCAAATCGCGTTCTGTGCCCCTCAGTCCCCGGGTCGCGTCCGCGGGGAGCGCGGTCATGGGAGGGGGGGCTCTGAACTGTATCCCTGAGTTCCTCTTCACCGACAAATTCCGTATGTCGCGATTTAGTCGCTGGCCCTTTGGGTAGCTGCCCTGCTCTATTACGGAATGGCCGCAGGCTAGCGCGGTTCGTAATTTTATCCTCCACAAACTTTTGCCTTATAGGTGTCGTCTCAACCCTGCATTTTGCTGCGCGCTGCTTCAGCCGGCGACTTTAAAATCCTTTCTGAACCTTCGCTTGTGTGAAATGTGAACGTCCATGCCTCCACTCCAGGTAGGATGTCATCCTGCCTGTTACTGAGCGGAAATAAATGCAAGAATGCAAGACGTGGTGAAATTTCAGAAGTGGTCCAAGGTGGAGGACAGGAAAGTCCTGTGTTGGACCACTGCTCACTTCCCCCCCCACCTGCGTATATACAGCTACAAGAGTGAAAAAAAGTACTAACTGCCCAATGAGAGTCAAGAGACTCTTCAGATATTTTATATCTGTAATTTGCATCCCTCTACATGCCCTCATAGTAAAGGAGCCCATATTAATATTATATTAAACCTTAATGCAATTGCTGTGTGAGAAGAAAGCACTTAACAGCATAGGACTGTTGAGAAGCATTTCTATAGATACAACCTGAATGTCCGGGCTGATTGCATGACAAGGTGAGACATAATGAAATTAAGAGTGGAAACGACCCATTAAGTCGTCTAATCTATTGGCTACTTTGACTACCACCTCACAATAGTTTCCAACATTTCATTTTACAAGCCCTTTGTCTACCACTACCACTGTGAGTGGCAGGGTGACAGCCCTTCACTAAAGCTCTCGTTTTACATCTGAGCTTGCAATTAATCGCATTTTCCCCTGACACTGGAAGTATTTCAGTTTCAACACATTGCATTGTCAGGAAAGAATTAAAAGGATCAAGCTTTTTGCATTGGTTAAATTATGAAATTACCAGAAGTAACACACCTCGATAAAGAACATTTTACGCCTAGCATCCCACAGCATTTTCTGCCTGCATACAGAGCACTTTTTGCTTGCACACAGAGCCAGGTGCACATAAGAAACATGCACTTCAGCCGTCTCGGAGGTGCAAGCTTCTCTGGTGGCACTGCAAAATTATCCAGCAGGTTAGGACAGATAAAGAAAAAAGAAAAATCTCCCCAACACTAATAAAGCCCCACAGTAGCAGAGAGGATATGTTAGCACGGGCTTTAGTCCAGCATATCTCTCTGGACAGGCAGTAGCTGGTAGCATTCGCCAGAACTTTCACGGTCTTCACTGCTCTGTGTGCTAGGGTAATTCACTTGGCAGTGCTCGCATGGGCTACAGTCATGCCTTCGTTCTGCTGCACGGACATACTCTGCGATTGCATCACTACTTCTGCAGCAACTTGGATTTTACGTGTCAGACTCCATGCCAGAGATCTCCCTGAAGAGCCACTGCCTGGAAAGAAAATACTTCTGTTTCTCCTCGAGGGTTACTTTGCTATCAATACAGAGATGGGGAAAATTTAGGAAGCCTTAACAAATCTTCTGATGTTAATGCATCGTTTCTCCACAACGGTGCTAATTTTACTGCTTATCTCTGTTTTACAAGCAAGAATCCAGCTGTCATAATTACAAGGCAAGCTGCACTTTTCACTGTTGTGGGAGCCCAGCATGCCTGCACCCCCAAGTGGCAGGCTTGCTTTGTTGGTTTTTTTTTCATTTTTCTTGAGGGAGTCATCCCATAATGCAGCCCCTTTGTTTCTCCAATTAGGATAAATCTAAGGGGCCTAACTGCATTTGGTACTGAGGAGCCTTTTTCCACTGAGAGCCTGTGAAAAGCAGCTGATTAAAATGACACACAAATAGCTTCTTCAAAGCCAGGCATTGTTTATTCAGCCAAAAGGGATGAAACAACAAAAGGCTTTTTATGTTTCTTACCTAAAGTGCAATGCCTTTTTGTTTTCAGATTTTGAGTAAGTTTTATTCAACAAAATCTATCTCCCCACCTCAGAGTAATCATACTGTTCCTGCATGTTTCTTGCTGCCCCTCTCTGTCAGGCTCCTTTTCATGTGCTGCTTTCCTTTCCTTCCTCCCCTGTGTTTCAGGAAGAACTTCAGCTCAGGGATGCTGCAGGAGATCCCCTTCATTCAGAGCTTTCCTTCTAGCCCAATTGTTTTTCTTAGCACAGACCAATGCAATCCCCTGCTCCTGCTTGGTGCTGTGAAAATAGCTCCAAGGTACAGTCTGTTCCTTCCTCCCAACTCCAATGTCGTAATTATTTGCATCTAGGTTTTTCTAATACGGATTTTCTGGTATGTATAAGCCAGACCTATTTGCTGTGCTCATCTGAGTTTTACCCAAGACTCTGTCTGCTATTGTGCTATGGGCCCCACAATTCTTCAGTGCCACATCACCACCAGCATTGTCCTCAGGGTTGTTGCAGCATGTCACAGCACTCTCTGCCTAAAGTGACTAACCCCTGACCTGACCTTGGAGGAGAAGCTGACCTGCCTTTTGTTGTCCTCTAAAATTCAGAAATGGTAGGTGTTTGCCACTTGTTGTATATACCTTTCTTGAAGCAACTACCTCCCTTGATGGTGGGAAAAACTGCTGCTAGGTATGTAAACATCATTTTCATAGGGGAAAACCCAAGACATCTTGAAAGTTCTCTTTCCCTTATTTGCTTACATGTCTGCAAGTCCTTAATAACTTCCCAAAGGTGAAGGCAATAGGCTGAAGTATGGATGAGATGGGACTGAAATGGCACAAGCCATCTCAACTCAAGCGGCCATTCTCAACTTTTATATGAATTTTAATATTTAAATATATTTTATAAATATTACATTTTAATGTTTGTATTTTGATATCTATCTGTAATGCAAAATTCTTCCCTCTGTCATGTGAATTCATTATGTGCTTCAGGTTCTGGAATTTTGTACCAAAATAAGCTCAAGAGATGTCAGGTACTAATCCTTGCTCACTCTATCTTCCTTTTCCTGCCATCCATTGCATGAACATAGGAAGACTGCTTTTCATTTTCCAAATTGTTTCCACATTCCAGGGTAACTTTGGCTGAATTTTAATTAGTTGCACTTTAATATCCAAATATTTTTTTTATTTGTTTACTGATCACTCAGGGTCAAGAACTCTTTTGCATCTCATTTTTTTAACTTCTTCCATCTAAATGACCATCATTGTTTACCAGGGGTTTTTTTTGCCTAACAAGATAACCAGATAGGGACTGTGGAAACTGTTTAAACCTGTAACACCCCATGCTTAAGCTAAGGAACCCTGTTAATCTTCTGGAATGGAAGGGACAGAGCAGAGAGACAGAGAACTGCTAACTCTCAAAGGGAAGACGAAACATTGTCAGCTTTTTTGACACTGGGCAAGATCTATTCCACAGCTGGTGATGTCCCCATTTCTTACTTCATCTTCCTTAGTACCTTATTTTTCCTCTTCTTTTGCCTGCATTATTTCCTGTCCTACTTCAAATGCTCAGATTAACCCTTCAAAGTCCTGCACTAGGTTAAACAGAAAAAAAAAAAATTGAAGCTATTAGAAATGTAGGCAGCCATGTCATTTGCCACGCTGCCCTTTGATAAAAAGCCATCAGTGAAGGAAAAACACAAGCCTTAATGCACAAAATGAACACATTTTTGCATAAGAAGTAGAATAACGTTTAATGTTTAATTGTAGAGACATAAGGTCTGATACTTGTTGAACAAAAGGTGAACTGAGCAACTCCCATCTGCACTGTGGTAGTAAAAGAGTAAGAGCTTATCCGTACTCTTCACCAATCTCTTTGCCAATTTTAGAAGTCATCTAGTAAGCATAAATGTAACCTGTCAATTACCCTAGAACACCTTTAGGGTAACTTGGATACCAGCTTTACTTAGGAGATTAGCTTTATCACTGGCTCTAGTCAAAGCACTGGCCACATTTGAGCCCTCTTAAAGTGGGAGATCAGGACAAGCTCAGAGCCCAGGGTTTACAAGCGAAGATTATATTGCCACCTCAGTTATAATTAGGGCTATAAAAAGCCACTGCTGCACACAAGCAGTAGAACTTGCCATAATGTTTTCTAATAATATAGACTCTGTTTATCAGGGATTTGTCATACTCCATTCACCATAACCTGCTACCCTGATTCTGCAAGTCATTGGTGTGTATTTGCCTCAGAGGAAAGAACAAATATGACATTTGTCTATCACCACCACTGCAACACTGCCACAATTATTCTTTTGGTTGACATTGTCTCTGAAAAAGGGAGCAATTCATTCTTTTATCCCTTCTCAAACAGAGCCTGATTCCCCACTTCTTGAACATGCAAGATTTCCGATTAAGTCAGCATGGGTTTTTGTTGCATAAGGCATGGAAGGTCCTGCTTCCATCAAATATTTCTGGTTGAAAAGAAGTGTCATGTAATGCTGCATCACAGGAAAGGGAGACAAGTGGCTGTGCAGCACAGTGAAACATTCCAACTACCTTTTTTTTTTTAAAAAAAAAAAAGTACTTTTTCTTTCCATCTTCTGTAACATGGATTTTTTTCTTTTTGGCTATTTATAGAAAGAAGGCAACTAAAAGCAGTGCTCTAAGTAGTTTTGATTCCCTTTCTTTTATCTTTGAAATAAGCCTTTACTATCTATAGATGACAGATATTTAAGAATCCTGTGCATTGGCTAAATGTCTGAGTATGTTTTAAAATGAATCCTTTGCCACCAATAATATGGATGTGTAATGTGCATGAGAACATAAAAGAGGAGAAGGGTGCACAGGCTAAGGTGTGAGAGCTAACCCTGAAATGAGGTATTCCTGTATTTAGTTCTACATATCCTTCTGCTCATCACTGAAGCTGTGGAACCAAATGCTAATTAATTTCAGCTGAAATTATTCCCTGCCCACTTGTGAAAGAAGGAAAGTTAGCAATTTAGATTTATGGGAATGGTGAGCAGTGGTTCTTTCTGCAGCAGTAAGATGTTCACTGTTGACTGCCTCTATAGGGAGCTCCTCACCAACACCACGTAGTTCCTTTACTTTCTACATAGGTAGGTCTGAGTTAAACAGTAGTATCACTCCTCTGCGTTGCCAATGTCAAAGTAACAAGGCAAAGTTAAAGTGTTGCTCACAGCAAGCTGCTTGTAGTTGGTCTTCTGGTCTGGGTGTAAACTGGTTTCTGCTCAAGACCCCATGCCTAGGACAACTCTCCATGGGACAACTCTCCTCTACTCACTCTCTGCTGAGACATCTCTGCGCTGGGACATCTCTATGCAACAGAGAGTTGTCTCTTCCCAGTGTGAACAGATGGTGCTGCTGTGAGATTGCTGTTCTCAGGGGAGCACAAGGCCCTCACCTGGAGGACTATGGGGTACCCATGGTTCTTGAGAGGACAATGAGCACCCAGAGTGTCTATGACCCTGCTTCACCCTATGCTTTGCCACCTAAATCAGTTTATAAAATGCTTTTTCACTCAATAGTGAAGAAGAGTCTGACTGGTATCTCAGATGTTATTGTGCCCTCCATGACCTGCATCCTGCTTCCAGCTGCAAACATGTATTTAAAGGATGTCAGTCAGCAGAAGGTACTATCTGATTGAAGAGACCTCAGTTTCTTAGAAAACCAGTTAGCACATATCCCTCTTCTTTGCAACTTTGTCTTTCTGGTGCGTGACTCCTGCTTTCTCCCCTTGAACAGTGGCTGCCTTGCACTAGTAAAGATTGTTCTACCCTGCTTGTTTGTACTCCCTTTTATGGCAAGGCTAAATAATGATCGTTAATGGGAGCATTAAGTCAATATCAAACACCTACACCATTCCAAACAGCTGCTTGGAGAAAAGAGGGCAACAGTTCTTTGAAATCTCTCACAAGGTTCGGCATGCCTCTCATCCCTCAATATTATGACCTATTATCACCCTGAATCACTGCAGGAACATCTGTGAAGTGCAGATCACAGAGCCAGGTTTGCAGAAGCTGGAAGGATTCATTCTCATGCAATATGTGTTGCAATTTTTGAAATCTACATTCCCTGGTGTTTCTACCACTTCATCAAATGAGGCTGAAGCTGAATTTCTACAGGATGCACAAGGGCTGTGGTAGAGGAAGGTTGTTAACATTCCTAATACAGCTTTTTAGAGGCAAATCTGGAGTTCCTACGTTAAATCTGTAATGCTGAAAGTGTTGGTTTGGGTCTCTTTTATTTTAGTGCAACATAAATGCTGAACTTGACATTTTGCAAAGTCAAATGTGTTGCATCAAGGTCTGCATCCTACTGTTACTTATATTAGAATTCCAAGAACAACACCATGAATGAACTTGGTGAAAGAGTTTATTGCAGGTACTTACAAACAATATTTTCATCTTAGTAAGAGTATGCTTTAACTATTTAAACTGTAAGCAGGTCTTACAGTCTGTGAGGCTGCTTTTCCCTACATGTGCTGTGGCAGATAGTTCCAATAAATAGTGTATTACTTTTTTGTTGTTGCTATTGTTAATTCTTTAATCTGAAAAGATGTTTGGAACATAATTTTTTAAATTATTTTGTCTTACTTTCAGCACTTATACTGCACAGTTAGTTTTAACAGCTTGTTCACACTGAATTTCAAAACCCAGGGAAGGAACCATTAAATCACAATGAAGTATTTAATGGAGTTGTGCCATCTGCATTTCAGAGACTTAGCTGCACACTGAGCCAAAGATCTTGTGATTTCAAAAGAAGGGAATATTGTTGGAGCCAAGAGACCTTTGACACCTGGTCGCTCATGCTGGAATGCATTTCAAATCAACATTGCATATACTTAATATTTTTCAATTATTGGTTTTGTGTGAAATAAGAAGACAACTAACCAAAATTTTCATCATCTGATGAGCCTATCATGACATTTTATAAATCATTCAGCTTGGAATTTGACAATGTGAGGGATTTTAGGAGTACTTCTATGCCACAGCTGTGAACTGACAGAGCCAATCTGTCTCAATGTATGACAACTTTTATTTGTAATATAAAATTATATTTAAGTGTTCTTGGTTTGGGTTGGGGTGTTTTTGTTTGGTTTTGAAATAGTTTGTATTTGTTTGTTATGTTTTTCTTGAGGTAAGACCTAGAGACACGTTTCTGAAAATTATATTAATCACATACACACAAAAAAAAGAGGAAAGGAGATATGCTAGTTCCAGTTAAATTTCTGAAAGATAATGACTTGTAGAACATTTTTGTGCAAGATGGAAAAGGGCATACTCATCTAAAGGCACAAAATCCTCTTTTCTTTTCAGATTGTTAGTGGCACAGCAGCCAGAAAACTTGCTTGAGACAAGATGCTGAGCTTCCTACCGGTAGACTCGTTCAGGCAATACAGCTGCTTCATCTGGCTTTCTGGTATATCAATTAAATATCTTGACTATATCCTTCCCCTCAGGGACTCCACTTTTCCAATGAGTACTCTGGTTCTCATGATAATTTTGAGAAATCTTCATTTTGGCTCATTTGATTTTATCTCTGTTGACAGTCAAAACATATTTCCCAGACAGCTGTTGCAGAGGCTGAGGTTTGAGGCTGCACCGCATTGGAGGCTCTGCCAAGGTGCAGCAGCAAGAGCCTCTTCCCTGGAGGATTCCCAGCTTCAGATTACTGCTGAAAACATGAGGCACAGGAGAGAAATAAAGTGAATGGGCAAAAGAGTAAGTAAACAAATAAAATGTTTTGTGAAAAAATAACCTCTATCGGTGCAATTATTTTTCTGTGGTATTAGTTGTATGGAGTGTGGGTCTTGGAGAGAAATAATTTGAAGATTACTTGGGTTATCTGAGTTAAAAGCTCCTTCAGCCCTCAGGCTGCCATCTGTGTCCTCACAGAAACCTCTTAAGGATTCTGCAGGTCCCAGAGCACCAGCAATGTTGTCTCTTTTGAGTTCAAATTCAGGACATCTAGCCCTGTAGCAGAAGGTTGCTGCAGTACTGTTTTGCACCACTAGCAGCCAAGTGTAATAATCATTTAAACAGCAGTAGAAATAATTATATAAATACAAATAGTAATTATGAAGGTTATTATTATAACAATGCTTCCTTTAATGAAAATAAACTCAGAAAGCACAAATATATTTAAGAATAGGCATGTAGAATAAGTGACGTTTATGTCATCATTGGATGGCCACATTGACCATATTATTCAAGAGAATTTATAATGCATTATGACTGCATGTTTCTAATACTATAGATAAAACTTAATAACATTACAAGATAGAAATCTGTCACATAATGTTTCTCTTTCTTGCAAGGTTTTTATGTATGTCCCTCCATTTACTCCTTTTAGATATCCTGAAGTGCTTGCCACATGGGCAGTGGTTTTGTCACGTCAAAAACTTCATTTAATACTTATAATTGGGAGTTTTGTTGCTTAAGCAAGAACATTTTAAAGGGAAATTTCCATCCTCCATTTTTTCAGTCTGGAAAAGCTTTGTTTTTAAGAGATCCTTTACACACAAACATGAAAGCAAAGTGTATGATAAAGGATGTTTCTGAATGTATTTATTTTTAGATGTCATACTCAAGAATTAGAATTTTCAGAAAGGTAGTTTCCTTTCAAGTTCTTTGATTCCAGTTGTCTAAGTAGGAAAGATTAATTACTACTATAAAATTCAATTATAAAATAGGGATGGATATAATATGGATACATATTATTTTTCTAGTTATTTTTTAATAAAAGCAGTCAAATATTTTAGTATCTTTCAAAGTAGGGTGGCTCTCGCAAATCCTGTATACTCATTCACCAAACATGTAATGCTGTATAACTTCTGTTCACCAGTAAAAATTTGTAGCTTTTGTAATCAAACAGCCAGTATCAGAGCACTGCAGCCAAAGTGAAGAAGAATATTAACTCTCAAAATTCCTCTTTTCATGATGGGAGAAGGAGAGAAAACAAAAGGCAGAAGGTGCCAAGAATGGCCAAAAATATAGTCAACAAAAACATTTTGATCATTAACATTTGACAAGTTGATTATTGAAACCCAGTTTTTCAACTGTATATATACATGCAGGTGAGAATGAGCCAGTTACACCCAGATTTTTTTCTGAGTCAAAACAACTTCTTCAGGTTTAAATTCATTTTTACAATCCCCAGATTAATACAAGCATGTAGCATGTGAAAAATCGAGTCTGAATAAAAGTCACATTCTATTAGATGGATGAGAAGAGTTCAATGCTGAATGTTACTTGTTGATTCACATGTCATTCCTACTTCTGGCAACTGAAGACCCTAGACACCAAAGGAGTGGCCCAACCTACTAATCCTTTAGAGACTTTTTTTTTTTTTTTTTTTTTTAAATCATGTTCATTTGCAGATGCTGTTCTTCTGTTGTAAGGTGGAAAAATACACCTTTTATGCTAGGTGAAATGAATCAAGTACTCTTCAGGGATAACAAAAGTTATACTTGAACTTGATTCACTGTAGCTTCCCACAGTTGAGTGGCCACACTGTGAGAGAGAAAGAGAAATTTGTTGCATCTGCCTACTTCACACTATTTTGAAGCAATGACCTGAATAAGAAATTCCTTTCGATTGTTGAAAAATATATAAATCCATATGATTTAGCTCATTAGTTTGGATTGCAAACAGATAATTTCTTTGACAGGTTTTAGAAAATCTGGAGTTCAATGGCTCAAAGTCCTATCTGGAAGTCTTCCCTATCTTCCAAATAATCTTTTAGTCTAGGTTAATTCCTCTAAAATTCTTCTGTCTTTTACCTTTGTTGGTTGTTGCTTTTTTTTTTTTTTTTTTTTTTTTTTTTTTTTTTTTTTTTTTTAGCAAGACCATGTGTTTGATACTCATTTTGACCCATATATTTTAGCTCATTTTCCAGTTACATATGTGACTTCTGGAAGACCACGTTCCCCCAGTAATTCCCAGATTTTTCTTTTTAATCATTTAAAATAAGTTCTAGAGTCTGGTCGAAAGATGGATACATGTTCCAAAACATCAGGAATATCGTTTGGCAGTTAAAGACACTTTTGTCTCTCCATGGGCAGAAAGGCATACACAAAATTTAGGACACAATTGCACACACTGATGAGAAGATGCAGAATAACCAGAGCAGAGGGGTGAGGAGGTCTTTCTCCATGAAAAAAAAGGATCAGAGGTTCCTTTTAATTGGAAGACCACAGAAACTAACTAGAAATATAATAAAAGACTGAGAAAATGAAAGAGAGGATATGAACTAATTTAAAAGAGGCTGAAATACTGTGGTGGGGAGGAGAAAATTTAATATATTATTAGAAGGGCGTGGTCTGATGGTGCTGCAATGTGGCTTTATAGTGGACAATAGAGATTGTCATAATTGGAGTGACAGGCAGATATTGCAGTAGATTTTGACAAAACAAACAAATCGAAAATATCCCTTATTACATGTAGAAACTAGGCTTAATTAGTTCGGTTGCTTACAGAAGTTTTTTGGTTTTTTTCTTAAATTTTTTGTATACAGACACTTTGGAAATGTAAATGTAATACATTTTGGTAAGTACATTTTGGTTGTAGAAAAGGTGAAATAAACATTTCTACTTCTGTCTCTAATAACAAAACGGGTGTTATCCATGAACAAATGTTAACATTACCACCGTGATCTCTTGCAAGAAATATAGATTTAACCAGCTATTTTAAAGACTAAAACTATTATGCATAAAATTAGTGATATCATCTCTAATAAAAATACGTTACTGTTGTAACAGTATAGTTGACCAGCATTTACTAGAGTCTGTAGCTAGTGGTTAAACTTTAAATGCTTTTTGTATTCAGTTTGCAGCTCATCTGTTGTTTTTATCACCTCTCTTTTCCATCCACTTAAAAAAGTTACCCGTTCAGCTCATTATTTTCATATAATACCTCCTCTTCATACATTTTTGTTTGATTCAGATTGCTTTGCTAACAGGGAAAAGGGAAAGCTGGAGTATGAACTCCTTTCCTATGAACCAAGGATCAGTTGCTGTAACTTGTTTTCACTGCAGTAATCAGATTAATTTGCAAAATCTGAAACTTCATAATTAAGAACACAAGGCCATAATTTCTTAGGAATTTCACTTACATTGATCATTATTACCCCAAAAATTTCCATACAAAGAGCAGTGTGATTTACAATGCATTTGTAATGCTTTGTAATATTTAGTGGCATCAGTACAAGTTAACAAACCAAGCCAAGAATTCACTTAACAATGTTTAGTGAGTTGGAGTTATATGGATATTCATGACTAAGATTTTGAAGAAACACCTTTCAAAGCATACAATATCACACACAGTAGCAATTACTGTGTTTGCTGCCTGAAAAACCGTTTTCTCCCATCTTTGATATCTTTGATATATCTGACATTCTGTTTACTATACATGGATTAAAAAATACAAGTGTTGAGTTTGGGTTTTTTCCCAAATTGAATGGATCGGTTGCAACATCTTTGAACTCTTTTCCCCAGTGCTGAAATTTAAAAATACTTGCAAGTTGATTGCAAGAGAGAGATATGTGTTATGCCAAATAATCAAGCAAACCAAACCTCAAATTGAGAGGTGGTTACTTGAGTAACAAAATGTCAAAATTCTTCCTTAGAATTTAGATGCAGATATTTATTTTTTATTCAACACCATGGAAGTTACGTGGAATAAAAAAAGAACAAAAAACTGTTTTTAACTAAGTAATAAATACTAATTTATTCACTCATTAAATCAGTTTTTCCTACAGTCCTAAGGTAAAGAATACTCTTGATTTGAGATTGTATATTGATTTGCCAGGCTTTTATCTCTGCTATTCTTTGAAAGATAGCCTGATTGACTGATTGATTGATCAACAGTTGATCGATAGCCTCCCTTAACATGTGAGTATCTTGTCATTTCTGAATCCACACAGGAATGATTGTAACACATGGTTTTAATCTATGTGTGCTGAGCACTCAATCAAATTATAAAACAATATGAGCAAACTTAATGCAGGAAAATATAGCTAATTTCCACTAGACAATGTTGAGGATGCTAATGACATACCTACAATATATTAATAAAAGAGACAGGTGTTCTCCAACATCTGCTATAAAACCACATAGCATTATGAAATCTTATGTCTCACTTGTTTTAAAACCCAAACAGCACTTGCAAAATAATGCACATGGGTTCACATTTATTCTCCTTTGTTTTGTGTGGTCCTTATCTTCTGTATTTTAATGAAGCCACCATAGACAGGAACCAAGTTTACTGAAAAACAAGATTAAGAAAATATTTTCAAAAAAATGAATTATTCAAAAGAGGGAGGGCACTGTGTGATACATTCATCAACTGATAAAGCTTTGCACATCAAATATATGCTTCCTACAGCTATATTGATAAATATGCAGTTTTGCTGCATTCCAATGTATCATCAGCTCCTAATGCCTACAGAAGAATTAATTGTTCTTTTAAACAGTCTGTTTGTCTTCAACAATAATTAGAAATAAAAGATCCTTCCACGACAATCTAGAAAAATCCAGCAATGCTTCATCAGGAACACCTCCAATTCAATCTAACTTAATTGCTGATACAATGATTTTTATGGTTCACCTCCAGGATACTTTACTACAGCTGATTTAGCAATGGCTTCAAGTTCCTGATAGCTTATTAAAAAAAACCCACAAAAAACCAAAAACCAAAAACCAAAAACCAAAGAAAAAGTATAGTTTTTCTGACCAGCAATTTTATCCTCCTGTACTTACAATGTGAGTTTTTTATTGTTTCTTAAAGGTGCAGCAACCATCCTTAAAATGCTTTTTAGTATTTATTTTAAATCACTTGACCTTCACTGTAATTTTTTCTACTTCTTTTTTTTTAAGTTCTGTTTTATGTACATTGAGTTTATTCTCTACAGGCAACCTTCCTTGATTATTTTTAGATTTTCTTCGTTTCTTGCATAGAAAGAGAGAATTCACGATAGCATATCCTGGAGTGAGTTAAGACCTAATTGTTCCTCATTTGTTGTGGCTCTTCTACTCATGGGTGAGAATTGCAGGTCATTCCTTCCAGACACATGATGCGTGACAAACATTGTAATTTGTTTATCATGTGTAGTTCTCATAAAAAACTACAGAGAGTATGTAAGAACCTATCATTGCTATCTTTTAGCTCCTAAATGTGTGAAAAGTTATCCTACATGGGAACAAAATAAGTAACTGTGAAGTGCTTGGAAATTATCTGAGATCTCCTGCTGCCCTGCAAAACCTTTTCCATGTATCTAATGTGATGTGTTGGGAATTGTTATACTCAAGTGTAACAGACTCACATAATACCTGAAATACCTGAAATGCTGAGGCACAAAAATTCCTGTGTTGGAAGCTGTTGCAGGAGGGATAATAAAGGGATTTCAGTCTTCAGGACCCTTTTGCATTTGCTTGCAGGTGCTCAAGCATAACTCTGAATTAAAACCAACAGGAAGGAAAATTTTAGCTAGCTTTTCTCTCAGCTCTACCATTTAACAAAAATGGAAACAATTCAGATAGGTTAGTATCATGTTTTGTTAGGTTACCAAACTAGTTGTTTGTTGGGTATTTTGGGGGCTTTGGTATTTTTGGTTTGTTTGTTTGTTTGTTTTTTAAGGCAGATTTCCCTCCTCACAGACATTTTATAGAAGATGAGGTCTTGTGAACTTAGCTTCCTGGCTCAGTCTTTCCCTAGTTTCCAGGATAGCATAATACAATTTCCTTCATTATTAACTTGATTACAGACGTACCTTCGAGGACCATAGAGCACTTTCAGATAACAACATAACTGATGCTACTTAAATGCACATATTTTAGGTAACAGTTTATGTAGACCGGCAAATATTTTATCTTTAAAAAATCCAATTCTCTTCCAGTTTTGTTTGTTTGTTTGTGTTGGTTGGTTGGGTTTTTTGCTTGAAATATACTGTAATAGCTTTCTAGAGCAAATTGGAAACCGAACTACTTGCTTTGCTTGTACCAGGCCCCCAAAGTGGAATTGTTTAAGCTGTGTTAAATGCAGACTGCTCATGTGTAATTCCTCTGCCTCTTCTTTCTGCCTACCTGACAATCTGACAGTCTCTTCCATGATGCAAATTAAGAGACTACCCCTTCCTCATACCTGGCATGCTGTCATGGCTGGATACATGGCAGAAAAGTATGCTAATGCTGCAATTCTTGCACACTGTACATGCATCATCCTCTGATCCCTCAGGAGGTCTGGAAATTGCTGCACTTCAGAGTAGTCTGTATATAGTTTTCTGTCTAGCTGCTTATCATGAGAATCTGTCTCTAATAGAGGTGATTTACAAGAAGAGAACTGTAATTCCAGAACATGAGTCAGTTCAGTGTTTAGGAAATAAAGTAGAGCCTAATGTTGCTATTGCAGAGTTCCTACGTGATGCTTTAAGGCTCAAAAGGCACATAATGGGGTGGTCAGCACTGCCCAGGTGCAGGCTAAGGTGCAGCCAGGAGCTACCTGGGCTACCCCATAGATGGAAAAAGAAGCAGTGCTCCAAGTGTTGCTACTCCTGAGCACAGAGGCCAGTGCATGCCCTCCTGGTATACAGACAGTGCAGTCAGATGTGACACAGCTCACAGGGCTTTCCAGGACCATCACTTAACCACATTGGGTGGACAAGGCAGTCACCTCTACATGCTGCTTGTCAGGCTGCAATTGCCAGAGGCTGTTATGATGGAAATGGCCACATTGCAGTAAAGTGCAAAAGTGAAAAATAAAGGTCAGAAAGACTAGTATGCTATAGCATATTCTCAAATCACCCTGCTGTGGGCAAAATAAACGCATCCTCGACATGTCTGTTCTTTTTTTGTAAATAGAGGTGATATTGATTCCTGACCTGGCAAAGATCTTTACAGTGTAATAGGTACATAGGAGACCCTCAGAAGCTATATTAAATGAAACACAGACGTACCTTCTCATAGATACTTATTGCAAAAATATTAGGAGATCTGGGGCAATGCAGAAAAAGGAAAAACGTTTTAAGTAGTGTCAAATACTGAACTGAAAGTATAATTTAGCAAGTCACATTAAAATGACCTGGATTTCTAATTAATGAGAAATCAAGTAACATTAATCCTCATTGAGTCGTTTCTTTGAAATACACTTAGTATGTTAAGCTGAATTTAGGCTGAAACTTGTGATTCTTTTGCTATTTCTAGCACATAGATGCTACTAGTCAGGACTATACTTTGAAAAACGAGGGAAGCTTATTGCTAAAAATGTAGGCTGTGCTCACTGAGAGACTTTTCCTTCTGCAGAAGAAAATGTTGACAGATCCATGCATTAGTATCAATACCTTTCTCTCTGTCCAGCTGTCTTACATGTACGATGAATGTATTTTCAGTTACTGATTTTAAGTTCCTGTGTCATCTGTTCTCAAAAAGTAGGCAGGCAGCATGCTAAGCAGTTTCAGAAATTTATAAACAAATAACTAAGGATTTTGTACAGTATTTGTTGAACATATGGCAGAAGAGAATGCAACAATTCTCCATTAACCATATACTGTTAGTAATATGGTGTAAACTATGAAATATAAAAATTTTTCTATCACTTTAAAAAATAGTTTTTAGAACAAGGAAATTATTAAATTGTGAACATAGAAAAGTGGTTTAAACTGTAGGTTTCTTTGGCTTTGTTTTTGGGTTTGTTTGCATCACCTTCTTCCAACAATAAAGGACAGTAAAGATCAAAATTTTGTACTAAGCTATGAAATAAATAGCACTGCTGGCCCTAAAATTGTTTCTTTGTCAGATCTGGACTGCTTGTCTGAGAATAGAATGCCAAGGCATTTGCTTAGATCTTCCGAGTCATTATAAAAGTGAGAAATGTACTTCTGGTAAATATGCTGAATACTTCCAGGCCATTCACCATGATATTATCTCCACTAGGCTTGGATGGATAGTTCTTCATTAGGTTGACTTATTCTGAAGGGTTTTGTTGCTTCTGGGAAAAAGACATGAAAATAGACAAGTAAAATGTAAAATCTAATACACAGTTTTAAATGGGAAAACTACCCTGGGATGTGATTGTTAAACTCTGGCGTCAGTCATAAAGCTAAATAACACAGAAATGTAGAAACACAACTTATTAGTGTGGATGAGACAAGTTACTACTTGTACATTTCTCTTTCAGGCATTCAGTCATTATTATTTGGTAATCTTGTATATGGACACAAGCTGTGGGTTCTCCTAGTTTTCTTTTCTTCCAACTTCCAGGCTTCCCTTTGTGTTTTTCCTGTTAAACATTTTTTCCTTAAAAAAAAACCAAAAACAAAACCAAAAAGAAACCAAAATTATTTCACAGATAAAGGACTTCTTTTTTCTTTTTTCTTTTTTTTCTTTTTTCTTTTTTTTTTTTTATGTGGGCTGAGGTAGAGCTACTTGGACTGCAAATGCGTTAAAAATTAGCAGTCTGAAGTACAAGTATTTGAAGGCTATTCACACCCTGTTACAGATTCAGCCTAAGTAACCCCACATCCCCAAAAAAATCTCAAAAATCACATTAAAATGTCTCCCTCTACAGCTGAATAAAGACAAAAAACGAAGTCCTTTCAATAAAAAGAGAAATGTAGAAGACATTAAAGATTATGGAAGCTTTTAATAGCAATTAATTAATGCAACCTGGAAGTCATTGATAAGAGGAAAAAAAAACCCAAAACTTTTCTTAAATTTATCTGTAGAAAAACTTATCTGCTCTTTCCTATCATTGAATAATTCATGGATAATTGCAAATATTTTCTAAAACCTACAGTTCCATCACTCAGGTTAGAAAACAATTCCCAGACCTCTAAAAATTCAATGTGCTTAGATAAGGAAATATCTTGTCTTCATTGACGTCAGAGTCTAATGAGGCATTACTTTTGCTGTATAAGAAAATACAGACAGCAGCCAGTATTTATACATGAAGGAAAATAACCTGATCTCTAGCTGTAATCCTAGGAATATCACTTAGCTATTTTTAAAGTGAATTATTCTTTTGGGTAAAACTTTGAGGCCCAGGCTCATTGAAGGATGCACTCTCTATCTGAAGGACTCATTATTAATTAATTTTATTTCAAGTAAGCTGTACACACCTTTATTGTAAAGTCAAATATCAAATATGTTAAAGACTGCTCTTACTCAAGGTCATGAAGGAGTTGTTCATTACTTTGAGAGTTCAAAATGCAATTTGGAGTTGTTCCTGAGATTTGGGAAAGTAACACCATATGCATTAGTATTTCCAGAGCTAAACGAAGTATTTTCTCCTCCTGTCACTCTTTGGAGGAGGACTTTGGAACAACAGATCCTCCTTGCTCTTTGAGGCTTGAGTAGTCTACATGAAGCAATTTTATATGTATTCACTGTTCAAGATGTTTTCCCACCTCTAGGAGTGTTAGGATACTTAGCAGAATCACTTGGATCGACATTATGAAAGATATATGTCTGTATTTTCAGTGGTGCAGGATACAACAGAAAAGAATCTTGCTGACAAAACACTGTTACTATTTAAGTGTTTTACAGAGGTGCCATAAGTTGGTTTTCAGTTTCCTATTCAAAAGAGAGAAGATATAGCAGTCTATTCCAGCTTTAATTTGCCATAGGTTCAAAATACTGGTTCATAACATTTTGATAATGAAAACGGAATTATTGGAGTAGATTCTTTCTAACTAAAAAAAAAAAAAAAAAAAAAAATCCTCCCTATTTTTCCTTCTCAAATACTCTTTAAAAATTAGCCATGTTACATCATAGAGTCCTAGGCTGTTTTGTATACTATCATCCAGGTTCTGCAATGGATCCTTCTAACAGCTTGACTCCTCTCTTCTTGTAGGGATGCTCTTCTGCAGATACACCTGTAGTGGCTCCTACTTGGAGTAAGCAAGCTTATGCTGTGCAAGCACCAGAACATTTTGTATTTTTCACAGTACATCCCACTGTCCACAAGCCAGAAGTAGACCACTCTATATCCCAAACCAAAAGCAATACCACAGTACTAGCACATTGCCTTGCTGTGGGTTGTACAATGCAATGTTCAAGCTAATAAAATAACTACCATTAACTTGGGCTAGTGAACGTTTCAGAAGAATGCATTTGTTCAGGGTGATTCACTGATGTCCTCATACTGATCTTGGGGTCAAATGGTATCTTCATATTAAGGGATAGAATTAAGGAATTATAACTGCAGAAATGGAGAATCCTCCATTATCCAGTGAATGGCTTTGGAGAGCGCTGAGTGTATTGTATTAGGATTTCTCTTCCTTTCCATTCCACTCCCTCTTATGCCTGCAGAAATTGAGACTAGCCAATAGATTTTAATTACTTTCCATGGGAAATGTTAATTAGCCAGCTGAGTAAGTTCATAGTGTTCTAAAATGTATTAAACAGAGTAAGAGCTATATTTAAAGCAGAATTTTATAAACATGCTGTCTCTTTGCTTTGACAGTCAGAACTGGATACAAACACTCTATCTAGCTCATAATTTTGGATAAATACAAAGAAAAAATAATCTTTAATATATAGGTCACAGAATTAATGCTAGACACATGACATTATTCCATATAAACATCTGAAATGCCACAATCCACTTTGCTTCTTAAGCCAAGAAAAGGATGAAGTCTTTCCTATGTGTGGTGGGTTGACATCAGTCAGCAGCTAAGTCCCACAGAGCTGCTTGCTCACTGTCCCTGCAGTGGGATGGGGGAGAAAATAAGAAGAGCAAAAATGAGAAAACTCATGGATTACCATAAAGACAGTTTAACAGAAGAAGGAAAGAGAACAAGCCAACAACCTACACAGGTGATGCAATGGCAATCACTCATCACCTCCCAAAAGTAGACTGATGCCCAGCCAGTCTCTGAACATTAACTCTCCATGACCAAAACCTTCTTCCTCAGTTTTTATTGCTGGGCACAACATTAAACCGAATGAATATCCCTTTGGAAAATTCAGGTCACCTATCTGGGCTGTGTCCCCTCCCAGCCTCTTGCCCACCCCCAGCCTGCTTGCAGGGGGAGCAGTGTCAGAGGAAGCCTGGATGCTGTGCAACCACTGCTCATTGAGAGCCCCAACACCTGTGTGTTATCAACACTGCTTTAATCACAAATCTGAAACTTGGCACTATACAGGCTGCTGTGAAGTGAATTAACTCCATCCCAGCCAGACTCATCTCAGCATCATGCTATAGTTATAAATATTTCCTGCCAGGGACCTCTAAGGTAATTTTGGAATTGTGTGTTAGAAAGAACATATGGAAGGATACTGTGGGATACCAAGCCTCTTTTAGGAAAATTACCTACTAGTAGAAGTGTTTATCTTGGGTCTTCTGCTGCTGATTACCTCTGATTGACTGCAGACAGGCAAGTTAACACCAAAATCAAAATATATTTAAAGGTATGGATAGGTAGACAGAGTCTCATGTCTCAATCTGGTAAATACAAGCAACATGCAGGACGGAAGATGCTGATTTTCCTCTAAGATGCCTTGTCTCTTGGCACAACATTTTAGATCATGTTCAGTGCAATGCTGCTTTAGTGACCAAAGCAGGACTGCATACAGTTTAGGAATCAGGCTCAATGGTAATGTTTTTGGTGCACCAACCCATGTGACTGTGATCCTCCAGGAACCTGTCTGACCTGCTGGACATAGTTGTTCTTTAAGATGGGTCTGAAGTTTCGCAGGATGACCACTGAGCTTCCTGTGACACAGTAAAGCTTAGTAAGATAGATGAGTTACACAGTTGAGTGAATTACAAGACTTTCAGCCATATGGGTTCTAGTCCAATAATCTTCTGTTAGAATAAAACAGATTGTTTCACAGATTTTTTTTCCCCCCTCCCTGCCCCTCCCTTCCTCTCCCTTCCCTTTTCAGAAGCACTGCAAGCACAACCCACATGAACAGAACCCCTGTCAATACTGGAGGTCAAAGTCTCTTTTTCCTGTTATGAAATGGAGTAGACCTTCTATCAAATATAGTTTTGTTATGAGCTACCCAGTTTTGGAAAGAACCCTTCTCAAGATTAAATATATTGTTGTATAATGGCAGGATTCTGGATGTGATTTCAAAAATCATGACAGACTATGACATGGATTTATAAAGTGAAGTGAAATGAAATAAAGAACTTCTATGAAAGGTAATTTTTTGTTAGCATCAAATTTCAATTAAAGACTTTGATAAGAAATTATCAAACACATTCTAACCTGCTATTCACTTTCCTTTGAACATAACTTTTGAAAATAAATACTTTCTGAGGATGCTCTGAGGTTAATGGAAACAAAAAATGGTCTTCCTTTATAATAGCTCTGTTATTAAATATATTCTGAAAACTATTTGTGAAATACATGCCCAAACAGCATGCTAGCTAAGAGTATTATTTTTGTGTGGGAACAATATAATGGAAGGCTTGTTTCCTGATAAATATGAAAGCTTACTCAGATACCATAGCTGTTAACACGTATGTTGATACAACTTTAAATAAAAATATACCTCATTCACTATATCTTATGATCTAGAAATTGTAATCCAGTATCTCAGTTCATCCGTAAGTGATGCTAAAGAAGATTTTATGACTTTTGGCATGTATCAGACCACATGTCATGACTGAGGAACCCATCCACTGCCACTGTTTGTCTAATAAATGAAAAACTTTGAGAGAAAGTGATTATGCCACTTAAAAATTTCACTAGAAAATCAAACCCTAGTTAAAACCACTTCTTTCTTTTGGGTGTGTCTGCAGTATATGCTGATGCTGCATGGATAATGGTTTCAGTGCTGAACGAGTTAAATTAAGTAACACAACCAATTGTACCACAGCACTGCAGATTTGCTTACAGTGTATATGGTAAACATCCTCATTTATGCACAGACAGGAATCTTTATGATGGAGAAGCTTTCATACTTATTTCTTCACTCTTCTGTCTACATTTTTCCTCTTAATATTTTTATTGACTTAGAACCAAGAATGCCTTCAGCATGATATACTTCATAGTGTTAAAGAGTGTTAGCAGGATCAAACATCTTATTCCATAATAAGTTAACCTTACTTATATTACTTTTTTTTTTCCAGTTAGTTACATTATTTAATTATTGCAAATCAATATTTCAAACACTTTTTCTTCTGTAGTCTTTATACAAACCTAAAGGTTCTTTCTTGCTCTGTTTCTTCTATGTATTCCCCTCTGTATTCTTTGAGATAAATTTGATCAATACTGATCCACTTCAGTGGGTTTTGGTTTAGGATTGTAAAAGTTGTTTGGCTGATAAATTTTGAAGCTGGCCTAGAGAAGCAAATGTATTTCATTCCACTTGTGAGAAAAACTTACAATGGCTTACGAAATACATGTTTTGGAAGCAAAACTCAATCATCAGAAGTTGACTTCCTGTCTTTCAGGATACAGGATGTGTCACAATGGTGCTACACTTTGGATGATTTGTCAGTTAGGAGTACTCACCCCATAAAGGTTAGTACCAAAAACCTTAGCAATTTTCAAAAAAATTAACAAATATTTTCACTGTAAAATCAGGATTTGGGGGAGATTTCAAACACAGCAGAGGAGATTTAAGAGAAAAAAGTAAGCCAGACAGTGATGGGCAGAGCTTGGAACATCCTATGCCATGGAAGAAAATCTCCCTGGACATTTGCAGCTCTCTGCATGGACTTGGCCTTTGACTTAGGAAATCAGGAAGCTCTGATAATTTTATCCTAACTTGCATAATTTCTGATAGTGTTAGTGAGTGTAATTATTTAACATTCTTAATTGAGATATAACAAGTGAAAGATAGTAAATTTATTAATAACATCTAGAGGACATAATTGTCCTACACGGATGTGTCCCCATATAAAAGTTTCTCCAAGGAGGAGAATAAGCCTAAAAAAATTTCTAAAGAAAATCTACTGTACTTATTCAGAAAATATAATACATAGTTAGCAACTTACTGTGTTGAAATCACTAAATCAGAATTTTATTATCTAAGAGGAATCATTCTTTCTTCATCTACTTTCAGAATACACAAACAGTTGTAAAAAAAAAAAAAAAAGGAAGAAAAAAATTGGGTACTAGTGAATTTTGCCATTAAAAAATTTTATATACAGCTGTGTGTGCATGCACATACACCTGTGCATCTGTTTGTGTCTGCATCCACATATGGGAATAACTGCTTAGCAAACCAGAAATATGAAAAAGTATGAAAAAATGTAAGGTCACTTAGAGAAAAAGGCAATAGATCACATTATTTTAATCAGCTTTACAATGTTTGTAGCAATCAAATGATTTAGAAAAAACATAGGTCATTATGCCATACTTTGCTGTCTCCAGCACACCCATAACTTAATAAGCCTTCAGTGTTGGATATTAACATTCCCCTTTTTATTGAAGGGACAGAAATAGTCACTTGCAGAACAGTCATCTAAATCATCTACTTCAGGTTAGATGAGGTTTTAGATTAGAGATGAGATTAATTGTTCGCTTTTTCTTACCATCTACAGTAAAGGAAAACCTCATGGCTGTCTTGTCAGCTGAATTCCACAAAAAAGTCATGATATATTGCTGATCTGTCAGCTGTCTTCAGATTATTAGCTGCTAAATACGTGATGAGAGCTGAAATAAAATATCTGTGCATGTAGACAGAGAATAGGAAGGTTTTAAAGCTCTTGTAACCCAAGTTAGTAGTCTTACTCTTGGGAGATTTGACTGATGGACAAGGTCACTTTATACTCCAAACAGAGAATAAGATTATCACCCTATCTGTGAGTCCCAGTGCTCAGAATTTTAAGTTAAAAGATCACCCATTTTGTTCACTTTTGAATGTCATTCTTCATACTGTAACACACATCCAGACAACCCTAGTATGAAATAGAGAAAGAAAGTTTGATGCAGTGCACCTACAAACAAAACAAACTTGAACAATTAGATGGCAGAAAAGTTCATTAAAGGCAATTTAAAAACAAAGCTAGAATATAATCTCTGCCTCAAAAAAAAAAAAGCTAAACTTTGTCTGCAGAAAACTAGGCAAGCCCTTTGTATGCCTGACCTGATTTTATTTTTCTCTGAAGCAACACTTACAGGCTACTGTCAGAGACAGGATACGTGGTTAGCTGTGATGAGATATTTTTATAGTTCATCCTTGGGTTTATTCTTCACGTTCATGTGATACAGTAAGGCCATTCTTAGTTTCTTATGTACCCTTTCTTAATTTCTTATTGATAAGTCAAAGCAGATCCTTGCTAATTCCCATTAATCCATTTCCATGGCATCAGTGTCGATGCTACAGAGTAGTTTCTCCTCCTTGGCAAAGTCCCTAAACGTTTGCTGTTGTGATATTCATCTCAGTAATGCATGCCAAAGGCACTTTGTAAGGAAAATCTTCAGTTCATTATTTTTAGAATCTGTTTTAGCAATCTCAGGCAAAAGGACTATTCAAAGCCCATTACCGTCAGGGAGATTTTGTTATTCAATTTATGGGGCTTTGATGGGATCAAGCCCTATGCAATAATCTATAAAACAACCGTGGTCTAGCTCTAATGTTGCTGGGAATCAAGGGAGTTTATGAGTTCCCCAGAGATGTTCAGCTTCTCAAAAAAATCAGACCCAAAATTTTTTCCCTGACTGTAACTTTGGGATATATCTCTGAAACAAAAGTGAAAATCATTCTAAACTGATAGGACTCAACAGATGTTTAAAACATCTTCCTTGAAGTCTTTGGACAGAATCCTGAAATAAAAAGCCCATCCCTTTAATTTCATATGTTTACCAAAATTTGTACCTAAAGAAGCAAAAGCAAAGGCAAAAGGAAAAATGAAGCAAACAAACAAAAAGCACCACAAAACCACCCACCCTAGGGAGGGAAAGAAAGGCTAAACACTGAAAGATTTTTAAATAGGCCATTATATAATTACTGAATTCTTGCTGGTTTTCTAATTAATAAGATAATCAAAACTTTGAAGATAAAGATCTAGAAAATCCTTCTTAAACTCCTTTTTTTCTGGGCTCATCTGCAGGTCTGAGAATATTTTCTTTTTATTCTAAGGTGGATTTAATACTCCAGCACATTTCACATTTAAGTCCGGTTGCTTATTTCAGAATATCAAGCCTGAACACAGGAGATATTTTACCTATTGTCAGAACAATATTTGCTAAATTGAACATGTATCACATTTCCTTGGAAGTGTTTTGCTATTATTTCTTTCTCTTAATGTGTTTGCTGAATTAAAACCATTTGGCTTTAGGACTTCTTCTGACATTTTATTTTTTTCTGTTCTCTAACATGAGAAAGAGCTTATTTGAAATGAATGCATTATGACTTGGAATGAAATTAAAAATTAAGTTCATAATGTGCTTCAGGCATGATTATCCCACCCTCAGAAATCCTCCTTCTGTTCGCAGATTGTTTATATAAATATCAGAATGATAACTTTTCCTCCAATAATGTAAAAGGAGAGAGAAGATTTCACAAGTAGGGCATACACTGTTGAGTCTCATGTCAGCAAAAATTAGTCTTTGTACATCTCAGTTTACCTGTAATCTTAGGGAAATCTTTTCCAATCAAGCCCAATCTGTTTTGCATTACCTTTTGTTTCATGTCACCTCCCTTTTTATTTCTTTTCTGCATGTTTGCTCCCAATGTCTTTGCTCATCTATCCCCCTTTCTTTCTTCCAGGTGGCTCAGTCTCATCAGTAATGGGCAACAAACCTCACTGCAATAACTGTCTTTCTCTAAATTGCTCTTCCATCCTTCCATATTTTGCAGTTCCAGGACTTTTTTGCTCCCCCCCACCCCTCTTTGACTTCCTCTGTCTCATGCTGGTTGGATTTAGCAAGAAAATATTGAAAGCAAGAAACTACAGGCTCATTACTCTAATTTGCAGCCTAGAAAGCCAACTGTGTCATGGGCTGCATCAAAAGCAGTATGGCCAGCAGGTCAAGGGAGGGGATTCTCCCCTTCTGCTCCACACTCATGAGACCCCACCTGCAGTGCTGTGTCCACCTCTGGAGCCCCCAACACAGGAAGGACATGGAGCTCTTGGAGTGAGTCTAGAGGAGGCCATGAAGATGACCAGAGGACTGGAGCAGCTGTGATCTGGAGACAGGCTGAAAGTGTGGACATCCTGTATGCTCCAAATTAAGCATTAATTCCTGCTGCTAATTCCATAATCATAGATGACACAGGGCTTCAGCTCTTTTCCACTAACTATTAAATAATATCATAGAATGATGAAATGGTTTGACTTGGAAGGGACCTTAAAGATCATCTAGTTTCAAACCCCCTGTATAGTCAGGGACACCTCTCACTAGATCAGGTTGCTCAGGGCCACATCCAACCTGGCCTTGAACACTTCCAGGGATGGGGCTTCTACAACTTCCCTGGGCAGGAAGAACTTCCTTGTTCCAGTGTCTCACCACCCTTACAGTGAAGAATTTCCTCCTAATGTCTAACCTAAATCTACACTCTTCCAGTTTTGATCCACTACCCCTTGACCACTCAATACAAGCCCTTGTAAAACATCTCTCCCCAGCTTTCCTGTAGGCCCCCTTCAAATACTGGAAGGCTGCTATGAGGTCTTCCCAGAGCCTTCTCTTCTCCAGGCTGGACAACCCCAAGTCTCTCAGCCTGTTTTTGTAGAAGAGCTGCTCCAGCCCTTGGATCATCTTCTCTGGACTTTCTCCAGGAGCTCCATGTCCTTTTTATGTTGTGGGATCCAGAATTGGACAAAGTACTCCAGGTGGGGTCTCACAAGAGCCAAGTGAAGGGGGGGAGTGCCCTCCCTTGACCTGCTGGCCATGCTTCTTTTGATGCAGCCTAGGACATGGTTGGCTTTCTGGGCTGCAAGCGGACATTGCCAGCTCATGTTGAGCTTCTTGTCCACCACCACCCCCAAGTCTTTCTCCTCCTAACTGTTTTTAATCCATTCTCTACCCAGCCTGTTTTTGTGCTTGGAATTGCCCCAACCCAAGTGCAGGAATTTGCACTTGGTCTGGTTGAACTTCATGAGTTTTGCACAAGCCCACTTCTCAAGCCTGCCCAGGTCCCTCTGGATGGCATCCCTTCCCTCCAGCGTGTCACCTCACCACACACTTTGGTGTCATCACCAAACTTGCTGAGGGTGCACTTAATGCCACTGTCCATGTCTTCAACAAAAATGTTAAATAACATGTGTCCAATTACCAGCCACTCTATGTTTGACAGCTACAACCTTTCAGAATGGTCAGATGTGAAAATTTTTACACACATAGATATATCCCTGTTGCCCAGGTCATCCATCTCACTAAATTTCTATGTCCTAACCCAAGCAATGGGGTTTCTTGGGTTCAGATGAGTTGAGGATCTTCTACTGTGGGCAAAGCCATATTTTCTAAGTTCACTCTTTGAAATGATGGTTACTTTTTGACAAAATCTTGATATAAGAAAATACTCAGCTTGAGATGTCCTGACATGGAAAATTTCTGAGGGATTACAGTTACATAGCGAGCACACACTGTTAATTATGTAAGGAGTAGTGATATTTTTCTACTGGAAAAAGTGAATTTAATCATAGGTCCACCTATTGGAAGATACCTTTATTTATGATTCTGGATTACTTAGCTATTGAGAAATGTATATTCAGGTGACATTTTGTGTTCTATATTTGAATTGTTTAAATATCCAAAATATTAATTCTTGGCCATTTCTGGTATATTTTAATGTTAGTCTTCAAATTCTTCTCCAGGAAAAAATACCAATTTTTTGTGTGCTTTTATGAAAAGAAGGCAAGACAAAGTATTTTCAGTTCTTACTTAACTACGTAACTTTTCTCAGAAGCTTTATATATTATCCTGATAATGTAAGTTATAATAAATGTCTTTAAAGCTTGTTAATCTAAAGCAAATGAAGTTCTTGGAGCTATTTGACTTGTGACTGGTTTTTGCTTTGGCACAAAAAGACAGACAGTGATAACTCAGCTTAATTATTTAAAGCAAAGATAAAAAAAAATGCTTTGGATTAATTTTGTACCAGATTTTATAGGTAAAACTAGCTTTTGCTAGCATTTAAAGTAAATTATTTGAAATGTCCTTGATTTTCTCTTGTACTGTTTTTGTAAAAATACTATTTGGAAAGTACCCTCCTGATGTGCATAAGGATACAAAAAGCAACTAGGCTCAAAGCATGACTCTGTAATCAGAATTCAGTACTTACATAATTATGTCTTACTTTGTTAAGTACTTCAAACTCTGCAAATAAGATTGTAGACTAGATAGTGATGCTCTTTTGATATCCTTTTTTTTTTTTTGTTAGTGTTTAAAGCACAGTATCTTCCTCTACTACAGATAATTTTAGTTAATGTCCCTCTTCCCAGTTTAAATAGCAAAAATAACTTTTTTTTTTTTTTTCCTGAAAAGATAAAAATATCTTGAGCATATTCTTGGCATTTATTTCCATCATAGTTTAAACAAGAGAACCACCTGAGGGATCCAAATATGTGATAGACATGTTTATATTAAAAAGATGGCTAGTTCAAAAACCAAAAGCTATTAGTATGTAATTAAGGTGCCGTGGGATTTTCATAGTGATTCAGCTTCAATATAGGCATTTGCTGCTGAAGTTAATGATAAACTTTTCACTGACTGGAGAGTTCAGTCCACTTTTATCACTCTTTAAAACTCCATTTCATACCTGCTGAATAATACAAGGCATCATATCCTGTGATCCATTGCCTTAACCCAGCTCTTGCTGCTGGTAATAAAAACTTTGTTTCTTTAAGGAGTCTGACAAAGCTCAATATGAAAGAACAGGGAAGAAGGTCAAGCTTAGGATAGGAAGCAAATTAAAAAAAACCCAAAATCTTAGAAATTTGTCTTGTTCAACGCAGTAACTTCTACAGACAAACTTTTGGGGCTACGATTTTTTTCTCTCTCTTTCCTTTTCCAAGTCATGCAGCAGTATAAAGATGTTTGCCACACTCTGAAAGGTATAAAGCTAAACGTTATTCACAGTCATCACTTCAGAAAAGTTCTGCTCTCCCAGAACCCTTGTTGCCACAAAAGGCCTGATAGAGGATCAGGCCTTTCTTCTGTAGTCTGTACAGCACTTTTTCTTAGCTGTCTAGGTAAGAGAAGATAAACAATATCTTCTTGCAGATGTGAGATGTCCTTCCAGCTGGGTAGGTGATTTGTTTTGCTGGAGTCAGAACCTCCTGAAACCAAACTTTTGAGCATGCAAGTCCTTTAATGAAGGTGTACTGTTCAGCACAAAGCCAGAGCATCTTGTGGCTAAGTAGTGAAATGTGCCTTGCCTTCTATTTTTTACAGGATTATTGGAAAAAGTCTGTACTTCTTAAGTGTGCCAAAGGGTCTGTGGCTTAGGGATGCACCATCTTCATTCTGCTGAACTTAGTTGTAGTAAGACATGCATGTTTTTCATGGAGTCTATTTTGAATAGTTTAACTTGCTTAAGCTTATGTTGAGGTCAAGTTGAAGAGCTATAGAAAAATACTGCCTTTAGAAAACGTTGGACACACTCCATTTCATTCTCTTCTTCCTTTTCTGTGAACAAAATCTGTCTTCATCAGCTTACCTAGAAAATCATACACTGTTAATAGTGGATGTAAGATGGCTATAATTTCTGAATTATTCTCTGTAAACACTTACTTTATTTAGTACCAGATAGAAATTGAAGCTCTAGTGCTAAACATTTTTTAACTTAAACCCCTGGGTCCACTCTGCCTTGAAGAGCTTCTCAATGGTCTAGCAATTGTTGACAATGTTATCATAAAGTATGGTGGAATATTCCCCCAAAAGCACATATACAGTACCACAACAGCAGGGGAGTGTATCCTCTGTGTAGCAGGGCCCTTAAATATGGAAGGCTGTCACAGATGTTCTCATATGTAATTTCCACCAATAATAGTTGAAAGGGCTATGGACAGGAGAAAAATGAAACACATATGTCAGTGCTTCTTTTCTGCTCCAGCAGTTCCTGGCTTTACAGTAAATCCCTGGGGCCCTGGGGCCCTTAGTAAATAATTCAAAATTGAGAAGTGTGGGCAGAACAGACCAGCTGTGTTATTTTGGAGTGGCATCCTTATCCTATGTCGATAGCCCAAGAGGTGTCACTATTTTGCATTGCATCTTTTCATAGGACAATTTTTCCACCTCCTTTTTTTTTAAGTCACACTTGGGTGTCTGACTTCTTCTCCTAATCCTTTCAGAATCCAAAGAGAGATAATACCACTGTTGGAGAACTTTAGGCTTGGTGGGTTATTTCTGTGATTTGTAACTAATCAAGTTGAGCTGCTTGTTCCCAGCACTCAGGCAAGGCTGCACCTGGCTGTGTAATTAGTAGAAGCAGGGTGTACCTCTGGGGAGTGTGTCAGAGCTGTGGGGTGTGCCTGGGGGAAGGCAGTGGGAGAGGACATCTGCATTTACATGGAGCTGCATGTTGAAAGATGCAGGAATCTGCTTTTCTGGAAAGGACTGGGATAAATGAGTCAGCCCAATGCCACTGTGCTCTCTTGGAGCTTAGTATATAATGTGGATCTTTATCTTCAATATAAATTGTGTACACTTGCAAACGGCTCTTTTGGAGATATGCTCCTTTTTTAGACCGTACTGGAGAAATAGATGGATGTTAATTTGACAGCCCCTGTATCTCTGTCCTTGTTAGAGATTTCAAAATGCTCTTTGTCAAGGGATGACTGATTAAACAGTAGTACTGTGAATGTGCTACAGAGCTAAGAAAAAATTGTTTTGCCTGACCCAAACATTCGCTCCTTCATTTAGGTCAAGCCTTTGTTGGAGATTGCCATATTTTGATTAACTATTTCTCATTAATTTTTATTTTCATAAATCTCTGCACTTAGAGATTCTCTGTAGATCCCCAGGCAAAAATCTAAGTCACATGAAAAAAACCCTTAATCCTATAGTACCTCTAATCTGAAAAAAAAAAAACAAAACAAAACGAAAACACAACTAAGTAGATTTGGGTGAATACTAGCAGTGTAAGCCAACTTCTGGTTGATTTTGAATATGCCACTGTACCCAATACTGAACCTTCTGAGGTTCTGAAGCAAAATTCTTGCTTGTCTTTGATGGAAGGGTACGAGAACAATGAATTTAAGTACATATTATGTGAAGTCTCAGAGCTTCTCTTTTAAACTGATTCAGTTTACTACTGTCTCACCAAGGTTCTAGGAATTTTCTTTAATTTACTATGCAAAAGTTTAATTTTGCTCATAATATCACAAATTTTGCCAAGCTGTTTTGCAGCTACTTCAGAAATTAACAGGATTGCATACATTTCTTTGAGGGTGGTTTTACCTTTAGTCACATGTGCTTCCTCTGAAAATGACAGCGTCTTAACCATTAATAAAATAGAAGTAATGTAAGAAGCAAGCCAATTATAAAGAATGTTAAAATGAAATTCACTAATGGTCAAGGAAAATGCCTGCCAAATTTCATTTTTACTGTGACATTTATTTTAATAGCAAAGCAATTTTTTTTTCAAAAATGTTTCCAATAGATAGCTTGAAAACATTTAGCAGCAATGACAACATGCCATTAAAAATATTTTCTATAACATTTAGTCAATATTTACTAATTTTGCAGGTTAACATAAACCAGTGAATAAAAAATCAAGAGTTTCATTGAATTAACAAATTTTTAATCTTAAATAAATGAATAGCTATTGATGAAGTTTTGTGAATGCAGCCTATGAAGATTGTCTTTTCCCATAAAGAGAATAAAAAAAATTCACAAAAGTAGTAAATAAGACATTCTGGAGGTCTGTTCAGTAATTTCCCTCAATTATTTTTTGGAAGTGACAGTAATTAAAATGGATGACAGTAATAAAATGGGTAATTCTTACCTTAGAAAGCTTTTATCTTGTGGAAAATAGTTCAGAGAAAAATAACCTAAGAAACGGGGTTCTGTAAACATTGGATAGTGTGTAAATATAGAAGTTAGGTATCAGGCATGATATTGGAAGAATATTGCAACAGATAGATCCTACCATGGTAGTGTGAGTAGCTGCATTGTCATCTCCAACAGAGGGTGCTTATGAATTATTTTGAAGAAGGGAAGACGGAAATGAAAGGAAAGGAAAGGAAAGGTGTGGACGTCTGTCATTAAGTTGCTGGTCTTCACAACCTTTTTAATGCAAAGCTTGTGTCTTGCCTGTGGTCTTGGTGGGTGGCTCTGGGTAAGGTGAATTTGGGAGCTCCTGTCTTGTATCCACAGGTTCCTGGTTTGATGATAGCAAACTTCGTTTCCTCCAGCTATGTCTGCACACCTTTGACAGTTTCATGTGTCATGTTCAATGGGCTGGAGCACCTCTGCTACAAAGGCAGGCTGAGAGAGTTGGGGCTGTTCAGGCAGGAGAAGAAAAGGCTTCAGGAAGACCTTAGAGAGGCCTTCCAATACCTAAAGTGGGCCTACAGGAAAGAGGGGGAGAGACATCTTACCTGAGAGTGTAGTGGTAGCACACGGGGTAATGGTTTTAAACTGAAATAGGGTAGATTTAAGTTAGATATTAGGAAGAAATTCTTCACCATGTGGGAAGTAAGGCACTGGAATAGGTTGTCCATGTAGGCTGTGGATGCCCATTCCCTGGAGGTGTTTAAGGCCAGGTTGGATGAGGCTTTGTGCAGCCTGGTCCAGTGTGGGGTGTCCCTGCTCATAGCAGAGAGATTGGAACCTGGTGATATTTATGGTCCCTTCCAACCTTAACCATTCTATGATTCTGTGATTTGAAGTCATGCCAGCACAAAAATACATGGTATCCAACATGTATCTGCAGCTTAGTGTATTATGACATGCTATTTACCTAATTCACAAGCCTGAATTGATTTGTACACCTAATGAGTGAAATGGGGAAGAACCACTTGGGCAAAAATGGTTTTCAATCTCTAGTAGTACAGTATTATATGATCAATGTAAAAACAATAAGTCAGTCTGAAAGCGCAGTGGGCGCTGGGTGTGTCAGTCTAAGCTTTTGTAGACCAACATCTGCTTTCTACTGGGTAAGACCCTAAGCTTCTTATTGTGGCTGATGTTTAGTGTTTAATCTGTTTTGCTAAGGAGCTCTAATTTAAATGTTAATATTTTATACAGATTATACTATGATGCTTCTTGCAAACATCTGGGAAGCCCGGAAGCATGTCTGAAATGAAGTCCCTGGAATTTTCTGAACAAGACAGAAGGCCAACTTGGAAGAAATTTTTCATCAGTATTGAAAATTCACAAGAATTTTCCCATTCACAGTTTATTTGTTGTAATGGATTAACACATTGTTCTCTTACCTCATAAATCCTGGAAGTTTTACAGTCTAGGTTAATGAATACCTGCAATGAGTTCAGTGAACTTGATGTCTTTTTAGTGCAGAATTATGCAAAGTTCATAATCACAACATCATTCTACAATTCTTGTGACAGGTAAAACCAAGTATATAACTAGCTAAGGAAAATATATTTGAGGAATGCAGCACACAAGGAACTTGGGAAAGAAAAGCATGAGTAATTTTCACCAATTTAAATACACCATTTTCTGCATTCTTGGATTCATTGTGTGGTACTACCAATGGATATTTTTACTTTAAACACTGTTTGATTTGAAGGAGAAAGGAAGGTTTCTTCTGCATAGTTTTTCAATTACTTCAATGCAAAATGCAAGTTCTAGTACCAAAAAATAAGTTCCAGGTTCTTGAAATCATGGTCAGTGATTGCTTTTGTACAATTGTGCAAGTCATATCTGCATTTTTGGAGTAAAAAGGCAAACTGTGCACAATACTTCTAGTGAAGATACTAAAACTGACAGGAAAATAGGGACAAGAAAAATTAGAAATTGTTTTGGGAGTAATTAAAGTTTAAAGGAGACTGATAATCAAAAACTTACTGTATTACATTTGGATCTAGAAGTCCATAGATCTCAGAACTGTTTTGATAAGAGTTCTTTGGGGTTTTTAAAATGTACATAGAATCCATTGACACTCCAGTTCAAGGTCAGTTGTACTGAAATGCTGGAATGAAAGTGAGTTGGGATTTAGGCACTAAAAGTGATGATATTTAAATACCTACTTTTGCAAAGGAAGACCAAACTGGCAGGGGTTACTAAAGTAAAAAGACTTTCAGATATTCAGGAAATAGGATAACAAATAATTTGCTATCAATACTCCTCAGAAGAGGTATTGTGTATTGGTTGTATCAGCACAGTATATTAAGAGCCTATTTCTTTTTCAGATTAGTTTTAGTCTTGTGCATAACACTGTAGTAGGTGCAATAGGTTGATAGATATGCTTCTTCCCAAGTTTATATTGTGGTGATAGGTTTTACTAACACATGAAGAAACAATATTGAAACCAAACTAAAAAAATCTCATTATATGAATGACATACTTTCCAACAAATTTCACTGGGCATTAGAGCAAGGTGTAAAGTTTTACCATCTGATGGTAAACATGCTCTTGCACATGTATAAAAGCAATGTAAGATTGTGGAACTGGAAGCTAGTGGATATCACAATGTCCAAGCCATAAATTTGTACTCACACCGTGCCTGCAAGTTGTAGAGATCTGGACAGAAAGAATGTACTGCCATAATCCATTTCAATATTGACAATCAGTAAGAAGACTTGGGCAGCACTACTTTAATTTCTTAAACTTTCCGGATTTTTTTGTAAGTGTAGATAGCTTTAAAGTTTTGATTGCAAAGAAATTATTATGTGAAAAAAATTGACAGTTGCATGATGAAACGCACACTGTTTTTCAAATAACTGAACTATCTTGTTGAACATCAAAATGTTTTCTGGCCTCAAGATTTCCATTTGGCTAGTGACTCCTTCAGCATAGAGTATGACTAAAGCTGTCACTGCAGTGAATAGAGTACTATATGAATGAACAGTTTTTTCCTATTTTTGCTAGCTTTACCAAGTGAAATGAAAAGATCAATAGACTGACTAGGCTGGTATTGGTGGAATGAAAATTCACAAAATATATGCAGCTGGGAAAAATGGGAATGTTCCTTAAGGGCACTTAATTTCTCGTACTTCTTGAAAGAAGAGCTCACAGCTAACAAATATATTTGTGCAAAACTTGTCACTCTCAAAGACCAAAAGGATATTGGTTTTTGGCAAACATAATATGATTTGCATATGCGATTATACAAATAATGTTTTAAGCATTGATCTGTGAAAGGCAACATATCACTCTCTCAGATCTGCACAGATACTGAACCACAAGCTGGAGAGTGTAGACCTATTATACCAGCTGAGATTGTGTCCAGATCATCTTTCAGCTCTAGCAACTAGTAAAACACTAAGATTAAGCCTTTTTGAGTACATCTCCAAGGACATGTTCACTTAAGATTCAAAACCAAACAATGTAATATACACACACTATGATTTTCTCTAAATTACTTGCTACTCAGACTGACATGAAAGAACTGCTAATTAAATAAAGGGTTTTTTTTTTATGTTCTAACACACAGGACACCTGGATTTCTTAGTAGTGATTGCATCCTTCATTGACAAGTTCAGTTGACAGTAGATGAGGTGCTCACCTCTCCATTTTATGTGACCATTAAAAAATAATTCATTTTTGTTTCTGTAGCATTTTAAGCTAGGTTTTCCAAAGCTATGGATTATGACTAGCAAACCAACAACAACGAAAAATATTTGTCAGTGAACATAAGATGTTTTTTGTTATAGCAGGCTGATGTCTATTTGTATATACAAATACAGCCTTACACTAATACAGATTAGGGGCTTACCTGCTAGAAAGCAGCTCCATGGAGAAGGACCTTGAAGTCTTGGTGGGCAATAAGTTATCCACGGGATGGCAGTGTGTCCTTGTGGCCAAGAAGACCAATGGTATCCTGGGGTGCATTAAGAAGAGTGTGTCCAGCATGCTGACGAAGGTTCTCCTCCCCCTCTACTACCCTAGTGAGAATCCATCTGGAGTATTGTCTCCAGTTCTGGGCTCCCCAGTTCAAGAGGGACAGGGATTTACTTGAGAGAGTCCAACGGAGGGCTATGAGGATGATTAAGGGACTGCAACATCTGTCTCATCAGGAGAGGCTGAGAGATCTGCAGCTCTTTAGTCTGGAGAAGAGAAGACTGAGAGGCAATCTAATTAATGTATAAACATATCTGAAGGGTGGGTGGCAAGAATAGTGGGCCAGTCTCTTTTCAGTGGTGCCCTGTGATAGGACGAGGGGCAACAGATACAAACTGAAACACAGGAAATTCCACCACTACATGAGGAAAAACTTCGTTACTATAAAGGTGACAGGGCACTGAAACAGGCTGCTCAGAGAGGTCGTGGAGTCTCCTTTCTGGATACTTTCAAGACCCATCTGGAAGTGTTTCACTGTGACCCACCACAGGTGATCCTGCCCTGGCAGGGGGGTTGGACTTGATGATCTCCAGAGGACTCTTTCAACCCCTAACATTCTGTGATTCTTTGATTCTTTTATTAACTGTACAAGCTCCTAAGTCCCTCAAATTTATGTGTGCAAACTTTTTTCACTCTCCGAATCTGAGACATATGTATAACTTCAGAAACTTTCTTAAATATACACACCTATTTTGTTAAATTCTGACCCTTAATATCAGCACAGATGTTCTCACCTTCTAAACCTTAGGTAATTTTTTATTTCAGTTACTTGCACAGGGGCTCACCCTATATCATTGGCCTATTTTGTGTGTTCTCAGGAATCTATGCACAAGCTGTTAAAAAAGGATGATGTTGGATTTATGAGTCTGAATAAAGTAGGGCAGAGATTTCTGCTATGTAGGTAGAACAGCTGGAAGCATGAGCAAAAGAAAAAAAAAAAAAAAGGTTTACCTGATCTTACAAGCAGAAGCTTCATGCAGCTAAAAATAGGCAAAGAATACTAGTGATTGACTATATTTTACATTAGTGAAAGATGAGGAATCTGAAGGTGAAATGTTGATTGCTTTTCAAAGAAACTAAGGGAAAGGAATAAAAACCTTTCTCGTAATAGGAAGCATAGGAACAAACTATAACCAACGGAGTACTTCTTGCTTCTCCAGTAACATCTTCACTTCCCATACACTTCTTTTCTGTCTCATTCTGCTTTTCCATCCTTGTCTTGAGATGAACTCAGTAATAATTTCTTTCTGGTTTTGCAGACATGCACAAGTCTAGTAAAAAAACCTTAGAGACCTGAGACATATTACTGGTCTGTTTGTCTCCATGGTAAGCAGTATGTTGGCTGTTATGTCGGAGAAAGTACAAAAAAAGAATAAACTTCCAGTTTCTAGAGGGATCAGGCTTCCCTGAAATCATAAAAGTTATAGTCCTATTGTATAACCTTTGAGTTTCACTAGGCTTCTATTAGATTCATGAATGCACTAAGCTGCAAAAATCCTTCCCTATGCACAAACATACATTTGGGTTTTGAATTGTGTTTCAAACAGGAAATATATTGTTTAAAATTACTTCTTTAATGTTTAACGAGACAGAATTTAAAAAAAAGTCTTTTAAGGCTACATTTTCAGTAGCAGAAAACGCTTACAGCATGGCAGGGAGAAGAGCTTGTGACTATGACTATGAGATACGTGTTCTTCAGAAACTAATGTGGTTGACTGGAATACTTGAGTGTTCTCTCTCCAGCATCAATCAGGTCTTGTACGACTGTAATTTTAATTTATTTGAAATTCAATTTCTTGGTGTTTTGTTTGTTTGTTTTTACTATAGAGATGAACACTTGCCTTTCATCAGGAAAAAAAACAAACCCACAACACACCGAAACCAAAACCAACAAAATTGATAGCTGATAGTTCAAATCATTAATAAGAAACATAGAACTCATATCACATTTCGTATTTTACTTGGAAAGCTCATCAGTATTCCTAAGAAGGTTATTTGATTTATTTTTTGGGAAAAAAAAAAGGCTTTTCTAAAAGGTTTCAGTAACTCAGCTGTTTGATTGGGATCATACATAGTACTTTTTCAGTATACTTTCTTTAGGAATGTCTTTAAAAGGTTTTGTACCTATGTGTTTGATAATAATTATGTTATTTTATGTCTAGGTCCTTGCTGACCTTTCTCCTTTTAATGGAATAATCCAGCCTTCTCAGGTATTCCTCATACAGATATGTTGACTCTGCTTGGTGGCACATTTTGACAAACTCACAGGAGCTAATTTTTAGTGATGGAGAAAACTGGATACACTGCTTATATCTTATTTGTGATTTGGCAGATTAGTGCCACCTCTTGCATCTTGCCTATTAGCAACATGCTTATTGGTGACTTGCCACAACTATATTATATGCACAATTAATATTAATTTCTGGGCTACTACTTATATAAAGGCTTAAGGTCTTGAAGATTATTAATTAATAGTATTTTTTATATTTCTACAACTTCATCTCTTTTCAGAGATGATTGATACTGGGATAAATGGAAGTTTACTCAGTTAAACAATTATGCCAGTATTCCTTTTTAAAATTACAGTGATTTAATATTAATTAAGTCTTTAAATTCAAACATGTGATTAGTCTTCCCTTTCAATCTTCTTTAAAAAAGATATAATCATAGAATCATAGAGTTGTAGAATGGTTTGGGTTGGAAGGGACCTTAAGGATCACATAGTTCAAACACCTCTGCATGGGCAGGGACACCTCCCACTAGACCAGGCTGATCAAAGCCCCATCCAACCCGGCCTTGAACACTTCCAGGGATGGAACAGCCACAACTTCTTGAGACAACTTGTTTCAGTGTCTCACCACCCTCACAGTGAAGAATTTCTTTCCTAGTGTCTAACCTAAATCTCCCCTCCTCCAGTTTAAAGCCATTATCCCTTATCCTATCACTCCATGCCCTTGTGAAAAGTCCTTCTCCATCTTTCCTGCAGGCCCTTCAGGTACTGGAAAGTGCTTCAAGGTGTCCCTGGAGCCTTCTCTCCTCCAGGCTGAACAACCCCAACTCTCTCAGCCTGTCTTCATAACAGGTGCTCCACCCCTCGGATCATCTTTGTGGCCCTCCTCTGGACTTGCTCCAGCAGCTCCATGTCCTTCTTATGTTGGGGACTCCAGAACTGGACACAGTTCTCCAGGCCAGGTCTCACAAGAGCAGAGAATCACCTCCCTTGAATTGCTGGCCACACTGCTTTCAATCTATGCTCCATCCACCATGATACATACACTGTTTTCAATCCATGCTCCAGCATGTGTTTTTCCTTGGGTTTGCCCTGACCCATGTGCAACACCTCACACTTGGCCTTATTGAGGTTGGCATGGGTCCAGTTCTCAAGCCTGTCAGGGTTCCTCTGGATGGCCACCCTTCCTTCCAACATGTCGACCTCACCACACAGCTTGGTGTTGTCAGCAAACTTACTACTGTCCATGTCTCCAACAAAGATGTCAAACAGCACCTGTCCCAGTACTGACCCCAGAGGAGAACCACTTGTCACTGGTCTCCATTTGGACATAAAGCCATTGACCTCTACTATTTGAGTGCAACCATCCAGCCAATTCCTTACCCAAGGAGTGGTCCATCCATCAAACCCATGTCTTTCCAATTTAGAGACCAGGATGTTGTGCAGGACACTGTTGAAAGCTTTGCACAATTCCAGGTCTATGTCATCTTTTCCTCTCCCCTTGTGCACCGATGCAGTGACTCTGTAGTAAAAATCCACCAGATCCGTCAGGCATGATTTTCCCTTGGTGAAGCTATATTGGTTGCCACCATCCACCTCCACATTTTCCATGTGCCTTAGCAGAGCCTTCAGGGGGATCTGCTCCGTGATCTTGCTGGGCACAGAGGTGAGACTGACAGGTCTATAGTTTCCTGGGTCTTCCTTTTTTCCCCTTTTGAAAATAGGGGTTATGTTTCCCCTTTTCTAGTTAGTGATAACTTCACTGGATTGACATGACTTTTCAAATAACATGGACAGTGGCTTTGCAATGTCATCTGCCAGTTCCCTGAGAAGCCACAGGTAGATCTCATCAGAGTGACTGTGTAACAACAATTATATTCTAAAAAATAAATATAGAAAAACCTAGCTCTGTTCCATATCTATCAAACCTGTTTTTTGAAAGTAATTGTTTCAATAAACAAATTGTATGACACTTGCTTTGAGTAACAGCTTATTCTCTGTAAAGTCCCTTATTATTACAGAGGAGTTAAACTGCCTCTTGGAGTGCTTAAGCATGACTAAATCTGACTCTTCTCATTTGATACAAATAAAACTGCACTACAGCTTATCAGTTCTCCCTGTAGTTAATTTGAGGTTTAGGCCATAAAGAGGGGAGTTGAAAAAAGAAAAAAAAAAAAAGAAGGCTTTGGGCTGAAGAGAGCTAATTTCTTTCAGAGTTTCTTTCTGCATGGGAGATTTGATAGCAAGTACTGGAGTTTATAAGTCTCAGTAAATGCAAATGAAGGAGTACAGGGACATCTGAGTATAAAAGTATATTATGTAGTTCCAAGAGGTCTGGTGGCACTTGTGTTGTGTTTAATCAAGTAGAACAAAGTAGACATTAGATCCTGGTAGACTATTTTGCTTAGCATTCTAAAAGTTGTATTTAAATCTCTGTGGCCTGAATGCTAATTAATAGAAGAAAATTAATCTTTTTGACCCAAAGGAAATTTACAAGCATGTTCTTCTTAAACTTACAAGGGTATTTATGTAGGCTTTCAATGGCTCAATTTCTAAGGCTGAATAAGAGATGTGTAGCAGTCCCAAATCAAAGGGAGGAATCAGGTTTTAATCAACGAGGGCTTTTAGAATGTAATAGAGTAGAGCAAGGTTGCCACTCAACCCAGTATCAAAACCACCTGACATCTTGGAGAAGATTATTTTCTCAGAAGGAAACAATTTTTTTTTTTTTTTTTACCACTGAAGCCTGTAAATTGATATAGTTCTCTAAAATTATCCAGAGGTTTTCCTATATGTGTTTTGTTAATGGAGAACAAGGAAAGTAAGATTACAGATGATGCCAAATGGAAAAAGGGATCTGAATGTGAAGAAAAAAAAGTGCATTCTGGTTTTACATAAGGACCTGCTCTCCAAGGGCAACACCTTGCCTTATTTGTGCTTGTAATGTTTAACAATATAATAGAAAATATCAGGTTTATCTTCAGTGTTTTTCCTCACTTTTTATGACTACATGTGTATGACCACATGTATACTCATTGCATCTCAGGGAAAGCTGGTCAGGTTATTCATTGTTGGTTTGATCATTTCAGAATTAACAATGAAAGCCTGGTGTCAGGAGAGACTGAGGAAATTCTCACATGCATGATCAAAACATCTTTTCAATAAAAATTTCTGAATTTCTCACTGGAAAGAAAAAAAAGCTGTCAAGTAAGGATGCTTAATTACCAACACTGAATCTCTCAGACTCAATGCTTGATAGTGCTTATTTAATTAAGCAAATTAAGCAAAATCTGACCAGGCTTATTCAAAAATATTGCAGTCTTTTTGATGTAAATAGATGTGTGCTAGCAATAGTAAGCATCCATAATTGGTACACAAGTACATTGCCTGCCCTGAGAAGAGAGGTAGCATAGAAAATGTCAAGAATTTTGATTTACATCAGTAAAAAAAAGATCAGGAGCTCAGCTCAAAACAACCTGTACAATATGACCCAGAAGAAAATAGGTAGGAACTGTAAGTATCTTGTTTTAAGTTTTCCTACTAAACTGATACTCATATGTAATTTATTACTAACTACTGAAAATCATTTGTTGTGATCTGTCTATAGGTGAAACAAAAATTCAAGAGTTTCTTTCTAGGGCAGGCAGAAAAAACAATTGCACTGAATTCTCACTGTCATTAAAAAGACATACCAAAAATTTGGATTTCAGTTTATAGCATAAAAAAACTCCACAGCTGGGGTTGACATTTGTGTTATCTCTTTAACAACCATTCTAGCTTCCCCCTGCCCTAGGCTGTATACACAAAGTGTCCCGCATTTAGTCTCTTCCTTTTTCCCAAAAATGTGACTCCTCTCAGCTGTGCAAAAATGGTAACTGAGAACGATCTTGGCCAAATGGATGTCCTGAAACTCTATTTAGAGTAATGTGTCATTAAAGCATAAACCTTTTCTTCAATTTATTTTAAAAGGCTATGACACTCAAAATATTGTGGGTTTTTTTTGTTCTTTCAACTGTCCCAATCAAGTAAGATTACTGATCGCGTATCCCAATTTTACTTAATTCCCTGGTTTATCATCATAATTGGGTGTCTGGCTACAGCTTTAGCAGCAGAGTCTGCTCAGGTAACATAGAAAATACACCTCTCAGCAGTGGTGGCACAAAAGCAGTCATTCATGGCACGGAGCTCCTCAGCCAAGCAAGCACTTTTACAAGGCCTTTTAATCATTATTAGTACCTGGATACTCTGCCCTTACAGAATGTAGCAAAATAATTAAACTGAGCAGACTGCCAAAGTACATGCTAATTAACTTTGGTTAACTTCCTCTAGTATTAGGCTGCGAGAGGGGCATCGTTTGATATAATTAGGCATTAGAGACCTCTAAAAGTTCATCAACTTGTTCATTTTCTAGTGCTTTTCCCTCACAGAACACTTATGAACCTTAGGGGTCTGCTTGAACTCTGCTGCTAACACTGGCCTTTCATAAGCAGGTGTTCAGGGGCTGCATTTCGGCAAAAAAACAAGACTCTCACGTTAGCGTCAAGTCACTTAGTCAGATGAAAATGAAGGACATTGAACTTCACTGAACACCAGCAGGATGAAAATCTGCATACTGCTAATGTGGACCAACAGAACAAACAGGTTTCCTTCCATCTAGGCAATCAGCCTGCACTTGCACAAGGAAAGAATGAAAAAAAACAACAACTCCGTTTAAAAAGAAGCATGGGAAGTGACTCTTCACACATTGACACATACGCTTCTTTGTGATGGTCTTAATTCCTCAAAGTCTTGTCCTCTAGTCCTACAGAAACCAAAGAGAATTTTGCTAATAAACTTTATAGGTGGCAGCTTGTTATCTTTGTTTGAGGAATGCTGTGATTTATGACAGCTGCACTATAGCTGTGGTCATTACTCTTCACAGAAAGAGAAAGTAGTAACCTTCCTCCCCTCTTGTTCCTAGAAAGGATATTTGCCTTTTAGATGTCCTTTGATATAACTTTTGAACCTGTTGAACAAGAGGTAAAAAAACCCAACAAACAACGACCAGTGCAGATGAAACAATTCCAGGAAACCAGATAGGCCTTCAACATGCAGACCAAAAAAAAACCCCAACCAACCAAAAAACCCACCACAACAAACCAGCATTAGCCCATCTGTTGACACTACACCAGCTCAGCATCTCTTGCTTTCTTGGTTTGGGTTTCAGTGTAGCTGTCCATTTCAAACAATTGCAGTTTTCACTTGTAAGTTTATGCATGTGTTGCCTTAAACAGCTTAGTGGTATTCTGCTTGTTATGCACACAGTGTAACTCTGTACCCAAACCACCAATTCTAGAGACTACTAGCTTCCCAAATCACTCAAATATCTTCTAACATTTGCACAGCCACCCACTCAAAATCAACACTCAGCTAGAAGAAACTTGCAATGCTGCTCTATGGTCCCTCAGCTTTTGAATTGTTGAACAACACACTGTTTTACTGTTTTGCTGTTTAATTTTTACAAAGAGAGGCTTCTGGATATAACTAGCTAATTCTTCATTTTAAGTTGTGATAAGCTCTAGTCTGAAGCCAACTCTGAAGCAGACAAAGGGTTTGTAGCACTAGTAGAAAGCCAGGGCTTGAGGCTCTGAGTCACTTTCAAAATCACACCTTGAGATAACTTTTCACATCAACCCAATCACACCAAAAGTGGACTGTCCACTTGGCTTTCCATGGTGAACCCCAGAGACTTCTACAGCATGGCCACATATCTCAATCACACCCTGGCCTGCTGGGTACCATCTGCATGCACAAGAGGGCTCTGCAAAAACCTGTGTTCAAGTCTCCAGGTGAGGACAGTGGCAGAGAAGTCACTGACGGCAGGATGAACCAGGACAGAACAAGGCATTGCACTTGTGAAGCACTTGGTTTTGGTTGTCAGCTGCTTGCCAGAAAGAAAAAATGACATGTGGCAAAACAGCAGACACCTGTGTTTCCCACGCCCACCAAAAACCTGCCTTGGAGAGTCTCTTCTCCCATTCCTCCAATGCCTTTCACACCAGCATCTTTAGAGGGAAGATGTCTCCAGCTGAGTCCCATAAAGCCACTGACACTGTACGGCCAGCAGCACTATTCAACTGAGACTTAAGAAATGAGTCTGGGATAAATGTTTTTTCTTTTCATGCTATTCTTTATACTGAAATACCTGCCTTTGATTTAGAAGTGGAATGCAGCTTTTTTAGTCTCATTTGAGTATCTGCTCACTTCCTGCCAATTTCCTTTTTGTATCTAATGCTGTTTGTCAGATTGGACTACTTTATAGACTGGGATATTTTATAGTTGGTTAGTGTTAGAAACTGTGTGCAGTTCATAGAGAGGCATTGGTTTCCTGTGTGGTAATTTAGAGTTGTCCTGGTTTGGATGAAATGAACATTCTCTTTGCTGATTTTTTTTTCTTTCAGTGAACTTTTTAGCAGCACCAGTGGACTGATAATAACCAAGGTCACTTCTGAGTGTCTGCAGCCTCCCCCCCTACGGGGGAGCAGATCAGACTGAAGGCAGGATCAGCAAATCAGAATATTCCCTTCTCATCATATTGTCTCTCTTTGGCTTTCAGTACAGGTTTAGACATCACGAAGTCAAGCCTTTGGTTTCCTTTTCCTCTCACTTTTCTGCTTCCTGTCACTTCTCTCCCCCTCTCTCTGTCTCTCTCTCTTTTCCCATTTCCCTTCCCAGGGACATCCCAGGACCCCGTCCGTGCGCCCGGACACTCCCCCCTTCAGCTGGGAGTCCCCAGGGAGAAGAGTTGCTGGGAGAGTGGCTGGGGGAGGAGGGAGGGGATGGGGTGTTGCACATCCCTTTACAAACAGAGATATATTCCCTTATCACTAATCACTAAAATCAATCTGTTTCACTTTTCAACCCAGAAAGCCTCTCTTTCTCATTTTTCTCCCTCTTTCCCTACCTTGGGGGAGGGGGATCAAGAGCATTATTGTTATTGGTTTGACTGCCAACCCTGGGTCAAACTGTTACAAGAGTAGTAGCTTAATGTACATGGTTTTGAATTCCCCTCTGTAATGATTTATCTCCCTGCATATGTGAGATTCTGGGCCTGCCACTGCCCAGCCTCCCCAGAGCGTTCCCACACCTTGCCTGTGGTCCTGAACGCTGTTTCATCCCAGTCCGTGGCGATCAGCCCCTGCCCCAGAGATGCCACCAGATGCAGCAGCCCTGCCCTTCTTGGCCATGCTGAGCCAGGTCCTGCATGCCAGCCAACACCTCATGAACCTCAGCATCACAGGCTGTAGGTAGTTTAGGGCATCCACCTCTTGGTGATAGAGTTTAACTCATGAAGACATTGATTTCTCCTTCTTCCTCCCTATCACTGCAGTTCTCAGGTCATTACACAGTATAACTTTTCATCTCTGAAAGTAAGTTAATCTCTGTACAACTATAGACCATTTGAAAAAAATTGCCTGAAGTTGTGTAATCAAGTGAAGCTTTGGGCCAAGAAGAAAATTGTTTTCTGAAAAAAAAAATAAAAAATGAATTCAACTCTTTGGTAAGATCTAAGTCTGGATTTATGGGAAAACAGTCCCTTAAATCCACTCCAGAAGTTTTTTTCCATTAACATTGGGATAAATCATAAAACTAGCAATTAATTCTGAATCTTGCAATCTACTGAGAGTTGGTTTCTATAGGTGTAGTCTGCACTCTGTGTTGATGAACAAGTGCTTGTTTCATCACCTTCACAGGCCTTCAGAATGACTCCACTGAATTAAAAAATGATTTTTATTATGCATCAAAACTGTAGTATATTGATAAACAACTATGTTGTAAAAACCAATGTCAGCTTGAAGTGCCATGTGTACAACTTGCATGGAAAGCCTTTCCAGGTGCAGTAGTTCTGTTATTTGAGCCTGTGTATCTTTTATGTCTGGTCCAAAATATGTTCTTGCCTATATATTCACCTTGAGCAGCATAAATTAGATTAGTTATTCTTGTTCTTCGTTCATATAATAGGATACTCCTGTTCACTGCTGAAGTTAGAAATTTATTTTTTTCCCTTACTAACTCTCATTATCACCCATGGTCTGAAGATCTCATACATTCTGCCAGAGACATCTGCAAACAAATTCCTACATTATGAGATGTGTACTTTTTGGCTAATATGCTGATCTGGTATTTATGCATGGAGATCTATGTTGTGAGTTTACTTAATTTATTTTAGGAAAGCTTGGTTAGTTATCAAAAGAAATATTATTAAAATTTTGTGTTTCGAACTTGTAGCTCAATTTCTTTGTTCCTTCCATTCATAAAACAAAAGAGGTACTTAGAATACTGTGAATTCTTAACTTATTGGCCTTTTGGATACAAAATTTTGACAATAATTTCATTTTTAATAATTTAAGACTTTAAAGTTAGAATTTGTTTCTAGTTAAGGAGGAAGGCTTGAAAAGAAAATTGGAGCTAAACTTTAAAGATCTGTAGCTGAACCATCAATAACTTAGTCTTTTCACATATAAAGCTATTTAAAAGCTAAGAGTACCAGACAATTCCATATAGGTGGAAAATTAATAGACTATATTACAGAATCTCAGTTCCACAGGTATTCTCCACACTGCAATAGGCTGTGCAAAGTTAAATTGACTGAAACACATTAAAAAAAAACCACAACAGGAGGCAGTTTCAGAAGTGTTCCTTTTCAGTCAGTCATTTGGAAAAATGAAGCAATTTTTATTTCATAAAGCATAAAAAATTGTACTTTTTGGAATCAATTAATACCTCTCTTCTTCCTTCCTCTCCTTCATTACACTTATGATGTGGGTCTGGTAGGGAAATATGAAGAAATAGTCACAGTGAGACAAAAGATGCAAAAGATGAAGCTGGTATTGCTGCTGACTCTTCTGATATGAAACTGTAGCTTATGCTTCTTGGATTCCTCCCAAGGATGCAAACTCTTTCTTCCTCACTTTCCTACTTTCTTACTCTTGATTTTCTTCTCCTTTCACACACAAATATGAACATTTGCAATCATTGAAACTTCTAACCTTAATATTCACTTTCAATTCACTTACATGATTTAACTTCTAATTTGCACTGTTTTACAGTTCTTTGGACAGTTTTCACAGAACCACAGAATGTCCCTGGCTGGAAGAGACCTCCAAGATCATCCCGTCCAGCTTTAGACCTAACACCACAAACTCACCACTAAACCATGTCCCTAAGCACCAGGTCCCCATGCCGTTTAAATGCCTCCAGAGATGGTGACTCCACCACCTCCCTGGGCAATCTATTCCAACACCTGACAACCCTTTCAGAGAAGAAATGCTTCCTAATATCTAACCTAAACCTCCCCTGGCACACCTTGCATGCATTCTCTCAGGCCCTATCACACGTCACCAGGGAGTAGAGGCTGTCCTCCTCATCACTCCAGCCTCCTTTGAGGTAGCTGTAAAGAGCAATGAGGTCTCCCCTCAGCCTCCTCTTCTCCAGACTAAACAACCCCAGCTCCCTCAGCTGCTCCTCACAGGGCTTGTGCTCTAGGCCCTTCACAAGCATTGTTGCCCTTTTTTGGACACGCTCCAGCACGTCTATGTCCTTCTTCCAGTGAGGGGCCCAGAACTGAACACAATATTCAAGGTGTGGCCTCACCAGTGCCAAATACTTGGGGACAATCACCTCCCTATCCCTGCTGGTCACAGGGTTCCTAATACAAGCCAAGATGCCATTGGCCCTCTTAGCCTCCTGCAGGCACTGCTGACTCACATCTAGTCAACTGTCGATCAATACCCCAGGTCCTTTTCCAACCTGCAGCTTTCCAACCACACATCACCAAGTCTGTAGCTTATCATGGGGTTGTTATGACCCAAGTGCAGGACCTGGCAGGTGTCCTTGTTGAAGCCCATACAATTAACCTGTCTAGGTCCTGCTATAGAGCTTTCCTACCCTCTAGCAGATCAACACTCCCACCTAGCTTGGTGTTTTCTGAAAACTTGCTGAGGGTGCACTCAATCCCTTCATTCAGATCGTTAATGAAGTGTTCTGGTTTGAGCTAGGGTGAAGCTCTTTGCTGATTTTTTTTTTTTAGTGAACTTTTTAGCAGCACCAGTGGACTGATAATAACCAAGGTCACTTCTGAGTGTCTGCAGCCTCCCCCCCCCCACAGGGGAGCAGATCAGACTGAAGGCAGGATCAGCAAATCAGAATATTCCCTTCTCATCACATTGTCTCTCTTTGGCTTTCAGTATAGGTTAAGACATTACAGAAGTCAAGCCTTTCTTTTTCCTTTTCCACTCACTTTTCTGCTTCCTGTCACTTCTCTCCCCCTCTCTTTGGCTCTCTCTCTTTTCCCATTTCCCTTCCCAGCGACATCCCAGGACCCCGTCCGTGCGCCCGGACACTCCCCCCTTCAGCTGGGAGTCCCCAGGGAGAAGAGTTGCTGGGAGAGTGGCTGGGGGAGGAGGGAGGGGATGGGGTGTTGCACATCCCTTTACAAATAGAGATATATTCCCTTATCACTAATCATTAAAATCAATCTGTTTCACTTTTCAACCCAGAAAGCCTCTCTTTCTCATTTTTCTCCCTCTTTCCATACCTTGGGGGAGGAGGGGTGAATCAAGAGTGTTACTGTTATTGGTTTGACTGCCAACTCGGTGCCAAACCGTGTCATGAAGATATTAAAGAGAACAGTCTCCAGCACTGAACCCTGGGGAACACCACTTGTGACTGGACACCAGCCAGATTTAACTCCATTAACTACCACTCTTTGGGCCCAACCGTCCAGCCAGTTTTTTATCCAGTGCACAGTGTATTTATCCAAGCATAGCATCACAAGTTTCTGAAGGAGAATGCTGTGGGAGACAGTGTCAAAGGCTTTACTGAAGTCCAGACAGACAATGTCCACAGCTCTTCCCTCATCCACCAGGTGGGTCACCTTGTTGTAGAAGGAGATCAGGTTAGTCAGGCAGGACCTGCCTTTCAGAAACCCATGCAGACTGGGCCTGATCACCTGGTTGTCCAGTATGTGACGCCTGATGGGACTCAAGATAAACTGCTCCTGGCCCCGAGGTCAGACTGACAGGTCTGTAGTTCCCAGGATCATCCTTTCGACCCTTCTTGTAGATGGGCGTCACATTTGCTAGCTGCCAGTCACCTGGGACCTCCCTGGTTAGCCAGAACTGTTGATCAGTAATGGAGAGTGGCTTGGTGAGCTCTTCTGCCAGTTCCTTAAGCACCCTTGGGTGGATCTCATCTGGTCTCATAAACTTGTGCACATCTATGTGATACAATAGGTCACTGATGATTTCCTCCCAGACTATGGGGGCTGCATTCTGCTCATCCTTATCTTCCAATGCAGAGGGCTGGACCCTCAGGTACCAATTAGCATTGCTGAAAAAAACTGAGATGTGGGTGCTCAGCAGCTCAGCCTTTTCCTTGTCCTTAGTCACCAGGTTTCCTCCTGCATCCAGTAGAGGGTAGATACTCCCCCTTGCTCTTCTTTTACTGTCAATGGACTTGTAAAAACACTTTCTATTATCTTCAATAATGCTAGCCAGATTGAGTTCTAGCTGAGCTTTGACCTTTCTAATTTTCTCCCTGCATAACCTTGCAACTACCTTGTACTCTTCCTGAGTTGCCTGCCCCTTCTTCTGTAGCCAGTAGACTTTCCTTTTCTTCATGAGCTCTGCCCAAGGCTCCCTGTTTAGGCAGGCTGGTCTTCTACCTTGCTGGCTCGTTTTGCAGTACACAGGGACAGCTAGTTCCTGTACCTTGAGGATTTCCCTCTTGAGGAATGTCCGGCCTTCCTGGACACCTTTGTCCTTGAGGGCTGCTTCCCAAGGGATGCCATCAACCAATCTCTTAAAGAGGTCAAAGTTGGCCTTCTGGAAGTCCAAGGAGGTGGTTCTATTGACCTCCCTCCTTACTTCCGTAAGAATTGAAAACTCCACCATCTCATGGTCACTTTGCCCAAGACGACCACCAACCTTCACATCACCCACTAGTCCTTCTCTGTTCACAAACAGCAGGTCTAGCAGTGCACCTTCTCTCGTTGGCTCGGTCACCAGTCACCAGTTGTGTTAGGAAGTTATCTTCCACACACTCTAAGAATCTTCGGGACTGCTTCCTTTCTGCTGTGTTATGTTTCCATCAGACATCTGGTAAGTTGAAGTCCTCCACAAGAACAAGTGCTAGTGATTCTGAAACCTTACCCAGCTGCCTGTAGAATGCTTCATCAACCTCTTCATCCTGATTGGGTGGTCTGTAACAGACCCCTACCATGACATCGGCCTTGTTAGCCTTCCCCTTGATTCTTATCCATAAGCATTTGACCCTATTGTCACCATCATCATCATGATGCTCCAGATAATGAAGACCTTCCCTAACATACAGGACCACACCACTGCCTCTCCTCCTGCACCTACGCCTTCTGAAGAGTTTGTAGCCACTCATTGCAGCACTCCAGCCATGACAAGTCTCCCACCATGTTTCTGTGATGGCAACTATGTCATAGCTGTCCTGCTGCACAATGGCTTCCAGTTCCTCCTGCTTGTTGCTCATGCTGCATGCATTGGTATAGATGCACTTGAGCTGCACTAGAGATGTATTCGAGCTGGGCCCTTTTAGAACTGGCATGCTGCCACAGGCTGCTCTCTGACACAGAATCACAGAATCACCAAGGCTGGAAAAGACCTTTAAGATCATCAAGTCCAGCCTATGACCAACACCACCACACCATCTAGACCATGGCACTAAGTGCCACATCCAGCCTTGCCTTGAACACATCCAGGGATGGTGCCTCCACCACTTCCCTGGGAAGTGCATTCCAATGTCTAATCACCCTCTCCGTGAGGAAGTGCTTCCTGATATCCAACCTAAACCTCCCTTGGAGCAACTTCAGGCTGTGCCCTCTTGTCCTGTCACTAGTTGCCTGGAAGAAGAGCCCAGCCCCCACCTGACTACAACCTCCCTTCAGGTAGTTGTAGAGAGTGATGAGGTCCCCCCTGAGTCTCCTCTTCTCCAGGCTAAACAACCCCAGCTCCCTCAACCTCTCCCTATAAGACTTTCCCTCTAGTCCCTTCCCCATCCTTGTTGTTCTCCTCTGGACCCGCTCCAGCACCTCAATGTCCTTCTTGAAGTGAGGGGCCCAGAGCTGCACACAGGACTCGAGGTGAGGCCTCACCAGTGCTGAGTACAGGGGGAGAATCACATCCCTACTCCTGCTGGCCACACTATTCCTGATCCAAGCCAGGATGCCATTGGCCTTCCGGGCCACCTGGGCACACTGCTGGCTCATGTTCAACCAGCTGTCCACCAGCACTCCCAGGTCCCTCTCTGCTGGGCTGCTCTCCAGCCACTCTTCCCCCAGCCTGTAGTGCTGCCTGGGGTTATTGTGGCCAAAGGGCAGGACCCTGCACTTGGTCTTGTTGAATTTCATGCCATTGGCCTCGGCCCATGGACCCAGCCTGTCCAGGTCCTCCTGTAGCTTCTTCCTACCCTCTGGCAGATCAACACTCCCCCCCAGCTTGGTGTCATCTGCGAATTTACTGAGGGTGGACTCAATCCCCACATCCAGGCTGTCAATAAAGATATTGAATAGGACTGGGCCCAGTACTGATCCCTGGGGGACACTGCTGGTCACCGGACACCAGCTGGATGCAGCTCCATTCACCATCACTCTCTGGGCCTGGTCATCCAACCAGTTTTTGACCCAGCCAAGGGTGCACCTGTCCAAGCCATGGATTGCTAGCTTCTCCAGGAGGATGCTGTGGGAGACTGTGTCAAAGGCCTTGCTGAAGTCAAGGCAGACCACATCCACAACCTTCCCCTCATCCACTAGGCAGGTCACCCAGTCATAGAAGGAGATGAGATTAGTCAGGCAGGACCTTCCTTTCCTAAACCCATGTTGGCTGGACCTGCTCCCCTGGTCCCCTGAGTCTTATTTACAGGAGGCCCAGTTTTACCCCCTTCCCCCCTGCAAACCTAGTTTAAAGCCCTGTCAATGAGCCACGCTAACTTTTTTGGTTTTTTGTTTTGTTTTTTGTCAAATAACAAGGAGAAATTGTCCAAAAAACCTGTCTATTTGTTGATTTATTTTATCTGACTTATTGCATTTCACTATAATTCTAACAGCATATTTTAAGAACACAGTGAACTATCTGCAGGCCAAAAGACCTGTGCATTATGGCAAATATATTTTATAGCTTAACAACACTTGAGCATTTGAGTGGATTGCAGCCAATTACATCAGATGTGCTAAAGTATAATTGTATTTTTCTTGAAATTAAACACAGTATCTCATAGACTTTGGCTGAATTCAACCATATCCTTTGTGAAGCCTACATTTTGGCAGCTTTTGGATTTTTTTGGAGTCTTTTTTACCTTATCAAGCCAGTCAGGTATTAAACCCCTCTCAATGAAATATTTTTCTTTGGACTATTACTTTCCAATTAGCAGAATCCTTCATCCTTAACAAATTAATTTCTTATCTGTATTGCTTTCATGTTATCACAACTAAGTGCCAAAGCAGGACAATAATACTTAATAAGAAGTCATGGGAGACCAAGAAAAAGAAAAAAAAAGAAATGTAAGCAGAGCCAGTTTTTCAGCTGTTGTGTATGTAAGTGTAGCTGTTCTGAAGCTGTCCTGAGCTGAAATTTTTCTGAACTGAAAGATAGTAATGAGAATTTGGATCAGTAGAAAAAAGTACAGCTTCATTCTGGATTTTTTAGAGTGTTGTTTATGGAATTAAAACTTTTTTTCCTAAAAAAAAATCCCACCTTGGCTTGCTTTCTAAATTACTCCTCTACTAGTTGATTAATATTTCTACAGTAATATGAAAAGTAAAGAGTTTTATAGGTACCATTAAGAAAGATCTTTTAGCTATTATAGCTCTTTGGAGGTTAAAATTGAGTGCTGATCTTCACAGAATATTCTTTAATTTATATCTTATTTCTGTATAGCAATAGATCCTGAATAATTACATTCTAAGTTTATCATGAACTTTAAAAGAAAAAATAGATAAAGGAAAAAAGTGAATTAATATTCTCAAAAACATTGTGTAATATCTGTATGTGGAAAATAAATTTGGAATATAGTCACTAAGCTGTTTATGTGCAAGGTTATAGTCTATGTGCTTCTCCATTATGCAGTAAATACACACCTTTAATTAATGTTTGTGATTTGCATTAGGAACCTAAGCTTTGGAAAAACTATAACTTCCTACATTTTACTGATATACTTCTTACTATTCCAGGAACTAAAGCATTTCAGGGAACCTGATAGAGTGGCATTGAGACAAAATGTACCTTACATTTACATGTTTGGCCTTTGACTGAGAATTCAAACTCATGTGGGGACTGGGGCACACAAACCTAACCACAACACCAGTTTGATAGGCTATTTCTGGAAAGACTGGAAGACAAGAGTAACTCAGTTTTCCTCTCAGGCAAGACAGAGGGCAACTATGATATACTACAAAAAACACAGAGAAGCTGCTATGCATTTAATCCCTATAATGCAAAGTATTTACTAGCAGAACATTTCGGCCTATATGGCTATAATCTGCATATATGCTCATAGTTTGTGTGTACGAAGATAGAGTTTGGTTTTTTACCTCTTTCATGAATTGAGATCTTGTAATCTTTAAAACTGGATTAGTTAGCTTCCTCACTGAAAAAACTGCACAACTCAAATTATTCGCAGCAGTCAATGAGTTATTCTTAAAATCACATCATTGTTGAGGTTAAAAGGGACATCGGCAGAGGTTTAGTTCAACTCTCTGCTAAATCAGGGACAGCTAGAGTACATTGTCCATGACCATGTCCAGTCAAGGTTGATTATCTCCAAGAATAGAGACTCCCCAAGCTCTACGGGCAATCTGCTTCAGTATTTGATCTCCCTCAAAGTAAATTTCTTACATTTAAGAAGAATCTCTTCTATTTCAGTTTGTGCCCATTGCCTTTTGTCTGTGCTATAGAACCATGGAACGATTTGGGTTGGAAGGGACCTTAACTAATTGACTCTGTCATTTTACACCCATCCACACCATTAGGTATTAAAACTTTGAAAGATTCGATTATGAGATAAACCAAGCTACCAAAAATCTCTGCTTTGAGCTGTTGAAAATTTAGGCTGCTAGTTCTCGGGAAATTTGAAAATACTTTGATTCCAAGTGAAATGGACTGAAATCAAGCATGACAATAACAAGATCCTCTTGCAAATGGAATTCTAGATCTCTAGCTATGAGCACTGTGCTAAAACAAATGCAGTTACTGTAATTTAGTACAAATGAATCTACAGGTGGGGAACAGATCTACAGATGATTTTCAACAATCTTGCTTTTCTGTCTGAAGTATTTCTTCCATCTTCTATATATAGTAGTTTAATAATATTCCACAGATCTACCTTTTGCATTTAGTTAACATTTGACCAAATTCAGGGTGTTCAGAGGACACAGTGCAATTTTGGAATGTGTTAGACCATATAGATAAGAAAAAGGCATGTTGCCCTACTGGATTTTGATTGCATAGTGAACAGAAGGTTGATTTATTTTCTTGCCATAGAAAATAAACATAAATCCCTCATTGGATTAGAAGGAGAGTAAGTTCAAAACAAGAGTAAGCTGAAACAAGCTTTACAGCCTCTGCAAATGGGTGATGGACCAAGAGAATTTGGCTTCACTCCTGTGGTGTTTTGATGGTTGAATGAGAATTTTTAAAGCTTTTAGGTTTGGCTCAATTAATTTCAAAACCTTCCAAAATTCTTCTCTAAGAAGGTCAGTAAAAATAGAATGAAACACAACTGCTTTCTGTTACAGAGTTTCCTGTAGTAACACACAGTGTTTATAAAGTCTATCAGGTAATATCATATCTGTAATACTTATTTCTGTCAATAGATACATCTTTTTCCATTTTTTCCAATACAAATTATATTGTTTCTTACATGCAACATAATTTTTATATATACAGTACAGAGTGTTATCAAATATTCTGAAAAAAAAAGTGAACACTTAAAGAAACATAGGGTAAAACTATTTAAATTCAAACATTTTATAATGAGTTAAATGCATTTGAAACTGCAGAATTTAGTGTTATTATTTATTCTTTTAAGACTACCATGCTAAGATGCCTTAGAACTTTTAAAAGTAAACATTTATTTTCATTTTCCCTGAAGTATCTGTCCATTTTCAAGAATTTGGCTCAATAACTGAATTTAAATTGACATACCAGGAAACAAGAACGAATCAATTTTCACTAGTTTTATTTAAAGTTGTTTAGAAGCCATAAAGAAATCAATTGTTGTGTATGTGCACTTTAAATGTCAGCAAATGTGAAATGAAATGAATTCTTGATGACATCAAGAAAGGCAACATTTATGCATTACTTATATTAGAAAACAGCCCAATGGATCTACTATATGTTATAATCTGTCAGCATTTCTACTGGAAACTGATATTTCACATGCCACAAAAAGTCTCTCTGATTCATGGAATTTTTTATTAAAGAAATTTTGAAATGCTTTCTCAATATGTAGGGCTACAAAAATCTAAATACATGCAAGAATCTAAATTTCTCTAGCTAATAATGATTTTTTTTATTTTTCGTACTGAACACTTGTTGGCATCTAGTCTATGCACAGTTTAATAATATTCATAATAAAAAAGAAAAAGTAAAATGTGGCATTATGAGTGTGAGTGTGGAATGATGGATGTGTAATTATATAGATATTATGCAGAAGGATCCTCATAAAGGTTTATTTTACATTACTAATACAATAAAAATATAATTAACATATTTATTTCTTTTTCCACCGTTATTAGTATCTTTGTTTCTCTTTCTGTAAATTCCTTTCTAAAGTTCATAAAAAACTTACGAACATTAAAATATTAATAAAAGCAAAACTTCTTGTCCATTTCCCTGTCTTTTTTAAAAGCTACTGAACCTACACGTAGCTCGTCCCAAAACAACCAAAAGTGCCATCTCTTTTTTCAAGTGCTTTCATGCATGCACAGATATCCTCCTTAACACTCCATCTTTGAACACTGGGGAGACTAACAGCAGTTTTATAAAATCTTTGAGCACAAATCCTAGAACATCCACCTCTGCAATAATGTTTACAAGAAACTTTAAAGGTAATCTTTGGGCCAGTGAAGACTGTCAATAGGTTATAATGGATAAATAAATCAATGTTGCTTGAACTGATGAGGATTTAAGGTCCAGAAGGAGAGACTTAGGACAGGTATGAGATACTCAAAAACAAGAAAAAATAATTCAATTAAAATACAAAGTGATATTTGTAATCAAACTATCACCTCTGTGCTAAAATTCCTGTCTTAGACTAGTTGCAAAGGTGCAAATAGTCAGGCTGAAGCGAGTGAAAGGATTGGACTGCTCTAGGCAGGACAGTTTGGCAGAACTAGCTGCAGTACCTTTAACAGCATTTGTTATGTGTTCTCAGCCCAGCTTTTTGCTTGTTTGTTTGTTTATTTGTTCATTTTAAATTCACACAAAACAGTATGTACAGAGTAACTGCTATCAGTTTCCCCATGGACAGAGATAAAATTGCTTACTGTTACTCTTTAATAATTATATATGGTATCAAGTTCTATGAGCAGAAAAATGGAAGGAACTTTTTATGTTGCTTGCCATGATCTTAATCTTTTCAGAGCCACTGCTGTCTATAGTATTTTTTGTCTTTACATTAGCATGAGCCCATTCCTTTTATCTACCTGTATACAATTGCATTTGTTTGCTTCTGACTAATTTTTTTAGAGTCATATACATATTCTGAAGTAATAACCTGATATACCCTTCTTTATTGATTCTGCTTTTTTTTAGCCAGACTGTAAAATCAACTTTCTGTTGAGATAGAGGCTGCACATGGCATTTTTGAAAAGGGCAGAGGTTTTCAAATTTATAAGATCTGTGCAAATCAAAATGTCTGTTTCTCTGTTAGGACAAAGACTGGAGCAAAGGTGTGCTTCTGCATACAGTAAACAAGGGAAATTAAGTAAGCTTGATTATCTGAGAGATCTAGGGGTTAGTATCAACATGTATATTAAAGCCTGCTTTAGTAATCCCAGTGTGTCATGCTACATGTTTTTCCATGTTATCACCTGCACATATATATATAAAATAAACATTTTTAATACAGCAACATTTAATTCAGAATCTATGTTGAATTTAGTGTTCTTTATTTCAGTGGCAAAACACTAATGGAAAAATTAAATGTCTACTGTAATTACTTACCTAGCTCCTATTCCTGCAGTACCTGAGATACTGAAGCATCTGATTTTATGTATCTGCACTGAAACAGAGAGGTGACAAGAACCACAGCCATGGAAAAAAAAAAAAAAAAAAGGCATTGCAATTCAGTTTTAAACTTCCAAGTCTCCAAAATCTTCTATAAGAAAAACATACCTTACAAACTAGAGGAAAGAAATTGAATAAGAGAGAGTCCACCTGATTTGGGGAGGCAGGGTGTGTGGAATCAAGGAACATTCTTCAACATACACCAATTCTCGTTGATATGAAAGGCCTGATTCTCAGGTGTCGACACCGACTCAATCATCTGTGTCACATCTGTCTAACCTACTGTGTACTGTGGAAAAATGTGTAGTCAGAGCTTTGTGGTAAATGAAAGTTTCAGTGTATTATGGTAAAATACAGTATTTTTTTTGCTGTACTATTCTGAAAGATTATATGGTTAGTTTCTTTCTGACAGTGTAAGGGAAAAAGTCACCTCAAGAGAGGATGAGGTTATGCAGTACAAAACAGCAGTGGAATGTTAGGCTACTTTCTCCTCAGCTGGATGGGAAAAACCTCATGAATCAGGAGATGGCAGAGATGAAGCTACATACACAAGATATATTCATAACTGATGAGATTTAAATACTCACCTGTGCACAAAGGATGAAGTTATCACCTCCCTTCTGTATTTCCATGAGAGATGTAGGGAGATGAAAGTGCTACCAGTGTTGATGAATCATGCCAACTCTGCAGAGCTTCTGCTTTGACAGGGAAAGCATGAGGCACGCTGATGGATCTGCTCACTTGCTCATGGTCCCCTGTGTAATTCATTCCTAATATGAGGAGAAAAAACTAAATCAAGGCCATTCACAATGATACTCCTAGGTGTATGCCATGAAATATCTCTTTAATGGTTCTGTTCCTTTACTGATGCTCTGTACCCCACAGAAGTCAAGGGAGAATCACTGATCTTTCTGCATGTGCATGTCAGTTCATGGCTCGAGTTATTTTTCATTACCATGTTTGTGATGGGGATGGATAAAAGTTTTGCTGCATGTAAGCCAGAGAAAGGGAAAGTGGTTCAGGTACTAGCATGGGATTTGAGTCCTGCCTTAGCTTCCTGCTCCAATCACAACGTGTGATTTTGAGCAAACAGATCAATAATAAGGTCCTTGGTGGAATTTCAGGGAAAGAGTTCAGAAATATTGCCTCCTCAACATCCAAGAGAGTTAGGTGCTTCAAAGGGAATATCATAAAAATAAGACTGCAAAATACACCTGCCCGAGACAACCTGTGAAAAATACTAAGAAAAATTACTGCATCTTAAATCCCAGCTGTCTCCAAAGTTTGAGTTATTCTTTCTACTTGAGTTGGACAAGCTTGAAAGTTTTCTTAAATGTTCTTTTATTTCAGAACTGAGAGGAAGATCCTACCCTTTTCCCAGGACAAGTAAAAAGATCAACATCTTTCTACAGAGCTGCTTAAAGGTAAGAGCACTCCAGCACTACCTGGGTCAGATGAGCCCTGTTTCCTTTTCTCTGAAAAAGGTTCAAAAGACACATCTTCAGCTTCCCAAGATGGTAGCAAAAACATCAGATGTTACTGCGTGTTAGACTAATAGGAAATATTTAACATAAAGAATGTGATTGTGTTCCAGTGTAGCTCACATCACTATAGGAAGCATGGTGAAAGGCAGCCTGAACAGCCTCTTCTCTGATGTTTTAAAGTTATAAAAAACAGGTAGTGATCAGGGGTGTGACAGAACACCAGAGTAGCTTATGTGAAAGTGACTGCTTTCTGAACTCAAATACCTCAGGAATTGTTAATAATGCAGCCTTTCTGAATTACTTTTTGCTAAATTTATTTTTTAATGAATAGTATACTTTCAGAAAGCTCATTTTTTCCACTTCATAATTCCTAATAACTGAAACTCATTTGAAGATTTTGCAAACCCTTCCTGTAATTTAGAAGGTTTTGCAGGAAAGGGGAAGTTTCTGCATCTTGAAAACCTGAGATGAACAATCTTCTGTAAGGGCTGTAGAGCTCCATTACCTCTGAGCTAAATATTCTGATGGGGTGCAAGTGATGAAGGGAAGCATTACTCACATTCTCATCTCCTGTCTGGTTCTGCCAGAGCAGTGTCCAAGCTTTTGGAGAGGGTCAGCTGTACAGTGGAGGACAGGGTCTGCAGCCTTTCTTCCACCTGATCTTAATCAGGTGTCAAACGATGGGCAATCCTATTTATGAGAGAACGCATGGTTATTAACACATAACACAGCAAAATTCTATTTTTCAGTTTTCTGGGATTGTTTTTGATAGCATACAGCTATCAAAATCACTTTCTTTCCATTCTCATTGAAAACATGCAAAATATTTATGTTTCCATTGCTTTAAATTGATAATCATTGCATAAAAAATAAATCCATTTTGTGGGATATTTTTATTTGAAAAAGAAAATAAACAAAAAAAATACTATGTTCACTTACAACTTACTCTGGAAGTAAGTTCATTATTTTGTATTTTAGAAAAATGGGGAAAATATGATTCATTGGGAGAAAAAAGTATGTCTTTGCAGTGAGTATTTTTAATATCTGTACAAGGAGACTTGCAGTAATTGTTACCATTGGTAAAAATATAAGCTCCTCTTAGTATCAGAATATAATAACAATTTAAAAGTAACACTGATGCTAATAAGGATTTCACTGGCTTCACTAAACATGAGCAGCTTTTTTCATATCCCATTGTACAGTGGAATGTCTGCCTAGATAAAAGCTATTTAGTATTTCTACTGTAGTCAATGAATAACCTCACACAAAATTCAAATTAGGCACATATAATGCCTCCTTTTTGAATCAGAGTGAAAAAAAACATCTTTCAGTTAGTCAGTCAGCAAGATCCCTCAGGATGATGCACTTCAAGCCTAGAGATGAAGCAATCTGTATTTGCATCATGAACTAAGAGATTAGCTAAAGATACTGAACAGTCAATAAATAATGCAGCACTGTGTAGAAAATGATTATAGATGGATTCTTATGGGGCAAACAAGATTAACTTGTAAATGGATATTAATTTTTATTAGTGATTACAAGGATCTGTCTGGCTTTACAGTACCTCATAAGGTTAGTTCAAGCCACAGTAAAGACTTGATCAAGTTACCAATATTGCCAAATTCCACAAAACTGCTACAATAGTAAATAAGAAATCTTGGTGCTGAAGATGCTATCTTTTTAAAATCTCACTCAACCAGGAAAGTAAATATACCATAATCATAGAACAGCTTGCATTTTAGTCTGTTCAAAACAACAGAATCATGGAATGGTCCGGGTTGGAAGGGATCTTAAAGATCATCAGGTTCCAACCTCTGTGCTGTGAACAGGGACACCTCCCACTAGACCAGGTTTATCCAAGCCCCATCCCACCAAGTCTTAAACACTTCTGGGGAGGGGCATCCACACACTTCCTGGACAACTTGTTCCAGTGTCTTACCACTGTAAGTGTATCTTCCTAATGTCCAACCTAAATCTCCCATATTCCAGTTTGAAACTGTACCCCCTTGTCCCATCACTCCATGCCCTTGCAAAAAGTCCCTCTCCAGCTTTCCATAGCTCCTTCAGGTATTGGAATGTGCTCTAAGGTCTCCCTGAAGCCTTCTCTTCTCCAGGCCAAACAATCCCAACTCTCTCAGCCTGTCTTCATAGCAGAAGTGGTCCAGCCTTTGGATCATCTTCATGGCCTCCTCTGGACTTGCTGCAGGAGCTCCATGTCCTTCCTGTGTTGGGGGCTCCAGAGCTGGACACCGTACCCCAGGTGGGGTCTCATAAGAGTGGAGTAGAGGGGGAGAATCACCTCCCTTGACCTGCTGGCCATGCTTCATTTGATGCAGCCCAGGATATGGTTTGCATTCCGCAAGGACCCATGTCTCAAGCCTGTCAAGGTCCCTCTAGATGACATCCCTTCCCTTCAGGGTGTCAACCACACCACACAGCTTGGTCTTGTTGGTGAATTTAATTTATATCAGAAATTAACTTCTGATTTAAATTTTGATATTGCCTGCTTTATTACATGATATAATTTATTAGATCCTGCTATACATCATATTTAATTGGAATTTAGATCTAATAATTGCCATATGCTTTCTTAGACATACTTAAAAATGTAAGTATCTTTTTATTTGACTAATTAAAAGAAATCGTAAAAAAAATATGCCACATATTGGTATTGGATCATATATCTTGCATAATCTATGTAAATTTAATGGGACTACACTTCGACTTAGGTGTTAAGACCATGGTGATCCTTTTTTACATACAATACAGTGTAGATCTTTAACACTTTCACTTTGTGTTAGTCTTGAAGACAAAATGTACTGTTTTACTATGCTTATTTTGTTGAAGTTTTCAATTATCCATATACTTCTTTCTTTGTTAAAGTTCCATTCTCAGTTGTGACAGAATTGGGCACAGGATAATAGTTTTTTATATAATTAAAGTAATTCCTTTGTATTTGATACTACTTTTTACCTCTCAGTTTCATACAATAGAAATTATTTCTCCTGATTTGAAAATAGATATCAAACTGACTTGTATATACTTTGTTGATAAATTTTGATCTGTTTTGTGCTCTCCTGTTTAATCAGCCTCTGAATTCTCTGTTGTATTTTTTCTGCTTTTTTATCTTTCTTATAATCTTTACTACTTTTTTTCCTAACCTTAGAAGATCTGTGACTGGATGCATAAGTACCTCTTTTTTCCACAAACTTCTTTAGGCATCTAAAGTTGATCCCTGCTGGATACAGTCCACCAGCTTAGGGAGACTTTTGATAGCACTTAATATGGCTGCTCTTACATTAGTTTCCATAAATTTGTAATACGGTGATAACACAGTTCTGCTTTTTCTGTATATCCTAACATTTCTTTGTATTACTGTTCTTTTGTTTCCACTGAATGACCTAGATATATGTTGCAATTGAACTGCTGTGAGACAGTATGTTTTCTTTTTCAGCTTTATTTAGACTGAAGCTTATTGATACGTATCAGTAATTCACATTATCCCTTCCAGTGCATATTCTTATACAGCTGTTGACAAAAAATTCAGCAGTCAGGCTATCCAATTTCATCACACATTTAAAGCTGTTTCTTTTATCTTCCCACTCATTACTAAACTATAACATTGTGCTCTCATCTGTAAATTTCAATTTCTTATTAGTTGTTTTGTTTTGTTTTTACAGAATCATAGAATAATTTTGGTTGGAAAAGACCTTTAAGATCATCAAGTCCAACCGTTAACTCAGCACTTCCAAGTCCATCACTAAACCATGTCCCTTTGCACCACATCTACATGGCTTTTAAATACCTCCCAGTGACTCCACCACTGCCTTGGGCAGCCTGTGCCAGTGCCCAACAATCCTTTCAGTAAAAAGGTTTTTTCTAATACCCAGTATAAATCTCCCCTGGCAGAACTTGAGGCCATTTCCTCTTGTTCTACTCTTGTTACTAGGGAGAAGAGACCCGCATCCCCCTCACTCCAGCCTCCTTTCAGGTAGTTCTAGAGAGTGAGAAGGTGTACCCTCAGCCTCCTTTTCTCCAGGCTAAACAACTCCAGATGCCTCAGATTCTCCTCCTAAGCTCCTACTTGTGCTTCAGACCCTTCACCACCTTTGTCGCCCTTCTCTGGACAATCCCTGCCCTACTTCTGCTGGCTGGGATATTTCTGATACAAGCCAGAATGCAGTTGGCCTTCTTAGCCACCTGGGCACACTGGTGGCTCATATTCAGCTGGCTGTCAATCAACACCCCTAGGTCCTTTTCCTCTGGGCATCTTTCCAACCACTCTTCTCCAAGCCTGTAATATTGCCTGTGATTGTGACCGAAATATAGGACCCATCACTGAGCCTTGTTGAACCTCATACAACTGGCCTTGGCCCATCAATCCAGCCTGTGCAGGTCCCTCTTCAGAACATTCCTGCCCTCAGGCATATCAACCCTCCCACCCAACTTGTTGTTATCTGCAGAATTACAGAGGGTGCATTTGATCCCCCCATCCAGATAACTGATAAAGATATTAAACAGAACTGGCCACATTACTAAGCCCTGGTAAACACCACTTGTGACCAGCTGCCAACTGGATTTATCTCCATTCACAGTAGCTCTGGGCCCAGCCAATCAGCCAGTTGTTTTCTCATACACCCATCCAAGACATGAGTGGCCAGCTCTCCAAGACAATGCTGTGGGAAATGCCATCAAAAGCTTTAATAAAGTCTAGGTAGATGTCCACACCCATTCCCTCACCCACTAAGTGGGTTGCCCTGTCCTAGAAGGAGATCAGGTTAGTCAAGCAGGACCAGTTTTTCTTACACTGGTGCTGACTGGGCCTTATCATCGGGTTGTCCTGCATGTGCTGAGTGATGGCACTCAAGGTGATCAGCTCCATAACTTTCCCAAGGACTGAGTTTAGAATGTCAGGCTTCTAGTTCCCTGGATCCTCTTTCTGGTACTACTTGTAGATTGGGGTTACTTTTGCCAATCTCCGGTCTACTGGGACCTCCCTGGTTACCCAGGACTGTTGGTAAATGATGGAAAATGGCTTGGTGAGCTCTTCTGCCAGCTCTCTCAGTACTCTTGAGTGGATCCCATCCACCCCATAGACCAGTGTGTGTTTAAGTGGTATAGCTGGTCACAAACCACCTTCTCTTGGATTATGGGGGCTCCATTCTGCTTCCTATTGCTGTCTTCCAGCTCAGATGGTTGAGTACCTGAAGAATTGAGGCAAAGAAGGCATTAAGTTTCTCAGCCTTCTCCTCATCCTTTGTCACTATATTTCCCCCCACATTCCATAAAGGACTGCTAGAAACATCTTTTATTGTCTTTTATGGCAGTAACCAGATTAAGTTATAGTTGGGCTTTGGCCTTTATAGTTTTCTCCCTCCATAGCCTAACAACATCTTTGTAGTCCTCCTGAGTGACCTGCCCCTTCCTCCAAAGGCCATAAACTCTTCTTTTCTACCTGAGTTCCAGCCAAAGTTCTCTGTTCACCCAGGCCAGACTTTTTCCCTGCTAGCTCATCTTTTGGCACATGGGGACAAGCTGCTCCTGAACCTTTTAAGATTTACTTCTTGAAGATTGTCGAGCCTTTGGTGATTCCTTTGCCTTTCAGGACAGTCTCTCAAGGCACTCTCTCAACCACTCAACCACACAACAGTTTGGTTAGCCCACCTCCTTACTTCAAAACCTCTATAATTTTGTGATTGCTATGCCCAAGATGTCTTCCAAGTGTCAAATCACCCACAAGTCCATCTCTGTTTGCAAAGAACAGGTCCAGCAGGGAGCCTTCCCAAGTTGTCTCCCTCTGTGTCAGGAAGTTATCTTCCACACACTCCAGGAACCTCCTAGACTCTCGGCTTTGTTGTATTTCCAAAAGATATCTGGTAAGTTGAAGTCCCCCACAAGAACAAGGGCAATCCTAAGACTTTTCTTATCTGCTTACAGACTACTTCTTGTACCTCTTCATCCTGGTTGGGTGCTCTATAAGAGACTCCCACCATGATATCTGCCTTATTTGCCTTCCCCCTGATTCTTACCCATAAACACTCAACCCAATTGTCACTATCATTAGTCTCTAGGCAAACAAAATCCTCCCTAACATAAAGGGCCAACCCACCACCTCCCCTTCCTGGCCTATTTCTTCTGAAGATTTGCTAGCTGTCTACTGCAGTGCTCCAGTCATCTCACCATGTTTCTGTGATGGCAACAAAATGAGTTTTCCTGCTGCACACTGTCATCCAGCTCCTCCTGTTTGTTGCCCATGCTGTGTGCAGTGGTGTGGTTGCCCTTCAGTTGGGCTATTGATGCCATCACCTTTCTGAGGGGAGAAGCCCTAATTCCTACCTGATTATTCTCGAGCTCTTCAACAGTTTCTAACCCATAAATAATCCTTGTGTCTTTGCTGCCACATGGATCTCCATCCTTTGTCTCCACTGAGGTGGCAGACTGAAGGACCTCACTAGCATGTCATCCTGCAAACATTAGCATGCAACCCCCAGGCTTATCCCTAGGAAGCCTCGTTTTATCCCCTCCCCTTCAAATCTATTTTAAAAATCTGTTGATGAGCCCTGCTAACTCCTGTGCTAAAATCGTTTCCCCCTTCAAGACAGGTGTACCCCATCTGTCACCAGCAGGCCAGGTGTCATGAAACTGACCTATGACCAAAGAACCCAAAATCCTGCCAGTGACACCAGGCTCCGAGCCAGGTATTGATTTGCTAATTGTTCCCTACAACTGAAGGGACAGCAGAAAACACCAGTTACGTTCCTGATCCCTTAACCAGTTGTCCCAAGGCCCAGAAGTCTCTCTTGATTGTCCTTGGACTTCTTGTAGCAGTGGGGTTTGTTTTATCATGAACATCAAGAAATATACATCAATACGATAAGCAAAGTGATCATAAGAACAAAAGCTTTAGTGTATTATAACTCCCTTGGATTTTCACAAAGGTCTGTTGCTATCCTTAAAAAGCAAACAGGTCATGAAGACATAGCCAGTTGTAAAAGTGTATTTGCTGAAGAAAATTTTTCTACTTGTTTTTGCTCCTTCCCATATAATACCACTCTCTGCTGACCTGTAGCTTAAATGGAGAAAGTTGCAGATATTATGCTTTCATTGCTTGCATGCACAGGGACTTATTAGAGCTTAAAAAATGAGGTTATTTAGTTTCCATTATGTAATTTATTTTAGAGCATTGAGTCAGAAAACAAAATTCCCTTACATATTCAATAAAGTGAGGGGGAAAAAAAATCAAATTAGCTACTACCTCACCTTTTTTGGGGGAAAGAATTAGGAAAAAGTGCTATTAAAAACAAGTGTTTTAGAATTTTTTGAGCTACTTAACAGAATTCTGGATAAATTCAAGCCTCATATAATCCATACAGTCTAGGTAACTATTCTATAAAGTAGACTTTGACCATAGATATCAGAGCGTAGACAACTAAAATGAGGTGGTTTATTTTCTCATCTAAAACTAGAGAATCTATAAATTCAAAGAATTACACTACAGACAAATTCTTAAACAAAAAAAATCCTGGGTTGCCTTATAAAAGCAGAAAAGCCATGACCACTGTGACAAGAAGCATTTGTTTTGTTTTCAAGACTTCAAGCACTCATGCTTTAAAAAAAAGAAAGCTTTTAAAATAGTTTAATTCAAAAATTTAAACTAAAGAATCATAAATAATTACTTAGAAAACTCATTTGTATTTGTATGGACTGAGATTCTTTTTGTCAGATCGACGTATTTGCAGCATTGGTTTTGTGCAAATACATTCTGGAGAAGAAAAAACTGGACATTATATGTAGTTTTGTGGTTCTGTTTCATTATGCATGATGGAAACAATACTAAAACAGCATCCAAATTTCCAAGACAGTCCCTAAAGACAAACACCCAGACCCTGCCAGTTGCAAATGCCCAAAGTTGCCTTTACAAACCTAAATTTTAAATCAGCAATGAAAAAAAATCCCAGCAAGGAACTTTGCTTAACCTGATCTAAAAAGACTGTGCATTTCCTAGTCAATTTAATTATTTTAAGGTCAGGAAAATGCCTTCTCTTTCCTTACACACTATTATTTCTCACACTTTCGGAACTCTACAAAAGTGCGATTTGTTGAGGGTTTTTTTCCACAGTTTTCAAGGTCATCCAGTGTAGTGAAGAGTTCAAAACTTCAATGTGAAACACCGTATCTTTTTTTAACTGGCATGAATAATGCAGCAAAAATCCTGTGCTTGCAATGTGGTAATCCAGCCCTAAAATAAACTTGCTGCTTACAGGACCTGACTAATTATTATTTTTTACTTCAGTCTCCGATTTCAGGTATACACTTTGGTAACAGGAGTGTTTCCAAATGGTAGTGCCTGCCAGATCCTGGAATGAAGTTAGATCCTCTGTCCAAACAGGAATTCTGCTAAAAATAAAAATAATAATTAAAAAAAATATATAAATGTACAAGCAGACTAAATCTTCCAGCAAATACAGATGTGGAGTTTCTGTGCAAATTTGCTCAAATGCCCAATTAGTAATGTTTATTAAAGGAGATATTTTGCTAAATTTCACACTTTAAATAATACTAACATTTTTGCATTTATATACAGGCTTTTATCTTGTTTTTGTTTTTTTTTTTAACAGAAGTGTCCAGTTTATGCACTTGTCAGAGCTATAGATGAAGCCTTTTCTTCCCTTTCTTTCCTGCAGCACTAATGAAAAAAATAACAAAAGAACTAGAAGGCAAGTATTGGCTTGAATAAGACCTATTTCACATCCTTGTCCCCTAAAACAACAGGAATATCTAGTTAACATTGGTATAATGAGGGAAAGAAATAACACTGAGAATAATCTCAGGCAGAAATAGCCCCCATGAGGCCAGAAAAGAGGACTCCCCTGGCCTCTCAGAGTGAGACCTTGTCTCCTGACAGTCAGTGTCAGATGCCTCCAACCCCCTTGCTGGCACATGAGGAGAACATGGAGCTGGAGCCAGAGCTGGAGACATGCTGCAGTGCTGTTCTGGGACCTGTCAGGTCCACCACATCCAGAGAGCAATAAATTGAATTAACTGCAAGGTGATGGGTATGAATAATTCTCTTCCATTAACCCTCTCTTGACCCTCAGGGGAGGCCAATAAAGAGAAAGATGTTATTGAGGAGAGCAGGGGTCAGGCAAATAGTCGAGACCTAAGGGACTAATCAACCTAATGGACTTTGCAAAACCAGAGAATAAAATGCTATATTTGTGTGAGGTTGGAAAAGCAAATGAAAACAGTTGTGTACCAGGCAGAAGGTATCAGAAAAGACAACAGAAATGTATTGAAATGTCAATTGGATTTGAAATAGGTGTACAACACAGCCAGGTAGCAAAGATCATAAGCACTCTATATGAATGAGTTAAGTTAATGTAATGGAAACCTTTGTGTTTTGGGTCAAAACTCCTTGGGGGAGAATTGTGAGAGAGTTTCTACTGGGAGATATGAATCTGCTTCTAACTCCCAAGTTTTGATGTAATTATTTAAATAATATCAGACAACAAGTATTGAAGAGAGTTATGTCATTACAAGAAACTAAAACTTTGGAGATAGTTCTAAAACATTTGGGTAATTACTTGTGGAAATGGAGAAGATGAGTAAAAGTATTAGTGAAATAACTGTGATTTAGGGAAGGAACAGTTGGCAGCTGTGTTGAAAGCAGAGCATGTCTGAAGGACAGCAGAGTAAATTTCACAAGGACTTTAGCTGACACCTTTTACCTTTTCATTTAGTCTTTTGGCACACAAACTGGAGTTTTTATACATAAATTGTGTAGTGGCACAAAATTGGGAAGAACTGTTTATGCAGTAAGGCTTAAAAAATTATACAGGAAGAACTGAATGCCTTTGGAAAACAGGAAATAAAATGGAATGGCATTTAAAAGGGGTGTATAGATCTTGTACTTGGGGACTAACACAGATTTTTTCCTACAGAATGAAAGGCTATTAGGAACAGAAAAAAACCTAGGAATTCTAGCTGACCTCAGCGTGCAAAAACAATGAATATGATCCTACATTTCGGGATCCCCCATATAGACAAAAGAGTTACCAAGAAAACTAAGTAGCTTAAAGTTGCAGCTTGATAAATTAAGGAATAAAATATATCATATGGTTGACTGCTGCACTTTGAGACCAAGCTCAGTGATATGGACAATAGTTCTGGAACAACAGCTTCTTCTTCTAATGTGTTATTTGCCCAGTCCTCCCTTCCAGATCTCTGTGCCATGGTCATTGAAAGGAGCAAGGGTTGCACCAGGTGGGTTTTGTTTAATGACAGTGACTGTCATTGTTTGGTGACACTGCTTGAAAAAACTCTAAAACTTTAACCATGTGACTGGGGTTGTTCAGCCTGGAGAGTAGATGGCTCTGAGGAAACCGTATAGCAGCCTTCCAGTACATGAAGGGGGCCTACAAGCAAGCTGGGGAGGACTGTTTACAAGGGCCTGTAGTGACAGGACGAGGGACAATGGTCTTAAACTAGAGCAGGGTAGATTTAGATTGAGTATCAGGAAGAAGTTCTTTACAAGTGTGAGTGAGTGGTGAGGCACTGGAACAGGTTGCCCAGAGAGGTGGTGGAGGCCCTGTCCCTGGAGACAGTCAAGGTCAGGATTCATAAGGCGCTGAGAAACCTGATCTAGTTAAAGAGGTTGCTGATCACTTCAGGGGCGTTGGACTAGATGACCTTTAAAGATCCCTTCCAAACCTACACATTCTATGATTCAAAATTGCCTATGACTACATTTGCTTAAATTATTCACTTTGAGAATTTAGTAATGAAATACATTGCCTCTATCTTAAAACGACCATCAATTGTGTTTTACTGCCTTCTAAGGTGAGTATATTTTTCTAAGAATACAATACTTTGAAAAAACATCATCTTATTTTAAATAACACATAGTAGGATGCCTATGAAGAGACTAAGATACAGCTTACATACAATTTTGCTGCCTAAAGTATCTAGAAGCACAAAAAACGATCTCAAAATATCTCATATGGTTTGAGTTTGAAGGGACCTTAAAGATAATCGAGTTCCAACCCCCCTGCATGAGCAGGGACACCTCCCACTAGACCAGGTGGCTCAGAGCCCCATCCAACCTGGGCTTGAACACCCCCAGGGATGGAGCCTCCACAACTTCTCTGGGCAGCCTGTTCCAGTGTCTCACCACCCTCACACTAAAGAATTTCCTTCTGATCTCTAATCTAAATCTCTTCCCCTTCAGTTTCAAGCCATTACCTCTTGTCCTATCACTATGTGCTCCTACAAAAAGCACCTCTCCAGATTTTCTGTAGGCCCCCTTCAGGTACTGGAAGGCTCCTGTGAGGTCCCCCACAGAGCCTTCTCTTCTTCAAGCTGAATAACCCCAATTCGTTCAGCCTGTCTTCGTAAGAGAGGTGCTCCAGCCCTTGGACCATTTTCATGGCCCTCCTCTGGACACACTCCAGCTGGTCCACATCCTTCTTGTGTTGGGGGCTCAAGAGATGGACACAGTATTCCAGGTGAAGTCTCACCAGGGCAGAGTAGAGGGGCAGAATCACCTCTCTCCATCTGCTGGCCACATCTCTTTTGATACAGCCCAGGATGCAGTTGGCCCTCTGGGCTGCAGTTGCACTTTGGTGGCTCATGTCCAGCTTTGGATCCATTGGTACCCCAGGTCTTTTTCCACAGGGCTGCTCTCAAGTGTGTCCTCCCCCAGCCTGTATTGATGTTTCTGGTTTTCCCGGCCCCGGTGCAGAACCCTGCACTTGGCCTTGCTGAACCTCATGAGGTTCACCTGGGCACACTTGTCCAGGACCCTCTGGATGGCATCCCGTTCTCTGGCATATCGACTGCACTGCTCAGCTGTAATGGTTCAAAGAGGAGAGAAAGGGGTTCGAGTGGTTAACCCCTCCTCTTTTGGTTTTACTTGATACCTGTTGAAACCCCCCCCACGGGTAGTACACACTCTCGCTCAGAAAGGGAATGAGGACACAGAGTGAAGGTTTCTGTATGTTGTTGCTTTACAGACAGAATTAGGTGTACAAATATAACACAAGCCCCAGGGGTGCAAAACATGGGGAGAAGATTATTACACTACAGGGAAGATTGGCAGAGGGGTTCTTACACTCCCGCTCGTTGTCTGTAGCGGCAGCGGCGGCTCCTGGGCGCACTGCAGCGGCTGGTGATGGGGCTGGAGGGCAGCGACACGCACCACGTGACCGGCAGCGGCGCGGCAGCGCTCGTGGCTCAGACGGCGGCGCGCGGCAGTGCTCGACGCTCGGGCGGCGGCGGCAGCGCCCGGCGGTGGTGCGCGGCAGCACCCGTGGGGCGGAGGGCCGGCTGGGTCTCGGCTCCTCCCGGCTCGGCTTGGTCTGGCAGCGGTTCGGCTCAGCAGCTCGGCTCCTCCTGAACCGGATTCGGCTCCGCTCGGCTACCGTCAGCTTCGCCCAGATCTTGTCAGTCTCAGTACCGGTCCAGTCGACTTCGGTCTCCTATTCAGCTTGGGAACAGGCAAAAACCTCAGCTTTCCACGCTTAAAACAGCAGTAGCATTTCAGCTCTTCAGCTCCCTCAGGTCCCATGAGAATCCAGCCACAGATTCCTACTCCTCCTCTTTAGGCGCAGAAGCCCTCTCCTACCGTTCAGGGACTTCCATCTAGGTCAGGGTGACCCATCTCAGGTGCCGCAATGCATTAATACATTGCTCATTTGCATACCAACCCCGGCTCAGCCAATCAGAGCGCTCACAGGGAAGCAGGCCCCTCCCTGAGAAGCCTGGTGCCTGGTGCCATAGGTACTAACTGTGCAAGCACAGCGTCCATTTAGTCTCCCTTATATAGTGAAATAGTTTTATGGGAGGCATACTTTCTGTGGGAAGGGGCACAACCCTTACACCAGCTTGGTGTCATCAGCAAACTTGCTGAGGGTGCTTTCAATGCCACTGTCAATATAATTGATGAAGATATTAAACAACACAGGTCCCAGTACAGACCCCTGAAGCATGCCACTTTTCACTGTTCTCCATCTGGACACCAAGCCATTGACCACTACCCTCTGGATGCGACCATCCAGCCAGTTCCTAATCCACTGAACAGTCAACCCATCAAACCCGTATTTCTTCAATTTAGAGAGATGGATGCTGTGAGGGACTGTGTCAAAGGCCTTGCAGAAATCCAGACATCTGACATCCACTGCTTTTCCCTTGTTGACAGATGGAGTTACACCATTGTAGAAAGTCACTAGGTTGGTCAGGCAGGATTAGCCCCTGGTAAAGCCATGCTGGCTGTCCTGAATCACCTCCCAGTCCTCCATGTGTCTTTGTCATTTCTTCTAGGAGAATATGTTCCATGATCTTCCTAGACAGGGTCATTGTTTCTACCCTTTGTAAAGATGGGCATGACATGTCCTTTCTTCCAGTCACTGGGGACTTTTTCCAGTCACTGGGGACCTCATCAAAGTTCCAGATATTTTTCAGGAAACAAATACTGCCAGTTCAGAAGCAGGAGTTCTGCTCTAAATATAACATTTCTGCTATTACTTTAACCAAAGCTATGGATTTCTAGTTCAGACACAAAGGAAGTAGTAGAGTGAGATATTTTGAAATACTAATGAGTCAGTAACTGAAAAAGTAGTAAGATCACAAATTAAAATTAATCTGTGTTTGTGCTGCCATGGGATGGATTCTCTAATCTTCGGCTTTAACATCACTTCTGTGGTGTGTTGACCCTGGCTGGACCTCTGATGCCCACCCAGCCTCTCTATCACTGCCCCCCTCAGCTGGACAGGGGAGAGAGTATATAACAACAGGCTTGTTGGTTGAGATAAGGACAGGGAGATCACTCAGCAGTTACTGTCAAGAACAAAACAGATTAAACTTAGGGAATTTAGTTTAATTTATTCCCAATTCAATTGGAGTAGGATAATGAGAAATAAAACCAAATCTTAAAAAAACACCATTCCCGCACCCCTTGCTTCTTCCTGGGGTTAATTTCATTCTGACTTCTCCGCCTCCCTGCCCATGACCAGGACAGGAGAATGGGAAATGGGGGTTGTGGTCAGTTCATCACATGTTGTCTCTGCTACTCTGTCGTCTTTGGGGGAAGGACTCCACACACTCTTCCCTTGCTCCATCATGGGGTCTCTTCCATGGGAGACAGTCTCCCATTAACTTCTCCAACCTGAGTCCTTCCCACAGGCTACAGCTCTTCATGAACTGCTCCAGCATTGGTCCTCCATGGGGTTCAGTCTTTCAGAAACAGACTGCTCCAGCATGAGTCCCCAGTAGGGTCACAAGTTCTGCCAGCAAACCTTCTTCAGCATGAGATCCTCTCTCCATGGGTCCACAGGTCCTGTCAGGAGCCTGCTCCAGCCTGGGCCCCTCATGGGGTCACAGCTACCTTTAAGTATCCAGCTGCTACACTGTAGGGTCCTCTGCAGGCTGCAGGTGGATATCTGCCTTGAGCACCTTCTCCCATCCCTCTTCACTGACCTTTGTGTCTTCAGAGGTGTTCCTCTCATGTATTTTCACTCCTCTTCTCTGGGTGCTGTTCCACAGCTGTTTTTTCCCCTTTTATATGCTGTCCCAGAGGCTCCACCACTGTCGCTGATGGGCGTGGTCTTAACCAGCTGTGGGTCCATCTTGGAGCTGGCTGCCATTGCCTCTGTCAGACATCAGGGAAGCTTCTGATGTCTTCTCACAAAATCCCCCCTGCAGTCCCCCTGCTACTGAAACCTTGTCAGGCAAACCCAAGAGTTTCATATACACTGTCATGAAAATCTTTCTCTAGACAGTGCACAGATCCTCTCTGCAGCTCTCCCAGTAGCTTTTCTGATCTTTGTTCATGCATAAAGGTCACTTCAGAACTTCAAGGGATGCACAGAATCACCAGGTTTCATAGAATTACAGAATCATTGAATGACTTAGGTTGGAAAAGATCTTTAAGATCATTGAGTTCAACTGATAACCTTACACTGCCAACTCCAGCACTGAGCCATATTCTCAAGCATCTAGATGACTTTTGAACACATCAAGGGATGGTGACTCAGCCACCTCCTGGGTGGCATGTTCCAATGTCTGACCATCCTTTCAGTGAAAAAGTTCTTCCTAATGTCTAGTCTAAACCTCTCCTGGTGCAGCTTGAGGCCATTCCCTCTTGATCTATCACCAGTTACTTGTGAGAAGAGACCAGCAGTTACCTGTTTACAACATCCTTTCAGGTACTTGTAGAGGGTGATGAGGTGTCTCCTCAGCCTCTCTTTCTTCAGACTAAATAACCCCAGTTCCCTCAGCTGCTCCTCATAAGACTTGCTTCTTGCTCCAGTGGGAATTTAGATTAGGCTCTAGATCCTCAGGTGAGCCACAAAAATCAGTGTGGCCTATTGAATTATTAATAAATAGACTACTTTTTATGACAATGCACCTTTTTAGTATCAAAATCTCACATTCAAAATTTTCATTGCATTTGACAGCTAATGTAGGGATTTGAATTTATGTAATATATGTATAATGTGTAATGTTTAAAGCAAGTTGCTAGATAAACAAACCTCAGTTTATAACTGTACTCTAAAAAAATAATTGGAAAAGAGTCTTACATTGGAAATAATTTCTGAGTGCATTACTTTTCAGATGATTGAAGCCAAATGGTACATTTCTGACATGTAATTAAAATATTCTTGGTAATGTTATCTTATAGACTCTGCTTTTCAACCATTACCATAAATTATAGTGCTATAAAACAAGGATTAAAATGTGCACAGTTCTCTGTTTAAAACATAGCATTACAATTATTCTCCATTAAAGTTCTAAATAAGTGTCAAAATTCTAAATTTACATACATACTTAGCTACATGGAGGAAACAAGGGTGAAGTGTGTGGGTACGGATACAGAGTAAGTTTGTTTTAGTTAACTAGGTTGTAATTTAGATCCCTTAGGCTCTGTTTCTGCAGGGAAAACCACATAGTTATGTCAGATATTGGTAGATATCTGTGAATGTGTTATTCTGTCCATCTGTCTGAGTAACTGCAGATCTGAAGCCATGGTGATCAGCGAGAGCACTGAACATATGACACTGGATTTACTGGAAATCTCTGCAGCACCATGGGTGCAGCCATGGATATCTGTCGTGAAAACCCAGCAAGACTTACACATTAGTAGTAGCTTCTCTGCTCAGTTTGCTCAACATTTCTGTAGTTCCAGGCTAGAAATCAATATTTAAGGCAGGCGTATAATGCCCGAAGAATGTGAAGTTTATGATAGTCTGAACTCCAAGATCTTTTATTTGGATGGTATTCATGTGGTGGTGGCTTAGGGAAGATGTGACAACCAATGGTGCCTCAGGGGTCTGAACTTCAGTCAGGTATGGACCTCAGCAAGCACTGGCATACACTTCAGCTCAAACAGAGGGCTAAAACATGCCCTGGATGGCCACTGCATCTTGGGCCATACCTGCAGTATAAACAGTAGGAAGTTGTGCCTAAACTACAGTGGATACGTAACTTCAATATCTAAGTAATTTTACTGTCAAAACCATAGAATCAGGTCTATGAAGGAGCAACTATAAATTCAAACACATCACATTTTGTGATTACTATTTAGATAGTGACTTCTGTATTTGTGTAATACTTAGGAAAAAAAGGTCCAAACTCATCTGGACTATTTTAAAAACATATGGGCTTTGGAGCCCCTAACTTTTGGTCTAGTAAACCGTCCAGCCCTTTACATACTGAAACTTCCTCTAGACATACACTGACACCTCACACCTTTGTGAATATGGAATAAAAACCCCAACTTAAAAAACCTGAGTGAGTTGTTTGGGCAGGCTGGAGAAGATCTGTGATAAGCTCTTGTCCCGGTGCCAGTGGAAATGGTTTGGGAATCAGGAGTGTGAGTCACATTACAGAGTGCTCCCACATTTTTTCATAGACATAACCTTCAGCAATACAGCATATTAATAACTGTAATTAACACACTACAGCCAATGGAATAACAGACTTGTCTCCTTGATCAAGCAGTTGAAGAAACAATGCAGAGGAAATGCAAAGTTTATGTATGTTCATGTCACACATACCAGTTAACAGTAAATATGTTGCTTTAAATATGAATGTGTAGACATGTTTCTGGAAAGACATATACACAGATGTTATACTCCCACTGTAGTTTGAGTCCCTCATAGTTATTAATGAATTTAGCTTCAAAATACTCTTGGGAAGTTATTATTATCATAAAAAAAGAAGAAATGTAATACATTGTTGCATGAAGTAAACAGTAGGAAAAAGTAATGCTGCAAAAAAAACCAGTAGATGTAACCAAAAAGATGATTTCACAGAGAGTTAAAATTAAAAGCAAAAATCTTTAAATTTCAGTAATTGAACATTACAAAACAGTAGATCTCTGAAGAGAATAGGAAGGGCAATTTTTGACAGTGTAGGGAGTCATTGCGTTGTTTAAGATTCTGTGAACAGTTATTTGTAGCTCAGGATTGTCCATTGTATACAGCTCTCAATATATTCTTTTGCAAGCACCTAAAAAGTTCTAAGCAGTACTAGGAAACACATGAATAAATATTGGTAACAATATCAAGCTTATATATTGACTCTTTCACACCACAAATATACTGTAAAGCTGGCAACAGGAATCTCCTAGCTAGATGTTTTCATCTTGCTCAGTCAGATTTTGCCAGATGTCTAGAAAAACCCTCTGTGAACTGAATTTCTGGTAGACTGGCATTCCTCTTGATACTTCTCATGTACTAAAAGAAATAGAATAAAAACTTTATACCTTGTGAAATAGGTATTAGAGAGAACAATGATACTGAGGTACTACTGAAAGACAAAGGCAGTTCTTATTTCAGAATGATGAGCATCAAGGCTATCCTTCCTGCCATATAATTTACTATAATTTGCAAGTATTTCCTATGCATTGTTATTTATGGGTATGCTGATCAGCAATTTAACATATTTCTGCTGAACCTCTTATTTTATAGCAGTGAAAGATGATTTTCTGAATCAAGTTCTAGTAGTTTTTTGGGGAAAAAAATAGTCAACAAGGAAAGCAGCAAGGGGAATTAGATGGTATGTATAAATTAACAATGGTATTTATTTTTACCTAGAAAACGTATGTGAAAACTGAAAATATTGGAAAATCTTTTCCTGATTTGTGAATATGCATGCAGCTAATTCTTATGAGGACTAATTGCTGTGGCATAGCACTAAGAGCTGTTGCACCATAACTACTACTAGACCATAAGTCAGTTTAACAGTAGCTGAGATAGTCCTATACTACCTTGCAGTCAGAGACATTTTTAGAACTTCTTGTGTATCAAGTTCCTTGAAGGCTATTTCTATAGTGTGAAGGACTTTTTAAAAGAACTTACTAGTTCAGAGGACAGAAAAAATATCAGAAAAAATTTTACTGTGAGAGTGACAGAGCACTGGAACAGGCTGCCCAGAGAGGTTGTGGAGTCTCCTTCACTGGAGACATTCAAAACCCACCTGGACAAGTTCCTGTGTGATGTGCTCTAGGTGACCCTGCTCTGGCAGGGGGGGTTGGACTAGATGATCTTTCGAGGTCCCTTCCAACCCCTAGGATTCTATGATTCTATGACAGGTAAGCATGGGTTTCCAGTCCTGGGATTCTGGTTTGACACACAAAAGAGGTGACAGCCACCTGGCAGAACCACTTCCTCCTGGGAAATGAATTTTATATGGATATATATATAAAAAAATGGCAGGAAATCTAGAAAGTCCAGAAGTTATTTTTTATATCTATTTTTATATATATATCACATATACATATATATGAATGGCAGGAAAGCTACAAAGTCTGAGACTGTTCATTAGGTAATTTCCTAATACAATTTGATTTGACTGAGTCACACATGTATTACTGACAGGTACCTAATGAATCGGACATTCTATTCATGTCTCCTTGACACATTGCTAGTTAGCAAGTCTGATGGCAGTTCTCTAAGCAATGATGGAGAAACTATTTGACCTCTTTGGCAACATGAAGTTGTTGTTCAGGAGTACACAGTTCAATTAAAGAGTCTCTCTTGTGCTGAGCCAGGTCCTCCACACGGTTTACGTCCATTTGCTGCTTATAGAAATTGGCTTCTGAGGACTGGCACAGCAGCCAAGACCCTTCTGGGTGTGGGAAGCTGCTGTGAATGCTTCCACTCCAAACTCCTGAAATCCAGTCTCAGCAGTAGATGGTGAAAAATGTGGGAGTCTGGGAACCACTAAATCAGTGCTGCTGCAAAATAATTAGCTTTAAGTGATGTTATCCTGACACTTTGCTCCACCAGTCAAGTGTAACAAATCTGTAACAGCAGAGTCAACAGAGACAGAGCTCCACTGAATGTAGGCATTTTGCTAGCTTATAATTGCTAAAGATTTTTGTAAGAATTCCAGGTGGGGTACATCATCTTGCAAAGACATTTGATCCATCAACATTTTCCTTCCTTCTCCCTGTTTTTGGAATAGCTAACTACAGCTATATAGTTTGTGAAGGATCACTGATATGCTTAGGAAATGGAGATGTCTATGTGGATTATTTTCATATCAGCTGTCCAGACTCCAGATTAATATTGCCTATTGGCTGGATAAATGTAATGAAGCAAGTGCAGTATTAATGGTTTGAGAGGATCCTCAGTTGGGGTTCAACAAAGATACCTTATATTCTGGAGAGGGAAAGGAGAAGACTGAGTCTTGCTTTCATGGCAAGTGATATCCTGCATTTCAAAACGTAATCTGTTTAAAAATAAGAACAAATCACTCAGTGTTGTAAATCCTACCACCACTTATTTCACCAAGGGTATCTCAGTTCATAGACACTGAAATCATAGTCATGAAGACAACCTTCAGATTATGAATGGCAGAAGAAACAGAGTCATTGTTATTTACTTGATCAAGCAGATAGCCAGAAGCAGTTACTGCAAGGCATGAATTCTCCCATTCATCTTATTAATGCCATTAACTATGGATCTCAATTATGCCAGATGATCTGTTAAATAAAGCTGTCTCTTTGATGACCAACCATATATAGACACAGAAAAATTACCCTGGCTGATAACATGGTATTGGGTGCATTAAGGTAAGGAATAATATGTCATAAATATATATATACACTTCAGTGCGTATTTCATTATGTTCGTGATATATTGCACTGACATCTTGAATGACACAGACTTATGAGTGAGCCTGGTTGGTTGCAAATGCCCTAAAAATTACCGTTTCCTTTTTTTTTTTTTTTCACTTTACATTTTACACCTGGTGCCAGACACAGTGAGTCACAGGAACTAACTCTCTGCCGAGTTCCAGCTGGTACGTTTCTGCTTCTGTGGCTGCTGAAATCTTCACTTTTGCAAAACCACTAAGAGTTGGGCCCAGAGGCTAACCAACAAAGGAAGATTTTGAACCTGAGCATGTTAATCAGTCTTTATTGACTTGGCATATTTTTCATCTGACTACTGAATAATATTTATTTTTTGCTGTCTTTTTTAGTGCATGATGAGAGTGGGAGCAGATGTCATATTAATTTTTAAGTTTCAAGCATTGGTGCTTTAAATTTAATTCATTAATCCAATCTGGTAGTTTCATTTATTTAATCTTGTTCCACAACAATGTCTGGCAACATGTGCATGTATACCTAGGCTTTTTCAACTCTCAATCATTTCACTTTCAAGGTAGAGTTCATCCCTAAGAAGACCTGATTGCATGTTGGGTGGAAGCTTCTCAAAAACAAGGTGGATTAATTACAGAAAGCAGCAATTTACAGTGGTGTCATTCTTACTACAGATAAAGTAATAATGATTGGAGTTGGCTCTCATAAATGAGACATAAAATGAGATATTTGATTTCCTTCACCACTAGTAACACACACTGGGAAAAACAAAATTGCAATTCCTTCTCATCCTCACTAAGGTTTGTGCCTGTAGCAGGAATGGATTATAACTTATTCTTCTTATAATCTACAAAATTAATGTGAAGAAGCTGAATAGATTTGGACTGTTGAGGAATTGCTTGTCTCTCTTGGTAAATTAATTTTGTGATAGCTTGTTGCTCTGGACAGATCTCTTTTTCATCTGCAATGAAGATTAGACCTCAGAATTTTTTCACTGTCTTGTGAAATGTCACTGAACAGATGGTGCTTTTCTCTGTTTTCTTTATTAGAAACCAATCTGTCAAAGTGCTTACACATATGATTAACTTAAGCACAGCAGCACTCCCATTTGCATAAGTTTTATAATAAATGTTTTTTGATTTTTGATTTTTGATTTTAAATAATCCTACCAGCTAAGGAAAAGTTTCCTTATAATTTAGCACCCAGTTACATTAGTTGACTAAAAATCTTATTTAAACCTCTGACTGCAAAGCTGTTGTCACAATAGCTCATTTGTGAATATATTTCAGTGTGGATGGCTGCATACACTAGCAACAGGTGAACATGATAAAGTCATTAAGAACTGCGTGAAATACAAATAGTTAATAATAGCAGTCTCTCCATCATAGAATCATAGAATCATAGAATGGTTAGAATTGGAAAGGACCTTCAAGACCATCGAATTCGAACCCCCCTGCAGGAGCAGGGACACCTCCCACTAGATCAGACTCCTCAGAGCCCCATCCAACCTGGGCTTGAGCGTTTCCAGGGGTGGAGCTTCCACAACTTCTCTGGGTAGCCTGTTCTGGTGTCTCACCACCCTCACACTAAAGAATTTCCTTCTGACCTCTAACCTAAATCTCTCTTTCAGTTTAAAACCATTACCCCTTGTCCTCTCACTACAAGCCCTCATAAAAAGCCCCACCCCAAATAAACAACATCATAAACAACAAAGTTTTTAGTGAGGGTATCTAAGTAGATTTTCAAAAACAATACATAGTGTTTGAGGTTGTATCTTCAGATAACTCTTTCCAGCTCACATACACAAAGCCATAAGTACATCGCTAGAACACTTCCCATCTCTCCTCATCAGGAGGCAGTAATCACTAGAAATCTCTTCCTGTTACAGGTATTGAAGTGGTGATTCCATCATTTGTGGGTCTGCAAAGAATGGAGAAGTATTTGCAGTTTCTTTTAAAACTTAGGAGGAAGAAGGAAAGATAAACATCTGAATCCCCTTATTTGAGCTTGCAGCTTCAAAGCCATACTTCCTGGTTTTTAAGGGCTTGTTCCTTGTGCCAACCTATAAGTTAACTGTCTCTTCCTTTAAACTGGAGCTACCAAGCAACTCAGTTTAAATGTGGAGAAGGAAAACGTTGTAGTAAGCATGATGTTTCAGGCAGGACACTGTGCTTCTGCTTTTCCAAACACCCCCCACTATAGATTTCACTAAATGCTTTTGGATGTAATATCTGCATATATCTGAAATATTTGCTGCAAGGGAGCAATGAGCAAGCACAAACAACACACAGTTACCCTACAATTCTATCCTGTCATGAAAGATTGCTTTGAATTTTTGCAAATACCATCCTATCTGTTTCTTGGACTTCTTATTAGAGCAAGTGTTCATTTCTGGTGTGTTTTGTTTTTCCTTTTTCTTTTTTCTTTTATTCTTTTTCTCTCTCTCTCTCTCTCTCTTTTTTTTTTTTCTTCTTTTTCTTCCCCATACATCTAAAGTTACACTCTTAAGACATCACTTGAAACAAACACATGAGAGTATGAAGCCACAGGTCCTACTATGGATTAGTAACTTAACAATATTACACGCAAAGATGATTCTCAGATGAAAATTGAAACCAGCTTCTAAAATCTATTTTTTACATTTTTTAATACCTCTTTTCTCTACAACTGTGAAAATAAACTCTAACTGCACTTTGACCTAACTTTGCCTGAAACCTTTGTCTCATTATTTTCTTCACCATAATAACTGTTTTAATGTCTTGTATTAGCTTAGAATTTAAATTTAAATTATCCAATTATCTACACCAACACTACTTCCCTCTTATTCAATATATTATTTCTTTTCTCTTCTCTCTGATTACACCACTTGGCAAGAAAAGTTGTTTACGATTTTAAAAAATCCATTCACATCAGTAAGAAACAACCACAGATCCATAGTTCATGAAAAAAAAATAAGTAATGCAGTACTGAAATTATTTTACTTCAGGGTGTAAGATTTATCAGAGTATTTTTTTTGCATTGAATGCCAGTTCATCCATTATGATATATGTGTTATTTGCTGGATTGTTTTATTACACAATAAAATTAATTGTCTGCTATCTGCTATTTGCCAACACATCATGAAAGACTGAACATACTCATGGCCAAGATATATTATAATATTACTGTGTTGAAAAGATGTCTGCGATTTTAACAAAACACACACAATTCAGGTGTTCTGTTCCAGGTCCTCCCACAATAGCTGTTTTGCCATAGTCACTTTGTTGATATTTTATCCTTCATGTCATACTCGCTATTCATTTTTCAGCCCATTGTCTGTGGCCATTCATTTTGAGTGCAAACTTGCTGAGATAAGGAATATACTGGTTTTGTATTTTTTCATTATATAAGTATCAAGTGCCTAGTACACTGCAGCTTGCATCTCTGCAGAGGTAGAAATGACATAGGAGCAACGGTGAGATGAAATGACCAAAGTGATAATACGCAGAAAATGTGTAAAAATGCTGTTTCAGTTGCACTAAGTCATAATTTGAAAAAGACCAAACTGCTGTAGTTCAGTCCTTATTCTTGAATATAGCGTGAGGTAGGACTGTACTTAAGGTACCCCTAAAGAGGACTTTCAACAGGATTTAGAATGATGACATAGGATTTCAAGAAAATGTTGAGTTTTTGACAATTTCTACTAGTCAAATCTGACAAACACTGATCCCTATTTTTCCTGAGAGCAGGCTTAAATATATTCAAATTCTTTAATACAAATGTAATTCATCTGCATCCTCAGGATTCCTTCCATTCTCATTTCCACCAGTTTTTCTGTGCTCTCATGCTTGATCCTTGAAGATCCTGTTTTTTTCTGACTCAACTCTGTAAGCTGGCACCTGTGTTCATATAGGATCTCCATGTCTGTGAAATGCAAAATTCCTTAACATCCATAACTCTGCACAAAGGAAAACCATAGTAGAAAATGTTCGGCTTGGTCTAACTGACTCTTAACTTGGCTACATGAGAATTTGTCTGTCAAAGAAGTCTGTCTTTACTAAGTATTTACCACCTCCAAATAATGAAATAAATATTCTACACCATGTAGGAATGGACTTGAATGGAGAATTATCAAGATCTTACTTTAGATCTCTGCCTTGTTGGAAATGTTGAAATTTTTCACTGAAATGACTAAAGCAATTTTATGTATGAAGAGAAGGCATGTTTTTCTCTTAAATTATCAGAAGCATTCAAACTTGTGAAGTGTAGCAATAATAATAACTAAAAATAATATCAGATAGAATTGTGAAGAAGAATATTTCAAGAAATGGAAGTTTGCAACAATTAAGAACAGGAGCTGGCACAATTTTTTACTTCTTTACCTTGACTGCAGCCAGCATGGACTGTCCCAGATTAGATGATGAAGCCCATTAGAGAAGACAGTTGCTGATGAACCTTATGGGAGTAATAACAAAAGACAACAATAAAAAAGAAGTAAATGTGAACTCACTATTTTGAGTAGGTGCAAGCAAGCCTTGCCCAAAACAGCCAGGTGTCAGATTTTAGCATAATTTGTGGATTCTTAAAATAGACTCTTGCTATGGTCATGTAGGTTCTGTTGAGGATCCATTTATCTTCAGAACCCATTTGAGTTCATGTGAGCTGGGATCTAAGGAACTGCTACCTCATATTGGCCTGAAAAATAGTGTGTAGTCACACACAATAAAGCAGTGACTATAGGAAACAACCCTTTAGAGGATAAAGTCTCAGATTGCTTAGAATTCATCATTAGCATCTTGATTTATACAGTTTTCAAGTAGCATAAAACCTTCATCATTTTTGCCTGATAAATCATCTAATCCCTCATCAGAAGGGATTTTTACCAAGTGTCTGAAAAAACCATAACATTGGTACCATGTATTTTCTTTTTTTTCTTTTTTCTTTTTTTTTTTTTTTTTTTTCAAATGAGGGAATAATTAATAAGTATTATACCTCTCTTTTTTTTTTTTGTGGATAAAATTTTAGTAAATTCAACAAATTAGTCTTAATTTAAATGGATGGAGAGTAGAATCTGCTGATATAAATCTCCACAGATGCAACCTAATGTTAAAATCATAGAATAACAGAATAATTAAGGTTGGTAAAAGACTTTCGAGGTCCTCAAGTCCAACTGTCAGCCTTACACCCCTGTGAACATTAAACCATCTCCTCAAACACCACACCTACCTGTTTTTTGAACACCTCTGGTGATGGTGCCTCCACCACCTCCCTGGGCAGCCTGTCCCAATGCCTCACTACTCTTTCAGTGGAGAATTTTTTCCTAATATCCAATCTGAACCTCTCCTGGTGCAATTTGCCCCCATTTCCTCTTGTCCTATCTCTGGTCACCAGGGAGAAGAAGCCAACACCCACCTCACTACGGCCTCCTTTCAGGTAGTTGTAGAGAGCAACGCGGTCTCCCCTCAGCCTCCTCTTCTCCAGGCTGAACAGCCCCAGCTCCCTCAGTCACTTCTCATAAGACCTGTTCTCCAGACCCCTAATCACCCTATTTGCCCTTCTCTGCACCCAGCACCTTGATGTCCTTCCTATCCTGCAGTGCCCAAAACTGCACACAGTGATTGAGGTGCAGCCTCACCAAGGCAGAGTAGAGGGGCAGGATCACCTCCTTGGTCCTGCTGGTCACATTATTCCTGATGCAGGTCATCTTCAAATAGATGACTATAATACAAAATTAAGATAATAATTGTACACATTTTATTTGAATTATTGGCTTTGAGACTGTAAAATTTAAGTGATTACAATGCAGTTCACATAAAAAAACCTGTTGTATTCAGTAAGTCAGCTACCTGTGGAGAAAAATCCAGGACAGACCACAAATGTTAGAAGGAAAGACAAAGTGAGGAAGTTTTACAAATTACAATTCCTTCAGTGGATTACAGTCTGACCAATTAATATCAGTAGAAAGAAAAACAATTTTAATGGAAGCTGAACTGAAAGTTTTATTTCATCTCCAGAAAAAAAGCAGACCTCTGTCAAGAATTTCTTCTTTCTACCTGTGTTTAATGATATGCTGATGTATTCATGAACATGCCTGAAGATCCGGCAAGCGATGAACAAACACGGCATCAAGATATGCATTAAACAAAAGAGAGAAACTTAGTGTTCTTTTTCTCTGATAAAATTACAGCTAGAACACACATTTTCAGTTTAACTCCTTCAGGTGCTGGAGAATAAAAACCTGATTTTGGATCTGCACTGAGAACAGCTAGTGAATAATCAGAAAGGGCAGAGAATGCACCAAAAAACTTGGTTAACACAGGAGATTCTAGTAATTTTTATAGTTTTTAAGGTAGCATGTCAGTTACCATTCTACATCACCAGCCAAACTAATATTTCCTCACACTAAGACTCTCTGGGAAAGGGTTAAAATTGTCTAAGAGAGTCTTATGACTTAATAATAGCTTTATCTGGCTTTAAGGAACAGTCTGTTGTCAGATTCATTCCCTGAAGATGGCTGGGAGTGCTGCATGGGAAAGGAACACAGCCAAGGAGCAGAAACCTGTAGCTGCCACTACCCGAAGGCAATAAACCCACTCTCACATGCATTTCACTGTATCTAACCCTTTCTTCTTGCTAAGAGTTGACAGAACTACAACATCAGAAAATTGCCATGGGAAGATTGAACCATCTCTTATGAATAAAATATCTATTCTAAGCAACGTAGCTTAAACCTCCCTTTAGCCCAAGCTATTACTTTACTGTATCATCCTATACTTCTCCCTGAAATATATGTCCTGTAGTCAATTATAAATAAAAACTGTCTTATAAATAGTGGTTTATAGCTTATTACAACCAATAAAGAACAACACAGAATGTTTTGATGTCTTCCTAAAATGAACTATGTCACATTAACACGAAACATATTTTTTCATTTCCTATTCTAAAAGTTTAGAGTTATCTTTTTTTTTTTTTTTTTTTACTCGCTCTTCAGTTAAATCTAAATCTTTTACATAATTTCTGTTTACACTAGTGATTTGTCCAGACATGTAGCCATGGTACCATAGTAATCTAAGCAACAATAAAACACAAATCGGAGCACGTTTCACTACTGAATATCTCAGTTACTTTGATATTGACTGAGCAGCAGGCTGTCATGTCTATTTCCATCCATAGTTAATTGATCTACTAATCATGACCAAGAGGTGCAGAAAGCATAATATGCTCAGGAGTTACTTCTCTGTGTAACTAGAGAAAGCTAAATAGGCAAAGTAGTATTAGATACAGTGCTACGTGTTTCAGCAATTCCAAATGGCTGCATTTTGCTTTGATTCACAGTTATTTTGGGATAACAGAAATATCATCGTGTATATAATCACAAACATACCAGAACAACTTTTTCCTTAAATACATGCAAGGAAATACTCCTTTGTTTACTTTCTGGGATTTTTTTTTTTTTTTTTTTTTTTTTTCAGAATGGCTTTACTAGCATCTTTTGATGTAGTAGAATGTTCTAAATGAAAGAATTAGAAAACTCACAGGAAATTGATTCCGAATTTAGAATTTCAAGAAGCCAAACCATAAGTCTGGCACAGGACGACTTTAGTCTTCTAGTAATTAAAGGAATTTTTTTTTTTTCCTGATATCAATAACTAATTTACAAACTAGGTGCAAATGTAAAGTAATTTTTTGAGATTATTCTAATACAAACTTTAAATGGCTAATAAAGTTAAAAATTGTCTTAGAAATTCTGTTTTTCTTTCTGACATATTTTCTTTTCTACTGTAAGGCATCAATGACTTTTCCTTCCCTTAATGTAGAAAAACAGATTTATATGATTTAGTTCTCTAACTTCTGAAATTTTGGTGTTAGTACTTACAAGGCATGCAGATATACCAAGGTCATTTTAGCTCTGAAGGTTTTTGCAATTTTGGGAGATTATTATAAGCTTAACGAGTACCTCCTTTTCCCTGAGATGTGACAATATGTTACCAGTTTTTCTCCATTTCTCTTGCAGATATAGTCATGTTACTGTGTTCCTGATAATATATCTCAAGGCATTTACACATTTTGTGGCTGTGGTTGTTTTTTTGTTTTATATAAAAAGCCTGAAAATATGTTCAAAAGCCAGAACACAAAAACCCAGATAAAACAGATCTGATTCTGAGCTGGTTTTGTTGTAGCCAGTTTGATAAAGAGGGAGGGGTCCCTGGGGTGGCTCCTGTAAGAAGCTGAAAAGCTTCCCTGGCTTCAAAAAATGTGGACACATCTCTGGCCAAGGCTGAGCCATCAGAGACAATGTATGCGCCTCTGCAATTAACATGTGAAAGAAGGGATATAAGACCTGAGACTAGAGGAGAGCAGTGCTGGAGCAGAAGTTACCAAGGTTGGTGAGGAAGGAGGGGAAGGACATGCCAAGCAGAGGTCACCCTGCAGCCCATCTAGGAGTATGGAGGAGCAGCCCATGAAGGACCATGGTGGAGCAGCTGTAGACCTGCAGCCCATGATGGACCACGGTGGAGCACATGTGGACCTGCAGCCGTGGAGGACCCCATGCCAGTGGACATTGCTGTTCATGAAGCAGCCTGTGACCCTGTGGGAAGCCCACTCTAGAGCAGTCTGCTCTTGAGGGACTGCACCTCTTTGGAGTGACTCATGTTGGAGATGTTTTTGAAGGGCTTTCTACCATGGGAGCTACCCTGTGGGGAAGCAGGGGAAGACTGTGAGGAATCCTTCTCCCTGAGGAAGTAGGAGTGGCAGAAAACAACTTGTGAAGCACTTACTCTAAATCCCATTCCCTGTCTGCCTGTGCTACTGGGGGGAAGGAGGTAGAGAAATTGGGAACAAAATGATTTGTGCCTGGGAAGATTGGATGGGTGGATTAAATTTGGGGTGAGAAATTGGCAGACGGGTCGAGCTCAAAGGGTCATAGTAAATGGGGTCACATTAGGCTGGAGACTGGTCACCAGCAGGGTTCCACAGGGACCAATCTTAGGGCCAGTACTCTCTAATATCTTCATAAATGACTTAGATGCAGGACTTGAAGGCCCACTTATTAAGTTTGCAGATGACACCAAATTGGGAGGAGTGGTTGACACTCTGGAGGGCAGAGAGGCCCTGCAGAGGGATCTGGACAAATTAGAGAGCTGGGCAATCACCAATGGCCTGAAGTTTAACAAGGAGAAGTGCTGGATTTTGCAGCTGGGACATGGTAACCCTGGATATACAGACAGTCTGGGGAGTGAGAACCTGAAGAGCAGCCCTGCAGAGAGGGACCTGGGGGTTCTGGCTGAGGGCAAGTTGAACATGAGCCAGCAGTGTGCCCTGGCAGCCAGGAGGGCCAACTGAGTCCTGGGGTGCATCAGGCATGGCACAGCCAGCTTGTCAAGGGAGGTGATTGTCCCACTTTACTCTGCACTGGTGTGACCCCATCTTGAGCCCTGTGTGCAGTTCTGGGCACCACAGTACAAAAAGGATATAAAGCTACTGGAGGGTGTCCAGAGGAGGAACATGAGGTTGGTGAAGGGTTTGGAGGGGATGACGTATGAGGAGCAGCTGAAGGCACTTGGTCTGTTCAGCCTGGAGAAGAGAAGACTGAGGGGAGACCTCATTGCATTCCTACTGTGATACTGTGAAATATTTAAGCTCTGGTTTTTTTTGTTTTGTCTTTGTCCTGTTTGCATTTGATTAGTGATAAATTAAATTAGTATTTTTTCCCCAAGTTGTGTCTGTTTTGCCTATTACCATAACTGGTGACTGAACCCTCCTTGTCCTTGTCTCAGCCCATGAACTTCTAGTTGGCCTTTGTCCCCCCCATCCCACGGTGTGTGTGTGTGTGTAATGGTGAGTGAGCAGCCACATGGTTCTTTGTTGTTGGTTAGGCCCAAACCATGACAGATTCAAAGGTTACTTTTCAAAGTATATTGAACTCTTGAACAATCCACTTTTTATTTTTAAATAGTCATGTTTAGATCAATGTTACTTTATCATTGCCAGTTAAGTGGTTTTCTTAGGATCTTCTTTTTTTTTTTATTCAAGGTTAGAGCCATTTCAGTATATTTTGCATTTTAGTATCCCTTTTTACTAAATGTTAAATTATAGCCAAATAGAAGATAAGTGCACTCTGGGCTTTTTATGTGATCATCCTGTTGTGTTACTCCTTCAAAGAAGCAATTTGAGAGGTGGCTACTGCTTCATTTATGTGCACAAATCCATATATTGACCCTTTTAAATTATTATACTTTGTAAACTACCAGCTGTTTCTTTCTTGTTTCTTTTTATACCACTTCTCCCTGCTGAAACATGCCTCCTTATCTTCTTAATATCCAGAGTGAAGTTAACAAGCTATACTTGCATCAGTTACTCAGCAGAAACAAATTATGAGGTCCTTACAAGGTTCCCAGATATGCCAAGAGAAGTTCAATCCAGACAGCCTTCAGATGTTGTTATTAAGTCCCACAACCCCATTCTCTGATCCCTACTGCTTTCCTTTTCATGGAAACATCAATAGTCCTCAGGCAGGAATGAGCCTCCATATCTAGGATGCTCCATAATCAGAAAGATTGTAAAATAGAGCCCTTGACACAAATGCAGGACGTGTCTCCATTATTTTTAGGAAATAATAGAGAACTGACAACTGGACAAGGCAAGATAAACTTTCTGGGCTGTGCCTGAAAGTGAGTGCCATTTATTTTTCTGGTTCTCCAACTAACTTATCAACTTTATTTTTACCCTAGATCCTGTTTTCCACTGAACTCAATGAATAATCTGTTTATTTGTAGGAAATGTGTCAAGCCAACAGGTGACTGGTTATCATTCCCTGTAAACAGATGGGCTTCTGCTGTTTAAGAGGCAAAACCTCCACTACATTCCCTGTGAGCCCTCCAGCCTGTGGTTTTGCTCTGGCTATCCTGGTGCAGTCTCCTTCTTTCCAGCTCCAGGAAAATGTCTTCTCTTTTTTTTTTTTTTTTTTTTTTTTTTAATACTCGTGAATGTGAAAAGTTTGAAACTCATGCTGTTATTGGCCTTGGACCTGAGGTATGGTGGAAGTGGGAGGAGTGGGCACCCAGGACACCCAAGTGTGTCTCTCACATCCATAGTGTCTTTGCATAGAGAAGAGGAAGTTGTCTTCTACCATGTCATATCTCTGAGTACAGCTGCTACTCCTGTGGAAATATGTATTAATAAAAAAACGTGGCATGCCCTCTTGCTTTTCTTTAGAGGTTGATCTATGGAATATTCACTCTTTGCCACACAGAGAAACCTTAACAAACAGCCAGTGTTTTGCTTTTCTATGCAGTTTCCCTCTTTTTTTTTTTTTTTGTTTTCCCACAAACAGCAGCATATGGTATTTGAGTGTAGGTTTTTAGTTCAACACAAAGTGAAAATGTAAGCTGAACCATTGATGAATCTTCATGCTGCTTCAATTATAAGACATTCTTAAGGCAGAACAAGTTTTATCTTCATAATAACAAAACCTGAAGTCTTTATGTTGTGCTAATTGGGATTTTTCCTTGTGTTTTAATATATTGCTAAACGTTAAAGTGTAGGTCAAGAAAATTAAAACTGAATATTGTTATTGTTGTGTTATGCAACAAAAAAAATTTTCCCCCAAAACTTGAGCAAAAATGCTCTGCCGATTTTATTTTGCTGTAACTTGTCTTTTCCAGAATATTGCCTCTGGCCCATGATAAGACATCTCAGACCAAACCAAGCATATTCTGATACACTATTGTCCTCTCCAAATCTGAAAATTGGACATCATGTTATGATTATTAGACAAATTTTGCTTTTGTAATTCCTTTCTGTCCTGAAAAGAAATAGTTATTCCTCTTAAAAATATGAAACTAATCACTGTTTAAGGTAGCTGGTTTAAGACCTGATACAACAAAGATATATTTTAATTAAAATTTTCAATTTTAAATTTAAATAATGATACCTTATTTTTTATAATGCAGTTTATTTGAATAAATTTATTTGCTTTGCAAGATATAATGTTTACAGAAATATTTTACTAGGCAAATTCTAAGGCATTATGTAAACTTTCTTGAGTATGGTAGTTTAGAAGAGAAAGCCTGACAGATCACTAAGCTGAGGGAAGCAGATGACAACTTTCTGCAACTACAAATTACAGGCATTTGTTTATTTCTATTTAGCATTTCCATTGCAGACTGCATACTGATGATGTGAATTGGATGGATAGATGTTGACTAATCTGTAAACACTTTAATTGGCTTCTGAAATGTAGCAGAATTGTATGCCAGGGTTTTATCCACAATTAAGTCAAGTTTTATGAACTTAATTCCTCACAATTGTTTGCTGCCAAAATAAAATTATCAAAGCCTTTGCTCGTTGACACGCTGCAAACAATTATGAGGTTGTTTATGAGCTCTAGTTTGGAATTTTGTAATGAAACAGCCTCTGCTGAAAGTGGTGGCTAGCCACATCACACTGTGTTTTGACAGCATTTTCTTTGGGGAAATGTCTTAGGTCTGAGCCTGCAATTTGGAAAATGTGAAGAGGCAGAAAGGTGTGCACACGTGTGAGTGCCCTGTGTGAGCACCCAGAAGAGGTCACCTGCCCCATTGGGTGCTCCACTGATCAGAAAGCTACCAATTATATTACAAGTTTATAATTTTTTCTTAATTTCTTTCATTTTGAGAAGCAAGTGTTCAAGTCCAAAGTCTAAGGAAATGAAAGATTATGGGAAGTTTCCTGATACTTTCTCTCTGCTGTACAGAACCATAGTACAGATGCAGACAGTGTCTTTCTCATACTGCTCTGTAAGCACCTGGTAGTGGGTTTCACTACATCTGTTGCAGGATAAACAGCAGTCTCCATTCTGTTACATGATTTAAGCTTTTTAGATGTGTGGTTTTCTTAGTTACATCTCAGTGGGTTGCAGTGAAATTTGCCCAATGTCCAATGAGATTGGCTCTTAAAACTAAATTTCGAGAGGCAGGTTCCTGCTCAAGCTGATCATATGTTCATAGGTGCAATTACTTAGGCATGATACTTAGTTAAAAATAGTAAGTGTATATTAATATGGCAATCTAAGTCAACTACAGTGAAAAAAGGAGGGGAAAAATTATGCTTACAAGATTAGGCATCTGCCTCTTTCAGCATCCATCCATCCCTCCTCCAGATTGCTTTTGCCATTTTGCCATATGTTCCCTTCTATTTTCTGTTTGCTTACAAGGATGGTTGGATACAGGAGACAAAATCATCTACAAACTTTATTTTGAAGAAAAAATTCAAAACAATGGAAGGAATTCTATGCTGATTTTGATTTTATCATGTGAAAATTGAATTGAATATAAATTGAGTTTATAATTTTATTTTTTTGTGTGTGTTGGAAGAAGTGCTTTTTCTGAAAGATACCAAGCATGACAACTACTGCTAACAACACCACAGAAACTTTGCCATTGATACTCAGAAGGTAACTAAGTGGTTTGAATAAACACACTGTATGTGTTTTAAATACATGACTTAAAAATAGTAATTTAAATTCCCAGCCTTACAAGTACACTTTAATTATGTATTGTATATGCTTACCTTGAAAAACTTTTTTTTTTTTTTTTTTTTTCTGTTTTGGGCAGAAAATAATATCAGAAGCATTATTTAAGTGCAGTAAAATTTTTAATAACATAGACATCTTTCTTTGCAATAAATGAAAAAAACCAAACAAATCCTGTGCTGACTTGAGCTTAAGGAAAGGGGAAAGTGCATCTGTAGTCACTTTTTCCTATATTATTTCTCATTATCTATAAGGTCCACAGGAAATTATTTCTTCCAAGCATGCTACTTCTGATTTCTGAATTGTTTTTTTTATCACTTAGGTGAACTTAAATTTGTTGTGTTTGAATAATAGAATCATAGAAACATGGAATGGTTTGGGTTGGAAGGGACAGTAAAGATCATCTAACTCCAGGCCCCCTGCATGGGCAGGGACACCTCCAAGCCCCATCTAGTCTGGCCTTTAACACTTCCAAGGACAGGCCATCCACAACCTCTCTGTACATCTTCAAGTGCCTCACCACCTTCATAGTGTAGAATTTCTTCCTAATATCTAATCTAAATCTACTCTCTTCCAATTTAAAGCTAATACCACTTGTCCTTTCACTCTGTGCCCTTGTAAAATGCCCCTCCTCAGCTTTCTTTTAGACACTTCATTCTTTTTTTTTTTTTTTTTTTTTTTTTAATTTTCTTCTTAAAGTCTCCATTCTTACTCTAGTCTATTCCCTGCCTGGACATTCATTTAACCCCTAACAAGTTCCTGTTTCATCCTGACTTCTCTAGTTCATTGTTAAGAGACCTGTGAGTGAAGACACTGAACTTTTACGTAGTAAATGGCAGAAAGGTTTCAAATCTTTTAGGAAAAAGTATCCCATACTTTTAAACAGCTCAAATTTCTTACAGCAAAATCACTTCTTAAAGTACTTCTTCCTTAGAATGCATTATAGTAACCAGATCTGGCTAAATACCCCTCCATGTCCCTCGTGGACCTTTTCTGTGGAAGAGGAGAGAGAGAGAAAGTTTTTTTAAGTCTTTCTGATACCCCGTTTACATAGAACCAGGTACTCTGTTGGAATACAGAGGATCATGCATATAAGGCCCCAAAGCAAGGAGGTACTGCCTTAAGCTCCCAATTGCACAATGAATTGCTGCACTTTTCTCAGATCACCTATCACTAATGAAATAATCTCATCCCTAAACTTTAAGAGTTACTTTATTTCAGGTTAGTGTAATGGTCTCTCTTTGAAGAATTCCAGGCATTTTTGTTCTAAACATAACAAAACTGGCCACTGATTTTTCAGCCTTTAGTTTATAATGATTAAAACCTGATTCTTGCTAAAGCACATTCTAAATCTGTACAAAACTTCAGTGCATTGAAATCTCTTCTAGTATTAGGCTCTCTCACCCAGTTAACTACATAATATCAGTATAGATTTGTTTGTGAGGCCAATTATCCTTGTTAGGTACTTGTTTGATTTACAACTCCTCTTTTAGGGTTGGGATTAATGGAGCAGGGTCGAGTTGGAGGCCTGTGACCAGTGGTGTCCCTCAGGGATCAATGCTTGGTCTGATCTTGTTCAACTTATGAATCAACAACCTGGATGAGGGGACAGAGTGTATCCTCAGCAAGTTCACTGATGACACCAAACTGGGAGGGGTAGTGATACTCCAGAGGGCTGTGCTGCCATCCAGTGTGATCTGGATAGGCTGGAGAGCTGTTCTGAGAGGAAACTAATGAGGTATTATATATTGTATATGTACTTGTGTGCATACATATGTATTGCATTTTATTTATTAATTTTGGTACATACTTATGGATCTGTCTTATGATGACTGCTGCAAGCACTACATAATAGCATTCTTTTTCCTAATTTAAAACAAATATCAGCTTTTTACATAACATTTGAAAGTTTAGGTTTTGAAAAATTTGTCTTCAAATTTTTTAAAAAGTATTTAGTGTGCACACTTAAAAAACAACTACTAGCAATGTAAATATCCTTTCAGTGTACCAAAAAGTAAAGGCTAGCACATATTTATGCCAAAGATAACTGATATTTGCATAGTAGTGAAACTGATTATATTGCATAAATGATTTGGTGGATTGAGTTCTCTGGAAGGTTAATGAAGGTGACATGCAGAATTCTATCTTTGAGACATCGCTGATCATTGCAAGGCTGCTTAAATAGCATGTGAATTTCAAAGTTAATGAAAACAAACAGAAACTAGGAGTAAATCAGAGAAGAATAAAATAAGATGTTGTACATTTCTGTGGTCCTGTGGATCTGGAGGTGACAACTGCTACTTGATACCATGAGCTGCAGCAAGGCAGTTTATAGAGCAGCCAGCACTCTCTTTTCCTCCATCTTCTTACAAGAATGACAGAGAATCAAAGAATCACAGAATGGTTTGGGTTGAAAAGGACTTTAAAGATCATCTAGTTCCAAACCTCCTGCCATCGTCAGGGACACCTTCCACTAGGCCAGGTTGCAGTTCACTTCCAGTGAATTGCTCCTTCTTCTACCAGCTGGCCATATAATGGAATTGTGAAATCACATAATTGTCAGAGTTGGAAGGGACCTCTAGTGATCATCTAGTCCCACTCCCCTGCTAAAGCAGGATCCCCTAGAGCACATTCCTCAGGACTGCATCCAGGTGGCTCTTGAATATCTCCAGAGAAGGGGACTCCTCAGCCTCCCTGGGCAGCCTGTCCCAGGGCTCTGTCACCCTCACTGTAAAGAAGTTTTTCCTCATATTTCAATGGAACTTCCCATGTTCCAGATTGTGCCCATTTCCCTCAAAATTTTTATTTTATTTTATTTTATTTTATTTTATTTTATTTTATTTTATTTTATTTTATTTTATTTTATTTTATTTTATTTTATTTTATTTTATTTATTTTTTGCATTGCTTGTAAAAAAATCACCTCCTCACTGTGAATTTTGCATTAACTTTACAGATAATCCCCCAAAGATCAAACTCAAAGCCAGTTTGGAGTCTTCTGTTATGATTTCTTTGCTTGCTTTCTTCTCTCTTTTGAAGATTTTCAATCACAACAACGACACCTTAACAGTCCGTCCTCTAGCTCTTTCAGTCTCTTAAAGGTTGGGACCTTTGAAATGGCTTTCTACATTCAAATAAGCAAGAGAAAACAGGCTTAGAATATTTATTTTTTAAGCATAGCTATTTACAAAACTAATGTTTAAATAGTCTCCAAATGTGAGTTCTTGTAACCATAAAATATTGTCTATATTATTAAGAAACAATTTTCTCTTGATACTGAAATACAAGCAAAAAAAAACCCACAACAAACCACACACACATTTTATTTATTGTATAAGGGAAAAAACATGGATTTAAATAATTTATAAGATAGAACTCTGAAATATGTTATATCTGTGTTTGCAATTAGAGGGCAGAACAGATGGTAGAGTCTTAGTTTAAAGCAGTACGTCTATTAAAGTAACACATGCTGCCAAGCAATTGTTCCAAATTGCAAAATGTCCATTCACCATGTTTTCAGAAGAAACTGGCAGTCTAAAAGGGAGCTACTTAAAAAAACAAAACAAACAAAACAACAAAAAAAGAGGAAAGAAATAAGGCATTTTTACAATCGGCTGCTAATAAAATCTGAAGTCAGGAATATAACTATTTTTCATAAAATAAACACAAAATTAATATATCGTGGTTTTGTTAGATAATAATAAAATTCTTACAGGGGTTGGATATTGACAAAATACAAAAGACCTTTCTACTTCAAATAGATATATTTATGTATGTGAGTAATGTCAGTAAGTTCTTAGAATGCTTTTAGAACAGGCATCTGAGAAAACATAGCTTTTTATTTCCTTGGGCTCAAAATCTTGCATGCAGTTTCTACATTTTCAACACCTTTCCTTTGCACTGATTTCTGCATCTAAGCCTGCTGGATCGTTTCCTGTTAAAGGAACAGTTCTCAGGAAAGTTTCACCTTATGGTTTGTGGACATCATCATAGTGGCCCAAGAGAGGAGTCTGAGAGGTGTTGATGGTAGTCAGGCAAGTGCCAATGGTGCACTTGATTTCATCAGTAGTATTTTTTGCAGACTGAATCCAGCTAAGTACACAGCAGTAAGCTGTTGTCCAGCACATAATCAATGAGATGTATTATGTTAGTGTGTTTTCTCTGCTCTTCAAGAGCACCAAAGAAGTTTTTCATAGAAACTTTGATAGGGTTTTCTGGAAAGTTTAATCTTTTTTCATCTTTTTTTTTTTCTAGTGTTAACTATCTCTCTGACAAAGCCTAGGGTTGTGGGTTTTTTTAATTTTAAATTTTTAATTTTAAGTCTTCATGTTAATGGAGTGAAAAAGAACACTGTAGCTCTTTAAATTCCAGTTAATAAAGGCTAATTATGTGATGAGCTTCAAAATATGTTTATAGGTTTTGAAAGTACAATTCAGAATGTGATTGCAGTCTCTTATCTCTACATATTCTCATCTACAGTGAGCTCTGAAGATTATGGTTTCATAGATTTTCATGCATGCTATCCAGGAAAAGTGGCTGGTAAAAAGCAGTTTGCCCAAAATAAAGTTTTCTCAGTCAGGGACAAGGAATACATTAGATACTGGTGTTAATTTACTACAGATCATGATTCCTGTTATTCAGCAGGACCTCAGATCCTAGAATTAAATCTGCTTGTCTTTTTCAGTCCAGCTTGGCAGACAGTCTTTTCTTACTTGATGGCATATTTTTGTGTCCTAGGACACCTGCTTTATTAACATGCAGAAGGCAGATGAATAAGACAAATGAGAGAGAAAAGAATGTTTACATTTAAGCTCTGGATTGCAGCATATGATAGATGGGCTCTTTTCCAGGATCTGACAGACTTCCAGCCAGGCTAAAAATTGCAAAACAATTGTATCTCTAGTACTTAAAATGTTTGCCACTGATTCTCCAAATTTAACTTATGACATCTTTAATTCTGAATATGGATAGTTTTCTCCTGAGAGTTTATACATGATAAAACTCCTACTAGTACGTTTTTTGTAAAAGCACAATTATAAAATGGTATCCCATTGCTTTCTTACAAAAAACCTAAAATACTTTTGAGAAATTCTGACAGCAGAATTGTAGAAACAGTTGTAACACATCTTTAGGAGAAGAGAAATAAGATCTCTGTAAAGGCTTGAAATGACAGAAACAAAGAGATTCTTGCTGATATGTTTAAAAATAGCAAATTAAAGCCCTTTGTGGCTTATAATATGCTTTTTTTCTTTCATAATCTTCTAGTCCGACATTTAGCAGAGAGATAAAAACACTAATTAGGTGTAGGTGTGCATTTGAAATGCTAGCTTTCCCACATAGTTATGCTTGAGATTTTCATTATTATTCAAAGACCTGAGAAAATCCCCTGTGCTAAAATCAGGCTGCACACTGCCACTAGAAATTCATTTTGTGATCTTGGACCAGATCCTAAAAGAAGTATTAAATTCTTAATACAAGATTCAGCAGAATTGCAGATTCTCAACTCTAAAACTGCTATCAAAAACCTGTTGATTGCAGTTCACTTAATGCTAGAAGCAAACAACTCACAAGATATCTTGAAGTATGACCTAGACTTTTTGGATGCCTAGAACTAACTCAGCCAAAACCAGGTATCAAAAAAAAAACACCTATGCCTTGAGTGCTTAAACACAAAAGATCATTTGTAGTCAGGCCTTTGGTCAAAAGCGTAACCCTGACTAAATCAAAGACATTGAAGTACCCTAAAGTAGACAATATATCCATTCTAAAGAACAGCCCAATAAAATAAAATGTACACCTGAAATTTAATATTTTAGCTAGGGCATATTTTAATATTTTAGTGGAGGGTTTTTTGGGTAGAAAATCAATACATACTAGTTACTACTTTCCTAGTTACTAGTTACTACTACTTACCAAAGTAGTGACAATGAGACACTCATGCTTCTTCTGGCACCTGAAACAGCTGCGAGTGTTTAGCATGAAGTTTGAATTAATAAGAAGGATGATTGAAATATTAAAACTACTTAATATGCAAGTTTGTTTCTTGGGTAAGATCTGACTTATTCAAAGGCAACAAGTAAAATACATGTTTAAGTTTTCTACAATTATCTTCTTCTGTTGCCAATATATGACTGAAGTCCAGAGGTGCTCTTGTGTCTCTTGAACTTAGACATCATGGGCTAAAGGATATTTAATATGTCTCCAGACCTCTGTGGCCAAGTTTTCCCAAGTAATAAGCAACAACCTTTCCTACTGTGCAATGCAGATACACACAGATACTTGTGTATTCCCATAGTAAGGACCACTTCTGTGGTCTTCTAGAACTTTTCAAATAATTGAATGCACAGAACACTATATAGGAGAGAATTTGGATTCTGAGCTGTTCTTCGTCTCTTTGTAATTTCATACTGCTCCAATACAAATAGTTGTCTGTTTCCATAATTAAAAAAATGGATATCCTACAATAAAAGCGTGCATTTGGACCAAAAGTTAACGTTCTGTTTTCTTTTCCATTCCTCTCCCTGCAGTAAAGGATTTCATTTGGAACAGATGGGGTGTTGAGTGTTTTCACACCTGAGATTCCCTGTCACTAGCAAAAATGTGCAGGGAATTGTGCACGTCATTTACTATGCACCTCATTTCCCTGAGCTGTGTTCAGCTGGACCCTGTACTCTCTGCCCTTTACTTTCATGGACAATAAAATCTTCTTGAACATATGCTGGGGAGAAAAGAATTAACCTGTAGAAAAAACCAAAACTCTCGATCTATCAGCACAGATAATTAATCTTAAGCATTTCTAAATCAAATAACACCTTCCTTGAAAACTTTGTGTTTGATGTGATTGCATCTGTCTTGCTTAACCCCACACTAGGAACACTTAGGAAAATAAATTACTTTATAATGAACAGTGTCACTGCTTATATTTAAATAAATACTTGGCCAAATCTCTCTTTCAGTATCTCTTCTGTCACTAAGGTCGTATGCCATTAAATCCCTCAGGCACTGCTGCACACTGTCACCAGTAAGCTAGAAGCCTGAAATTGTCATGTTGCCCATATAACCTAAAGTGAGCTGATTTGGATTTTGCATTCCCTCAGAGTAGCTGCTGTCCTTTATATTGATTACCAAGAAAAGGCATTTACTGCCTGACATAACAAAATCATGTATGATTATTTCATTCCTTCTAGAGTTCATGCTCAGTGGTAAGTGAACTTGCTTTAAAAGACCAACAAGTTAAACAGTGACAACAGTAAGATTAATCATTGCCCTGCTATTCTGTCTCTATCACCCTGACTAGAGATTTCTAAAACTTTTTCAGTACAGTTATTTTTCACTAAAACCTTTAATTTAATTTTATTTCTATTTCTGTTTAGAAGTTCCACTTAATAAATGCCATTAGTATTAGGACTTTAGACACAGTTTCACACACTTCATTGCTTTCCCTAGCTGTCAAAAAGTAGATGTGTCTGGTCATAAAAAAATCCCAATTTATTTTGCTTACCCCAAGTGTGTAAGCATTAGTACCTGAGATTCAAATTCAGATCAAAACTTCTCTGTGTCCTGCAGATGTTTTTGCATGAGCTCCCACTTAATTATATTGTTTTTTTAAAAATTAATAGCAAAGCTCCCATTTGCTTCAATACAATTATAGGTTACACATTGAGGTTAATGGGACTACTAAATGATGCAGGTATTTCCTCACACTTAAGATTTTGAAGGATTTTTAGTTAAACCCAAAGCCATAACCTTCAATTTGCAGCCTGTGAAGTGCCTTTGACAAATTGCTTTTGAAAAAGAAGATGAAAAGCTCTTAGAACTCTGAAAATGCCTGCATGAATCAAAAACATTATGTTTATTTATACTTACAGGTGTATTTGTTTTTACTCTGAATGGGTTTTTTTAGTGTGTTGTCACAAGTTCCTGGCAAGAATTAGAAACTCCTTTTCTGAAAGCCAGGTTAATCAGATGTCAGAAGCAGCTGAAAGCACTATATCCCTCTTAGAGGAGACTCATTAAGGAAAATAATTATAAAATGGTTTAATTTGGAAGCGACAGTAAAGATCATCTAGTTGCAAACCCCCTGCCATGGTCAGGGACACCTACCACTAGACCATGCTGATCAAAGCCCCATTCAACCTGGCCTTGAACACTTCCAGAAATGGGGCAGCCACCTCTGCCCTGGGCAACTAGTTCCAGTGTCACACCACCCTCACAGGGAAGAATTTCTTCCTGATGTCTAACCTAAATCCTGTACCTTTGTAAAAAGTCCCTCCCCAGCTTTCCTGTAGCCCCTTCAGGTACTGGAAGGTGCTCTATGAGGTCTCCCCAGAGCCTTAGCTTCTCCAGGCTGAACAACCCCAACTCTTTCAGCCTGTCATCATAGCAGAGGTGCTCCAGCCCTTGGATCATCTTCATTGTCCTCCTCTGGACTTGCTCCAGAAGCTCCACGTCCTTCCCATGTTGGGGGCTCCAGAATTGGACACAGAACTGCAGGTGGGGTCTCACCAGTGCAGAGTAGAGGAGGAGAATCCCCTCCTTTGACCTGCTGGCCATACTGCTTTTACAGAATCACAGAATCACAGAATCACAGAATCACCAAGGCTGGAAAAGACCTTTAAGATCATCAAGTCCAGCCTATGACCAACACCACCACACCATCTAGACTATGGCACTAAGAGCCACATCCAGCCTTTCCTTGAACACATCCAGGGACGGTGCCTCCACCACTTCCCTGGTAAGTCTATTCCAATGTCTAATCACCCTCTCCGTGAGGAAGTGCTTCCTAATATCCAACCTAAACCTCCCTTGGAGCAACTTCAGGCTATGCCCTCTTGTCCTGTCACTAGTTGCCTGGGAGAAGAGCCCAGCCCCCACCTGGCTACAACCTCCCTTCAGGTAGTTGAAGAGAGTGATGAGGTCCCCCCCGAGTCTCCTCTTCTCCAGGCTAAACAACCCCAACATCCTCAGCCTCTCCCTATAAGACTTTCCCTCTAGTCCCTTCCCCATCCTTGTTGTTCTCCTCTGGACCCGCTCCAGCACCTCAACGTCCTTCTTGATGTGAGGGGCCCAGAGCTGCACACAGGACTCGAGGTGAGGCCTCACCAGTGCTGTGTACAGGGGGAGAATCACATCCCTGCTCCTGCTGGCCACACTATTCCTGATCCAAGCCAGGATGCCATTGGCCTTCCGGGCCACCTGGGCACACTGCTGGCTCATGTTCAACCAGCTGTCCACCAGCACTCCCAGGTCCCTCTCTGCCGGGCAGACATGGTTGGCTTTCTGGGCTGCCAACGCACATTGCTGGATCATGTTGAGCTTCTCATAAACCAACAACCCCAAGTTCATGTTGTTAGGGCTGCTCTTAATCCATTCCCCACCCAATCTGTAATTGTTTTTGGGATTGCCCCAACTCATGTGCAGGACCTTGCACTTGGCCGTGTTGAACTTCATGCAGTTTGAACAAATTCACCTCTCAAGTCTGTCAGGGTCCCTCTGGATGGCATCAAGCATGTCAACCTCACCACACAGCTTGGTGTATCCATCAAACTTCCTGAGGGTGCACTCAATGCCACTGTCTATGTCTCCAACAAAGATGTTAAACAGCACCAGTCCCAGTACTGACCCTTGGGGAATACCACTCATCACTGACATCTATTTGGACATCAAGCCATTGATCACAACTCTTTGAGTGTGACCATCCAGCCAGTTCCTTATCCACTGAGTCATCCATCCATCGAATCCGTATATTTCCAATTTAGAGACCAGGGTGTCATGTGGCACAATGTCAAAAACTTTGCACAATTCCAGGTAGATGACATCAGTTGTTCTGATCCCCTTGTCCACCGATGCAGTTACCCCATAGTAAAAATCCACCAAATTTGTCAGGCATGATTTGCCCTTGTTTGAAGCCATGTTGGTTGCCACCATCACATCCCCATTTTCCATGTGCCTTAGCAGAGTCTTCAGAAGCATCTTCTCCAGGATCTTGACAGCCACAGAGGTGAGACTGACAGGCCTGTAGTTCTTGACCTCTCCTTTTTTTTGTCCCTTTTTGAAAATGGGGATTATGTTTCCCCTTTTCCAGTCAGTGATAACTTCACTACACTGGCACAATTTGTGAAATATGATGGGAAGTGGCTTTGCAGCTTCACCCACCAGTTCCCTCAGGAGCTGCGGATGGACCTCATCAGGTCGCATGAACTTATTCACCTTCAGGTTCCTTAGACAGACTCAAACCTTCTCTTGTCCTATGGTGGGGGGATCTGCCTTCTTGCAGTCCCTGCCTTTTCCTTCTGCAACTTAGATGGTGTGGCCAGAGCCCTTGCTGGTGAAGACTGAGGCAGAAAAGCCATTGCATACCTCAGCCTTCTCAGAGAGTCCTCAACAGGTGGCAGAGATGGGCAGTCACCAACCACGTGAAGTTTAACAAGGGCAAGTGTTGGATTCTGCATCTGTGTTGGGGCAACCCTGGTGGTCAGTGCAGACTACGGAACAAGTGGCTGGAGAGCAGCATGGTGGAGAGGGACCTGGGGGTCCTGGTTGATGGCAAACTGAATATGAGCCAGCAGTGTGCCCTGGCAGCTAGGAGGGCCAACTGTGTCCTGGGGTGCATCAAGCAGAGAGGGAGGGGATTGTCCTGCTCTACTCTGCACTGGTGAAGCCTCACCCTGAGTACTGCATTCAATTTTGGGCACCACAATATAAAAAAGACATCAAGCTATTGGACAGTGTCCAAAGGAGACCCACAAGTATGGTGAAGGGTCTGGAAAGGATGACTTATGAAGAGCGTCTGAGGTCACTTGAATTATTCAGTTTGGAGAAGACGAGGCTGAGGGGTGACCTCATTGCAGTCTAGGGCTTCCTCAGGAGGGGAGGACATGGGACAGGTACTGACATCTTCACTCCTGTGACCAATGACAGGACTCAGGAAAATGGTGGGAAGATGAATCAGAGGAGCTTTATGTTCGATATCAGGAAAAGGTTTTTCACCCAGAGGGTGGCTGAGCACTGGAACAAGCTCCCCAGGGAAGTGGTCACAGCACCAAGCCTGCCTGAGTTCAAAAAGTGTTTGGATGATGCTCTCAGGCACATGGTGTGATTCTAGGGGTGCCCTACACAGGGACAGGAGTTGGACTCGATGATCCTGATGGGTCCCTTCCAACTTAGCATATTCTGTGATTCTACAATTCTATGATTCTATATCCTGCATGACCAAGCCTCCTGTTTCCTTCTGGAGAGGGCTCACATTTCCCCCCATCTGCCTTTTATCACTGACATACCTGCAGAAGCTTTTCTTGTTACCCTTGATGTCCCTGGCCAGATTTAATTCTATTAGGGCTTTAGCTTTTCCAGCCTGATCCCTGGCTGCTGAGACATCTTCTCTGTGCTCCTCCTAGACTACCTGTCCCTCCTTCCACCCTCGGCAGACTTTCTTTTTTCATCTAAGTGTGTCCAGGAGCTCCTTGTTCATCCATGAAGACCTCCTGGCATTTTAGTCTGCCTTCCTCTTTGTTGGGACACATGCTCCTGGGCTTGGAGGAGGTGATTCTTGAATAGTTACCAGCCTTCTTGGGCTCCTGTTGCCTCTAGGGCTTTATCCCATGGTAGCCTGCCAAGCAGATCCTTGAACGAGTCAAATTCTGCTCTCCTGAAGTCCTGAGTAGCAAGCTTGCTGCTCACCCGCCTTGTTGCCCTAAGGATCCTGAATTCCACCATTCCATCATTTTGTGGTCACTGCATCCAAGGTTACTCTTACATTTCATGTTCCCCCTAGCCCATCCTTGTTGGTGAGAACAGGGTCCAGCATAATACCTTTTCTTGCTGGTTCCTCTACCACTTGGAGAAGGAAATTGTCAGCAATACACCCAAGGAACTTCTTGGATTTCTGGTGCCTTACTCTGTATCCAGCAGATGCTGAGGGGGTTGAAATCCCCCATGAGGACCAGGGCTTGTGACCATGAAGCTGCTCCTATCTGTCTATAGAGGGCCTCATCCACTTGGTCTTCCTGGTTAGGTGGCCTGTAGCAGACCCCACTATTTTGTCATGTGTCCCTGTCTTCACTTTAACCCTGCCCCATAAGCTCTTGATCAGCTCCTCCTGCATCCTCTTCTATGGAGCTCCATGGACTCCAGCTGGTCATTGACGTAAAGGGTGACATCCCCTCTTCTTCACTCCTGCCTGTCCTTCCTGAAGAGTTTGTACCCAACCACTCCCACGGTCCAGTCATTGGAGTCATCCCACCACATCTCACTGAAGCCAATAACATTGTAGCCCTGTTGACAGTGAAATAAATGTTGGAAGCATGTACATCTGTTGGAGAAAAATATTTTATAGGAACATAAAAAAATAGATTGATGAAAAAATATTCTGAGTAAGACTGTTCTCAGTGTCAGCTGGACTCCAGGCAACAGGGAAGGTAACTCCTGTTCAAGGAAATGACTTGATATACATGATTTTCATCATCAATTACACTAATTTTCTTTACAATAAGGTACTTGAAAAGATTGCCATTGTTACGGAGTTGCTTAACCGAGAGGAAGCTGTTGAGGCTTAAACTCAGGGCTATGCATCAGTAAAACAGTTGTACTGAACTATTATTCTCTGTTTTTACCAGACAGCACTTGAAGTGATACAGGAAAGTTATGAGGACAAGTCATACACTTCACAGTACAATCTTGTACTGTCAGCTACAGGTTCAGCACTACCATTCATTATTCTCAGTCGTAACAGCGTAGCCATTATTATTGCATTATAAGACAGTTGCCTTTTGTTTATTTTTCCTTGCAGCTTTTTTGAGATTTTTTATCAGACATCTGAACCCTACCAAACAAGTACTTTCAATCTTATGATCTTCAAGTGGTGTTTCTGTCACAGTACAAAGCTCTTTGCCCCCCAAGTTCACAACAAAAGTAGTTTCACCCACATCTTTGATGCTCAAACACCGGTGAATTGTTGTTTCCCCAAGAGTTGTATCTGACAGTAAGTGCAGGAAGTGCTGATTACACACATGCAAGGTTTTTTCCATCTCTTATTTTGCCATGTTAATGAACTATTGTGGCTCCCTTTCTTTCTCTTTCTTCCCTAGGGACAGCAAAACAGCAGCAATATGAGGCGTAGCGGTAGGCCTGGCTGAAATAGATATGAAAGCACTGATTAAAAAGTAATTCTATTGTGTGCACATCCTGGAAAAACATGACATTAATTAATTAGACTACCTACTCAATGAGAGATAAGTAATCAAATCACAATTATCTTCTCATTCCATGTGTGGACAGTGCTGTGCTATAATACAGATAAGTAACAATAATAATGAATAACAGTAAAATTTTGTTCTAATTCTTCTCTCATAAACATTGCTTGTATTTTCATGAATAACTTTATTGAAAATTGGTGAGATTAAAAAAAAAACAACAACTTGATAAAATCCCATCTAGTACAAACCTTTTAATTCACATTTTATGATTTGTTGATGTTTTCAGAAGAGATAAGGAAGCTTTCCAGGCAGAGAAATGTATTCACTCATTGAGGTTCTCAGTCCCTCATATTTGTTCCTTTCAAAAGTCTTAGTCCACCAAAATGGCTGCATAAAGCAAAGGAAAGGTGGTAGCTCTTTGAAGTAACATGTGTTGCAAATTTTCAGTTTCAGATTAATTTTACTTCTTCTATTTACTTGGACAAGTGCTTTTACAACTCTGCTGTTTTGACTCTCCCATCTTTGAGGCTTTCTCTGCTAGAAGAAAGTGATGACCAAAACAGTCTTTCCTAATTTATTATGCTCAGTCACAGGCGTGCTGAGGAAGACAAATTCACCTCCTGAGAAATAGAGAACATTATTTTGTAACGTTTACATGCTGATTAATACAGATGTACCTTTTCACCATTAGCTGTTATCTACCAGTCTGTTACTCCCAGACTGTCTGTAAAGATGCTCTACAATTTCTGTGCCAATATCACAAATACTTGTGTTCCTTGGCAGTGAATTACCTGACAAAATCCAATCAACAAGTGGTATCATTTTATGGCCCGTCTGCCAACATGTCATAACTCAGATGTGTGTTTATCTCTGAAAGCTTAGAAGTAAAAGACTCTCCCTGTCTCTAGCATCCCTTAAATATTGTCCTCTGTCCAAAGCTAGGAATGCCAAACTGCAATTACTAGGTTATAAATTTGCCAGTGGTGTGTCTGAAGGTCAAGTGAACAGAAGTCTATAACAACATGTAGAGATGACAAAAAATTATCAGTGAATTTGATAACAAAAAGAAGCACTGGTTCATGTTAAAAGGATGTGCAAGTGTGTTCATGTAATATCTGTTAAGAAACATTTTTGTTCTGAAATATGCCATTATTAGCAACTGGGTAATCATTAATTGCCTGTTATCTGCAGGCAGAAACCTGATATGGATTCCATGGATAGACCAGTCCTTGGGCAAGGAATTGGCTGGATGGTCACACTCAAAGAGTGGTGGTCAAGGAATCAATGTCCAAATGGAGACCAGTGATGAGTAGTGTTCCTCTGGCGTGGGCAGGAGGACCGATGCTATTAAACATCTTTGTTGGACATGGACAGTGGGATCAAGTGTGCTGACAGCAGCAAGCTGTGTAGTGTGGTTGACACCCTAGAGGGAAGAGATGCCATCCAGAGGGGTCTTAACAGGCCTGAGAGGTGGATTTGTGCAAACTACATTAAGTTCCTCAAGGCCAAGTGCAAGGTCATGCACATGGGTCAGGGCAATCCCCAAAACAATTACATATTGGGTGGAGAATGGATTGAGACCAGCCCAGATGAGAAGGACTTGGGGGTATTGGTTGACAAATAGCTCAACATAATCCAGCAATGTGTGTTGGCAGCCCAGAAAGCCAACCTGGCCTGCATCAAAAGTGACATGACCAGCAGGTCAAAGGAGGGGATTCTTCCCCTCCACCCTGCTCTGGTGAGACCCCACCTGCAGTTCTGTGTCTAGTTCTGGAGCCCCCAACACAGGAAGGACATGGAGCTCCTGAAGCAAGTCCAGGGGAGGACAATGAAGATGATCCAAGGGCTGGAGTACCTCTCCTATGGACAGAGGCTGAAAGACTTGGGGCTTTTCAGTGGGGAGAAGGAGAGGCCTTCCAGTAGTGGCTTCCTTCTGGGAGAGGGGAAATTTAGGTTAGACATTAGGAAGAAATTCCTCCCTATAAGTGTGGTGAGACACTTTAACAGGGTGCTCAGAGAAGCTGTGGAGGTTCCATCACTGGAGGTGCTCAAGGCCAGGTTGGATGGGGCTTTTATCAACCTGGTCTAGTGGGAGATGTCCCTGCCCATGAAGGGGCAGTGTACCTAGGGGATCTTTAAAGTCCCTTCCAAATCAAATCATTCTATGATTCTCTAATCTGGTCTTGATGATCAGAGAGTGAGGTGGATCGTGAACTGGTTGAAAGGAAGAAGTCAGAGAGTTGTGGTCAATGGGACAGAATCTAGTTGGAGGCCTGTGAATAGTGGAGTCCCTCAGGGGTTGGTACTGGGACCGGTACTGTTCAATGTTTTCATCACCGACCTAGATGAGGGAACAGAGTGTGCCCTCAGCAAGTTTGCAGATGACACTAAACTGGGAGGAGTAGCTGACACACCAGAAGGCTGTGCTGCCATTCAAAGAGACCTGGACAGGCTGGAGAGTTGGGTGGGGAGAAACTTGATGAAATTCAACAAGGGCAAGTGTAGAGTCTTGCATCTGGGGAAGAACAACCCCATGTGCCAGTACAGGCTGGGGGCTGACCTGCTGGAGAACATTGTAGGAGAAAGGGACCTGGGGGTCCTGGTGGACAGGAGGATGACCGTGAGCCAGCAATGTGTCCTTGTGGCCAAGAAGGCCAATGGCATTCTGGGGTGCATTAGAAAGGGTGCGGTCCTCGATAAAGAGAGCTTCTCCTCCCCCTCTGTTCTGCCTTGGTGAGGCCACATCTGGAGTATTGTGTCCAGTTCTGGGCCCCTCAGTTCAAGAAGGACAGGGAACTGCTTGAAAGAGTCCAGCGCAGAGCCACAAAGATGATTAAGGGAGTGGAACATCTCCCTTATGAGGAAAGGCTGAGGGAGCTGGGTCTCTTTAGCTTGGAGAAGAGGAGACTGAGGGGTGACCTCATCAAAGTTTACAAATATGTTAAGGGGGAGTGTCAGGATGATGGAGCCAGGCTTTTTTCAGTGACGTCCAGTGATAGGACAAGGGGCATTGGGTGCAAACTGGAGCATAGGAGGTTCCATGTACATAGCAGAAAAATCTTCTTTACTGTGAGAGTGACAGAACACTGGAACAGGCTGCCCAGGGAGGTTGTGGAGTCTCCTTCACTGGAGACATTCAAAACCCACCTGGACAAGTTCCTGTGTGATGTGCTCTAGGTGACCCTGCCTGGCAGGGGGGGTTGGACTAGATGATCTTTTGAGGTCCCTTCCAACCTCTAGGATTCTGTGATTCTGTAATAGTGAAATATTATCAAAGGGCATCCAGAGGTAGATTAATGTTGTTTTTTTTTTTCTGTTACTGGGCTTGTGAATCAACATATGAAAAAGCAGAAAATATTCAGGAGTGGGAAAAATTTAGTACTTTTATATGGCTAATAACTAGTGTTTGTTTTCTGTACATCTGAATAGTGATTAATGTGTCGTAGGGGCATGTTCTTTGTCTTACAGTCTTTGGAGTCCTGAACTACACTGTGGTGCCTTCACTGATATTAGAAATTAAGGTAGGAAATATTGCTTTGGTCAGAAAAAAACCCCATATATTGTCTCCTGTTCTGCAGTAAGAAGCCTGATCTGATATTTAGGAGTGTCTGGAGAGACCTATAGGTTTTTGCACGAAGTTGAAAAGATCAGTGTGAGAAGCAGCAATGGGATGTTTGGGAAAGAGTTCCTACTGCCTAGGCAATGAGCCACCCAGAAGAGGTTTTTATAGCTCAGGGCAACCATAGAACACTGCACCTGTTCTACAGGTAAGCCTTCAGGAATTGTCCATTGTATTCTAAACACTGCAGAGAGGAAAACCAGGAGACATAGATAGTGAAATACTATTTTGTGCCAAAAGATAAATACTGAATTATGTCCCAAAAAAGATTGCTTTGCTTGGATTTTTCTTTTTTCTTTCAAGCATCTCAGGATTGCACCAACTAATTAAGCCTCTTTCCTTTAGGCTTAATTGATATTTGAAAACTTTAAATTTACTTTTTCAAGATGTGGTAGCTCACCAGCTAGGGCTCCTATAAATATCACAGCTCTAGATTCTGCATTCATCCCAAAGCTCTTTTCTACTTGTCTTAATTATAATAAAGAAGAAGAAAAGGAAGGAAAAAAACTGAGCCCTTTTAGGACTGCTGTCCCAGTTCAAACTGTTGGAATCTAAAATAATGAATTTTTATGTTACATCAGCTAGATGTGGTCAAATAACTGCTTTGTTAATATAAAATAATGTGTGGTTTTTTTTAGGGGAACACAATTGTACAAGAAAGTCCAAAAGTATATGAAGGACTTCTAATACTATCTTTGTAGTGAAACTGTTCCTATGTGATTTTTTCCCAAACATATCAGCTATATTATGACTTGCATGTTTTGAATGGTTATAGGTTCAGAACATTAAATCATCCTATGCTTAGCACTTCAGCAAAGCTAGTATCTATAGGAACGTCAGACGTTTCTATGATCTAATATACTTAAAGATTAACCAATTTATTGAATAACATGCAATTAAAAAGAAGAAATTTTAAAATTACATTGTGGCTTCTAAAAATTGTCAGACATCTCCTTTAATAATAGAAATTATAGGAATATTTTTATCCAAGTAGAAATAGTGTCAGTTTGGTTAGTGCATTCTGTTTCTTGAAACATTGTCAATTTAATTTTTTTGTTATAAAATGTGCCTCTCTATGAAATCTTTCCAATTACAACTGTTATTCTTTCAATTACAGAAGCTGCTTTTATCAAAGAGGTCTAAGGTTTCCTTTGTCAGAAAATAGTCTCTGGACCTGATGTGTTTGGAGAACATGTATTTTCACACTAGAAAAAAAACACCTAGCAATTTTTACCTATATAGATCATATGAAGGCTGGGCATTGATCTGCTCCCACAAAAGCTGCAGAATGTACATTAAAGATGCATAAATACTATGGAATTTCAAATTTTTGAAAAGAATTCCATAGGTTTGGTCATAAAAGTAAGAAAGATAAATATTCTAGTTTACTTTTTTTTTTTTTTTTTTCCATTCTTTGAGTCTTTCTTCATTTTTCTGGGGCAAGCACTTTTGTTTAGACTGTCTTTTCTGGTTCCCTGTTTAACTTCAGCTTTACTTTGCATTTTGAAAATTATCTTCACTCTGTTATGTCAAAATCTGGGTCATTACAGTAACTACAGGAGTCTGGGCAAATTCCTGTCCCTCTTTCTTGAGGCAAACTGGGAGTCCTGATCCAAGCTGAGACGAGGCTTTAATTGAGAAGCCATAAAGTGGCTTAGTAATAAATAATAGCTGCTCTTACTCATACTGTGGTACAACCTGGGCATTTGGAAGACTCCTTCTGGAGTATAGAAGTCATCTTACAAATCCTTCCATTTACTTTTAGAAACCAGACCTGCATCCTACTCTGCATAGACATCTGCAAGTATATAGGTGCTGGCAAATGTCTTTTAGCCTTTATGGTCACCCTCAACTTATGGGAAGCCAAACTTGCTTTTATTAGGTCTAAATCCATAGTTCTTTCTAATCTAACTGTGCCGAAGACCTAACAACTGAGGTGAAGATGTCTAAAAGGGCTGTGTCAGTTCAGTCCCAGTCATTTTCCAATCACAGTGAACTCACTGACAGGCAAAGTTGCTCAAAACCACTACATAAAATAATGACAAAGAAAGTAAATTATTAAGCCTGTCAAAGTGTTTGCTGTATCCTGTAAAAGAACTGAACTGGTTGTATGAAAATCAAGAATAAAATTTCTCAGTTACCTTCAGGTGCCAACAATGCTACCATGTAGTTGCTATGTAGAAACTATTTGATTCCCACCAGTGCAACTGCTGGTTACCTCACTTCTTCATTCTCTCATTGCCAGGTGTTTGGGCTTATTGAATACAAACAACATTATCCACTCAGTTGGGAAAAGACATTATCCTCAAGATTTGTTGCTTCCTCTCAAATTCAGTCTCCTGCTCCTGGCTGCTTTGACAGAGCCCATTAACCACGTGGCACTTCAGATTGCTGTAAGCTTGCATATGAAGAGACAGATAGACATAATGAAACCCTGCAGCTTAGTCAAAATTTGCTATTAATACCTGAGGATCAACATTTCACCTCCTAAGAGAAAAAGGCCTTTTGTGTGGTAGGATACACAACGGCTAAATTGTAAGTTAAATTTTGCATTTATGTTCTGTGCTTATAGGTTTAATAGATTTTTATATTTTAAAACAAGGGCTAATAAAAAAAAATATCAAATTGAAACACAAAAGAAATATTTCAAAACAATGCCAGAAGAGCCATTTGAAGTGCATAAAAGCTGATTGCACCTCTTTCCAAAATTACTCTTTTTTAATACACATTTTCTTACAAAAGTAGCACACTGCATTTGCTGGAGTAGACATGTTGTACACAGTTTGAGTCAGAATTTATTTCTGTAAATTCAACTCAAAATCTGGTAGTTTTATCTCTCCCTGAATCTGTCTTGAAAATGATATAACGCCATTCTTAGCCTCCAATGATGAAAAAAAATTGTGCAGTTTAGTAGACTGCTTAATCACAGAGTATCTCAGTGTGTATTGGATCGCAGATAACAGGTAATATTTAACTATGTTTTAGTTCTTTACAGAAGGCAGAGCTGAATGATATGATATCCTATGATATAAAAGGAAACTCACATAAACAAATAGCACTGCAGAAATATTGCAGTTATGTTGCTTCAATGTGTTATGATAAGTATATTCCCCTTTCTATTATCAGCAGCATAAGAAGATAAACCTCTGCAACCCAAAACTTGGCTGAGTGAACCCTTTCTGGAGATTTGCACTTAATACAGAAAAAAAAACCCAAAGAGACTTAACAAATAGTGGCAATTTGAATATTCAATACATTAACATTGCAACCTGTAAAGGATATAATGCCAGGAGATAAGGTCAAGATCTGAATGCCATAGTGCTGTGAAAAAAGGAGATGAAGAAAGTGGAGAAGAATTGTTTATTCATGTGTGAAGGAGTTATAGTGACTCAGACTTCTGACATGCTCTATTTTCAGGGCCAGTTTCTAATCCCAGAAGAACTGCAAAACTGCAAGCTGAAGAAAAGCTGTTACTCAGCTTGTGTGCCTAAGGAGATTTTAATTTTTTTTTATTCATTTTTTGGAGGTTTTTTTGAGTTACAGGAATAGCAGATATATCTAAAATCAAGAAACTGTCTCTTCTAAAGAAAAAAATTAATTGGAAGATCCAACTGCTACTGCATATATAGGGTTTCTGCTGTTTTCTGGAGTTTATTTGACTACTTTTACAATTACTGTTAGTAGCTAACTTCAGTGAGGAAAATGCGCTCTTAGTAATTCTCTCTGATATCCTCTTAATCTGTTTAACATTTTAGCAGGATTAATGTAATCTGTTTATCCAGTGACTGAAATCAGTATGGCTATTGACTTAACAGTATCTTCTATGAAAGATATTGGTGCAATGACAAGTACTTTGCTAAAGCAAATATTAAGGTATATTTATAGTAGCCTCTGTAAATCTAATTAGCAGCCAAGTTGGGGTCTTACTGAGCAAAATGCCATGCAAACACATCATGAATGAGAAAACCCATCTGAAACACCTGAGCTGTTACAGTAAGTAGCCAAAGGTTAAAATTCACCAAGAAGAGAAAGGTTTAATCCTAACAGGGTGGTTCACAGCAGCAGCCACTAACCAAGGACCTTCAAGGAGAAATTAAAGTAGAAATGTTATGGCTATGTCCATGTAGTTTCCCTACCAGCTATATGTGGGGACACTAGGAAATTAACTCTTTTGCCTCCAGTCATGCCTGTGCTGTGAATGACTCTCTGAGGTGTCTTATACAATACATTCAATGTGCAAGTGATGATGTATGGATATAGCTCAAATATGTAACCTGAAAACTGGAATTAAGGGGAGAGAAAATGTATTCTGTTGATATACAAAAGAGAGAGGACAGATTTGCAGAATTTTGAAACTGTTAGGTTTGAGATCTGCAATGATCTTTTTGGATAATCCTGCATATACACATTCTACCTTTATATAGATAAGTGGTATTGTTGCACCAGTGATTTATATGAGCAGGGAGGGAGAAAAAAAGTACATAGGCTATCTGTTAAAAGTATTTTGAGAAACCAACAAACTAAACCCAAAATGCCCAACCACTACCGTTTCCATAGTTTTTATTTTTGTTGTTTTCACTGAAGACTCACAAAGCTCCATTGAGTTAATATCATTTTATCAGTCCAGTTTAGAAATGGAAGCCATTCCTCAGTCTAGATTTAGTTGTCTGCGTCAGTTATTTATTTTGAGGTGATGAGAAAAGAAGGCTGTTGCTGCTCTGGTGGCCAGGAGTAACAGCTGGTATTTTCTCCTCTTGAAAGGATTGCCAAGGAAAGAAATACATGGAGCACTAGTGGTGCAAAAGACTTAGAAATCTGTCAGAGCAGCTGTCACTGCGATGAACATAGTGCAAATATGCAAAATGTTACTTTGGGTTGCCAAAATCTTCAGTGGTTTTGGCACCTCTTAGCTGTAAAACTGGATGTTCTGTGGATAGTGACAGCAATAGCAATGTCAGGCACCTCTCTGCAGCAAGTAGGAAGATGCAAGGTCTTTTATTGCATGTTTACTGAGACTCTGCCAGTGGGATGGCAGAGGCAAGACAAGCATCAGTATGCTTCCGTGACTTCATCTATGGATTGTTCTTTAATTTAATTTAGTTTCGCAGTCAAACAAATATGAAACAACCAGTTAGCATTTTTCACAGCAGAGTGGCAAGAAAGAGATGTGCTAAGGAGCAAGTCCTCAGGTCCAGAAAGAGATAAAGAGCTCAGAAGAGAGATTTTGGAAAAGAAGATGGGAAAGGCAAGAAAATAAGGTTTCCAGTTATGTGTTTCTCTATAAAATAAGATACTGTTTTGGAAATGTACCACTGTAGAAACAAATATTTTTGTTTGTTTGTTTTGGTTTTGTTTCTTTAAATTTCTTTAAATTTAAATTTATTTAAATTTTAAATGGATGAAGGTTTCATAAAGGAAATTCCTTGCAAAATCATGACAGCTGAAGTTTTGCTATTATCCTTAATGGGATAATATTCTCTTAAGTGTATTTCTGGCTACTCACTCTGGAGAATCCATTTTAGAGTGCGAAGGTATTACTTCTGCTTTGTCCTCTACTTCACATGAAATGGAAGGGACAATCTCATCTGATTGTTTCATAACAGTCTGCTCCATCTGGGTGGGATTAGAGCAATTATTTCAAGATCCTGGTAAAAGAGTAGCTAATGCATGGTGCAGAGGGACTTCTCTGCTATAGGGCGTGAGCTAAAGATAATTTTTTTTTTTGAAGTCCATGTCATTAGTCACCAACCAATATTCAAAATCTATTGACAGGTGTTTTTTGTAGGAAAGCTTGATACCTTTTCCTTTTTGACTGCTGTGTAACAGGTATATTCACAGGCATGTCAAAGGAGAAACTTTGAGTACACACATCTTCTTGAAAGTGCAGTTGTTGGACAAAGTACAGTTTACAATTATTTGGCACCTAAGCACAATGGGGCACAAAGCAAAATATAATGCACATCCATTAAAATAAGAACCCAGAAGAAAAACAAAAACTAAAAAGGTTGCTTTGTTATTTCTTTGAATATAACTAATTAAAAATAAGAATGGAAAGAGGCACTAGATTCTAGCAAATAATTATATACATTTACTCCACATCATTATAGAGACAGGAAGGAACAATACCTACAATGACAAAAAGTAAGAGATATACTGCAGGAATATCAAGAAAGAATAATAAATTGAACACAATCTAAAAGAAACTAAGCAATGGTCCAGGATGGGCACCACTTTCTGGGCACTGTACTGCAACAGTAAAAAAAAATAAACAATATGTAATCGTGCATAAGGAACAGGGTAGGGAAGACAGCAGAAAATATAATGTCATAATATAAATCAGTGACTTTCCCTCATCTGAAATACTATTGTGTATATGCGAGCTCTGAAAAGATACTGTAAGCCATTCAGAAGAAGATGATTAGAATAACTTAATACATACAAACTCTTTTCTGAAGGGAGATTGAAAAGATATGGCTGGTTTATTTTAAAGAGAACATAAAGAGAGACACAATAAAAATATATTCCAGTAATTTGCATAAGAACTACAGTACAGAGGATCAAATAGAATCAGTTGTTACCACTTTTCTAATTTTCCATTTCAGGGAAAATTATCACTGAAAACAGATACAATACAAAGGTCATGTTTTTGATATTTCAAAAGAGAACTTAAAATAAATATAAACAATTTTCTGATGCTTTAGCATTTAGGAAAGTGTAAAGATGTTTTTGTGCTTACATGACACAAAGGCTTGGAGGTGGAAACTGCTCCAAAATAATTCACAACTGCTAAGCCACACAGTCTATCACCAGATGCAAGAACAATTGCCACTATGTGGGGCTGAGGATTAAGTGGAGACTGTTGAATAATGAAGAAGTCATATGATCATTGGTTTTGATTTTCCAATGGATTTTGCTGTAACCATGGGCAAGTGAGTTAATGCAATGTTTTTGAAGCTGTTGTGATTTTTAATATTGTTTTTAAGGTACAAAAATGTAGAGGTTATTTTTGTAAACTGTTTGTGCTATTGTTTCTTTATGCTTTAAACGGAGACAAAAATCTTTTCAACAGGGCTGTTTTGAAGCTTACAGAAATTTCAAAAATATTCTACAAATATTTAACAGGAGTAGGGTGCAAAATTGAAATGCACTATTATCCTAATGCAATTTTTGTAAACACACATGGAAAAGTTATACAGTTTAATGTGATTTCTAAAATTTTAGCAGTTTTTTTTTGTCCTTACAAGAAATCAGCCTGAAATATTCAATATTCACAGCCTTTCAAGAAAATAAGCATTATATAACCCCACAGAGATCCTCCATCTCTCTCAATAATGCACATATGACACATTAGTGTAATGAGAATTAAGCTCTTCTCACTGCCAGACTCTACTTCTTGTTCTCTACTTCCCATTTTTGGGAAACATTTTCAGTTCTCTGTTTATTACAAATATTACAAGAAATTGCTGTGTTGAAAAACAAGAACAAACTTTACAAAAAATTTCCTCGTCAAAAGAGGATTGTCCTTATTACCTATTTTGAGGACATAATTTGTTTTTAATGTGCGCTTTAAAGGGTGAGAGTTATTTTGGTTTTGCATGCATCAGTGTATGACTTTTTTCACATTGGTAATAACATTACTAGATTTCAATTAAAATTTAACTTTAAAGTCCTTGACATAATAAGTCTTGCATAAATCTAAGCTCTTTATTTGTAAACCAGACTACCATAAAGAAATAAAGTCTTCAACTTAAGGCACTTATAAATTGATAACTTCCAGACCATTGACCTACCTGAAATAAAGTCTTTAACTTTCTCAAGTACTGCTTAATGTTCTATATACTTTTCTTCCCCTTCCCTGCTTCCTTTCTCAGCATAATTTAATTTCTACATGCTATTATATTATCCATTGGACAAAATCTACCTCTCTTTTTCCACTCTACAATACAAAAAACACAGTTGACTGTAATACCTGATGGCTGTTAACTACTCCCAAGAAAGTCTCCTATACCTTTAAATTGGAAAAATTATTAAGATGAATTAAAACTTTGAAGATTGTTACCCTAGTCTCTAGAAAATAAGGACAGTAATAATCTTTGGAGCATGGCAAAGGTTAGTCCAAGTTGCAAAAGAGCAAGCTGTAAATAAGGACAGAGATCTATCTTAAGAAGACAATGAAATATAGATGGAGTATCGAAAGTAGTCCCATTGGAAAAAACAATCATGGTTATTTTAAGTGTGGTGTTGTTAAGTGTGTTACACACAGAAGTGATCTGGGACCTGCATTCTCAGACCAGATGCTAGAAGAATGTGTTACTGAAACATTTTGTAGAAGCACCTCATAGTCATACATCTGAAAGAAATTGTGAGTTTTAAGAAACATGTATTTGATGAGCAGGTATGAGTAGGTTCTCTAATAATTAAAAAAACACCATTTGTCTTCCTGAGAAAAGGTATATGGGGAGTAATTTTTAAAATATGCTCAAAACTTCATCTGTCTATAATGGCTATCATTTTTTAGAGCTTTTTTATTGTTCTAATATCAAGGAAATAATATGTTAAGCAACACAAACTTTACACAGAAATTAAAACTGAATGCCATATGTGAGGCCAAGAGAGAAAGAAAAGACAGCTAGTTAGTAAACACAGAGGAAACATGCTAAAATATACAAGACAGCATACTCTTACAAGAAATTCAAATGAGAACAAAGACTTTGCAATGGAAACATTGACTAAGAATATAAGGGAAATGAAAACAAACGTTCTGTAGAATTCATAGTAGAAACTACACAATTTCTATCCAATGCCAAAGCAAAGTAAGAATTCATTAAGCAGCAATATGTTTGAAAAATATTCTTCAAAGAAAGGCAAAACATTGGATGAGAAATTTTCTCATTATCCTTTTATTAAATGTGAAAAGAATATGATACAATGTGAGAAAGTTTGGTTTATTTTTTATTTTGCTTTTTTCTTTTGCATTTCTTTTACTGCACAGCTGAAGGAGTATGGCTTTGACTATGTATCAGGAAAAAGGGAGGAGGGTAGCCCTTGTAAACCCTGCTAATATTAATTATTCAACACATGGTCAGATTTATTGCAATCATTATCTCCTGTGCTTAAAGGCCATGCAGTATCTTATGTCTTCATGATATTTCTGGAACCTAAAGATCAGAAATATCTTGTTTGGCTTTTTGCCTTTTTGAACAAGATTATGCAATTTCCCACAATTACTAAAAATGGATGATGAATGCACTCATCACTTAAATATGCTAAATAGATAGAATCATTATGAAGGCATTAACTTTGTCTTTTGGAAATATAAAAAGGTGTTAGGAAATCATGTTTTAGTGAGCTACTTGATATTCAGGCTCCTGGTGTACTCAATTTAACTAGAATATGATAGTTTGTTGGCAAAAAAACTAGAGTATCACCTACTTAGCATGCTGCCTGCTTTCTGTAAGATGATTACAGGTCACAGCTTTATTTGCCCTCTTGCTGGTTTGAATTCTAATATTTTTATATTTCACAGAAAAAGGTGATTATGGAATAGAATGGAGATACAGAAATTTGAACTCAATTTCTGTTTTGTCTTTCCTAGTAAATAGTATAGATGCTCATTGAATGAAAGATTTATTTTTATTTCACACACATCTTAGTTTTATATCTTCCTGACAAAAATGTGGTGTTTTATACAACCTAAACTGAAGAGCTATGATGTGATTGTCATGTCATTTACTAAGCAGATGGGAGATAAGTTCATTAAATTAGGAACATTTATTGCTGAATATTTTGAGGGATGAAACAGCCTTCCTCCAACATTGTGGGTTTGCAGATTATTTGCAGTTTTCTACAAGATCCTTGATTGCTTCTTGCTACAGCTGGTGACAATGATTTCCAGAACCAGTAGAAGAAATGAGCTTTTCTTCTTCTTTTTAATTTGTTCCCAGTATGTTTCTCCCATTCATATGGTATTCAAAGAGTTTGATGGTTAGGACTGCAAAGCTTTTCTGCAATCAGTTGTTTTCCACTCATACCCTCATAATTTTTTCAGGAACACTTTGGAAGGAAGCTTCAGTGCACTAATGAATGTTTGTCATTCCAGCGAAAGTCTAAAGAAAATGGATTACCTACGGTTCTGGTTTGAGCCAGAATGAAGCCAATTTTCTTTTTACAGATTTTTTTTTTTTCCTTCAGGGAGCTGTCTTTGAGCTAGAAGCAAGTGTTCCAGCTAGTGGACCTGATAACACTGGAATGTTTATGTTACTGCCAAGACATCAAGGACACTTTGATTTGTGGCCTCAGATGCTAAGGGAGCAGAAGAGTCACAGCTGCAGCCCACAGGGAGGAGAGCACTAGACGGACAGCAAAACTGACCAAAGTACTCCATCCCATATATCTACATAAACTTGGTCTAAGGTCAGGGATCACAGAAGTCAACTTCCTTCCTGCTTCTACTTCCCTTCTCTTCTCTTCCATCCATTGCCAGTGTCTGGGGAGGACTCCATCTATCCATCACCATTGATCCCCAGGCTCGTGCACTCCTGCCCCTCATCACTCTCCCCTCAGCTCCTGTCTGCTCTGCCGCTCTCTCCGACAGCTCCGGGACATTTCAGGACTGCTCACAGCTCAGGAGATCTGGGGGAGTTGCTGGGGGTGGGGGAGGCAAAAGGGTTTTGCACATTCCTGCACATACTTGTATACAATTGTAATTTTTTATTTTTATTTTTTATCATTAGTATTTAATTAAATCTGTCTAGTTAAGTTTTCAATCCAGACAGTCTCTCTCCTTCATTTTCTCTCTCCTTCCCTACCTGGGTGGGAGGGGAAGGGAATCAAGAACATTATTGTCACTGGTTTAATTGCTGATCCTGACTCAAACTGTGACAGCTACTTTGAGATATGTCTTTATTAAAAGAGCACACCTCTATATTAATTACATGTGCTAATGCTGAGCAGCCTTTGATTGTCAAAGGTCTGAAAGCAACTTGACACTTGTCTTTAAGTGCCTGTCCTCTCCCACTTGTGCAGCAGCACAAAGGTATTGGACTAACTCCTTTATATGGAGTCCACTGTAACATATGAAATAATTAAGCAATAGCTTTTGCTGGAAGCTTCTTATTTAGCAATGCACAGCACAAAAAATGTAGGTAAATAGTTAGCAGACAGAGTTAGGCTGTGTATTTTGTGCAGTTTGAACTCCTCAGTGAGGGCCATAAAGGCCACACCATTTCAGCAGCTGAAAAGCCTCAAGGTACTACCTTCTGCCTCCAACTCTTTCCAGTCTTTGCCGTGGCATTCAGGAAGAATTTATTGAAATATTTTCCTGCTCAAGTTGGTACACGTAGTTAAAGCACAGTCACTTGAATTTTAAAAATAAAAATATTTTTAAAATATTTAAATACTCATCCCTGATACCACCTAAATCCATCAAGAACAAGACAGAGAGACAGTTCTTTATGATCAGTGTTCATATGAAAGCAGAATTAACCTTTAAGGACTAAATTATTTGCCTTCATCGACTGCAGTGAGTCTGAAAAAAGGGATATAATATTTTTCACTACACTAATCTCCTTCTAAGGGTGCTAACTACATTGAGTGTCTTGTACCTTTTATATTAACAGTATTCATTTTCAAACAATTTAAAATTAAATTGAAAAAGAATCAATAAAGCCACCTATTTTTTTCCTTAGTAGCTTTTTCCTAGAACAGAAGAAACATTCTGAAATGCACAGATTTTGTAGGTGTGTTACTTTAAAAGAATACAAAATAGTTAGAGAAAAGTGGATGAAACATGCTTAGAAGTAATAAACTTTGCAAAGATGTTACAGCAGGTTTACTAACGTTAAGCTACAGCTTAAAGTCTTAAATAGTGATTTGCAATTCATACAGAAACCTGTATCTGTGCTGCATTTATTTTAAAGGGTTGTGTGCAACAGAGCAGAAAAAGAAATTATTTTAATGTACTAAATATTGTTCTGATACAACTTTTGGAGAAAAAAATGTTAATTTAGTACCTACGGCATTCAAAACGTTCTGTTCTTGCAATTATTTGCCTGTTTTACATGGTCCTGTAACAGTTGATTTAAAATACAGATTATCATCAACAATAGTCTTTTACAGAGAAAGCAGGTAATTTGAATTTCTAATGAAAATGTCTGCAGATATAGGTTCTACTATTCTGTTGAAAATGAGTTTGCTTTAAGAAAACTAGTGTACTTGCCTTACTCAAAGAGTCAATGGATCCAAGTGTCATAAACATCTAGTTAATTTGGGCAAATTATTTGGGTATCTAGACTGCAGTCATTGCAGAATTAGAGAGAGAGCCAGAAATAGAGCCAGCAAGAGCTGGTCCCTTTCACAGCATGAAACCATCCAGCCTCCTAGCTGTGGTTACTGATGTGCTGGCATCTGAGCTGTAAGATGTCATTCTGGCAGCTTATAACAGCTGAATGGAAAGCAGACTCCCACTATGAATGCTGCCTTTACCAGTAGGTGAGACTGGCAGTGGTAGAAAGCTTTTGTGCTGTCTCTCACCACTGTGATTTGCCACTAAGAAAGAGTAGACAGGCTTCATTCAGCTGCTTTGGCAGTGGGCTGAACATTTCCTCTGAGAAGATGGAAACCACTAAAATGTTTCCTAAAGTAAAAAAAAAAATAAAAATTCTGCAGACACACACTACCAAGTTTTGAAGAATGAAATTTTGCAACCTTGGCAAAAATGCATGTCATATTTAATTTACTATGATAATGTGGTTTCATTATTTTTTAATTGAATTATACTTATCTAATACTTGACAACTAAGACTCCTAATTTTATAGGAAGCCATTTCACAATGCAAGGAGTCTTAAGTGATCGACTAATTGCAAGAGCTTTATGAATGTCAAGCATTATGTAAATGAAACTCCTAGCCTATTTAACCTGCTCCTCTAATGTAATTTTGTGAACTGTATCCAAAGACTGTAGTAAAGTATGCTGAGTTACTGCAGTAATACAGAGGAAGATTTCTGCAATGAACATTCCTTTGTTCTTTCTTCTACCTCCTAATGTTTGTTAAAATCTCCTTGAATGTAATTTTTAAAAGCACTGTTCTACACCACTTTAAAAATACATATTTACAATTTTATTCAGGGGAATTTCTTTTTATGCGATGGAAATTATCCTTTAAAACTTACAAATGTGTGATCATGTTGCTATTTCAATGGGATTAAAATTCCCACTTGAATTTATTTGCCTCTGTCCCCCCCCAGTCTGGACCACCAAGAATGGTGTTACATTTTTTTGCCATTTTCCACATCTGCCTTTAAGCTAAGAGCTTTCTATATTTTGTTCATAAATATATATTGGTACTACACAGGCTGCTGAGAGCAGATTAGTGTCCAAGGTGGAGTCAGGTACTCCAGAACCTTCCTGGCAGATACCTTAAACTTGTTCTTAAGTTTCCATTAGCAAGGGATTTATGGCACCTCTCCAGACAATTCATTTCAGTCCTGTAGTAGACTTTCAGTCACAATATTCTTCTCCTAGTGTCTTCCGCTTTAATTTACTTCCATTTCTACTTGTCTTATCCCTGGTGAAAAAAGGGAAGAATCTAGAAGCCATTGACAAATTTATCTTTGGTCTTTAGCAGGAAAAATATACTAATTCTTGCAGTTGTGTTTCTCAGATGGCTTTTGTTGCTCTCTTCCACATCTCCTGCAGTTCGTCTCCAAGTGGACATTCCTTCATTTAACCACTATGTGATGGAAATTATAGTGTGTGAAACCTCACAGCTTCATCACCAGTCAATATTGACAAGTTCAGGCAAGTGAGTCCCAACTAGTCATTACATCCTTAGAAAGAAAGACATCTAGTATCCTGTATATCCCAGTGTTGGGGAAATCATATTGTTAAATACAATGCATCTTTCAGAGTTCTAAAGCCAGAAGTCAATCTATAAGATGTGGCATGAGCCAACTCCTTATATACATTTGCACCAGCACCAATGACATCAGCGTTGGCATCAGGCATGTCTTCCTGGCATGACTTCATCCCCAGCAGTAGCTCTCCTGACCCAAAGATAGTCCCTGAGTGTTCACATTGGACTGTTGAAGAAAATGGTGGCATTTCTTAACTCACCAGCAAACTTGACTCTCTTGCAGGGAGTTATTCTGCCCCTGGTACCCCTGCTTCCAGACAGTTTAACCCTTCTGCAGTCAGTTTCTTGCCATCCATGCTAGATCACTACTGGTCAGGAATTACCACTCCTGAATGGTTTCAGTTTGAATTTTCCCTCCACCAGCAAACAATGGTTCCAAATCCACAGTGTTATGGAGGAGGCTTTTGTTAAAAGTAAAGTGGAAATATTGCAGAACATCTACCACTTAACAATCAAGTAACAAACATTATTTGGAGTATTTTTCAGCTGCACTTTTAATCCAATTATTCATGTTCACAAGTATGCAACAGTACAGTGTGTCCTTGAGAAATAGCTTATTAATATGATAATTGCAGGTTGATTACATTATGTAAGATTTCCTTTCTAAGTGAGGCCCTAATATTAAGACCCTAAATCTTTCTTTTTAAAGGTATTTACATGAGTGGTCTGTTTTTTTTTTCCTAAAAATACTAAGCATTTGGTTGTTTGCAGCAGTTCAGGAAAGAATTTAAGTGCTTAAGTGCTCATTTATTAGGAAAAAAAAGGTCTACTGTGGCTATAAAAGCAGTAAATGCCCGATTATTCAGCTATAAAAGGCTGCTACAGCTCCCATTGCCTTTAACTAGAGTGGAATATTTTTTGCACCTTAAAAAGTCAGACTCTAATGGATGTCCAGGACATTTTATTCCATGAAGTCCATAGGCAGATGTTGGAATCAGAATTTTAAATCTAGCTTTCTCTATCCAATATAAGTATTCTTTGTCCATTTGTTTCAAGCTTTAATTTACATGACTAATTGTGACAAAATTAGTAATTTTATTGCTCTTTCTACCTAGTTCTCTACAAAGCTCAATAACTTCTTCCATCCCCTCCATCTGCCAGGTTTTGGCCACATTTCATAGAATCATAGAATCACAGAATGGTTTGGGTTGGAAGGGACCTTAAAGTTCATTTACTTCCAACCCCCCTGCATTGGCAGCAATACCTCCCATGAGGCCAGGTTGATCAAAACCCTATCCAACCTGGCCTTGAACACTGCCAGGGAGGGGGCAGCCACAACCTCCTTGGACAACCTGTGTTGCCAGTGTCTCACCACCCTCATAGTGAAGAATTTCCTCCTAATGTCTAATCTAAATCTCCCCTCTTCAAGTTTTAATCCATTACCTCTTGTCCTGTCACTACAAGCCCTCGTAAAAAGTCCCTCCCCAGATTTCCTGTAGCTACTTCAAATACCAGAAGGCTGCTCTAAGGTCTCCCTGGAGCCTTCTTTTCTCCAGGTTCAATAACCCCAACTCTCTCAGCATGTCTCCACAGCAGAGGTGCTCCAGCCCTCTGGTCATCTTTGTGGCTTCCTCTGGACCCGCTCCCGGAGTTCCATGTCCTTCTTGTGTTGGGAGCTCCAGAACTGGACACAGAACTCCCAGGAGTTATTTTCTCTGAATGCCTCAGTTCACCTCTGAACGTGGCTTTAGTGAAAAACCCAAAGATTCATACTCCTGTGCGGCGGGAGCACAGACTAACGCACCACGACCAATGTGATCAAGCGAAAGCCGTTTATTATTAAAAATGGTGGCAATTTACACCCCTCTGACTCCAGATGGTCCACCCCAGTACAAACCCCGTTGATTACATACATACACAGTTCATATATGATTGGCTACATGTCTTGTCATTTGCTGTCTGTGTCACGATGACCCAGGGCTTCTGCTTCCCAGCCGGTGCCTCTCAGTTCTTGCTACAACATTTCTCACTACTTCATGAGATAACAACCGTGGGATACCTACTTGTAGGACACCTGCTGTTTACTGGTCCCGTGGGGCAGCAGCCTGTGGGGTACCAGCCTGTGAGACACCAGCTTGTATATTGATCCCACGGTTTGCTTCAGGGTGCCTGACATTTTGGTCAGCAGCACCTGCAACACTGCTGTTTTAATTCAGGCATATTAATTTTCCACAAATCCCATATTAATTCTCCATAAATCTCCACACTCCTGTGACTCCAGTATGATCATCTGTTTAGTCTGAGCAAAGACAACATGGAGAAGTTGCATCATAAAGGGGCTGAAGTTTAAACTTTTTACATACACAAATTTCATGAAAATGCAATGTACTCATTACCCATCCATAATCAGAAGTCACAAAATATTTTTTTTACACAAGTAACATGTTGGTTCTTCCCCTTGTTCCTGTGTCAGTGCAACACAATACAGCAATGAGATTACTTCTTTCTCTGTAAACATTTGTGAGAATACATTTACTTTCCAAATGTTCTAAATTTCTTTGGCTCCAGAATATTCAGCATCAAAGATTGAAGGTAACTTTTTAATTGAATTTCCAGTTTACAATGAAATATAAAAAGATTTGTGCACGTGGAACAGAGTCAATACAGTCCTTAATTGTAAAAGGATAAGCTATCCAGTAAGACAACATTTTTTGCATCTTTCCGTAACAGGAATTTCTTGAAAAAAAAACCACCCTGATATCTTGACTCCTTATCCAGACTAATGGAGGTGTGGGAGGAAAATATTTGGGAACAGAAGGATACACTACTTCTGCCAAGAAGAAAGATTTATGGTGTCCCACTGAAGTACAGAAATGTCTTTAAAGTGATTATAATGTCTTGAAGAACAAACCTCAGTGATATGTAAATCTATTCTGATCAAATATTCTTCCTACTTTTTCACTGACATGAAGCCATATTTGACTGCTGATAACATGTTAAGATTGCACCTTAAATGAAAATATATTGAGAGCTATATATATATCTACAGGAGCTGACAGTTTTCCTGTCTCATTGGAAAATATGGAAAGCTCAAACCACATGGTTTATGATGGAATGTGTTGCATCATATCAAACACCAAGAAGCTACTGCTACGGTATCATGAATGTTTGGTAGTTTGTTTATTACACAGTCTAAACTGGAATAGTCTAACACTGGTTAATATTCAAACTTGATGTATAGTTACTGCATTTTTCAGGGTTACCTCTCTTACAATCTGTTTCTCCTTTCAGTGTCTGTAGTACCCAATCCAGCAGACTTCTTTGAGCTATTGAACAATAAGAAGTTGCAGTAAAAAGTAAACAGTCTAATATGCTAGCACTCAGCATTTCAGAAAGCAGTTTGTATGTTAATAATTTGGAATTTTCCTATCTTTCAGCTTCACTAAGAAGAATGAACTGCAATCTCATGCTGGATTTCAGAGTATCCATTAGAGACTCATCAAATATGGCACCATTTTGTTTTAGCAGCAGTCTGGTGCATGACCATCCAGTTCTTCCAATACTGAAGATCAATAGTAATGCAAAAAATTTGTAGAGGGTTTTTTTTGTGTATGAGACCTTGACCTAGGGATAACAATCGATTCTTTTATTAAATGGGTGTAAAAAGGTGATACAAATCAAGATTAATTGATTTCAAATGATAACTCAAAGTATTCTGGTGCACTGCTGTATGAAAAGAACTGGATTTATAAGTGAGTTGAGGATGGCCCTTTGCTGTCTGCACAGTCTGACATTCAGAACTAATAAAGCTGCTGGCGGGAGTGCTGCCGGCAGATGTTCCACTTCCAAGGGAAGTCCTCTGTCTAAAGGGATTAAGCAGAAGTGAGGGGATGCAATGAGTGAATGGTGGAATTCAATTTACTTTTACATAGAAGCTAGCTATGTTTAAAATTTCAGTTTATCAGTACTTTTCTTTTTTTTTTTTTTTTTTTTTTTTCCTGTCCAAGGAGGTGACAGAGATGGGAATAATGTGAACTTATCTTTTACTATCTATTTTAACTTCTTCTGGGTTATTTACATAAAATCATAGAATCACAGAATGGTTTGGGCTGGAAGGGAGGACCTTCAAAATGATCTAGTTCCAACCTCCCTGCATGGGCAGGGACACCTCCCAACACGTTGTTCCAAGACCCACCCAACCTGGCCTTGAACACTTCCAGGGGTGGGGCAGCCACAGCTTCCCTGGGCAACTTGTTCCAGTGTTTCACCACCCTCACAGTGAGGAATTTCTTCCTAATAGCTAGCCTAAATCTCCCCTCTTCCAGCCTAAAACCATTACCCCTCATCCTATCACTGCACACCCTGGCAAAAAGCCCCTCCCCAGCTTTCCTGGAGCCCCTTCTGGTATTGAAAGGCTGCTATGAGGTCTCCCTGGAGCCTTTTCTGAACAACCTAACTCGCTCAGCCTGTCTATACAGTTTATTATTGAATCGCAGTTGAAAGTCATACCTGCTAATCATATTGATGTTTTATGGTTGATGAGAACATACTTAAAGGAGATATCAAAATAACTTAGGCGTCACATATTTGAGTAGTAATTTCTGTGGGTAATTAGTGGCTTAATATATAATCCAGGGAGCAGTGTGTGTGATTGTTGTTATTTGTAACAAACTATGCCTTAGATTATGTTACCTACATATTATTTAAACTATTTGCAGGTATTTATAGTAGCTGAAAATTGCAGATGACTATTTCCTAACAGTGTGTGAACAAGAATTACGAACAATTATTTACTCATACTTCATCTACTCCTCAAAATTTCCAAAGGATGAGTATTTACTTCGTGACAAACTGCTTAGTTTATTTTATTTCTAATCCTGACTCATTTAGCAGTAGCACTGCAGAAAAGGAATAACTGTGTAATGATATAAACCCCAGTTGTTTCACTGTCAACCTGCAGTTAAACACATCACCTGGTGCAGATTAGTAGTAATTATTAAGATTTAGTGATATTAAAATGATTCTGAGAAACACACTCCTAATTTTTATCTAAAAGGAAAAAGAACAAGATCTAGTTTGACAATATGAAGTTGATAAACTGAAAAAAGCCTACATAATGTTTCCTTTAAACTGCCATTACTGCTTGCCCTACTTAGCCTCAAAGGTGAAGCAAGAACAGCTAACAAATACAACTGTTGTGACTTTTATTCCACAAGATAAAGATTAATCTCAAGACAAAAGAAAAAATTCAGAATATGCAATAGCTACAATTTGGTTAAATGTTTAATTTATTAAACTTGAATGCTCACATGCACTTGAAAAACAAGTCTCAATATCCTCCTGTTCTTCTATTTCTTGATATGGGTTTTTTGCTTTTTTTTTCCTTCTCCCCCTATCTTTGGGCACTTTAATTCCCTCTTCACCCAAAGGAGTTTCTTTAAGCAGTAGTAGTACTTATGGATCCTGGAATTTGCTACCATTTTAGTTTTGTGTTTGGTGCAGTTATGGGGGAAAGCTGCAAAATGCAAGATGATTGAATGCATCTGATGGAATAACATTTTGTCACACAGTGTCAGCTGATCAAGATATGCCACAAAACTTTGCTTTTAGGGGAAAAATAATAATCCTGAAATACAAATTCACTTTTATGTCTAAATACTTTAAGCCTTCCACACTGCCACCACTCAGACTTCCTTGCTGGTCACCTAATGCACTGTGCAGTCTCAGTGCAGCCTGCACAAGTCTCTGCACAGCCTTGGTAAACAGGAAGAAATAGTGAAGTGCCATTTGAAAAGATTTGTGTGACAAGGAGCAGACAACTTAACAAGTGTATTATTCAACCTTGACATCCCCCCTGCCCCCAAGTTTCAGGTTTGGATCCATAGAAGCAATGAAAAAAATATTCTAAAGAGGTTCTTATCTTGACCAAATTAATTTGCTTGATCTGACACAAAATGCAATCAACTTTAATGCATAACTTGAAAGGTCAGGTTGAAGGATTGGAGCAGTTTGATTGTGAAGTGTGCCCAGAAATCTCAATCTGAGAAAGGATGATGAATTTCTTCAAATTATTACTGGAGCAATAAAAAGCACAAGGTTGAAATGTTTGAAAATTAGGTGTGCTCACATAATTTCCAACTCATTGGTTTCCCATCTAGAGAGGGAGAAAATGGCCTGGGGAATTCTTTGAGGATGTGAATCATGAAAAACCCTCATCTAAAGGCTGCTATAGGTTCAGCTCTCTGCAGAAATTGTTATTAAAGTCCCTTGAGGGAATCCAAAAGCAGATGTTGCGCTGCAGGATACGCCTTGGGATGGTAGGAAAAGTTCATCCAAGTAGATTAATTCCCGTACAAACTGAACTTTTCTCTTCCCCTGGATGCTTGTGGAGGCCTTGGTGCTGTGATGCAGGGTGATGGGGGACTCCTGAGGACATGCCAATAGTAGATCATCCTCTATACTCAGTATAAAGCAGGAAGCTGGGGAATGCTTACCCGGCTGCAGTGAGAAGCAATTCTCTTGATGGCCGTCAGCAGAACATTAAACTGTTCAAGCCAGAGGAAGGAAGTCAAATGCCCCATTAGCCAACTCCTCTCATCATGTCTTTTTAGCATCTTAGTAGTATTTGATTCTATCCAAATGCAGCACTGCCTGTCTTGGGTCTATCTATAAAAACGCCAAACAGAACACTGAAAACTACTGGAAAAAACCCTGTTCTATATTCAATCTAATATAGTGCTCTGGAAATATGTTATAACTCCAAATATCTACCTATGTTTTATTAGAATGTCAAAACTGAAAGGTAAATTTTAATGAGACTATATTATTTTTTAATGAAAACATTTATCTATGCCTTTTTCGCATCTATTATAATAGAAAATTTTTCTTCTGCTTATACCAGCAAGTTCTGCAATAGAACCCATGGTATGAATCTTCTGAAACTGCAGTGAGAATGTCACTTCAACTCATTTTGCTTTGCACAAGTCTGGGTAGATAAGTCATGTTCAGCTAACTGCTACCCTGAACAACATATTTTGAGGTAGTCTTAGGTATGATTCAAAAATGAGATAGAGAAATTTTACCACCATACATGCAACAAATAACATAAGAAACAGGGTGGAAAAATTATACCTGTGCCCAATGCATAATTTTGTTTACAACCAATAGAGTAGACTTCATTTCCCAGAAAGTGAGAAGTGGTAATATTTCCTCTCATCGTCTAAAGTACTCCTAGTCACAGTTAAAATTAATGACCAGCCTTACTTCTTGAAAAATAGTGTCAATAGCAGGTTGACAGGACACGTTCAAAATACAGAGTGAGCAATTTGAAGTTTAATACTTACTCTTTGTAAACAGGAAGAATAATTTGTCTACTTCTAGTGATTATCAAATACCATGATACATTTCAGACAGTCTTTCTGATGAGCTAGTTTCCTCTACTGGATAATGATATATGTCTGAACTGTGAACACTTTTTAAGTCCTTCAGATTTCCAGAAGTAAATAAATTAAATCAGTGGATTCTATTACTGTGGAAAAGATTACCCAGGAAGGAAAAAGAAAAACAAATAAAGTAATGTAAATGGCCAGTCTTCTGGGACGGCCAGAGGGACAACAACACTCCATGAGTGAGAAGAACCTGGGTCTACACAGAAGTGTTCTCTCAAATGGAGGAGGTGATAAATTATATGGGGAGAAATTCTACTGAATTAAATTTCATTTATCTTACTTAGTGCTGATTTAGTTATTTAATCCTAGTTTCAGTGATTTGCTAGCAGGAGTTGAAGAATAGTAGCCTTCTTTCAGGTAGAGATGTTTAAGTCCTCCCCAAGAGAATAGTTTTGTTGAGTATAATCATGGTGGGGCTGTGAAGGGGAAGAGAGAACTCAAATAGTATTTAAAAAATTTTAAATAAAGTTAAGGATAAGTACGTCACTAAATTAAGAGGAACCCAGACTTTTTACTTCTTAAAACAAAAATATCAAATTCTAGTCTATAAAATAAAAACTTTTCCACATAATCCTTTAAAGGAAAGTGCTCCACAATTGACAGAAAGTAGTAGTATATGTGTTCAAGTCTTCTGTAGATCATCTTGTAAATTCCAAGTCGAAGTAAACAGAGTATCTACTCATAAGTAAGGCACCCACCTTCCTGCTCTGCTGAAAAATGAACAAGAAGAAATGTGTTAAGGGTCTAATTTCCAGAGGAGGTCTCAAAGAATGTGGCAGAGCCTGTGAAGAACTAGATTTCTCTCCACGTAGTTTTGGACAAAGACGTGAGTGCCAGTAGAATTGCAGTAAATCTGGAAATGAGATCTACGTTATGTGAGCTAAACAGATGGCTAGCATATGTAGGTATTGGTTTTAAAAGGCAGACATAATAATTGTTTGGATGTCAGGAACATTGGAACCTGTGGACGTGATGCTCATTTGAGGTGACTGAGCACTGGGCTTCTCAGTGTTACAGGCTGCTCCAATTATAGCATATTCAAACCCCTGAAATATAACAGAGGGCTAAAGAAGAGGCTTTCAACACTCCTTCCTCAGCTAGAAATCACCCTCCTGATACTTCTCCAGAAGCTTCAGCATTTCCTTAACCAGCCATTTCAGCAGTTATTCACTAGTAGATGTCACTCCGAGGTACTTCGCTCCATCTTGTTAACTCCTGCTGTACAAGGATTCAACAACTCAAACTGTTCCTGAACCTGTAATGTAGCCATAGAACCTAACTCCTGAGAAATCTTTCTCTTATAATTCTTATTCTCTTACAATTTTTTTCTTCTCAGATTGCAAAATGTTAGAGAAATGATAGTAATTTTTGTGAAAGATATAGAAATGGAATGATTTGTGCTATTGGTAAGGATTGCTGTTTTGTTTGCAAGATAATTTAATTTTGATTAATTTTATGACAGCTTTATGTACTTTAAAAAGGGAAAAAAAAAACCTTTTATTAAGAACATACATTTATTTATTTATTCCTTTCCTTATAGCATAAGTAAAAAATTAAAATAGCAAGGAAAGGCAATAAAAGTCCAGAGATATAATGTGGTACAGAATTATAATGCTTGAAAACACTCTTGTAATGAACAAGGAAAAACCAACATCCTTCAAAAGACTTATGAAGGGATATTTCCTATTTATGCAAATTATGATCATGTGAGGAATGATCAAACTAGCTTTCCTACAGTGTGCCAATTTGTTAAATGGAACAGATTGAAAATAACAGGGCATTTCACATACGCATAGGGCATGCAGACCTATTCCAAGCTAAATGGGATCACAAACGATAATTTGAAAATAGCATGTAATGTATTTTTTCACCCAGGCTTATACACCCATAAGCAAGGTAGTGGGTGTGTTAACCCAGTGTAAAACCTCTCCATTTTCCTGCTTAATACAGGCTAGTTTATATTCTAGGAGAAAAGAGTTCATTATTTCTAAGCAGCAGAAAAATTGTCACATAATTTGGAAAGCTCGCAGCACTTTGTAATGATGCCACTTTTGTAGAAAAAGAATAAATTGCACCATGTGTTATTTACAAAAATAATTCCAACTGCGTCTGGTTTCTTTTCTGAACCAGTTTTAGTGCCTCAGGAAAATAACTGAAGTAAAATCAAAATGCCTAAGTAAAATTTGTCAGAGAGAAATGTTCTTTATAAATGAAAAAGTTCTGGCTCTTCATGCTCCAGGGAGAGTAGCTCACTACAGTCATCTACCAGCCGGAAGGGGCTCTGTGTTGAAAGGCTCACAGTAGGGTGTGAAGAAAACCATGCCTACCCTCTCTGTCCTTTGAGGGGTTTCGTATGATGTATTTTGATTACTGGGGCAAAGACTTGACAATGAAGCAAACGTCACCAACATTGAGCTTTAGTCAGTCACTCCTTTTGCTTTTTCTTTTTGTTTGCAGAAAAGCGTTTTTTAATTACATGCACACCATTGAGCATAGCAAGAAATGTCCCTGTGTCTACTCCTCAAATCATCAAAGTTTCTGTATAACCCTCCTCTTTTCCACTCTCAAGACAAGCCACCCATGTGTCCTCACCCTGGGGTCAAGGACATTTGTTCACAGTTGGCAGAGATTTGCAGCCTCATCATGGCCACACCCTATATCCAACTGTTTGGTACACAAGAGAGTTGCTACCATCTCAGAAACTGTCTCTGCTCTCACCCCAGGAAGTGCTCAGAAGATGAGGTCATGCTGTGAAACTATTGCTTCAAAAGGCATTATTCATGGTGTAAGTGAAGCCTTATGAAGAGCCACAAACAACCTGTGAACTCTGATTTCTTCCTCTTCTGATTCTTAAAACATGCATTTTCAGGCAATGACCAAGAAGGTGAATGGAAAGAATTCTAAACTGATAGAAAGGCTGAATGAAAATGAGTCACTGAAAGTATCCAAACAATAAAAAATTGTGGTCTTTCGCAGGATCGGTGTGGCCCACATTCTGTAAGATGCTCAGAGAAAGGTCTGGGTAGGGATAGTTTTCTTTTGGGCCCAGTATGAATTTGTGATAGTGAGAAGGCAGCCTCTGTTAGGAGTGGTGGTTTTAAGGAAAAGCGTAGGGCCTCTGATGAACCTCTTTGCACCAAATCAGTAGGATTGTTTTTGGGCTTTTGTCCTAACCTTTAATTGAACCAGAACCTGAAAAATTACAAAAATTAGACATTATACACATAGATGGACAAAAAGTCTATGTGAGACTTTAAATTGGCTCCTTTGGGACTATCTAGGCTAACATAACCTAGTTGAAGTGTCTTGCACGGCAACTGGAACCATGGGCATTTGACACCTGGATGTCAGTTATGCACACTGGGGTTGCACCATTTCCTGGGGAGCTGAGAAGTCTCCTTTAGAAGCACGTGACATTCCTCCTCCTTTGGTGTCTCCACAACTATCTGCCAATGTACCAATTAGTCTTCGTAGACCTGGAGCCAGGTAAAGAGCCTCTTGTGGGAGTGTGGCTTCTGCCAGTTTTCCCAAAACCTCCTGCTCCTTCAGCCTCTGCCAGGTGGGTAACTTGATTAAGCCAAGACTGCTGTCAGCCACAACAATCCAGTTCCCTTCTCCCTTCTCTTGTGCAAATGCCACCTTGCCCTGAGATGCTGCTCCTTCCTCTCCAGGGGAGCCTCCCACAGCAAACGGTACTCTCTGGCTCCACAAAGATACGATCAGTGGGTGAATACAACTGCCACTATGTACCCTCTTTGCAGTGAAACCATAGACTATCCCCCATGGAGACATCAGTACCAAGAGGCAGAAGCCCAAAAGCCCAGCAATTCTCTGACTCAGTTATGCTTCTGCTTGAAAAATCTCTACATGCAGTAGGAGCAGGTCTGTCATGCTTCTGAAACAGTTGTTTCTCTAGTTCAGGATCACCACTTTAATCATACCAAGTTTTATAAAGCACTGCCATGAAGCACAAGAGAATCAGCAGCAGGAACAACCTTAAAAATCTCCTTAAACTGGTATCAAGACATCCCCTGCCTAAAAGCTTCTATTTCTCTCATGGTAGATATTAATAATTAGTGTTACCTTTTTGAGTCTTCAGGCAGCATCTCTGAATATTTTATCTCTTAATGTAGGGATAACTAATTCCAGGGCACAAGAGTAAAGCTGGAAGGAGGAAAAGGAAAATAAAGTATCAATAATCCATTTATTTTTCCATAAGAGACATGAGGAGTTCTGAAAAGCAGGGCAGCAACAGAGGTAGAACAAGAATAGAAGACCAGAAGCCTAGATGGAGGGTGATGAAGCAGTTGGAAACTGCAAGAACAATTTAAATGTTCGTAGTAACTAGCAGACAGGGAAATGTACCTGTACCTGACAGTTGACCTTCATATTGAATGTGAACCATTGAAGGATGTCATAGGAGTCTTAGATGAGACCCTTGTGTTGCTGCATGCTGTTGGATATGTGCTGGAGAGCATAATTGTCTTACAACCAACATGTCCAGCTGCAAGCAGCATCTCTGTTAAGCACTTGATGAGCTTTTGGAGAAAATCTGTTGGCAGAATTAATTCCAAAATGAACACTGCTCATGTGCATAAACACTGTAATCCAAAACACCATTTAGGAAATCAAATCAGTAAGATGACTTGCTTAAAGTCACACTACTGCTCTGAAACAAAACTCACTACCAGAAACAGCCAAACAAGATTAATGCTATTTTAAACTACAATTCTTTTGTTGAGAAGTACAAAACTTCCTTCCTTGCTTCATTCATGCATTCAATCTGCTATTCTGCTTCACTACAGCCTTAGAAATAGACTGTTCTTGAAATTAAGGGAATGCATCATGATCTTCTATTTCACATGTAGCAGTCTTACAGGGATGTCCAGTCTCATGTAAAATGTTAAGAGAAAAAATCTAGGAGATGAAATTTCAGGTCTTCAAAACTGAGAAGGTTGTGAAGAGGAGTGGGGAGCAAAAACATGAGCATTTGTGGGTTTTAAATCAGTTTCCTCATTCCAATTATTACTTTATGAACACTGATGTATTGAGGATTCCTGATGTGGTCAAGTCTGTTTAGCTTTCTGTCTGCAAGTGAAGCACATGATCATAGAATCATAGAATCATAGAATCATAGAATCATAGAATTGTTCAGGTTGGAAAAGACCATCGAGTTGAACCTCATCCTAACCCTATTACCCTATTTCTGATGACCCACCACTAAACCATGTCCCCAAGCACCACATCCAGACGACTTTTAAACAAATTCAGGGATGGTAACTCAACCACCTCCCTGGGGAGCCTGTTCCAGTGCCTAACAACCCTTTCTGTAAAGAAGTTTTTTCTGATATCCAACATAAATCTCCCCTGATGCAACTTGAGCCCATTTCCTCTTGTCCTGTCATCAGTCACCAGTGAGAAGAGACCAACCCCACTCTCACTACAACCTCCTTTCAGGTATTTGTAAAGGGTGGTAAAGTCTCCCCTCAGGCTCCTTTTCCCCAGACTAAACAGCCCTAACTCCCTCAGTTGTTCCTCATAGAGGATGTTTTCCAAACCCCTCACTAGAACTGTCTTGAATAACTATGAGAAGAGATAAAATTTTATTACCTCACATCTAAAGTTAGTTAGGGAAATCTGTCATCTCAGAGAGGAAGACTGAAGTTAATGAGCTGCTTTCCATATGACGAGTTTCTTCAAAAAAAGCTGTGTTTCCACATAGTGCTACCACTGAAGAAAAACTATCACAGAATCAGTGAGAGGCTCCATAATTAATAAGGTGCAAGAGCAGAGTGCTGTTTAATGTAACATAACAATTCTGAAGTGTCATCAGTGTCAGCATGGGCCTTCATTTACAAAGACTCATTCACTATCCCTAGAAAATTAGGAGCTATCAGTCTTGTCAGGATCGAAGATCGTACACATGTGGAATTACTTCATTATTATGCAGTTAGCAAAGTCATGCTTTGTTATCATTTGTGGCTACACTCTATGCTTTCAATTACTTTAAGATTCATTGCATTGATACATCTGTTTGGTAGACCAAGTTGGAACAAGACATATACAGCACTTCGCCAAATATTCAGCACAGAAGTAAGGCTTAAAGACATCCCAAATGTTAAAACGGTTTGAAGTTATAGTCAACATACTCCAAGCAAGCAGGAGGGCAGGCAAGTTTGGTTAAGAAACTGCTTTTAAACAGCAAGTGCTTTATTTGCTGTTTTATTTCATCTTACATGCTGATGTCTGCAACTGATCATTCCAGCAAACTGAACAGTTATTCAGAGAACAACAGATTCCCTGGAGGAAAGAAGCAGCATATTAAACCCAGTAATTAAAGAGATGTTCTATTCAAGTCTAGGAATAGCAGCCTTTTCATTATACATATGTGAAATTAAGTCATAAAAACAGACTCCAAGCTCAAATGCTTAAGGATGCAAAACCCTTTTGTTTCATCTGCAGAAAAATGAGGTGTGTTCTTTCCATTTCACCCTTTTTACCACTGCAATACCAGCTTTAAGTCTGAAGAGGCAAGAGTTTAAAGAGGTAACACTCTAGAGTCTAAAGAGGCAACTCTAAAGAGGTAAGAGGTAATTCTAATGAAGTAACTCAAGCTTTAATATTGAATTAACTTTGTATTCATCAAAAAAGGATTTTATCTCCAGGTACATCTAAGGAGATAGAAATTCTGTAGAGTTTCAGAAAACAGCTTGAACAAAAAGTTAAAATATTAGCCAAAATGCTTAAAGTTTTCTGTAACATTAATAAGGACAATTAGAAATATCCTGTGTACACATTAAATAGCATATTTGAGATCTAAAGTTGCTACCAAGATCCAGTCATGGAGACACTACATCAATAAAACGATGAGAAAAAGTACTTTTAAAAGCAGCCAAGCAAAAGGCATGTTTTAAACCTTTCATAAGGCACAGAAGAGGGTATGAAAACAAGACTGTTCCCTTCCAAATCCTAGTCTTAAGTTTCCCAAATACTCTTGCCATTTTTGTAAGTAAATAGCAAACAGAAATGAACAAAGGTATTACACAGAGCCAACCAGCCTCTTGTTCTGAAGATGTTAAGGACAGCAGCATGCTTAACTCTTGGTAGCATATTGGAAGAGTGATAAAATAAAATTCACAGATTGCTTATTCTACAGGCAGCTTGTAACTTAACATTAGGAAATGTAAATTAAAGTTCAGAAAACTTAACCCCTTTATTTTAACATGGCATATTTATCTCTTTATCTCCAAATTTTCTCTTCAGTTTAGAAATCAGGACAGAGCCTTGCAAAAACCTGTGATTTTGATATAGTACTTCTGTCATCCTGAAACATCTGCTACTCAAATTATAAAATCTCAAACTATGATATTGTATAAGTTAGGAGTTACATTTAATGTGTCATAGTGAATCTCAAACTAAATAACTAAATGTTTGGAACTGATTATGGGAATTTTTGTATCTTGTTCTTATATTGACCTGTTTGAGAAAAGCACCCAACAAAACTACAACAACAACAACACAAATAACAACAAAAATACCAAACAAAACAAGCAAACTTACCTGAATCCATTCTTTTCTGAATGTTTCTACTTACAACAAATTGTTGATTTAGTACAAGGAGTTTGCCCTGCTGACATCAATTAATCTAAAGGCTCAGATTCTGAAAAAGAGATCTGAATAGCATACCTGTAGTCAAAGGTAGAATCCTCAGAGTCTGTTCAAATAAAATGCAAACTTTTAACTACTGAATTTTAAAGATTAGTTCATTAATACAATGAAATTTGGCTTTGGGTAAATCTAGAAACACGTGCAATTTGGTATTAATTAAGCTGAAAATCTTAAATAGCATTAAATATTTCTGAGGGTCTTAATTTTTTCCAGGCAATGATCACACATTTTAAACTCTAACAGAAGATAAGATTTAATCAAAACCCCTAAATTATTTTAGTGAAAGGAAGGTTAAGTATGAAATAAAGCTTTATGTACTTCCGTGTTCTGCTGAAAGAGTTTAATATTGCCAAACATTGCTTTAGAGCTCATACGGAAATAATTCTTATTAAAAATATTTGGAAACTATTTTACATTATGTGAATTTTCAAATAAACCTAAATTTACTACACACCATACTTGGAAACAATAACTAAAGTTTAATAAAGGCAGTACAACACTACTTCATTTGTGGGAGAAAAGCATAATGAAATTTATAACCATCTTTACCTTAATAAAATGCATAGGTAAAAACCTTAAACCAAGACCTTAATCAAGGTGTAAGGAATTATTTTTCAATATTTCATCACAATGAAGAAGTTCCTCTTCCTCTTCTGTCAGACATCCATATTCCTCAAGTCCTTTTCTCCCTTCCCATATGCTAAAATATCTTCTTTTCTGGAGCCTCAACGAGGAAACATGAAACTCATGCATTTTATATTCCATGGTATTGCTTTAACATCTTAACAATTTCAAAATAATCTTCATAATTTTCTTGCAGAGATTTCAAAAATTGTGCAATAAAACATGGAACTCTTACAATAGGAAACATCTTTTCTTTTGGGAAAAAAGATCAAAGTTTCATCCTCTAAGAATTCCGTTAACTTCTGATTCCAAATAATTCTTATCACCTAGCATCTCAAACAATTCCTACTTATAAAAATTCCATCTTACATGACTACATTTTTTTATTAAATTATAACTGCAGCTAGAATTTCAGAATAAATGCTTTTAATTCAGTCACTTTTGTTATTCAGCATTGTAGTAATATTAATTTATTTATTATTTGATGTTTGTTGACCCAAGTAAGTACTAAATAGGAAATTTCATTTTTTGTTAGCTAACAGTAGACATTGAGGCATGAAGACAGGTTTCTGTAAAAATAGTTCATATTCACGTCTATTAAATTATGAGTAGAAATTCATGAAATCATTCTAACAATCTGTATAAATAATTCTGTGCTTATGTAATACTGTGTTAAAACTACTGCTGACTAATTCCTTGAAGTTTCTAAGATTTGCACAGACTGCAGTGGACTTTCCACAATGAAAGTGTGAGATTTCTGTTTCTTATTCCAGCTATTGTTGTCAGAAACATTATGACAGCAACCTTTTGTAGTATTTATTCTTCTACCATCATCTAAGATATAGTGGGGTACAGCCAGAAGATCAGAGACAGAGGAAAAATGCTGTCTAAATTTGGACATAAAAATACATACAAATGTATGTATTACATACAAATACAATGTAGATTAATTTTTCAAATAAAATTATATGCTTTCTTTGATTTAAACCTTATCCATGAAGGTATGAAGGAGATAAAGAAATCATATTTCTTACATCTACTTCCTTTCTTAGTCTGGATTCTAGTGAGAGGAAAGGAAATATAACCTGTTTACTTCACTGTAAGAAACATTTTGTCCAAATTATAATGAAATTACATAAACACTTATATATTTCTTTCCTCTCCAGCCTTTCAGCTATTTTTTTTTCTGAACTGAGTGACTTGCTTAAATACATAAAGCAATGGAAATGGTTGTGTTTGCAGACCTAATCCAACCACTACCATTGTCAAAGCTTAAATCAGAAACATGACACTAGAAAGTTGTGTAGCCTTGGAAGTTAATACAAGACTGAAAACCACTAGGTTTGCAGTGATACTGACCACATCTCATTGAACTTTCAAGAATGCACAGACTCTGTAAGCAGACTTTGAGTCAAAGCATGAGAAGCCAGCTCTAGATCCCTTTGGCTAGAATCAGGAAATACCTCCCTTGCTCCTCATCCCTCTTCACTTTATTAACCTCTCTTTATGAAACTGTCTTCAAGACCTTTTTTCTTTGTCTGAAAAATTACATTCATACATTCTAGTTTAAGTCTTTGAAAACCAGCAGATCATGCATATTCTAGAAATGTGACAATGAAAACTGAACAGAAGTGAGGAATTCTTTTATTCCTGTGTTGCCATTCCCATTGGTCTTGCATGGTCATTTTCAAGGTTTCACAAATGGGGATTTGTCTTTCCCTTCAATTATTCATGCAGCATTTTTGTTCCCATTCTGTCCACCTACTTCCCGAAGAAGACATTTGACCAATCAATTACTCTAATACAAATTCAGTGCTTACTTTGTTTCCTACTGACTTATTCATAAAATGGAGAAGTAGCTATTCTTTTCCATTATATACTATTCACAGCTATCTTAAGCTTGTATCATCCACTAAAGAGGATTTTTGCTCAGCTAGTATAACCATCATTTAGTGGCAGAATATGATGGCACTTCAAGACACAAACATATCTTGAAAGACATTGGTTTGAAAAACCTCCAGAAAAAAAATAATTGCTTGGGATCTTTTAGTTCTATCTTTAAACAAAGATGATTAAAACCCATGACTTTTCAATGAGAATAACTGATCTAGGGCTGTTGTAACTATGAATCAGAAAGTGCTCATAGAACTATCTTCCAGAAAGAGAGATTTCTTTGTTGGTGAAAGTGAGCAGAGCAGTTTATTTGTATGTTCACTTTGACAGCAAGACTCTGAATTAAAATTTGTCCAAATAGGATCCTGACATTCAGATTTATTTAAAAAGTCTACATTGATTATTCACCCGCAGCCAGAACTGGGAGAGATCAAGTCTACTCTATTCCATGCTGCTTTGCCAGAAAAAGGTTACTTTTCTGACCAAAGTTCCTTCTGACTGAGCCAAAGCTGCAAGAGTATTACTACACTTGGAGGAAACAGCTGAGTCAATACACAATTATACAGAGTAGACAGGGCTAACTGGTGGTAAAAATTTTGAGCCAGAAGTTCTTATTTCTCTTAAAAAACCTAGAGGGTAGCACTGCTTAAGATTACTCCAATAGCACTAAAATGATTTTCATTGTGGTGAACTAAAAAGGGTTTAATACAAGAGTAAAAATACTTGCAAATAGTAAATGTATTTATTTAAATATTCTAGAGTACACCTATGGCTATCTTAATTTCCCTCATAGGTTTTGGAGTAGTTCCATCTGACTCTTGGATAAAATATGAACCCTATGAAGGTGAATATGCTATATCCAGGCTGGCAAACAGACCCATCCAATTATATTATTCATTAATATATCTGACAACTCCCAAGCTTCTGATGAGCATGACCTTCATTACTGGTAATTACTCTGCATGATTTGACAGATATGGTGATGAAGAATGGATACACTTTATCCTGTGTAGAACATAAACAGGAAACAATCTAAACTAGCAAGGTTTCAAGTGGAGAATTGGAGATTAAAATTCTAGTCAAATCCACAGCAACTCATTCACAAAATTAAGGATGTAATCATCATTCATCTTTCATTTGCTTGTAATATAATAAACACAGAACTCTCTTCCACATGCAATTATTGAAAACTGTATCTCATAGATGGTTGAAAGTTTGAAGTAAGCATGGAGAATGGAAAAGTTAAAAGGCCCAAATCAATGCATTCTCTCATTCTCTCACTCAGGAAAACATTATGGACCCTAGACATAGTTTCATGCACTTACAAAATAGGAACACTGAATTTATCACTGTCAGTCACTCATCTCCTCACTCATATATAAATGTTGGTAGTCATTCTATTCAGTTCCCCTAGCTCAGAGTTGGAAGATCCAATCTCCTTTTTTAGTGTAATATTATGGATTAAGATCAGGATGAAAAAAACAGAACTGCAGAGTTAGTATGAAGTCAGTCGTCTTGCTCTTTGAAACTCTTAACCTTTATTATGATTTTGATATACATGGAATAAATTGTCACACTTTTCTGAGAGGGATTGAAATGTGAGAAAACCCTCCTATCTTTCCTTGCACTATCATGACCATGGCATAAGTGGAGGCAACAATTTCCATTAGCAAGCCATATATTCACAGGTAAAAATGAGGCATAAATCTGACTTGTTTGATTTCCTGTGGCACAAAAGTGTACTTTAGGGCTATTTTTTTCCTGGACAAGCACTGTTTACTTTCAGAAATCTTGTCTGACTAGACTATGAAGTCTTCACATATTTACCCAAGTTTTCTCTATGTAACAAAGTTTAGAAATTCCTACAGGCAAAGCCCACATATGGTTAGCACTATAACATGTACTATTAGCATATGTGTTGTGTTGATAATCACAAGCTTGACAGGGGCATCGTATTCAGCTTACCTCTGATTTAATGCAAGTACTCTGTATTGACTCACTGTAAAGTTGATGTGTGCAGTACAACTCAGTGCAAATGTGAAGATCATCTGAGCTGTGAATGTATTTTGGGCTGAAAAAGTTCTGAGGGTCCTAACACAGGCAATGGAATTCATGAAATGCCACAAAGTTCAAGTGACGTTCAACAGATATGAATCTAGACCAAGATGCATTGCATTTAACTTCCTAAATTACACAGAATTAAAATATTGTTTTATTAATCTGTAACAAAAAACCTTAAACCTCAAAGACAAAAGAATCCTTTCTGTCCAAGTGTGAATGCAGAATTGAATACGATTGCCTGCAATCACAGGGGAAGAAATGGAGTCAGGTTTCTGCATATTTTTGGGACAATACAGAGCATTTTAAACACTTGAGAGGCAAAGCGTCTTTCTAGGACTTCACCTTGTTACTTGTTTCTAGTTCCAAGTGTGATTTTGATACAATTAAATGCTCTTTATACACAAGAGTCTTATTGAAATACAATAAAATCAAATGCTTAAAAACAGGCTTGCCTTTGCAGATTGCGATCAGAGAGACTGGAAAGGGAATTTTTTTTTTCAGAACTTCCTCTTTAGATGGTGACCCTAGATGTTATTGTGTATCTTTGATAAAGATTGCTTGAGCCCAAGAAGCACAGCTTAAATAAAGCTATAGCTTCAGTATAGCTTCAGTAGCTGCTAAGAACCATGAAACCTTTTACAATGCAATTTATCACTGCAATTGTCATCACAGCTGGGCATAGAGTAGGAACATGTTAGAGATGTAAGCAAAGTAGAAAGGTTGCTAACCAGCCATGTCTGCAGAGATCTATTTGAAAATGTCTATAAATACAATTCTGAAATTGCACTTCATTAGGCTTTGAGGGGGGGGAGGGGGGAAGTGAAGATAAGCACATTTTTCAATGTAGACACAAACAAAGGTTTTATATTTACAGTGTATATGTGTCTAGTTCCATCTCCTTATGTAAGTATATAGAGGCTTATTTAAAAGATAAATATTTATGCATTGCAGGAATAATATGAATATGGTCCATGCAAGTGTGTTCAAGCAGTGTCACAAACATAGGTTACCATCAAAGCCAGTCATTTAGCTAATCATTCCAAGATGGCAGAGGATGCATAAGACAGTCATATATCTTCATATCATAATTTTAAATATTTAGAAAGGGAAAGAAAAATGGAAGGAATATTCCAGGAGCTACCACATCCTGTAATGGATGCTCACAAGGGTATTCCATATAAGCCACCTAACATTCAAAGTCCCTCTGAAACAGAGTGTGTTGTGAATTCCTTTATTTTTGCAGATAACTGTTGTGAAATCATCAGAAACCAGAGCCAGCTAATCTCTGCTGTCACTGTTCTGCAATAACACTTTCAACTGCTAAAATTATTTATACCCAAGTACTGTTCAATATATCTTTTGCAGTAGCAGTGCAGGAAAGAAGTTGAGGCTTTTTTCTAATAATAAATTTTTATAAACCAAGTTTTACAAATATTCCACTTAACAAAAACCCCTTTGTAACAGTGAATTACCACAAGCACCAGAGTAAAAATAGACTGACTGGTCAAGTGATTGGGCAGAAATTTTTTGTTAGCAAGGTGTACACTGCTAAAGATAAGTTGAAACAGAAACGAGATTTTTTTTTTTTTGTTTGATATTAACGCTTAGATGTAGAGGTTGCTGTGAAGATAGGCAAAAATAGAAACACAGGAATGTTTATCATGCTGGGCATATGGATGAAACACAAGAACTAAAAAAATAAAATAATGAACAGATATGCATATATGCATGTTACAGCTGTGTGTGTGCATTATTGACAAAGCCACACACAGTATGTTTGTATTGTAGTTACATCTCTTTGGAAATCTCTTATCCACACCACTATAGACCTGTTTTAACACTCCAAAAGGCAAAACAATATTTTGCAAAATGGTGTTAACAAAACCATTTTTTTAAAATGCATGAAATGATTAAGTGGAACAGTCAGAATTTCAGTTTCTGAATTTACAATGACTGACTTAGAACCTTAGCTTGGAGAATGTCAGCATTTCTTTAAAGATCTCATCTTCCTTCAGTCCAGTCTTAGGGACAATCTTTACTAAATAAATTTAACAGATGTCACAGTTTGACTCAGGATCAGCAATTAAACCAGTGACAATAATGCTCTTGATCCCCTTCCCCTCCCACCCCGGTAGCGAAGGAGAGACAGAATTAAGGAGAGAGACGTTCTGGATTCAAAACTTAACTAGACAGCTTTAATTAAATATTAATGATAAAAAGAAAATATTTACAATTATATACAAGTGTATTCAGGAATGTGCAAAATCCTATTGCCTCCCCCCCCTCCCAGCAACTCCCCCGGCATCTCCTGAGCTGTGAGCAGGCCCAAAATGTCCCGGAGCTTCCGGAGAGAGCAGCAGAGCAGAGAGGAGCTGAGGGGAGAGTGATGAGGGTCAGGAGTGCACGAGCCTGGGGATCAATGGTGATGGATAGATGGAGTTCTCCTCAGACACTGGCCATGGATGGAAGAGAAGACAAGGGAAGAAGAAGCAGGAAGGAAGTTGACTTCCGTGATCCCTGACCTTAGACCAAGCTGATGTAGATATATGGGATGGAGTACTTTGGTCAATTTTTTGTCAGTTTTGCTGTCCATCTAGTCCAACCTCCCTACAGGAGGGCTGCAGGTATAACTCTTCTGCTCCCTGTAGCATCTGAGGTGGCAGATTGACTATGTAGAGCAAAGTGAGCTTGCAGAAACAGAAACATTCCAGTGTGATCAGTTCACTAGCTGGAACACTTGCTGCTAGTTAAAAGAGAGTTCTCTAAAGGGAAAAAATAATCACTAAAAGGAAAATTGGCTTCATCCTGGCTCAAACCAAGACAACAGACTTACCCAACACAAATAATGAACAGAGTTTTCAGTTCTCCCAATTCTTTTTCCTAACAAGAACAAAAGCTTCCTTAATATAGATATGGTTGTAGAGATAATCAGTTACAATTACACCACAGGGGTTAGAAAAGTGGGTATTCCATTCATCTAAGTCAAGGTTGAATAAAAATTGCAGTTTAATGCCTGAAATGGAATGCCAGCTGGAAGGTGGTTGTAACCATCTTTGTGGATATATACTTATCTTGTACAAGATAATTAGCACTGAACACATTACCTTTAAAAATTACATTTATAAAGGAAGAATTCAATAACATATGATTTTGTCCCTCTTAGTGTTTCCAGAGTGCAGTAGCAATGTCTCAATGTGAATGTGGAGAAAATAGGCCAAGAAAAGCATGTTTGACTATGTTTTCAATAGTCTTATTTTAACAAACTGACTGAAAAATTGAGTCAGAATATTTGTACTGAGGAGGCAAGATTCAAGTTTAAGGTGAAGTGTAAGCAGATAAAAATAAACATTTAGTATTAGTTATCATGTAGATATTTACATTAAATGTGTGTCTTGGAAAGAAATTACCTGTTTTAGCCATCTTAATCCAGACAATTTTAGAAATACCATTACATGAAATGATTATCCTAAAATATTAAAATTTTACTCTAAGTGTATTCTTGTGATTTTATGTAGTCAACTCACGGTTCCAGGACTTTTTACTTGGTAGTTTACACAGAACACCTGACCTCCTGTGCAGCAGCAGCAGTCCTACAAAAGAGCTCTGCTACATATAACTGGAGAAAGAATTTAACTACCTTGCCCATTCTTATACTAATCTTGCAAATAAATAAGGAATTAACTTGCATTTCTACTTCCTATTGAATTGATTGAATGGGAATTTTAATTAGGGAGTAGGAATCTTTGGCAACCCCTCTCTTCCACCTTTTCCTGTTGTAGGGGAAGAAGTTGAGTTGTGCATGTACCAGAAGACCTTTCTAATCCTTTCTCAGGATATCCCAACATAAAACATGGAAGGCATGACCTTTGCCCAACACACTGAAATCAAGGCTTCACTACCATGAACATGCATTTGCTATGGGCCACAGGCTGTAAAAGAAACTAAGAACAACAACTAACACTAAAGATTTTTACCTGTGCCTCTAAGTCTTTTATCTTATCTGAGCATTTGTAATGGAGTATTTTATATTTTAGGGCATGTCTGAAAAGCAACATAAATTATCCTGCTACCTGCCTCTTGCCCCTTCCTCTGCCTTAGCATAGCTCAGCATTCACACACAGGAGGGGAAAAAGGTCTAGGCAAAAACAGCACTGAGGTGCTGCTAGAACAGTTAATCTCTTCCTGAAACAAGGAGAATGCTCTAGTGAATTTTTTTTTCCCCATTGACACCTTTCATGGGATGGGTATGACCAAAACAAGAAAATAGTAACAAAGGCATACTTTCTCAAACTGCTGCACAGATTTTACTCCATTAGAGATTACAAGACTGGAAGCTCAGTTTTCAAGGATTTCAGACACTGTGCATATGCTTTCATATTTTTCAGAAATGAGCATTCAATATATCATACACAAATCTAGGTTTTTCTTTTCCACAACTGTCCATCTATGCTTAAAGGTCTCAAATGCTCACTTCCTAAAACACGTAAAACTCTACTCATCTCTCAATATCTTTTTTCTATACATTTTTCTCAAATTTTACTTAGAAACTTTCATCCTTTCTGGAAGACAATGTATTTTGAATGTGGGATGGTTTTTCAGGTTCAACAAAGCCTGGCAGCAAGCCAATTCCCTCAGCTCCACCACAGTGTCTTTAAATACGTGGGATCTAATTAGCTAAAAATGACACTAAACCAGTTAACAGTAAAAATTGTCCTCTCTCTAAAGAATTAAGAAATTATGAGACTGTAGAAGTTTGGTGTTAAGTAACTAGAGAATTGTTTGTGTTTTCTGAATGTTCTGCATTCTAATAAGCAGAGGAATTTTATCTCAGGAGTCAAAAAATTTAAATAGAAGTAAAATATGTCATCCTGTTATGAGATCTGCATTCTTCCTTTTTAGATGGCATCAGGGTTCACAGTAAGATCACTTTTTTAGACCACTGTAATCTTGAAGCTAAGAGGAGGCAAAAGTAAGGATAGAAGAGGAAAGAGCACTGAAACTGTTGAGAAATCAGTGGAGTAATAAATGACAAAAGCAATGCCAGAAGTTTCAACACATTGTGATCCTGTTTCCCATTTGATGGAAGGATGTTAATTTAATCTTATTTGGAAACTTTGTACCTTTACTCTTCTGTACTTTTGAAATAAAACTACACTTAACTGAATTCTAAAATCCCTGCACTGCAGACATGGGAACTATTGATGTAATTTTATTGCTAGACACCTTTTTTTTTTTTTTTTTTTTTTTTCTTCCCCCTGTTGTTGTTACCCTGTGTTTTGTAAATTTCTATAATTACTTAAATCTTTTACCCAGGTCAAAATTTCCTATTGATTTTTTAATAGCTTCTATAGTTGCAGGAGAATCAATCAAGCAAACAAATAATTAAAGTAAATCTGTTCTGAAAGTACAAAAAACACTGAAGAAAGTAGAAAGAGACTGTCTTTTACTCAGATGTATAAAACAAGCAGTCACTTCTAAAAATTCAGCTTTCCTTGTTCTTCTCTTCCCTACCTTCTTTACAACATCTACATGTTGCAGGAATCCATAGCAGAAAATGAAATAAAATTAAGAAAGTGCTTGCACACAGCTCCAATCTCATTTTTTTTACATCTGAAGTGTTACTTTCTACCTTGCTGTGTTTGCTTGGTTCCTGTCAACAGAATGAACTTCCCATGAGCTTGCAGGAATAGTTTTTCATGAAACGTTCCATTTCAAGCATAGAATCTGAATTGGTTTTGGTTTAGCTTTCATTGAAGGGTGTCTGCAATGGGGCAGAAACTGCAATCTTGTGCGAAACCAAACAAGCACCATGAGGGTCGTTTGGAGAGTTTGAGTGTCTGGCCAACAGCCAGCAATTTCTCTGGAGACTGTTTCCATTGCCTATTCTCATCAGCGATGGTCTGCTTATCAGGTTCAATGCCACTTTCTCCTCCAAAAAATTGAACTCATTATTTCAAACACACAGACACACACACAGTTAGTGCCTGTGCAGTCTTGAACCTTGCTTAATCAATAACTTGTAATTCTCCCAGGGATTCTCGTATGGTCTCAGTGGCAAAGCTTACAGGATGGGAAGGTCAGGTTTTGAAAGCTGAGCTTTACAGGGGGGAAAATATAGAAAGGAGGAGAATATGAAAAATATGGCATACTGAGTAATACATTACAGTACCTCATATATAAAGGTAATTTATAGACTGCTTTGCCTGATCATGCAAATCCACTGATAAGGATTTTAATTAATAGGACTATCCTAAGCAATCCAAATTGGAATCAAAGAAAAACACAGTTTGCAGTCACAAGTCTGTCTGCACTTTTCTTAGTGTGCTGGACACATGTATCTGGCATTGAGACCCATGACAAAATCCAGAAAGTGATCCTCACTCTGGAAAGTCATGGCACCTGAACCTTGATTCTGAACAGGCTGGAAGTAAACAATACTGGAAATCACAATGTTTGTGAAAAAAAGCATTCCTAAAGATAAGGTTTGTGTTTCTCTTTGCAGCAAATTCTCATTGCTTAAATATGCATTTTTATTTTTCACTCCCTGGAAGTGAATCCTCTTCTTTGGTTTTTAAAGATATATGCTAGACTCTAAAGCTCTGTTTGTCTGCTTACACAGATGGAGTGCTGCGTGTTAACAGGAAATCTCTTCAGGGATTTCTGCTCTTCTGTAAAGAAAGGGCAAAAGTTTTAGTAATCTCTCTGCTTATAAATGACCCTGCTTTTACTCTCCAGATTAAAGAAATGACAATTTGAAGTAAAAGGGCATTTATAGTGCTGTCCTGCTTTCATACACACTGTGCACTATGCTTTGTCATGTTGTTGCATTTTCTCTATCCTTTTCTAATATTAGAATACTTTTCTAATCAAGCCTTATCACTTTGATTTGCAATATTCTTATATTAACAAATATTTGTGCAAAATACATATAGGAAGCATTGGTATTTTCAAAACCAGAAGCAATGAAGATAGTACTTTTCTTTATGTGCAGACTGTCACTTTTCACTTCCATGGAAAATAGGAGCAAGTTAAATTCCTGCATGATAGAATAATACATGGTCAAATAAATAAATTCTGAAGTCAGTTTCAGAATTACTAAAGACATGAACCTCAAATAGTATCAGCACTTTTCCTATTAATAATCATCATTTACTCTATATTTATTAATTTTAATAGAGGAAAGTTTACAAAATAGAAGTATGATAAAACAATTTGTAAAAATATGTTGGTGCTTTCCTCTAAGGCCCTTTACAAAGCATACTCATTGTAGGTGTACCTTCAAGTCAAAGTACCAATAATTGGCTATAAAATGTATCATTATTATCCATATAATTTTGAATCAATTTTGTCATTTTATTGAAGTTTTAGCTAATCTCCAGCTACTCCAGGCAGCTGAAGACTAGCACTCTGTTAGTGTAAAAATGCAATTCACAGGCTGAATTTTTCCACTACCTGTTGAATTACAGAGAAGCATATAACCAGCTGTAATGTCAAAATGATCTGACATTTTAAGAAAACCAAAACCCAAATGCACCATTTTGACACTATGTCCTGCTATCATGTCAGTATGTTGTGATTTTCTGCATGGAGACTTTTTTGTTTTGTTTTGTTATGGAAGCTTTTGCTGAATTTCCATTAAAAGGCATTTAGAATGATTTTCTTTCTTTCACTGTACTTAAATTTCAATTTATTAAATCCTTTATCATTATCAATATCGTCTGTAATGGTACCATTGTAGAGTTTCTGCCAGAGCTAGCATTTTTGCAAATCTTTAATATTGCCATAGATGAAGAGAAACCAAAGTAATAGTTAATTCCTTCTGCCTAAGTTTGGTTGACCAGTGTGAGAAACATAAAAAACACACAATAATGTCAAAACCCTATAAAAATAAAGCTTAAACACTTTGTTCTAAATAATTTTCACTTGGAATAGAAAGAAAAGGAGATTTCAAAATAGGAAATCCTTTGTAATTCCAACTCAACTTTACTCAGAAGGATCTAGTAACTTACATGCCCGGAGGGAGTGTTGGGACTTGTCATGGCTGTGACAGTACTTGCTCAGGGGATTTGGGTGCCTATGTCTAAGTTCCACCTGTGAAAGCTTGGATTTGAGTGCTGTGAAAAAGCCATCTGAGAAAGAGCCAGGGGAAGTCTTTACAACCCCCTAACCATGGACTTCACTTTCTGACTCAATCTTGGTTTCAGTTTTTTAATAGATGCTTGTCCAGTGGCTGTGAAACACTGGCTGACTATTGTTACCATTGCTGGACCAAATCCTGACTTTCACTAACTGACTTGACTTCCTAGCTTGACTTGGACCTGTATCCTTGCTGTGGTCTTGTCTGATGATCTACATTTTTGGCCAACCCCAGTTACCATTTCTAAACCTGCCCTGTTCTTATTGATCCAGGTCTTGCTGGACTGTTCCCTTGCTGGTGAAGGACACTGTCCCTGATCACCTCAGCCCCCCATTTTAATTCCCCTCTGGTTACACGTGCTCCTGCTGTTCTCTGTCTAGTAAAATCTTGATGGAATTTTAACTTTTACATAAAAATATGTTAAAAAAATAATAGATACAACATTATGAGAAGAATCATGGAAAAAGTTAAATAAGTCTATATAGTCTTAGTTTTCATCTCACAGAATGACAATGGATCCAGTCTTGAGTTTCATTCCACTTTCTCTTCTTCATGGGCTTTGGGCTATTCCCACCTCTTGTACCTAGCAGAAAGTCACCAAGAAGCTAGGGAGTCCAGAGCATTTGCAAACATCCTTGATGCCAGACCCAAGAGTTTTGAGACAACACATAAAACGAGGAATCACTTTCAGAGCCGTAAATGATGAAACAGTAAACCTGAAATTCTGGTCACCTTGGACTAAAGGTGAGCCTTATCACTGATTTCTAGTATGTCCAAATTAATTGTAGACATGTATCTTTACATGCATCTGAAAAAAGGTGAACCCAAAAGTCCATATTCAATGGCTTTATCCTTTGCTACTTTCCTGACATGCAGAGTGAATAATGTAATTGGTTTTTCAGTACAAAAAGTGGTAAACAATGACATATTATGGCATTGACAAAACTGTGAAGGTATTCACCTGACTTGGGCAGATGGCACTAAGATGGGAGGGAGTGTTCTGCCTGAGAGTAGGAAAGCTATACAGAAGGTCCTGGACAGGCTGGATTGATGGGCCAAGACCAGTTGTTTGAGGTTCAACAAGGCCAAGTGCTGAGTCCTGCAGTTGGGTCACAACCACCCCAGGTAATGTTACAGACTCGGAGAAGAGTGGCTGGAAAGCTGCCCAGAGAAAAAGGATCTAAGAGTGTAGATTGACAGCCCATGAACATGAGCCAGCAGTGTGCCCAGGTGGTCAAGAAGGCCAACAGCATCCTGGCTTGTATCAGAAATAATGTGGCCAACAGGACTAGGGCAGGGATTGTCCCTTTGTACTCTGCATTTGCGAGGCTGCATCTTAAATCCTGGGTTCGGTTTTGGGCCCCTCAATACAGGAAAGATGTCGAGGGGCTGGAGAGAGTCCAGAGAATGGCAATAAAGCTGTTGAAGGGTCTGGATAACTGATCTTCTGAGGAACATCTGAGGGAACCCGTGTTGTTTTGTTTATAGAAAAGGAGGCTGAGGGGAGACCTTCTCACTCTCTACAACTTCCTGAAAGGAGGTTGTAACAAGGGGGGTGTTGGTTTCTTCTCCCTACTAACAAGTGATTGGATGAGAGGATATGGCCTCAAATTGTGCCAGGAGTGGTTTAGATTGGATACTGGAAGAAAATTCTTCAGTGGAAGGGTTATCAAACACTGGATATTCTGCTCAGGGAGGTGGTTGTATCACCATCACCAAATTACACAGAATCACACAGAATCACAGAATGTTAGGATTTGGAAGGGACCTCGAAAGATCATCTAGTCCAACTTCCCTGCCAGAGAAGGATCCCCTAAAGTAGCTCACACAAGAATGTGTCCAGGCAGGTTTTGAATGTCTCCAGAGAAGGAGACTCCACAAATTCTCTGGGCAGCTCGTTCCAGTGCTCTGTCACCCTCACAATGAAAAAGATTTTCCTAATGTTTACATGGAACCTCCTATGCTCCAGCTTGCACCTATTGCCCCTTGTCCTATCACTGGATATCACAGAGAAGCTCCGTCACAGCCTGGCTCCATCCTCCTGACACTCCTCTTTTACATATTTGCAAACATTAATGAGGTCACCCCTCAGACTCCTCCAACCTAAAGAGACCCAGCTCCCTCAGCCTTTCCTCATAAGGAAGATGTTCCACTCCCTTATTAATCTTTGTGGCTCTGCGCTGAATGGCAGCACAGCCTTCTGGTGTGTCAGTCACTCCTCTCAGTTTGGTGTCATCAGCAAACTTGCTGACAGTTCACTTTGGTCCTTCATCCAGGTCGTTGATGAATATATTGAATAGTACTGGTCCCAGTACTGACCCCTGAGGGACTCCACTAAACACAGGCCTCCAGCTGAACTCTGTCCCATTGACCACAACTCTCTGACTTCTTTCCTTCAACCAGTTCACAATCCAGCTCACTACCTGATCATCCATGACCACAGTTCCTCAGTTTAGCTGCCAGCAATGACCTCCGCCAGCTCCCTCAGCACCTGTGGGTGCATCCCATCAGGTCCCATGGATTTATGGATGTCCAGATTGCTTAATTGATCCCTAACTCTGTCCTCATCAACCAAGGCAAACTTCTCCTTTATCCTCACTTCCTCTGGGGACCCAGGGGTTTGGGGCTCCTGAGGACAGTCTCCAGCAGTATAGACAGAGAAAAATTGTGCAGAGGGCCCAATATTCAGACCGGACCCACTTCATAGGGAAGCCTGCTGGCTCCCTGGGACCCAGGTAGAGGACGTAGTGAGGAAACTACTACCACTTTTGATCTTTCAGGTGGGTAGTGATGAAGTGGCAAAGAGAACGTCAAAAGCCATTAAGAGAGATTTCAGGGCTCTAGGGCAACTGGTGAAAGGATCAGGAGCACAAGCTGTGTTCTCCTCCATCCCTCTAATAGCAGCGATAGATGAGGGAACTAACAGGAAGAGACAACAGGTTAAATCATGGCTCCGGGACTGGAGTCTGCAGCAGGGCTTTGGGCTCTTTGATCATGGGTTAATACACAAGACACCAGGCCTGCTGACACATAATGGAATGCAGTTGTCCCAGAGTGGGAAAAAGATCCTTGGGCAGGAGTCAGCAGGACTAATTGACTGGGCTTTAAACTAGATTTGCAGGGGGGAGGGGATATAATGGAACCCACTGCAAACAAACCTGGGGTATGCATGATGGGATTTGCAGGAAGTCTTAGAGGTAACAGGAAACAAGAAGACAGTATCCATGAAACACCTTGGGGGGGTGTTCCTCTGAGAAGGTGACATGTCCAGCCCAGCTGAAGTGCCCCTTCACTAATGTATGCAGCATGGCCAACAAACAGGAGGAGTTGGAAGCTACCATGCTACAGGAAAGCTGTGACATAGTCGCGATTACGGAAACTTGGTGGGATGAATCCTGTGACTGCAGTGTGGCTATCGATGGCTACAAGCTGTTGGGAAGAGACAGGAGAGGAAGAAGGGGTGGAGGTGTTGCCCCCTCTATGTAAAGAATTAGATAGAGTGTGAACATTGTCCATAAAGAATAGCCATGAGCAGGTTGAAAGCATATGGGTAGGAATTAGGGATCAGGACAACAAAGGGAGCCTTGTGGTTGGAGTCTACAATCAGGCCGTCTGATCAAGTGGAGACTATCGATGAAGCCTTCTTACTCCAACTCAAGGAGACATTGTGATCACAGGCTCTCATCCTGCTGGGGGATTTCAGCCATCCCAACATCTGCTGGAAAAGTAGCGTGGCAAGCCATAGGCAATCCAGGAGATTCCTGGAATGCCTCGATGACAACTTCTTAAGTCAATAAATTGACAGTCCTACCCAGGGGGATGCATTATTGGACCTGATGGTCACAAATGGGAGTGAACTCATCAGGGATATCAAAGTTGAAGGCAGCCTGGGCTGCAGTGATCATGCACTAGTGCAGTTCACTGTCCTAAGTGGTAAAAGGCAGATGAGAAGCTTAGTTAGGACTCTGAATTTTAGGAAAGCAAACTTCCAGCTCTTCAGGGAGTTAGTAGATAGGACCCAATGGGAAATGGCCCTCAGGGACAAGGCAGCAGAAGAGAGCTGGCAGATCTTTAAGGATGCTTTCAGGGCAAAAGATGTCTCCATCCCCAGGTGTAGGAAATCGGGAAAGGAAGGCAAGAGACCAGCATGGCTGAGTTGAGACCTGCTGGTCAAACTAAAGGACAGGATGGACCTACACAAGCAGTGGAAGAGGGGACAGGTCTCCTGAGAAGAGTATAGGGACACTTCCCAGTTATGTAGGGACTAGGTCAGGAAGGCCAAAGTGCAGCTAGAACTGAACTTGGCAAGGGATGTAAAGAATAACAAAAAGGGCCTCTTTAGGTAGATAAACCAGAAAAGGAAGGTTAAAGAAAGCGTAACCCCCTGATGAGCAACAGTGGTAAATCGATTATAACAGATGATGAGAAGGCTGAGGTTCTCAATGATTTTTTGCCTCACTCTTCACTGGCAACTCCTCTCCTTACAGCTCTCAAACTGATGGCCCATAAGATGGAGACCAGAGAGACGAAGTCCCCCCCTCTGTAAGTGAGGACATGGTTCGAGACCACCTGAGGAACCTGAAGACATACAAGTCCTTCGACCTGATGAGATCCATCCCAGAGTGCTGAGTGAATTGGCAGATGTAGTTGCCAAGTCACTCTCCATGATATTTGAAATGTCTTGGCAGTCAGGTGAAGTCCCCAGCGACTGGAATAAAGAGCATGTCATGCCCACCTTTACAAAGGGTAGAAAGGACGACCCTGGGAACTACTGACCTGTCAACCATGAGGGAAGATCATGGAACAGATTAGTGGGCCCAAGTGAACCTCATGAGGTTCAACAAGGCCAAGTGCAGGGTTCTGCACCTTGGCCAGGGCAACCATAAATATGAATACAGACTGGGGGAGGACATGCTAGAGAGCAGCCCTGTGGAAAAAGACCTGCGGGTACTAGTAGATCCAAAGCTGGACATGAGCCACCAAAGTGCAACTGCAGCCCAGAGGGCCAATTGCATCCTGGGCTGCATCAAAAGAGATGTGGCCAGCAGATGGAGAGAGGTGATTCTGCCCCTCTACTCTGCCCTGGTGAGACTTCACCTGGAATACTGTTTCCACCTCTTGAATCCCCAACACAAGAAAGACATGGACCTGCTGGAGCATGGCCAGAGGAGGGCCATGAAAATGATCAGGGGGCTGGAGCACCTCTCTTATGAAGAAAGGCTGAGGGAGGTGGGGTTGTTCAGCCTGAAGAAGAGAAGGCTCTAGTGGGACCTCATAGCAGCCCTCCAGTACCTGAAGGGGGCCTACAAAAAATCTGGGGAGGGGCTTTTTACAAGAACACATGGTGATAGGACAAGGGGTAATGGTTTGAAACTGAAGGGGAGGAGATTTAGGTTACAGATCAAAGGGAAATTCTTTAGTGTGAGAGTGGTGAGAGACTGGAACAGGCTGCCGGGAGAAGTTGTGGAGGCTCCATCCCTGGGGGCGTTCAAGCCCAGGTTGGATGGGGCTCTGAGCAACCTGGTCTAGTGGGAGGTGTTCCTGCTCATGCAGGGGGCTTGGAACTCGATTATCTTTAAGAACCTTCCAAATCTTAACATTCTATGATTCTGTGATTCTATGAAAGAAGGCATTCAGTAATTTCTTTGTATCTTCTGTCACCAAGGCATCCACCTCATTCAGCAGTGGCTCTACATTGCCTCTTGTGTTAGTTTCTGCAATGTATTTGAAGAAGCCCTTTCTGTTGTCCTTGGCCTCTCTTGCAAGGTTCAATTCCAAGGAGACCTTAGCTTTCCTAGTTGCCTCCCTACATCCTCTGACAACAGTCCTATATTCCTTCTAAGCGGCCAACCCCTCCTTCCATGATCTATAGACTCTGTTCTTCCGCTTGAGTTTGCCCAGCAGTTCCCTCTTTAACCACGAGGGTCTCTTGGCTCTCCTTTCTTGACTTGCTACCCTTTGGGATGGTCTGATCTTGAGCTTGGAAGAAGTGGCCCTTGAATGGTAACCAAATATCTTGGGCCTCTTTACCTTCTAGTACCCTGTCCAATGGGATTTCACCTAGCAATTGCTAAAAAGGCATCACTGGAGATATGTGCTGGTTTGGTTTGGCTGGATTTTTTGGTAGTAGGGGAAGGGTCCCAGGGGTGGCTCCTGTAAGAAGCTGAGAAGCTCCCGCTGCTCCAAAACCAGCCAAGGAGCCATTAGAGGGACCATAGATGTGCCTCTGCGAAACATACGAAAGAACTGATACAAGACCTGAGCAGAGAGAGCACTTAAGGTAGAGGAGCTGTGCTGGAGAATCAGGGTGGTGCTGGTGGTGGGTGAGGAAGAAGGGGAAGAAGGTGCTCAAGCAGAAGTTTCCCTGCAACATATGGCGAGATGGCAGCTGTTCCACTGCATCCATGAGGAACGTGGTGGAGCATTCCCTGGGGGCTCCAGGAAGGGTGAGAGCCATGGCCAGTGGACTTGGATTTTGTGGCCAGTGGACTCAGATTTGCTACCAGTGGACTCCGACTATGCATTATAGAGCCTGTCTCTCACAGCAGCTGTGGCAGAGCCCAGTGTCAGGGGAGGTGACTGTTCCTGAAGCAGCTTGTGACTCTGTGGGAAGCCCAAGCTGGAGCAACTGTTCCAGACCTCATGGGAAGGGCTCATGAAAGAGAGGTTCGTGGAGGACTCTCCCCCATGGGGAAGCAGGAGACGACTGCAAGGAAACCTTCCTCCTGAGGAAGGAGCAGTAAGAACCACCAGAAGTGTGAACTGACTCTAAACCCCATCCCCTGTCCCCCTGTGCCTCTGGGGGGAAGGAGGGAGAGAAAACAGGAACAAAGTAATTTGGTCCTGGGAAGAAGGAATGGGGTGGGGTAACATATATAAGCACTGCTCTTTGTGTTGTCTGTATCCTGTGTGTGTTTGATTAGTGTGAAATTAAATTATTATTTTTTCCCCAAGTTGAGTCTGTTCTGCCCAGAACCTTAATTGGTGAAGAACCCTCCTTGTCCTTTGTCTTGACCCATAAACGTCTGGTTTGGTTTGTCCTCCTCATCCCAGGGTGTGTGTGTGTGTGGAGGGGGAGTTAAGCAAGTGGCCTTGTGGCTGTTTCTTTGTTGTCTTGTTGGGCCTAAACCACTCCAAGATGTTTTAAAGATGTGTAGTTGTGTTGCTTGAGGACATGGTTTAGTACTGGACTCTGTAGAGTGAGGTTAATGGTTGGATTAAATTACCTCCAAAATGATTTTATGATTCCATGAAAAAACCCTTTTTCTGGTTTGACATGAAATAGTGCATGGGCAGAGGCAAAAATGCCAAATGGAAAGTAACTCACAAAGCCACTGTTGCATGTGTGTGCTGACTAGTGTACACTGATGCCTTGAACATAAAGCAAGGAGTGTTCTGTTCAGTTAGGAAGTATTGGTATTAGTCACTAAAACAAGTGCTGTCCCCAGCAAATGAGGACAGATGTAAAAATACTTGTTTTGCAAATAATATTGAGGACATTAAGAATGATACCTTCAGATGAGCTAGAGAGCTTGTCAAATGGCAACCCTCATGTAGTGTGTGAAGTAAGGTCTCTGAAACACCAACAATTACCTCCCACTGCCTCCTAGTTTGTCCACCTCAGTTCAAATCGTGGTGTTGGCTTGGAGTGGCTGATGTAAGTCAATATTTTGACAGTTAGATGGCATTTGTTCAATTCAAATGACACCCTTCGCACTGACTTTTGTTCTAAACCTCTGAGAGGTTAATTGAACGGGTATGAAGAATAAGCCAGGCTAAAAATTCCTTCTGCACTCACTCAGAAGTACTAAGCCTCTGGACTTAATTTAAGACTACTCTGTTTTGTGCATTAGACTGAATCATGTAGGCAGTTTAAAGGAGAAAGCACTAGTAAAAGACAATTTAATTTTTATATTTATATGTGGTAGGGAGCTTCAGCACAGCAGAGTTGGGTGGCTTCTCTACCTATGAGGGAGATTAAGGCTTTCCCCATCTGCTATATTGATACTACCATGTAAGGGAAAGTGAGATATGCTTTGATTTCTTTCTTTACATTTTCAGGTTTGATTATGACCTTCAAAAATGAATTCACAGACAATTTAATGTCAATTTGGGGGAATCTATTATAACCTTAATTTTAATTTCAGTATCAGCACACTGTAGACTCCTGGTTTAGATGGAAATCAATTAAGAGTATAATAATTCTATGCTCTATTCAGTAGGTAATTATGAGATAGTCTGGAACATTTCTGTAAAGTATTATGCTTCGTTTTGTAAAACAGCAGGCTGTGTTGGAATAAATGAAAAAAACTAAACCCACTAAGAATTTTTTTACCCTCTTCATTATCAAATAAAGTTAGATTTCTCTCTAAATTGGAGCTGGCTTGAGATAAAGACAATATAAATAGACAGTGTAAAGTGCCTTGTCAAAGAAAAATATTGCCTTAGTTGGAAAATATGCTCAGGTGATTTTGTAGAGACTATGTTTGTAATCTTACCCAAGATTGTTTCATGTCTACTGTAAGAACCTTTCTGATTGATTGCATTTCAGTAGTTTTCAGTTTTAAAGAATTTCAAATTACTCTTGTTTCTAAGATGACAGGGAGTATACCTGTCTGCTGTAGTTATTCTGAGCTGCAGAAGTATGCATCATTTTTTTCTTCTCCTACCAACATGAAATAGAATTGTGTACAGCTTATGTGTTTCATGACAATAAAAATTCAAACATATGTTAATAAGGTTTCCTGTGGTTTACTTTATGTGTGGAATTTCTATAATGCAAAGGAAAACATCATGCAGCTTCATTCCTTATGTTACTTTTATTTTACATATTTTTCAGTAAGCAGTCCTGAATATTTCTGCTTCACTGAAAGTAAAATGAAAAGTGTTTTTGCAAATCTACACATGTATAAATTTGAAGTTAGCATTCAAGTGTCTTCAACACTCATTGCTGCTGAGGTTATTTGCAATTTTATTTGCCTGCCCTTGAAGTGTATCTTCTCTTCTAAATTTCCCATCTTTGTCTCTCTGAAATCTGCTGAATCTCCCAAAAATGAACTGGCAAAATGAGACCTTGATAAGGGGAAAAAATGCAGTAGAGAGGTTTTCCTCTGTTCCTCTTTTTTTTTTTTTTTTTTTTGTTTTGTTTTCTCCTGTGACTAACACCACTATTCACCTGGTATTCCAGGTCTGAGTAAACAAGGAAGATATATAAACCAAAAAGTGATGATTATTACTAATGGTAGTATTGACTGAGACATTCTATCACCTTTGTCCCATCACTAATCAACATGTATTTACACCCTGAAATCTCAAATCTCAAATAAAGTAAAATGAAAATCCACTTGGAATGATCAGTGGCTACTGTAAATATATTTCATATATATTCCAATATATTACAGTATTAACTGTAAATGTCATACTATTAAAGGAGAACTAATATTCTTTTAAATCTGCTTAGAAATACTGACATATAAATCAGGTGGAACTTCCAAGTTTAAATTTCTAAAGTAGGCATTTCCCTGTTTTGTCATGCAGTCCCTTAAATTTACATCCAATTCCATTGTAATGAAATTAAAGTTCCTTATCTATCAACTACATTGGGAAATCTGCTTCAAAATTCTGTTTTCTGGATATGTTTTTGTTTTAAATTATTACAGACCAAACTGTAGAGATAAGGCAGAGCAGACAGGGGCTGGGTTATGAGGGTGATGAGCTCAGAGCCTGGGGTGGATGGTGATGGATGGATGGAGTCCTCCCCAGACACTGGCCATGGACAGAAGAGAAGGGAAGAAGAAGCAGGAAGGAAGTTGTCTTCTGTGATCTCTGACCTTCCTCGGAGCTTACGTAGATCTATGGAATGGAATCCCTTTGGTCAGTTCTGCTGTCTGTCTAGTCCAGCTCACCTATGGGGGGGTCACAGATACACCACTAGCTGGAACACTTGTTGCTAGTTAAAAGAGAGCTTTCTGAAGGAAAAAAAAAATCAGTAAAAGGAAAATTAGCTTCTTCCTGGCTCAAACCAGGACTATTTCCTTCTATTCTTGCTCTGCGAAAGCTATTAAGGTATTTTCTCTAATGTTAGAAAGATCCTTTGGAATAAAGTAGCTGACAGCTTACTGTTGACATTGCTTCAACATTAACATTGAAAGACAGGAGATGAGGGTTCTGGTATACTAGCATGAGGAATTCTGTTTCAAAGTACATATATTGTGAGCATTCCTATATATAGCAAGATGAATTGGAACACTTATAAGTAGTTGAGTACTGAGTATAATGTATTACATAGCTCAAAAGAAAAAAAAGATCTTTTAAACCTTTCACATTATAGGTAGTCTTCATATATGTTCAGACAATGTGGATGCTACTTAGAGATAAAACAATGTGATTTGCAGAAATGTGTGCTTTTAGGATTTGTGTTATGGTATTAATCAAATGGTTATCTTGGGGTGACACATCTGAGATAGGACTAGTGATGACAAGTTACATCAATTCTCAACAGTGTTGTAGTATTTTGAATCCACCAATATAAAAAAAAATTAATCAGGAATATTTTGATATATTGCATGTCTGACAGTATTTCCCATACTATGAGTACATGAGGTACTCTCAGGCATTACTAATTAGTTGAATATAACACTTACAGAATTAATCCAGAATCAAATGTGAAGAATCATGCTTCATTATTATACGTCTTACTTGTTCAGACTTATAAGAATGTACATACAACATAAACACTTGTAGTCCCCAGATGCAGGGATCTCTCTGAAGGTAGTCTTAAGATCTGGCATTGAAGTGTATACAGGTTATGTAGGAACTTAAATTAAGCACAAGCGTTAGAAAAAGTAGTATTTTTTTCAACTAGTAGAAATAAATTCAATCAAAAATAATTTCTGACGTGCAAATTAAGGTTTCTTTTTTCAAATTAAAGGAAAGTGTTTAAGTCTTAAAAAATAAAAATAATAATGAATTGTGTTATTAAGTCAATATTTTTTATTAGAACATAGTCATGAAGCTTTATTTTTTACTTCATAATAATTACTGCAAACAGAATCTTTAAGAACTGTTTTGTAAAAGCAAAACAACAACAATTTTTTTTTTTTTGCAAAACGGTAATATAAATGATCAGAAAAAATAATGAAAATCCATGTGAAATACTTTGATGTTTGCTGCTACTATTGGTTCTTAAAATAATGAGCTTAAAGAGAGCAATTGCTAAATCTAATTCTGTTTTTACATAATTGTGAAATGAGATATTTGACATTTTGATACATTATGCTTTTTGTAGAAAAAAAAAAGAAAAAGGGGAAAAAAAAGGACTTGATTAGTCTTCCAAATTTGTGAAGAAACACAGACATAACAAGCTGTCTTTCAAGAAGGAAGTCACAAATCATTTTTATTGATTATTTTACTCTATCATTGTACCATATTATGTCAGAATACTGCATTGCTGAAAGCAAACCAAAGAAATTTAAAGACTATGATGACACTTAAAAAAATAATATAAAAATTAGAAACCAAACACAATGATGAATGAGTATCAGTATTTTACCCAGTTAACTTACTATCTTTATTATAATTTATGAAACTATCTTAATAAAATAAATATTTAAAAATAATTTAGAAACTCCTGACTTTCCAAGTACTGCTGCATCTGTATTTTCATGCTTCTAAAATAATAGCTTGGATCACCAAAACATCTAATTTTTAGAAGAATATTCTTCCACTCACTACTTTCTAAGTTACCAAGAGAGGTCCTTATTTTATTCTTTTTCTTTCATGGGTTGTGCAAAACTTCCTGGGTTTTTTTAGGTAACATGCTTACGGTCCATACTATTTTATACTCCAGAAAGTCTGAGAAAAATTCTCAAGTAAATTGAGTTATTTCATCTTAACGATACTTTGTACCACTCTATCACTATCATGTTATTAAAGAATGGTTCAATCTATCTTTGTAATGCTGCATTTGATCATAAGTTTTACTTTATGACCTAAAAGATCTGCCTTAATCCAGATTCTATAAAACTTTTCAGGCAATAGGACGAGGAAAGGTAATAGGTTATTTTTTTTCCTTTTTCTTTTCATATTGCATCAGGCCTCACAGAGGCTTAGTTAGGAGAAAGGCTGAAGAAAAAGCTCTCTAGATTAATGTTGTCTTTGATATTTCTTGATCCTGTAAGTTGTTGAATTAATATCATGGAAAAAACTGCTCAAGGCAGTGCAAGAAGTAAATATTTTCCAGTAATCCCAAATGATGCTGAACAGAATTTCAGAAAAGATATGGTTATTAAATAGGAAGTTCTGTCTGATTTTGTATAAGACAATGGGGTTGCTGCAAAGCTGAACCGTTATTTATAATATCAGGATTGCAAAACAGGCTGTTTTACTTTCTCCCAAAAAGCAAATCCCATTTACTGCTGTTCCTAATGTCATTTTTCTCTCATGTAAGACTTCTGTTTAATGTAAATTTGGCAGATCCAAGTTCTGAGATTTTGATTAAAAAGTATTTCCACTGGGAAGATAAAAGAGTTCTACCCTCATGTTTGAATATTGCTATCAGAGTCAAGGGACTGTGTTGGTCCTACCTGTAACCTGTTCTTTATTTAAAGTGAAATTCTGGCTGTCTGACATTGTGTGTTAGATAACTATTGAGCTGCAGAACATTGATTTGCACTTCTAGATCATAAATGAAAGACTGGATGTCAACATTATACAGCATAATTATGCTGATTCCTCAGCTGAGATTCAGTGCGTCCTGTGAGGGTTAGTGTATCAGAAGTCTGAACAGAGTTGAGTTGGAAAACAGAATGGCTGATATCTTTCATTATTAACTCAATTCTTGATCCTTGCCTTCTGAATATATGGAATCTATTTCAGTCTTTAGTTAACATCTGCTGTAACTGCTTACACAGACTGGAGATCATGGAACCACAGACGTACAAAATGTTAAACCTTAAGTGTTTTCTGAACAGTTCTGGCAGTTGATGAAGAGGCATGAGGCTTAGGAAAAGGACACTTCACCCTTTTAAAGCCACAGAGATCTCTTGGATCCTTCACTCAGGAGGGAAAAAAACCCAAAAGGACAAAAATGGTTCAGGATAAATACAAAGAGTGATTTTCTATGATATGATTTCTCTTCAGCTTTATTAATTTGGTTAAAATTAAGCAATGTTTCTTCTCATCCACCACAGGACCTAAATAAATTCTGCCTCATAGAACTTTAAAAGTTAATTAAATGTTGTGGCACTCCTGACTTCCCTTATCACAATCAAAAGACTGTGATGTATCAATGTGTTCCTTCAAGACATCAGATGCATAGAATTTGTGTCCTCTCTGAGAGCCTTCATGACAAACCATTACTCTTTCCCACAATTCAGTGCATGCAATTACAAGGTCAATGTATTAAATATTTAAAATTTATTAAATGTATTAAAATTATGTATTTATTATTTAAACTAATTTCAGATATAGCTTTTAAAATATACTTGAAAAAGTTCATTCTGCTTAGCTTCTAAAAGAACTTGTCAGAACCCCAAGTTACAAATGCGGTCTTACCTTATCCTGAAGCATGGAGAAACTTAGCCTTGACAGAACAGATGTTGAAAAATGGTTTCAGTTTCTTGCTATTTTGCAGCATAGTTCAGTAAGTTACTCAAAGCTCACATTAGGTATATCTTTCCTTGGTGTGAAACCCTATCAAATTTAATAACAGGTCCCAGTCTGCTATTTTTAAAAAGATTGTGTATTTTAATGGGGCAGTGTGAGGAATATCCAGTGCTTCCAGCTTTGCAAGTAGTTGGAGAATGACAGAACAGTAACCAAGTTGTAAATCTTGGTTTTGATTTCCATTTTTTCATATAATTTTGTTAATAATAACCAAAACAGTGTTTAATGTTTAGCAATCATTATTGCTTAAATTCCTATAAATACTGAAAATATTTCTTTTAATGAACTCTTCAGTTAGAACACTTCCTTTTTTCCACCTTTGTTTCAGTCACAAAACTAAAAAAATTCAAATTAACTATAGTTAGAGTTGGAATACTAATTTTTCAAGAAATGCTGAAAAAGTGTAAGTAATTTGAAGACAATTTTAATACAACATTCTGCTGAAGAAGTCTGAAATCATCAGAAAATTCAATGTAAAAGTCTGAGCTTAAAAGTTTCTGTCTGTGACAGAGAATCTGCATTTCACCGAGTCTTAGTCTGCTTACTCCAAAACCTCACATGAGTCAGGAGCTGGAAATTTAATAGCTAGAGTTTCTGATGTTTCCACATTGTCAGAGTGGCATAGGACAGCCTAAATATCAAAAGTTTGTTTCGCTTAAGGCTATAGGAAGTCTTTTCATCTTTATTTGCTCTGAGAGGCCACATAAAATAAAAGCCAGGATAAATGATCTAAGTAAGTAATTAAATGAGAATTGAAGAGATACATAGATCAAACTATCTTCACTGGTCTTTCTCGCAGCCTAATGCAAATAAAAGACTCTCTCAAAGCCTGTCCCGTATAATATAGCCATAATATAATAATTTTAAAAAATATTAATATATATTAAAGACTTACTGTCAGCAGCTCTGAGATATTAAGCTTTCTCTTTCTCTACGCCACAGATCAGGTGCTAACTGGAAAGGCTTCCTTTGGACAACTGCTCTTACACTGAAAAGTGTACCTATAAAATATTGAAGGAAATTTCTCATGCTTTTTCATTTTACCCTGATATATCAAGGTGTGTTGGTTTGGCACCGAGTTGGCAGTCTCTCTATTCACCCCGCCCCCCCTCCTCCCCCAGGGTAGGGAAAGAGGGAGAAAAATGAGAAAGAGAGGCTTTCTGGGTTGAAAAGTGAAACAGATTGATTTTAATTGTTAGTGATAAGGGAATATATCTCTGTTTGTAAAGGGATGTGCAACACCCCATCCCCTCCCTCCTCCCCCAGCCACTCTCCCAGCAACTCTTCTCCCTGGGGACTCCCAGCTGAAGGGGGGAGTGTCCGGGCGCACGGACGGGGTCCTGGGATGTCCCTGGGAAGGGAAATGGGAAAAGAGAGAGAGCCAAAGAGAGGGGGAGAGAAGTGACAGGAAGCAGAAAAGTGAGAGGAAAAGGAAACCAAAGGCTTGACTTCTGTGATGTCTTAACCTATACTGAAAGCCAAAGAGAGACAATATGATGAGAAGGGAATATTCTGATTTGCTGATCCTGCCTTCAGTCTGATCTGCTCCCCCGTAGGGGGGGAGGCTGCAGACACTCAGAAGTGACCTTGGTTATTATCAGTCCACTGGTGCTGCTAAAAAGTTCACTGAAAGAAAAAAAAAAAAAATCAGCAAAGAGCTTGCTCAAACCAAAACACAAGGTTTAGGAAACAGACCACAGTTCATTCACTTTATATTTCAGAAAGATCTATAACCATTCCTTAACTTTAATAGGTGAAGTGTAATCTCCGTTTAGAATACCTGATATTAAGGAGAAAAAAAAAAAAAAAAGGCAACCCCCCCCCCTATGAGCACTTAATAATCTGCCAAAAGTGTAATGGAATAAGTCCTAAGCAAGGCAGAATAGTGAACAGGAAAGAAAAACAGATTCAAAACTGTTGCTGCATTTCAGTCATAACTGTACAGACTCCTCTGACTACAATAAGGGCTAGAATGTTATTTCTGGACCTCAAATTAATTTGAAAAAACAAGAGAATCAAGAAGGTCTCAAAAGAATTTTAAGGTCATTAGTCTGAATGAGAACAAAGCTTCGAAATGATCAGAGGACAGAGAAGCTGAAATCACAAGGCTATGAGTTAGTGTCTGGTGAGCAATTGCCCAAGTAATTATGTACATCAAGAAAAAAATCTTATCATTAACAACTGATTTTGCTATTTTCAGATTTCAGCATGTGTTAATAGACCTGTTTGAAAGCCCAGCTGAAAATCATGTTTCAGCATGATTTCCAGGTTAGGAATTTGTCAAGAGCAATGCTGAACATGGAGAGGCACAGTAGAAGATGGTTTGAGATTGTCATTATTAAACACATCTATTGCAGAAACATCCAAACTCCAAGATTCCAAGCAAAAAGAAATACTCATTTTAGTCAGCCATGTATCAACATGGATCTTAGATAGACTGTGACTGAAGAAGCTGACAAAACAGGTTTGGTAGAACAATGTATAGCATTATGGCATTTATTTTTCTGGTGTTGAGGAGGGAGGGAAGGTAAGGGCTGACTCTTCTTAGGAGTTCCCTCTTTGCTCTTTTCTTAAGGTCATACAGCATAGCTGATGTACATACCAACATGTTTCCATCATGGGAGTCACACACTGTTGGATCTTCTGCTGAAATCCAGTGCCCTTTTGCACACTGTCACTATACAAAGCTCTCTCTGCCCTTGCTGGAAACAGGGAATGTGATCTGCAATTACTTCTGTAGCTTTTCAAAAGTAATTCTTACTCCGGGATGGAGAACTGAAGACTTAGTGTTGTGAAGGAAACAACACAGTCTTAGCAAAAAAATGAAAAGGGAGGAAAGAAGATCTGTTATCCTAAAAGCAGGCTCCAAGGTTGAAGTGTGTAATGCCATTACAGGCACAGTTATGTTTTCATCTTTGTGTTGGGTCTAAACTGAGGGATCATTCCTGGGAAACACACTTCTCAAAAAGACATAAACTGGTAAACAGAATAGCAGCCAAATGTCAACCAGGTATCTCAGTTCCAGGGATGGAAAAACAGTGATATGTTTTGGAAAGAGTGTAGATTTACAGAAAAGCACCTGCTGTTTCAGGAGGCAATGTCAATGGCAGAGGATGTGTGTAACTGAAAGAAAGAATTTTAACTCCTATTCCATCCCTGCTGCTTATTGTATTGGTTGTGATGTTGAACGGATGAGCATTATGCTTTATCATAGCTCTATCAGCACATTAAATATGAGGTGATAAGTTACATGTCTTGCATTTTCCTCATTAAGTTGTCTTACATCAATAATTATTTAAAAATTTCTGACTGTGTAGTTTTGCAACTCAAAGTACTGCCAAGAGGCGTGGCAAAACCCTAGGTACTTCATTTAACTATTTGCACACACCAATATACATTTTATTAATACAATAAATAGCTATTCACAGTGATTTAGTGACTCTTTATTTTCTGTATAACAGTTTCAGTGATTTAATAATTCATTATAGCTCTAGAAAAGGATAGTCACATCTTATGGCAAGCAGATCTAAGTTTATGGCATGCTAAAGGTCACTGAGCAATTATTGGGGTTACTAATTGACTTTGATTTTTTATAGGTCTGTCAAAAAGTTGAAACATATATATGGCATGTATGCTTTATAAAAATTATTTAGCTATTGGATCCATTTCAAAGGCCTTAAAGACAATGTGGTCTAGACAAAGAAAGGTGATCAACTATAAAACGTTCCTGCAAGATGATGGTTCACTTTGAGCATTAATGAGATGCTTTCTACACAGTATTACAACCAAATAAAAAAGCAAAATAATGGCATGAGTTACTGTCACTTCTAGGTGGAGAAAGGATTATTACATCTTACACTTATTTTACCCTTTTATTTCTGTTTTCTCTCTTAAAATAAACTGTTCCTGACCCAAGTACATTTGACATTCTAAGTACAGTGTACTTACTCACTATAGTAAATACATAAAATACACACTAAAATAGGAAAAATGTATATTTTTATTCTAAGAACTGTTTTGTTATATTTTTTGGTTTGAGTTCATTATTTCATTTCTGTTCTTGATATTTTATGAAGTCTTCAAAAGAGAGAGAAAGGATCCTTATTTGCATCAGTAGTGATTCTGTAAAATTGTCTGAAAATGCATGTATCACAGTGATACTGCAGCTGTAAGCACTCTTACAACATTTCAATGTGTTTTTCTTACTGCTTTCATTACAGCAACAAATGTCCAGGTTGCAATACTGTTATTCAAATAGAATAACACCTTATTCAAAAAATTCTTCAGCTTCCTGCAGGGGGATTATTCATACAACACAGTGATTGCTAAATGGAGTTGCTACCATTTAGCTCTGCTCTGCTTAGGTTCATGTCCTCAAAAGATGTATACACCTATAACTCCTGATTTCAGTGGGATTAGCGGGATTTAGATATCATTCCAGTGCTACCTAAATGCCCTTGAAGATTTGTTTCTTAGTTAATTTAAAGGAATTTCAAAATTTCAGAACCCACAAATTAATATTATTCTCACCCATATTCCTCTTCACTCACTTCAAAGTTCTGGAACTGTGTATGCTACAATAGTGGTGGAACATTATAAACTACAAAGTCACTAGCCTTTATGCTTACATTAGTGTTATTATAACTTTTTTTTCTTTTTAAAGAAAAAAAAAATAAAATCAGTTACAAATTTCTCATCTTTTGGTGTAGGTCATCTTATGATGTAGATGACTTTGTGTTCAACATCAGTAACTTACCTGGTCCCCATAAATCATAATTTTAGGTTTTATAGGCACTGAACTTGAAATTTTATTTCAATCCCATAATTTACGGTTTGAAAGCGGTATCCACGAGACTGGGAATCCTTAATTATTTCTAATAGTGTGTATAAACATCTGCAGTTATTGCTGGTTTTAGTGATTTTTTTTCCAGGACTACAGTTCACAAGTAAGCGTTTTCCTTTACCAAGTATTCTAATGCAACATTTGTGTAATTATAATACTGAGCTGTCAAAGCTGAATATAACTGCAATCAAGTAACTTGGGTCTGCTATAGGAAACAAAGAAAAATAGAAGGAGCAGTTTTAATTAAGATTATGTTCTTCAAATGAGTACAATATTGTCAGTTGATGCATGTGGTCTATCAAAATTTATGGAAATTTGAAATATTAGTTCTATTAAAAAGGGATGGAAAATAAGAAAAAAACATGCACCTATCTGTTACTAATTTTTTGTTTCAATTTTAGCTTCTGTTCAGTGATAATTGAAAAATTAAATATCTTATTGTCATGGTTTGACTCAGGAACTCCGACTGAACCAGAGACAACAATGCTCTCGATCCCCTCCCCCTCCCACCCAGGCAGGGAAGGAGAGAGAATAAGGAGAGAGGCTTAGCTGGGTTGAAAACTGAACTAGACAGCTTTAATTAGATGTACAATTATATACAAGTATGTTCAGGAATGTGCAAAAGCCTCTTGCCTCCCCCCACCCCCAGCAGCTCCCCCGGCATCTCCTGAGCTGTGAGCAGTCCTGAAATGTCTCAGCCCACAGGCAGGAGATAAGGCAGAGCAGACAGGGGCTGGGGGATGAGGGTGATGAGCTCAGAGCCTGGGGTGGATGGTGATGGATGGATGGAGTCCTCCCCAGACACCAGCCATGGACGGAAGAGAAGGGAAGAAGTGTTATCAGTCCACTAGCTGGAACACTTGTTGCTAGTTAAAAGACTGCTTTTTGAAGGAAAAAAATCAGTAAAAGGAAAACTAACTTCACCCTGGCTCAAACCAGGACACTTATTTGGTTTATTATTTTATCAGAGCAGGTTTTCTGATGACACGTAACAATCCTGTGTAGGCACAATATCACAACCAATAAGAGGGTGTAAGCAGACTGTGATTAGAGACTTTTCTGAAATACGTGAGCATTTGAATCTCCACTGCACAGTACTGCACTGAGTCCACAAAGACAGAATTTTGAATTTTGTTTCCAACACAACCTCCAATGTTCACCCATGATTTAAACCTTGAGTTTTGTTCCCTCCTCTGCCTGAGGTAATGGACAAATGTTTCTTCAAAAACAGGTATCAAGGAGGGAAAAAAAAAAAAAAAAAAAGGGTGTGTATCACCTGCTGGGGGAATGCACTAGATGTGAAGAACCCAAATCATTAGCTACCTTCTGGCAACCTGGGAGGTCAAGTTCTGTCTTTCCATGAGATTCCGAGCACTGCCATGTCTAGTAATACAGGGGGACAGACCTCACCTTCAGGACAACAAGACTTAAAATCTGGGATATTTTTTGGGTAAAACTGAGAACTAATAGTCTTCTAACACTGGAAACTAGAACAGAAAGCTTAAAGAAATAATTGGATTCAGGTCTAGGATAATCTGGAAATACAAATGTTTTTTCTGAATCTGGTTTCACCATTTCTTAGAAGGATTCTGAGCAATAAAGACTGTAGCAGAGGCTTTTGTTGATGTTGTTAATTCTTGGTTTGCCCCTTGCTGTGACTTGAAAGCCTACGATTGATCAGAAACGTGTATCTGGTCTTTAACACGTATAACTTCTATACTTTACAAAATTTGAATTGTATCAATCATGTAAAATATCCAATTTTAGCTTCAGTTCTCAAAACATTTCATGTTAGAGTTACTTATCCTTACTAAGAAAATCTTCTCTGAATGTCACATAAGGTCCTTTTTTACAATCTTTTCCAAGTTAAGAATTATTGTAGAAAGTACTTTTGGAGTTTGAACAGAACCTAATTTGAAGACTAATGAACTAGTACATACTATTCAGTTCAAACACAAATAAGGATATAGCTTTGCTGTTTATAAACTTCTGCATGCATGTGATATGCTTGGGTATATAAATATGTATGAAATGTGGTTGGTACATTAATAATGTATTTTCTGTTTATTCAGATATTGAGGACCAAGAGTCCAGCAGCAGTTACAAATATATGAAATTCAAACTCACTGCAGTCACTGCTGCATTTTTTTTTTTTGCATAAGCCTAAGAACCCATAATAACTTCATCTTTAAAAGGCATTATGTCTTGACACAGCAATTTCTTTTTGCTTTTTCTTCTGTCTAGCTTTGTATACCAGCATATTTGATGTTTCATCAGTAATGTTGCCAAACATAAATTACATTATAAAATACTATACTTTGAAGAGAGAGAGATGAAAACTAAACTTTAAAGTGTTTGGAGCACTTTATTGTCTTCTACACCTGCTAAACAGTTTGCAGAATTTTGGATTTGTTGTATTTTCTTTTTTAAAGCAAGGAAAAATGGAAAAATCTACGCTTTTTGGAAATGTCTTAGTCCATGGCAGTATCTCCTTCTCCTTTTCTCTATAAATTTTCCAAAAGCTGGAAATGGTTCAAGTAAGAATCTGAATTTTGAAATATTTCTAAATAGTATTTCATGACTTATTACAAGTATTTAATTTTAAATAGAAAGACATTTTCTTCATCAAAGATTGCTGTCAATTTCATATCTACCTCTGCCTCCAAAACACTCCAAAATCAACATGGTCAGCACATGCAATTTTTTCAGGTCATAAACAAACAAACAAAAAAGTGTGTCTATAGTGTTTATTGGAATAATGAATCATGAGGACCAGTGAGTCTGATTTCATTACACCATGCCAGGAAGAAATATTTCATTGTTCTTTGGTTCTGTTGTTTATCTGGATGATTCTGAAAGTGTTGTTCCACAGACTCATGTAAAACTCTTGAATGTGGCTGTCTCTGGACTCTACATCAGAAGGAAAAGTGCATTGAACCTTGCCTTCTACGGCCTAGAAACCTGAAAACATGATTTGGAAAAGGAAACCTGGCAGGGTTAGCCCAGGGTTAGGTGAGGAGACCAGATGTGTGAAGTGCCTATCAGATTGTGCTAGCCCAACATGCTCTGATATAAGCTAAATTGGAAACTAGCTGATTAATTTAAAACCCTGGCTTTGCCTGAACAACCCAGGCTTTGTAAAAAGTTTTAAAGGTTTTTTCTTGCCCTAAGATGGTAGGAAATGTTAAGAGCTTAACTTCTTTCCTCTGCAGAAGTGAATTATTTTTTTGTGTAAAGTTCTATGATCTTGTAGAGAATAACATGAGAATAATCTACACTACCTGACTGACTATTCCAAACAGTAGTAGGAGGGACTGAAAACTTAAACTTTCAACAGCTTCATCTTGATCTGACAAGAAAAAAAAAGGTGCACTTCTAAATTCATACATATGGATAAATAATACTACCCCCAAAAAAATACATTTCACAGTGTAAGAAAGAAACATGAAACAAAACTTTCACCTACTGTGAATTTCAGTTTTCCAGAAGCTATATTTTCAGCAAATAAAACTTTGACAGAAAATCTGAGCTAGCTCCAATCTGAAAGTAAAAGTTTAATTAAGAGGGCTCAGCATACGAATCAAAAAACCAAAATTAATTTTGAAAATCGATGAGCCAGGATAAGGCTCTTGATGTGCACCCTGAAGGAATTAAAGATTTAGCACTTTAAATTGTACTATCTGATAAATTCAGTCATTCTGATCTGACACAATTGCTTCTGGACTGCAGTAGTTACTGGAAGCTTTTGTTACAGACTGTCAAGTGGCACATTTGAAGAGTCATGTATATAGGGAGATGTGATGATAAAGGGACAGCAGGTGGTAAGTGACGCTGCCTTGGAGAAAGCAGTTTGTGAAATGGAAAGGGAAAAGCCACAAATGTGTAAAATATGACTGGGCGCCACAGTACAAAAAGGATATAAAGCTACTGGAGAGTGTCCAGAGGAGGAACACGAGGTTGGTGAAGGGTTTGGAGGGGATGACGTATGAGGAGCAGCTGAAGGCACTTGGTCTGTTCAGCCTGGAGAAGAGGAGACTGAGGGGAGACCTCATTGCAGCTCACTGCTTCCTCACTAGGGAAGGAGGAGGAGTAGACACTGACCTCTTCTCTCTGGTGATGACTGATAGGACCCAAGGGAATGGTAGGAAGATGTGCAGGGGGAGGTTTAGGTTGGACATTAGGAAGGGATTCTTCACCCAGAGGGCGGTGGAGCACTGGAATAGGCTCCCCAGGGAAGCAGGAATGGCACCAAGCCTGACAATATTCAAGAAACATTTGGACAGTGCCCTCAGCGACATGGTGTGAACCTTGGGGTTGTCCTGTTTTGGGGTGGGACTTGGACTTGGCGATCCAGGCTGTCCAAGGAGGTGTTTGAGCCACCATCCCTGGATACATCTAAAAAGACAGATGTGGTGCCAGGGGACAAGGTTTAGTGGTAGACATGGCAGAGTTAGGGAGGTTGTTGGACTTGGTGATCTTGAAGGTCTTTTCCAACCAGAATGATGATACTATAATACTTTGAGAACAGAAAAGGTGTTTTTTGTGACCATTTCAAAACCCTTGTTTCAAAATTTCCTCCAGAATTTTTTCAGCTATAGAAAACCAGTTATTGAAATGATCAAAAGCAAAGTGAAACTGTAAATTACGAATTAATCAAAACCATTTGTACCAATGTAATAAATGTAATGAATATTCAGTGGTAGCTCTTTCAGTATGGATCTTTTGATACTGGGCTGCTTTTAGGGATATATTGCTATTTTTAGTTATTGAAATCTGCAGATTAGTATTTCTTGCCTGACTGAGCCAATACTCAAATATATAAGCTAATAGGAACATAAGCTTTTAGATTTATATTTAATTGTGATTAATTTAAGCCATATACATGCACAAGGGAATTAATTTGTGAACTCATAATGCATCATATCCATTTAATCCTAACATTGTTTTCTTTTCCTTATAGCAGAGAATATATTAAAGGCTCCTTAGGGTCAGTTCTGAAGATCTAAGTGAGAAAAATATAGAAAATGACATTTGCCATAAAAATAAACTGAGATGCAGAGTTATGGAGCTAGATCAAGCACACGGATAAACACAGCATAATGTGTTCAGAGGATTTTTGTCATGGGAGCTTCCAATACTATCCCTGCTTTCCTGCTTTCCCAGAGGTAGATGATCTGTGTTGTGGCACACAAGGGCAGGTCCTCATGAGCATCCCTCCCTGCTCAGTGAAGCTCCTGGTGGTGTGAAAAAGTAGACTTGTGTGGCACAGAATTTGTTCAGATAGGACTGCCAAGTGTGATGAGGCAAAGCTCAAGCTTAGAGAGCAGAGGGGTTGGCTGCTCCCAAAGGGCTGGGGAGCTGAGGGTGACAGGGTCTTTCTTTGTTCTTACTCTTCCTTTGTTCTTAAACCTCCTCTGTAAGCATAATCTGCTTTGCCAAGGACACTGGGAAAGACAGATTTTGCTTTAACTCCCTATACCTAATTTTCCAGCTATAGCATAGGCCTCCTCCTTGAATTTTTTCCATTAATTTAAAATTAAAAATTACTAAAAAAATTTTTTTTGTTAAACAGAGATCTATTTTGGTTATAATGTGAGCAAGAAAGAACATTATGCACAATACTTCAGTCTCTTTAAGTTTGTTAACTTTGTTTTACATTTACAGTTTGTTCTGATCTGAAATCAGATACTTAAAAACTCTAGAACTGGGTCTGATAACTGAAAAAAATCAATACATGGTTTGATGCTTTTCCCAGAGAGATAAATTTCAGTTGTTTAATTTATAATATTAATGAGACAATTTCTGGATGACTAGAGGAAAAGTGGATGATTTGCATTTTTATTTACTTGACAAGGTACAGTCTTTGTCCTCTTCAAATAGGTTTCCCACTTGACAATATCAATCCTTAATTAAACAGCTAGCTAATAACCAAGATAGAATCAAATACACTAGACTAACATCTTATTGAACTGTGGGGAGCTTACCATTACTACCAACACCACCAACACACACACAACAAAAATTAAGTTTGAGACATCGTGTATGTTTGACAGCCCACTTCTGAAAACTTACTAACTCTACAAAACATCTTTGTAAGAAAAATACATCAATTAAAGATATTACCAGGGCAACTCGAAAAAACTTTGTTATTACTTGATCATCTTAATCAACTTAAATAACTTGAAGTACATTAGTCACTGTTACTGCTGATGATACAACAGAAATAGACTTAAAGACACAAGCTCACCTCTAGAAATTATGTCATATTTTGTAACTGCTCTGATGTTTTCTGCCAAATAATGCCAAATATGTACAAATTTTGCTTAATAATTTCTAGAGAAAATATTATTCTCTGACTAGACTTTAAATCAGAAATTAATTTAAAAAAAATTAAAATGGGAACCCATTATACAAATATTCACATATGGGGTAAACTGTGAATTTTAAGGAAGCATTTTAAAGTGAGTTAATTAGTAGCTGTCCTGATTTATTTTTCATTTTAATTTAACAAATATTAATTTCTGAAATCAGTATCAGCTTTTATTTTCTTATCTTAATTTAATAGTTTTCCACTCAAATAGAGGAGAAAGAGTTCATTAATTTACTTTGAATAATTTTGAAGCAGCATCAGATTTAAAATTTAAATTAGATATTTTGCAGAGAGCTGTTTTTGACAACAGGAAGAGCATACATCTAGCAAGAGAAGGAAATCTGAAAAATATATGAGAAATATCTTCCCAATAAATACTTCTATAAGAACTATATGAGCAGATATTATATGGATTATCAACTGTAAAGAAAGAAACTGAGTTGAAAATTTCAGCCTCATGACTGAGTGGCAAAAAATCTAAGAATTTTGCAGCTGGTTAATTCATATGGCTTTTGGTTTTGAGCCTGAATTTGTCTCTCTTCCACTCATTAATTTGTCTTAAATTTTACTTATGTGATATGTACTTACAGTGTGGTTTATCCCTATTAATTATTTGTTCATGTGACTGGAATTGAATTTCTGAATTGAGCCCAGATCAATTAGAAATGAGTCTATTTATAAGAAGAGTAAGTTTAGCCTTCAAAGTCTATGCTGTAGGATGAAAATGAAAAAGTACATTCATAGAGTCATTAGCAGTAGCATTTCCAATAATCTGTCAGAAGTCAATATTTATTTGGCCAATGATACACTAAATAAAGCATTACAAATTAATTAATAAAAAGAACTGACTGTAAAACAAATCTTCCTCACAATAATTTTTTTTTTTTTTTTCCTCAGAATTATTAAACTGCTGAGTCTGTAATTTTGAAGTTCAGGATTTTTTTACCTTTTCCAAAAAAGTTTTAAATATGAGAAAAATAATTCTTTACTAAGATTTTTTGCTCGACAATTTTTTTTTATTATTTTCGTTTTAGATTTATAGCACAACAAGTAATCTGTTAAAAGCAGTTGATTCTACTTTCTAACATCCAGGAAATGAAAAGAAAATCTATGTTGCCTACATTCTGGATTCAGTCAAATTGTACTTCGATTTTAAAGGGATAAGGATTAGTAAATAATAATGTTAAAAGGATCTTTTAACAACAATAAAAGGATTAGTATAAAGACATAAAATAAAGGGAGATTTGCATCTAGAGCAAAAAGTTATGTCAAACAAAAATTGTGTTTGAAAGCACAAGGAATTACTGCCCCAGTCTGCACACACTATTGCTAAACAAACGTTCTCACAGTGTTAATGTTGCAGTGGGTGATGACAGATCATAGTGAACACTTACACTCCTTTACACTCTTACACCAGTCATTGTTGTAGCCGTGCTACCTGAAGCATTTCTGAATACAAACCATGAAAACAACCCAGCTTGGAGCTCTCCCCAGTCCAACAGGTACACATGCCTTATCCTAAGATCAATGTCAAACTGGATATTCTGTCTGCAGTATCTCATCTATAACAGACCATGCAGTTTCACTTGAACTCAAGTTCCTCCAACAAGAAAAAAACCTTAATCAATAAATGAAAAAAACCCTTTTAATGTTTTACATAGGAAAAAATTTACTTTTGTCCAAGCTGGATATGCATATTTCCATGGATAACTGAATCTTAGCAGAACCTTTGGAACTGGACCACTGAAATAGGGTTTAGAGAGTTATTGACATCTTGCACTGTATTTTTAAATATGAATATGACAATTTCACATACTAACTTAATTAAATATCAAATGTGAAATTACTTGCTCTTCCATCGTGTGGAGAAAGACTGTTACAGGGCACAACTAGAGAGCAACTTTCCTGGAATAAAGAAATAGATCCTTCCTTAAAGGTTATTAAAATAACCAACTGAAAACTGCAATAAATGATACTTTAAAATTATTGTTAAGCCATTCTTAAAGTAAATTTTTTAGGACCACTTGAGTTTTGACAAAAAAATGAAGCTGTTACATGTCAGCTTCAGTCCTCTGCCATACAGGAAAACCTGTGTGTAGCATAATTTACAGAGACAGATACAAGCCTGAACATTTGGGGTTTTTTGCAGATAACTTTTTTTCCCCACAGAAAATAGTATTAGCCTCTGCTATTTGAAAACACAGCAGCATTGCCCTTTCCTGGAAAAGTAATGTCTGGCTGCAGTCATTACTGCACATTAGCAGAAGGTGATGACACAGGTATAGCTCAAATACAGTAACCGTGTAAGGAGGAGACATGTTTTCAGATTCAAATCCCTTTCTTAACATGTTGTTTCAGTAAAAAATAGAATAGGGGAAAAAATACAGGTAGATATTTGGATTTAGAGAAAAAAACCTGACAGTCTGTTGCCTAGAGTTCAGTAAATTATTCTAGCTAGCTCTGAGCTTGAAAGGGGTATGAAAAATTTAGTGTGAGAATAATTTCCAATGGAGGGTACATTTGTTTGGTTTTGGTGCATGTGTGGTTTCTATTTTTGTTGCTGTTGTTGTTTGTTAATTTTTTTCCCCAGGAGAATAATTCTTATGAATCAGTGGGCAACTATATTTAAAAAATACAAACCCTTTTTATTAAATTGAACTAGTTTTCCCCAGATACTTATTGATGTAAACTGAGGTTTGTAGATTTTCAAATAAGACCTGCTGAAAATGATTACTGATTTTAGGTATGTGACTTAAATAGAGCTATGATAATTCTATCATCTGAGTTTTTAAGTCTACTACAAATGGGATATGAGAGATGGATAGGTCTTGAGCTAGGTCTTTTATTTACAGCTTAAAAACAAGAACTCGCTCCACTCCAGTTTGCTGATATTGATGGATAATCTTAATACTTGTTATGACCCTTGAAAATGTGATGCTTTCCCAACCTAAGCTAAATACATTCATGAGTAATGACACAAAGGAGACCATGCCCTAGATCTTCACTGTATGTCATGCTTGTACAGTTACAAAAATACTTGAAATATGTGAGGAAAGTACCATTGTGGCACTGCAAACATTACTGTTTTTTTTCTTAAGGCAAGAAATAAGACAGTATGTGTCTAAAAGAGTAGGAAGGAATATACTCATGTATGTGAGAACACAGATAATGTGTAAAAAAATAGTGGAAAAAAGAGATAAATTTAGTTACATTGTGTATGTATGAGAGAGAGAAAAACTACTGAGCTGTAATAAAGTATTTTATCTTTATCAATAAGATCTTTTAACATAAACAGATGGGAAAAAATGTTTTCTCAGCAATATACAGCTAATTATAAAGATAATTGGTTTTACCCATTAATCTACACAGAATATTGAAATTGCAGCTATGTACTGTATCTTGCAATTGGAAGACATGTTGGTCTTTTTGTGGACAGGAATACCTTCATTTATTTTGGCATTGTGTTTAAAATCCTTAAATAGAATTAAATTCATATTTCAAAATAATGTCAACAACAAATTTTATTTTAAAAGTATTAAAACAACATATTAAGACAAACCATTTTGAAATTCAAGTCGTTTGACTCAAAAAAATCATATCCAAATGTATAGGTTTGGACCACAAATTTTAAGTATGGTGCAGCAAAATGATAATTCAAAACCGGTTTTAGCCACTTTCTGGTCAATTGTAATCAGCACAAAAATACTTTCTGTAGTTGCTGAAGTGCAAGAATAACCTGGGAAGTTACATGTATTTTTATTTGCTTATTTGTAGCAGCACAGCTGTGGTGATAGGGTTTCAGTGCTGCAGGTTAGCACAAGTAGCCTCAGCTCTTGCATGCTCGTGCAGATGCTAAGGATTATGCCAAGATGCTCTGCTATGATTGGTACCACAGTTATAAGAAGCTGGCAACTTCTTTTCATTATGGCTAGAAACTCTGGAGATCTGCTTTGGATTGTACTAAAATGGAAAGACAATAACCTCTCATCTCCTTCAAGAAGTAATCAGGTACAGTTAAAGGAGGGATAAATTCCATCTTGATTCAGATTGAGTCATGATTACATCTAAAAATAGATATCTCATTTTCACAGAAAAAAATCAAAACTAGTACAAAAGTTATGAACAGAAACCAGAGAGGTAGTTTAAAACAGATTCATCTGTGTGTCTATAAACAGTTTTTTTGAATTAAAAATATCAGCATAGTAGAGCAACAAAGGGAGACAGTTGCTGTTCATTTCAGTAGAGGTTTTCATCTGCTGGCATAGGTTAACTCCTCATGGTGATCTCTCAGACAAGGAGTCACAAGAAGCATCCTGTTCTCATCCCCATCCAGAGGGCTGATCAACATAGTTTCAAAAATCATAAAAATTTTCCCAGATTTTCATAAAAATATAAAGCCACTGCGTAATGGGCTATCCATAGAACAAATAGAAACAACAGAGGTCTGGACTCTCTCTAAAAGTTGTTTCCCATTACTTCATCCCTTCTGGGACAGCTGGTAGCTGGCTCTCAGTGCAGATAGGACTGCTGCCAAGGTGAATATTTTGTAAAATAAGCATCAGACAAAGTCTCCACTTGTTCCAGTCAGACAGTTTCCACAACAGTGACTGATCTCTTTAGAGGAAATCTGTTTTCAGGTGAGGTCAAATGCAAGAAAATTTGTCAAAACTTTTCATATAAAAGGTTTTTCAAATATGAAAAAAAAAAAAAGAAAATAAGACAAAACTGAATTTAGGCTGCTGAGTGAACACATCAGTGACTTAGAATAACTTTTAATTCATTTTTTGGTGTCCCTTTTTTTCACTTAATTTTACATTGCTCTTCAAATCGTATCTTTCAACCCTTTGGTGGAATGTTGGATCACTGATGTTCTGAGTTACATATATTTAATTTTTCTTCAGATTCTTCTCATCCGTATTTTTTTTTCTTGCCTCTTGGAGTCTTCTTAGACTCCTTCTTGGAATTATGAAATATTTCTGCAAATAAAAAAACCCACCCTTAAAATTAAAAACCTGTTGGGACTTGAGTGTTACAGATGCTATCCATTATTTTCTCCCTAATCTTAAAAGCATGTGGAAGCTTTGTTCACAAATACTAAATTTATTGTTGTCATCAACATCCATATGTGACAATGAGGCATGGCTGATAGTAAAAGATCTCTCTGCAGAAAATCATAACACACAAATTCTCAAGCATGATATGCAGATTTTTTTTTCTACAAAATCCCAGCAGAGGGCCACAGAATATGTAAAGGTATACACCTTAATCCTGTCATCTACATTGAGTTAAGCAGAGGAGCTGTCTATTCTGCAATCTTGCAGTCTTGAGTGTCAGAACAACTGATTGCCACATCATTTTCTCCTAAATAACTACATCTGAGTGAAAAATCCTCAACCAATTGACACTAGAAAAAGGGGGGGGGGGGAGAAGATCAGAAGACCAGGCCTCTCAATCACTAGCCATGTACAAAAGGAGGACTTTTGTTTGCTGAAGAGAAGCAATGCAGTCTGGTTTCCAAGTCATGGAAAGCCACCTGACAACAAGAAGTGTACTGTCTAAGTTGGGGACAAAAAAGAGTAAGTGTAAAAGCCAATGTTTTCTGCAGTATTTCTTAAGTAAATGCTTTATTTTGATTTTGTTTGAGGTTTTTTTGGGTTTATTTTGTTTTGGTTTTGTTTGTGGTTTTCTTTTTCTTTTTGTTGTTGTTGTTTTGGTTTTGTGTTTTTTGGTTTTGTTATGGTTTGTTGTGTTTTTGTTGTTGTTTTTTTTTTCCCTAGAAAGGAACACAAAAGCCTCAGTTTAATCAGATAATATTATCTGGAGAGTGAAATGTATTTTCCAGCCCTCAGTAAATTTTCAGACAACACCAAGTTGGGTGAGAGTGTTGATCTGCCTGAGGGTAGTAAGGCTGTACAGCAAGATCTGGACAGGCTGGAAAAGATCTTCAAGATCACGAAGTCCAACTGCCCACCCTACAACCCCTAACCACTAAACCATCTCTCGAAACACCACACCTATCAGGTTTTTTTAACACCTGCAGGGATGGTGCCTCCACCACCTCCCTGGGCAGCCTGTCCCAATGCCTCTTTCTGTGAAGAAATTCTTCCTAATACCCAATCTGAACTTTCCCTGGTGCAACTTGACCCCATTTCCTCTTGTCCTATCGCTGGTCACTAGGGGGAAGAAGCCAACACCCACCTCACTACAACCTCCTCTCAGGTAGTTGTAGAGAGCAATGAGGTCTCCCCTCAGCCTCCTCTTCTCCAGGCTGAACTGCCCCAGCTCCCTCAGCCTCTCCTCATAGGCCTGGTTCTCAAGACCCCTAATCAGCCTAGTTGCCCTTCTCTGCACCCTCTCCAGCACCTCGATGTCCTTCCTATACTGTGGTGCCCAAAACTGCACAGAGTGCTAGAGGTACAGCCTCACCAAGGCCGAGTAGAGGGGCAGGATCACCTCCCTGGTCCTGCTGGTCACACTATTCCTGATGCAGACCAGGATGGTGTTGGCCTTCTTGTCCACCTGGGCACACTGCTAGCTCATGTTCAGCTGCTGTCAATCAGCACCCCCAGATCCCTCTCTGCTGGGCAGCTCTCCAGCCACTCCTCTCCAAGCCTGTAGCACTGCTGGGGGTTGTTGTGGCCCAAGTGCAGGACCTGACAGTCGGCCCTACTGAAACTCATGCCACTGGCCTTGGCCCAGCGATCAAGCCTGTCCAGATCCCTCTGTAGAGCCTCCCGATCTTCAGGCAGATCAACACTCCCACATAGCTTAGTGTCATCCGCAAACTTACTGAGGGTACACTCTGCCCCTAATCCTGATCCAAATGCACTCTACCTTGTAATCATTAGAGTCTAGTTCTAGACATTCATAACAATTCCTAATATACAGGGCCACCCCATCACCTCTCCTTCCTTGTCTGTCTCTCCTGAAGAGCTGGTAGCCATCAACTGTGGCACTCCAGTCATGTGAGATGTCCTACCACGTTTCCATGATAGCCACTATGTCATAGTTTTCCTGCTGCATCATGGCTTCTAGCTCCCCTTGTTTGTTGCCCATGCTGTGTTTTAGTATAGATGCACTTCAGATGGGTTAATGCCTTTTTTGTGGGCATGGCCCCTAATTCCTGCCTGAACCTTCTCAGGTATTTCCATGGCTTGTAAACCATCAATAACCCTTTCCTTTTTGCTTCCCTTTATATCTCTATCTCCTATCTCAACTGAGGTGGCAGAGCAAAAGTCTTCTCTATCACGCAGTCCTGCAAACTCCAGCATGCACCCCCCAGGGTTATTTACAGCAGCCTCAGGTTTGGGATGGAGGACAACACAACTTGTGCTCCTGATCCCTCAACCAGTTTCCCCAGAGCCCTGAAATCTCTCTTGATCACTTCTGATTTTTTGATTGCAACTTCATAACTACCCACCTGAAAGACCACATGTGGGTAGTAATCTGAAAGCCTCACCAAGGTGGGAAGTTTACTTATGACATCCTTTACCCAGGCCCCAGGGAGGTATCCAACTTCCTTATGAAGTGTGTCTGGTCTGTGTATTGGGCCCTCTGCACCCCTCAGGACAGAGTCACCCACAACAATGATCCATCAATTTTTCTTTCTGGACTGAGTTATGATGGTTGGTTTAGGGTGAGTCACCTGAATGATTCTGTGAATTCTGAAATAATAAACAGATGTTTTCTCTGAATCTCTTTGAGTAAATTGTTTTAAACATCAAATCATGCTGTTTTATGTTTGCATACCCACATTCTTTACCCATACATCCAAATTAAAATGTGAATTCAAAGCCTGAGACTTAATCAAACAAACTTGATAAAGAAATTAATTTGCAAGATAGTACATTCCTTAATTGAGAATAGTAAATGTAATAAATTAACCATTTCTTCAAGGTTAATTAAAACAGGTTAATTGATTGTAAGGCTATTTACTCTGCATGCAGGGTCTCTGCTACAATTTACTTCAAAAACCAAAAAACAGCCTGACTTTCACCATTAAAAAGTGTCCTTTCTGTCTTTTACCTATTTGTAAGCAACAACTTCTCTTTACCTAATGTCCCATCTTCAATCCCAGCAGATTCTTTATCATGATTAATTTACACCCTGAGACTGCTAACTTCTTCTAAAAAGAAAAATTCACAAAATATAACATTAAGTCTTTTCCTATCAATATCCTCAGCCACCTCCTCATGTCTTGCTTTTTTCAGCTGTTACTGCACTTCTCTTATATTTCAACACCACTGAAGTATTTGTCATTTATGCTTTTTAAAATCTTTTCACTTACACCAACTCCTCTGAATCATTTTATCAGTGATTTGGATGAAAAGTTCATACGATAATAGAATCGTAGAATCATAGAATGTCTTGGGTTGGAAGGGACCTCTAAAGGTCATCTAGTCCAACCCCCCTAAAATAAGCAGGGACATCTCACACTAAAACAGATTGCTCCAAGCCCCCACCACCCCTCTAGGCAACCTGTTCCAGTGATCCTCATATTAAAGAACTTTTTCCAAATGACCAATCTAAACCTACCCTTCTCTAGCTTGAAACCATTACCCTTCTGCTATTGTTACATGACCTTGTGAACAGCTCTTCCCCAGCCTTCCTATAGGCTCCTTTGAGGTAGTGGAAGGTTGCTGTAAGGTCCCTCTGGAGTCTTCTCTTCTTCAGGCTGAACAACCTCAACTCCCTCAGCCTGTCTTCATAAGAGAGGTGCTCCAGCCTCCTGACCATTTTGGTTGCCCTTCTCTGGACATGCTCCAACAGCTCCACATCCTTCTTGTGTTGGGAGCTCAAGAGCTGGACACAGTACTCCAGGTGAGGTCTCACCAGGGCAGAGAAGAGGGGCAGAATCACCTCTCTCCATCTGCTGCCCACATCTCTTTTGATGCAGCCCAGGATGCAGTTGGTCTTCTGGGCTGCAGTTGCACTTTGGTGGCTCATGTCCAGCTTTGGATCCACTAGTACCCCCAGGTCTTTTCCCACAGGGCTGCTCTCTAGCATGTCTTCTCCCAGCCTGTATTCATATTTCTGGTTGCCCTGGCCCAGGTTCAGGACCCTGCACTTGGCCTTGTTGAACCTCATGAGGTTCACCTGCGCACACTTCTCCAGCCTGTCCAGGTCCCTCTGGATGGCATCCCATCCCTCTGGCATATCGACTGCACCACCCAGCTTGGTGTCATCAGCAAACTTGCTGAGGGTGCTCTCAATGCCACTGTCAATATCATTAATGAAGATATTAAACAACACTGGTCCTAGTACAGACCCCTGGGGGACACCACTTGTCACCATTTTCCATCTGGACATTGAGCCATTGACCACTACCCTATGGGTGTGATCATCCAGCCAATTCCTTGTAGGCTGAGCAGTCCTCCCATCAAACTCGTACCTCTTCAACTTAGAGAGAAGGATGCTGAAGGAAACCTTGTCAAAGGCCTTGCAGGAGTTGAGATAGATGACATCCACTGCTTTTCCCTTGTCGACAGATGTAGTTACACCATTGTAGAAAGCCACTATGTTGGTCAGGCAGGATTAGCCCCTGGTAAAGCCATGCTGGCTGTCTTGAATCACCTCCCAGTTTTCCATGTACCTTAGCATGTCTTCTAGGAGGATCTGTTCCATTATCTTCCCAGGCACAGAAGTGTGGCTGACAGGTCAGTAGTTTCCAGGATCCAGGATCCTCCTTTCTACCCTTTTGAAAATGGGTGTAATGTTTCCTTTCTTCCAGACACCAGGGACTTCACCTGACTGCCATGACTTTTCAAATATCATGGAGAGTGGCTTCGCAACTGCATCAGCCAGTTCCCTCAGGTTCCATGGACTTGTGTGTGTTCAGGTTCCTCAGATGGTCACAATTTCTCTTTGCTTACAGTGGGAGATACTTTGTCTCCCTGGTCTCTGTTCTGTGGGCCATCAACTTGAGAGCTGTGAGAAAAGGGGTTGCCAGTGAAGACTGAGGCAAAAAAGTTGTTAAGAATGTCAGCTTTCTCCTTGTCTGTTGTTACAAGTTCACCACTGTTGCTCATCAGGGGGTTACACTTTCTTTAACCTTCCTTTTCTGATTTATATACCTGTGGAAGCCATTCTGGTTTTTCTTTACTTCCTTTGCCAAGTTCAGCTCCAGCTGCACCTTGGTGTTCCTGATCTCATCCCTACACAACCAGGCAATGTCCCTTTACTCACCCCAGGATACCTGTCTCCACTTCCACTGCCTGTGTAGTTCCATCCTGTCCTTTAGTTTGACCAGCAGGTCTCAACTCAGCCATGCTGGTCTCTTGCCTTCCTTTCCCGATTTCCTACACCTGGGGATGGAGATGTCTTGTGCTCTATGGAAAGCATCCTTAAAGATCTGCCAGCTCTCTTCTGCTGCCTTGTCCCTGAGGGCCATTTCCCACGGGGTCCTACTTAATAATTCCTTGAAGAGCTGCAGGTTTGTTTTCTTAAAATTCAGAGTCCTAACTAAGCTTCTCATCTGCCTTTTACCACTTAGGACAGTGAACTGCACTAGTGCATGATCACTGCAGCCCAGGCTGCCTTCAACTTTGATATCCCTGATGAGTTCACTCCCATTTGTGACCATCAGGTCCAATAATGCATCCCCCTGAGTAGGACTGTCAATTTATTGACTTAAGAAGTTGCCGTCGAGGCATTCCAGGAATCTCCTGGATTGCCTACACTTGCCGCGCTACTTTTCCAGCAGATGTTGGGATGGCTGAAATCCCCCAGCAGGATGAGAGCCTGTGATCACAATGTCTCCTTGAGTTGGAGTAAGAAGGCTTCATCGATAGTCTCCACTTGATCAGGCGGCCTGATTGTAGACTCCAACCACAAGACTCCCTTTGTTGTCCCAATCTCTAATTCCTACCCATAGCTTTCAACCGGCTCATGGCTACCCTTTTTCAACCTGCTCATGGCTACTCTTTATGGACAACTCTTCACATGCTATCCACTTCTTTACATAGAGGGGGCAGCACCTCCACCCCTTCTTCCTCTCCTGTCCATTCTGAACAGCTTGTGGTCATTGAGAGCCACAGTTCAGTCAGGATTCATCTTATCAAGTTTCCATAATTGCCACTGTGTTGTAGCTTCCCTGTAGGATGGTGGCTTCCACCTCCTTCTATTTGTTGCCCATGCTGCTTGCATTGGTGTAGAGGCACTTCAGCTGGGCTTCCAGCTGTGTCACTGTCTTAGAGCAACACTTCTTTATTCCCCCAAGGCATTTCATGGATGCTACCATGCTGTCTCCTATTGCTTCAGGAGTACTTGGCTCATCTCTCTACGACTTTGCCTGTGCTGCTGTGTCTACAGCATGCTTCAGGGCAACAGGTTGAAGGCCCCTACTATCACCTCATCCTTCCAAACCATGTGCCTTTTTCACTGTGCACTCCAACCACAAAAGTTAACCAACTCTACACACAGCTATGAAATAATGAGTATTTTTTAGCCTTTTAAGACCTGAAATTACATTTCCTGAATGACCAAGGTAGGAGTGCTTGTGTTGCTATCAACCTTTGCTGAATATTTGAGCCATAATCTGCTAAAAAGCAAAACATCAGACCAGCTTACATGTTCCAGCAGGAACACGATGCTTCGCTGAAAGCCCTTGCAATGTGTGTTTTAACCCAATACAGTGAAATATGGATAATGGAAACTGTGACATAACAACAAATTCCAGTCTGCACAATATGCTAAGGGTTTGTGAACTCCAGGAAAAATTGTACTGAATAGTTAGCAATAGTAAAATCTTGAGTTTCCAAAGTCAGACAGAGCCCAGTGATCACCAGGCCATAAGTAATCATGGCCTGCAGATCAGGGCCTGGACCCATAGACCCATGGCCAGGCACAGGCTGGAGACATGCACTTCTGAACTGTAACTCAGGCAGGGTTTGATGCCCTGGAACTGAACTTTGACTGTAAATCATTGGGTCATGAGAAGCAGGTGGTGGGTGAAGGCCCCAGGTGAGGTCTACAAGTTCTGGTGTAGCTCAGAATTCTGTTGTAGCTCATACCACAAAGCAATTAAGATATTTGCAAAGAACAACAAACAGAAATTCTGCAAGCTGGTGATACCCTGTAGCAGGATATCTCTGGCCCCTCCTAAACTCCAGCCCCATAAACATAGTGGTCATGTGTTTTTCATGCTGTTGTGAAGGGAGTTTCCTCTTGCTGTTTTACTTAGTGTGGTAATTTGTTCAGCCCAAACCTAAGCTAGTTTAATTTCATAGCTTGTTTCTTATGTACTCTACTAACTATAAAAAAGACAACTCAAACAAACATATTTGCTTGGTGTGACAGATTGATATTAGAAGACTTAGAAGAAAAATTTATTCTGTGATCTTGTCCACTGTGGTGTTTGTCATGGTTTGACTCAGGAACACCGATTGAACCAGAGACAACAATATTCTCAATCCCCTCCCTCTCCCACCTAGGTAGGGAAGGAGAGAGAAAATTAAGAGAGAGACTTAGCTGGATTAAAAACTAAATTAGATAGCTTTAATTATGAGTACAATTATATACAAGTATGTTCAGGAATGTGCAAAAGCCTCTTGCCTCCCCCCACCCCAGCAACTCCCCCGGCATCTCCTGAGCTGTGAGCAGTCCTGAAATGTCTCAGCCCACAGGCAGGAGATAAGGCAGAGCAGACAGGGGCTGGGGGGAGAGTTATGAGGGTCAGGGCTGAGCCTTGGGGTGGATGGTGATGGATGGATGGAGTCCTCCCCAGACACCAGCCATGGATGGAAGAGAAGGGAAGAAGAAGCAGGAAGGAAGTTGTCTTCTGTGATCTCTGACCTTCCTCGGAGCTTACGTAGATCTATGGAATGGAATCCCTTTGGTCAGTTCTGCTGTCTGTCTAGTCCAGCTCCCATACGGGGGGCGTTATAGATACAACTCCCCTGCTCTTACTAGCATTTGTAGTGGCAGAGCTAAGAAGCAACCTTGGAGTCTCAGCAGAAACATAAACATTCCAGTGGTATCAGTCCACTAGCTGGAACACTTGCTGCTAGTTAAAAGAGAGCTTACTGAAGGAAAAAAAAAATCAGTAAAAGGAAAATTAGTTTCATCCTGGCTCAACCCAGGACATTCCACCCCTTATTCCATACCATATATTACACATAGGCTCTGTATTTTACCAACTGTCAAATTAAGGATTCTCCCCCAGAGTCAGATTACCTTGAGGTACATATTGTACTTCACCATCCTCCATCATCACACACCAGGTATGTCCAGGTCCCTGAGCAAAAGCAACACCCTGGACAGGTTTAATTTTGCCTGAAGTAGGATAAACCCAGACACTTTTACCCAACAGGTTTCTTTTGCATACCACAGGGACTTTATCCCCATCTTCAGTGTGTAGAAGGTCTGACTGAGCAGGACCAGCCCAAGTGATGGATCCCCTGGTATTAACTAACCGGGTGGCCTTTGCCAGATTTCTGTCCCAGGTTTTGAAAGTTCCACCTCCCATTGCCTTCAGGGTAGCTTTTAACAGACCATTGTACCTTTCAATTTTCCCCGAGGCTGGAGCATGGTACGGGATATGGTAGATCCACTCAATACCATGTTATTTGGCCCACTCAGTCACGAGACTGTTTTTGAAATGAGTCCCATTGTCTGACTCAATTATTCTGGAGTACCGTGTCTCCACAGGATTTGGTGCTCCAGGCCCAGGATGGTGCTCCAGGCTGTGGCATGAGGCACAGGATGTGTTTCCAACCATCCTGTACTTGTTTCCACCATTGTAAGCACATAGCGCTTACCCTGGCGGGTCTGAGGCAGTGTGATGTAACCAACTTGCCAGGCCTCCCCATAACTGCACTTGGACCATCCCCCCTCATACCACAAAGGTTTTAACCTTTTAGCCTGCTTAATTGCAGTGCACATTTCACAGTCATGAATCACCTGTGCAATAGTATCCATGGTTATGTCCACCCCTCGGTCACGAGCCCATCTGTATGTTGCATCTCTGCCCTGATGACCTGAAGTGTAATGGGCCCATCGAGCTGAAAAGAGTTCACCCTTATGTTCCCAGTCTAAGTCTATTTGGAACACATGAGCAGCCTCATCTGCTCGTTGGTTGTGTTGATGTTCCTCAGTGGCTCGACTCAGAGGTCCGTGTGCATCTACATGATGCACTTTTACAACCAGTTTCTCCATCTGAGCTGCGATGTCTTTCCACAGCTCAGCAACCCAAATAGGTTTACTTTTTCACTGCCAGTTGTTCTGCTGCCACTGCTTTAGCCACCCCCACAAGGCATTTGCTGCCATCCATGAGTCAGTGTAGAGATAAAGTCTCAGCCACCCCTCTCACTCAGCAATGTCCAAAGCCAGCTGGATGGCTTTTACCTCTGAAAATTGACTCGATTCACCTTCTCCTTCAGCTGCTTGTGCAACTCGTTGTGCAGGACTCCACACGGCACCTGGATGATTAGGCCTTCCTATTCGAGCTCGCTGGGTAATCAAAGCAGTCCATTTACTCCAAGTAGCATCGGTGGCATGATGGACAGGAGAAAGGTTACTCTGGAACATGAAGCTCAGTACAGGCAATCTGGGTGCCAGGACAAGCTGAGCTTCAGTGCCAATCACTTCAGAAGTGGCTCTAACTCCTTCATATGCTGCAAGTATCTCCTTCTCAGTTGACGTGTAGTTGGCCTCAGAACCTCTGTAGCTCCGACTCCTGAATCCCAAGGGTCGACCTCGAGTCTCCTCTGGTGCTTTCTGCCAGAGGCTCCAGGTAGGACCGTTGGACCTGGCTGCAGTGTAGAGCACATTTTTGATGTCTAGCCCCATTCAAACTGGTCCAAGGTCCATTGCCTGCACAATCTCCTTTCTAATCTGCTCAAAAGCTCTCTGTTGGCTGGGACCCCATTTAAAGTCACTCTTCTATTGGGTCACCTCATAGAGAAGTTTCACAATTTCACTGTAACCTGGAATTTGCATTCTCCAGAAACCAACAGTCCCTAAAAAGGTTTGAATGTCCTTTTTAGTAGATGGTGGGGCCATAGCTATGATTTTGTTAATCACATCCATTAGGATCTGGCAATGACCATCTTGCCATCTGATTCCCAGGAACTGGATCTCTTGTGAAGGTCCTTTGACCTTGCTTCTTTTTACAGCAAAACTATCATCCAGAAGAATTTGGATGATCTTTCTACCTTTCTCAAAGACTTCTTCTGGCGTGTCACCCCACACAATGATGTCGTCAATGTACTGCAGGTCTTCTGGAGCTCCACCCTTCTCCAGTGCAGTGTGGATCAGTCCATGGCAAATGGTTGAGCTGTGTTTCCACCCCTGGGACAGTCATTTCCAGGTGTACTGGACTCCCCTCCAGGTGAAAGCAAACTGTGGCCTGCACTCTGCTGCTACAGGAATAGAGAAAAAGGCATGAGCAATGTCAATAGTGGCACCACCTGGCTGCTTTTGACTCCAGCTTGTACTGAAGTTCTAGCATGTCCAGCACAGCAGCACTGAGTGGTGGTGTAACCTCATTGAGGCCATGATAGTCCACTGTCAGCCTCCACTCACCATCAGGCTTCCACACTGGCCAGATAGGACTGTTGAAGGGTGAGTGAGTCCTGCTGATCACTCCCTGGCTCTCCAATTGCTGGATCAGCTTATGAAGGGGAATCACAGAGTCTGTGTTGGTGCGATATTGTCGTCTGTCCAGTGTTGAGTGGCAATTGGCACCTGTTGGTCTTCAACCTTCAGCAGCCCCACTACAGAAGGGTCATCTGAAAGGCCAGGCAAAGAATGCAGCTGTTGAGTGTCCTCAGTCTCTACAGCTGCTATACCAAAGGCCCATCTGTACCCTTTCGGGTCCTGGAAATATCCTTTTTTGAGATAGTCTATGCCAAGGATGCACAGAGCACCTGGGCCAGTCACTATAGGCTGCATTTGCCACTCTTTACCCGTGAGGCTCACATCGGCCTCCACAACAGTCAGTCCTTGAGATCCTTCTGTCACTCCAGAGATAGTGACAGATTCTGTTCCTTTATGATTTCATGGCATTAGGGTGCACTGTGCCCCAGTGTCCACCAAGGCTTTATACCTTTGTGGTTCTAATGTGCCAGGCCAGCAAATCCACGCAGTCCAGTAAACTCGGTTGTCCCTCTCCTCCTCCTGGCCAGAGGCAGGGCACCTCTAACGTGGAGCATTTGAGGTTGAAGCACCATCCTGGTTGGAGACTGGTGCAGCCTTCTTCCTGGAAGAACAATCTCCTGCTTTTGTTTTATTTAGTAGCTCTTGCATGCATATCTGGAGAATATCAGTGGTTTATTGTCCCAGTTCTCACGTCCTTTTAAAAATAATTACTCAAGGGACACCACAGGTGATGTTGAAGTTGGTCCCATTTCTCTTGCTGCTGTCTCGTAGCAGGATGTCTCCTCTTAATGGCTACAAGACATGACCAATTTCCTCAGGAGATCCTGGGGTTTACATTCCCATCCGTTCAGCATCTCATTCTTTCTGCCAGTCATTTGTTCAATGGCTGATGTGTGGAATGGATGGGAACCAGAGATCATGTCTCCATACTGTCATGCTCTGAAAGCCACTTCGCGCAGTTTGTCTTGCATCATCGTCAATGCATCCATGAAGGAGAATATATGGGCATGTGCTGCTGGTACAGCCTGTGCAAACCTCCAGAACATCTGTGTGCCATACAGAATGTCATCAGGATTTGTAAGTCCAGTGTTATCATAGATCACCTCTCGCACAGCCAATTCTCTCAAGTATGTGATGGCTCTCTCAAGAGTGGGTGTTCTACTTCGGTGCCATTCAGTGTCACCCTTATGAGGGTATCTCTCCCTCACAGCTGAAAGAAGTCGGCCCCACAGGGTGGTAGTTCCTGTCTTACTACCAAGTGCTAACTAAGAGTTAATCCTGTGACCAGGAGCAAAGCAAAGGCTAAAGGCTCAAGCCATTTTACCCACTCCCATCTGAGACATCCAGAGTTTCTTCAAGCAATGTTAGAGAGTGAAATTGAGAAAGCAGACTATTCTAAATCAGATGATGGAGCAGGTACTTCTGAAGCAGATAAAGGAGCTGGATTCTGATAAATAATGGCCATAAAAGTTGCTTCAAAGCATTAACTTTTCCTTTAAGTAAAAATGGACTAAATATGAAAACAGAAGTGATGTTTATTGCACAGTATTGTTTTGCGCTATTAAACGTGGATAAATCCTGTAAATATTTGAATGTTCTTAAGATACATCCTTCAAGAAAGCAGATTAAATAATGGTTCTAGGCACCGTGTCTCTGTGGGAATGGTAATAGATTTGCTTTCATGTATAACGAAAAATCTTGATCCTGTAAAGACATAGGACTGTGGCAAAGGTCAGGTGCTGCCCTTAGTTTGATGCAACCCATCTCTTCAGAACTGTAATGTTCTGTTAGCAACTGCTTATCAAAGTAAAGTATACAGAGTTATAATTCTCATTAGAGGGGATGCCATTAATTTTTGTGGGAGGCAGGGTCAATTTGCACTTCAATACCCCAGACTTTAAATAGTCTAAACTCTTTTTAATGGAATTTCTTTTCTTTGCTGGGAAGGAAAGTTAAACCTAGGGTCTATTGCCTTGACATTTATATTTTGACCATAATCATTGTCAGGATAATTTATACTGTGTTATTGTGTTGATTCTATGGCAAAAGGAAAGTGAACATATTCATTTTTGTAAATGTACGCATCCCAGTGGCGCTAATGCTGAAATACTGTTTCAAACTTTGGACAAATGTGTCACTAATCCTCCAACCTGGCATTTTTTGCAAGTGATCCTGACCATAAAGTGGTGTCATAAAAGATTGCTCCTCTTGATGCTGTGTTGTTGCATCGACACAGTGTCTCTTCCCCATTATGACTTGCAGGTGCTGTGTCCCCTTTGCCAAGAGGGCTTATCTAGTAACAGCTGCAGGATGTTGACAGACTTAAGATCTGACATTATTGAGTTTAGTATTCATTATTTATACATAATTCTTAATAGAATCAGGCCTTTTTAGAATCAAACTCTTCAGCCTTTTTCACCAGTATTTTTCATCAGTTTGTTATGTGGTGGGTTTTTGGCTGTTTTTTTGTTTGTTTTGGTTTGGTTTGTTTGTTTGTTTTGTTTGCTTGTTTGCTTGTGTGGGGGGTTTTTTTGTTTGTTTGGTTTTATTTGGTTTGGTTTCTATTGTTTGGTTTGGTTTTTTGTGTGTTTTTGTTTTTGTTTTTTTTTTTTCCTGAAAAGTCTTCTAGAAGCCAATTCAATTTCTATGTCTCACTTCTGCTATTGGTTAGTAAACCTGGAATCCAGACAAATAAATACAGTTCTGTATTCGCTAGATTTTTCTGCTGTATTGTTTGAGGAGACTGAACACTTCTTGCACATTGCCTTGTGTTTGACTTGAGCAATAGAGGCCAGTATATCATAGGGCATTAGTGTTAGGCCAAGATATATGCAAGTTATATTTATAACTAGTCTTTCTTTTTGTCTCTAGCAACTGTAAACATTTTTCACCTGCGTGTTACTCCATGAAGGTGAGTTTATCCTGTTTTTCCAGACCTCTTCACTCCAGTACTGGCTATGTTTATCCCCTGATGTGGAAGATAGCATTGCTGATAATGAAGTTAGCCTTGCAAACAATCAGTTGGAGACTTAGACTCAACTTTTTTGAGTACAGAGTTATCTGGGCTGTATTGTCCAAACAGCTCCTCCTCCAGTTCCAGCTCATATTGCCTTGCACAGCTGTCAGAAGGCAACTTTAGGTGGAAGTTTCTGGCTAAAGATGTCCTAACTCCTGGGTTGGTGGGATAAAGGTGAGCTGTGTCTATCTGATTTACATGTGGGTTTTATTAAGTATAGATTTCAGCTCTGTTCTATGGTACATTAGGGAACCAGCTTCCACCAATAACAAAATTGTCAATTTTGATTTCTGAAAGTAAGTTACAGACAGAAAAACTTAGTCTCAAAGACTGACTGAGTTATTTTTGTCCTATTTATTTTAAGTTCAGCAATTTTTCTAGAAAAATGGACCAATCGGATTAAAAAGTGACAAATGTGGCCGGATATAATGTTCTGAGTACCATATTCCTACTGTCTGATGGGAAATCAATATTTTCATATTTTTCTGCAGTGATTACCTAGGAAAACCAGCCTGGGAAAAGATTATAAACTTGTACTAATCCTTCTCTTCAGTGGTACTTGTGTAACTGCTAACTTTAAAAACCAGTATTTTTCAAACTTCTTTTCTTGCATGACTGCACTTCTGGTTTTTGCATTCATTTGAAAAACTATTTAAACATAAGATCCAGTTTCTTTGCTTGAATTTTGATATTTATAAAATACAAATAAACTGTTGCATAATCGTGCTGTTGGCAACCTGCTGCTGTGAAGATTTTAGCACTTACTTTGTATGATGTGCTAAACAAGAAAGAGCAAGATGTTTTTCTAGCAACAAGATTTAATGCTTTACATTACTGAATCAAACACCACAACTTCTTGAGGCATATGAAACAACCACACACATGTAATTGATTGTCTGTGCATGAATTACTAAGGCTAAATCTGTTTCCTCAAGTGAGGGAGTCTCAAGCAAGGAGCTGAACCCGCTGCAGTACACAAGTTCTGTTGAGGAGCACAAACTGAAACTTGCAATTTCATTGATGAAATGTCATTTGACTGTAAAGATTAAATCTTGAACTTTAATTTAGGATAAGGTTTGCTTTTCTGCAAAAGCTAATGCTGCCTAGATGGTTGTCTCATAAGCAACCTTTGCTGCTGCCAGGGAGAATTTTGTTTGAAGTCAGAAGGCAGCTGCAGACTTTGCTCTTAGTCTAACCTTCTAAACAGGTATGAAAACTAGTCAATTTTTTAGCAAGTAAAATTATATAGGTGAATGTTTTCTCTCCTCTGATTTCCTAGCTTGTATATGGAACCCATTTATCTTGTTTTTTTCTGTTAATGAAGTCAAGTCTGCCTCTCAGTTTTGGTGACTGGCTAATCTTTTGTGACACCTAGAATTTCCTCTCTTTCTAGTCTGCACATGTTTAAATTTCCTCAAATTTTAATATCTTTACACAATTAGGGAAATACAGGAAAAAAGATTTTTGGGTTAGATCCAATAAATGTCTTGCGTTTATAATCTAGGACACAGACAGATTTGAAATATTGTAATTAAAAACCACAATTGCAAAATCTTCTATTTATCTGTCACCTCCTTTGTCAGTCTTCTAACTACTTAATGATTAACTTGCGTTTTCTAAATTTGGTCTGCAATTTTTGCCCCATCTCCTTAACCTTTGGAATGCAAGGTATGGAAAGAAAAAGGAGTTTTTCATTCTGTCTTTCCTCCTCTTAGGCAAAAATCGTTCTGATGAAATAATTCTTCTTCCCTCTGACAAAACTGGGCCACTGTGTATAAAGATGTAACTTTTTTTTTTTTTTTCCATATACTATGAACATTTATGTGATTCGTGCCACGTATTTAATGCCTGGCAGGTAAGAAAAGATTCAGAAGAGTCTTTTATTCCTCTGACTATGTGTGCTTTCTCCAGTGGATTGTGAATAAAAAAGAAGTTGATAATATGTGGGGTAGGGAGCCTGACCTAGGCCCACATCTTTCAACTTGAGTATTTTTAACCAGTTAGTTATTTTCCTCTAGGCTGCATAGTAGTCCAGGTCCATGAGAAACTTATTGACTGCAGTTTGGTGAGAATACTCTTCTGAAAGTGCAGTAGGTAGCTTTGAACACCCACAGGTTAGCAGAGACTCTCTCCTGGGTACCTGGCTCCCTGGAATACAGTTCTGAGAAAAAGAATCTAACAAAAACAATTAAAAAATTACTAATTTTTCCTTATTAATGAAACTAGATTAACACTGCTGTTGCAAGATCAAGCACCTCAGTGCTCGTCCTGGGAGCTCCACTTGCTTCCAAACTAGTAGAACTGAAGCTTAAGGAAGCCTGGGTGTGTCATTCTTTAGGTTGGGTCATGGAGGTCCATGCAGTAGTCTTAATCTAGAGCTGGCTGAGAAAGATTGATGGAGGAATTCACCTTCTCCTTAAATTCTGTTATAGGAACTGTTTCAGTATTCTTTTCTCTATGCAGCCTGGATTGTTCATATGCATGGGTTAATTTGCTTTCTTTTTATACTTTGGATTTTATTGCATCTATTACAGTTCACGGAATACACTTATTTTGCTTTCTTCTTTAGTAGTATTTACAGGTAATCAAAGACCCTAGTTTTTCTAGTTTTCAACTGTTTCTATTTTCAGATTTTCCCAATTGCATGTCTTTTCCAGAAGGTTTATCTTTCCTGTGGAAGCCTTAAAAAACTAATTTGGGCTTCAGATAGTGTCATACTCCCCCACATATTAAAAGTGCAGCTGTCTGACCATTTTTTCGATCTGCACTTTGAAGGCCTGGTTTCTTTGAACCTTAGACTTTTCCAGTCTACAAATCTGACTGCAGAAGAGACAGCAGAAACATTAAAAATGAGGCTTAAAACTCTCTGTGGAACAAACTGTGTTAAGTGTAGCACTCATGATCCTGTTTTAATATTCCAATAGACATCTGTTAGTATAGATGACACATCTCACATTATTAATCTTATTCTGAAACTCCATTAAAGCCTGTAAAAGATAGCTCTATACTGGCTCAACCAATACCAAAAGTGCCAAATCATAAAAAAAATAATATTTCTTGGCAGACTGATTAAATTGTTTTGAATAAGATTTCTTTAGTAATAAAATTCCTTGTAATGGATGGAATTAAACCTCCTCTATTGCAACAATAAAACATTAGAGACCTGTAGCACAAGGTTCCAAGAAATAAGTAAAACAGAAAATCATGAGCAGTTCTATCTGAATGTATTTATCTTTTCTTTGCTAGGGCACTTACTTAATTGAGATCTTAAACTGCATGTCTGAATGGGAGTTATTTTCATAGTGCTGCTGGCTTTATATGTATTTGCAAATGCATAATGCAATTTACTGTGACTCTAAGAGTACCATAAGAGACCCTACTGGCTTCCTCAACACCAGTGTCTTTCCACTTTCCTAATGAAGGCTATACAAAGAAAAATAATTCAGTGCATGTGACAGATATTTTAATATACCTCAACATCTGTAGTGTTAAATAGCATAACGTATGTATATACATGTATTAAAATCTAAGTTCAGAATACACACTTTACTGATGCGAGATAAGCAGCCTACTTTTGTTACCTTAACCATGTGAAATGATTGTATAAACCAATGTTTTCAATTATTTAATAGGAGATAGTTACAGATGGTTTCTAAAGAAAGCAAGCTGCAAGCTTCATTGCAACTTACAACGTGGCTTACAGGAATAATTTTGAGAGCTTTGGTCAGACAAGTTTAAGGATTCTAATGGAAGACTTTTATGGCAGCAGTGATATTGTGTCAGAGTACTACTGCTGCATTTTTAAAAGTAAATGTAAAATACTGCTACACTGGTAGTGTACAACCATTTTAGTATGGTAGTTTTAATGTCAGGTTTACTGCACTGAACTATTAAGAGAAACTATTGTCTGAAGTCTCATCATTCAACTTTTATTAGTTAACAGCTCATATTTCCAAAATGTATCCATCTGAAAAAGGGAATGACTTGCTGTTTTTAAAATAGTGCATGAGCTCCTGGAGTCACTTTTGTGAAATGTTCTCCATAGCTGATCCAATTAACTACCAAAGCCAGAGTTTATTACCATTAATTATACCACTACTGCTCATGAAATATACCTGTGGGTAATTCCATCATGGTTTAAAGTAGTAGCAGACTCCTTGAAGATCAGTATTCTGTTTACATGTCTGATTTTTTGCTGCTGGGTATGCATGATTAGTTAACCTTTGTATCACATAATTTAATTTAATGGATTTAAAACAGGACAATTTTGGGTCATGAAAACAGACGGTAGCTTCATGTCAGAGGATGTTATTAATGAAATTCAATTAATATATTACATTTGGTAAAGCAACAGTGAGGAATCTGCCCTGGCTGAGCAACTTGCCCACTCTTAACATTTGAGAGATAAGACTTTTAAAAGTGTTAATTGATTACTTCAGAATAACCCCAAATCTGTATCTGTACATAACACAGGGTCTGGCCACAGACCTACCCAAGGGGCCTTGGCCTCCACCTCAAAAGGTAGAAGCAGCAGTGTATCTACAGGTAGCCATTCAGGCTTTTATTTGAATTAACTTATTTGCATTAGAATAAGTCTGCTAACTGAGCAAGTACTAGTATATGTTTTGGTGCTTTTTTCATGTATTAGTGTTAAAGAAAACTTTTTTCTCCCTGGAAAGAAAAGTTCACTTCTGCTATTGTACTTCTTTGAAACTTTCTCAGGCCCAGCTACAGCTGGATTGTTGGATATATGGTATTATCCCCATACAGATTTGTAAGAGAGCATTTTTTCCAAAGCCTAAATATGGAAAAAATTTTGCATTGACTTATTTAACAGCTGCTGAACAATTAGAAAGTTGGTATCACTTGCTATTCTGTACAAAACTATGAGCACAAAGATCAACATGAAAATAGGTGGTTTTATTTTTGTTTGTTTGTTTTGTTTTGTTGTTCCCCCCCCCCCCCCCCCCCATTAAGCTCCATTATGCACAACAAATGGTATTCTGTTCAGAAACTTAGTGCAAAGAACAAGCTTTAGGTGCACTCAAATCTGCTGATAGTATCTGAGTATACTCAAATTTGGTTTGAGCATACTCTATTGAGTATACTCACTTGTAAGCACACTCAAATCTACTGACAAGAATACTGCTGGGGATTATACAGTTTAAAACATTTTTTAATGTATTTTTTAGTTTGCAATTGGTTAAATTCTCCTTTCTCCCCTGCACTCTTTTCACCCTCCCATTTTAGGATAAAAGAAGAAAATAATTCTCAAAGTTGTAGACTAATATTTCTGACTTGAAAGTCTTTAGAAACTGGTTTTGAATTATGATCTTATTCTGCCTGTCACATGAAAATTGTAGTATCTGAACAGTGTAAAAAGGCATGAAACCAAAGAAAAATCTTTGTATATTCTGGTCTGATTTTTTTTTTTTTTTTAATCCTTAGCTCATGTACAGCTTTTTCATAATACTTCCATTGTGAACTGATTCTTAGCAAATTAATTTTCAGGAAAGCTGTGTGAAGCTTTCTCCTGTCTTTTTTGTCTCCATCCCAATCATCATGTTAAATACCAACTTAAGATGTGCAAAACCACCATCTACAATATTAAAATAGTATTAAAGCAATCTGAGGTGTGCCCAGAAGTAGTATTGTTTGCAATGAAGTATTTTCACCCAAGCAAAAGTGAGTCCAGTGTTTTATTATGTAGTGTAGCATGGTGCCCACAAATTACTCTGGATCATTAATTGATTTTTCTCTGTCAAACATCACTTGTACAACTCCAACATTGTCATGGACTTGTCCTACGAGTTTTTTAGGAAGAAAGTTTCCAAAAAACCTTTTGTCCAAGAACGGTAATATCTAGTCTTCCCTTATGGCTTACTAACACTTCAAAGTCTTTGAAATGTTTCAGTAACTGAAGATACATAATGTTTCACTGTACTTTGCCCACTCTTATGACCTGATTAATTTGAGTAATGAGAAAATCTTTCTCTTACAAGTGTAGTGATGGCAGTAACTGTGGGGTTTTTTTTTAATGCATTAAGTGCCTTTTTATGATCTTCGTAAGATGATAAATATTTTGGTTTTACCACATAATTTCACAGTGCAATTCAGTTTAAATGTGATGCTTCCCAAAGAAAAATAATTAAGAGCAGAAATTAAAAAAAAAAAATCAGTATTTACAGAATTTCTAAACAGTGTAGTCTTCTCCAATGTCAATTCAGGTATGTGTAATCATTAGATGGAAGGGGGAGTTTATAGTTGACCTTGTACTAGAAAAAAAATCAGATTCCTCTACTTTTGTAATGCTTAGAGTATTTTAACCTTTTTGAGATGTATATATTTGTCAGCTTAATAGGGCAGCTTCAAAAGATGTTTTGATTATGGTACTGACTGACCAGCTGAAAATTGAAAATCTGAAAGGGAAATCTGGTTATATTATTGAGAACTCCAAAAGGCTCACTTAGGTCAACATGATTTAAGAACTTTTGAGCACTCTGAATCAATGTAGTTAGGATTGTTAACAAACCCAAAAAATTAAGACGTTTAAAAGTGGTAAGTCTTCTGAAGTTGGCTAAAATCAACCCCTGCAACAGGCATCATTTAAAAAACAGGAAGGGAAGGGGTTAAAGGGAAGCAGCAAAGCATTTCTTCAAAGTGCTGTTCTAACTTAACAAAAGTGCTCTACGGTACAACTTGATATCAACTTATCTAAGATGCATTCACATGATGAAATTTCACACTCTGGGAAGTATTGGACACTGTAGTGCAGCAGATGGCAAGGCTCTGTCCAGTGTCTATTGGGATCTCTTCAGGTGTTCCATGTGAGCTTTTACGACTACTTCAAACTGTTGTTAAAGAAGGTGTGTGTTAACAGACAGCTCTATACTGGCCAAATTTGACACTGATTAAACAGTGAAACTCATGGCCAATATCAATGGAATACTCCGTGACTCTGTTATGCTATGCTATGCTATGCTATGCTACTTGACCCAAAGCCTCACATTTAGAAAGTGTGTGGATTGCTTCCAAGAAAATAAATCAGCAACTCATCCCATCTTACACATGTCATGTGCATGCTGGTGGACTGATGATGGCTGCAGCCTGTGGTCAATTCTCGATATTTGTTGTAAACCAGAGAAGCTGCTCTCTGTCTCAATAGATAATTGTTTAATTAAATCAATAAAGCCAAATGTGGATAAGAAAGATGGCTGTGTGGTTGCTACCAACACTAGCAGTCAAGAGATCTGTGGTCTACTGATGCTGCTTCTACATTTTTCTGGTACTCCATGGCATTTTAAAGAAGTCCTGTCCTGTCAGCTTAAAAGAGAAAGATTAAATATTACTTGGCTCAGGTTTGTCCCAAAGGGAATTGAATCTGGGGAGTGCAGTGGTACTTTTCAACTATTGGCTATCATTAGTTTATATTTTAAAAATGTGGCTTTAATAAAGCTACTGAAGTACTGCGGCTTCTTCCATTGTCTTGCTGTGCTTCTCCAGTTTTGTAAATTAATTTGGGCTAAACATTTATAGTATAAAGCTAAAGCTAGTATTATTTAAAATGCAATTCTTTTGAAATTATAGGGCTCAAACTTAAATAATTGATGATGATACAAACTGTGTTTTCTGTAACTGAAGTCAGCACTGTAACTCAGTGAAGCAGATATCCATAATTTGCAGGTAGAAGGCTGAAATACAGGTACAAGAAAAGGGGCTAATTTAAGTTGGTGACTGTGATATTAAACTAATTTCAAACTTATCTGTTCCATTCTGCCACTGTTCCGTGACCAGGTTGAAATAAATCACACCAATTACTCACTGTAGTTATTACTAGCTATACAACTAATTAGAAGATGATATAGTACATTCCATGTAAAATAGTTTAACACAGCTGAAGTATAGTTTTAAAAGTGTTTTGTTGGATTTAGATGTTGGCTTTCTGGAATATCTGAGTTTTAAAATTATATGCCTCTATTTACCCTGCAGGAAGATGAAGGTTCTCCCACCACCCCATAGTTTATTAAAAAATAAAAATAAAAATAGAAGTTTTAATTCAGCATCATCCTCTGCATGGATTAACCTGGGAAAAAAAAGTAAGACTGTGTGTAATGTGGGAGCTTCTCTAGTGACAAAGACACATAAAAGATTCAGAAGCAGCCCAAGATTGGAAGGTACTATGTGTGCATGCTGCTGTTTTCCTAAATTGTTTATAGTGCTGTGTAGTTTAGTTTTCACATGTTTTGGACTTTTGGAATTTCCCTGCATCTCAAAAATGAATTGTGAGATGGCAAAGTGTCTGGAGCTCAGTATAAAATGAGATATACTAATAGATATAATGAGAAGTATATAGCAAAACCCAGCCAACAAAAATCCCTGATGTTTGAGGCCAGAAGGAAACATAGAATCATGGAATCATTTAAGTTAGAAAAGACCTTTAAGATCACAAAATCCAACCATTAACCTAGCATACTACTAAGTCCACCTCTAAACCACGTCCCTCAGCACCACCATCTACACATCTTTTAAATACCTCTGTGGATGGTGCCTCCACCACTTCCCTGGGCAGCCTGTTCCAGTGCTTGACAACAATTTAAATAAAGAAAATTTTCCTAATATCCAACTTAAACCTCCTCTGTAGCAATCTGAGGCCATTTCCTCTCATCCTATCACTTGTTACTAGGGAAAAGAGACCAACACTCACTGCACTCCAATCTCTTTTCAAGTAGTTGTAGAGAGTGAGAAGGTCTCCTCCCAGCCTCCTTTTCTCCAGGCTAAACAACCCCAGTTCCCTCAGACACTCCTCATAAGGCTTGCTCTCCAGACCCTTCACCAGCTTCATTGCACTTCTCTGGACTTGCCCCAGCCCCTCCATGTCCTTCTTGCAGTGTGGGGCCCAAATCCTGAAGACAGGATTTGAGGTGTGGCCTCACCAATGCCAATTACACAGGGTCAAGCACTGCTGTAGACCTGCTGGCCACACTGCTCCTGATACAATCCAGGATACTGTTGGCCTTGGCCACTTGGGCACCCCGCTGGCTCGTACTCAGGTGCTGTTGACCCAACACCCCCAGGTCCTTTTCCTCTGGGCAGCTTTTCAGCCACTGTCCCCCAAACCTATAGCATTACCTGGGGTTGCTGTAACCCAAGTGCAGGACGCAGCACTGTTTTGCTGAACCTCATACAATTGGCCTTGGCCCATCCATCCAGCCTGTCCAGGTCCTTCTGCAGAATCTCTCTACCCTTAAGCACATCAACACTCCCACCCAATTTGGTGCTATCTGCAAACTTACTGAGGGTGAATTAATTCCCCTTGTTCAGATAATTGATAAAGATATTAAAGGAAACTGGCCCAAATACTGAGCCCTAGGGAAGACCACTTGTGACCTCCAGTATACTGGAACCTCCCCAGTTAGCTAGGGCTGCTGGTACATGATGGAAAGTGGCTTGGTGAGCACTTCTACCAGTTCCCTCAGTACCCTTGGGTGGATCCCACCTGCCCCATTAACCAGTGTGTGTCTAAGTGGTGCTGCAGGTCACAAACTATTTCCCCTTGGATTATGGGGGCTCCATTCTGCTTCCTGTTGTTGTCTTCCAGCTCAGGGAGCTGGGTACCCAGAGAACAACTGGTCTTACTACTAAAGAAGACATAAAGTACCTCAGCCTTTTCCTCATCCTTTGTCACTCTTTCCCCCTGCATACAACAAAGCATGGAGGTTCTCCTTAGCTTTCCTTCTGTTGCTAATGTGTTTATAATTTTTATTTTTATTTTATTTTCTCTTATGGCAGTAACCAGATTAAGTTCTAGTTAGGTTTTGGCCCTCCTAATTTTCTCCCTGCATAACCTCATTATATCCTTGTAGCACCTCTGAGTGGCCTGCCCCTTATGACAAAGGGCATAAACTCTCCTTTTTTTCCAATCAAAGTTCTCTGTTCAGCCAGGCCAAACTTCTTCCCTATTGGGTCTTCTTTCATCACATGGGCACAGCCTGCTCCTGCATCTTTAATATTTATTTCTTGAACATTGGCAAGCCTTTCTGAACTCCTTTGCCTTTCATGACTGCCTCCCAAGGGATCCTCAACTAGTTTCCTAACCAAGCCAAAGTCTGCACTCCAGAACTCCAAGGTAGCAGTTCTGATAACCCCTGTCCTTACTTCTCTGAGAATCAAAAACTCTATCATTTCATTATCACTATGCGCATGATGGCCTCCAACCATCATGCCATCAACAAGTCCTTCTCTGCTTTTAAATAACAGATCCAGAGGACATCTTCCCTTGTTGGCTTCCTCACCAGCTGTGACAGGAAATTCTCTTCTAAATACTCCAGAAACCTCCTAGAGTGTTTTCTCTCTGCTTTGTTGCATTGCCAGCAGACATCTGGTAAGTTGAAGTCCCCCATAAGAGCAAAGGCAAGTGATGATGAGACTTCTCCCATCTGCTTATAGAATATTTCATAGACGTCTTCATCCTGGTAGGGTGATCTATAAGAAATTCCCACCAATATATCTGCCTTGTTGGCCTTCCCTTGATTCTTACCCATAAGCACTTGACTCTCATCACAATCAAAACTCTCCCTAACATCCAGAGCCAACCCACTGCCTCTCCTTCCTGGCCTGTTTCTTCTGAAGATTTTCTAGATGTTTACTGCAGTGCTCCAGTTTGTGAGTCATCTCACCATGTTTCTGTGATGGCAGCTAAATGAGTTTTCCTGCTGTACAATGGCTTCTAGCTCCTCCTGTTTGTTGCCCATGTTGCGTGCAGTGCTGTAGTCACCCTTCAGCTGGGCTATTGATGCCACCACCTTTCTGAGGGGAGAAGCCTTAATTCTTACCTGATTATTCTGAAGCTCTTCAACAGTTTCTAACCCATCAATAACCCTTGCTTCTTTGCTGCCATGTGGATCTCCATCCCTTGTCTCCACTGAGATGGCAGACCTTGCTAGCACATCATCCTTCAAACATGGACGTGTGACCCCCAGACTTATCTCTAGTGAGCCTGGTTTTATCCCCTTCTTTCTTCAAAGCTAAAGGTCTTTCAATTAGTCCTTCTAACTTCTAAAAAAAGATCCTTTTCCTTCTTTAATACAGTGTACTCCCTCTGTCACCAGCAGACCAGGTGTTGTGTGGACCAACCCATGATCAAAAACCCCATAATTCTGCTGGGGACACCAGGCTTGCAGCCAGGTATTGATCTCCTATCTCCTCCTGTTTCTTTCCTCATTGTTCCCTGCAAATGGATGAGGGAAGATGGAGGGAGATATGATGTGTGAAAGAAAAAAATTCTTAAAGAATCAGAACAAGTTTTTCTGTTTTTTTATATGGAAAATGTTGACCCCTTTCTGTGTTTGTAATGAGTGCTTTTCAAGAGAAGTTGATAGCAAGATCTCAAAGTCAGTAACTGTGTTACCTTACATGAAAAAAAATAAATGCAACTTCTCTTACACTGCCTACCAAGGAACAAGTCCCTGTTTATTGAGATTTATGGAGCCTTGAAAACGTCCAACAAACAATATCACTCATTGCTTCTGGAAATGTTCTTCAGAGTCCTTTGTAAGAAATGTTTACAACTTGCATATTGATTTGCTTCTCCTAAAACATGATCCTAAAAAAGCTGCATTCCAGAAATTGTGTTCAAAACCTAATGGCAGCCACTTATCTCGTGCACTAGCATTAAACGCATGATATTGAGATCAGTAGCAAAATTAAACTTAATTGCACTAATTCACATGCATATATTTACAAGATTTTTAAGTGAAGTATGTCCTGGTTAAACACAGCATGTGCCTCAGCCAGCTGCCCTGTTTTCATGTCACACTAAACTATTTGTATGTAAGATTTTGTAGTCCTTGTGTATATCGTACTTGGAGAAGTACTGTGGATCTTGAGACCTCATTTTGGCATTTTTTCCTGTTATAAATGAAATAAATAAGATATTTGAAACGTTATTGTAACATACTACATATGTTTCTTAATGTTGCTTGCTAATATTTATGCAACTGCTTTGCAGACTGAGCCAAGTAATGTTGTTCTCCAATGGCAGAAGTGGTATGTTATATTGCTATTTGCAAAATAGATTACATAGTTTATTAGCATAGAATAATTACTTGCAGTTTAAAACCCTATTCATGATCACCATCCTAATAATTATTTTTTAAGCTTCAAAGGCACTTCTTATTTTTGTCAATACTTGTACAATTACCCCTAGACAAATGGATGTGTACGGGGTAGGCAGCTAAAAATTTTTAGAAAGGAACACTGAAATACCCATAAAAATAGAGGCTACTGTAGAATAAAATTAACTCTGTGGGGGGCATAGAGAGCTGGAACATGTAAACATCTTGAAAGGCTTCCAGTGGTGCTACAAATCAATAATTCCATAAAGTATTAGGTCTGTTCTATGCTTTTTATAGCTAAAATTGCATTTTATTTCCACATATAAAGAATTTAGTCCATTATGATCTATCTGGGGCTGTGCGTCTAAATATTTGTGTTAATGTGTAACTTATATTCCAAATGTAAGGTATAAGTACTGAGCATGCACTAAATCTGCATGGAGGGAGAAAGAACATGATGCTCTTGGCATCAACCACTCAGGACATTAAAAGCCTTTTCATAAATAATTTTTCTAAAAAGATAAACAACATAATTTAAACTGATTTCTTACATGCCTAACCATTATAGTAAAAAAAGAGTATATTTTTATTATATAAATGGACTGTTCTGAATTAAAAGTGACTGTTTTTTAGTCAGTCTAAAGTAACTTAAAAATGATAGCTTCTCTGATGATCTGTGCTGGACAAAAGCCATGACACATCTGAACACTTTAACTTTTAAATTCTTTATTTAGATATTTTAAAGCTGTTGCCACATAGTAAGGGGCCACACAGTGAGTTGTAACAATTAAATGTAACATTTAAATTAATTAATGATAATTAATTTATCTTGGAAAATTAAGACTAATGCCAATGAGCTGAGAATAGCTGAGTATCTCAGTTTGTGTACTAAAAGAGGAAGAATATACTGTTGCTGCTGCAGGAAGTGAAATGGTGAAAGCACCAGATCCCAAGAACTTGAGTAGAAAACATTTTACAGTTATTACCTTTCATCAATTAAAATATTGTAGAAAAAAGTAGTATCAGAAATATTATGGGGAAAACTCTATGAAAACCAGATAATCATATGGGAAGGATGCCTATACTGAAAATATAAACAGTGGTAGTAGGCAACAGACTAAATTAGTATTTTCATAAGAAAATCTGAAGAAAACTGTTTAAGTCTACCAAGACTGCACAGATGTGGGGAGAGTTCAGTATCATAAAGGAGTACATACAAGAACAAATTTTTCGGCTGAGGGTGATTTTTACATTGTGTCAGGGATCATGCTGGCCATAAGAGTGTGATGAAATCATCCTGCATTTGTAGCAGACCAAAGTCATGGATGGGAGCAGAAGTCATCAAATTAATGCATTGAAAACCACAAGCTGTGTTGAAGGCCATAATTCCACCAAAGTTCACATGAACGAGTTAAACTAACAAAACACAGTGGCAATTAAGGCAAACTATATGGAACTTAATGAGCAGGAGGACACAAAATTAACTAATTACTAATGCTGATACTGCATGAATTTTCATTCATATGTGTTTTTGTGCTGAAAATAGTTACACATTCTATACTTTTTCTTTTTTTCTAAAGCACTGGCAAATTCTTTCAGACTCATGTCTATAGGTCTATGTTAAGGAGTTAGAGGGTGTAGCCTATGGTAGGAGACTGATGATGCTATTGCTCTGAATTATAAATGCAAATATCTTATGAAACTTACCAACAAATTCAGGGCTAAAGTCATGTCTATCATCTGAATCGTCTATCAATTGAATCACAGGGTGCATGAAAAGGATACATGAGGAGGTCTCATGGATTCTTTTGAGTTGAATGGTTTTACAGAGTTTACTGCAGTATAGGAACCAGGCTAGTACCACATTTCCATGAAAAAAAATGAAGACTTTGAAACTGGATGACCTTTTTTTTTTTTTGGCTGTCCTGAGAAAACATACCTATTTTATTTTAAATCTATTTTTCAGTAGGCAAGTCTTTTTTTTTTTTTTCCTCCAAGGTGAATTTTAAGGAAAAACCAGTATGAGGATAATTAGCAAAGTCATCATCCGATAATCATCATTAAATACTTTCAGGATGATATCTGAGATAGCTTCAGGGTATAATTAAATTGTACTGTTGCAAAGCAAATGTAAGAAGTAAACAGACCTACAAGCACTCTTTCCAATTGGAATAATTTTTATGATTGGAATAAAGATTCTGACTTCCATTGAAAGGAAATACATAAATATTTGGCATTTGAATATTTGAAAAAAACCCACAGCTTGGTATTTATAAAATTTACTTGGGAGGTTTCTGCCCACCATTTTTTCTTTTCCTTTCTGAACAATCGCTATAGACCTTCTGAAAAAAAAAAAAAAAAAAAGAAAAATAGTAGCATTGGTACATGTGAGAGCTATGTATAAAATAGGTGTGGTATTACTTGTACCATCCCGTGGCTTAAGAGGAAATGCTTTTAATTATGGACTTTAATGATTATTATTTTTTAAATTAAATCTTTTTCCAAAGGCCTCTTGGGTATTAAATCAATTTTCTTTATCCTGTAGAAATAGTTAATTTTAATTTCATTCAAAAAATGACAAGAACATTCATATGTGAAAGTCTTACAAAATCTACACTAGTTAATGAAGTTACTCCAATTGCCCTTTCAAGTTACACCACATTTCAAGGGATGGATTTTGAACCATATGTGGATATTGCATGACATAACTGGGCACTATTGCTTACGTATTTCAAAACTAAAGATAATTATTTAAGTATTGTATCTAACTAAATGCACTCCTGAGACATGATGCCAGGGGAGGTTTATAAGACTTATTTGGTCCTTTCATTGCATCCAACAGTGAAGGCATTAAATGTCTACAGAGGCAGCCTTTGTCTGCATGTAATAAAATAAGTTCCCTTTAGCAAAGCAGTCAACAGCAAGTCTAGGAAAGATGACATTTCATGTGCTGTATCTATGAAAGATTGAACCCTCCATGAAAAGTTCATAAGTGCATGTTAGGGGAATTAGAATAATACTGTAGCTTTCTGTGAGTATTTTTTTCTTCCCACTCTCCACAGATAAATATCCACAAAACTGTTCCATAACATTAAAAGAAGGGGCTGGCTTAGATAAAGAGGCTGGCAAAGTATTCCCAAATATGCATGGTTAGAAGACTGGGGTAAGATCTGCTTTCATGACCTTTGAATAACAGAATCACAGAACGGTTTGGGTTGTTCTTAGAATAATGGTGTCTTAGTCAGACTAAGGGGTTTTTTTCTCAGAAATATTGTTTTGTCCTGAATACCTCACTTGCTCAACATTGATACAATCTTTATGGAAACAAACTTCTGACCTGTACATGTTGTAGTTTGTTAATGAAAAAGAGGTCAATTGATGCTAATGGGATGATTGATCTATCATGTTAAATTTTTTATGGTAGCATGTTTGTGCCCAATTGCAAAAAAAAAAAAGCCCACACATGAATGTTTTTCACAGTTTACACTATTATCAGATTGTAAATGGATGAAAACACAAATTAGTGACTAAGTAGGTTGTCAGGGACATCTATGTTTTCAACCACTACTGAAGTCACATTACCTAGTTCAAATGCATTTTAAAACCTTATAGGACACTTATATGTGCTTTGTTAAATGTTTGCTTGATGTGTTTCTCTTTTGCATGTCTATTTTCCATTAAGAAATTTTCTTGTAGAATTGAGATTAATGTTTAGACATGTTCTCCAGTATATAATTTATAAAATATATGCTGTAATCTAAAAGTAACAGTGAAATTCTTGATCAGCTGGCCTCAAAATTCTGTAAATTAGATCAGTTCTTATTTATGAAGAATATTATGAATATTTGAGAACGTTTTGCTGAAGTGACAACACCATGATAGCAATTGAGTGCTTCTTACCATAGCATGAGAACAATATAGCTGGACAAAGTTCTGGACAGTTTTTTTAAAGAACAGCCTATCTTATTCTTAAAATTCAGAAGGACCTGAAATTCCAGTTCATTTTAGAGACAGACTACATCTATGTTCTGATGCTAATGCTAAGATATCAGTGGACTATAGTAGTTCTGTAAATAATTTTGTATTTTGTTAACTCAAACATTCTCTCTTTAAGTGCTCAGGATTAAATGGGGCTAAAATGGATGTGACATCCACACATTTCGACTATTAGTCATTTAATAAGTTTATGGTTATTAGGAAAAAAAGAGATAATACTTAATTACTTTTTCCCCATCCTCTTAGCAGTCTTCATGAAAATAAATTAGGTCTATAAAGACTGTGTTATCAACAAGCTCTGTGTCTCTCCAATTACAAGTAGGGCATATAAAGTTCTAATTAAAAAAGCCAAGCAGTGGAAGCCATAACAGGTTAAAAATCTTAAAACTCTTTCTTAGTTTAAACTTTTTATCAAATTATTTTAGGACTGGAGCTCTTCATTGTTCTTGCTTAAATTTCCTAATGTATTTAAATGATGTTTCTACAGAGAGATAGAAATAGTTAAGACTCTATTTTAAGCATTTATTTATTTATTTATTTATTTATTTATTTATTTCCTGGGTTATTTTACATGTTTATGTTGACCTGCTATTGTAAGAAAAACCTTTTTCACCATGAAGACAGTGAAGCTTTCGTATAAGGTGTCCAGGGACTGAGTTACCTCCATGCTTGAAGGTGACTGAGATCAAACTGGGTAACACCCTGAGTAACCAGGTCTGATCTCAGACCTCACCCAGCCCTGAGCATGAGGTTGGACTAGAAACCTTCTGAGGTTCCTTCCAGCCTGAATTACCGAATTTGTAGAGTGAAATCTTAATACTGAAGTAATGTCCTAAATTCAGTCAACAGCAGATCCCCACCACCGATTAGCATCCCTGAAGACCCTGTTGGTCTGCCTGTGCTCTGCTGCTCCATACTCCCAGAGACACTTCTGGGTCCAGGGTGGTCCTTGGCACACACCACCCCTGAAAAACAGCAGGTTTTTTTAGTCCAGCAATAACATCTTTTCTGTGGCAAAACTCTGTAAGCTAAAATTCTGGCAATGTCTACATGTTTTCATAATGAATATTTTAAAGTCCTTTGTGGAAGGATGGCTTATCTGTTGATACAAAAAACTGTGGCCCTCATCTAAATTACTCTACCTGAATAATAAGAAAAAGATAATAAATTATATTTTGAAAGTAATTACTGAAGCTAATTAGTTTCCTACCTATTAATGTTATTGTAAGCAGTCCTTGGCTGCCTTCAGGAAGGCCTGTAAGTTTTTCCAAATCAGTGCACAGCACTTTTCTGCAGAGGAATAATTATTTTAAAAGTAAAATATGCATGTTATAGGGAGAGAGACAAGGAAAATAGAAGGAAGGACTAACTTTCTGGTAAAAAAGGTATTTCATGATGCAACTACTGCCTTAAGAATAACATTGCTGTACTTCAATTTTGTAAAGGTGTTGGTTATCGGTATTTTAACATCTTGCATTAAAACTTACTTTAATTAAATTTTCATCATAAATTAAATAAAGTTAGAAGCCTAAATAAAGCATTCTTAACAGAGCAGAAGCTACATCCCTCCTGTATGTTGCTACAGATGAGTTTAAAATAGGGTTTAGATTAGATATATTAAGATACTATTTGTATTTGTTAAATATCAATAAATTATTGAATAAGTAGTGATGAGCTTAATAAGGAGCAACACTGAATCTAACATACCTTAATTAACTCCAAATTATAAACAAAAACATTTATAATAGATTCTTATTAAGAGAATAAATGTTTATAAGAGTATTGTGAACACTAGCACCTGAAATAATTCAGATATGAAGCATACTTACTCCTACATGTAACTGGATGTTAGCAGAGAATTCAGATTGAATGATGCTTTTTAGGCTGTGCTTGGGACAGAAATGGAAGTGCAGTGTCCAGTGTCAGTAAGGATTAATTGAATCCAGTTGTCTTGGTGGAATCTGTTATATAGGCAAAATATCATAATTGTTGCTTTTGCTTTTCAGTAAAAAATAGTTCCAAGTGCATTTTTTGAGGGATTTGATCCTTCCAGATGGATTAAAGGTGTTCCTAGCCTACCAGGTTTAATTCAGTATGATGCAGGGAAAGAGTAATGTTCAATTTGTGCATCCTCAGTTTTCTAAATGGGGACACTTGGTGTGTCCTTTAGCAGAGTTTTAAATACTTGGGGAACTTGAATACACACAAAAGCACATTTTGTGTTTAAACTGAGTGAAGTTTCCATGGACGCTGCTGCTGGAGTTGAGAAAAGTGATCTGACCTAAGTTTGTCAAGACTTTTTGAAGTGTTGACAACCAGCTAGGGATGGGTGAGCCAACTGAGACCCTATGGATCAGAATCAAAGGGAGGGCCTGGACAGGGTACATTATAGTGGGAGTCTGCTACAGTCCACCTGGCTAGGAAGAACAAGAGGCCTTTATAGACAAATAGGAGTAGCCTCACATTCACAAGCTGCAATCCTCATGAGGCACTTCAGTCATCCTGGTATCTGTTAGAGGGACAACACACCAGGGCATAAGCAATCCAGGAGGTTCCTGGAATGTGTTGATGGTAACTTCCTTCTTCAAGTGACAGAGGAACCAACAAGTAGATGTGCTGCTGGAGCTTGTTCTCACCAACAAGGGGGGGCTGGTGGAGAATGTGAAGGTCAAGGGCAGCCTTGGTTGCAGAGACCATGAAATGGGGGAGTTCAAGATCCTTAGGGCAGTGAGGAGGGTGCAAAGCAAGCACACTACCCGGGTCTTCAGGAGAGTGGATTCTGGCCTGTTACGGAACTTACTTGTGGGAGTTCCATGGGATAAAGCCCTAGGGGGAAGAGGAGCCCAAGAAAGCTGGGTAACAGTCAAGGATCACCTCCTCCAATCTCAGAAATAATGGATTCCAATGAAGAGGGAGTCAGCCAGTAACACCAAGAGGCCTGCATGGGTGAACAAGGAGTTCATGGAGAAACCCAGCGACACAGAAGGTGGAAGTAAGGCCAAGTACCATGTGAGGAATATAGAGAAATTGTCCTAGCAGCTGGGGATCATGTTAGGAAAGCTAAAGCTTCTACAGGTCTGTCAGTGACAAAAGGAAGACTACAAAAGTGTGGGCCCTCTCTGGAAGGAAACAGGAGACCGGGTTAGCCGGAATATGGAGAAGGTATTAAATGCTTTTTTTATCCCAGTCTTAACCAGTAAGCACTCAAGCCACACCATTCAAGTCACAGAAGGCAAAGGAAGGAACTGGGAGAATGAAGAACCACCCTCATTAGGGGTAGATCAGGTTCAAGACCATCTAAAGAACCTGAAGGTGCACAAGTCCATGGGACCTGATCAGATACATCCACGGGTCCTGAGGGAACTGGTGGATGAAGTTGCTAAGACACTATCTGTCATATTTGAAAAGTCATGGCAGTCTCATGAAGTTCCCACTGAATGGAAAAGGGGAAACATAACCACATAACCTCCGTTAGTAAAAAGGGAAAAAAAGAGGACCCTGGGAACTACAGGCCAGTCAGTCTCACCTCTGTGCCCAGCAAGATCATGGAGCAGATCCTCCTGGAAGCTATGCTAAGGCACATGGAAAATAAGGAGGTGACTGGTGACAGCCAACATGGCTTCACTAAGGGCAAATCATGCCTGACAAATTTGATGGCCCTCTATAATGGAACTACAGCACTGGTGGACAAAGGAATAGCAACTGATGTCATCTAAGTGGACTTGTGCAAAGCATTTGACACTGTCCTGCACAACATCCTGGTCTCTAAATTGGAAAGATATGGATCCCATGGATGGACCACTCAGTGGATAAGGAACTGGCTGGATGGTCACACTCAAAGAATTGTGGTCAACAGCTTGATCTCTAAATGGAGACCAGTGACAAAACATGTTCTTCAGGGGTGGGTAGTGTGACCAACACTCTTTAACATCTTTGTCGGTGACATGGACAGTAGAATTAAGTGCACCCTCAGCAAGTTTTCTTGAGAACACCAAGCTGAGTGGTGTAGTTCACATGGTGGAGAGAAGAGAGGCAACCCAGAGGGACCTTGGCAGACTTGAGGGGTGGGCCTGTGTAAACCTCATGAAATTCAACAAGGCCAAGTGTAACATCCAGCACATGGATCAGAGCAATCCCAAGCACAATTAGAAGCTGGATGGAAAAAGGATTGAGAACAGCCCTGAGGAGAAGAACTGGGGGGGAGGGGCGATGGTTGATAAGAAGTTCAACATGAGCTGGCAATGTGTGCTTGCAGCCCAGAAAGCCAACTGTGTCCTAGGTTGCACCAAAAGAAATGTGGGCAGCAAGTCAGGGAGTTGACTATCCCCCTCTACTCTGCTCTGGGGGAGACTCCACCTGCAGTACTGTGTCCTGTTCTGGACACCCCAACACAGGAAGGACATGGAGCTATTGGAAACCATCCAGAGGAGGCCACAAAGATGATCAGAGGGCTGGAGCACCTCTGCTATGGAGACAGGCTGAGAGAGTTGCATTTTTCAGCCTGGAGAAGAGAAGGCTCTAGGGAGACTTTAGAGCACCTTCCATAACATGAAGGGGATACAGGAATGCTGGGGATGCACTTTTTACAAGGCATGGAGTGATAGGACTAGTTGGGACTAGAAGGTCCTTAAAGTCCCTTCCAATCCACACCATTCTGTGACTCTATGATTTATAACTTTACATACTTTTTTTTTGTAATTTTGTCTCCATTGTTCTACATCTTGATGTAAAAATTTGTATTTGTTTCACCTTATCTGTACAATGTTAAAGGCCATATTAATTGAGAGTCATCTTAACTTTGTATTCAGGATTGGAATAACTTATATTTTATTTTTCTTCACCTAGTGTTAATAGAGAGATGATATTAATTAGTATAAATTAGTATAAAAATTCAACGGTGAAATTGTTTGTATGTTTTTTTAAGTAATTGGGGAAATAAAATAGTTTAGAACATGCGAGTGATTAATATTCCTCTTTCCTCTTGATGGTAGAAGACAGATTACCTCAATATCAGGTAGAAGGAGGTACTTCTACTTGTTAAATAACCAGTCTTTTGCAAAAGCCTTTTCCCTGGGTTTTTCAGCATAGTAGCACATAACAACTCTTTACATTTTGAGTGACAGCCATATATGACGTTCTTGTCACAAAGGCTGAACATCAGGAATGCAAGGCAATTAACATATTCCTGAAGGGTTTTGTTTGGTTTGGTTTGGTTTGGTTTATTAAAAAAAACCAACAACAAAAAACCAGCTGCTGAATAATAAAGGTTCTCTTTTTGAAAAACGATCGCTGTTTGTCATAATTATTTTTTCTGATTAAAGTGAACATGTTCTGAATATTCATGATCCTCATTTGACAAAGTGCACCTAAAAACATGTTGCTCTAGATTGTGATACATTATCTTTATTAATTGCTTGAAGGTAATTAGAATTGATATATGTAGAAATAGGCTCATACACTCTCTAGGTATTATAATGAAATAAGTGCATGTATTTTTTAAAGCATAATTGAACAGGAGTAAAATAAATTAAAGACTTAATCACTCTGATAGTCTACCCAGCTCTGCTCTTTCTTGGTATCTCAGAAACCTTAAGAATCTCAAAATTAATGTATTAAGCATTTGACAGAATCCTTTCTGGGAGCAAGAACTCTTTCACAGCATGTGGTTTCAGACAGCTTTGACTACAGTGATTTGCAGTTGAACAGAAGTAGAATACCTATAATGTTGATAATTTTTTTTTTCTTAGTAATAAGGTGACTTCTGCATGCCCCTGCTTCCATATCTGAAGTATTATATTGCCTGTTGCTATCTGTCAGATTGACCTTAGTAAAAATTAATTTTTTATGACAATTTTTTAAATGAAAATTAGGTACTAGAAAGAAGACTTCTGCAATTGTACATTAAATGAGTTGTAGGGAGTCATGCTTTTAACAGATGTCTGGTAAAGTGGACAGCACTTTTTATGTTGTTAAGTAAAAGTATGTGCTTGTAGACTTTTTTTCCTATATTTTTATTGTAAAATACAATATTCTGATATATTTTTATTTAATTACTAAATAGATTCAGATATGTTTGCTTGTCAGATACTGTGTTCACATTCCTTTCCAGCACCTGAGAAACTTTAGCAGTCACCCTGAGCATAAAAGCTCTGATTATGTGAGTGGAGATGACCAGGGCTTTGAGACAAAAGCTGATTACTAATCTGTTCTAGAAAGCTAGTTCAATAAAAAAAAGCAAAACAATGTGTTAAAAATGTCAAAACTGAAAGTGTTTTTGATCCTGAAAATAATTTTAGAAAAAAAAGCTTTTTAAATAGAAGGATATAAGAAAATAAATGATAAATGGTAAAAATATAGAAAACTAGAAAAATGTCATGGCTGGGAGGCAGTGAGGATGTTTATGAATGTTTTCTTCTGTCCAGTGTGCTTTAGAAGATTGACTTTCTCCTTTATCCTGCTTGGAAGACACTAGATTTCAACAGTATCTCGGGTTGTATCATTTCTACAGTATCTTGGGTTGTGTCATCTCTACAGTCTCCAGGTTTCTACCCATCAACTCTGAAAATTGGTTTCAGGTCTGTTCTCTTTAGCAGGCTTTATACTACACTTAGTCTAAAAGCTGCTCTTTGAAATGAAGAGAAGAAAAGAAGAAGTATTAAAAAAAAAAAAAGGTGTTACACAGTAAAATATAAATTAACAGATATCAACTGCCAAGTGAAGTCTTGATTCTTTTTTTCTTTGCTGAGTGTTGAAGTCAAGTTTTCATGTCCTCAAGAGTTCCTTGTCAGGTGGTGGTGCCTTGCTGCAAGATGCTTTCATTCATTCCTCTGAACATTCTTCTATAGTATTTACAGAAATAAAATTTTGCCAGAAAATGTTTCCAGAACAGAAAGTGATCAGACAAGGGGGATCACTTTGGTGATCCTCATATTTTGTATGTGGTAGGGCAGCTTCAATGGTAGTGAATATCACTATGAGTTCTTCAGAGACTAGAAGAAGAGGTGAGAAGTAGGTTAAAAGCTCTTTCCTGAAATGGACAGAGTAAATTTGAAAATGTTACTTCCTTGGTGACTCTTCTACACACTGACTTGTGGCTGGAAACTGACAATACTAATGTTATTTTGTGCACATAGCTTTATTATTTTATGTTTAGTGGATTGGTGTTTTGTTTTTGGGTTTTTTTGTTTTGTTTTAAATAGCCTAAGAGCATCTTAAATAGGATAGAATTTTTACATAGGAAAAAAAACACCCAGTTTTCTCAGCCTCTCTTCATATGGCAGGTTCTCCAGTCCTCTGATCATCCTCGTGGCCCTTCCAGCCTGTCCTCATCCTTTTTGTACAGCATGACCAGAACTGAATGCAATACTCCAGGTGTGGTCTGACGAGTGCTGAGTAGAGCAGGATGATGACTTCTCTATCTGTGCTGGTGATGCCCTTGTTGATGCAGCCCAGCATCCTGTTGGTTTCTTTGCCACTATAGCTCACTCTTCACTCATGGTGAGCCTCTTACCCACCAAGGCCCTCAGGTTCCTTTCCACAGGGCTGCTGTCCAGCCAGGTGGATCCCAGTCTGAACTGTGCTCCTGGGTTATGTGTTCCCAGGTGCAAGACCTGACACTTCTCCCCACTGAACTTCATAAGGTCCCTGCTAGCCCACTCCTCCAGTCTGTCTAGGTCATCCTGAAGGGTGGATCTCCCTTCTGGAGTGTCAGCCTCTCCACTCATCTTAGTGTTGTCATCAAACTTCATCACAGTGCTCTTGATCGCAACATCCAGGTCACCCAGATGTTCAACAGCATTGGGCCCAATATCAATCCCTGGGAGACTCCACTTGTGACTGGTTGCCAGTTTGAGAAGGAACTATTTACTATCACCTTCTGGGTATGATCTGTCAGCCAGTTCCCTACCCACTGCACAGACCACTTGTCAAGGCCGTAAAGAGTCAGTTTCTCCAGGGGGAGGCTGTGCAGGACCATATCAAAAGCTTTGGAGAAGTCCAGGTAGACAATGTCCACCACTTCTCCTACGTTAATGAAGCAGTTTACTTTGTTGTAGAAGGTGATCAGGTTTGTCAAGCATGATTTGCCCATGGTAAATCGATGTTGGCTTTTCCCAGTGATGTGCTTCAACTGACTTGTGGCTTTCCCCAGGAGGATTTGCTCCATGACTTTCCCATGGACTGAAGTGAGACTAATGGGTCTATAATTTCCTGGGTCCTTCTTTGAACCCTTCTTATACATGGGGGAGACATTAGCCTTCCTGAAGTCTTTGGGGACATCTCCTGATCTCAACAACTTCTAAAAGATTATGGAGAGTGGCTTTGCAATGACATCAGCTCTCTCAGCATCCTAGGGTGGATGGCATCAGGACCCACTGACTTGTATGGGTCAAGATTCTGTAATAGTTGACACACCGACTCTTCCTTCACTGATGGTGGATCAGTGTCTGCACTAACCTGGATTTTTGTTCCTATGGCCGGGGGCCCAACAGCATTGGTAAAGACAGAGGTGAAGAAGGTGTTCAGGACCTCTGTATTTTCAGAATTTTTGATGACTGGTTCACTTCTCCTATTTAATAGTGGGCTAATATTATTCCTCTGTTTCTGCTTGTGGTTAATGAATCTAAAGAACCCTTTCTTGAAGTTTTTAACATCTTTGGCCAATGTCAGCTCAAGCCGAGCTTTTGCTTCCTTAACTGCATTCTGCACACCTTGGCAATGCCCTTGTAGCTTTCAACTGGTAATGTTCCACTTTTCCACTTCTGATACATTTTCTTTTTAGTTCTGAGCAGACCTAGAAGGTCGCAGTTAAGCCAGGTGGGTCTCCTGCTCTGCCTACTTCCCTTGCCTTTAGAGGGGATTAACTGGTTTTGCATATCTAGAAGAGTATTCTTGAAAAACTCCCAGCACTCACTAGCTCCTTTACCCTCCATTGAAGTTTCCCACAGGGTCCCTGCCAACTGAGCCCTGAGTGAGCTGAAGTTTGGTACTCTAAAATCTAAAAAAGTTGTCGTGGAATTTCCTTGTACTCAGCAGTAGCCTAAACTCAACAATATAGTGGTCACAGCAGCCAAGTCTGTCACTAACCAAGATATTACAGAACAGCTTTTCTTGGTTAGTGAGTAGTAAGTCCAGCTGTGCCCCATTCCTGGTTGGTGCATTGTGACATTTCGATGTATAGTGCTTGTCTCAAACAATCCAAGAGATAAGCAGTGTACTTTGGCACTCAGGATGTCTGGTGTTTGTCTTGAGACATCTGAGAGCTAAACAGGAATTGTTGCTGGACTAAAGAGATGTCTCAGCAACCCACCAAACCATTTTACTCCACTGTGATGTGTACAAATGCTGCAGGCACCTGAGAATTGGGGAGTTTGGTGTGGGACATGCTGAGATTGAAGAAAAAGGAGTTCTACAGCTGGTGCTGGAGCAGAATATCCAGCGATAGCCAGGCCTCTCCTCAGGAGAGGAAAAGATTTGGTTAGAGGAAGTGCTGTTTGCCTGGAAGTACCATGGCACCCTGATCTCCTCCAGAAAAAGGAGTTCTCTAAATCATTGAGTGACCATTATATATATCAGTGTCACAGAATAACCTTAAATGTAGCAGTGGTTAATTGGAACAAGTTTCTGATAATTTGCCTTTTGGTACTTCTTGCAGGATATAACACAAGTTATGATATTGGGAGTGCAGGTGTGTGCTACAATGGATTTTTTTAAATGTCTTTTAAGATGTCTTTATGTAGCTTGCTGGGACAGCTTTTGAAAAAATACAGTTACAAAATTCATTGACAAAAATACATTTTCTTTGGTATACTTACTATTTTTTTCCCCTATAATTTTATGTGTGTGTTCTAAATACTCTGTAAAAAACTCTACTGTACAAGGCAAAATTGCCCAGCATAATTTCCAAAATTTAGCTCTTGGTTCTTACATTTTATAAACAAAGTGATTGAGCAAAAGCACTGTCTGTTTTGTCAGACTTTCAAATTGAAGAGATACAAGCCATGCAACAAATTGACCTTGGCCTGCTTTCAAACAAGGATAACTGCCACCAGAAAAAAAATACCCCAGCATGCTTGACAGCTCCAAATATAGACTCTGGAGAGGAATCCAGGTTGCTTGTACTTAAAAAATGAAATTTCCAAATTAACAAATCAGGCCTTACATTCTGTAAAGGAGAGTTATTGACATCAAAAGAAGTGCATGATTTTTAAGGATGCAAATTTGTATTATAAATGGTCTTCTACATAGAAGTTTTAATTTCTGTTGTCCTTTGTAAGCACAACAAAGTAACGAGCCTGCCAGCTATTTTTCCTGTCCTTATAAGAAAGATAAAGGCAAAGCTCTCCATGAGTCCATCCTTCTTGACATATACTATTAAAATACCAGCACTTGACTCAGTATGCCAGATCATTCTTCCTTGCTTGAGGGTGACTTGTGTACAATTTAGTATTATGAAGAGATACTTCATCTAATTGGAAATGAGCTAGCTAGGGAGCCAGGAGCAGTACAGTTCTATATTCACAGCACTGGACGTGTACTAATTAGCTATGCTGAAACATGGGAGTTATTAGCTCAAGCATAATGTTACGTTAAAGCAACTGCAGGATATTTCCAGGATATAAGGAAATGTTTCTGTGCTTTGCTATGTAGCTGTACTGTGGTCATTTTTTCTTTGTCTTTTTTTTTTTTTTTTTTTTTTGAGGACTGCCATGTACCACAAAAAGAGACTTGGAATATATATATATATTCACTCACAGAGGTGATCAGCTCATGTGCAGGTGTGTCCACATCAGGCTTTTTCTAAGCTTTCTGGAGCTTGGCACAAGCCCACACAGCACAGGGGGAAGGGCAGAGGGCTGCAGAGAAGGTGTGGGTGGACCCTATCCTCACTCCCACAAAAGCAGCGCTGGGGAGGACCAGTGACCAGGAGCACAGCAAACAGAGTGGGCAAACAGGGTGGCCCCTCAGAAGGGCATGAGGTGGCAGTTTGCTCAGGCAGTTCAAGCAGGCAGGGTGAGCAGGGAAGGTGCAGGAGGCAGAATGGTGGTTATGAGGAGGAAGGCTAGGGCTGCAGCTCTGGCTCTGGGATCTGCACTCTCCACCCTGGGAGTGGCCAGCGTGTCCACCCAAATGCAGTTCCTGAAGTGCGACACTGCTGTGCAGACCCCAGCCTGTGGAAGCTTCTTGGGCCATTCTCTTGTGCCTGAGGTAAGGGGGAAGCCTGCCTGCAAAAGCTGTGAGCAGGTGCAACAGGTAACTGAGCTGCAGGGCACAGTGAGGAGACTGCAGAGTATCAGGGAGGCAGAGAATGAACTGGATAGTGCGATCCGTGTGCTCACTGCTGAGGACACACAGCCTGTGCCCAGTCAGTCAAATACTCCCCTACCAGGGCACACAGAAAGGAGGGGAACCAATGAAGTGGGGGAGTGGAAGACAGTAGGAAGAAGAACTAAAGGAACAAGCAAATGGAAGAGACCTTCCTCAAAGTCCAAGGTGCCCTTGAAGAACCAATTCACTCCTCCACAAACAACGGAAGAGGAAAATATTCAGCCTACGCCAGTGTTGGAGCAGAATAAGGTGACTTGATCTGTTCCAAGTGTAACAACTAGTGTGACCAAGAAAAAGTGATGGGTGATAGTAGTAGGTGATTGTCTTCTTAGAGGCACAGAGGCACCCATTTTCACACCAGACCAGCTCTCTAGAGAGGTGTGCTGCCTACCAGGTGCTCAGATCAGGGATGTTACTGAGAGGCTCTGTAGCCTCGTACATGCAACTGACTATTACCTGCTGCTGTTGTTTCATGTAGGTACTACTGATGCAGCCACCAGCAGTGTTAAGAATATTAAAAAGGATTACAGGCCCTGGGAGCAGCAGTTAAGAACTCTGGAGCATAGGTAGTAATTTCATCAATCCTACTGGTCCGAGGGAAGGGGATAGACAGGGCCAGTTGGATCCAGCAAATCAACAGCTGGCTACATGACTGGTGCTACAGCCAGGGGGTTGGCTATCTGGATCATGAGACCACCTTTGACAAACCCGTTCTTCTGGGGGCTGATGGGATCCACTTACCAGAAAAGGGGAAGAGCATCCTCAGCTACAGGCTAACCAATTTGGTGAAAAGGCTTTAAACTGATGTGTCTGGGGGGTGGGGCAACTTCCATTCACCCCATGCTGATCCATTCCAATGTGATGCTGGCACCAGAAATAGATGCCCAGAGCCTGTAGAAGGGGTGCAGGTCAGCAGGGGAGCACCCAAAGTGCAGCATAATGAAATCCCAGCCCCTCCAGTTGGTCAGTTACCTTCACTGGAGGCCCAGCTTAAACACCTCTATGCAAATGCATAGACCTGGACAGGCTGGAGAGTTGGGTGGGGAGAAACTTGATGAAATTCAACAAGGGCAAGTGTAGAGTCTTGCATCTGGGGAAGAACAACCCCATGTACCAGTACAGGTTTTGAGCTGACCTGCTGGAGAGCAGTGTAGGAGAAAGGGACCTGGGGGGCCTGGTGGACAGGAGGATGACCATGAGCCAGCAATGTGCCCTTGTGGCCAAGAAGGCCAATGGCATTCTGGGGTGCATTAGAAAGGGTGTGGCTAGTAGGTCAAGAGAGGTTCTCCTCCCCCTCTATTCTGCCTTGGGAGGCCACACCTGGAGTATTGTGTCCAGTTCTGGGCCCCTCAGTTCAAGAAGGACAGGGAACTGCTTGAAAGAGTCCGGTGCAGAGCCACAAAGATGATTAAGGGAGTGGAACATCTCCTTTATGAGGAAAGGTTGAGGGAGCTGAGCCTCTTTAGCTTGGAGAAGAGGAGACTGAGGGGCGACCTCATCAATGTCTATAACTATGTTAAGGGTGACTGTCAGGAGGACGGAGCCAGGCTTTTTTTAGTGATGTCCAGTGATAGGACAAGGGGCAATGGGTGCAAACTGGAGCATAGGAGGTTCCATGTACATAGCAGAAAAAACTTCTTTACTGTGAGAGTGACAGAGCACTGGAACAGGCTGCCCAGAGAGGTTGTGGAGTCTCCTTCACTGGAGACATTCAAAACCCGCCTGGACAAGTTCCTGTGTGATGTGCTCTAGGTGACCCTGCTCTGGCAGGGGGGTTGGACTAGATGATCTTTTGAGGTCCCTTCCAACCCCTAGGATTCTGTGATTCTGTGATTCTGTGAGTTGGAGATGTGTGCATGCCTGCAGGGCTATGATCTTATTGTCATCACAGAGACCTGGTGGGATGGCTCCTACAACTGGAGCATCAGAATGGAGGGTTGTAAACTCTTTAGGAAGGACAAGCAGGGGGAGATGAGGTGGGGGTGTTGCCCTCTATGTCAAAGACCAACTGAAGTGCAAGGAGCTCTCCCTGAGGACAGGTAAGGAGCCAACTGAGAGCCTATGGGTTAAGATTAAGGGGAAGGCAGGGACAGGTGACATTACAGTGGGGGTCTGCTACAGGCCACCTGACTAAGAGTAGAATATAGATGAGGCACTCTACAGACAGATAGGAGGAGCTTCACGTTCACAAGCCATGGTACTCATGGGTGACTTCAACCACCATGATATCTTTTGGAGGGCCAACTCTGCAAAGCACAAACAATCCAGGAGGTTCCTAAAGTGTGTTGATGACAACTTCCTTTTCCCAGTAATTGAGGAACCAACAAGGAGAGGTGCTGTACTGGACCTTGTTATCGCCAACAAGGAAGGACTGGTGAGGGATGTTAAGCTCAAGGGCAGCCTTGGTTGTAGTGACCATGAAATGGTGGCTGATATTTAAGGATCACCTTCTCCAGGTCCAAGAGCCATGCATCCCAACCAAAAGAAAGTCAGGTAAAAACTCCAGGAGGCCGGTGTGGATAAGCAAGCAGCTCCTAGAAAAGCTCAGACTAAAGAAGGAAGTATACAGAGGGTGGAAGGTAGGGCAGGTACCCTGGGAGGATTACAGAGAGGTTGCCAAAGCAGCTAGGGATCAGGTCAGGAGAGCCAAATGCCAGATGGAATTAAATCTCACCAGGGATGTAAAGAGCAATAAGAAAAGCTTCTATAGGTATGTTGGACATAAAAGCACAACCAAGGAAAATGTACCTCTCTTGAAGGAAATGAGAGACCTAGCTAAGCAAGAGATTGAGGAGGATGAGGTTCTCAATAACTTCTTTGCATCAGTCTTCTCTAGCAAGTGCTCCAGCCTCATAGTAAAGGCCGCAGTGAAAGCAGGGATTGGGAGAATGAAGCACCCCCACTGTAGGAGAAGAATGGGTTTGTTGAAGAGGTCATGGCAGTCTGGTGAGGTTCCCTCTGATTGGAAAAAAGGTCATTTAGCCCCTGTTTTTAAAAAGGGGAAGAAGAAAGTCCTGGGGTACTACAGGCCAGTCAGTATCACCTCTGTGCCTGGCGAGATCATGGAATAGATCCTACCGGAAAATCTGCTAAGGCACATGGAAAATAAGGAGGTGATTGGTGACAGCCAACATGGCTTCACTGAGGGCAAATCTTGCCTGACCAATTTGGTGGCCTTTTATGATAAGGCTACAGAGATGGTGGATAATAGCAGAACAGCTGACATCATCTACCTGGATTTGTGCAAGGCATTTGACACTGTCCCACATGACATCCTGGTCTCCAAACTGACAAGACATGGATTTGACAGATGGACCACTCCGTGGAAAAGTAATTGGCTGGATGGCCACACCCAGAGAGTTGTGGTCAATGGTTCAGTGTTGAAGTAGATGCAAGTGATGAGTGGTGTTCCTCAGGGGTCAGTTGGAGAGGGTGCAGAGGAGGGCCATGAAGATGGTCAAAGGGCTGGAGCAGCTCTGCTATGAAGACAGGCTGAGAGAATTGGGGCTATTCAACCTGCAGAAGAGAAGGCTCCAAGGAGACCTTATAGTAGCCTTCCACCACCTGAAGGGAGCCTGCAAGAAAGCTGGGGAGGGGCTTTTCACCAGAGAGGGCAGTGATAGGACAAGGGGGTAATTGTTTTAAACTGAAAGAGGAGAGATTTAGGTTAGACATCAGGAAGAAATTCTTCACCATGAGGCTAGTAAGGTGCTGGATTAGGTTGCCCAGGGAGATTGTGGAAGCCCCCTCCTTGGAGGTGTTCAAGGCCAGGTTGGACGAGGCTTTGTACAACCTGGTCTGGTGGGAGGTGTCTTTGCTCATAGCAGGGAGGTTGGAACCTGATGATCTTTAAGGTCCCTTCCAACCTTTACAATACTACTATTCTATGACATATATATTTATACATATATATATTTGGGTTTTTTTAATATTGTCATATTTTTCAGATCTCAATTTAAGGATTATCATAGTAGTGGTTTTAGGTTCAAATTTAATGAGGCTAAAGACTAAAAGATTCTGCAAGTTAAAATCTCAGTCTTGAAATCCTGAAATGCTGATTTTTGAAAATCTAAATCGCAACTTTTTTTTTTTTTTTTTACTAAAGCATTAAATAACTGAAATTAAGATAAATTACTGGGTTTTGGTTTACTTCTATCATCCACTTTATTTTTCTTAGGTTACTTAGTAAGTTCACTTATGCTTTTCCCCAACTTTTAAATATAGGCTGCTCAGATCCCATCAACTTTTTCATTTGAAATCTAGGGTGAAAAGTAATTTCCATCAACCTTGAAATATAATTTTCTATATTTAGATATGTTTAGCATTGACAACTACTATGAACATGGGGATAAGTCATTGTGCACCTGATGGTCAGTGGAAGATCTCTGCAGGTTTTCAGCTGTGTTCAGGAAGGGCTTTTGGGAATATTTCCTAGGAGAGGAGAGAATGCCAGCAGTGGTTTAGCAGAGGGTGCCTACCAAGTTGTCCATAACTCAAATCCCAGGAACTCTTGCAAGATGTTTCTTAGTTTGAATTACTTGGCCTAGTGGGGAGATTAGATTATTAAGTCCTCCTGTGAACATATCCAGTCTGTCCCACTGGTGTGGGATACGATTCCTTTCTATTGACCTGGGTTAACTCATCAGAAGGTGGTAACTTGGGTTAATGGAGAGGTGAAGGTATACTCTCAAACTATAAACTTGTTGGGTAAACAAATGACTCTACATGAAATGGTAATTGACATACCAATACAAGAAAATATGTATTAATGAGAATAGTTGTGTGGCTCTTGGTGGCTATGTTTGAATTAAGGACGCTATTGTCACTAGGTCAGAAATATTTGTTCATCTGAAATATATCCAGTTCCAAGTTATTTGAAAATACTAATTTGTGGATCTTGGCTGACTGACAGCAATTTTATTTGCTTGCAGGGTTAATGAGTGCAGAATGATGAAAAAGGTTCTCCTATTCTAAAACAAACAAAAAAAAGGGAATATATACTCGAGTGTAGTAGTTTATTCTTGAATCCAAACTTATAAAATAATGAAGTGACGTGAAAATGTGAGGTTACTGGTGGTAGTAACTAGTAAATCTGGAAGAGGTAAAAAGTTGATGCAGTTTAAATTAAATTTTAAGTTAAAAACAGGTCTAAATCTCTTCATTGTAGAAGTGCAAAAATTGGGTAAAATAAGGGAAATATTCTCAAGATAAGTGTAATGAAGAGTTTAAGGAGATGCTTAGTAACTTTATCCCAGAGAAGATTCTGTAACTTATAGGATATCTATCTCAATTAAAGAAGTGGAATTCAGGAAGTTGCTAAAGAACTGACAGATGAAGACATCTTGATAAGAGAAAAATAATAGAGGAAAAATTGTTCTTAACAAAAAAGTCTTTAAGTAGAACATCGAAATAGTTGCTATAATTCATAAAAATAAATGGCCTCCATTTTCAATATAGTGAGGGACGAGGTGTCAACACTGGTAGGTATAATGCAAAGCTCTGTATAAGAATTTTCAGAACCATGAAAAACATATTCCCTCAAAATCTTCACTGAAGTTGACTGTTACTTGTGTGTTGCTTTTAGCTTTTCACTCAGCACAGAGAATGGAGCTTTCTTTTTCCCCAGATTAGGTAATTTGCATAAAACATTTGTAGTAATTTTCTACCTTCCATCTGAACATCTGTACAGAAGTCTCTTCCTATTACTTTATTTCAAGCCAGACTTAATTTCCCTGTTCATATGTCTCCTTTACCAAGATTTCAAAAATTTTTACTTACACAGAGGGCTTTTGCAAGAAAAATGTGTTGTGCTAAAATTAGAGACTAAGGGTGCAACTGCTTGTTGGTTTGTTTGCTTTTTTTTTTTTCAACTTCAACAGTTGTTTTCATATCTGACTAGTTTAAAGAAAGTCTGAAATCTTGCTGGGCTTATGGAGACCATGTATTAGCATGTCTTGAAAAATGAATTACATTTAAGAAAAATAGCTGCTAAGTTTTTTTTTGTTTTTTCTTTTTTTCCCCCCTCATCTTGCAAATGATGGAAGAGTTCATAGCAGCTACAATTACAAAATGCTAATAATTAATTAAATAGCTTAAGCATTGGCTGTAATTAAGACATGTTAAAATTTTAAAATCAGAATATCTTCAATTGAACAGAGATTGCCCTTAGTGGAAAAAAAAAACAACACAAAAATCCCCAACCAAACAAAAAAATCTCCAAAACCAACAACAAAACAGCAGCAAAACAAAACAGTGAAACACCAAAATCTGCCTAATCATACAACAAACTTCAGAAGAAGAAAAGTCCTCAAGAGGCTTTTCTTTGTTTGGTTGGTTGGTTTGGGCATTTTTTTTTGAGAAGGGAGGTTGATTCCCATAAATATTCTAAGTATGACAACTAAACTTTCTTGTGTTCACAGTCCTGTGGCAGTAGCTGCTGTATTTATTTGCTTATGTACACAGGTATGTGTATATATGTGTGTATATATATATATTTTTGTATCCATACACACACATGCTTATACACATATGTGTGTATGTGTATCCTTTATCCTAAAAAAAGTAATTCCTGAAACCATGCAAAGAATGGCTGCTACTTTAACAGTTTGTTATAAATATGGTCCTGCTATGGCAGCAGTTCAGTGACTAGGATGCAAATTACTGTGCTATAAATGCTGTCTCATTTTGAATATTGATAAGGAGGATCATTTTTTGTAACATCTACCCTAATTGAACCAAAGAAATGCCCCAAAACGTAAGATTGTTAGAATTTCTCAGTTTTGTATCACAAGAAAATTACTGTTATGACTCTTTATTAAATATATTATCCTTCTCCAAATACTGAAAAAACACATTTGTGCTGTTCTTAACAATTTAAACTGGATTATGAATGAGGAATACTAGGGTGTTGCCATGCAGAAAACAAAACCCAAGTAACACGTGTAGTTTGGAAAAGCAGCTTTCAGCTTTTTCCTTATTTATAAAATATCTTCTGAGGCAGCAGAAAAGTCTTGATGTAATAAAAAAGCTTCCTCTATTTGGAAGGGAACTCAATTCATCTAGATCATAACAAAAGCTGAGCTAAATCAGACAAAGGTTCATCTAGCACCATTAGCTAAGCTGGTAAAAGAAGAACTGCAGTGCTTTGCTGACCACCATGCTTGAACTCAAATTTTTCACTACTTGCAATCTAATATTTTGATTGGTTTTGCCTCTTAAATTGATTCCAAAATGAGGTAAGTCTGCAAGGGGTATTTTCAGTCTTCATTGAAATGGATTTTCTTCCTGTAGAAATCACATACCACTTCGATTAGCAGACTGGTTCCTTATAGCTGTGACTGAGTGAACAGAATGAAAGACCATAAGAAGTAAGAATTTCTAGCTGTTATTATTTTTTTCATCTCTGATTTCATTATTCACTTCTCCCTGTGTTTACAGGTAAGAAGCCTAATCGAAATGTGCATATATTAAATATTAATGTTACCCTCTTGGGACTATTAATTTTTCTTTCTAGAAAACAACAGAAAGTGTATTTCAATAATTTCATTTTAGTGCTTTAGACAAAGCTGTTGATGGGGAAAAAAAATCTATAGCTCATTAAATATGTCCATATTTAATGTATTTTTTTTTTAATTAAAAGCCTATAATTAAGTCTAAAGGTTTGCCCTTTCAGAAAATTTAAGCTGACATATTTACAAAAATATCCTTTACAACAGTATATTTACATATTATGTGAATTCAGAAATGTTTCATAAATCAATTTAAATGAGGTATCCGACCTGACACACTTTCAGAACTAAGATTTGGCTAAACTAGTTGACAAGTAGTACTGATGCATTGCACTCAATTGCTTGAACTTGTTGGAAAAAAACAAATTAATTAAATAAAGTGAAGATTTTACTGTTAATATTTTAATTAGATTAACAAGCTAATTAAATAATTATAAATATTCCAGATACAATGGTGTTGAAGCTTCAGATTATGTACAATTAAGATTATTATACCCACATTTACTATTTGCTGCCCCTTCCAGTTGTTTTATGCTCCCTTGCTCATGATCCCTCTTAGGTCATGGGCATAAGGTGGGGAAGTTTGGACAGTGTAGTGTGTGATCATCATCCTGAGGCTGTTGTCAGGAAGGCTTCATGCTTATGGCCCTTCCCTTCTCACTTTAGGGTCTGCTTTAGGTCTTTTTTATACAATTGCTGCCACAGAATAAACCTTGGTCTTTCATAACAGGTTTGCAGTTCCACTTTTCACCAGAATTTTCTGTACGTGCTTTATGTTTGCTAACAACTTGTTTTCCATAAAACTTGTTTTGCCCAGTTTCTAAGCTTGCATTTCTCTGAGCAGTATTTGATCACAGAAGAGTTGTTTATATCCCTTGCCCTCCCACATCAATCTGTGCCTACACTTTTTACACTCCTGCCAGCATCCTATGCCTGTACACCACTACACTTTAAATTAATTTAGTACTTACTTATACACATTGTGCTTCATCACACTGCTGTAGGTAGTTAAGCAAAGCTAAAACAAGGTAAAGGTAAAATACCATTGGGTAGATGCACTTGCTAACTAGAGTAAGTGTCTAGGCAGATGAGATCTGTCCAGCTAAAGCCTGACACACCTTTAGATGTACGTTAATGCCAAACATGTGGCCTGTTATGAGCACAGGCCAGACCATGTTACTGCACCATGAGGCTCTGAATGGCCACATAATATATATACACCTATATATTTTCTCATGTGTGTATTTGCTCTTACATTATTATTCATAGAAAATGTCATTTAAGCAAATGTTTACCCAGTGTTCTTTGTTGATGCAGTTTTTAAAACTTTTTCCCTTCTGGGAGGCAGTTCTACTGTGTTACAAGAGGAACCTTGCAGATCTGTTTCTTTACAAAGGGAGTCAGTCATGAAACAGCAACTCTGTCTCAAAAAGTGGATGCTAAAGAGTGTGTTCATCTAACTTAGAAATCTTTATAAAAAGAGATATCGTGCTTATCTGAACAAAATCTACATCTGGATTTATAAGATTATCAGACTGAAAATACAGATGTAATGACACAACAAAGTTTATTATTCATATAGTATCTTAATCTGCAAATGCCAAAGGCATTAGAGTATTGCAAGTTTCATGCTTTTAGTTTCTGTACAGAAATAAGGATATTGAATGGAAAGTTTGTGTAGATTTCTTGAAGAAATGAATCTTGGTGAAGAGGCACAGCATCTGGGCATGCACCGTTCTCAATTTCTGCTACTATTTTACTTAGCAAAAACCTGAAGGTTCTGAGAATCCTAAGTATTTTTCAGGTAATTGTCATCTGCTACAAAAAAACATGGATGGATAATACTTATGGCCTTTTTTTTTTTTTTTCCTACCAGACTAAGAGATCATTTTATGTGACAATGTAAGTAAATCTCTGTATTGCTTTGTGTTACTGATAAAAGACAGCAGAGACTTTGTTTCAGCCTCAATTCTTTCAATAATTCTGCAGCCAGTTTAGTTTGAAATGCCATGTGCAATCAACAAAGCATATATTTATCTATGAACTCAAGTTTCATCTAATTATCTATCAGCCCATTATGAATAGTAAAAAGGAAGATATTTCTATGCTTGAAAAGAATTGATTTATGCTTTCAATTAAAAATAATTATTCCAAACCAGCTATGATTCTGCAGGCTCTGTGTGTGTGTCTGTGCAAGTGCACGTGTGTGTATACTACAAATGAAAAAAGTAAATTCAGTGAGAATTTATTAAATGTAGAAAAATTTTTACTGAAACAAAACTGTCACTGGAAATGTCTGTGGCTCCAGAGTAAGATAAAACATTTATCATAACATAAACATTTTGTAAAGTTATTGAAAATATTATTAATTTAACGTTCATTGCAAGCACTTAACTTCTATTTTTAAAACCTGTTCTATTCCTTGAGTTTCAGTTTCAGTTCTTATTTGCATCCCTTCTCTGTTTCTGCAGAAAGAACTTATATCTGAACTTCCAGGAGATTTCCAATGCTTCCATGGAATCTAGTATATCTGAGGAAGAAGATCCCGATGACAATAATTGTGGGGTTTTTGTTTGTTGATGGGTTTGGGGGGTGAGTGTTGGTTGCTGTGTTTTGTTATTTTTAATTTTTTTTTCTTTTAAATTGTGTTTTTCAGTTTTGTTTGGGGTTTTATTTATTTTTTTAAAAGGTTAGGCACGCTGGAAAACATTAAAACTGGTTTGCAGATTATCAGGAGACTTGGTTAAAAACTTTGAAGCTTTTTTTAACATCTTTCAAGAAAAATCAGAATGAGAAAGGCAGAAATAACATTCTTCTAATTTCTTATACCTAATGGATGTATAGGACTGCAATTACTGCTCAAGTAGATTTATTTTAAATTACACTAATGACTTTGTACTTGTAACTCATATATTAAGAATACCTCCAGTTATTCTCTGTGAAGTGCTTTTCTTTCTTCTTGTCCTCGTGTTGCCTCACATCTGCTTAGTTGATTTTGATTCCTCAGAGGGTGACAGTGTCATCTGATCTCTGATGCTGCAGGGACCAAAGAAAGGAAAACTTCAGTTTCTTGTTTCAGTGTCAGAATTTAAATATAAGTAAATAGCTATGCAGTAGCCTGTCTCATTATAATGCCTATTATAATACACAGTGCAAGCTGTACATAATGAAATGCACATTGTGTAGGCCCTTATAGTTAAATACCATTATTCAAGCAAAATAGCAGTAGTTTAATAACAAGCTGACCTAGATGATGACAAATAACTCTGGCCTATGACACATTTGAAGTTTAAATTTGAGTCTGTGGTATCATTTAATGAAAGAATTTACACGGAAGTGTACAACAATAAAGCTATTCCTGTGACCCCAAAAAAGGCAGTATTATGGGTCTCTGTAGCATAGTAACTGCTGACACCCCTGGCAACATACTGTGCAGTGCTGATGTCCTACTATCACTGTCATATCAAGTTAGAATGTAGGAGCTCACACCAATTGTCTTTATAATTTAGTTTGTATGTTCGTTTTCTGCTAAAAGAGAATATTGTTTTAGTGATTTATGCTTTATCTGCCTTAGGCCTAATAAGACTGAAAGACTGTCCATCAGATTAGTATTTTCCAGCAGGTGAGCGGATATTAAAATTACTGGTGTCTCAACAAGGCAATTGAATAACACATAATATAAACACACTGCTTATTGCTAAGGCTTTGAGCAAAAGGACTTGATTTTGTGACATTATCATGAAAGTTAGGTTTTACCAGAATACATTTCAGTAAGACTAAAGGCTTGTAGGATGAAATAGCAAAAAAAAAAAAATAATTAAAAAAATCCATTTTTAAACTGACACATTTCTGCAGTAGTAAATATTACATTCAATGAAATTTTGTAAAAACTGTAGGACAACATAATTTACAAAGAAATAGATTTTTAAAGCAGATAAAGTTGAACCATCCATGTTCTGTCCTGATTAATTTCAATAGCTTTTTATAAAAAATATATACCACTGTTTAAACAGCAATCCAGTTTTTTCTAGACTTACTTACCCAAACCAGAACTGACAGAGACTTTTCTGACTATAATGAATTCTTGAGAGGAGTTCTGTGGCTCTCTTTGTGTCTTTCCAAGCCCATTGGATTGACTAATATATCTCAACTAAGTTTTTTTCTTTATTAAAAACTTTGGAGATATTGACTAGAATAATATTTGTAAATAACATTGTGCAAGCCTATCTGAAAGTGATATTACTGCCAGCAGAACATTTTGGCTGGTGCCAAAACGAATTGGATTGTTTCATTTTTTCCTATTTGTGTCTTCAACCTTTTTGCTTAAGCTTTTGTGGTTTCCATTTATTCACCATTTGTGAGCAATAAAACTTTTTGGGTGAAAACACTGAGATTCTACTACTCAGTACTTTTGTTTAGAATATGCATTTGTATTTTTTCCCTTATCTAATTGAGGGGCAATAACAGCCTGCTTATTATCAGCAAAACCTGTCTGTATGATTTTATAGAAGATGAGTTAAGAATATGAACAAAATCCATGCTGTCCTGTTTGTTTATTTTGGTTTGGTTTTTTGAAGGAAAAAGAGAAAAGCATCCTTAATGTGTGAAAAAATGATGTGTTACACGTGTCTACTCTTTGGCTTGGTTTACCAAATAGGACTTATGTTTCTGTAAGAAATACTGAAGTATGTAATACATCTCTATCCAAAAGCTGGCAGCAGTACAAAGAAGAATGGAGCAGGCTCTACTCATGTATCTAGGCTGATAGAGCAGTTTAGCAGCCAGAGTACCTAACTCAAAACCTGGGGTAAATGGTTTAAACAGTGTTAAGAACCTTTCCTTCTTATGCTGTCTGAAAAGATATTGCTACTTGTGTGTGTTCTTGTCCTTTGAAGAGAAGAGTCAGAGGGTGAACTAAGGACTCCTGTATCTGACACTCTCATTCTCTTCTTCCCTCTAGCATTATAGGAATGGAATGAAATGAAGAGAAAGGACACCAGAAACTGATCAACAGTGGTTTTTTTAAGACCTAAGGGACTGAGACAGTCACTCTCCTTTTTTGCTAATCATAACATTTTATCTGCATCATCTTAAGATGCTTTTCTTCCATCAGTTCAAGAAAGCTTAATTATGGTAGAAAATGAAAAACAGCAATAAAGTCCAGTTACATGCAAACCCCCTCAAAATTACGTCAGAAATGAGGTCTGCACATCCTCTAATAAGTTTCAAATCTGTGATTGGACTGTGTAGGCACAACAGTTAAAGAGGCAAAAGAGTAATTGTGATACCTTGTCATGATCTAGAAAATTTTCTTTAGAAATATTATCTATCCTTGGTTTAAATAGATTTTCTACTGATGGGAAGGCAAATCATAGAATCATAGAAGCATCCTGGTTGGAAAGGATCTTGAAGATCAAGTCCAACCATAACCTAAATCCACCCACCATAACCTAATCTACCCGTTCAGTGCTTAAATCATGTCCCTAAGCACCACATCTATATTTCTTTTAAACACCTCCAGGGATGGTGACTACACCACTTCCCTGGGCAGCCTGTCCCACTGTCCAACCTTTCTTGCAGTAAAGAAATTCTTTCTAATAACCAATCCAAACCTCCCCTGGCACACCTTCAGGCCATTCCTCTCATCCTGTCATTATTCACTGGAGAGAAGAGACCAACTCCCACCTCACTACAACCTCCTTTCAGGTAGTTGTAGAGAGCAACGTGGTCACCCCTCAGCCTCCTCTTCTTCAAACTAAACAATCCCAGTTCCCTCAGCCTCTCCTCATAGGACTTATTCTCCAGAATAATCTAAAGTTTAATAAGTTTAAACAGTGGTATATGCTTTTATAAAAAGCTCTTGAAATTAATCAGCACAGAATATGGATGGTTCAACTTTATCTACTTTAAAAATCTATTTCTTTGTAAATTATGTTGTCCTACAGTTTTTACAAAATTTCATTAAATTTAATATTTACTACTGCAGAAATGTGGCAGTTTAAATTTTTTTTTTTTTTTTTTTTGCTATTTCATTCTACAAAATACCCTACTGATGGAAAGTCTGCAGACTCTTCATAAGATACCAACCTATTAAAAGCTTATGGTTTTCTTCTAGTTCAACTCTAGTTTGATTCTACTTTCAGACAAAACAAAAACAATCTTTCCAGGCCATGGAAAGCTCAACACAGAGCATTAAAACTAGTCAACTAGGAAAAGGAATCTCATGTAACATCAGCTATCTTCAAATAAGTAAATCTCACATTAAGTGTTACTTGCTTCACACATGAAGTATTTAAAAAGGACCTGATCAGAGCGTACTGAAATTGGATAGGACTTTTTCCTGTCATGTTTCCATTTCCTTTATCAATAACTGAAGATTAAGTGTTGTCTTCACTTGGCTGTCACGGCCAAGTTCAATGAATGGAGTAACCTAAATATTTTCCTCAATTGTGGCACTGAGATAGTTTGGTCCTCATACTAATTCATCCAATGATTCTATGATTCTATGAATTACTTAGTGTTTCTTAATGGAGTGAAAGAATGTGCTTCCTTTGGTACCATGTCAGCAGGTGAATATTAAATTGTAATGTAGTAATCTGTTTATTTAGTTAAACATTGGACATATTTCTTTATAGTCTAAAAATAATAAGCTTCAAAGCAAGAAAATAAATTTCTTATACAACAAAGCAAGTATCTGTTAAGATAGAAAATATTATGAGCTTTAACTTCTTTTTCCTAGAGTCTTTTAATAGATTTTAGAACACATTCTCTTTGGCAGGTATTTGAAAGTATTTCCTCCTTAGTGCTGTTAAGCAGTGATGTTATTGATATGCTTTCTCTACTGCTTTTTAAATGTGTTAATACTGATACCCTGCATGCCTTCTACCAGTTTTTAAGTGTGATTTCTGTGACAGCTGTCATTCTTAAAGAACATTCATATATCCATTCTGATATTTTTTTTCTGGGGACAAACAAGACTGTTTAGGAAATGATAGCTTCTTCACATTAACAGTGAGCTGTTTGAATGAATTCTCGTTTCAAGACTAAGTAGAAAATGCTGCTATTTGCCATGAGTTAGTTCTGAAGTTTTTTTAGGTATATTGTCTTGATCTTTGCTTCTTCTAAGAGACTAGCAGATGTGTAAACTACTGCAAAATACAGGTTAATAATGCAATGTTAATTGGTATTATGAGGCAATAAAAATATTTATTACTGCAGTGAAAGAACATTATCCTAATTTTCCATTTTAATGACTCTCTCTAAATAGAGTTGAGCTTCCTATCACTTTTTTTTTTCCAAGTTAATGAGAATGTATAAAATAAATACATGTTACATTTATATCAAACATTGAATACCCCATTCCTTTGGCAAATGTCTGCCTGTCTTTCCAGAGTGGAGAATGGAAAGATGGCTGTGGGACTTTGTGAGTGAAAGTCTAGGGGAATTAACAACAACAAAACCACAAGACAATCGAGTTAATTTACTTCTGCAGTGAAAAACAGTTTCCCCATGGAATAAATGTAAATGTATGCTATTGATTTCTGTATGAAAATAAAGGTCAGGAGTTGATAAAAAATAAGTTGTTCCACTTATGGACTTCTGTCTCTTTCTTGGGCAGTTTCAAACATTTTTGGAACCTTGAACAGAACAATTTTTTGTTAAAATTCATTGCTGTTATTGATGGTATGTGTATGTTGCCCTCTTCTCATATAATTCCATTTGCTAGTGTACTGTTAAAGACTCATTACATTTATAAGATGGTCATTAATTGTAACCTTCAAAGGCAAAGTTAATGTACCTGACAGCTGTATGTCTGTAAAGATGGAGATAAAGGAAGTCTCTGCCACCCTCAGGGAGAGAGAACAGGGAAGAGAAGAGCTCAGTTCTGAAAGGAGAGACTTGGGAATTTTTGAAGAGAGGACTGTTGATGCAGGAGGAAGGGATGAAGAGTTGTAGTACTTATGAGTGAAAATCTGTGGGACTTGGCAAAAAGAGTAAAAAAGAACTGTTACAGAATCCTGACCCAAAGGAACAGATCAAAGAGCTTTAAATGAAATAGCCTTGTGATCCTTTTTTAAGCTGGAAAAGCTGGAAGATACATAAATCTAAGATTTCTATTAATTTTAGTAGTCTTTTGAAAGCTATTTTGGAATGCTAAAGTATTTGTGAGCATACCAGTAATTTCAGATTCAAGATCACTGTAAAATCATTTAAATATCTGCCCAAGAAAATGTGTTGCTCCTGACAGGGCCTAATATTTATTTCCGGTTTCGATGGGTGACTCTTAAAACTGTCTCAAAATTTAGTTGTTGATTTAGTTTTGAGTCATTGTTTATGTGAATGATTAACAGTGCACTGAAGGGTTGTGCACACTCTTTTTTTTAGAAAATGTCTTAGCTCAGCAGAAAACAAATTGGAACCTTAGCACTGTGAATTCTCCAGTCCTCATGGTAAATGTTTGAAATTGACTGACTGTGAATAAATAAATGCCAAGGACTGAATTGAGGGGAAATGCTAACTGTATTTCAAAATTAGTGCAGATGTGTGTAGCTATTTTTTAGAAATGCTATTTTTACACAGACCTGCACACACTACTCACATGCTTTTTTCCACCAGAATACTTCTGATAACCTGAACAAGCCTGGCTGATCTTGAAAGATGTAAACACTGAGGATGTTGTAGACTCTACCAGTATTTTTTTTTTTTACTATCATTTTTTTTTTTCTCTTCTATGTATAGAGAATATCTAAATAGGAATGCTGGGGGAAGAAGGTGCAGAGGGAAAAAAGGTGCAGAGGGAAAGAAAGCAAATTACATTGAGGTGGTCTGGTCTGCTCCAAAATGTAAATGTACAGTTGTTGAATAGGACTTTTTTTTTATGTACAAGAGAGCCCTTTTAAATTTGTTGATTCTTTTTTTTATTGAATATCACCATGAAAATACACTATAGAAATTATCACATATCTTCAGGGAAACACTATCAGGTCTAGGTTGAAGGACAGTTGATTAATTGCTGCTCTTCCTGTTGTTTTTGGCTTGCTGGATAGCATTTAGCAAAACCTCTGCCTCTTGATGTCTCAGTTGTTCATCTGTCTATTAAAATTAAACATCAGGAGAGAATTTCAATGGTACTAGATTTTTTTCTATGAAGTTCTTACAGTTTCAAATTCAAAACCTTCAATCCATCCAAAGGATGTCTAAGTTATACTGTCTGACTTGAATTTACTCTCATTCTCTTTTAATAATAAGCTTGAACTGTAAACTCAGATTCTTTCACAAGATAAACCACAATGGTCTTCTTAACCACTTCTTAAATCACAAATGTCTTCTTTAGTTACACTCACGAAATGGTAAAGTCATTAGGACATTATCCTACTTCTGTATTTCCATTTTCTCTTATGCAATATGTGGCACGTTTCTCAACGGATGGAAACTATTATTATTATTATTATTAATATTATTATTATTATTATTAAATGATTGACAACACCGAAAAAAATTTCTACAGTTAATTCAATTTATCTCTGTTGGTTCTAGACTGATAGTGGGGGAGGAAAGGAGTAAACTTTAACAAAACTCAGTATATGTCACTGAATATGCAGAAGGAGCATTTCCAAGAAAAATGATGCTCCTACTTGGGCAAAGTGACACTTTCCACAAGTGCTGCATTTTGCAGTTATTGACTATGCACAGAATGAACAGTACTGTGAGATTTTACGAAGGTGTTACATCTGAAGATACAGACTGATTTATCTGTGCATTATGAAATGCAATGACTTGAAATGTCCCATGTGTTTTGAGAATATACATATTTGTGTGTAGTTCAGATGAACTAATACAATGTAATGCATCTGTCAACAATCTCATTTACATCAGCTGTAAAGCATATTTGCAAAGGACATCACATAGTAAGCATATTGAGCTTTGTATTTTGTATCTGAAATTGCTCCTAAGAGACCATCATTTAGAAAAACACCTCGAGTGTTCTTCACTCTAACTGATCTGCCAATTTAGTGTTTCTAATGCAGATTATGATCTGTACATATTTATACTGTCTTGCTCTAGGAGTTCTGGGTGATCCTGTTCTTCCTTGGAGTGCCCCCAAGCTTTGAAGCCAGCTCTGTCTTTTTCTGAAATACCAAACTCTGTGCTGCAAAATGAGCTAGAATGTACTCCACAAAGTGAAGTAAGACATTAAAGACTTTAATAAATACAAATGCTGCAATAAAATATCTAGAGAAAAGTTCTAGGAGCATTTGAAGTTCTGTGGAAAACAGAATTTAAGAGAGTTTATAGTCTCAATTCTAAAAATATATTTTACCATGGTAACATGGATTACACAAAGCACTGCAACATCTAAACATGCTATAAATGTAGTTTTCTTTCAGGAATACTATCATCTTAGTTTATATTTCATATTTGTTGCTACCTCATCTCCAATTTCTACTCTATCTCAGAAAATTCCACTTTTCATTGAGAATGAAACCCATAGCATTCAAATTTTTCTGGATAATTTGCTCTGGAGCATTAATCAGAGACCCTGCTTCACATCTGTGGAGCATCATCTTCACTGATAGGTCAATGAAGAGATCTTCAGACTCTTCAGAAGTGTTGTTTCTTATAATAAGTGTATAATGTGATACAGCCTCTGGTGATCCAAAGGCTGCATTTTCCCTCTACTTTACACTAAAATCTAAGAAGTTGCAATGATGTGTGTTTTCAGATATTTTTTTTTTATATTTTTTTTTTAGTCTAAACCATAACAATTATATAAATAGAATAATTTTAACTTTTTCCCCCAGATGCTAAAATATTTATCTTTTAATTCAGGACAAACCCAAGCCCTTGCAGCCTTCATTGAAAAAAGACAACAAATAAACAAAACACTCAAACATTTTTTCTTTGTAGTATTCAATAATAACCGTCACTGCATGGCACTCATTAACTCTGTTGAGTGTGCTAATGTATGAATGAGAACTTGACAGAAGGACTGAGTTCAGCTCCTGGTTCATAGAATCATAGAATCATAGAATCCTAGGGGTTGGAAGGGACCTCGAAAGATCATCTAGTCCAACCCCCCCTGCCAGAGCAGGGTCACCTAGAGCACATCACACAGGAACTTGTCCAGACGGGTTTTGAATGTCTCCAGTGAAGGAGACTCCACAACCTCTCTGGGCAGCCTGTTCCAGTGCTCTGTCACTCTTACAGTAAAGAAGTTTTTTCTGATATTCACCTTGAACCTCCTATGCTCCAATTTACACCCATTACCCCTTGTCCTATCACTGGTCATCACTGAGAAGAGCCTAACTCCATCTCCCTGACACTCACCCCTTACATATTTGTAAACATTGATGAGGTCACCCCTCAGCCTCCTTTTTTCCAAGCTAAAGAGACCCAGCTCCCTCAGCCTTTCCTCATAAGGGAGATGTTCCACTCCCTTAATCATCTTTGTGGCTCTGCACTGGACTCTTTCAAGCAGTTCCCTGTCCTTCTTGAACTGAGGGGCCCAGAACTGGACACAATACTCCAGATGCGGCCTCACCAAGGCAGAATAGAGGGGGAGGAGAACCTCTCTTGACCTACTAACCACACCCTTTCTAATGCACCCCAGGATGCCATTGGCCTTCTTGGCCACAAGGGCACATTGCTGGCTCATGGTCATCCTCCTGTCTACCAGGACCCCCAGGTCTCTTTCATCTACACTACTCTCCAGCAGGTCAGCCCCCAACCTATACTGGGACATCGTGTTGTTCTTCCCCAAATGCAAAACTCTACACTTGCCCTTGTTGAATTTCATCATGTTTCTCCCCGCCCAACTCTCCAGCCTGTCTAAGTCTCTCTGAATGGCAGCACAGCCTTCTGGTGTGTCAGCCACTCCTCCCAGCTTAGTGTCATCAGCAAACTTGCTGAGGGTACATTCTATACCCTCATCCAGGTCGTTGATGAAGATGTTGAACAACATCGGTCCCAGTACCGACCCCTGAGGGACTCCACTAGTCACAGACCTCCAACCAGATTCTGCCCCATTGACTACAACTCTCTGACTCCTTCCCATCAACCAGTTCCTGATCCACCTCACTACCTGATCACCAAACCCATACCTGATCAACTTATCTACAAGGATGCTGTGGGAGACGGTGTCAAATGCCTTACTGAAATCAAGATAAACCACATCTACCGCTCTACCATCATCTATCCACCTAGTAATCTCCTCATAGAAGGCTATGAGGTTAGTCAAACATTATTTACCCTTGATAAAACCATGCTGACTGCTCTTGATGACCCCCATGTCCTTGATATGCCTAGAGATAGAGACAAGAACAAGTTGTTCCATCACCTTTCCAGGGATGGAGGTGAGGCTGACCGGTCTATAGTTACCCGGGTCCTCCTTCTTGCCCTTCTTGTAGACTGGTGTGACATTTGCTGTCCTCCAGTCCTCAGGCACCTCTCCTGTTACCCATGACTTACTGAAGATGATGGAGAGTGGCCTAGCAATGACCTCCGCCAGCTCCCTCAGCACCCTTGGATGCATTCCATCTGGACCCATCGATTTATGGATGTCCAGATTACTCAACTGATCCCTAACCCAATCCTCATCTACTATGTCAAACTCCTCATCTATCTTGACTACTTCTGCGGCTATATGAGTCTGGAGCTCATGGGGAAATCCTGCAGGAGTAAAGACAGAGGCAAAGAAGGCGTTCAGCACCTCTGCCTTCTTTAGATCCTCTGTCACCAGGGCTCCCACCTCATTCAACAGTGGGCCAATATTGCCTCTAGTGTTAGTTTTGTTAGCTATGTATTTGAAAAAGCCCTTTCTATTATCCTTAACCTGACTTGCAAGGTTAAGTTCCAAGGAGGCCTTAGCTTTCCTAATTGCCTCCCTACATCCTCTGACAACAGCCCTATATTCCTCCCAAGTGACCAGCCCCTCCTTCCATGATCTGTAGATTTTCCTTTTCCACTTAAGTTTGCCCAGCAGTTCCTTTTTTAACCATGCTGGTCTCCTAGCTCCCTTACTAGATTTCCTAACCATTGGGATGCTCTGATCCTGTGCTTGAGGTTATCCAATTTTACGGAATTATCTTATTTCTTAGTGATGAAGTATATTGTAAAAAATTTTCCTCTTAATGTATGGAGTCTGCACGATACACACCCTAGCCTGCACATGCTTAACATACTGAGGCATTTGTACATCTCTTGAACCAGAGCTTGCATTTTAATTTGTGTGTGTGTGTTCTTCCAATAACAATGAGTTGAATATAGTTGTTAAACTGAGCCTGCAAAAAGAAATTGTATGCCAGATGCTGATTTTGCTTACACTGACCCTTTAAAAGATCATTAAAAAAAAAAGTAATTTAAAAGGTCAGAATCAGACTTGTAAGATCTGGTCAGAAATTGAGACTCTTCTGTTCACCTCAGTACAGACTGGTAGACTATTGCTAAAAGTTGATGATAAAAAAAAATCTGTCTATGGGAAGGCTAATATATATCCCAGATTTTAGACAGTGCTCTGTTTCTTTTAACCTGAGTATCAGTGTTTTTTATGTAGGCATCTTGCATTTCACCACTCCAAGACATTAGGATGCTCTGCCAGAGAACCTGCCAGGTCACATGGGGAAACTGAGCCAGATCCAAGAAGGGGGCAAGACAGAGAAACACACATAGTACAGGGGTGGTGAACCACAGCACTCTGACTGAAAAGGCAATGCAGCTAATGGCAAGCACACAGAGCAAGGGAACAACAAGATAAACAATGTTTTCAACCTGGTGGGTTTGAAAATGAGAAAAGACAATTTGGGGATGTTTTTCAGTGCAGAAAAGATTCATCTAATACATTAACTATAGGTACCACTCCAAAAATGGATGATTTTCATTTTTGACTACTCCTAAGACATAGCTTAAGTCTTAAATATACCTCTGGGGTTAGTATCTCACCTGCAGCACCCCGAAGCAGCGTAAAAACTGAGGGGACCTCATCTGTGCAGGTTCATGTTCTAATGGTGTCTCAGGTCTACATCAGAGTGAGGTTAAAATTATCAACCACAGAATCACATGATCACCCGTTTTGAGAAACGGGTAATCTTTCTGGATATCCTCACACAAGAAACAAGAAAATGCTAGGCTAAGCTCAGGCTAACCTCATCCACTTTTGTTTACATGAAGTTTTCAGTTTGAAAACAGAAAGAAAATTCAGCTAAAGTTAAAAGGTGTGCTGCACTGATAGTTTCTATTAATCTTTTCTTCAGCTTATAAATAATCGGGACAAATACAACCTGGGGGTAGAAAGTGGTGCAGAAAATACTAATGATACATTCTTTTGGGAAGGTGTGGGGTTCCCATTTCTTAAACTTTTCAGATTTAGTCTTCAGATTCTTTTTGGTTCTTTGGTCTACAATTTTCTATACCTGCCTACCTGAAATGTTTTGCTTATATCATCTTGATTGCATAAAATAGTCAGGGTGTACATGCTTTTAAAAGCATAGATTTTAAACGCAATTTTCCTCTTGACTTTAAGAAGGTTTTATAACTTGACAAACAGCATTTGGTCAGGCTGAAAGGATATTTGAAAGGGTATTTGAGAGTTTGTTTGCTGTTTCTTACCTATGTGCCAAACAACTTCGATAACCTTTTAAAAAAATAGCCCAGACAAAAGTCTTGCAGGTTAAAGCAGTGAACTTATATTTTGACCTCTCTTGCTGTGCTGGAACATATATACACGTTCTGTCAACATACTACTTGAGAGCACACTGTAATGTGGCTCCATGTGAATGTGAATATCAATTGCCACCCATATTGGGAACCAAATTTTGTCATCTGGTAGAACTACACAACGTTACTGAACTGAATAAAGGCGAAAGTGTGTGTATGTTAGACAAAAGAAGGAGTACTAATTAATATTCATTAACATCCATTCCCTCTTCTTTTGTATGTTATTTGCAAACGGATTGTAAAATTCACCAGTGAGGGTTATTTACAAATATTGAGCCATTTCTATGTGTAATTTACTCTTTCATGTATAGTGCACAAGAAGTTCCTATAAATATTCATAATTCAGCATGTGTTGACTGGTTGCATAAGTCATATTATGTTACTCCTGCTTTTGGCTGGTTAATTTATGTAAATAGCAAGTACAAGAAGAATGACAAGTTTTGAATGTTAGAACTAAATGTGGAGTTTGGAATTAGCATGTGGGGAATTGGCTTTTTGCAAACACATATTGAAAAAGACAGAACAGAACTTTCAAGAGCATATATGTGACTTAACGTATTATTCCAGGAATGTCAATGGTCTATTGTCCTGTCAATGTCCTAAATTTCCAACAGGATTTTGGAAACTAATTTTCATATTTACAAGAAGGAATATGTAATTTCTGAATTTGAAAGCAAACTTTCGATTTTTCCAAAAAGGACCTCTCAAATTATTGTCACTATTGAATGTTTACTCTTTAAAAGAGAAATGTTTTAAGATGTTAATAGCAACATGTGGAGTAGAAGTATAATGCCATAAGAGTCAGTAGGCAATTACAGTGAAATGAAGGCTTTATGAATCAGCCTTTCCTAATCCTTGCTTACTCTTCAGTTGTTATGGTTTAAGTGGCCCCGGCAGGTTGCTGACACCTATAAATAGAACTAGAGAGTGCGTCTTTAGGACCCTGAGGGACCCAGAAGGGTCAAAACAGAGATGGGTCAGTACTCCCTCCCACTTTCTGCTACATTCTATAAAAGCCAAGAGAAACAGAATCTCAGCCCTTTTGTCTCCTGTGCCCTTCTTTCCTTGCTGGTGCTCAGAGGTTCTACAACCTGGACAGGCTGGATCGATGGGCCGAGGCCAACGGCATGAAATTCAACCAGACCAAGTGCAGGGTCCTGCACTTTGGCCACAATAACCCCAGGCAGCACTACAGGCTGGGGGAAGAGTGGCTGGAGAGCAGCCCAGCAGAGAGGGACCTGGGAGTGCTGGTGGACAGCTGGTTGAACATGAGCCAGCAGTGTGCCCAGGTGGCCCGGAAGGCCAATGGCATCCTGGCTTGGATCAGGAATAGTGTGGCCAGCAGGAGCAGGGATGTGATTCTCCCCCTGTACTCAGCACTGGTGAGGCCTCACCTCGAGTCCTGTGTGCAGCTCTGGGCCCCTCACTTCAAGAAGGACATTGAGGTGCTGGAGCGGGTCCAGAGGAGAGCAACAAGGCTGGTGAAAGGACTAGAGGGAAAGTCTTATAGGGAGAGGCTGAGGATGTTGGGCTTGTTTAGCCTGGAGAAGAGGAGACTCAGGGGGGACCTCATCACTCTCTTCAGCTACCTGAAGGGAGGTTGTAGGCAGGTGGGGGCTGGGCTCTTCTCCCAGGCAACCAGTGACAGGACAAGAGGGCACAGCCTGAAGTTGCTCCAAGGGAGGTTTAGGTTGGATATTAGGAAGCACTTCCTCATGGAGAGGGTGATTAGACATTGGAATAGACTTACCAGGGAAGTGGTGGAGGCACCGTCCCTGGATGTGTTCAAGGCAAGGCTGGATGTGGCACTTAGTGCCATGGTCTAGATGGTGTGGTGGTGTTGGTCATAGGCTGGACTTGATGATCTTAAAGGTCTTTTCCAGCCTTGGTGATTCTGTGATTCTGTGATTCTGTGAACTTGCAATGTGCTCTCCAGAATCCAACTCCATCAGGTGCTGTGAGGAGTTGTGGACCCCTTTCCTGAAGCAGCCTTGCTGCAAGGGACTCTCACCCACCTATTCCTGCCATCACTGAGATTAGTTTTGTATATATCTGTGTAGAAGTTGAGAGATCTGTTCTTCCCCCAGGAGTTACTTCCTTTTCTGTGTTACAGTAAATTTTCTCCAGTTTCATTTTCCAACCCTTAAGTCTCTCTTCCTTATTCCCCTTTTATTTCAAGGAGGGTAATGACATGTGGCACCTCTCCAAAGAGTAATGCACTGGTCAATGTGCAGGAAGCTTCATTCAGAAATACCAGTTACTGCTTCTGCATTTGATCTCAGAAGTGTACTACCTAGACCAGTGCTAGGAAAATGAATAGTCAAAGAATGAGACCAAAGTTTAAATCACTTTCTTGCTGAGTGCTTAGAGTATTTGTCAGGATAATAAAAGATGTGGATATTGGCAAATGCTTACAAAGAAATACAGCTCAGGTCTTTCCCTTCCTAGGGAACCTATAGGCTCCTAGGTAAAAGAATGATGTATAATTCACTTCTTCACATGCTTTTGAATGTGTTGGAAGGAAATTTTAGTTAAAGGCAGCAAGAAGCTTCAATAAAAAATTCTTAAAATCTTCTTTCAAGTCAAACTATATGAAAAATTGATTTTTTTCCCAATTCATTTGTTGAGTAAAAAAATTGTCCGCATAGCCCTTTTAAAATCTTTGGGTTTATTCTTCAGGATTGTGGTTTGTATGTTTGCTGTATTGCTTGAAAATTGGCAAAAATTGTACCCCAAGATTATTTCTTTTAGAGGCTTGTTATCACTTAAAAAAAACCAAACCCAAACCCCAAATATTTTCGTATCATTATCACATAAAAGGACAGGTTTGGAAGTTTTAATTCCATTTGTTCTTATGTGCATCTGCCAGGGTTTGTTTTGTCCTTCTGTTTATATTAGCTTTAGAAGAGTTATATCTTCCTAATTTGATCTGTCAGATATTTGTGTTCTGTGGACTTTTTTCCCCAAGGGGGCCGGGTAACTCACTTTTAATGAAAGAAGTCACATCCACAATTTCTAGAAGATCTATGCAGAAGCACAAAGAATGAAGGCAGCCATATAATGATGGTCCCTGTAATGGACACGTATATTTGTATTATTTATATTATTTCACAGTGAGAAGAAAAGCTCTGGCTTGCCAAACAGAATTTAAAAAGAAAGATGTCTACTTGCACTGTCATGGTGGTGTAGGAGATGTTAATGCCACCACAGCAGAGGGTCTCTCTCTCATGAGGCTTTCTGGTTCCAGAGCTGGAAGCAGCCACATCTGCAGGAGATCCCCACAGCATCATGTAGACAAGTATTGCAGTCAGAACTTGTAACACTGCTTAAGCAAAAATCTAGTGTTTTTTTAACTCCTGTTGAAGAGAAAGGTGAGACTGCTAAAACAGGAATTGTTATAGGTGACAAACTACTACAGTCTTCTTACTGTTACACTGTGCAAGCAACGTACCTGTTGCCTCTAACATACTGTTGGTGGCAACACGAAATACAAAACAAAACAAAACAAACCTCAGGTTAGTTCATCACTGAACTAATTATCTGACTATATTTATCAAGCTGATATATTACACATAAGGTTATATTTGGACAATAGTTTCTTATTACATTTGCATTTCCTATACAGTGTTTCCCAACACTATATAATGTTACCTGTCCTGCGTGGTCTGTTAACATATTTTCACATAAATCATAAAAATTTAACTGAGCAAAGGTAGTATTATGGTGTTAGCAAATCAACTGAAAACTGCAGATATCTCTGAGTCACTTTAAATAACCTTTTCAGTAGCAACCAATGGTCTGAAAGTTTTTTGTATCCTGCTGTGAAACTTTTAGGAATGGATGCAAGTGTTAAAATGATATTTTTTGCAAAGTTTTGAGGTGAAAAGAAATACTCCCAGTGAATAAGTTGGCGGCAGCTTTGTGTAACGTAAAAGAGATTGATAGCAATACCAGAATGTTACTGGTCTGAAAAAAAGTGTGCAAAGTAGAATATTCAAGAGATTTTGGAGTGTAGAAAGTGGGAATATTCTGGGTGAAGAAGGTATTGCTTAAAGAAAAATTAATACAAGAGAAAATAAAAGGTATCACCAATGGCTGAGAAATACTACTCATAACCAGGTACTTGTTCAGGCACGTGTTTCAGGGCTGTGGCAGTCAATTTAAACAGATAAACTGGGAAATTTAATATTTATTTTGAACTTTGTGTTTGTGTGTGTTTATATTCTGTCACTGAGACACCAAGAAATCCTCATCTGACCTAAGAAGTATCAAAGCCCCATCACCCTAACTTACACCTCTGTACAACTTAAAAAAACTAGAAAAAAAATAGAAAAACAGAGATTTTGTAAAAGATTAAGAGACTAATGGCTGCTTAGAGGACATTGACATGGCATTTCAGTTCAGTTTACATGGTTTTGTGCTTTTAATGTTAAATAAACTGCATGTAGCAAACAGCACACTGTACATCCTTTTCATTGTGCAGTTCTGGGGCCTTCTTTAAGAAAGCCTAAACTTATGATAGAACAGCCCTGCACCTATTGTGTCAACATTTTGGAATATTTTTAGCTAAACACTTGTTTCTTCAAAGTATTCCATTTTAAAATACAGCAATTCTTGATCTAAAAATCTGGAACTAATGCAATTCCTAAAAGCTACTGGTTATATTAGAAAAATGGTGTAAAGTCTTCAATGAGGGATCAATACTCCTTTATTTATGTTATGGTAATACCTATGAACAATTAAATAGGTGTTGGAAATGTTCTAGCTTAAGTACCTTTTGCTAGCCTTGTTTTGTTGAGATGAGAAATATCTACTAGTTTTTGAAAAACTTGCAATTTAAGAATTTTTTAAGAAATTTAAATTTTTTTTTTTGTGTAAAATGTTTCTAATTAAACTGCTGCATTTTAAACTTCAAAGAATTTCATTTAGACATTTTAATTATTTTTTTTTAAATAAAAATGAACAAAAGTAATGAATGAAACATTACTTCAGAATTGTTAAGGTTCAACATTTGTACTGATGCAATCCAACATTGCTGTCTTACTTCTGTGTTATAAGTGTTGATCTTTTGGCCTGGTGAAAATTTAGGAAAATTTAAGCTTTCCAACTATTTAAAGACACAAAAATTATTTCCTACTGTCTAGAGTAAAGAAGGCCCAAATGTCTTTTTGTTTTGCTATGCTAACATGGCTTTTCTACTAATCGTTCATTTCTATCAATAAAATTATAGTTTTAATTTGATGCTTTTTGAATATCTTTCCCATGTTGATCATCATACATTGGGTAGTTTACACTTCTCCAAATGGCTCCAAATTATAGTACATTACTTTAATTGTACTATGCTGAAATTGTTTATAGAGTAGACACAAGAAATACTTGCTTGTATTTCTGAATATTTTCCTTTTCACTCTGTGTCTTCTATTTTTCTTTTTTTTTTGTTTGTTTTTTTTCTAGCAGAAATCTAAACACATGTTGAAAGAGAGGGGAGTTAAAGATATTGCTGTTCCAAATGAAACAACCTGCTTTGGCAGCTAACCTTAGAGATGAAAGTTTTGCTCAAAATTGTTAAACAACCTTGTCTTGAAAAAATAGCAATGATCTTAACTAATAAAAAGACTAATTTTGATAATTTCTGGTGAGCCTGCAATAACACCCTTACTTAGAATGCATCATTCTACTTGTGTGCTGAAGGAAGATGAGTCCTGATTGGTTTGGTAGTCCATCTTGGACCACTGGAGTCAACTGCAGTGGTATCTAACAGGGTGGGTCCTTCCAGCTCCACTGAGTCCCAGTCAGAGGAGCAGATGCACATCAACATAGAGCAGTGTCTGTACTTGCACCTGTGTAGATGAAGAAGAGAACATGCAGCTTGCCCACACTCAGATGTTTTTCTTATCCTCCTTTTACTGTTTTCTCATTCTTGTTGCTCAATCATCCAGCTCAACAAGCTTGAGCTTTTTTCCTTTCTCAAATCTTATCTCCTCCTAAATAAACAACTCACACCTACTTATTTTTTCCTTGCTGGACCTTGTTTTGCTATATCTGTACCAAGATTTGGTACTTCTGATATCATTAGCAGTCTTTTATTATATTACTCTATGACATGACATGACAGGACATGACAGGGCATGACATGTCAGCCTTATAACACATAATTACAGAGTCATCATGATTGGAAAAGACCTCTAAGGTCACCGAGTCCGATCATCCACCCAGGGGAAACAACCAAAAACCTCAAAAGACCTCCCAAAAGCCACTACAAAACCACAAACACACACCAAAAAAAACCAACAACACACAACCCACAACAAAACAACCATGCCCACTAGAGCATGCCCTGAAGTGCTACATCTACATGTTTCTTGAACACCTTCAGGGATGGTGACTCTGCCACCTCCCTGGTAACCTGCTGTAGTGCCTGACTAGTCTTTCAGTAAAGGAATTCTTCCTAATATCCAATCTAAACCTCCACTGGTTCAACTTCAGGCCATTTCCTCCAGTTCTATCATTACTCACTTGAGAGAAGAGGTGAACACCCATCTCTCTACAGCTTCCTTTCAGGTAGTTGTAGACAGCAATTAGGTCTCCCCTCAGCCTCCTCTTCTCCAAACTAAACAATCCTAATTCCCTCAGCCTCTCCTCACAGGATTTGTTCTCCAGCCCCTTCACCAGTTTGGTTGTGCTTCTCTGGACACTCTCCAGCAACTCAATGTCCTTCTTGTAGAGAGGGGCCTAGAACTGAACACAGTACTCGAGGTGTGGCCTCATTAGTACTGAGTACAGGGGCAGGATTACCTCCTTTTTCCTGCTGGCCACTCTATTCCTGATACAAGCCAGGATGCTGCTGGCCTTCTTGGCCACCTGGGCACACTGCTGGCTCATGTTTAGACACCTGTGCACCAGCATGCTGAGTTTCTTTTCCTCTGGGCACTTTCCAGCCACTCTGCCCCAAGGTTGTAACTTTGCCTGGAGTTTTTTTGGCCCAAGTGCAGAAATCGATGCTTGGCCTTATTGAACCTCATACAACTGGCCTTGGCCCATCAATCTAGCCTGTCCAGGTCTCTCTGTAGAGCCTTACTACATTCAGGCAGATCAACACTCCCATCCATTTTGGTGTCATCTGCAAACTTACAGAAGCTGACCTTTAACCACCTGTGAAAAGCAGTGATTGCCTTTTCTCTCTACCTGTACCTTTTGCACAGATATAAAATACTTTTTTTGTCTTATTTTGCAGCTTCTTATGTCTTGTAGTTTCTTCAGTTAGATGAACCTGTTTGCATACCCTAACACTGGTGTTACTACTTTTCTCTTGTAGTAACAATACATAGAAACACAGAATCATAGACTGGTTTGGTTTGGAAGGGACCTAGAAGATCACAGAATGATAGAATCATAGAATGGTCAAGATTGGAAGGGACCTTAAAGATCATCAGGTTCTAGCCCCCTGCTATGAGCAGGCACACTGCACACTAGACCAGGCTCATCTAGTTCCAACCCCCCCCTGCATGGAAAGGGACACCTTCCACTAGACCAGGTTGCTGAAAGCCCTGTCCAGCCTTGAACACATTCAAGGAGGGGGCATCCACAACCTTTCTGGGCAACCTGTTCCACTGTCTCACCATCCTAACAGTAAAGAATTTCTTCCTAAAATCGAACCTAAAACTATCCTCTTCCAGTTTAAAACCATTACCCCTTGTCCTATCACTACACACCCTGGTAAGAAGTCCCTCCCTAGCTTTCCTGTAGGCCCCCTTCAGGTATTGGAAGGCTGCTATATGTATTATATATTTCATAAATTCTTTAACTTTGTTATCGTAATTGGACATTACTAAGAGAGGGATACTTAATATTACTTACTGAAAATATATTCCTCTGATTTCCATTTAAAATTTTATTCTTAAGTAAGTCTAATCTTGCCAGTGACGTTCTTCATTGGGAATATATCTTATATCTAAGAAATTCCTCAAGAAATTGGTCCTAAAATTTGTATTTTGCCAGTAGTACTTAGAGACTGGAGGTTTTGCATCATGCTAAGACTGTCAGCAGATAATTGAGAAATAGCTTATGAATTAAATGACTTGTGGGATTGTGCTTTTGTAGCAAGGAGAACAAGTGAAAGTCTTTCTGAGTAAGTTAGCTCTGAGAAATATTCAGGAAAACACTGAACCTTCCGTAATTTATTGTTGCTATAAACTCAGTGCCATATTTTCATTAGTTTTATCCTCACCTACTTCTTATTACCAAGTAACATGAATCTGAAAACAGAAACTTACTGCCATCAACTGTAGAAATGTCTCTCCATAACTACATTGGCATGTTGTGTTAGATTTGTCAATCACAGGGAAAAAAAAAAAGAAATATCTTTTTTAATTTAATACCAGTGACATCTTCCACTTTATCTCAAAGTGTCCTGTAGGAAAACAATGTGCTTAATTAATTATTATGCATACAGGGCCTTTGAGAGCTACTTCTGCTAGTGATTTATAGTGCTAAATCTGTTCATGTTGATCCCTATTTGTTCAACGTAATAACTGAAGTTGGAAACTGTACTTGATATTTTATGGTAAATAATTTTGGACAAAAATTCCAGGTGTTAAGAAATATTTTATTGTTACTGATTCATAGATACGCGGTCTATCCAGTGAAGAGCTGAATTACCTGTAATATTTATGACTCTTGGGAACTCTTGTATCCCAATTTCCTGTAACTGTGCTTTGATGAAAGTAAAAAGTTTATAAAGTTACATGTAAGGCAATACCTTTGGCTGCAATACTGAACCGTGAATTGTCTACCTTGACTTCAGCAAGGCCTTTGACACAGTCTCCCACAGCATCCTCCTGGAGAAGCTAGCAATCCATGGCTTGGACAGGTGCACCCTTGGCTGGGTCAAAAACTGGTTGGATGACCAGGCCCAGAGAGTGATGGTGAATGGAGCTGCATCCAGCTGGTGTCCAGTGACCAGCGGTGTCCCCCAGGGATCAGTACTGGGCCCAGTCCTATTCAATATCTTTATTGATGACCTGGATGTGGGGATTGAGTCCACCCCCAGTAAATTCTCAGATGACACCAAGCTGGGGGGGAGTGTTGATCTGCCAGAGGGTAGGAAGAGGCTGCAGGAGGACCTGGACAGGCTGGATCGATGGGCCAAGGCCAATGGCATGAAATTCAACAAGACCAAGTGCAGGGTCCTGCACTTTGGCCACAATAACCCCAGGCAGCGCTACAGGCTGGGGGAAGAGTGGCTGGAGAGCAGCCCAGCAGAGAGGGACCTGGGAGTACTGGTGGACAGCTGGTTGAACATGAACCAGCAGTGTGCCCAGGTGGCCCGGAAGGCCAATGGCATCCTGGCTTGGATCAGGAATAGTGTGGCCAGCAGGAGTAGGGATGTGATTCTCCCCCTGTACTCAGCACTGGTGAGGCCTCACCTCGAGTCCTGTGTGCAGCTCTGGGCCCCTCACTTCAAGAAGGACACTGAGGTGCTGGAGCAGGTCCAGAGGAGAGCAAAAAGGATGGTGAAAGGACTAGAGGGAAAGTCTTATAGGGAGAGGTTGAGGATGTTGGGGTTGTTTAGCCTGGAGAAGAGGACACTCAGGGGGGACCTCATCACTCTCTTCAACTACCTGAAGGGAGGCTGTAGTCAGGTGGGGGCTGGGCTCTTCTCCCAGGCAACTGGTGACAGGACAAGAGGGCACAGCCTGAAGTTGCTCCAAGGGAGGTTTAGGTTGGATATTAGGAAGCACTTCCTCATGGAGAGGGTGATTAGACATTGGAATGGACTTCCCAGGGAAGTGGTGGAGGCACCGTCCCTGGATGTGTTCAAGGCAAGGCTGGATGTGGCACTTAGTGCCATGGTCTAGATGGTGTGGTGGTGTTGGTCATAGGCTGGACTTGATGATCTTAAAGGTCTTTTCCAGCCTTGGTGATTCTGTGATTCTGTGATTCTGTCACGAAATCCTACTAGAATGAGGCTAGAATGAGACACAGACTGAAACTATTTAAATATAGGACAGACTTCCAGTAATGCAAGAGGAAACTGCGAGAAGTAAGACTTGTACAAATTGCAACATTGGTAAAAATATTATTTCTTTTTATGAAAAGGAAAAGAAAAAATAAAGACTATTGAGAATATTCTGAACAGCAACATGGGACTGATTCAGTAGGAAAGTAATATCTGTTGTGTTTTTCTGTAAAGAGTAATAAAATAATAACATTAGTAATGCATTTTACAGAATGCTAATTTATTTTACCCTTTAAAAAATGCTCTTTAAAATGTTCCTGCAGGTTAAGTCAGCATTAATTACCCAGTACTTTAGTTCAATTTTTCTACCAGGCATTTCACTCAGCTGTTCATTAGTTTCAATGAGTTCCACAAGCAAAAAAGACCATACAATTGTAACCACAGTAGGAATATATAAAATTATTTCCTATTGTCTTCATTATTGCCATAAGGTATCAACGTGGTACCATGTCTGCTATTTATTTTAATTAGGAATCTCTTTCAAGATTAAAATCCACGTCAGCATGTACATAGTTAAATTCACTCAATGGTACCACACCTGCCACATCTGGAAACCACTCAGTACATGTTCTGGGATTTCCAGATGTTGCAGTCATTACCACAATTAAGTAAAATATAACTATCTTCTTTCCACCCCAGATGTAGTATTTCGCTTCCATCCACTGTCCCTGAGAAAACAGACTTTTGAAACTTACTGGTGTTGATCACAGACAATGTTGTAAAACTATTTAAATCTTTGTAAATTAAGGGAGAGTCCTGCTGTATCTTGACATAGTTTTCAAGAGCACTCTTCTTCTGCACTGGAAAATAGGATTTAGGCATTTTAAACCTCGAGTATACTAAAATTGAACACGAGTTTAAAACCTGTATTAAATTCACAAGTAGTTCCTGCCAATCACATCTTTGACTAGATAGTCCATGATTCTTGATGTAAACAGTAATTTGTTGATTTCTAGCAGCAGCAATCTGAAAAAAAACCTTCAGGTTGTGAAATTACTGTGATATCCATACAGCTGAGTACACCACATGCAGAAATGCAGTAATTGTCCTGGAGTTTTCAAATATTTTCTTATCCAGAGAAACCTGTTTCTCTTCAAACTTCTGTTCTCTTCTACCTGTACTAAGTTTCTGTGATACTTTAAAAATGCAAGTATAAAATCTCCTCATTCACCTGTGGTCTGAAACTTTGAAACTTTAATGCTTTCAAAACTGAATCTTTTATAAAAATGTTTGCTATACCAAGTTATAATTCTCTGTGGTATCAGATACATAAAATCAGTTATTTTAAACAGAAGAATCCTTACAGTCACATTGCCATAAAGCATTAGAGTAGTTTTTTTCCTCTCAAACCAAATGAGCAGGAATTTATCTCTTTATTAAGGTGAGGGGAGTGCTAAGAAGTCTGTCACTGGAAAAAAAAATAAATAACATTTATAGGTAGATTCCTTTTGCAGAAACAAAATAGAGAAATATTTATATTTTATCAGATGAGGTTAGATATATCCTGTGGTTTGTCTTTAATTTATTCTACTGAAATTGCTTTCTAATAGAGAAGAGTAGAGTGATATTTGCTCAGATTAAGTTCTCTCACACGTATTTTTCTTGTTCTCTTTTTTGCAAGTTGCTGGTCTGAATAATCACAATTTGATTAATCTATTTTAAGAGTATACATTCTACTGCTTGACTGAGCAGTAAATGCAGCAGTCACTCACATATTCTATGCAAAGGGCTTTCCCAGCTGAGTTTCTAGTGTAGCCCATGGATCAAAAATACAAATTTGAAGCTTAAAAATGATGAGAGAGAGCACCAAAGTTTTGCACTTGTTTAAAACAAACTGCATTAACCCATAGGCTGCACTGGAATGTTCCTGATGTTCCTCAGTTATAATCAATTTCTTGTGATTACAAGATTAAAAGTTCTGGCAGCTAAAGAATGTGAAACAAATTGCATTAAACATGAGATGTAGGAGTCTAGACAAGTCTGTTGGCTCATTTTGTCTTTGAATGATGTTGCTCATCTGATTTTTAAATATTGTTCAAAAGTGTTAAGAGTTTGTGCTTTGAGTTCCCTCATATAAAATACCACAAGGTCATGAAATGTAGGAAGTATTTATAGACAAAATGCTGTCAGTTCTATACATTTCAACTTTCATCAGTATGGCTCAGACAATGATAGAGATTGGTGCCAGTAATATATAGAACATTTTTAGCATGTCCTAAGACATTCTGTTCTGCTCAACAGAAGTCATTCTACAGGTTCTCAAGCAAATACTCATAGCTGACCATTGAGATCTTCCCTTAAGAGACAGAACTCAGTACTTACTCATCTTTCTCAAAATTTAAACCATGTTTTGAACTTACCTGTATTTAAAAGATTTTAAAAGAATTAAGTGGAGGGCCTCTCCTGATCACTTTAAATTACTTTTTTTTTTTTTTTTTAAATGATTACATTAGGTTTTAGGCATCAGAAATAATAAAATTCTTAGTTTTCCATACCTTTTCCATGTTTGATAATACACGAATGTATTATGGGTATCTGAATATTATCACAACTGAAAACAGTAAATATTTTAAAGGATTACTCTGCTTACCAATTAAGATCTTGAAAGATGTTACCTGACTATGGATTGCATGTTTCTGTTTTCTTGTTAACTATTTACTGCTTGTTTTCTCTCCATTTTGTTAGCAACAGACTAAGCAAGATGTACTTGAAGCTCTTATCTTTCATCTTAGTCTTTTCCTTCAGACTGTAATACCATGGGATACTTTCCAAACTTCAAGCTCATAAAGAACTAATTAAGTAAAAATAGTTGTGCTTAAATTAAGCATCCAACATTAGTTTTCAAATTTCTTTGCCTTCTTCAGATGCCTTCTCCTATTCCTTCCTGCCCCTTACGCATCACATTTTTTTGTGGGTCAGTCAACATTTTCTGAATTTCCACAGGATTTTTACCTTATTTACATCTATGCTTTCAGTAGCTGTATTGTCCTGGTCCTACTGTGTTCACCTTTGCTCCATAACATATTTTAAAACCCTATTTGCAAATTTTCCTCATTATTGGCTTCTGTTCATATACATGGATTTTTAAGATTTCTAGCACCAGAAAGCTCCAGAATATCTGTCTGCTTCAGGTTCCTGTGGTTTATATTATTCCATGTGTGCACTACTCTAAAAGAATTATATTTGTCAGCACAAATATAAACTTAGGTATATTAGCCAAAGAAAGATGTGGACAGATATCTCAGACTCAAGGCTAGAGTCCTAGATGATCTCTGTGCAGTCCTATATATAAATTAATTCTGCAGAGGACCTAAACATTTTGAAGAAATATGGCAAATTTTTTGTGTTGTTGGGGTTTTTTTTTATTGTTTTTGTTTGGTTTTGTTTTGCATTTTTTTTAAAAAAGTACCTCATGGACCCAGAGCTAAACAGTCCGTCTCTGTTCCTATTATTTCAGAAATACTGTTTTAATGGTGCCTTCATAAAACATAAAGCTCTCAAAGCACTAAAATAAAAGCATAATAAGAGTAAATTTGGAGGTAAAGGCAGTTAAAGGAGAAAGTCACTGATGAGGATGAATAACCTTTTTCTGTATTTTTTTGTTTTGTTAGACTTACAGATTCAATGTGCATCTTCCTCTTCACTGTGCAAAGGTTTCACCTCCCCCTGTTAATGTGCTTCTGCAGTTCATAAGGTGTTTTAGATATTGCTTATTTCAGTCTCATTTTTGAACATTAAACCAAAACCTTGGTAGGCTTTTATAATTGTTTTAAATATTGCTTATTTCAGTCTCACTTTTGAACATAAAACCAAAACCTTGCTAGGCTTTTGTAATTGTTTTAAATGTACTTCACTATCATTAGACACTGCAAGTAGTTCAGATACAGCTTTCAATGAGCTTCATAAAGTTGAAGTTTTAACCTTCTGAATCTCTTCTGTATACTCAGAGTAAGTTACTGTTCTGTAATCTAACTTGTATGAATACTCATGAATATTTAGCGACAGGTTTTTGGTCCAGTGACTCCTTTTTTACCCCAAAGCCTACTATTTATGCTGTAGTGCCCTCATTCATAAATGGCATTCTCTTTTCCAATAGTGTGAAAAATTTTTGGGTTAAGCATATGCATTCATAGACATTGAGGAGACCTTAATGAAATGAAAAACCCAAGCTAAGACTCTTTTATTTTGTATTTCTGAAAACTGAAATGCAAAGGGAAACTGGAATCCCAAACATTCTAAAAAGCTTTAGTGTTTGAATATTGATATAATTCTAATTAAAATATTTTCATTTTTTAAAGGATGAATAGGAATAAAAGGAATTATGTGGGTGTTGACACATTTAGTGCCCTTTATTTCCTGTTACTCCATTTAAAACTTAATAATTAACGTATTCTTAAGGCAATAATCATGCAGCAGTAAACAATGTTTGCTGTAGTCACCTGACACCTGTCTGTGTTCTTCACACTAGTTACATTTCTTGTCAATATGGAAAATTTCAAAATTATTACTGTTCAACAGCTTAATCAATGACATAGACAGTGGGATTGAGTGCACCCTCAGCAAGGTTGCTGATGACAGCAAGCTGAGTGGTGCAATTGGTACACTTGAGGGAAGGGATGCTGTCCAGAGGGACTTGGACAGGCTGGGCCCATGCTGCCCTGATGACATGCTCTATCATTGGCAGTATCCAAGACCAAGTTGAATGTATCTTTGAGGAACCTGCTCTACAAAAATATGTTCCTGCTCATGACAGACTGTTAGGACTAGATGGTCTTTAAAGGTTCCTTCCAATACAAATCATTCTGTGATTCAATGACACGTTCAAAATAAGGGATTAAAGCATGCAGAATATTTCTCTAATATAAAAAAACTTGGGACACGATTTTTTAGAAGGGAATGTGACAATTATTTTCTGTAAAGATGTTGAACTAACCCTGGAATCCATATGTTTTTAAAGACTGCAGGTTTCCTGATAGGTTTTGAGTTATTTCCATAGGAAAAGAGAGAACTTAATCCCAGGAAGCTGTTAAATTACTTTCTGTGATCTCTGCAACAAAAGACTAGTTTTGTCCTTTGGAAGCTCGTTCTCAAGATTTTATTTCTGAATCCATCTTAATTCCTTGGTGATTCCACAGACACAGACACAGACAGACAGACAGACACAGACACACACACACACACACACACAGTCCTTCTAACTTGCTCTTCTCACACTAAGCAAAGTTGTTCATTTAATCGAAAATCTTGGGACCTCAGTGAAGATATTATTTTGATTTAAATAAAATACATGTAAAATCTCAGGAAGAAATATTGTTATAAATGTTACAGAGAAAATTTTCTTGATCATACCTTTCTGTTTACTGTGTTTGTACTGATTTCCAGTCACTGATTATATTATCTCTAATTGCCCAGGTACATAGGATCAGTCTATGTTTCTTATATTACTTACTCACTTATTTCTGCTTAACCTCATCGGGATGATTCCTTCAGATAGAGGTTCTTATTTTTTCAGTTTTCTCTGTTATGGTAATTAAATGTGACAAATGGAGCTGGAAAAATTTCTCTTACACAAGAACAGATAGCAGCTTAATGTGTTTAAATTTCATATTTGAGTTGAGGATGTGACAAGTGCTATGAATCCTGGTAAATGGTTTTGGCAATGTTGGAGACAACTAGAAAATCTAAACAACTGAAAAACCAACAATGGTGTAAGGTAAGTAGTCCTACTGTTCTCCTAAGGGATCTTATTTTTCTTATTGGCCTTGTTACTCTTGTTTGTTCCTGTAACTAATATTCCTTCCCCCCACCTGCCCCTTCAGTGTGGTTTCTTATGTCTCTTCTTTACCATCCAGCTTATATTTGGAGTGTACTTCGAAAAAAGAAAACCAGCTTTACCTGAAAGATTTGACTGAGGCTACATCTGTGCTAGATTGGAATCTGGATCTTCTAGTTGCTCAAACAGACCACGTCCTTATTAGCAAGACCATGATTTAATGGAAACACATCTGCAGAGCAGAGCAGTTGGTACAGAGCCACAATATGGTCAGCAGATGCTTCAGAAAAGCTAATAGACCTGCACCTTTTGAAAAATGTTTGGGGTTTTGTTCCCCCTTTCTCTGCTTTCTTTGTCCCACAATAAGTCCTATTTGCCTTCAGTAATTATTGCACTGGAGATCTTCAGAATCATACAGGCAAAAAATGTGATCAGGTGGTCTGCTACCCAAGAGTAGCAGCCCTATTTAGTTGTTGGGGGTTTTTTTATTTGTTTTGTTGGCGTTTTTTTTTGTGGTTTTTTTGTTGTTCTTTTTGTTTTGTTTTGGTTTGGTTTTGTTTTGTTTTTGTTTTTTAAATCAATAACCTTTATTGGACACCAGCTGAGATATTAGTGAATAAATGTTATTAACTATCCTGCTTCAGAGCATAAACTGATTGCCAGTAGAGATTAAGATTAAATCCTACTCCAGTTGTGTGTTACTGTGGCAGTTTGTGCAATGTTTTTTACCTTTCTTTGCATTGTTCAGTGTTTACCATTAGGGAGATAAAGACATTTATTTTTGTTTTAAGATGTCTAGGATACTTTTAGTGATTTTTATGCAGCATTTGATTAGAAGATGTGTCAGCTGGAGAAACATTTCCTATTTTATGGGAACACTAATAATAGAATGAAAAATAGACAGATTAAAATTTGTAGGCATCTAATTCTTGTAACAATACAAAATTGTCAAAAGATTCCAGTCAGCACAAACACTTGAAGTTCACATCACATTGAAATGTAACTCTATCTACCCTCAGTTTGCCATTGATGTAAAATCAGCCTTTGAAAAAAAATTGACTGACAGTTTTAGGTAGCATGAAAAATATTTGGTTTTCTATCAGAAAGCTCTGTAAAGATATAGTGAATCTTGGAGACTCATTTGCCGATTTGACATAAATTTTGCTGACCAACTTAGATGGTGCATTTCTAAGAGTTATGTGTTTTTCCACCTTGCCTTATAACAATAATAAAAGCAAAAGCAAAAGTTTCAAGCACATTACTTTCATTTCTACAAGGCAATTCTACCGCTAGGAAAAAATATCTTTTATTTCTCTGACTTTAAAAATAATTTTGCTCTTTGTTAGTATTCATAAGGAGATTTAGAAACATTGTTCAGCTGTTAATTAATGTGCCACAGAATGATTCACTATCCTATTTGTAACAAACAGAAGACTTTCTAAAACAGTGTGTTGTTTTATTTTACACTGCTTTTTTCTTCAATTTTATGTGTCTTTCAAATCCCAGTCTTATTGATAAATCAGGAGTACTAAGCAATGTGTTTCCTGGTTTTCCTCTAAACCATAGCAATGCTTGGCACAGCTGTGTCTTAGGGGTCAAGTAGGTCAACATCTCTCCTTTTGCAAAGAAGGTGAAATATATTAATTTCAGTAAATATTGAGCTTGAATTTTCCTTATAATTTTGTTCAAAAAAACCCAAGCAAACTACTTTAAATTTCACAAACATACATAATAATATTTACCTGTGAAAGGAAGGCTTAATTTTTAACTTTAATTTCACATTTGCCAAGATTTAAGTAGATATAGTTGAAATATGTAATAATTGATCAGTCTACAAAAGACTTTATCAAGTAAAAGGCTTTATCAATACGAGTACTATTAAGCTTTAACCAGGAATGATATAAAATATTATTTGCTATTATAAATCTTAATAGATGGATATTCTTGAAGAAGGTAAAGTTACTTCCTAAAAATAATGACAGAATTATCAAAGATATTTTTATATTTTCAAAGTCTGATGTTACTGATGTTTTATCCTTAATAACCTCTGACATTAAAGATATATCTTCAACTAGCAAAGGGGGTATTTCCCTAGAAAGACAGAGTAATTAAAAATTAAATAAATTTCTGTATGTTTTTTGAAGGAGCTTGTGAAAAGTAGACACTTCTTATTAATGTTCAAGGGTCTTATACACGAGATAATAAATTTAATTTTAAAATGATCAGTCTGAAATATAATTTCTGTTTTCCTCAAATAAAATATAATGTCTCCAAGTTCACAAAAATTAGCGGGTTTTATTGCCAAAACAGTGGCCATTTTTCTGAGTTGACTTTATGTTACATTTCTTGTAAAAATGTATTTTAATAGTAACTTGTAACCTGATAGTATACTGAAAGTCGTGTGATTTTAAGACCATCACATACACACGAGAGAAAGTTTTTGCTTTATGCAGGTCTAGTTGGCTATTACCATAATTTCTACAGCACTCTGAAGGCAGCAGGAAGAAAGGGAACATCATACAAGAGCACAGGGGAGAGCAGATGCAATGCACGCAGGAGGTGCCCATCCTTCCATCACAGTGGTGCAGAAGAAGCTTTAGCAATCTTGCAGAAAACTAAACAGAGGTACATGATGTCATGCAGTCCAGCACACAGAAGCAAGTTCGTCTGCTGTGTTATAGAAAGGTTTTTGATCCAGGCAAGGAAGGAAGAGAGTGGAAGTACTCACAGGAAGTCAAGTGTGACATTCCAGATATATAGCGTCTGTCTCGAACAATCCAAGAAATAGACAGTGAATTTGGACACTCAGGATGCCTTTGTCTTAAGACATCTAAGAGTTAAACAGGATTTGTTGCTGGACTATGACTCAGGATCCCACCAAGCTGTTTTACTCCGCTCTTCACACCTGCAAACTGGGGGGTTTGATGTGGGACAAAGGAGCTCTTCAGCTGGTGCTGGGAGCAGGAAATCCCGTGATAACCAGGCCTTGAGACTTCATGTAAATCACTGACTTGGTCAGAAAAGTCTGACCTCCACCTGATAAACCATCCTGAGGTGCCAAGTTGTCTCATCCTGTTCAAGGACCCTGTTGCTGGCCCAATCAATGGCTTATCTTGTTAATTAGCCTGACAAAGACCATCTGTAAGGTATAGCCCAGCACCATACCCCCCCTCGCTCTCCGTCCCATCTTGGAGGAGCACGGAGAAGACAGAGGAATTTCCTCCCCTGTACTGTTTCAGAAAACATCTCACAACCCAGATATTTTATTTGAGATCACTAATTCAATGCTTTGTAAACTGTTGTGCCTGTTTATATTGAAAAATATAAAATTATCAGAGTTTCTCTCACATATATTTTCCCATTCTTCTCTTGGAAAAATTGCTAGAAGTTTGGTTTGCATTTCTAGTCTAAATATATTCATGGCTAATATAATCCATCTAATCCATCCATCTAACCTTGTGCCAGCAAATTTTGTCTTAAAAGCTCTATTATTTTTTCTTTTGTCCATGTTACTACTTTTTCTATTCTGCAGTACTTCACAGAATCACAGAATGCTCGGGGTTGGAAGGGGCCTCGAAAGATCATCTAGTCCAACCCCCCTGCCAGGCAGGGTCACCTAGAGCACATCACACAGGAACTTGTCCAGGTGGGTTTTGAATGTCTCCAGTGAAGGAGACTCCACAACCTCTCTGGGCAGCCTGTTCCAGTGCTCTGTCACTCTCACAGTAAAGAAGTTTTTTCTGATATTTACATGGAACCTTCTATGCTCCAGTTTGCACTCATTGCCCCTTATTTATATATATATGTTCTTTCTACTTTCAGTATCGTTCCTAGCTTTCCTCCAGAATTAACCCCATCTTTTTTTTTCTAAACTGAAGCCAATTGCCACACATTTTTATCTGTATTTAAATTATCTATTCCTGCTTACTGCATAGCACCAGCAATCTTTTTTTCTTTCTTTTTCTTTCTTAGTCTAGGTGAACAACTTTCTGTGAATCTTAAAATACACCTTGAACACATTCTAGCTTTGCTTCACTTCCTGAAATTCTTTTCTTAGTATTACATTTCTTGACCTCAAACGATGGTTTAAATTTCCAATGAATTTCTTATATTGAAAGCAAACCCCTCCTTAATTCTGAAAATATACTCGAAATACTTGCTTGTCAAATTAATTCAAAGTGTCTTCTGACATGCTTTTTTCCCCTTTATTATAAGAGGACTGCTGACAGTGTTAGGACCTTTCACTTGAAAATCTCTCAGAGACAACTTTTTAAAAATATTGTATACATATATATATACATTCTAATTATAAATTATTTTCTGAGATTTTACAAAATACACTTACTAGAGGGTAACTTAGAGACTTATTGCAGAGTACAGAGCAAGTTTATTATGGTTACAACTTCATATTTTTAGTCTTGTAATGTGTTTTTGAGGGTTTTTTTAACAAATTCTATCACATTTTTATATCACCAAGTCCTAAAAAGCCCTTTCAGAAAAACGGTGTACCAGCTGTAGACTTTTTATAGGTAAAACATTAGTATTTTTTTTTCTGTTTATTCTGAGTCACATAGTAATTAACTTCCAAATTAGAAGCAAACCACAAAGTATTAATAACTCTACACATTCCTGAAAACCTCTCAGAAAAACAGTGAACTTTAAGAATGCTACCAGTGATAGAAAATGTGGTTTTTAAAAATACATACTTAAATAGGATTCTTTCGGGGTTCCAAGAGGGAGAACGGTTTCATTTGCAAACACCTTAAAAGTGGATTCTATCTTGCAACTTCTGAATTATATTTGTGTTATGGTTTGGGAGACCTCGGCACGGTGTTGGACACCTATCAGAGAGAGAGGGTCCTTAGCACCGTGAATTTAGGTTTTATTTTAATGGATTGTAAGTTTGGAAACTGAAACTGTAAAAAGAAAATGTATTTTGAAATGGCAATTCTTATGTGGACTGTTTTTTCATATAGCCATGTCTTTTGTTGTGACGGAGGTTCAGGGTTTTTTGTTATATGTACCTCGTTTCTCACTTTCCCATTGTGGTCAAGCATTACGTGCTGCTGGGAGGAGCTGGGCTGCAGATCGGTTTAAGGTGTTCAGGAGCCGTTCTGTGATTTTCACTGTCATGCAAAATTACTCTGTCCCTTTTTCTAGTGTCACGGAAAATTACTCCACTCCTTTCTCTGGCAATTTCAAGAGTCTGGAGGCTTTGGGAATGTCTATTACTTGTTGTTGGTAATATCGGTGTGCCTGAATATGTACCAGGGGTGGTCTGTAGTTAAAAACTGGTTCTGGAAAATGGCTGCGAGTGGCGGCTGACTCGTGGCGGCAGCGCGGGAAAACAGAGCCCCCGCAGCCCCTCCCGTTGCCGCCGCGACCCCCCCCCTGCAGTCTCTGCCCCTGCCGCCGCGACCCCTCCCGTTGCTGCCGCGACCCCTGCCCCTGCAGTCCCTGCCCCTGCCGCCGCGACCCCTCCCGTTGCCGCCGCGACCCCCCCCCCCTGCAGTCCCACACACTCACCACTGTGCCGGCAGTGCAGGAACGCGCCGCCTCCGTGTCTGCTGTGGCACCGGCGGCACGCCCGGTAGGGAGCGGTACCGCTCCCCCTCAGCCCGAACCGGTCCTGGTCACCTCTGTAACAACTCGGAGGAAACATCTGAAGAAGTCCGACCGCCGCATTAGTGATGAGAATTCGGATACAGGGGGAGGGGCAGGCGATGGGCACAGACAGGGGCAGGCTGAGGCAGGAACAACACGTGATAGCGACTCGGACCCTGAAATAATTGTAAAGTCTATGTCCGTAAAAGACTTAAGGGACATAAGAAAGGATTATACTCGTAGGGAGGATGAGTCACTGATTTCATGGCTGTTGCGGTGTTATGACTTGGGAGCTGATGGGATAGACCTGGAGGGCAGGGAAGCTCGGCAGTTGGGATCGATAGCCAGAGATTCAGGCACCAATAAGATGACTGGGAGGAAAAACGGTACTCATCATCTCTGGCACCGCCTGTTAGTGGCTGTCAAAAGCCAGTATACCCATAGGGAGGACATTGAATGCCAACCCAGTAGGTGGAACGCTGTAGATAGAGGGATTGCTTATCTGAGAGAGATGGCAGTCTGGGAGGTCATCTACAGTAATGGGGACACACCTGAAAGCCCTGATGAGCTGCCATGTAGTAAGCTTATGTTAAAGAAGCTCGCACAGTGTGCTCCTCCTATGTATTCCACCATTTTGGGAGGAAGGGTTTTTGCAGGAGACAGTGAAACACTACCAACTGTGGATGAATTTGCTAACCAGCTAAGGCAGTTTGCGGACAATATCTCTAACCCCTTGAATGCCCGTGTCTCAGCTGTGGAAAAAATGGTTGAAGAGTGGAAGACATTAGGTGATAGGGTATCCAGACTGGAGAGGGAGAAAAACTCCTGTTTCTCTCCTGACTAGAACCATGTATCAGCCATTAGAAACAGGGGCTCTGCTAGGAGACCAGTTCAGTTTGGGCAAAACCCAACATGAAGGTCTCTATGGTCTACTCTGCTCAACCATGGTGAAGACATGAGCAAATGGGATGGCAAACCCACCGCTGCTCTGCATGCAAGAGTACAGCAGCTGCAGGGTGGTGCGTCTAGGGATAATGGCCCCAGAATGATGACTGCTCCAGTCTCCCAGGAAGCAACCAGTGGTCCAAGCAGATGGGTGGCAGACTCAAATGTGAGTCCAGCATGCCACACAAACCCCTGTGTTACTTGTGGATGTTATGCTCAACATTAGAGGGGCCCTGCCTCCAGCCAGGTGGAGGAGAGGGATAACTGAGTTTATTGGACAGTGCGGATTGGGTGGCCTGGCACAACAGAATCACAGAGTTATTGAGCCCTGGTGGACACTGGTGCACAGTGCACTTTGATACCATCCAGTCACAGAGGGACAGACTCCATTACCATCTCTGGAGTCACTGGAGAGTCTCCAGAATTGACTGTATTGGAGGCTGAAATTAGCCTGACTGGGAATGAGTGGGAGACCCATTGGATAGTAACGGGCCCAGACGCTCCATGCATCCTTGGTATAGACTTTTTCTGGAAAGGGTATTTGAAGACCTGAAAAGGTATAAATGGGCCTTTGGGGTAGCAGCTGTAGAGACTGAGGGCATTAAACGGCTGTCTACCCTGCGTGGTCTCTCCAATGACCTTTCTGTGGTGGGCCTGATGAAGGTGGAGGAACAACAGGTACTAACTGCTTCTACTAGAGTACATCATCGGCAGTACCGCACCAACAGAGACTCCCTGCTCCCCATACATAACCTGATTCGTCAACTAGAGAGCCAAGGAGTGATAAGTAAGACTCATTCTCCCTTTAACAGCCCTATATGGCCAGTGCAGAAGCCTGATGGGGAATGGAGATTAACTGTGGACTACCGTGGTCTGAATGAAGTCACACCACCGACGAGCGCTGTAGTTCCAGATGTGTTGGAACTTCAATACGAACTGGAATCCAAAGCAGCTAAATGGTATGCCACTATTGACATTGCTAACGCCTTTTTCTCCATTCCCATAGCAGCAGAGTGCAGAGCTCAATTCGCTTTCACCTGGAGGGGTGTCCAGTATACCTGGAATCGACTGCCCCAGGGGTGGAAGCACAGCCCTAGCATCTGCCACAAGATGATCCATACTGCACTGGAGAAGGGTGGAGCTCCAGACCACCTGCAGTCATTGATGACATCATGGTATGGGGTAATAGGGCAGAGGAAGTCTTCGAAAAAGGTAGGGAAGTAATCCACCTTTTGTTAGAAGCTGGCTTTGCTATAAAGAGAAGCAAGGTCAAGGGACCAGCCAGAGATCCAGTTCCTAGGGGTCAGATGGCAAGATGGGCGGCGACACATCCCTATGGATGTGGTCAGTAAAATAGCAACTATGGCTTCACCCACTGACAAGAAAGAGATGCAGACCTTCTTAGACACCGTGGGTTTTTGGAGAATGCATATTCCGGGGAATGCTCAGATTGTGAAACCCCTCTATGAAGTCACCTGAAAGAAAAGGAATTTTGCATGGGGCCCTGAACAGCAACAGGACTTTGAACAGATAAAGTGAGAGATGGTCCATGCAGTGGCTCTGGGACCTGTCTGAATGGGACGGGAAATCAAAAACGTGCTCTACACTGCAGCCAGTGACACTGGTCTTATCTGGAGCCTCTGGCAAAAGGCACCTGATGAGACGAGAGGTCGTCCCCTAGGATTTTGGAGCCAGCAGTATAAAGGCTCAGAAGCCAATTACATCCCAAGTGAAAAAGAGATATTAGCTGCTTATGAAGGAGTCTGAGCTGCTTCTGAGGTAATTGGTACAGAAGCAACGCTCCTCCTAGCACCTCGACTGCCAGTCCTGGAATGGAACCATCCACACACCATGCCACCGATGCCACCTGGATCAAGTGGATGGCCCTGACAATGCAGCGAGCTCGAATAGAGGAGCCAAATCACTCAAGCATGGTGGAGGTGATTAAAAACTGGCCAGAGGGCAGAGATTTTGGAATGTCACCAGATGAGATAGTGACTTGTGCTGAGGAAGTTGCCCCATATACTCAACTCTCAGATCATGAAAAGCAATTTGCTCTTTTCACAGGTGGATCCTGCCGTCTTGTAGGAAGTAAGTGGAGGTGAAAAGCGGCCGTCTGGAGTCCTACAAGACAGGTTGCAGAAGCTAAGGATGGAGAAGGTGAATCGAGCCACTTTGCAGAAGTAAAGACCATCCAGCTGGCCCTAGACATTGCAGAGCAGGAGAAGTGACCAATACTTTACCTCTACACAGATTCCTGGATGGTAGCAAATGCTTGTGGGGGTGGCTAAAGGGATGGAAATGGGACAATTGGCAGCGCAGAGGGAAGCCTATTTGGGCCACCTCCCTGTGGCAAGATATTGCAGCCCGACTAGAGACACTGACAGTAAAGGTCAGGCACGTAGATGCCCAAGTACCAAAGAGCTGGGCCACTGAAGAACAGAAACACAACCATCAAGCAGACCAGGCAGCTAAAGTGTTCCAAACAGATTTGGACTGGGAGCACAGAGGTGAACTGTTTGTAGCCTGGTGGGCCCACAACACATCTGGGCATCAAGGACGAGATGCAACATACCGATGGGTCCTCGACCGAGATTTAGATTTAACTCTAGATACTATTACACAGGTTATCCATGACTGTGACATATGTGCAGCAGTCAAACAAGCCAGACAGCTAAAACCTTTGTGGTATAATGGACGTTGGTGCAAATACAAGTATGGCGAGGCCTGGCAGGTTGATTACATCACCCTCCCTCAGACTCGTAATGGCAAGCGATACGTGCTTACAATGGTGGAAGCAAGCACTGGATGGCTGGAAACATATCCTGTCCCTCATGCCACTGCTCGTAACACTATTTTGGGCCTCAAAAGACAAGTCTTATGGAGACATGGTACCCCTGAGAGAATTGAGTCAGACAATGGAACTCATTTCAGGAACCACCTAATTGACAGCTGGGCCAAAGAGCATGGTACTGAATGGATATACCACATCCCTTATCATGCACTAGCAGCTGGCAAAATTGAAGGCTACAATGGCCTGTGAAAACCACCCTGAAAGCAATGGGTGGTGGGACTTTTAAAAATTAGGATAAACATTTGGCAGAAGCTGCTTGGCTAGTTAATACTAGGGGATCTGTCAACCGAGCTGGACCTGCCCAGTCAAACCTTTTACATACAGTGGATGGGGATAAAGTCCCTGTTGTGTGTGAGAGGAATCTACTGGGAAAAACTGTTTGGGTGTACCCTGCTTTGGGCAGAGGCCAACCCATCCGTGGGGTTGTCTCTGCTCAAGGTCCTGGACATACTTGGTGGGTAGTGCAGGAGAATGGTGAAGTTCAGTGTGTACCACAGGGGAGCCTAACACTGGCTGAGAGCGTTTAGTTTTGGTTGTCTAGTTTTAATAACTGAATGATAGTAATAAGTTGTTTTCAGTGTTTTCTCTCCAGGAGAATGCAGTGGTGTCCAAGAAAGAACCTGCAGAACAAGAGCATGAACTCCCAAGAACACCTCCTCTGCCCTGAGAGACTGCCATGATGGATGAAAATCCAGAACCTGGACTCAATGGACTATACTGCATATGGACAGTTCACAACCTGGTGAATGATTGGGACGGGAAGTGGTTTGGAATATGGAGTGGAATGTTATGGTTTGGGAGACCCCGGCACGGTGTTGGACACCTATCAGAGAGAGAGGGGGTCCTTAGCACCCTGACAGACTGGCAGGGGTCAGTATTCCCACCCACTTCCTGTCACAATGTACAAAAGCCAGGAGAGCCAGAAGCTGCTCTCTCCTTCCTCCTACTCCTCTTCCCCTGCCGGGTGTGCAGCTGGTTTCCTTGGGCTTCCCCCGTGCTCGCTCCAGAATCCAACTGCATCAGGTGCTGTGAGGAGCCGTGGACCTCTCCTGGAGCAGCCCTGCATTCCCCATATCCCTGCTATCATCGAGATGTGTTTTGTATATTTGTATATCAATATTTACCCATTCCACCCCCCCAGACACCCGACGTTTTACCCCTTTTCCTTGTGTTATAGTAAACTTGTTTCTAGTTTCAATTTCCAAAGTTTAAGTTTCTTATTCCCCTTTTCTATCTTCCCTTGGGAGGGTGGAGGGGGGATAATAGACAGCAATTCTGTCCTCTGGTTTGTTTGGGGTTCACCTTTAATATTTAAACCAGAACAATTTTTCAACAATTAATCATGAGCTTCACACGTTCTGATCTGCTCTTTCTTTACCCAGGTCTGCTTTTTAGTAGTAGTAGCAAGCTTTTTCACACACACAGAATCACACAGAATCACCAAGGCTGGAAAAGGTTCATGTTCTAATGGTGTCTCAGGTCTACATCAGAGTGAGGTTAAAATTATCAACCACAGAATCACATGATCACCAAGGCTGGAAAAGACCTTTCAGATCATCAAGTCCAGCCTATGCCCAACACCACCACACCATCTAGACCATGGCACTAAGTGCCACATCCAGCCTTGCCTTGAACACATCCAGGGATGGTGCCTCTACCACTTCCCTGAGAAGTCTATTCCAATGTCTAATCACCCTCTCTGTGAGGAAGTGCTTCCTAATATCCAACCTAAACCTCACTTGGAGCAGCTTCAGGCAAATAAATGCACTGAAAAATTAAACCTATGCTTTGAAAATAGAAAGTTTTCATGCCTTCAAAACACAGTTTCAATTTCACACAGTGAGTCATGAGACCATTTTTTTAAGTAAGATGATGAGAATATGAAATGTTAAAAAGTTATTACATGGGAACATTTAATGTGTGCATTTCATGAAACAGGGACATGTACCCATATAATTTAAAACTACATCAGAAAATATGTAGTAGAGCAGCTGAGCTCAACTATTCTCACTCTTGATGTATCATAACTTAACAGAGAATGACAGAATGGTTTGGACTGGAAGGGATCTTTAAAGGTCATCTCATCCAAGTCCCCTGCTATGAGCAAGGTCAGCTTACATTAGATGAGGTTGAACATCACCAATGATTGGGCACCCACATCTTCTCTTGGCAACCTCTGGTAGTGTCTCAGCACACTCACCATAAAATATTTCTGATGTCCAAACAAAATTTAACCTCTTTTAGTTTAAAACCATTATCCTTTGTCCCATCACCACAGGCCCTGATAAAAAGCCTCTCTCCATCATTTTTATAAGCACCCTTTCAGTATTGAAAAGCCACATTAAGGTCTCCCTGAAGCCTCCTCCAGACTGAACAATCCCAGCTCTCTCAGTCTCTCTTCATAGGAGAGATGTCCCCACCCTCTGACCATTCTCATTGCTCTCCTCTGGACCTCCTCCAACAATTCCATGGTTTTGGGTCTCAAGGGCTCGATGTGGTACTCCAGGTGGGGTTTCACAAAAGCAGAAGAAAGGGGAAGAATCACCTTTCCTCAACCTGCTGGCCACACTTCTTTTCATGCAATCTAGGATACTTTCTGGTATGCAAACACACTCCTAGCTATTTAACTTGGCTTACCTTTCAGTTGTTTGATTATGAATATGTATTAATTAGTATCTACATACAATATTAATTAAAATACAATTTTTATGTGCGAGGTTTTGATTCCTGTAGGCTAGTATCACATTATTTACAAAACTTTAAGATGGTACTGAGTAACTAAGGATATCATAAATCTTACTTTCACTATATCAACTAACACATTTTTCCTACCAAGTAAAAATGTTGATTTCATGCCACACTGTAGCAATTTTGCTAATGAGCTGCAGATTATTTCTAAGACCTTGTTGTTGTTTTTTAATGCTGACTACTTATATAAAAATATTTCTCTCTGCAGATGCAAATGGGACAGAAAGGGAACTTATCTTTAGGTTAATTTTTCTGGAACATGAGCTGGTGTAATAGGTTTTTTCAACAGATGGAGCACAACATTTTTCCACGAACTGCCACATTTTATGAGCAGTAGTCACCAAAAGGTGTCTGCCATAAAGGTGTGGAAAACAGCATCTGTGTTAGTATCATAGACATTGGATTAGAGCATGACCATCTCAATGGCCATGCCACCTCCCAGGTGTATAGACTGGGCCATCACAAACTGCACAAACATAATTCTACCAGTGAATGATGAATGGCAATCACTTGTCCCTACATTCCCTAAAATAAATAAATTACTTTATTGCCAGCTTTTTTCTGGCAGCTGATTCGTCTGCTCACTGAAAAATGTTATTTCAGGAATATATAATTTACAGACTATATCTTTTTGAAATCTGAAGAGAAAATGGAGTAAGGAGAAAAAAAAAAGATACTAGGACTATGAAAATGAAGTTTAATCTAACGAAAATGTGTAAGAAGTTCATGATCTCTAATAATACCCTCAAATAATGACACTCACAATTAAGAAGTGTAGGCTGTATACATGTAACTAACTAATGCTAGATGTAAACAACCACTAAAGAGTGAAGCCATTTTGTAATATCTTAAGATACACATTTCTTCAAACTTGTGGAAACAAATGCTACCAGTGTAAATACTGTATTGTTAAGGATAATCAACTATTAAAATATAATGTCATGGCAGCTAAAACAGGATTTTGCTTTTAGAGCTGGATTAAATTTTAACTACTGAGGAGTTAGTTTCCCTTAATAGGATGAACCGGTGTTTACACAAGTTAAATGTCTTAAAGACTATCCCTGTCAGCTGCCTCTAATGAACCAGAGAAACATCCCAAATGTGTAGTTGGGTGGAAGCTTTCCTAATTTCAGATAAATCTGTATCTACTGTAATGTATGATTCCTGTTGATGTCTGAATCAGCCTGAAAGTAGAACAGGTTGAATGGCAAGCACTTCAGATCTTTTATCTTCTTTAGAGCAGAATAGTTTTCTGCATACATTCATGAAAAATAGCTTGTGTCTAAAACAAAACTCCACTCTTGGATGAATGGTTAAAGCTGCTGCTTATCTTGAACATTTAATTACCATAGAAATCTTGTAAAGAATTGATTTTGTTTTTCCTGAGGTTTGAATAACTGGCAACCACACGGCTGTTCGTCTTCATTTCTGTTTTAAAGAGGAGAATAAAATGTATTTCCCCCATTTTCTCTATGCCAAATGCATAATTATCTTAAAGTCTCGTTTTTGCTACTGTATTGCTATAGTATTGTTAGTTTTTCATGTCATCCTTCAAAACAAAAAATGTTACTCTAAGTACATTTTCATGCTGCTTGGTATGGCAGGTGAAAATAAACATTGTCTCTGCCTCAAAATTATTCATTTCAAGAGTTGGTGTAGGTTTTTGTTTCCCTTTTAAAATCTGATCTTAAATTCATACTGATTCTAGAGTAGTTAGCATTTTATAATACAATTTTTATTGATTTTTTTTCTGGTGTTGCCTGGCTAAGCTGTTGTACAGTGAAGTAGAGGAAATTATTTGACAGATTTTTTTTTTTTTTTAATTTAATCATTTATATAAATTAGGAGATTCAAGAACCATTGTTTCTGTGATCAAAGTGATTATTATTTAAAAGTTTGGGTGATTCTTTCTACTTTTAAAGTTGCTGAATGTATGCTTGCATATGTGTTCAGTAGATACATGTTTTTGGTTTAGTTTATATTTGTACAAAAAATGAGGTAAGTTTAGCTATTCAAAGGATTTCCTGCTGTTAAGGCTGCTGAGATTTCAAACTGTTCTTTAGGACCATGGCAGGATGTATGTAATGGGGAGCAGGTTGGCTTGGCATGTTTGATAACATACAGTGTTGTCGTATTTAGAAAGGATGCAGAGGTCTAAGTCTCCCTAATCAAGGCATGAATGGAAACTTCTACTTCAATTAAGTGTCTAAGCATTAAGATCTCTGTTATTTTTAGTTGGGAGGTTTGGGGCTTTTTTTAAAAGAAGTCGAAAATTTTCAAAATATTTTGGCCTATTTCAATAATGAGCTGAAGTTTTTCCATGGAAAAACTGTGAAGTCTGAAATTTCCTGACCAGATATTACACCAAATCTGTTCAGCCTAGAGCACAGAATACTTTGAATTATGTCTGGGTTTTGATGGTGTATCTTTTAAAGATGCTGTGAGCAAATAAACTCTCTTGTTGACAAGGAAAACATAACTGCTTTCAGAAACACTATTCTTACTATTCACGTACATTTTAGCAATACTTTCTCTGAAGTGTTAAGTGAATGATTGGTCTATCCCTGGTGTACGTGTGTATAAGCACATTAGGAAATCACTGTACAGGAAGAATAAGATTGAAATAGTTCGTCTCAGCAACAGTACCAACGATTAACTGCAGCAAACTCAGTACCCAAAGGAGAAAGAGACATTGTGCATGAGTGGACTGAGTGCTATAAATATTTCTATAGTCTAAGCATTTCCGAGGTTTTGCAGTCACATCATGGTGGCTAAATACAGCTTGGGTTTCAGTCCTTACCCTTAGTATTTCAAGTACTTTCCATTTCTCTGGGAAGTTCAATTGAAGGTCTGTCCTTTTCATGGGTGCCTCACTTACTTTCATTTTTAAATGCACCTAATTCTGCTATTCCTTAGAAAAACAATGAATTATTTTTGGTTTTATATTGTGAAAAAGAACAGAAGTTCAGATAGGCTGATCCAAAAAGAGCCTTTAACCATACACCACTAATCTCTGTGTGAGTTACTCTCTCTCTGTGATAAAGGCTGTACATAAAATGGTTTTAGATATCTTTACTATAGACAAGTACCTGACAGGATTTTTAAAAATGCGTAATTGGAGCAGGAATCAGAAAAGTAGCTTAAATTAAATATTTTTAAGTGATTTAAAAATTTTTGTGCCTTATGACCCACTTAACACTTCCTAGGAGATGTGTTTCAAAGCAGAAAATTAAATTCAGGCTATCCCAATGGTAGGCTAATGGCCTAATCACTACCTTTTTTCACCTAACTGTACTTTGATATTTTTGAATTATTAAGTATGTAATTTATTGGATTATGAAAACATGTATAGTGGTTTTATTAGGTAAGTTCCCTTCAAAAGATTTTTTTTACATGGTGAAACAAGTCCATAACATTATAGATTTTATTTTTTTTTCTGCTTGAAGTTTAATATATCATCGTTATTTTTTCAGCTATGATTGTAGCCAGTTTCTTAATTTATCACTTTAGAATTACATTTTTAAGTTCTTGGGGAAAGTTCCACAGTTTTGGACAGATCCTGAGGGCTAATTGCTAAGAGTGCAGATTAAAGACACGTAACTATGCATAAGTGCCAAACCTGGGTTCCCAGGCATAAGATTGGACTAATCTGATGGCCAGATGATTGAACAGTATGTTTATCCAGGTAGGTGGAGGTAGATGTGAGCTTGTGTGAAAAAATAAAAGAGTTAGAAAAATGCCAAGAAGCAGGTGCTAGTCTTTGGGACACAACAGGGTGCCATACAGTTCCTAGACAGGATTTGGCTGGTGCCTTGTCAGATTTGAGTGTGGGCTGAAGAACTTCAATCATACTGCATCTTGTAGACATGTACTTCGCGTTTCTGTGATTCTGTTCTTTCTTACGTGACAAGTGCATAACCTGTGCTAACTATATCTATCCAAAAACTAAACAGCTTGTTTTGAGAACATGTACTTTTACAGTAATTTCTTTTTATTCTCCAAGTCTGTGAACTTTTTTGCACGAGGTGCCAATTTCTGCAAGACCTGATATTAAATAACAGGTGTCTCAGTGTTTTAAAATCCAGCTTTTTTTTTTTTTTTTTTTTTTTTTTCCCCCTCTTAGATGCTACAGCAGGATGTTGCTGTTATTTCTGTTTGGATTTGGGGACTTTCAGGGCAATAGATATTAGTTAATTAACTGTGGCTGTCTTGATGGGAGTAATGATACCGAGGTAAAATCCCAGCACAGCTGTAACATACAGGAATAAAATTTGTTAATTACCTCTATGTCACGGTTTGACTCAAGATCGGCAATTAAACCAGAGACAACAATGCTCTCAATCCCCTCCCCCTGCCACCCAGGTAGGGAAGGAAAGACAGAATTAGGAGAGAGACTTCGCTGGATTTAAAACTAAACTAGACAGCTTTAATTAGATGTACAATTATATAGAAGTATGTTCAGGAATGTGCAGAAGCCTCTTGCCTCCCCCCACCCCCAGCAGCTCCCCCGGCATCTCCTGAGCTGTGAGCAGTCCTGAAATGTCTCAGCCCACAGGCAGGAGATAAGGCAGAGCAGACAGGGGCTGGGGGATGAGGGTGATGAGCTCAGAGCCTGGGGTGGATGGTGATGGATGGATGGAGTCCTCCCTGGACACCAGCCATGGATGGAAGAGAAGGGAAGAAGAAGCAGGAAGGAAGTTGTCTCCTGTGATCTCTGACCTTCCTCGGAGCTTACGTAGATCTCTGGAATGGAATCCCTTTGGTCAGTTCTGCTGTCTGTCTAGTCCAGCTCCCCATGGGGGGGTCACAGATACAATTCTCCTGCCCCAGTAGCCCCTGTAGCAGCAGAGCTAAGAAGTGACCTTGGAGTCTCAGCAGAAACATAAACATTCCAGTGTTATCAGCCCACTAGCTGGAACACTTGCTGCTAGTTAAAAGAGAGCTTACTGAAGGAAAAAAAAATCAGTAAAAGGAAAATTAGCTTCATCCTGGCTCAACCTAGGTCATTCAGGAGCTCAGTTTTGAAAATGAAAGACAGACCAGGACTGACCTGGTAAATTTATTATATTAAGGTCTTGAAAGAAAAAAAAAATTAGATAAACTAATTAAAAGTACATTAATTCAAACATTTATCTTTAGCCACAAAAAACTGCAAATATTATGCAGACTTCTCTTACTCTTCCAGTCATTTAATAGTCTTCCTGCTGGGGACAAAAAAAGCCTTATCAAAGAATGCATTTTGAAATCCCCTAACTTTTTAATAAAAACTATAAACACATGGTATCATCACAGAAAACAAATTTCTGAAGCAAAGGATGTAGATGCATAAAAAAAGATCAATATGAGTGATATGCAATCAATGAGTGGTGTAGAAGTGAAATCAAAAGCACATTAAATTTTTGTCAAAAGACTTTATCAGGTGCTTAAATCAGCCTTGTTAAAAAGTAAGGACATTCAATAAAAGGTATGAAATCCAATACAAATTTTATACTTAATTACTCTAACTAGAGGTAATGCTGTACTTGAAATTTCAACCATATATTTCTGCTATTTTTTTTTCCTCTGTGCATGCACATGTGCCCACATAAAGATCAATTTTCCCACATCACTGAGGTTTTTACTAAAGCTTAATGGAAAAAAAAAACAAACCTACATAAAGTAGAAATTTATTTTCACACCGGAATAATTGGAATCATACTAGTGACACCCAAAATTCTATATTTTAAAAGCTTAAAAGGTGCTACAAGTAAGATTATAAGTGGTCCAATTTTGTTACTCACCTGCATGTATCTCCCATTTTTGTTGTCTCAGACACCCAAAATTAAAATAAAAGTGTCTATGGAAGAAAATAAACTAATAAGAAAGTTGCAGACCCAGTATAATTCTATTTTAATGATTCACAATTTAATACACTTTTAAATAGTTAAGAAAAGATACAAAACTCATATTGTACAGAAAAAGAGAATAGAAGTAGTGACTCTATTTAACATTGTCTGTGCAGTTCATAATTGTGAGACTGCATCTGATGGTGGTTTTGCCTTTATCAAAGCTTGTGACAGCTGATAAGATAGATTTGAGCTTTTGGAGTACTGAAGAAATAGAACATGTATATGGACCGATAGGAAACATTGGATTAAGATTACCCCAGCCATATGAAGCTACTATTAAAATCTAAGAATCACTGTTTTCATTTAAATCCAATTCACTTATGAAGGAAAGGTGACATAGTGATGAATTTGTTTCAAAATATGGACATCAATATGCTCTGTGACTGCATCACCAATAATCACAGGAGTTTCTATTTGTTTGAATATTTTTGTGGGTTTTTTTTGTTTGGTTGGTTTTTTTGTTGGTTGTTGTTGTTTTTCTACACAAAATACAGAAGTACAAGGTACAAAATAGATTGAGGAATCATTGTAATTATAGTTGCACAGATGAACTTACTCTGTATAATTCACCATTCAAAAGGAAGACAAAAAACATATCACTTTTTATGCCTAGAGAGCACAGTTCTGTGCTGACACCTTAGAGTATTTGTCATGCTTGCCAAAAACACTGTTAGAGTCAGTCCTTGCTGACAATAAGCTCAAGCAAACAGGTGTCATCAAACCTGGCCAATATTATTAATTTAGAAAGTAAGAGCAGCATTAGGGTTAACCAGGCATAGAGGTCTCTGAGGCTGCATTAGTGGCTAAAGATGAGTAGTTACCAATGACTGCAAATAATCAGTGCTACATAGCTTGGTGTGACCCTCTTTTCCAGAATTAGAGTCTGACCAAGCTAGTGGACAGTTTGGTGTTGCAGAAAAAGTTCCTGTTTGCCCTTTCATTTGTCAAACTTATGAAGCACATCTTCTGCGAACTTGTGTGGTTGAGCCTATTTGGAATTTTCTCTATAGATGAATGGAAGTATGGAAGACCAAGTGTCTTTTAGCTGAAGACATAGCTTAAATGTTGGGTTGGTGTTGACAAGGGGCAAGCACTTCAGGAAAGCAAGGATGTTATGTGATTATTTTATTACCTTTGAACCCTAAGAGATTTAAGCTTCACTAAATTCCCTCTACAGCAATTTCTGGCTACTTCTCTATACTACATTTTATGAAATGTCAGAGACTTACTTATACAGCATTTTCATCACACTTTAGTTCTGTTGTTGGCGACACACTAATAATAAAAAATAATGTATCTCATTAACTCAGTTGCTGGAATAGAGAGACATATTATACTGAAGTAAGCCTGTGAAGGACACTCCTCAGGAGTGTGAGTACTTAGTGATTAACAGAACTGGAGTGGGAAAACAGTTTTATTGATCGAGGATCAGAACGCCCTTATCTGATTGTTTGGCATGTATGTTAATGAAGGATCAGAAAGCCCTTATCTCATTGGTTGGCACGTATGCTGACAAGGGATTGGAAAACCCACCAACCAGAGACTCAGAGGGGAAGTAAAGGGCTACAGCCTGCTGATGGCAGTTTGTGTCATGTTCATGGTGTGTTGCTTGCTGTTCATCGCTGGAAGTGTGCTTGCTGAATCACCGGAGGAGCAGAAGAAGACGAGAGTTGCACAGTGCAGGAGCAGGCAGAAGAAACCTCGAAGTGCAGCTTTTCCTTGAGATCTGGCAATCAGCGTCCCAGTCGCTGCCCAGAATCTCTCAACAGGAAAATCACAACTGAGCTATCACTCAAACGGCCCGACAGGGACAAAGGCAGTTGTTAGTGAGAGCCACAAGTCCCGGGTCATCATTTCTAAAAGAACTGATAACGCGCCACCGAAGAGAAAGAAGCCCCGCCATGCTGGTGCCCACTCCTTGGCTCAGACTCTGCACATGGCAACTCCAGAGCAATGCAGCACACCACACACAGCACCTGCAACACCACAGCACCTGCAACACCTCAGCACTCTCAAACCTGGACACCACCGTCCAGACAGTGGTCTCAGCCCGTCTCAGAGTCACTGCCAGGCACCCTAGTCACGCGTCCTGGCCATGTGAAGACACCACATGGTAGCCCACATTGCAGTACTGCAGCTGCTTGTTGCTGCTGTTCACTGCAGCTTGCTGAGGCTCACTGCAGACTCCTCAAGCTGCCAAACCATGGAGTCGTAAGTGCGATTATATCTTGGGTTTCTTACTTATTCTTTTTGTAATTTCTTACCCTGAGAAATCTAATCAGCCCTCTCTCACACACACAAAGTGACTACCCAACCCGGCAGCGGGGGGCACAATAGCAAATGCCCTCTATCTGGTGCTGTAATATTCTACCTATGTGTTCTCACTTTTGCAGTTAATGTCTCCCACTGGGAGTGTGTTGGATTCAAATGAGACAACTGCATCTCATTGATTCCTCAACTTCACTTAATACCTTAAAATTTGTTCATTTAATTTATCTTGAGTATCCTCGTGTGTCCCTTCCCCTTTAAATAAACCATGGTTGAATTAATTAAAAGCAGATTACGGTTTTAAGTTTTAATTTGGGGGGGGGGGGGCAGTAATTAGTGGAGCTATAACACTTTGATACCCAGCATATTCATGCTGGCCCCAGATTGGGGCAGACCCATGTAAACACTCAGTAAATTGTTTTTTTTGCCCGATTGGTTGGCCAGTCAGGTGATTTGAAAACTGTTGTCAGAACCCCGTATCAGTCATGAACTCATCGGCTCAGTTTGTCAGACTGTGACATCTGTGAAGGTCTTTTAAACCTCTAACTTTCAAAATAAAGGCAAACTCTTAAGTAGGTCTTACATATTTTGGTTGATGCCATTTGTCAAATAATGCAGATACAAAATGTATCTCAGGTTCTTTTCATTCATTTTAATGAGTGTAATGAAATGATAATATACACTGAAATGCACTGCTCAATCTGAGGAAGGAGTAGTATAGAATGAAATAGCTACTGTTGCCCCTTAGGACTGCAATACATTAAGCTTTTGTTATCGTTATGTGCTTTACTCTTAAATGTTATGTGCTGCATTTATAATTTGATTCCTAGCTGAGCTGATTCAATGACTTTGAATCTTTCAGATTCTACAGGAAAAGTTTTCTAAAAGAAGGAATAAGAAACAATCGGATGACTCAATTACCTGAAAACAGTTTTACTACGCAATAAGAACTTCTTGACTGCTATAAATCAACATAACATCAAAGTCAATTGAGCATAGCATTGTATATGAGCAGAGTATTTGGCCCAATACTTGCATGTTAATTCTTTTAAGTGTTTTGCACATGCGAGTTCTGGTTCATAATGAGGGATTCCAGACACAATGATATCATCACGTCATAATTGCTGTTGACTTGGGCTGTTCTCTTTTCACAAAGTATTTGACTGTCACAGGTTTCAATATGTGAATTTTCTGTAAAATCTCCCATATATTTTAACATTTTATCACTTTTTAAAATTTTAATCCTTGAGAATGAATTGTAATCCTGGTACTCCCCAGTGAATCCATTGGAGATCAAGAAAGTCAGAATTAAACCTTCTATTTTCTCTATTGTAGTTTACAGAATGAAGAAGAGAGAGCATAATCTAGTCAAAATGGGGGATGAGAACTTTGTCATTTGTACATATACCTCTGTTATTATTATCAATTAATAGTAAGAGCCAGAGGGTTTCAGCCTTCTTAAGCAGGAGAAAGATACAAACCTCAGAGTACAATTCTTCGTTCCTGAAGAATAATGTCTGTTTCAGGTATGATAGCTTACTTAGGAATGAGTTGTTAGGCTGTTCATAGAAAGATCTTGGATTTTTTAGGTGTTGATCATAACTGTACTCATTTCAGGATGACACTTTTGTACTCAGGTGCCCACATTTTGCCACGAACTATTAGAGCTGAATGCTTGCTGCACTTTGTCTTCTTGGTTGAGAGTGTCCCTTGGGAGACAGTCCTGAAGGGCAAAGGAGTCCAGGAAGGCTGGTCATACTTCAGAGAGGACTCTTAAAGGCACAAGAGAAGGCCATCCCCAGGTCCCTAAAGACAAGCCAAAGGAGAAGACCAGCCTGGCTGAATAGAGAGCTTTGGCTGGAACTCAGGGACAAAAGGAAAGTTTACAGCCTTTGGAAAAGGGGGTCGGAAACTTATGAGGAACACCATGATGTAGTGAAGCTATGCAGGGGGAAAATTAGAAGAGCCAAAGTAGTAACTTACACATGAGCCAGTGTCCCAGTCAGAACGCTCGGCAGACAAGACGTATATGCACTAATCAAGATTTATTGCATATAACGTTGGGGTCTTAACTATACAGGATGAGAGGCACAAGTACAGCAAAAGTGTAGGGAAACTGGGAGATCAGAACAGAAGTGAAGCTTGAATGCAAAGTGAATATATTAGCAGTGAATTGTATTACTTATAATTAAATCAAACAACAAAGGTTAACTATTAAAATGTTGGCAGCTTACTTATTATCAAATTCTATCCCAGGTCTAGAATATTAATTATCACTCAGAGGATTCTACAGTTTTAAACTTAATGATGAAGATTACTTAGCATAAAGTTTACTAATAAAGACAGAGGAAGAGTTAATATCTCTCACCCTTTCCAGGCCACAGCTGGGTGTCCTTGGGTGGATCGTAATTCTCAAAAATTAGTCTCTCTGGCAGGCGTCCCTGCTGGAGAGGAAAAGGCCCAGCAGCCTCCTGGGAAAATGTATGGGATGTCCCCCCAATCAAAAATGGGACCAGACTTTTATAGAATAAAGTGGATTGACTGCTGTCATTTAACCATTAGCCATACCTCCAACATCTCTCATTGGAGAATAAAAGGAAAACAGTAGAAAAAACCATGAAGGCGTTGTTCTCACCGAGCAAACTCATCTGTTTATTTGTTAATTCTTACTTTATCTCTGTTTCAGGCCTAGTTGTGGCTGGGCTGAGCTCTGTGTTCTTCAACACTGGAGAGCAGCTGGTGTTACGAACATCAGCTTGGCCTCTGTACCTTTCAAGGTTGTTACCAACTCAGAGTTTGCTAGGCCTTTTTCTTTCTCATGGGAACCTTTCCACTTCAGTCCTGAGCCTGTAAAACTGAGAGACAAAAAGCAGTTGAATCCTAGAGGGAAACTGAGGCAGACATCTTGAGAGATGGAGCCGCCTGCTACAGCCAGCAATGTGCCTTTGTTACTAAGAAGGCCAAGGGAACCTTGGGGTGCATAAGGAAGAGTGTGGCCAGTAGGTCGAGAGAGGTCATTCTCCCCCTCTACTCTGACCTGGTGAGGCCACATCTGGAATCCTGCATCCAGTTCTGGGCTTCCCAGTTCAAGAGAGACAGGGAACTGCTGGAGAGAGTCCAGGGGAGGGCAACAAAGATGACTGGGGGATTGGAGCATCCCCCTTATGAGGAAAGGCTGAGAGAGCTGGGACTGTTCAGCCTGGAGAAGAGAAGGCTGAGGGGAGACCTCATTCACACATATAAGTATCTAAAGGGCTGGTGCAGGGAGGGTGGAGCCAGACTCTTTTCAGTAGTTCCCAGTGACAGGACGAGGGGCAATGGGCACAATCTGGAACATGGGAAGTTCCATGTAAATATGAGGAAAAACTTCTTTATGGAAAGGGTGACAGAGCCCTGGAACAGGCTGTCCAGGGAGGTTGTGAAGTCCCCTTCTCTGGAGATATTCAAAATCCTCTGGATGCAGTCCTATGGAATGTGCTCTACAGGACCCTGCTTTAGTGAGGGAGTTGAACAAGATGATCTCTAGAGGTCCCTTCCAACTCTAACCATTCTGATTCTGTAATTATCTTTTGGATGCTATTCAATTAAAAATAATTGTTAATATTTCCAGAAAGTATCTGTTCTTCAAATATTGAATGAAGTCTGGTGAATTTTTTTACGAAGCAATATAACATACCCTTAAACTGCAATGCTCCAGAGTGAACCAAAATGTTTTACTGTGCAAGAAATGTGCTGTGTCCCTTTAAAGCCAAGTCAAGTGGGAGCCGAGGGGATAAAAAGGACTCTGCAGCAGAATTACAATGGTTGCCTTAATCTCTCATTTCATGGAGCTGTCAATAAAGGTTAGTGACATCTTTCTACTTTATTTCATGGCATGACCAGTGATGCCATTACATCTCAGACTACCTTTTTAAATTAGGATTCTCAAATAAAGCTCTAATCCTTTGAAGCTGACGTTTTCCAGACTGCCAGCCAAGTGGATACTTAGTAGGATGTGTATGTAGCTCCTGGGCCAGTATTTTTTCCTTTGAAGTGTGTTTTAAGGCTACTCTTGGTTTCTCTAGAAGTTCAATAAACTAAATGTCTGTGTTATTGAAAGGTTAATTAAAATGTAGCAAACTGTTCTTACATGTTCATCGTAGCATGACTGTTGCTGAATCTGTCTGTTAACTTTCTGAAGTTACAGAAATGTTACATTTTCACTACCTGGTTGTTGTTGAAAATGCATATAAAACTTTTTTTTGTTTACTTCCTGGATGTATTTTTGGAAGATTATTCAGTTTTCTTCTGTTTTCAGATGGATGGATCTTCAAGCTAAATGAAATATTTCTGTGTAGCTCATTTTCTGAATAATTAAAAAAATTAACTTTTCAACTTAGTAAATACTTCCTGTGATTCTGATTTTTTTCTTTTTTTTTGCTTACCAGTAGTTTTGGATTGTAAAATTTTGCATTCTATAAATATAATTATCATAGTTACTTTATTTATTTTTTTTCCAGACCATATAATTAAAGATGTGGTTGTGCCAGCTGTTTTTTTCATAGGTGATGTGGTCACTCACTTTAACAAAGCATGATCAAAAAGCTTAATTATTCATAGGGAAATGTGACTAATATTTAAAAGACAAAGGTAATTAAACAAACATAATTAAACTTTTTTTTTTTTTTTTTCAGAAAGGTGAAGGATATTGAACTTATTGCACACTGCAATGTGAGCACTGGTAAAGGGAAATGGGTAACTGCTGTGAACACATGGTACTGAAGTATAGTACAAAGATAATGGAATCATTAAAATGTTGCTTGGAAGGAACCTATGGAGGTCAGCTAGTCCAACACACCACTCAAAGTGGGTGTTTTGTTGGTACTGAGTCAGGTCTGGTAAGGATTGCTAAGTCTTGAAGATCCTTGAAAATGTTCAAGGACAGAAATTTTGCAAGCTCCCTCATAACCTCTTTGCAGTACTGTCATACCTCCCTAGTGAAGTGAAGATTGTTTTTTATCTAATGACCACTCTTCCATGTCCCAATATCCCAAACAAGAGATTACTTGAGCTATTAGGAAACCAGTTTGTCAACACATTTGTCAACATTGTTGTCTTTTATTCCTCCTCCAATGTAAGGTCTGACCAGAGAGGAATACACACAAGTTCACACACCCACAACAGTATTCTGTTTGTTGTCTGAGATTTTTGGCCTTGCTGTCACATGGTTTTATATTTCCTTGATCTCAAATGCACACATGTAAAATTATGTGTATGACTTGAATTCTCCTCTTCTTCCTTACAAAGCCAGCATCAAAGCATATGTTCAACTGGAGCTCAATTCAACTTCCAGCCCTGTCTTACAGAGAAGGTTCAATGTCATAAATGACAGTTAGTCTTTCAATCAAACCAGAACTAACGATTTCAGAATCTAGAAGATTCTATCACTAGATTTTTTTTTTTTCTCATTAAGTGGATAACCAATAGGTGAAAGATACTGGTAAAAAAAGACAATGTAGAACCTTGAATTGACATTTTGTCTGCTAACTCTCTATAAATTACTCTAAGAGCTTCAAGTGGAGACATAACTTACACTGAGCAGGTATTAGAATTTTTTTTTTTAGTTTAGTTTTGATGTTATAACCAATGACTAAATGTCTGAAGGGAAATTCTGTCTTTATTGAAAGATTAAAAAAATCTTCTAACTTCAGAAGGATCAGGATTTCTCAGTCACAGTATATTCACAGGCAGATGCAGAAGTCATGGGAAATGTGAAAAATGAACAGTATTAACCAACTTTGTAATACATAACATTGCATCTGGAAATTTTTATTTTAGTTTAGTTATTTATTTTCAGTCTGCGAGCCTTTTCATACAGTGCTTTAGAATATTATACATACAGAAATGAACCAAACCATCACCCACAGGCAGCAGGTTAATAAGGGACCATCACTCAAAGGGAAGCTCTGGAGACACTGAGACATTGCTACAATTGATTCTTTCTTGGAATTCAAGAGGTTACTTCTAGCCTGAAAGTGGCACTAACTTTTGTCCAGGACTCATAAAGGAAGATTCTCCCAGGTTCTTAAGGTTTTTACTTTACATAATGGGCAGCAGTTGCTTCTTATTTTTGAAAGATGTCATTCTTCCCTTTAAAGACAGCCTTGAGGTGGAAGAACGTGATAAAATATTTCAATGGTTCTTTCAATCAGGACGTGAGGCCAAGATTTTCCTCTTTCCCCTCAATATTTAATCAAAAAGGTGCAGAGTAAGAACATGACTCTGTTTCCTATACAGCAGATTAGTACTATGTAGCTGAGATATCTTTTTCATTGTGATCAGTGTGCAGCAGAGGGAAGTTTTACAAAAAGTGCTGAGTTCCTGAAATTTTAAAAAAAATTCTTGAAATATTAAACTCTCAGTAATGCAAGGTTAGGCTAGGAATGTACAACCTGCAAAAAAGGACAAAATTAAAGTAAATTTTAAAACCATTGAGTGAAACTTCACAGAATAAAACAGCACAGAAAGCTGGGAGGTAGCCAGAGCAATGGGTCCAAACTGACTAGTGGACTATTCCACATCATGCAACATTATGCTCAGCATATAGATAAGAGTTGGCTGGGAAGTCGTTCTCTTGCTCTTCTGGGATTGCAGTTGCAGGGTCTTGCTCCTCCAAGATTGCTAGCCAGGAACAGGCTGGGCATTGGTAGGCAGGTGGTGAGTAATTGCACTTTTTTGCATATTCTATTATTGTAATTATTCTTTTTACATTTTATTATTTTATTGTATTATTTTATTTTTATTATTAAATTATTTTTGTCTTAATCTATGAATCTCCTTAACATTACCACTCCAATTTTCTCCCTCATCCTCTAGGTTAGGGGAGAGTGAATGAGTGGCTGCATGGTATCTAGCAGCCTGCTGGGTTAAAATCCTGACAATGTCTAATAGAATGTTGAGTTAGGTGTTGATTTCCATAAGATGTCTAGCCAAAGGGATTGGTAGTTGGATATTTCTTTTAGCTTTTGAATATATCTGGGGGATCCTTAAATTTTATAAATACTTAACTATTGAACGATATTTTCTTTATGTTTGTCATCAAGTTTTACAGATAAGATCACATTATCAACCCAATGTTGGTCTCTAACATGGAGAGAGTTCAGGACTGAGTTTAAGGAGTTGTGAGGGTGGGAGTGGAAAGTAAACTTTTCTAATTAATTTAGATCAAGACTCATGTAAAAATGGCAAGGATGGAAAATACTTAATAATTTTCCATATTCAACAGTGATATACACCATTTCCATGCCATAATTGTTACACGTGGTTTAGCAGGGGACTGGAAGAAAAGATTATATGGTTTTGTCACTGGAGTGCTTGGATGTGCCTATTGGGCAAATCTATTTGATGAATTGCTGTATGTCATTCCTAGGACAACTGCCATTCCTCTGTGTAGGCTTGGCAGTCAGAGTGGGCAATGAACAGGACTGAAGGTGACTGGTGTCCCCGGGTCAAATCCAGAGTTTGAAGTGTCAGAACATCCTAGGGAAGTAAAGAAAAATGAACACATCTAGAGAGAGGTGTAAAGTATAAAACAAACAAACCAACAAACCAAACAAAAACAACAAAAAACCCCCAAACAAACAAAAAACCACACACACTCACAAAAAATGAAAACCAACAAAAAAACCAATTCCACAGAAAACTAACACAGAAAAGAGAGAGTAAATGTCACAAATTTCACTTAAACTTCATAGAATCATAGAATGGCTAGGGTTGGAAGGGACCTTTAAGATAATCTAGTTCCAACCCCCCTGCATGGACAGGGACACCTCCCACTTGACCAGGTCGCTCAAAGTGCTGTCCAAACTGGCCTTGAACACTGCTCAGGAGGGGGTACCCACAACTTCCCTGGTCAACCTGTTCCAGTGCCTTGCCACCCTCACACTCAACTTCTGTCAAATGGCAGGAATTTGAGAAAAATCTAGGGGTAATTAAACAGTGTGAAATGAAATAAAATACACATACTGATGATGCAGGGGACTGCACAGACTGCAGTCTGCCCGTGGCTGGCTGTGGGCACTGTGTGCTGCAACACATCTGCAGGTAACTTCTGCAGGGTCACACATGCAAGATGCTTTGCTATTCATGTGAAGCAGGAAGTGATTCTACATCCCCCATTCACCACCTTCATGAAGTTTGGTCTTGCTTCAGGGTATCAGGTGAGATTTTCTGGTGCAAAATATTTTGCCCTGTCTTGTTTTTGTGAGCTACTCATGCACATGTCCGGCTCCTAGCATTACAAAGGAGTTTAGATGGTTTTCAGGAGCAGTGTTACAACTGCATAAATTGTTCTGCAGGCTTTGGCAGAGTTTTCTAATATATATTTAATTAGGTCCAGAACTTTAAAAAATGTCACAATCCATTTTACAACAGTAAAGTTGTGAAGTTTTGCAGCTCTTCAAAGTTAAAAAGTAGTTTATAAACAACTGTGATCTTAAGAGGGAAACTTTTGAAGGAGTAGAGCTGGCCATTACATGATGGACTCCTCAGTTCATAACATTACAGCACTTCAAGAGTCACCTTCTTGATTCATAATTCCTCCATAAAATATTTTGTATACTCCCAAACTGCTTTCAATCTTCTCATCTTTAAATTGCCTATTTTTTTTTTTTTTTTGTGAGAACTCTAAGACTTAATATAGCAGAAGCAATTTCTGACTGCCATACTTGAACATTTCATGCTAAAAGTGCAAAGCCTGATCACTCACATTGTTAATAAAGAGGCAAGTCAAGGCCAGATCTGTGTTAACATCAGAAGTTGCTTGGATGATCTGTATATTATATAAAGGACAGCAAGGACTTTGAAGAAAGTAAACAAACTTTCACATCAAGCAATAAAAAATAGTAGCCTTCTTTGTGCTAATAAAATGTGAGGTGAAAATAAAATGCAGATCAACGTCATTTTTCTGTACTTCAGGACTGGTGCACCCAGCATATAGTGCAGTGAATACTATGCAGTAAATAATGCAGACATTATCACTGAGAATTTTCACTTTTGTGTATGTGAAGTAGCTTCTTACTAGAAATATGATATCTCAGACTTTTAAAATGCCTTTTTCAAATACACAAAGGCAACTGCAGATGAAATATGACTGTTTTTTTGTGAAAACTTAGTGACCTTCATATTAGAGAAACATATACTGTGGATACATTAAACATCAACATTTTTGTGAACTAGTAATTTGAAACAGCAAACTGTTGAAAATAACAGTGTATGAGAGAAATGAATAGCAATAATGATTGTTTAATGTGAAGTGAAATTTTACAAAATTGCTACAGTGTAATTGTATGTAGAAAGCATGTAGTCCAAGTGTGAAGTAAACCCTATTTCTGTGAAAAAGAGTTAAACTGAAAATAATTTTATGAAACTTTCAATAAAAGTATAAAAACTGTAGCAAAGCCATTATTTGGTGGATTCATACAAATGTGGTTTTTGAACTCTGAGGATAACTCTATAGGATAGAGTAACTCTTTTGAATTCTATAGGATAACACGGAAGTATTATATTTAGTTTATTTTTTTTGTTTTTTCTTTTTACTCTTTCCTATCTTACGTTAAACCTTTCCGTAGTACCAAAGTATAGACTGTATATTTACCCCCCCAGGATGTGGTAGGGTTTGGATGGTCAATTTCTGTTGATTTTGTCAGGAAGTACACTTGAGTTTACTTAACTGGAGCTAAGCCATCAAAGAAATCATATTGGCTTTTCCTGTGTGCTTTGCTAGATGGTGCTAAATATTTTTATCTTTAAGGCTTTTTCACTTGCTAGTCTTTCCATCTTACATGATCACTAGCTTTATATTAAAATTTAAATTGTTTTCCATTTGTTTTCTTCTTTGCATTGCAGCAACAAGCTTGTTTGTCTTGCTGTGTCTAAACACAGAGGAGAATGAATGTTGCACAGCTATTATTTGTTTAAAGATAGATATTCCTGAATTGGCAAGTTCATCTTGTCTGAATGATATGAGCCAGACACATGTTCTCCCAGTGATTTACTTTATTGACATGCATGGCCATTCAGCAGTGGAGACACTTTCTCCCTTTCTCCTTTAAAATTTCTTCAGGCCAGCAGAGTACAGTGGATTTTCTATTGGCATAAAATGTTGACATTAGAAGATTCATTGCATACAGAGATATAATTGAGCTTGTCAATGTGTTCTGTTCCTAGCAATAAGGGCAGAAAAAAAGCCCATGAAACAGAAGTAGAGGAAAAGAACAAGAGTTCAAAGAGAGAGAATTTGAAAAACGAAAGATGATAGAACAGAAGCATGCTTATTGGCTCAGTAAAGTAAATGCTGGAAAAAAGGTGTTTTAACACAGAATATTCTGAGATCTGGATGCACAATAAAAAACTGTGTATCTTAAAAAGACATGGCTCTTTGTACATTGTGAGATTAAACAAGAGAAGAGTTCAGTGATGATGATTTTCAACAAGAAAATTTGTTTTCAAAAGCATTTGAAAAATCTTACGTTAATTTATTTTGCTGCTCATACATTTGCAGAAACACAGTTATGGAGAATTTAGAACTGTTGGATGTAAATTAGACATATTGGAACTATGTTGATTTTCAGATATACCCCATCACCCAGAAAAATTATAATGAGTGCTTGTGATTAAAGGAAATGTGAAGAGCTTTTGCTCATTTAGAATATTAGGATTGGCTGTGGTTGCTAATGAAGTGCAAAATGAAATTCTAGTAATTATGTAAATAAAGGCACAAGTAAATCTAGAGATGTTGCTGGACTTCCAGGGAAAAGATAAATAATTTTCAAAAAGTCAATGAATAGTTTCTGTATTGGGTCTGACTGAGATGGAGTTAATTTTCCTTGTAGCAGCCCTCATAGTGCTGTGCTTTCTACTGCTACCTAGAAAGGTGCAGGTCACTATCTGTGTTTTGGCTGCTTCTAAGCATCAAGGCTGTCTCTCCAACATTCTCTCCCACTCCCCAAAAAGAGGCTCTGGGTGGGCAAGACATTGGGAGAGGAAACAGCCAGGACAGCTGACCAAAGCTGACTGTGGAGAATGGTCTGTCTTCTCCCCCTACATAAGACTAAATAAAATGCCTTTTGCTGATTACTCAAGAACGGAGAAGAACAGGCCTGCCTGTTCTTCTGATAGGGCAAAAGGCAAGAAAAGGAATACAAAGGTTGTGATAAAGGCAGTAAAATGGACAAAAGGTTATGGACTGCCCCTAACAATGCCCGCCTTGGCTTTGGACCCATGAATGCTAATTGGCTTTGGGCTTTATTAATATGTTAATAAGAAGAATGCATCGCGGCACAAACTTGAACAGCGACACTAAGTTAGATGGGGGTCCCTGGAATATAAAAGGCAACAACTTTTGCTGGTCCCATGTGGCCTACTCTGGATGCCACCCACGGTGGACCTGCCTGCCCCCCTGCCGGGGAGCTGCCTGCCTGCTGTGCTGCTGCCGGGACAGCGCCGCCGGGGAAGTGACCTGCTGCCGGGACACCGCCACCGGGGAAGTGACCTGCTGCTGCCGGGACACCGCCACCGGGGAAGTGACCTGCTGCTGCCGGGACACCACTGCCCCTACTGCCTGACCAGAACCTGCCCGCTACCGGGAAGCCGCCGCTACCGGGGAAGCCACCGCTGGAGAGGCTGGACTCTGCGGGGGTCACCGCTGCTACGGCTGCCTGTGCTATCGTAGTGCCTGCAGTCGGGGAGCCGCCCCCCTCCCCGACGAGCCTGCTTGCTGGAAAAGGAGCTGCAAACTCAAACCGAGGCCTCACGGGAGGGTCACAAAACCGTGCACCCTACCCCTTAAATCCTTGGCCTTACCACGGTCCCGTTCTCATACTTGCACACGTATCACGACCTCTGAAAGAGGATTTTCGTCAGGCTCACCCTCCTCCCTTTTACTCCATTGATCCTTGCACCCCTCCCTCAGAGTGTGCATTTTAATAAGGGCATATTACTTTTTTAATTATTTCCTTGATATATCCATCAGTCTACCTTTCCTGAACCCTTGTCCCTTCGTTTGGCTTTTCCCTTAATAAACCAGTAAATTCGTAAATTTAATTCGGTGTCAGTAACAATTTGTGAGCATGGTGAGGGCGGCATCTTTCTTTCTGCTCTAAGATACAGTCCCAAAGTGGCTGTTCCTCTGTGCGAGGTGAATGCTGTGCGGAGCCCTTGATCTCTTTCAAAAATCCCTCTCAATAAGAGAGGAAGTCATGGAAGCATCCTGACTGCCGGCAGCCTGCTACCGCTGCCGCTGGCCCATGACACTAACCAAAGGGGTATTCCATACCGTATGACATCTGCTTCACAAAAACATCTAAGAGAAGGGAGAAGTGGGGGCTTTAGTTACTGTGATGTTTGTCTTCCAGAGCAAACACTATGCATAGTGAAGCCCTACTTCTTGGGAAGTGGCTGGACATTGCCTGCTGATGAGAAGTGGATAATAAATCTTTTGTTTTCCTTCACTTCTGCTCACAGCCTTTGCTTTTGGTTTAATTAACTGCCTTTATCTTGACCCATTAAGTTTTTCCATCTTATTTTTTCCCACACCCTGTTCTGCTGAGGAGAGGAGTGATAGAGCAGCTTGGTGGGCCCCTGGGGTCCAGCCAAGGTCAGCCCGCCACAGTTCAATACAATAAAGTTTTTTGGTTCTTTTATGCTGACCTGTATCTTGTCTGGGTATTTTATAAAAAATATTAAAAAAAAAACCCAAACAACTCACTGAGCTTGCTGGAAAGCTAATAGGCAGGTGAACTTGTAGATATGACAGTGTTTTTCTCAATCATTAATATAGTCTGATACCTTCTTCACCACTGAAGGTAGGGAAAATTATCACTTGATGACCAGTAGTTAGAAATTTATCTTAAATAAGAAAGAAGAACCACCAGTGATTTTAGTAAGAGAGAGTCTCCACATCTGGTCCAGTACTCTTGATGGAGAGTAACTGAGGTTGCTTAGTAATACATGACCCTTTGCACTTAATTGAGAAATGTTTAATGTTTCTTCCTGACACTACTGAACATGTACTTCCAGAAGTACAAAACCTTAACAAACAGTTTAAAATGTGTACATATTTTCTGTAATATTATTAGCATGATCCTTCAATGTTTATTGCCATCCACATTTCAATAGATTGTAAATACCATGATAAGGAAACGCTCTGAGGAGCTACAGAGAAAGTGTTATGCTTTAGACATACACAGATTGAATAGTAACAGGCAGTGATATTAAGTTGAAAAAAGACTCCTGAAGGAAACTATAGAGTTTCTCCAACCTAAGCAAGTAAATTTAAAATTAATAGACTGGATTGATTTCTTCTGTTACTTTAAATCCATAATAGTGTGGTTGTATTACTTTCATATGTATTTTTAATAATAACAAAATAAAATGCAAATAATAAAATATTTTATTTCAACTGAACAGGTTTAATTTTATTGCAAATTATAATAGGCATAGAAAAATAAAATCTTTGCACTTAATATGTAATGGATCTTTTAGGCTGTTCCATATAAATCAAACTGTAGCAGTAATAGAACTGATAAACAGCTGTAGACAGTTGTTCCAAACCACAGAATCACAGAATCCTAGGGGTTGGAAGGGACCCCAAAAGATCATCTAGTCCAACCCCCCCTGCCAGAGCAGGGTCACCTAGAGCACATCACACAGGAACTTGTCCAGGCGGGTTTTGAATGTCTCCAGAGAAGGAGACTCCACAACCTCTCTGGGCAGCCTGTTCCAGTGCTCTGTCACTCTCACAGTAAAGAAGTTTTTTCTGATATTTACATGGAACCTTCTATGCTCCAGTTTGCACCCATTGCCCCTTGTCCTATCACTGGACATCACTGAAAAAAGCCTGGCTCCGTCCTCCTGACAGTCGCCCTTAACGCATTTATAAACATTGAAGAGGTTGCCCCTCAGTCTCCTCTTCTCCAAGCTAAAGAGACCCAGCTCCCTCAGCCTTTGCTCATAAGGGAGATGTTCCACTCCCTTAATCATCTTTGTGGCTCTGCACTGGACTCTTTCAAGCAGTTCCCTGTCCTTCTTGAACTGAGGGGCCCAGAACTGGACACAATACTCCAGATGTGGCCTCACCAATGCAGAATAGAGGGGGAGGAGAACCTCTCTTGACCTACTAACCACACCCTTTCTGATACACCCCAGGATGCCGTTGGCCTTCTTGGCCACAAGGGCACATTGCTGGCTCATGGTCATCCTCCTGTCCACCAGGCCCCCCAGGTCCCTTTCTCCTACACTGCTCTCCAGCAGGTCAGCTCCCAGCCTGTACTGGCACACAGGGTTGTTCTTCTCCAGATGCAAGACTCTACACTTGCACTTGTTGTATTTCATCAAGTTTCTCCCTGCCCAACTCTCCAGCCTGTCCAGGTCTCTCTGAATGGCAGCACAGCCTTCTGGTGTGTCAGCCACTCCTCCCAGTTTAGTGTCATCAGCAAACTTGCTGAGGGTTCACTCTGTTCCCTCATCCAGGTCACTGATGAAAACATTGAACAGTACCGGTCCCAGTTCTGACCCCTGAGGGACTCCACTAGTCACAGACCTCCAACTAGATTCTGTCCCATTGACCACAACTCTCTGACTTCTTCCTTTCAACCAGTTCATGATCCACCTCACTACCTGATCATGAAGACCACACTTCCTCAGTTTATCTATGAGGCTGCTGTGGGAGACAGTGTCAAATGCTTTACTAAAATCAAGATAAACCACATCTAATGCCCTACCATCATCTATCCACCTAGTTACTTCCTCATAGAAGTCTATAAGGTTAGTCAAACATGATTTACCCTTGATAAAACCATGCTGACTGCTCTTGATGACCCCCATGTCCTTGATATGCCTAGAGATAGTGCCAAAAATAGGTTTTTCCATCACCTTTCCAGGGATGGAGGTAAGGCTGACTGGTCTATAGTTACCTGGGTCCTCCTTCTTGCCCTTTTTGTAGACTGGAGTGATATTTGCTATCCTCCAGTCCTTAGGCACCTCTCCTGTTGCCCATGATTTACCAAAGATGATGGAGAGTGGCCTAGCAATGACCTCCGCCTGTTCCCTCAGCACCCGTGGGTGCATTCCATCTGGACCCATCGATTTATGCATGTCCAGATTGTTTAACTGATCCCTAACCCAATCCTCATCTACCAAAACAAACTCCTCCTTCATCCTGACTTCTGGGGCTTTTGGGATCTGGGGCTCCTGGGCAGAGTCTGCAGCAATGAAGACAGAGGCAAAGAAGGCATTTAGTACCTCTGCCTTCTTTATATCCTCTGTCACCAGGGCACCCACCTCATTCAGTAGTGGGCCTATATTGCCTCTAGTCTTAGCTCTATCTGCAAGGTATTTGAAGAAGCCCTTTCTATTGTCTTTGACCTCACTAGCAAGGTTTAGTTCCAATGAGGCCTTAGCTTTCCTAACTGCCTCCCTACATCCTCTGACAACAGTCCTATATTCCTCCCAAGTGGCCAGCCCCTCCTTCCATGATCCATAGATTCTCTTTTTCCGCTTGAGGTTGCCCAGCAGTTCCTTGTTTAACCATGTGGGTCTCCTGGCTTCCTTTCTTGATTTCCTACCCATTGGGATGCTCGGATCCTGAGCTTGGGAGAAGTGGTCCTTGAATGTTGACCAACTATCTTGAGCCCCTTTTCCATCTAGTACCCTGTCCCATGCGACTTCTCTTAACAATTGATTGAAGAGGCCAAAGTTGGCCCTGCAGAAGTCCAGGGTTCTGGTCCTGCTAGGTATTCTGTTCCTCCCACACAGGATCCTGCACTCCACCATCTCGTGATCACTGCAGCCAAGGCTGCCATTGACTGTCACCATTTCAGCCAGACCCTCCTTGTTGGAGAGTACAAGATCCAGCAGCGCTCCTCTCCTAGTTGGTTTGTCCACCATTTGTATCAAGAAGTTATCATCAATGCATTGAAGGAACCTCCTAGACTGTGAATTGCTGGCTGTGTTCTTCCAGCAAATATCTGGGTGGTTAAAATCCCCCATGAGGACTAAGGCTTGTAATTGCGAGGCTGCTTTCAGCTGCCTGTAGAAAACCTCATCAACTCCCTCATCCTGATCAGGAGGTCTGTAATAGACCCCCATGACTGTATCACCCATGCCAGTCTGCCCCTTAATTCATACCCACAGACTTTCCACTTGCTCCTCACCAGCCCCTGGACAGAACTCAATACATTCTAGTTGCTCTCTCACATAAAGAGCAACTCCACTGCCTCACTTCACTGACCTGTCTTTCCTAAAAAGGACATAGCCATCCATGGCCACATTCCAGCCATGTGAGCTGTCCCACCATGTCTCTGTAATTGCCACCAGATCATAACCCTTAGACCGCACACAGACCTCTAACTCATCCTGTTTGTTCCCCATGCTGTGTGCATTGGCGTACAGGCATTTCAGGGAGTGAGCTGAGCATGCTGGTGGCACCCTTGGGAGGTGGGAGGCCTTCTGGTCTTCATTAATACTAGAACAATGCTCCACTAGTTCAAACACAGCTACAACCCCCTCCCAGTTTGAATCTAGTTTAAAGCTCTGTGAATGAGCTCTGCTAATGCCTGCCCTAGGACCCTTTTTCCCCTGCAGGACAGGGTCTTCCCACCCAATGCCAGCAGGCCTGGTGTCCTGGAAATCAAACCCTCCAGGAGTTTTGTCCCCTACCCCCTTCAAGTCTAGTTTAAAGCTATCTCAATGAGCCCTGCTAACTCCTGGCCAAGAATCCTTTTCCCCCTTGTTGATAGCTCTATGCCATTGTTTGCTAGCAGACCTGGTGCCCTGTAAACATATCCATGATCAAAAAACCCAAAGGTCATCTGATGGCACCAGCCTCTAAGCCATTCATGAATCAGTTGTGTTTTCCTAGTCCTTTCAGCTTTTCCTGCCACTGAAGGAACTGAGGAAAAGACCACCTGTGCTCCTGATCCCGCAAGCATTCGGCCTAGTTCTTTGAAAGCCCTTTTCATCACCCTGGGACTTGCCTTGGCAACCTCATCAGTGCCCACCTGCATGAACACTAGTGGGTAGTAATCAGAGGGCTGCACCAGGCCTGGGAGTTTCTTGGTAACATCACTAACCCGGGCCCCAGGGAGGCAGCAGACCTCCCTGAGGACTGAGTCTGGCTGGCATATAGGGCCCTCAGTTCCCCTCAGAATCTCCTACAACTATTACCTTTCCTTTGTTCTTAGCAGAGACAGTCCTAATGCATGGGGCAGACTGCCTCAGCAATTTCCTGGACAGACCTTTGCCAATAACTTCCGTTACCTGATTTTCCTGATCCAGGGCCGTATACCTGTTCTGTAAGGGCACACATGAAGGTGAGGGAAGCTGGGAGCAGGTTCGCCTGTTGCCTCGAGCAGGGACCTGCTTCCAGTTCCCCTCTTCTCTCAGGTCCCCTACCTCTGCCAGGTGACAGGAAGGCAGAGGATCCTCTACTTCTTGTGAAGCCTCCGCCCTAAGGCTTTGTCTCAAGGATGGTAGGGCATTACTCTACCAATCTATTTCTCTTTCACAATCCCGGATACTCCATAATCTTTCTGCCTCCTCTTTCAGCTCAGCCACTAGGCTGAGTAAATCATTCACCTGGTCACAGTGTACTCAGGTGTTCTATCTGCTATCCTCCAATACGACTGACAGGCTGAGACATTCTGTGTAGCCAGAGACCTGGACAGCTGCATTCATGAGAGGGACCTCTGGCTGGGTTGCCACAGTCCTCCTGGCAATGGTTTTTGCCCGAGGGGGTACCATGGCTAGGTCCTCTTCGTGGCGGGGATGATCAGTAGCCGAGTTCTTACCTTGAGCCAAGAGGGGGCCTGTGCCCTGCTCTGCACGCCCTGCCTGCGTGAACTGCTGCCCCACGCCCTCCTACTGCCCCATGCCCTGTTTGCCTACTCCTGGTCATTGGCACTCCCTAGGGGCTGTTTTTTTACCTGAGGGTAGGGGGGGAGGCCACTGTCCCTTTTCTTCTGCCCATGCTCCCCAGAAGCTCTCACTCCCCACCCAGGGACAGGGGCTGGGACTCAAACCACTAAGTTTTATGTTGACATTCTTGCTGGTGCATTCAAACCCCAGGTTTGACCATTCAAATCACAATGAATAGTATGGAAATACTTGTTTTGTGTTGCTAATAGAAAAAACTGATATTCGTGGTATATTTAAAGTACTCTCTGAAAGTTTTATGTTGCCCCCTATTTGTCTTTTTGTTGTTTGTTTTTGTTGTGTCTGTGGATTCAATAACAAAGATGGTTAACACATTAACCTGGCAAGCAGATTTCCTCTACCATTGATTTTGTCTGACTTTGAGCAATTCCTCTTGCAGAATTGAGAAGCTAGTGTTGCAAAAAAAACCCAGAAAAACCAACTCAACTGTTTTTGGGAATGCAGTGGTTGTATTCTCCTGGTATCCCTAATCTAAAACATGAGAGTTAAATGTTAGTATCTCTATTAATCCAGTTCTATTACTATAGAATGATTAGGAGAAAAGCTATTATCAGATTTACCTCTCCAAAGCTCTGGTTGCATGCAGAAACTGACCCACTGTCATTGAAGGAAGAGTCAGTGACATTACAGGAGCTTGACCTGTACAAATCAATGGGACTGGACACCTACCAATCTAGGCTGTTGAGAGAGTGGGATGATGTCATTGCAAAGCTGCTCTCCATAATCTTTGAGAAGTTGTGGAGATTAGGAGACATCCCCAAAGACTGGAGGAAGACTAATGTCACCCCCATGTATAAGAAGGGTTCAAAGGAGGACCCAGGATGCTGGGCTGCATCAACAAGGGCATCACCAGCAGAGATAAAGAATCATCACCCTGCTCTACTCGGTGCTTGTCAGACCACACCTGGAGTATTGCATTCAGTTCTGGTCCCCACTCTACAAAAAGGATGAGGACAGGCTGGAGAGGGTCCAGAGAAGGGCCGCGAGGATGATCAGAGGACTGGAGAACCTGCCATATGAAGAGAGGCTGAGAAAACTGGGCTTGTTCAGCCTTGAGAAAAGAAGGCTTAGGGGACACCTTATTACCATGTACCAGTAGATGAAGGGTAGCTACCAAGAAGATGGAGACTCCGTGTTTACAAGGAGTCACAAGGAAAAGACAAGGGCTAATGGGCACAAGTTGCTCCTGGGGAGATTCCCATTGGACACAAGAGGTAAACTTTTCACCATGAGGACAGTCAAACACTGGAATAGTCTCCCAGGGAAGTGGTAGATTCCCCCACATTGGACAGTTTTAATCTCAGCTTGAGGGGGTGCTGAGCCATCTCATATAAAATATAGTATTAACTAGAAAGGTAGGACCAGATGACCCTTGAGGTCCCTTCCAACCTGGCATTCTATGAGTCTATGATTCTATGAATTTCAGAGTAATTAACAAAAATATAATATGCTTTCTCATGGTGACTACTTAAAGAATATGAAATCAATATTCTAATTCAAACATCTGTTACGGTGATGAAAGCTACAAACTTCTCTCTTATAGAAACAGGCTTGTTCCTGGAAGAAAACAAGAAAAATATACTTCAGGCTTTTAAAAGATACTCTTGTAAAAAAGCAAACCTCTTGTCAAATCTCTGCCTTCTAATGGAAATGTATCTACGCTTTTTTACTGCCCTCACTAACTCTTTATTAACTCTATTAGAAGTGTATCTGCACACATATATTTGATTTATCTCTTCAAAGCCCTTAAAAACGTAACTGCATTTTGTTTTACTTTTTTAATTCCTTATATAACCACATCTTTTGTGACTTCATTAATGTGCATAGCTCCTTACCTAGCACCTTGTATCTGCACTGGTTTAATTCTACACAAGGACGTGATCCCTGATGGCAAGTATTCTGTGTATTTACAAATTCATTTTAATATTTACTTTATATTTCCCTTAAGTTCCTAATTTGTATTACCACAAATGTCTCTGTTCCTAGAGAGGGTACAAACATGCCAGACTACAGCAATAGTGATAAATGGTGTTGATGCCTTAGGGTGATACCTAAGTAAATTAGCTGGTAAAGCTAAACTGTTCAGTTTCAATTTTTCATACCCTTTTGTAACATTCGCTTTTCATTCACCACTGAATTGGCTTTGCTTACTTTGTGATTTAATTATTCTTCACAGGGTAATGAAAATTTGGAAATTTATAAGGAAGACAAATGTAGCTTTACAACTGAAGCTAAGTGAGAACACAGTAGCTAAAGAGTAAAACAGGGACCTTTGAACTACAGAAAGTGGTTTAGAAGCTTTTAGAATGTGCACTCCTTAGAAAAAACTTTTTGCCTGAAGGATTCAAGTGGTTCTGTATTTTAAGATGCACAGCTCTTTAAGGTGTAAAATCCTTTTTATCCTGTATCTTCTCTTTTAGACTGTCAATATTGGATATGCAGGGGACAATGGAAGAAGATACACACAAAACAATTCTTACCATCTAGAGAACTGCTAAAACAGAAGTGCTGTCTTTATGTTAATAAGACTTTACAGACCTTTCACATATGATTTTTTTTTTTTTTTTAATCCATGGTTTACAGAAACATTACTCTTCCTGGAGCTAAGACCAGCACAAATCTGTCCATGAATGCTGCCTCGCAGAAAAAAAGAAAAAAATCATATAATACTAGGTTGGCAGGGACCTCAAGAATCATCTGGTCCAATAATCATGGCTAACATGCTTCTTAAGTTGTTTATTTGCTTTTTTCCTCCACCTGGAATCTTGAGCTTACCTGGAGTCATGGCAGGATACAGGGGAAGCTTTCAAAGATGCACAAAAGCTACATTTTTTCACATGCATACCATACTGCATAGGTACATCTAATGTCCAGTTGTTTGCTTTGCATTTTTTCTGACTCAGTTGCTACTTGTATTTGTTAATCCATTTGTATCTCCTTCTGTGTGTCTGAGATGACATTTTGCTTCCAGGCTGCTAATGATGGCTATCTCGTCAGTCCTCCTGAAAATCCTACTTTCTTGCAATAAAGAAAATATTTTACTTTTTTGTTACATATCCTTATCTGAACACCAGGAAATACATACAGTTTAATCATACATATCTGTAATCTCTTGCCTGACAATGTTAACATACAAAATTCTTTTGAAGCAGTACAAGTTACAAATGTTCACATTTCAGTTGAATTTCACATATTAACTCCTGGGCTATGTAGTTTCTTTGTTGAAAATGGTCAACAGTTTGGGGGTTTTTTTAGTTTTATTTAGAAGCCCTGAAAAAAGTATTTTGATAGATTAATGTAAAAAATAAGAGTGAAATTCAGGTCTATTTACTCTGAAAGAAATGGATTTATTATTATTTTTTTTTAATCTAAATGCCTTGGAGAAATATTCTTAGCCAAGATAGTTGATAAAAATCCAACACTCTTCATCATCAAATTCTACCTAATGAAATTAGAATTCTCCATGGGGAAAGAAAATATTTTGGTTTGAAATGCTTATATGCAAGCCTATGTTTTTAATTTTTAATTCAGAACTTAAGTTGAGGTAACTGAATGTTTTCATTTCATTGAAAATTTTGGGGGTTTTTAACTCAATTTTTTATTGTCAAGAAACATGTACTCAAAATTAGTATTATTTAAGAAGTAACATACTGATTTTTATTGGTGAGAAACACAGTATTTTATTCAGCTATATTTGTTCCTTTAATAAAACAAATGCTATCCCTTGTGAGAAGTTTCCTTTGAGGTAAGTAGGGCAGATAAAATTTGGTTGAGAAAAAATCCACTGAGCAACAAAACACTTCTAATTACTGGTGCTGGTTAATTAAATCCTCAATTATTTTTCTATCAGAAAAAAAAATGACAAAATTATGGAGTCACAACTCATTAGACAACAGCTTCTTATCTCAAGTGACTCATTGGAGGCATCTCTGGCCTTGGAAGCATATTGGGCTTAACTGTCTTAGAACCCTTAGAGACCAACCAAGCAATTGCAGGATATACTTTTCCAAGAAAGATCTCAGAATTTTTTATTTACTCTCCCTGGTCACATGAATTTTTTAACAGAAAAAAAAACATGAAACATCAGTGAGCCTGTTTGTATTTTTAAGATTTAAATGTATTTTGTTAAGCAGGCATAAGTGTAAAGAAAATTTCATGATTATTTGTCTTGAATGAGAATAAATATCTGAGTAGCATAAGTGAAAAGAAATCAGAGGAGATAACAGATCTTTTAAGGGGTGATTTTTTTAATCTTACTTGTCAAATTTTTACAATGGAGTAAAGAAAGGGAAATTTGAGATAGATACCATGAATATGAACATATACATGTAGAACAGAATAATAAGTATTCCAGGATAATACATGGAGAATAAAATGAGCTGTCAAAATCCTGACCATCAGGGCCTATTTCAGCAAGAGGCAAAATATCTCTAAAAATATTTTTCCATCCCACTTAGTTGTCACGGTAAGGTCAACTATTTTCCGGATTTTCTAGTCTCTTGTAAAGGGAAGCATTTCCATGACAAGTTTTTAACACTCAGACATTCAACATCTTAATGTTGTTAAAAATGAACACAGTAAAGCACTTCTGTGAGTGGAAAAATGGGATTGTGCTATCTGAGACAATAGTTTTGAATCCTGCTTAGGAAGTCTGCTAAAAATGTGATAGCTTTGAATAATATTTTTGTGAGTAGAAGCAGCAGGTATGTTCTCTGAATTTCACATTGTGTTTTGTCCTCCTGTTTTCCTGCATATGAGGTTGTGTGTTAACTCCTTAGCAGGCACAAAATATCACATATCTGACAGCACAAAATGCAGAGTTTCTTCTTGTTTCTGATTATTTTTCTTGTCTGTCTCAGTGAGCTCTCTTAACTTTAGTCAAATTTTGAGCTCTCTTGGTTAAGAGCAGAAGTCACTTACCTAAACATAGATTGGATCATTTTCATGGCCCTCCTCTGGACATGTTCCAACAGGTCCACATCTTTCTTATGTTGGGGGCACCAGAGCTGGACACAGTATTCCAGGTGAGGTCTCACCAGGGCAGAGTAGAGGGGCAGAATCACATCTCTCGATTTGCTGGCCACATCTTTTTCGATGCAGCCCATTTGGCCTTCTGGGCTGCAATTGCACATTGGTGGCTCACGTCCAGCTTTTGGTCCATTAGTTCTCCAGGTCTTTTTCCACAGGGCTGCTCTCAAGTGTGTCCTCCCCCAGCCTGTGTTCATATCTCGAGTTACCTCGGCCCAGATGCAGGACCCTGCATTTGTCATTGATGGACCTCATGAGGTTCACCTGGGCCCACTTCTCCAGCTTGTCCAGGTCCCTCTAGATGGTATCTCATCCCTCTGCCATATTGACTGCATGCACCAGCCAGCTTGATGTCATCAGCAAACTTGTTGATGGTGCTCTAAAATTATTATTATTAAATTATTATTAAATAGTAAATTATCATGGTGCTTTCACATTATTGTGTGAAAAAATATGTCTAGTTTCATTGTCATTCCCAAGTCTAGAACAGCTTTTAGAAAAAAGTGTCAGATGTTAAATTAGTTTCTTCCACAGAAGGTGTAGAAGTTTGCCATTGCAAAGAGATCTTGAGGTAACACCTTTCCAAATGATTGATTAAAACTGTTACCTAAATCCTAGCTTTTATTAATTGTTGCCCATAATCTTCTTATATAATGCCATTGACATCACTAAGAATATTACTGGAGAGTAAAGGCTTTAATGTAAATACCTGAGTGAATCTGTTACTAGAAAATAATTAGTTCAAGTGGGTCATGCAAGTTTCAGGAAACTTGTGAGATTGTATATCAAAGATATCAAAAACAGCAAAAACGTCCCCAAATAAATAAAAACAAAGTGCAAGCATGGAACAATAAAACAATTTTAATTTGAAGAGACTGGAGGTTCTGTAGCTCAGCTTCTTCTCAGAGCAGGTCCTGTTAGAGCAGGTTGCTTGAAGAGTCATCATACTAACTTTTCAGTATCTTCAAGGACAGAGATTTCAGAGATTCTCTGCACAAGGTGTTCAAAAGCTGACATCCCTCATAATGAAGAAGTTTTTCATAGTATAAAATTGCCTTCAATATCTGTCTACAAGTGCTTTGATGAAAGCAAATGACCTACAAGACAGAAAAAGTGTCTGGTTCAGGTATAAGGGAGAATGGTACAGTCTTTTTTCTCTTTTTTTTTTTTAACTATTTGGACCCCAACTCCAAAACATTGAACACATGAAAACAAGTCAACTTAAAATGTGTTTCACCTTTAAGCTAATTCAGTTAATTTTTAGAATCAAAACAGCTCAGAGACTAGTAGTCTGCATTATCAGAAACAGGAATTTTGATTTTGTGATAGTGAAGAGTAAGTTTGTTCATATGAAGTATATTATTAAAATGTGCCCCACTCTATGTGATCAAGAAACTAATAGGTCATATCAGAGCTATTGTAAATTTTAGACCAAATTATTTACAATTTTTCCAAGTCTTACAAAAAGAGAAGATTAATACACAAGACTATGTCTAGTGTTCAATCCACACAATAATTTGGGGGCCATATTTTGCTTATTTGTATGCACAGCTTTTTGTATAAAACTTCATACTACTCTAGTTAATCATACTAATCTGCACTTTGAATCAACAGCAACATCGTGTAGAATTTAACTTATATTATTATGTGGTTAGTTTAATTAAACTTTGCGGCTTTCATGAAATATAAAACAAAAATAGAAGTCATTTTTACACAGAATTATGGTCTATTTATATTTCTAAGGAGGGAGTGCATTTGAATTTGCAGACCCTATAGACACACCATGTATTCAATTTAAAAATTAGTCAAAAGCTTTCACATCAATATTCATAAAAATATTCAGAAGTCCTTTTTCCTGATGTTAAGTTTACTAATGGAAAAATGTACTTTTCAATATTATCAGAGTAAGTAGGGGTAGAGGGCAGTCACAGAATTTTGTGTGATAAGAAGTAATAAATATAAGTCTATGAAAACTACAAAAGGGAATAGCTATCTAAATATTCCTTATATATAAAATGTAATATCCAATGAAAGAACTGCTTCCTTTTTCTGCCCAAATACCAAGTTTTATTGGTCTCCATTTGCTTTTTACTGATAAATAACAGTTATTCTTCATAAAAGGTGTATTGCTAACATCAGATGGCAGGAATGTTCTTTAGAAAGATGTATTTGTTAACATATGAATTTTTTAGAAATGTATTGAGGTAAATATAATGATTTGATTTAATTTTATTTTCTACCTCGATTTAAAACATAAAAGCCATTAGAATTTCAATATTTATTAGCTTTTTTTTTTTTTTTTTAACTTTCAAATTATATAGCAGAAACTAAGTATTTTAGAAAACGATAATTACTTAAAGTTCAGTTATAGTCCCAGACCATGAGAGGAACCCTTCTGTTCTTCACCTGATTTTTTCCACTTGTGGTTTTCACAGATGCTGTCTGACAGGACTGATTCCTCCTTTTCAAGTGCCAGGCTATGAAAGACCTGAAATGGTATGGACAGAGCATGACTGTGCATTAAGTAAAAAAGTTTACTGTTGTGGGATTTAGCTGCTAACTAAATCAGAACTTCATTCAATGGGTAAAAAAAGCTCTCCCTCTGGACATTTGTTATACAAGTTTGTTGGGTGTTTCTTTGTGAAAACTACCTGTGATGAGAAGATAAACAATTTGGAGCATGAACAAATGTTACAACTTGGGTGTAAAAGGCAACCAGAGAGAGTAGCGGGAGTAGAGATTGCAGCCAAGGGAGAAAGATTTGAGACTTACAAATGGGAAGCTGTATTCAGAAGGTAAAATAACAGCATTTCTATACACTGAACTAGAGAACTGAAAAGGGGTGGTTGAATAACTTACTTTATTTTATTAAAGAAATGCTATTTTAACACATGTTCTTTTAATGTTATCCTCAAAGGACATTTTTATGTCCAAGTTCTGTGGATGTAATAAAAAGGAACTAAGAGAAGAAAAAGTTTCATGAAACAATACTCTGAGCAGTTTCTCAATATGCATGGGATGAAATATCCTAATTCTATTACGTATTTTTTGTATGGTTTCAGAAAGACAGTGTATATTTTACTTTAAATAGTTGAGTATATATGTGCCTTTATACTTCCAATTTTATCCCACACTGGTTTTGCTCTGGAATGTTTTATTTTCTTTTGCACAGTGCAAAGCAAGAATTAAATCCATTTGGAAATGTTAAAGCTTGAGACAAACATGAAAACATACATTTTTAAAATATGATGTTTAATTGTTTCTCTCTCCCACCTTGACTCTCTAGAATTCCTGATACAAAAAAGAGGCTTTGCCCTGCTGAAAATTAAGGTGAATTATTTTTTTATTGGCTTATTTATAGGTTGTTCTCACAGAGATTAGGATATCATGCTTTTAGCCACTTATTTTTTTAATTCAGCTGTATGAAAATTAGAGCTTGTCTGAATACTTTTAGTATGATTAGTATGAAGATTTTATTTAACTTCAGAATCATAATGGAAGTTAGAATTATATCAAAATTTCACAATTATTAAGAGAGTAACAGACCATGTATTGCAATCAGTGGCAATTAGACTCTGATATCAAGAAAATTATTTTTTTCCAAAATTACTTAGCTTAATAGCAGTCATTTAAGAAGTTTTCCCTCCTGATGTGTGATACAGGCATAGATTATTCTCTTCAGGGTTGATTTAAGCAATTGTTTCCAGTTGCCATACTTAAGAATCAGTTCACTAAAGAGCATTAGAAATTATTAGGCGGGCAATTAAAAAGCTGAAAATTAATGTTGATGACAAAAGCAAAATGGAAACAGAAAGCAACGGTTTAACTGGGAAAAGATAAAGATATTACCCATATAAACCCTCTACTCAAATACTGCTGATGGGCTGCAGCTGTACTGCAGCTTTTGTCACAGTTCTTCAGAGCTCTCAATATAGGTTACTTGGATGATGGATGCTGGCATATCTTTACTGGTAGAGTATTGACAAGTATTGATATAAAGCCTTAGGTCATGCAACAGTCTCTTACCAACTGCTTGATAACCTTGTATCTGGCTAAAAAACCTGAATATGTGACCTATTCAAAACCTTTGCCAGAATGTTTTCGTCTAGTAAAGACTCTTTGCATTTCTGAACAATTAATTATTTTTTTTAATTAAAAAAAAATAAAAATCCTAAATATCTTCTATATTACATGCTTGAAAAGCCATTCCTTCTGAATAATTCTCAGGATTACTCCTTCTTATCTTTGGTCTCTTGATGATCTCCAACTTTCTCCATACTCCTTTTAACTTTTTTTTTTTTTTTTAATAGCTATCAATATCAGAAATAGCCTCTCTGTAATTAATTTGAACATCCGCAGAATGTCATACATTTCCATTCTCTTTTTTCCACTCTCCAAATTTACATGCTCTAAGTATTTCCTCATCATATATTTTCACCAAGTATTAGTTCAATCTGGAGTGGTACAGCAATGTGTTCTGTCTGCATTTTGTAGTAGCAACACTGGTCTGAAAAAATGTGGAGTTATTTCTCTTCTGCCCCCTTTATGTAGTCTCTTCATTTTAACTGATGCTGAAACAAACACCAAATGACACAACTGAATCTTATCAGGTCCTGATTGACTTTAATTTCTTTACTATGAAGTCCTTTTATAACTTCAGCATAGTACGAGCATAGAACATTGTTTTTTCTCTTTTCAATGTACATAAAGCTAAATTGTTTTAAAATCTCATAAGTATGCACAGTTATAAAGTGCTTGAGATTACCCTTTTCTTAGATTATTTCGAATTTTTAATTGGATAGTGAGACACTACACATTTATACCAAATTCTGTAGCATTACTGAGGATTGATATCTTGGCTGAAAACCTTTTAGATTATTCATGTGGAAACTGTAGTCTACATAATGACCCTGTCATAATTCATAGGTTTATCTTGTAGGAAATTAGAGAAATTTGCTTTGTTTACTGACTTTGTTTCACTTAGTATCTATAGTAAATATCATACTTTCTGTAATTTTTAGATGCCAGAACCATTCTTCCCAGCAATACTGTCTTTTCAGTGTTTTCCTTTTGAACTTTTGTTTCCCTGATTTAATTTTTTTAGTATGGCAGAAAATTTCCTGCCAAACGTCTCAATGTTGTTGTAGGTAAAATAATGTCATGTAGTTTTCTTTTACAGTGTAGTAACTAGCACATGACACATTTGATGTAGTTGTTGTACATTTTCCTGTAAAATATTTTTCTGTGCCTTGTTTTTAGAATTCTCTTTCAGGGAGCTCATGGTATTTCTTTGAAATAATTCTATGTCAAATTCAAACTTCTTAGTGATTATTAAGTTACCAGTTGCTTTTTAATTTTCTTGTTTTTGAGTTATGATATATGAATCTTTATTCAGAAATTTCTATTTGCTTTATGGGGTATGACTGTATTTGATATCTGGCAAAAAGCATTTTTTATTCCACAAGCTAAACTGAATGAGATCCTTATGATTTTTCATGGTAGTTGACAAAGGACAATGCCAAGTAGTCGATTTTCACTGTTCTGAGCTGCTCATGAAGAACTATTAATGGCTATAAATACACATTCAGCACCTTCAGGAAACACAGATTGTGAAGAAAAAGCTGTTCAGCTTCTCTATTAGCATCCAGAAAACAGTGAAGTTGTCTGTAGAGTTTTCTTCTGTGAATTTAATGCTGTCTTTTGGATTTTAGATTGTGCTCTTTCGGAAAGTCAGCAAATACTATACCTTTTCAGTTTGTAGCTTTGAAAGGGATGAGTTAATGGTCCAGTAACAACCTCCATGAGGCTGATACAGTTCATTAAAATTGGGGGTGCTTGGTCACTTTGCAGAATTCAGAACTGAGCGGTTATTTTTGAGAAGCCTCCCTGGGGAATTAATGAGTGTAGGTCTTATGAAAGTAGTCTCAAGCAGTGTGTGTATGAGGAGCAGAGAATGCCACCTTTATCTTTTTTTTTTTTTTTTCTGGTGAAAGATACTAGGTGAATTATTGCTTTTTCTTAGTGTTTCACCTGATCAGTTCAAAGTTTATTATGTTTTAAATAGGTTTTCTAATAAAAGGATATCTTCTCTTTCTCTTGTGATTCTTTGCTTTCTAGTAATGGATCAAGCTGCAGTGCTACAACATGCCACTGATGTTCACAGAATCACAGGATTACTTTGGTTGGAAAAGACCTTCAAGATCATGAGTCCAACCATCAACCTAACACTGACAAGTCCTTAACTAAACCATATCCCTAAGTACTGTGTCTATACCACTCTTAAATACCTCCAGGGATGGTGACTCCACCACTGCCCTGGGCAGCCTGTGCCAATAACCCTTTCTGTGAAGAAATTCTTCCTAACATCCAACCTAAAGCTCCCCTGGTACAACTTCAGGCCATTACCTCTTGTCCTATCACTTGTCACTTCATTGAATAGCCTGATCCCTACCTCTTCACAATCTCCTTTCAGGTAGTTGGAGAGAGAGAGTGATAAGGTCTCCCCTCCATCTCCTTTTCTCCAGGCTAAACAACCCCAGTTCCCTCAGCTGCTCCTTGTAAGACATGTGCTCCAAAACCTTCACCAGCTTCATTGCCCTTCTTTGGACACACTCTAGTAGCTCAGTGTCCTTTCTGTAGTGAGGGGCCCCAAACTGCACACAGTACTCAAGGTGCAGCCTCACTAGTCCTGAGTACTGGGAAAAGATCACCTCCCTGGTACTTCTGGCCACACTGTTCCTTATACAGGTCAGGATGCCATTGGCTGTCTTGGCCACCCAGGCACACTGGTGGCTCATGTTCAGCTGGCTGTCAACCAACACTCCCAGCTCCCTCTCTGCAGGGCACCTCTCCAGCTACTCCTCCCCAGCCAAGCCTGTAGCACTGCTGGAGGTTGTTGTGGCTGAAGTGCAGGACCAGACATTGGGCCTCGCTGAAACTCATGCCATTGGCCGTGGCCCATTGATCAAGCCTGTCTAGATCCCTCTGCAGAGCCTCCCTACCCTCAAGCAGATCAGCACTTCCACCCAGATTAGTGTTATCTGCAAATTTACTAAGCATGCACTCTATCCCCTCATCTCAATCATTGATAAAGATGTTAAAGAGAAGGGGCCCCAGCACTGAGCCCTGGGGAACACCACTGGTGACCAGTCACCAACTGGATTTAAGTCCATTGACCACAACTCTTTGGGCCCGGCCATCCAACCAGTTTTTAACACAGTGAAGCATATGCCCAGCCAAGCCACAAGCAGCTCATTTCTCTTGGAGAGCGCTGTGGGAAATGGTGTCAAATGCCTTACTAAAGTCAAGATTGACAACATTCCTGGCATTTCCCTCATCCCATAAGTAGGTCACCCTGTCGTAGAAAGAGATCAGATTAGTCAACCAGGACCTACCCTTTATGAACCCCCGGGTGGCTGGGCCTGATCACCTGGTTATCTTGCATGTGCTCCACAACGGCAGTCAAAATTACCTACTGCATAACCCTCCCCTGCACCAAGATCAGACTGACTAGCCTGTAGTTCTCTGAGTCCTCCTTTCGACCCTTCTTATAGATGGGGTTAACATTTGTCAATTTACAGTCTACTGGGACCTCCCTGGTGAGCCAGGACTGCTGCAAAATGATGGAAAGTGGCTTGGTGAGCATTTCTGCCAGCTCTCTCAGCACTCTTGAGGGTATCCCATCCAGCCCCATGGACTTGTGTATATCTGTGTGGTACAGCAGGTCACTTTTCATCTCCTGTTGGATCATGAGAGTTTCAAACTGTTCCCTGCCCCTGACTTCCAGCTCAGGGGAGAAGGTATGCAGCCAACAACTGGACCTACTACTAAAGACTGAGGTAAAGAAGTCACTTAAGTACCACAGCCTTCTCATCTCTGGTCGCTGTTTCCCTCTGCATCCAATAAGGGACAGAGCCTCCCCTTAGTCCTCGTTGTTGTTAATATATTTATAGAAGCATTTGTTAATTAATTTCAAAAGCTCTGGTACTTTCAATAAGAGCAAAAAGAAATAATAATACAAGATGTCTTTATTGTCCTATGTTAGAATTTCAGTCGTATTTTAGTTTGATGAACTCCTTTTACATTTTGAATTAAAAAGATTTAAATAATTCACATTGTGTCCCTATGTCTAGAAGCGAGGTTTATTCATTTGAAGACAGTGGCCTCATCTTCAGTATGCTGTAGCATCTGTAATAATAGATAGGTATTTAATTAATTTTAATGTACTATTTGTGTCAGGCTCTATTATTATTTCCTTTTTTTCATTGAGAAACTTCTGAAGTATAGCTATTTATCATGCTATGGTAGAAATAATTGTACTGTTGGACAAATGTGTAGAACAGACCAAAACCTCTAGGGAACCTAAAAATATTGACATAATAAAAAAAAATGTAATATTGAAGAGTAATAAAATACACGTAATGTATATAATATATTACACTGTTGATAATAAATATAATGCAGCACATCAGGCACCTTTTTGTGCTTCAGTTTTATTTCCTACTGTTATTTATTTAAATGCATGTATGTATATCATATATGTTATTGATAAATAGCTGCAAAGTGTCAGAATAATGGTTGCAGCTTGCAAAATCCTGTGTTATTTGGCACAACAAACACAACAGGACTGCAGTCTTCATACATCTTCTTAATTACTTGCCATAATTGGGTTTCAGGGTTGATTTTTTGAATGCTGATAGTCATCCAATGGGAATATTCAGAAGTCACCAAATTAATTAAACTTCTAACAACTACTGGAAATGCAGCATTGAACTACTGGAAATGAGTCATGGCAGAGTATATAAAAAAGATGGATGATAATATTTGTTTCAGCCCACAGATATTAAAAATGCCTGTGGTCCCTCAGAAATATATTTGCCTCTCATATTTGAGACAAAAGACATCCCCAGGTGTTGTTTTAACTTTGGTCAACCTTCTTAGATACTATGCTTGTGTTTGTCAGACTTGATGGTAGCTGCAGGTCAGTCATCTGTAATTATTGAGCACAATCCAGGATCTCTCATTTAACAGTATGGTTTTCAAAATGTTTAACCTCCTGACTCTATAAAACCTGCAGAATTTTCTACCATTATTAACATAAGAAGGAATAGACCATTGCCAGGGCAAGGATAAAAGGCAGCCTTCTGGGTGATGTAACAGGCTTTAGTGCAGGAGGCACTGAGTTTGTTCTTGTTTGTGGGATGGCAAGACCAGCCTTGAGGCAGAAAAATGTGAAGGACATGCTTAACTCCAGAAACCAGGTCTTGACCATGTGATACTTACACTTGTTAATGTACTCAGAGAGTTAAGCAGGCACATCATTTTACAAACACTATTTGAACCACTTGTTCTGCATTTGATTGAGAAAAACAATCCGGCAAAGTGCATGGGAAAATGGAATCCTGTCTGAACAACACAAACAAGAACAATGTATTGAAAGGAGCTTTTGAGTGGCAGAGGCAAAAGGATAATTCAGATCTGATAGATACAAGGGAATAATAGTTGCTATTCAAAATTTTAGCAATGCACACAAACAAGTACTTCCTGCCTGGAAGAGTGCCTCTTAATAGGTTCAGCTGAACCTACACAATCTTGTTATCTGACACCATGTACTAGTCAGAGGGAACATCTGAGTAAATGTCAAGTTTTACTTAACACATTTACAAGTTTATTGCTTTGCTCCAAAGTTCATGGCTTAATTCAGTGTAACAGGAAGCTGGATTTGCCTCAGGAAGAAGCCTATCACCTTCTTGAATAGCACAAAAGTATTTAGCAAACATCAAAGTATTCCCCATTTTCAAGAAGTAATGTCTGAATGTTTTTGTGAGATGTGTTTTCCTATAGATGTTAATATTTGAGTGTTTATAAGGTGTAAGTTAAGAAAGCTGACAATATTAACATTTTCTGAAAGTAATTGCTTTTTGGAAGAGTTCAGTAACTTTCTGGGACATGCAAGATTAGGCAAATCCCTGAAACTTGAGGTGGAAAGTCAACATCCAACGGATGGATGCTGAGGTGAATCACTTGGGAGTTTTACCTCCTATGGTGATGCCATCTGGGACAAAGCTTCTGGTAGTCATCAGCTTTTTCAGCACTTATCTTCATGCAACAGAACAGATGTTCATGGATGTTGTGTGAAGGAGGGGCTACTGGACTTACTCGACAACTAGCTACGTGCTGCCTCAATTCTCTCCTTTATATTGACAATTGACAACTCTTACACCCTGACAGGGAATCTTCTCAGGGGAATTATATCTAAGTATATAAAGAATAAATTATTATTACATCTAAAATATCATTCAAGGAAATGGAAAGCCTATCTATTGGCTATACTTCAATACATGCATGCCTTAATTGGAATATCCAAATTTTAATTACATAAAATTAGAATGTAAACCAGAAGATTGTTTGAAGGTATTGCCATGTCAGCTTACTAAAATTAAAGGAATATTTCCTGTTTATAACTAGTATGCCTTCAGAAGGCATGTATTTTCCTTGAAGAATTATAAAATCAGAAGAAAAATTTAGATTTTTTTTCTTAGCAAGCTTGTAAAGCACTTAACACATTTTAAAACTTCAGGACAAGTTTTCTTCTTGCATCACTTGACACATGTACTGGAACCTGGAAATTCACTTTAATTTGACATGTGGAAGCATGTGCCCATAATTTCTTTTCTCTGATTACCTGCTGCATCTAAAAAAATTCTAAGTACTTGTGATTTCCGAGACAAACACTTAACTAATAATGTGCTGCTGTTCTCCACTATTCTAAATGTTGATCTCTGCCCAACTGGATGAACATAGCCCAGAATTAATAGACTAAATTGGGAATGAGCAATTCCCTTTTCAGTTCCTTCTCTCATCCATCCAATTTGTAAGTAACAATGGCAGAGGCAGAGTTTCAAATCTGATTGAAGCTTAAAAAGTTGTGATGGCCAACAGGTTCTGATGGTTTGATAAAAGCAGAGTTAAGAATGCCCAGTTTTTTTAAAACTGGAAGAACAGTCTCACATGTAAGTTTATTGTGTAGGTTTGTTAAACAAGAAAATTTCACCTAAAAGAATCAAGAAAAAATCAGAAAAGATTGAAGGCAAGTAGCTTGAGAAAACAAACGGAGAAGAGATTAAAAAAATGGTTTTTGTCCTACTTTTTCTGATAGTCTTTGAAATTCCACTCTGATCACAATATTAAACCAGTTATATGAAGAAGTAGTGGTATAAACAGAGCTTCTCCCTAAGGAATATTCTAAATGTTATTATATATATACACATATATATATGTACAAATCTTTGGAAGCAATCCCCAATTTATGGGAGGTCAAAACACTTCCTAAGGAATCAACAGATAAGTGGTAAAAGAAATTCCACCCATGTGACATGGGGTTGACACTTAATGATAAACACATAGAGAGAATTGACAACAAACACATCCAAGAACAGTTGTGGTTCAATATTTACTGAAAAATGTATGTAAAGAATATATTACAGTTTTAAAAATTGGAAGATGTTGAGTGTTTTTACTGAACTTGAAGAGTTAACTTTAAATGGAAAATTGCACTTCCAGATATTTTTATGAGGGGTGCTTTATTTTAGATGATCATAAATATATACAGGATCATAGAACCAGAAGACAGAAAGCCTTCAGTTTCAATTCTAGTTAGGGTTTTGACTTCATACCTTACAGGCCCTTAGATAATTTTCTTGCAGCAGTTCTAGAACACAGAAAATAAGAGAATAGCTGCCAATTTACATCTTGGCATGGGATATTCATGATGGCGGATTGGGGAAAAGGAGAAAAAAAGGGCAATATGTAAGAGAGGTTCAGGATCTGAGGAGTTTTGTGAAAGTCAACATATTAAAGAACAGAGAGGCTACAGTGAGCAAAAAGTCATCCCTTTGGGAACATGTGAATTATTTCTAGTTTTATTCTCCTTGTACTCTCCATGTAGTCTCTTTCCTAGGTTAGGAGAAGTGTTTTTGATTTCTTTCATCTTACCTGTTTTTTCTGTGTTTCATCTGACATAAAGCTGCAGGCTAGTTGTTTGTTTATTCCTCTTTATCTAACAGAGAGGAGTGCTAAAACTGTAGAAGGCTACATTGCTGCTGTGCAGTCTTACTGCTGTTAGTAGAAGCCTTACACTCCATTACGGCAATCTTCACAGAAAGTTTAATTAACCAACATAATGTGAAAAAAAATGTATGCAGTGGCTAGATTGAGTTGAATCATAGTATTAAACACAGTCAGACATCTCTATTTTGCACCAGAATGAGGTACATCCCAAATCATGAGAGGGGAAAAATGATACTGAAACTACCAAGTGCCAGAAATAAATACTGCATTATAATTCCTGTCATTGGAAATAACTATGATAATGCATTCACTATTGATCTTTCTCAGTAGGACTCCAGCTCTGACTCATTGCTCATCTTAAACAGCTCAGTGAGTTTCAAGAGCTGTCAGTGCTTGCCCATTTAGTCTTACAGTCCTTTCTATACTCCATCTGCTTAACAGTACTGGCTAACTGAGGACTAACATTCACATGGACTAAGAGTGAAGAAAGCCTGAAAAAAAAAAAGACTAAAATGTCTCAGTTTTGTTTTTGTTTTCAGTACACATCAGTGAACTTTGGATTCTAAAAAGGAAGAAATTGTTTTAATCTGGATGAATAACTACCTTTGGAAAAGAAACAAAACCAGTAGTTATAATAACTAAAAGTCAAAATAAAATCTGTATAATTTCATAATTCTTTTTTCAATTGCCTTAACTTGCATTAATTTCTTCATATATATATACATATATTTTCTTATTATTTTAGTGGGACTTTCAATAGTGTCCCTTCCAGCAGCCTTCAGGACAAGTTGTCCAACTGTGGGATGCGCAGGTTCATGGTGCACTGGGTGAAGAAATAACTGAAAGGCAGAGCTCAAAATGTTGAGGTGAATGGGCCCACATCTGGCTGGCTACCAGTCACCAGTGGTGTTCCTCAGGGTTCAGTTCTAGGACCAGTTCTATTTGACATATTTATCAACGATCTGGATGTAAGAGTTGAATCTACCATTAGCAGGTCTGCTGATGATACCAAACTGGGACATGCTATTTACTTTCTGAGGGACAAGATGCCTCGCAGAGGGCTCTAGATAGATTGGAGCATTGGGCTATGGTTAATGGTATAAAATTTAATAAGTCCAAATGTCAGGTTCTGAACCAAGGATGGAGTAACACCAGGCACAAGTACAAATAGGGAAAAGAGTGAATGGAGACCTGCTCTGCAGAAGAGGGTCTGGGGGTGCTGGTTGATGGCAGCTCAAAATGAGTCAGCCATGTGCTCTGGCAGTGAAGAGTGCAAAACACATCCTGGGTTGCATAAAACACAGCATCACTGTATTCAACCTAGGTGCTACCTCATCTTGAGAACTGTCTGCAGTCCTGGGCCCCACATTTTAAGAAGGATATTCAGGTCCTTAAATCTGTCAGGTTGGTCAACAAAGCTGGTAAAAGCCTGGAAGCAATGTCCTATAAAGATCAATTAAGGACTTCGGATTTATCTAGTTTGAAGAAGAGGAGGATGAGGGGTCACCTCATTGCTCCCTAGATCTTCCTGAGGAGAAGGGAAGAGGGAGGTGGTGAACTCCTCTCCCTGTGATGCAGTGATATAAGAGGGGAGAATGGTTCAAAGCTGCATCAGGAGAGGTTCAGACTGGACATTATGAAACATTTATTTACTGAGAGGGTGGTCAAACACTGGAATAGACTTCCTAGAGAAGTGGTTGGTGCCCCAAGCCCATCAGTTTTTAAGAGGCATTAGCACAATGCCCTTAATAACATGCTTTAACTTGGTCAGCCCTGAAGTGGTCAGACAGTTGGACTAGGTGATCATTGTAGGTCCCTTCTGACTGAAATAGGAATCCAGTCTAGTCTAGTCCAGTCTAGTCTATAGAAAAAAAATCTAGGGTTTTCATTCATTCATGAGGGAAAGACTGTGGACATTGTCTACCTAAACTTTAGTAAGGCCTTTGACACCATCTCCCACAGCATTCTCCTTGAGAAACTTGTTGCCTGTGGCATAGAGAGACCCAAAGAGAGGGTGATAGAAGTGACAGGAAGCAGAAAAGTGAGTGGAAAAGGAAAAAGAAGGGCTTGACTTCTGTAATGTCTTAACCTATACTGAAAGCCAAATAGAGACAATATGATGAGAAGGGAATATTCTGATTTGCTGATCCTGCCTTCAGTCTAATCTTCTCCCCCGTTGTGGGGGAGGCTGCAGACACTCAGAAGTGACCTTGGTTATTATCAGTCCACTGGTGCTGCTAAAAAGAGGTTCACTGAAAGAAAAAAAAATAAGTAAAGAGCTTCATCCTGGCTCAAAACAAAACAAGGTTTAAGAAGACCAAGTGTCAGGTCCTGCATTTCGGTCACAATAGCCCCAAGCAACACTACAGGTTGGAGGAAAATTGGCTGCAAAGCAGCTTGGTGGAAAAGAATCTGGGAGTACTGGTGGATGGCTGGCTGAAGATGAGCCAGCAGTGTGCCCAGGTGGCCAAGAAGGCCAACAGCATCCTGGCCTGTATCAAAAACAGTGTGGCCAGCAGGGGTAGGGAAGTGTTTGTGCCCATGTACTCATCCTAGTGAAGCCACAGCTTGAGCACTGTGTTCACTTCTGGTCCCCACAGTATAAGAAAGACATTGAGGTTGTGGAGCTTGTCCAGAGAAGAGCAACGAGGCTGGTGAGGGTTTGGAGGGCATGTCATATGAGGAGAGGCTTGGTGGAAGTGGGGTTGTTTAGTCTGAAGAGAAGGCTCATGGGAGATCTTTTTGCTCTCTACAACTACCCGAAGGGAGGTTGTAGAGAGGCTGGTGTTGGTCTCTTCTCCCTCGTAACCAGAGATAGGATGAGAGGAAATGGGTTTAAGTTGCATCAGGGGAGGTTTAGGTTGGATAGTAGGAAAAAATTCTCTACTGGAAGAGTGGTGAGGCATTGGAACAGGCTGTCCAGGGAGGTGGTGGAGTTGCCATCGCCAGAGGTGTTCAAGAAGCGTTTAGATGTGTCATTTCAGGACATAGTTTAGTGGTTGTGTTGGATTATGGTTGGACTCAATGATCTTTAAGGTCTTTTCCAACCTTAATGATTCTATGATTCTCTTGAACAAACTCTTGAAAATAAATAGCTGAACTTTTACATTATTTATGCATATTGCTAGATTAAATGGCTTCAGGTAGTAAAGTACATGTTTAGTAAATTAAATTGATAGCCTGTTTTAAGCCATCTGAGCCTGCTGGTCATCCATCTTCTTGGTTGTTTACATAGCAGTTCCACTGGAAATATGATGGATGTTTGTTTTGGTTTGGTTTTGTTTTGGTTTGTTTTGTTTTTTTTCCAAATAAAAATTACCATAACATAGTGATATGATTTATTTTTGGCATTTTTTCCCATTAATTTTCACAGATAACTCCCAAATTCTTCTGCCATTCCTAAGAGACATAGATTTTAGTGTTGCAATTTACAAACATAGTAATTTACTAACTAGTACATAGTTCTGATAACTATATACATTGTACTTGTAACCATGTGCTGCCACTACATAGCAGTACCTCAGTAGATTCAGGGTGGAGAAAAGCAGCCTGAATATGTACAGAAGAAGCCTTAACATTATTTTTTTGCTTTTAAAAGTGCATATTGAAAAAAAAAATACGACCTTGTGCAAAGAGTCTGTAAAAGTTCTATATTAGCTTAAAAATAGCAGGGCTCTTTGAGAGTATATAAGCTCTCTTCTGTCAGAGATGGACTGATTGAATGATTGACTAAAACTACATGACAGTGTTCTATCTGCTACAACTGCCTTGTTGGTAGAGAATAAAGAAATAAATACAGCTCTGGCTGGCCCAAATAAACAAAATCAAAATACAACACTGTTGCACCTAGGCCTAGAGACAGGTTTGTAATTATGATTGTCACTGGGAAGATACAGGGGGACTCAGGCACTTGACCTGGTCAATGAAAATCAGAGTAAAACTTTTGTAGACTGATGACAAATATAAAACCAGGGATGAATTTACAGATCAGAGGCTATGTCCATATTAAGCCAGCCTGGTGACTTTAGCTACTTAGGCACTATAACTCAATTCTCTTTCATGTTAGGCTAGAATCATCCTTGGCATCACTTCAAGGCAGAGTTTTAGAGTTTGCACAGGTGAGTGCTGGCTTACATATGACTGTCCTATTTTTGTGAATAAGAGGGAGGAATAATATCAATATGGGCTGGTTGACACTGAGGCCAGAGTGTGCAGTCTTATTTGCTAGCACATTGTAGCTGGAGAGGTTAATGATCTGGACACATATGATAACCAGTAACAGTGTTAAACTGGAGACACTGGAGGAACAAATGGCACAAAAAGCAAAATGAGAGCCTGATTGTAAGCCAAGAGAAGTATCATCAAGTCCACGTGGCAAGGTGGGGAATGAGTTAAGGACTTGGGGCAGCAACAAAGTCAATAGGATGGCTGGGAGATCCAAGGAATGGGTGCAAGACAGCAGTAGCCACCAGTAGAGGTCATAAATTCAGAACTGATGTACCTCAGAAATAAACACTGAACAAAGAAATGCTGCTTTATATACTTTTTTAAATTTAATCAGGCTAGAACTTACTGTTTCAAAGGTTCCCAAGTCCTGTGGATGGCTACATTTTCAACACTCAGAAAGGTTGGATAGTAATTGATCAGCAGCATTAAACAAAAGGAATTTTAAATAAATCGTGCATGTGACAGAGTGAAAAGAGGACATTTCAGATCAAATAATCTAGAGGAAAAAATAGTACACCACAGTTTTGTAACAAGGTGAAATTATTTTCTAATTAAAAGACTTCACAGGCACTGCAATTGCTTATGGAATTTGTCAGTTTCTCCTGTGTATATAACTCAAGAGATAATTCTCCAAAAAGTCACTTTTGCATATTATGTACATAAATATCAGAGTTGCTAAAAATAGGAATCAAACTCAAAAAACAGACAGGATCTGGTTAATCACAAAAAAGTGTTAGGAACTGATAATAAGTTTCTCTGGATAAGGAATTTATTCTTATCTTTTAAGACTAATTTCAATTTGACATAATGGAAATGTAGAGACATTAGTTACAGTTAATTTACATTCTATCTTCTAACAAAGAAAAGTTAAATAGAAGCCTTAAAGTGGGATGATTTCTCTGCTGTGTTGCAGATAAAATTTAAAATATGAAGAAAGAGTAGCACAACTGAAAGCATGCAACCTACAGAAATAAATTAAGCAACATAGTTAATTAGTGTACAGTACAAACTGAAAATTGAACTTCTGCTATTTTAAATTTGAATCTACCTAGTTATTCAGTACATTATTAATCTCAGATAACATTAAATTTCCTCTGTAAATCTTTTTATATAAAGTCAGCAAAGCTAAAAGCAAAACACATTGTATAATGGTAAAATTAAAACTTGTAGATACAATAACAATCCGGGCAATGCTATGGTTGCTTATATTTCATCTATTTAATGTTAAGCTAAATTAATTCTACCTACATAAAACGCCATTCTCAGACCTAACAAAAAATATACTATTACTGAATTAATAATCACATTAATTTGTGTGTACAGCTGTGGGAGCACTGATATTGAATTCATTTAGTACAGGTTAAGACTTTTTACATATGTCTTCATGTGAAGTTTGTAATGTAGAAATATAGAAATTATAGCATAATCTTTAACCTTAGATAATCATCCAAGATATATTGAGGGATGAATATTTAATACAAATAGAAATTTAACTTAACTTCTTTCTATGATTTTTACAGGACAGAGTAATTATTAGCATCATTATATTTAAAAGCTGTGTTTTTATATAAGCAGTTTTCATTATTGTATTACGATAGTTAAGATTTGTTCTGTACTATATATAAATTTAAGAATTTATATAATTTCTGTCAAATATAAATATATATATAAACAACAAACCAACAACCTGATTTACTTGAAAAAACCTTCTTGCTAATTTAACAAATCTAATAAAAGAACAATGCAATAACTGACTAAATGCTTTTATCCAATACAATCTACTAACTAATGATATTCAGGATGCATTATGCCATTACGAGACCCTAATATTAGTTAGGCACCCATTTATCATTTAAATTAGTTAAGACCTTTATGTTTAATTGATATGACACTGATATTGCTGTAAACTTCAAATCTGTTGGTTTTGGTAGAAGTTTGTGGATTATATGAGTGATTTATGACTGGGGCCAGTGTAACTTCTTTTCAAAATCAACATTTTTAGCTACACCCATATATTTGTTTTCTAGCTTTTGCATCAACCCAGGCTGGTAACAATTCAGGTCTTTCTATGTCAACTTGGTGTGAAAACGTTATTGCCACAGACAATGGAATATGTAGGTATCTGAAGCTCTATGTAAAATAAATAACCTGCTTAGAAAGACATCTTACTTGTAGAAAGCTGGGTGGAATTAATCTCCACCTTTGCTAAGAAATTTACCAGCATTCTGAACTGAAATTAAAGCAGTCACTAGCTCTTTTATATTCTTCATCCTTGCCTAAATAAATTGTTTATTAAGTCCTTATTCAAATACCACAGTAATTTCCCTTTAAATAGCACTGCCCTCATCTCTTGAGAGGCTGCTTTTCTACAGTTTCATACATATGTTCTAATGTAGAGAAATATTTCATCAAATTTGAGGGTGAGTTTCTAACAAAATGTGAATAAGAACAGAACAGTAAGAGGATTCTGATTGTTAGAGAATTGAAGAATTTAGAAAACTGGAGAATTTTACTTTTTGAGTTTTTGAGGTGTTTATATAAGCATAGATTCAAATGACATTTTAATCCATAGATCTTAACCTAGTTGTACTTAACTTGGTTGTGTTAATGATTGTCAACACTGTCCTAAAAATTTCTACTTGAATAAAAGACTTCTTTTTTTTCCAAAGAAAAGAGGGAGAGAAAATAATTATCCGGTACTCAATATCAGAAAAACAGCAATGACTCCTCCACACAAGAGCAGAGAATTTACGCTTTTATTTTCCTTCTTGGTGAGGCCTTTCTGCTTTTTGGTGTTGGGATGTGTAAACCCTAAGTTCTGTATGCTTTTTGAAACAGTATTTAAGCTATGTAAACAGTTTAGGTTTTTCAAAAATCTGGGATTTTCAAAAAGTACAGACTTTTAAAGTAAAAATCTAGATCTGATTTGTTTACATACTGCAGATTGTGTATGCTTCTCTGGAATATTCAGTACCTCTCATTTTTCATCACTTGAGATTTTCCTCCCATGAAGCCAGCCTCCCCCTCCACTCCTACTGTCCCCAGCCCTCTGCTTCTACACAGCTCTATTTAATTTAAGGGGTCAGAATTCTTTAGTCTCTTATCAGACTTCTCACTTCTTTCTGTGTGCTCAGAATCTGCGACACAGTACATTCTTATCTTTTTTTTTGGTTAATTTTGTTAATGTCTTATTATACTTCTGGGCATCATCTGACTTTATCTAAGCTGTATCAGCTGCACTGCAGATGGATTTAGGCTAAATTCATTGCCCAGCCATGCTTCTGACTTGCAGGTACATTACTGGCCTGAACACAGGACAATCTTATTGGAGAGTAGCTGAGGGCTGTACTTCCCCCAAACATTTTACTTGCCCTTCTCAAATTTCTATTGAAAAAGGAGCATGTGGAGTGATTAACATCACACCAATGTACCCACCTGTTTTAGCATATCTGGCTTAGCCAGCAATTCTCTCCATCAAAGGATAGCCTCTTTCAAGGTCTGGCCAGACCAGGATACTACTGAAGGAGATTGAAATGGTCCTCTTAAACCAATAATGTGTCATATGGCAGAAAAAGGCCTTGTGGCAGCTTCTAACTCATTTCTTCTAACTCCTTACAGTTTAGTGCTCAAAGACACTAAGAAAATGAGACTAAACATGCTGCATAAACTTTATGCCATATGTGACACCTGGGAAAATATTTTTTTTTAAAAGACTATGTATAAAGGAAAATAAGCATGGTTTTCTTTCTGACTTTAGGGAAGCCATCCAAAGCATATCATTGTCACAGATTGACTCAGGATGAAACCAGAGACAACAATGCTCTAGATCCTCTCCCTTTCCCACCCAAGTAGGGAAAGGAGAGAGAATAAGGAGAGAGACTTTCTGGATTGAAAACTATACTAGACAGCTTTAATTAAAGACTAATGATAAAAGAAAATACGTACAAATATATATAAGTATGTTCAGGAATGTGCAAAACCCTATGTCTCCCCCCACCCCCAGCAACTCCCCCACATCTCCTGAGCTGTGAGCAGTCCTGAAATGTCCCAGAGCTGCCAGAGAGAGTGGCAGAGCAGACAGGAGCTGAGGGGAGAGTGATGAGGGTCAGGAGTGCATGAGCCTGGGGATCAATGGTGATGGACAGATGGAGTCCTCCCTGGATGCTGGGCATGGAAGGTAGAGAAGGGAAGAAGAAGCAGGAAGAAAGCTGACTTCCATGATCTCTGACTTTATACCGAGCTTACGTAGATATACAGAATGGAATACTTTGGTCAATTTTACTATCCATCTAGTGCACCCCCTCTATGGGAGAGCTGCAGATATGACTCTTCTGCTTCTTTAGCATCTGAGGTGGCAGAGCAAGGTGACCTTGCAATCCCAGCAGTAACATAAACATTTCAGGGTTATCAGTCCACTAGTTGAAAAACTTGCTGAGAGCTCTCAAAAGGAAAAAAAAATCAGTAAAAGGAAAATTGTCTTCATCCTGGCTCAAACCAGGACAATCATGTAGACTGTAATGCATACGTGTTAATATTTTATTCAGATTTAAATATTAAGGTTGTTAATATTCTATCCAAATATGTAATAATTTATTTCATAACATATTCACTCTGGAAGAGATTGCCAGGACAGCCATTTCAATAAATGGTCTCAATCTAAACTCATTACTTGTTTTAGAAGCACCAGGTGCCATGTATGCATCTGGAGAGTTGAGCAGATTTTTACTTGAGATAATATAAAATGAGGGAAAACATTATCTAATGGAGTGTCATAAAGTATGGTTTTTTCAAGAACAGGGTTCTATTCTTGATAACACAGAGGCTCTGAAAAAGAAAAAAAAGAATAAGAAAACAGCTTTTCAGCTATGCATATAAACTTAATAATTACAGAATCAAAGAATTACCTTTGTTGGAAACGACCTTAAAGATAACCAACCATCAGTCCAACCATTAACCTAACACTGACAAGTCCTTAACTGAACCACAAGTACTATGATTAAATGGCTCTTAAATACCGCCAGGGATGGTGACTCCACCAGTGCCCTGTGCAACCTGTTCCAATGCCTGATAATGCTTTTGGTGAAGAAATTCTTCCTAACATCCAACCTAAAGCTCTCCTGGTACAACTTCAGGCCATTACCTCTTGTCCTATCACTTGTCACTTCATTGAATAGCCTGATCCCTACCTCTTCACAATCTCCTTTCAGGTAGTTGGAGACAGTGATAAGGCCTCCTCTCCATCTCCTTTTCTTCAGGCTCAACAACCCCAGTTCCCTCAGCTGCTCCTTGTAAGACATGTGCTCCAAAACCTTCACCAGCTTCATTGCCCTTCTTTGGACACACTCTAGTAGCTCAGTGTCCTTTCTGTAGTGAGGGGCCCCAAACTGCACACAGTACTCGAGGTGCAGCCTCACTAGTCCTGAGTACTGGGAAAAGATCACCTCCCTGGTACTTCTGGCCACACTGTTCCTTATACAGGTCAGGATGCCATTGGCTGTCTTGGCCACCCAGGCACACTGGTGGCTCATGTTCAGCTGGCTGTCAACCAACACTCCCAGCTCCCTCTCTGCAGGGCACCTCTCCAGCTACTCCTCCCCAGCCAAGCCTGTAGCACTGCTGGAGGTTGTTGTGGCTGAAGTGCAGGACCAGACATTGGGCCTTGCTGAAACTCATGCCATTGGCCGTGGCCCATTGATCAAGCCTGTCTAGATCCCTCTGCAGAGCCTCCCTACCCTCAAGCAGATCAGCACTTCCACCCAGATTAGTGTTATCTGCAAATTTACTAAGCATGCACTCTATCCCCTCATCCCAATCATTGATAAAGATGTTAAAGAGAAGGGGCCCCAGCACTGAGCCCTGGGGAACACCACTGGTGACCAGTCACCAACTGGATTTAAGTCCATTGACCACAACTCTTTGGGCCCGGCCATCCAACCAGTTTTTAACACAGTGAAGCATATGCCCAGCCAAGCCACAAGCAGCTCATTTCTCTTGGAGAACGCTGTGGGAAACAGTGTCAAATGCCTTACTAAAGTCAAGATTGACAACATTCCTGGCATTTCCCTCATCCCATAAGTGGGTCACCCTGTCGTAGAAGGAGATCAGGCCAAACAAGACCTGCCCTTTATGAACCCATGCTGGCTGGGCCTGATCACCTGGTTATCCTGAATGTACCACATAATGACACTCATGATGTTCTGCTCCATCAACTTCCCCAGTACTGAAGTAAAACTAACAAACCTGTAATTTCCTGGATCATCCTTCTGTCACTCCTTATACTTCAGTGTCACAGTGGCTGATTTCCAATCTGTTAGTACCTCCCTGGTGAGCCAGGACTGCTGATAGATGACAGGAAGTGGCTTGGTGAACACTCCCACCAGCTTTCTCAGCACTGTTGCATGTGTTCCATCAGGCCCATAGATTTGTGTATATCTGTATGGTGCACTATATCATCAACCAGCTCCTCCTGGATTGTGTGTGGGGGTCATTAATCTGCATGTAAAGAATATAAATCCATGTAACTTCTCACATTCAGTTTAAGTACTTGGTTTCCTGAACATTCTAACTTTCCTTTACTACTTGAAATGAAAAATTGTTGACACATTAATATAGTTTTACACAGGAAATTAATTTGTCAAGGTACAATAAAGACAGTATCTGAAATGCCTCATGTATAAGGTTATAATTCTTGACAGCAATTGTGCTGGTGGCCATAGAATTGCTGAATTATAATTGTGTTCTACATAAAGAACAATTTGTTGAAATCAACAAATAAGTAAAAGATCTGAAAACTGTTCAAAATGAGGCAGGAACACCTTTATCCACTGAGGAGAAATTTCTCCACTGGAGAGGAAAAGTCTCTGTTGAAGAGAAATTTTATCTATTTGCCTTTCTATCCTTTCAAAAATTCCTTTTAAACATTTTGGATCTTGTCCTACTATTTGTTATCTCACAGTGAAATTGATTCTCACCCACCAAGTAGAGTAAGATACAAAATAAATGTAATTTCTCTTGAATAAGTTATGGAATACTCTTATCAATTTAGCACTCTGGTAGCTAATAAAATAATAAAATACAGTCTCTCATATCGCCTGTTAGTTGGCATAGTGACAAGTATCAAAAGAAGAGTGGCTTTGTGCTAATATAAGATTGCTAGTCTACTATATTCTGTTTTGTAATAGTAGCTGTGCTTTTCATGTGCAAATGTCAAAATTCAGTGAGAATAATAATGGGAAGGAATGACTAGAATCAGGGAAAAAAATCTCTCTTTCATGGTTGCTCGTGGGTGATACTATTAGCATTTAGCATTTATCAAGTTACTTAATTTGGGGAGATTTTAGTTTTTCCTGTTTTGTTTTGTTTTTGAAAAGACCAGCAGGTTCTCAGCTGGTCATTAAAATGAAAAACTTTTTTTAGTGGGCTAGCATTGTGAGAGGCAGCGTTAATATATTTTAACCTTTTTTTTCCATTTAAATTGTTGAGCTTTTAGCAGTCATGTCCCACAAGTAGAATGGGAAAATGTATAAATATAAAATGTTTTTAGTGTGACTTTCAGGCATAAAATTATGAGCTTAAAACAAACAAATAAAAAGGTCTAATTTTATTCAGAGAAAAAGCAAATGCTGAAAAAATATTGGCCTTTGTGATCTACTTTGCCACTTTTTAAAAGAAAAAAAATTAACCACATTATTACACACTGTCACTACATTTCTGGTTTTGCTAAATTTAAATATTCATTTAACTTTTATTCATTTTCATAGCAAAACCAACAAGCTTTTATCTATAACTGAAGTTTATTTTGTGAATAAAATAAAATCCATGGAATATATTTAACCTTTTAAATCCATTTTCTGCTTGGGTTACGTAATTCTATTCCTGCCTTTTCAGCTAAGAAAAAAGATAATTGTGAACAATTATTTCTGGCACATGTATCTCATATTTGTTGCACAGACATTTGGAGGAATCAAAGCTGTCCTAGAAAACTGCTTTTTAAATAATGAAGAATGAAAACATTGTATATCGAAATTTGAAGGATATTAATATGAATGTAAAAAAATAAATTGTTGTTTGTTTGTTGGTTTTTTTTGTTTCAATTCTTTTCCAAGTAGTTAGGACTAAGAGAAGTAGAAAAAAGTAGAAAGAAGAAACATTCACAGATTATTTTGTTTATTTGTCCATTTCCCCAACCTAAAAGAAAGTGTGTGAATACAAAATTAAAAAAAAAATAAATAAAAAAATTATGAACCCCACTCCTTGTTTGTAAAGTGCAATCTAATGTAAAAATTAAATAAATTATATATATGTGTGTAGGAAAGAGTTCAAATAAAAGTAAACCTGAGAATTCTGTTTTCTTTTAATTTCAATATTTTGGTTGAACCATGTTTCCAGAAAAAAAATCACCACTAAAGCTAATGATTCAGATAGTTCCTCTGAACTGTCCAGTGGATTGCATATTATAATGGAACTACAAATTACTAATTGTTTATATTATCACCTTACAGTGATTTGCAATACTAATTTCCCAGACATTGAATCTCTCTTTTATTCTGTCATTGAATCTCATTAAAAAAATAAAGCAGAACAAAAACCAAAACCACAAAACCAAAACCAAAACCAACGAAAAACCAGCCAAAAAACCCAAACAAAAACCAGCTTCCCCTGTCTTTGCAAATTCTTTTTATTCATTTCTGTGGAGAATTCAACAGAAATCAATTTCACCAGAAAAAAATTCACTGAAATAAATGTAAGATGAAATGTATGCAAATGTTTTGTTACCAAGGACTGGCTTGAAAGGAGAGCTTTCCTAGTTAAAGCTTTGCTTTCCTATATCATAGCAAAAATAATCCCTTTGACTTTAAAATATACCTTTCATTAATGTGCTTCTAAAGTAGTTATATCATTTAGTGCTATTGCAAAACATTTGATTTGAAAGCTGATTATGCTACAGAAATAGATGTCCAGAGTAGAGTGGGGAGGGGGAGAAGCAACTCAACTCACATTCTTTTTGGTATTTAAGTGTTCAGTGAGTTAATGGAAAAGCTTATACTAATGGTACACTATAAATTAGTACATCTGCAATAAAAGAACTGCTTTTACATTTTAATCTCCTGGGAGCTGTTCTGTAAATGTATTTCTATCTTAGGTACTGGTAAGTTCAATGAGGTACACTATAGGACTCATGCTCCAGTACACTGATGAAAGATGTTAAATGCAAGAACAGCATTAAAGTTATGTCTGGTGGCAGTATAAATGAAAGTTCCTCAGTATTCCCTTGTAACCTGCTCTGGAGTTTATAACTCAGCTGTGAAATGGGCACTGGATTAAAGAAACTGCTATGCAAGCATGCAGAAAAACAAAACAAAACAAAACAACAACAAAAAAAACCCCAACATTTTATTTAGTTTATTGGACCTAACTTGACAGACTTTGACTTTTAGGCTTGTCAGGAAACATGAGTGATCTGTTTGATCTGATATATATGTAGGAAATACATCATGTTAAACCCTTAGATTAGCTGTTTCTTAGCAAATCCTGAGTTTATATATGTTTATATATAAATATATACAGATACATCCATATATGTATATAGAAATATCTTTAATACACATTTTCAGTAACCTCAGCCAGAGTGAGTGTAAACTGCCCAATTTTCATTGCAGAAAACAGAAATCTGGCACAATTTTTACTATGTGGCAACTCTTGCTGAGTGAATGAAATTAAGTACCAAAATCTTAACATGACATTTGCAGTTTTTTGAGGTCTTGATAATTATTTATTATGATATCTACGCCTTAATCTTTTTGGGAGAGTGAGTATGTGACTGTGAACATGTGGAGGCCTATTTCTCTTCATATTCCTTGGTAAATAGAAGAGAAATTCAGATCATGTTAATAGAGTTTCACATTTGTGCCAAAACCATTTGAATGAAGAGAAACCATTTTATGTAACTTATTAAGAAGTCCTTTATAATTGTCCACTGTTCTGCTCTGGGTGTGGAAAGAAACTACAAATAGAAGGCAAGCAATAGCCAACAAAAAACCTTATTTTGTCACACATGAAAAAAATACATTCACATACATGCAAGAAATCCTCAGGTGAAGAAAGCTGATGAAAGCTATTCTCACTTTGAGCCCAGTTGGGAACCTAGAAAACGTATTTTCCAGGGAACAAAATATTTTGACTGTGCCACAAGAATGAGTATTTGTTATTAGAATAGCATCTGCTAGAAATATTTGCTGCTGTCCCCATTTTGGATATAGTGATAAACATGCATTATCATGTGGATAGCAGACCATACCATTGTGCTGTTGAACTCATGCAGTGAACTTGGATTGTGCTAAGCATGTCTTGATATAGAAAGCCAGTTCAGATTTAAAATGCCCCAATACCACTCAGTTGTACCATATCCCTTGGTTTCTCTATAATCTCGGTACTAAAATTCTGTAAGTTTAATTCTTGAAAATTCTTATTTACAAATTAAATTTTACTTGCTTCAGTAACTTCACCTATCAGATCTGGTAAATAATTTATTTCACTGCTTTTAAACTTAACTTGTACGTTTGCAGAAATACACACTCTGCTTTCGCCTCCTTAATACAGAGGAGAAATGCATTTTTCTTGGGTAATAGAGAAAATAAGAGTCCTATCTTTATGAAACCAGGTTATTTTTACAAATTGCTTAAAACAACAAGAAAATATTAAATGGATTGTCATTTTAATAATAGTATCAACAAACAGTTTGAATTCCAAGGGACCTTTTAAGTTCACTTAGTCCAACCCCCTGCATTGAGTAGGGACATAATACCAAGGTCTTCTGACTTAAAAATAGGAGGCACTCTGCTGCCTGCAAAAGGCAAAAAACCAAAACAAAACACACACACACAAAAAAATCCAGATGCTTTGATTTGTACGAGTGAATTATTTTAAGACAGAAAAACAGGCCTTATAAAAATGAAACACAGGAAAAGTGATGGTAAGCTCTCCTTATGAAATGCTTACCTTTTAAGCCAAGGATGTCATAACCATTCACTCCGCCATGGTAAGAGCTTAACTCATAAACGAGCAAAAATATACATAACCTGTGCTCAGAACAAATTTTTGTTCAGTGATGTAATAAAATGCTGCAATAAGCTCATTTTAAGAGAAGATTTGTGGCCCTAAAAAGAGTAGCCTCACTCAAACAGTATAAGTAGGGCTATTTTTATGTTGATCCTATAAATGGCTCTTGCATTTCATGCCGTGTACAAGCCACTAAGAATCTTAATGCGTTCATATCTAATGTTAAGAGGAAAAGGTAACTTATTATGGTATTCCTATGCACTGTTCTGAGTTTACATACTCAAGCAGGCCTATGTATGCTCAAACTAAGGAGCTTCTTGTGTGGAGCAGTGCAGTAGGAGAAGTAATTAGATGCTGTTTGCAAAAATCAGTCATAATCTTAAGAAGAATAGGGAGGACCCGACAATAAAAAACCTCAAATATAAACTCCATATAAAACTCAAATCTGAAAGCATGTTAGATCTCCTCGTCTGTGTCTAACTCTGAGAGGAATTTCTTTTTTCCTGTATATACTTTTTTAAAAATCCCACAGAAAAAAGTGAGTGCCATTCTACCAATTTCACTCATGCTTCACCTGAGGTCTCAGTTTGTAAATGCATCTGGGCCTCATGCTGAATGTGGTGGTGTTCAATGCTGTTTGTGCAGAGCTTCACAACACATGGAAACATTTTAGGTGCTGTTTATTAAACTGTTGTGTCACATAGTAATTTGTACATTTAATTGTTTGCACACTCTACTAATTCTCATAAGTTACTCTGGGAATTTAAAAAAAAATAAAACAAGTCCTTAAACCTACTTGACTTGAAGATTTCAATCAGATAATTAACTTCTTTCCAAAGATTATCTTAAGGAAGGTGTAAGTGAATATTTAATACTTTCTTACTATTTAAAGAGGGAATGTGAACCTTCTGTGAAAAGAGTTGTTTACTACCAACACACTTTCTTTCATTACTTCATATCTAATACCACATATATTCTATATTTCTGAAGCAGACCATTCTACAATTGTTTAATTTTGCTTGTTTTTTCCTAGAAAATTACTTATATTTCAAAGTGTATCATCAGTAAGGTTACAGACAGCTAAAAAAAAAAGAATTAATTCTGTTTTTCCTAAGATGTAAAATCTCAGAAAACCTAAAAAACCCTAAAACTAGATTATGCGGATTTCTTCCTTTTCAGTTTTACATATAAAATAAATAATTCTTTTCATGAATTTTGAAATAATTGACATTTTTACCTATATGATTACATTATTTGAAGATTACAGGTATGTCTTTATTTTAAATAGAAACATAGAATAAGTCAAGCTGAGGGAGCAAAACTTAGTTTATTTACATAGGTGTTATATTTCTCTTATGTTAACTGGAAATGTTTTCAAGAGCAATATAACAAAGAGTTCAGTAACAGTACAATTTAAAGTATATTCACTACTGTTAACACAACATTGTTATGATGGAAAATAAAAGCAAACATATTTTTTCTTCTAAAATTCTGAGTGAAAATTACATTAATAATGCCATATACAGAAAATTGCCAAAGAATGATAAAGATGCTTGCAATAGTGCATTGATAGCATATTAAACTCAAAAAATACAATCACAAACATGCAATTAAGTTTTTGAAGTAACCCATAACATCAACTTTCAGTATATTGTCTTAAAAGAGAGTATTGGGCTGCTTCTCTAGGGACAAAGATGAATGAGAGATTTTGCACCAGAAAGCATTGTTCTTTATAAGAAATAATTGACTAAATTATGTGGTGCGATCCTAAAAAATCCTCTGTAAAATTCATTAGTGTTTTACCTCTTTTTGCAAGTGCTTGGGATCTACTGAGAGAAGCCCTCAGAATGCAGCCCAGGACAGGCAAGCACAGATGCATCTAGGGAGACATAAACATGTTGTTGCTTGGGGACTTTGTAGAAAGGAGGAAGGTTTGCTTCCAAGAAAGAGCAGACCAAAAAGTCAAACATGATAATAATAGAAAGGAGGCTTTCCTAGAGACAGAATGAGGAATGGATTTCTAACATAAAAAGCCCTTAAAATAGTGATGAACTGCAGATGACATCAAGTTCAGAGGGAGTGTTGATCTCTGCCTGAGTTTAGGAAGGCTCTACAGAGGTATCTGGACAGGCTGGATTGATAGGCTGAGGCCAATTGCATCAGGCTCAATAAGGGCAAGTGTCAAGTTCTGTAGCTGGGTCACAACCACCCCATTGCTCCAGGTTTGGGTAGACTGGCTGGAAAACTGCCCAGATGAAAAGGACCTGGAGGTGTTGATCTACAGCCCATGAACATGAGCCAGCAGAGTGCCCAGGTGGCTAAGAAGGCCAACAGTGTCCTGACTTGTATCTGCTGTGGCCAGCAGAACTAGGGAAATTCTTGTCCCCCTGTACTCATCACTGGTGAGGCTGCACCTTGAATCCTTGGGGGCAGTTTTGGGCTCCTCACATCAAGAAGGACATTGTGGGGCTGGAGCAAGTCCACAGAGGGGCAACAGAGCTGGTGAAGGGTCTGAAGCACGAGTCTTATGAGGAACATCTGAGGGAACTGGGGTTGTTTAGCCTGGAGAAAAGGAGGCTGAGGGGAGACCTTCTCTCTCTATATAGCTACCTGAAAGGAGGTGGGAGCAAGTTGGGGGTCCAGCTCTTCTCTCAGATAACAAGCAATAGGACAAGAGGAAATGGCTTCAAGTTATGCCAGTGGATGTTTGGATTGGATAGTTTTTCTTTACTGAATAGGTCACCAGGCCCTCAAACAGGCTGCCCAGGGAAGTGGTGGATCACCAATCCTGGAGGTATTTAAAAGTCATGTAGATGTGGTACTGAGGGACATGGTTTAGTGGTGGACTTGAGTGTACTATGTTAATGGCTGGATTTGAAGATCTTAAAGGTCTTTTCCAATCAAAATAATACGGTTCCATGACTGAAAAGCAAGCCAGCAGGTCAGGGGAGAACGACCAAGTCCACCTTGCAAGAATACTGCTCCAGCAGGGGGGTTGGACTAGATGACCTTCGGGGTCCCATGCAACCCCTAAGATTCTGTGATTCTGTGTGATTCTGTGATGCTGTTGGCAAGGATCAGACTCTTGTTCAAACCTGTTATCTACTTTGTCACACTCAGTACACCTGCTTTACTCTTTCCTGGTTTTATTGTTCTGCATCTAAAATCTTTGACTTTGTAGACCAAGACTCTGATATAGTCATTTTAAGGAAAAGGTGGGAGACAATCACAGAATCACAGAATCACAGAATCTTAGGGGTTGGAAGGGACCTCGAAAGATCATCTAGTCCAACCCCCCCTGCCAGAGCAGGGTCACCTAGAGCACATCACACAGGAACTTGTCCAGGCAGGTTTTGAATGTCTCCAGTGAAGGAGACTCCACAACCTCTCTGGGCAGCCTGTTCCAGTGCTCTGTCACTCTCACAGTAAAGAAGTTTTTTCTGATATTTACATGGAACCTCCTATGCTCCAGTTTACACCCATTGCCCCTTGTCCTATCACTGGACGTCACTGAAAAAAGCCTGGCTCCATCATCCTGACACTCCCCCTTAACATATTTGTAAACTTCGATGAGGTTGCCCCTCAGTCTCTTCTTCTCCAAGCTAAAGAGACCCAGCTCCCTCAGCCTTTGCTCATAAGGGAGATGTTCCACTCCCTTCATCATCTTTGTGGCTCTGCACTGGACTCTTTCAAGCAGTTCCCTGTCCTTCTTGAACTGAGGGGCCCAGAACTGCACACAATACTCCAGACGTGGCCTCATCAGGGCAGAATAGAGGGGGAGGAGAACCTCTCTTGACCTACTAACCCTTTCTAATGCATCCCAAAATGTCATTGGCCTTCTTGGCCACAAGGGTTCTTGGCCTATGTAGAACGCCTTCACCTCAATTCTTGTTTTATAGGGGAACAAAATTCAGCTCATATTAGTACTATTAGAGCTTCATAGAATCAGACCTAATCTTACTACACAAGGAAGATGTAACACATCAGTAAATCAGACTCACAGTTCAGGTCCTCTAGTGGATGCTTATGGCAATCTCACCGACACAAAATGATGCTTCTGTTTTGTAAATAAGAACTCAAATGATACAACTACTTGTTAAATGGCTGAACAAAAATAATTCTTTTGTATTTCAAGCCACTTACTGAACATCTCCAATTATTCTGACCACTCATTCCAAGATAAATAAGTGAAATATTGTGCAAATTTTACAACAGAGTAAATGTCTATGTTCATGTGTGAGTTTCTTATCATGTCAGCTTCAGCTTAGATCCTGTACAGCTGCTATGGCTGCTGCTTCATGTTCATTTGCATGCAGTCTTACACAGAATCTTACACAGAATGCCCATTGCCTTACACAGAATTCTTACTGATTTTCCATCTATTCTTTCTGAGTTTTTATTATTATATTATTTGCAATAAAGTAAGAGTTATCCTGACTGAAGTGAAAAGATCACATACTTGCTTTTGTAGATCTGGAAGAGAAAGTTTTCTTAAAACTAGGACAAGAAACTACTAGACATTGTCAATGTTATTGTGCTTTAAAGTGAGAAGCCAAAACGACAGCTAAGTTGAAATCAAATCTTAGATGACCCATTCATTTCAAGGATTCATTTTTACTCAGTGTGTAAACATACCTCTTAAAAGTTTTGCTAAATTGTATATTCTCAGATATACTGAGGCTTAAATACATGCTGTTCTGCTAATATGGGGAGAATTCAGGGCTCTTAAGCTGGAACTATACAGCTTTTTAAAATACTCCACTGTCACTTTTCATTTTAAGGTGAAAAGGCATTTAATCAACCTAGTAGTTATGAATGTTACTTTGCATTTGCTCTAATATTTTTGTACTGGTGTTTCATTCTTATGAACACTGAGCACATGCAGACTGTATCAGTCTAATACATGTATATATATGACTGATATAAATTCATTTATTTGCACAGTCATTTTGTACATATGCAACTCATGTACATGCATTTCTCCCTGAAATTCTACAAGCAACTATACTGAGTGAACAAACTGGGGTTTTATTTTATTATTTTAAAAGTTTATATACTAATTCCTGTGGAATTATTTTGGATAATTGTTCTCAAATTTCTTCAGCAACTGGTACCATTCAGAGTTTTGTTAATCTAATCTAATTAATTGTGCTTAGAATATTTTAAAGTGTCTGAACTGTCTTATTTTGATTTTCTCTCATGCTATGAGTAGCATTATTTAAAAAGTTCTTCTAGTCAGACTAGAACAAGGAAAAAAAAATCAAACACTAATGTATTACTCTTTTTCCCCTGAATTCAATCTCTGATGTTATAATTTTCATTTTTTATCTCCTATATCTCTTTTAAAAACTCTGAATTTTCCTTTACATGTATAACGAATCAAGCTGAAAATGTGAATAATTGTTTCGCTCTCAAATTATGTAGTTGGCCTGAAAGTATAAACAGAGTAACTAGACTTTCAAATTGACCTCCACTTGTGAATATCTGACCTTTCAAATCTGATCCTTCAGAACACATTTCTACTCACTTGCAGAGAAGAGGGTTGTTATACATGATTTAATAATGAGAAAGGATATTAATAAGATTATATTTCTTCAAAATTATAGATGTTAGACTTTTGAAACTGATAATCTTTTTGATGGTTCAGACAGGTGAATGTTATAAAAATAAAATTAAACTGATAGAAAAGAATATTTATAGACTTAAACATTCTGGAAATATCTGAATAAAATTTGTATTATGTAGGTGTTAAAACTTATTCTTAAGTATGAATACAAAATAGATGAAAACAGACTCACTTTTTGATGGAAATGTAACATCTCTTTGAACTGGGATACTTCCAGGGTAGTTCTGTTCACATATATCTTTGCCTATAAAAATGGATTATCTATATACACACAAGCCTCAGAAGAAAGTTGAGTAAGCATAATCATTTAGCAAGATAAATCAACTAGAGAAAACACCTAGGAAGAGCAACATGAACTCACGTCCACAGTGGTAAACCCATGCAATGAGATAAAGAACGTTATTTTCCTCACCTGGGATTTTTTTGGACCATAGAAAGACTAAGGATTCTTTAATGATTGTAGAGTGCTTGCTATTTTAAAATGAACACTCACTGTGCCTTCATCAGTGGAATATTATTATGTGTATTTATGCTGGTGCTAAGGAAACTTGCAAGTGTAAAGTAATAGTATTTGATAACGTCAAAGAGTGGGGTGTTTTTGGAAGGAAAGTACACGCTCTCTTCAGTTCTAAAAGATCTTACCAAGCTGTCAAATGTGTAGGCAAAATGTGATTGTTAGTGTTAGGCCAAAATAACCCTGATAAGTTACACCCTTTCTGGTATTCACTGTTTCCATAGAAGTATTAATATAAGTTTTGTATTGATGGAAATACCACTGTCATAAAAATGAAAGGAAAAATAAGAAAAAAATATTGGTGTGGAAAATGTATGGAAAGACCTTCAGGTCTTTTTTCAGAGTCAAAAATTGCAATTCTGACCACAGTGATTTTTGAGTATAACTGAGGTTTTCTACATTCCATTGAAAGCAACCTCCCATAATGTTTAAGGTGAGTGTTAACCGAAAATGTTTATTTTAAACAGATTGCACATGTAACATCCCTCATTACCCTCATAGAAATGTTCTGTTGATAAGCCTCAAAAATAATAATAAAAAAAACACCACCAAGAAAAATGGCAGCAGAGTCAAGCCAGAAATGTTTATGCACAAAAGATAATAGATCTTTAACCATTTGTAATTGAGTGCATTAAGGATTTCCTTTGACACATCAATAATATTAATATTGCAGCATTGGAATTTTTGATACTATAAGCTGCATTAAAAATATCATCAAATCCTTATCATAAGCTGTCCCTCCCCACTGTTAGCTTAATAAAGGTGTTACGTTCTGCTTAAATCTAGCCTGTATCCCCTTGTGTTCTTGATCAATTCAATATTTGGGAGTGTAAATTTACTTTGACAAGTATCTGTAACAGCTACAATGGATGAAATGCATACATTAGCACACACCCAATCTGATATATTTACAGAGCACACTACAGCTTTCTTACTCAAATCTAAATGCAGCCTAGTCATATTGAAAAAAGAAATAAAATTACATTTTGCACTATTTTCCTCTATATGAGATAGATTTACCTGCTCTTTTCATCTCCAGATCAGGAAAAAAAGAAAAAGTAAAAAAAAAAAAAGTACTAATTTTAGTACTCCAAACATATTAATTAACAAAATGCTTTAAGAACATATATCTCATAACCTTAAGAGAAACAAGGAATAAAATTGAACATATAAAAGAACAGTATTAAGCCCTCAAACTTTGACAGTAACTCCTTAGCATTAGCAATATCTCTGGTATCTTTTGTATCCAACTGGGAGAATATCCTAAATTGTTACTTGAATATTTTTTGGAGGTAATGGGAACATTGCTTTCTTAATTATTGTTTCTATTGTCTTTCCTTCTGGTTGTTCTTGTGTGTGAAGACAATTTCTTCGTTGGGTTTTAATAAGCCTGGTCTAGTGGTAGGTGTCCCTGCCCATGGCAGAGGGGTTGGAACTAAATGATATGTAAGATCTCCTCCAATCCAAACCATTCTGTGATTCTATGATTAATCAGAAGTCCAAATCTATTCAGATTGCATCATTAAGTTAGTTTAAACCAGACACAACTACCATCTCTTGGAGAGGGAAAAAACCCACAACAAACCACAAACTAAGAAAAGCAAAGGCACACACACAAAAAGCCTTAAAAATGTCAGACTGTTGTCTTTATTGCACTGTGTGTTAAACAATGTGATAATACACACTCCTTTTTCTTACTTTGAGGTGAGTCAGTGGCTTCAGAGAACTTTTAAATTCTTCTATTGCAATACTCAGGGTAAATAATAACAAAACCATCCAAACATACTGTTCTTCACAGCCTCGTTCACAGATGCTATTTACAGGGTTTGAGGTTTAGAACATCTATTGGAGTTCATTCCTGGAGCTGCTTGTGGCCTTGTTAAAAGTAAGGGCTTCTGACAGCACCATTTTGTTTCTTTCTGTACTCTGTTTTCCAAGTGCATTGATATGTGACATTTGCCTTTGGTTGGTAGAGCCTGATTTAAAAGGTTTTAGAGTCTTCTGTCTTGAAAATTCACAGTGTAAAATGGCAACACCTCAATTAGTGGATATCTAGAAGTCTAGTGTCAGAAGAAATTTTTCTATTCATGTGAACAATTGAACGGAATATTTTAAAATCTGCCAAGGACTGGAATAAACATGGTAAGAGGAGAGATTCAGAAAAGGACTTCGTCCACTTGATTTTTTTAAGATACACTTAGAACAAAGGACCAATTATTTCCCATTTCATTTTGTGGTTTTTTTGGAGAGAAAAAGGACTGTTGTTTTCAGGCAGATAAACTAGACTTTTCTTGTTGTTGTTGCTGTTGTTGTTACAGATTACAAACATTTTATTGGCTTGGCACATTTATAATGGGATGTTATTTTTTGAGCTAACTGTCACCTGAAGTGATATTTAAGACAACATAAACTCATAACTTCTGAGCTAGCCATGGGAATTACATGATTCAGTGAAAGTGCAGATATTCATTAGGATGATGCAAGACAGAAGAAAACAAATTTTTGAGGGTTTAGCCATACTATTCCTCTTTTTGAAGTCAGATTGGTCTGTATAATTTCAGACAGATATTATCTAAATAAATGGAATGAGAACAAATCCAAGACTTACTTGCAAATTACTCCTCTAGTAAACTATTAGTTATTCAAATTAATAACTTTGATTAAAAAAACCCACAAACTAATATATAAAAAACCAGTAATAACAACATGAGTTATAGAAAATTATTTTTTGCCACTTGCAGAGAGAGTTCCATAAAGGACTTGGTTTGCTTTTTTCACTGGCAGGATGTATTGGAGAAAGATGAACTTTCATTGACGTCAGATTTGAACCACTCATCCATAAACAAAGAACAGAAAGTATTCCTCAATGCTTATATATCCTTAACTTTATTTTAAAAATTGTAAGATTATTTTCTTTCTTTCTCCCTTGAAATGTGTATTTTTGTTCCTATTAAAACTCCATCTTTTTAGATCCTTAGTTTAAACTGTGCTCATAGCAACCTCTGACTGACCAGTGCCCTTCTTGGGATAAGGTGCTCAGAATTAGAAACAGAATTTGGCAATGTTAAGTTCCGTGGCTATTACTTTCATCATAGGGCTACCTCTTACGTACTTTTCTTCTTCCCCTCCTACCTACAAGCACCTTGGATCAGTTAGGTTTTGACAGAAAAAATTTTACCTACTTCAGTTTCATCACAGAAAATATTTATTTCTGTTTCCTCATGCCTTTTATTTTTTTTTTTTTTAAAGTAAGATGCTTAGTGTCAAGGTTTGACTCAGAATGGAGAAATAAACCAGAGACAACAATGCTCTCATTCCCCTCCCCCTCCCACCCAGCTAGGGAAGGAGAGAGAGAATTAGGAGAGAGACTTTGCTGGGTTTAAAACTAAATTAGACAGCTTTAATTAGATGTACCATTATATACAAGTATGTTCAGGAATGTGCAAAAGCCTCTTGCCTCCCCCCACCCCCAGCAGCTCCCCCGGCATCTCCTGAGCTGTGAGCAGTCCTGAAATGTCTCAGCCCACAGGCAGGACATAAAGCAGAGCAGACAGGGGCTGGGGTATGAGGGTGATGAGCTCAGAGCCTGGGGTGGATGGTGATGGATGGATGGAGTCCTCCCTGGACACTGGCCATGGACAGAAGAGAAGGGAAGAAGAAGCAGGAAGGAAGTTGTCTTCTGTGACCTCTGACCTTCCTCGGAGCTTACGTAGATCTATGGAATGGAATCCCTTTGGTCAGTTCTGCTGTCTGTCTAGTCCAGCTCCCCATGGGGGGGTCACAGATACAATTCTCCTGCCCCAGTAGCCTCTGTAGCAGCAGAGCTAAGAAGTGACCTTGGAGCCTCAGCAGAAACATAAACATTCCAGTGTTATCAGTCCACTAGCTGGAACACTTGCTGCTAGTTAAAAGAGAGCTTACTGAAGGAAAAAAAAATCAGTAAAAGGAAACTCAGCTTCATCCTGGCTCAAACCAAGACACTTAGATGACTGTTTCCATTACTAAATCTCTCCTTTACACAAATCACTACTGGAAGAAAAAAAAAAATTGCAATTACACTTACCAGCTAGTGAATATCTTAATATGTTTTCAGGTCTTGCTTCTTCATCAAGATCAGCTACCTTATAGTGTATATTATAGTGGCATGCTGGTGCTATCCAACCCGTACATGTGTCTTGCCTTTCCATGAGAAAAGGACATAGGTACATAGTTTTGTGCTAAAGAGAAGTAAAGCAAAGATGGTGCCGGAGCCACGAGTGTACAAATGTTTCCAGATCCCTCAGTTTAGTTGTGGCCAGAATGACAGAAAGAAGAAACCATAAATCTTTTAACAAGTGGTAGGACAAGAGGAAATAGCCTCAGATTGTGCCAGGGGAGGTTTAGATTGGAAAAAGTTCTTCACCTAAAGATTTGTCAGGAACTGGCACAGGCTGACCAGGGAGGTGGTGGAGTCACCTTCCCTGGAGGGATTTAAAGCCATGTATCACAGAATCACAGAATCACAGAATATTAGGGATTGGAAGGAAGCTCTGAAGATCATTGAGTCCAACCCCCCTGCCAAAGCAGGACCAAAAACTAGGGTGGATTACTCAGAAAGGCATCCAGACAGTTCTTGAAAGTTTCCAGAGAAGGAGACTCCACAGCCTCTCTGGGCAGCCTGTTCCAGTGCTCTGTAACCCTCACAGTAAAGAAGTTCTTCCTCATGTTGAGGTGGAACTTCCTGTGCTCGAGTTTGAATCCATTGCCCCTTGTCCTATCACTGGGCACAAGTGAAAAGAGATTGTCCCTGCCTTCTTGACACCCAGCCCTCATGTATTGATATACATTAATTGGATCCCCCCTCAGTCTTCTCCTCTCTAGACTGAAAAGCCCCAGGTCTCTCAGCCTTTCCTCGTCAGGCAGGTGTTTCAGTCCCTTAATCATCCTCATAGCTCTTCATTGGACTCTCTCAAGTAGATCCCTTTCCCTCTTGAACTAGGAAGCCCAGAACTGGACATAACACTCCAAGTGAGGTCTCACCAGGGCCAAGTAGAGCAGGAGCAGAACCTCCCTCAATCTGCTGGACATAGTCCTCCTGAAGCACCCCAGGATACCATTGGCCTTCTTGGCCAGGAGAGCACATTGTTGTCCCATGGAGAACTTGTTGTCTACCAGGACCCCAAGGTCCTTCTCCATGGAGCTGCTCTCTAGCAGATCACCTCCTAACCTGCATTGGTACATTTTGTTGTTCCTTCCAAGGTGCAAGACTCTGCATTTGCTCTTGTTGAACCTCATTTTATTTGTCCTTGCCCAGCTCTCCAGCCTGTCCAAATCTTGCTGAATGGCCACACAGCCTTCAGGTGAATCAACCAATCCTCCCAGCTCCATGTCATCAGCAAACTTGCTGAGAAGACACTCTGTCCTGTCATCAAGCTCATTGATAAAGATGTTGAACAGGACTGGACCCAGCACTGATCCCTGGGGGACTCCACAAGTTACAGGTCTCCAGCTGGACTCTGTACCATTGATCACCACTCATTGGGCTCTGTTGAGTAGCCAGTTCTTAATCCATCTAACTGTCCATTCTATCCCACATATCCTGAGCTTGCTCTGAGGATGTTATGGGAGCCTGTGTCAAAAGCCTTGGTAAGGTCAAGGTAGACTACATCCAGTGGTCTCCCTGCATCTACCCACTCAGTCACAACATCATAGAAGGCTATAAGATTAGTCAAGTATGATTTCCCCTTGGTAAAGCCATGCTGACTACCCCTGATAACCTTCTTCTTTTCCGTGTGCTTTGAGATGACCTCCAGAATGAGCTGCTCCATCATTTTTCCAGGGATAGCGGTGAGGCTGACAGGTCTGTGATTTCCTGGATCTTCCTTCTTGCCCTTTTTGAAGACTGGAGTGACACTGGCTTTCCTCCAGTCCTCAGGAACCTCTGCTGTTTGCCAGGATCTTTCAAAATGATAGAGAGTGGTAGAGCGATAACATCAGTCACCTCTCTCAACACTCTTGGGTGCTTTGAGTTGGAAAGATCCCTAAAGATCATCTAGTTCCAACACCCCTGCATGGGCAGGGACACATCCCACTAGATCGGGTTGCTCAGAGGCCAATCCAAAATGTTCACAGAAATTCATCATCCCAAAATGACAGATGGTACATGCATGTTTACTAGTTGGTGTTTGATTTTTCTGGGGTTGAGGGTATGAGGAAAGGTGAAAGAGGACATGCATATATTATCTCTAACAATAATAGGAAGGGATGCTTACAAGTGGACTGAAATATATTCTCTCTACTATAATGAAGGAGACCTTAGTAGAGGCATTTTTGTCTACTACTGACAGATAGTGTGGGAGTTCCTGTATGCTGACATGCAGGAGTCAGTTCAGCTGCTCCTGGGGTAAAAATGTGTTGCAGGCACAAGGGTGCTGAAGCTTTCCTTGTTGCCTCAGCAATATGCAGTGTCATCCTCCCACTCAAATGCAGATAGTTGCCTCCTGTGCAAATCAAACAAATCTGCAATCCATCAAACTCTTACATTATAGCTATGCATTTTAATGTTGAAAAACAACTTTATGTTCTCTGGACTAGCCTCCTAAATAAATACAAGCCATGAATTTAGACACATATAGAGTCTGGAGTGTTTACTCATCCATTTCAGTTCACCACAACTCTCTTACATCTGATTTATCCATCAATAAATCAAATGAGCAGATTAAACAAATCACATTTGTTAGCAATGGTCCCTGTACCAAACGTCTTAATCTCATTTCATGCTTTTTCTCGAGCTCTATTAATTTTTGCATGACTCTAGTTACTTTTCAGGAATGTTAGATACACAAAAATTAGAAAATATTTTTTGAAGTTAAATAGTCAGTTTATTAAAACTGGACATAGAAATAAAGACACTGAAGCCAGCATTTTGCTCTGTAGCCTCATGTTACCTCTGGGGAACTGCCTCCTGTCTATAAATATAATGTCTCCAAGAGTACCTGCACCAGGACCTAATAGCAGTCACTGAAAATATACTATATGCAATGCAATTATTTTTTTTCTTTTTCTTTTTCTTTTTCTTTTTCTTTTTCTTTTTCTTTTTCTTTTTCTTTTTCTTTTTCTTTTTCTTTTTCTTTTTCTTTTCTTTTTCTTTTTCTTTTTCTTTTTCTTTTTCTTTTCTTTTTTTCCTTTTACTTTTTCTTTTTTCTTTGTCTTTTTCTTTGTCTTTTTTCTTTTCTTTTTTTAAATACTTACACTTGAAGAAGTAGATCAGAGTTTCTAGGCCCAAGCAGCAGACATAGGGTTTAACTAGTTTTTGGGTTTGCTTTGTTTCTGATGAAAGAAAAGTTTGTTTCCTTCTTTTCCATTCTACCCATAGCTTGCAAACCACTAAATAGCATAAAAATACTAAAATGTTGAAATTGGCAGGAATAACAGTGACTCAATATGTAGTGTATTTTAATGTCATTTAATTGGAAGTTTGAGTTGAAGCTGAGGTTTGCTAGTATCAAGGAAGGCAGCCTGAGAAAAATAACCTTACCTACTTGTCCTGCTCTTGATCTTCTCCCTAAGTATCTCCTGTCATCTGAGGTAGCTGAAGGGCTAATAAACCTTTGACCTGATCCAGAAAAGCAATTTTGTTATGTCAGCCCACTGGTTCTGGACTGGAAGTGTTTGGGCACTTCCACACTACACTTAAGGCTGCACTTAGGATATCTATTGGTTCAGTCCTGCCAAAAAAGAAAAAGGGGGGAGGGGATATCCTGTGCAAGACCCCTGCTTTCTGATTGCACCTGGGAGAAGCTATTATATCCTATAATGGAGCTGAGACACAAACTAGCATACTCTGCAGCAGAGACAGGATGTGAGGAGCTGAAGAATACATTTTGGACTATTGGGGAAATCAGATAAAGAAGAGCAACTCAGAAACAAAGGCAAAGAATCTCTTTGATGACCTCAAAAGACAATAGACATATTGTTTATCCTTACACATCATGAATTACTATTATAGTTACACAATGATGGTTTAAACCAGCTTGGGGGTGTAAAGCAGTCTTTAAAAGATATTCAGGTATTTTAATATTTTTAAAAAAACCTCTAGGAATTTTACTGCATGAATTCATGGATGTCCAGTTCTGCTGTTCTTCCTGAATATTATAGAAACCTTCTTTATGCTAAAAAAACTACCTAAAAGCTGGTTTAAAAAATATGGATTCTACATCTGGAAAACGTGGAAGATGAATAGAACATTTTCATGGAGCAGATGTGAAAATCAGACATAAAATCAAAACTACTGGAAGAGGAAATGAAAGTAAATTAAAAATATACATGTGGCAGATCTTAGTTTCTTTTCAAGTTGTAATGACTATAAAAATGCTAATTATATTCCTATTTTTTTTCTTAACCAGAATGTTTTCTTTAAATTTCAGTGATATCCACAAGACTGGGTTTTATGAGGTTTACATCTTCAAATATTTTTCAAAACCCCTAGCCAGAAAATGGTGCTATTGCACAGTTGCAAGTTCCTCACACAATTAACCATGCAGGATTCAAGCCAAACACTACAAAGTTTTGTAATTAGAAATTATATCTTTTTTCTTTACAGTCTAATAACTTAAAAGTAATGTAATCAAATTAATTGAAACGGGGAAAACATGCTTTTTTGAGCTAACAAGTATTGTGGAAAATGTCAGTGTGAAAATGGAAAAAGTAATTGAACCAAAGCTGCTAAAACAGTGTTGAGAATTGGACTGTTTGAGTGTGCAAACACTACAGGCATACAATCAATTCTTATTTACTTTTGGAATGTTACTGAAAACACTGTAAAGTGATGATTAAACAGCAGGTAATATTTTATTTCAAAGTGTTGATAAAATACAACATAAAATTATTCCTAATAAGGGAATGAATTGACCATTTTATAGACTAGTTTTAATTTCATATCCTGAGCTTTTACAGAGACACCTTTTAATTTTATGATTGTCTTAAGCTATGAAACAGTAGCTGAGAATAACTTACATCATTGCATTATTGCAGAAAAAATTTAGTATAAGATAGATATGGCAATGGCATTTGGCATTTAAACAATGTATATATATATGGAATTACCTACCCATTCAATGAGGTGACTCAGATGTTTTGCCAGTTTACCACACTGTGTGCCTCATTTAAATTCTAAAAAGTGCACAAAATGTTATTTCTGTGATTATCTGCATCTCTCAAGTTTTCCAAATTCTTTATTAATTTTACTTCTTAAAAATAATCTCTGAAGATTTGAACTACTGCAAAAAAAGCAGTGATGTGCAACTTGTATTATGTAAAAGGAAATTTGTGTTTTTAATCTGAACATGGAAAAGAAGCTGGTTAAATTAGGCAGCAACTGAAGAGATTCTCAGTCTATCCATTTAATCAGGACTAATACTGCTTGCAAATAATTTTCCGCTGTGGAATTAAAAAAGAATAACAACACTGTGTTTGGGGAACAATTCAGTTTGAAAAGAATACTTTAAACAAACAAGGACTCTGTGACAATCCATCACAGCCTAAATGAATATAAACTTTCCCATTCTGGTACTTACAGTTATTTCTTCCTTATATTAATAATTTAATGTTTTATGCTTGTGCTAAGATTCTAAAAAACAAAGCAAGATGTGGACAGCAGGAGACAGAAAAAATAGTGAACACAAGGTAGCCTGGTTCTGGGTGTCCATGATGCTCCAATTCCCTTTGAATCTCTCCTGGAACTCCCAATCCTCCCTTGCTCCAAAGCCTACACCTTCTGACAGATCTGCTTTATTCATCTAACAGGATTTCATCTAGTTTCTTTTATTTTCTTCTCATCTGTCAGTGCCACTATACTTGACTTTGTAACTCAATATCTTTTTCCCCAATTTCTATCACATAATTAGCAAGTATCTTTGTCTTTCTTCTTGTCTCCTATAGCTGGAATACATTTCTAGTACTGGTCTGTCAAACTGCTACTCTCTTATGAAGTACATGCTTGATGAATGAAAAAAAAAAAAGTGCAAATAACCAGTTGTCTTTGCTCTCAGTTAATAATTCTGGACAGTAATATGAATTTTCTGTCTCTCTCTGATTTCTGCAATGGTCCAAAATCCAGATATCTGTGTCTAATGTAAAAGCCACATACAAAATTCCTGCATTAATCTGTAACATAGAATATTATTAATAATAATAATAATATATATTTATAATGGGTTTATTCAGCCTTCAGTTTAGAGATTAGGATGAGATATAGATATGAAGCAGAAAATATTTTCTCCTGCCTGCTAAATGCTTTTCTGGCAATACAGCCACATACAGCTTGTGTGGATGTTGTCCTTTTGTGGGAGACTTGTATGTACAAGATTTCTCCATTCCCTATGGGATCCAGCCCTGGGGGGAGGAGTGGTCCAAGTAACATGGCTGATATGGAAGAGTCATCTCCTCCAAGCTCAAGGCCCATCCTGAAAAGCAGGAAATAGGCAATGGCAGCAGGAGACGTACACAGGTGAGAAAGAAGCTCCAAACTGAACTCAAACCCATGAGGAATATAGAACTGCTTTCTGATCTTTCAGGGTTGGGGTTAGGAATGCCAAGGCATCCTCCATCAACAATGGAGTTGGATCTAGCAAAAGATGTGAAGAGCAACAAGAAAGGCATTCACAAGTAAGTATAAAAGGAATACCAGAGAAATTGTGCATCCACTACTGAATGGGGCAGTGGCCCTGGCAACAAAGAACATGAAAAATGTTGAGATACTGCATGCCTTCTCCACCTTACTCCTTCCTAGCAAGACAGGTTTTTAGGAATCCCAGACTCAGCTACCAGGAGGAATGTCTGGAAAGTTGTATCCTTGGTAGAAGGGAATAAGATTAGAGAATACTTAAGCAAACTGGACATACAGAAGCCCATGCAACCTGATGGATTTCACCTATCAGTGTTGCAGGAGCTGCTGATGTCTTTGCAAGGCCACTCCCATTTATCTTTGAGTGATCATAGAGACTGGGAGAGAGGTTCCTTATGACTCAAAAAGGGAAAATGTCACTCTAATTTTCAAGAACAGCAAGAGAAAAGACCCCGGGCACCAGAAAGTGGTGATCAGTGACACAAAATCCAGGTGGAACTAAGTCTCTGTTTTTGTACCCCAGAGGTCAGTACTGGACCAATCCTGCTCCACAGCTTCATTAGTGATCTGGATGATGAGACAGAATATATACTTGGCAAGTTTGCTGGTGACATTAATCTGGTAGGACTGGCTGATGCACAATAAGGGGGCTGTAATTCTGTGATTCTATAAACTAGAGGGAAAATTCTCAATGTGAGGTAGGGAACAAAGCCCAAAGAGAAAAGAAGATTTCAGACACCTTTTTTCTGTGGGTTTTTTTTTTTTTTTAGTATCTTCCACAAATTCAGGGAGCTGGCTATCATGAATTCCAGTTTAGAAAGGAATACTCTCCTGCTTTACTGTATGGAGTTTTGGGCCTCTTAATCAGCAATGTGGGTCCATTCCAAGACGAACTTTTCCATCCACTGTATTTTTCAGAATGGCTATTGCACTCTTCAACAAGTTTGGCAAAAGGGAACGTTGGACCAGCTATTTAGCCTAAACTGCCATGACTTCTTCCCACCTTATTTTATATCTAACTTTAACACCTTACCACTCAACAGCTAAGACATGAGTATATGCTTCTACCTGCCAATTTTCCTGCAGTAGTGGTAAAATGTGGGAGAGAAGAAAGAAACCTGCTTTGAGATTGCTAAAGTAAGTTTCTTCACACTTTGCCTCTGGGCACTTAGCTTTTGGGTACTGCAACATTAATTGATAGAGTTTCTCCTATTTTTCTCTCTGTTTATACTTTCAATTAATTTGGTGGATTTTCACACTGAAAATCTGATTCTATTCAGTGGTTACGTTTTTTAAAAAAGTGCTATGTATTACTTCTTCCAGAATCAGATGGCATTTTTTTTTTTTCAATAAACATACTACGCAGGCTTACTGTTGTGTATCCTCAGAACATCAATATCTACTAGTTCCTATAAAAATATTAGTCTGATAATATCATCTCATAAAGTGTGAACTTATGGATTCTGAACTTATTTGAGACTGAACTGGGGCAGAAATTAAAGTTTCTGGTTCCTTTCCTTTTCCCCAGGAGGACTTTTAGGCTAAATAATAACCAGAGTGCTCAAAGCAGCCTGCCAGTTGTTGGAATACATTATGATTTCTTCCAGCTCTCACGTTCAAGTTTTCATTCTCAAGTTTATTTTTGGAAGAGAAGAGAGAAAGTGTGCAAGAAGAGTTGGGATGCATCCCAGAAATATATTAAGATCTAGGAATTCATATGAACATTTTCTATTTGAAGAAATGTTCTCCTTCAACAGAAGATGGAATGAAAGAATGAAAAAGTACATTCCTTCAGGCTAGGTTGACCAAAAAATGATTGACTCAAAATAAACAAAACCATCTGGATAACATATTCACTAGATTGTGACAATTAGAAGTGAGTATAACCAGATTATGAAAGAAAAATTTAATCCTACTCTGACATTTTTGGTGTAAAGGAAAGCCTTTTCAGCATGTGCCACTGAAGAAGTGTTTTGTCTTTTCAAAACATGTTCTTATGTTCTCACATTTAGGGTTTATTCCCTTAACTAGATGGGAGTAAATTCATGCTTTTCACAGGAATGGGAGTAATCAAAACTGTTTCATTCAGAAACTTTTGGACTCTAAGAATTTACACAGGGAACATTCTCAATCCTCTCTCTGGGTATGAAACTTCAACCGCAACAGATTTTAACTTGGCATTTGCAAGCTCTCTGCTTTTTTAAGAGATGTGTGAAAGTTAGCTAAAAAGTAGACTAGACTAGACTGGAAAATTTCAGTTGGAAGGTATCTACAATGATCACCTAGTCCAAATGCCTGAACAGCCTTGTAAAAGCATGTGAATCTTGTCCAGAACATTAAAAAGCTTCAAAACCACTGTTTAGATATTCTTTAACAAACTTGCTTATCCTTTTATTCACAATTGTTTTCTCTGACCTTTCCAAAGGAAAGTTCTACATCTTATATTTTTGAGATAATTTCCTGTAACATATAACCTTAAGCCTTGATTCAAACTCTGTATTTATTGATGACAGACAAATTACAAGTCGCTGTAGCTAACTGTACTTTCTGTACAGGAGCGTAACTAATTTTGGTACCCAATATGTTGTTAGTTTGTTTTGTTTTGTTTTGTTTTGTTTTTTGCTATTGGTTTGGTTTGGTTTGGTTTTCTTAATGTCAACTGTGCAACTTTGTTTAAAGACCTACCTTCATATTTAGGCACCATCACATCTTTAGGTAATATGATTTACTGAATTTTAAAGTTTCATCCCCGTGATTTAATGTCAGCTAATTTTGGTGCTTGGGAAAGAGGAAGGGGAAGAAGAAGGAGAGGGGGAGTATAGGGAGACACTAAGTACAACTGAAGCAAAAGAAGTTCTGAGGCTCTCAAGCTTTTTTTGTCTTGTGAATTTATCTGTGAACCAACCATCATTCTGGTTTTAAAGTACTTATAGAGCTACAGTTGCATTGCCTATGGTGCAAAAGGTCATGGAAAACCATTAGTGAACATTTTCAATAGTGAGACAGCAACAGTAGATTTTGTACCCCTTTGCAATAATACTGAAAATGTATGCATGCTCACCAAATGTCCATTTTCAGGTAGAGATAGCTTTCGTAGACCACTTTGGAACTTACATGAATTTTTTCTAGTTAGCTATAAATTATTGACTAGCCTTCTGATGTATTTTCACACATCCTGCAGAGGCTAATGAGGTAGATAATGAAACATGCCAGCCACCTAAATAGTCTCTGCAGCTTTCCTTTTCCTCAAGAGGTAAGAAAAATTATTTCTGTACCACAGCTTCATGATTTTAACTGTGTCTGATTGATATTTAATCTCTGCGTGGTAACAGCAAAAAGGATTAAACTACATTCAACATTTGCTTAAAAACAGTATGAAAAGCTACCCAGACACCTATCTTGAGCAGCTGTACAATGTTATTTCTTGAACACCTAACAGCTAGATGATTGAACTTGGCCGAGAAACAGATATTTGCAGTAAATCAACAGGTAGAGGCTGAGATTAAGCTCTGCTTCATTGATGATCTCGTCCTAAGCATCTGTTTAAGGCTGAATCGAGGTAACTCACTGCATTGAGAGTGTCATAAAAGTAACTAGAATGTCCACTCTTAGACTCACAAAATTTGGTGCTCGCAGTAGTTCCTGGTGTGTTCTGCCATCATAGTGGACAATGTCTGTCAGGCCTTTCCAGTTAACTTTGTTCTAAATAATCAAACAAAAAGAAGGACAATCTAAGACATGAAATCATGCAATGTAACCCTCTGCAAGCCAGTAATGAGTGAGCAAACTCATAATTTAAATTGTTCTTTGGGGAAAGAGACTAAACCAATCTTCTTTTCTAGTTAGGAAAGTCCTTACAAGACTTTCAATTTTGCTGAGCTGCCTTAAATAAATTACCTGTCTCTTACTCTGTACATCAGCACAGACTTCTTAAATTTGTTCTTTAGCTAGGGACTTATGTTCCTCAGGACTTACTGTGACTTTATAATGGAGCTGGGTTAGTTGATTTCCTCAGTCCTTAGCAGACCTGTTCTACCTGTAATAAGACACAAAGTATATTTGTTCTGTTGGGCAGATGGTTCAAATATTAGTGTTTAATATTTTAAAATTATCCTTAGAAGCTATGTACCAGTGAAAAATATGCAGCAGGAAAATTAAATGCCATAAAGAATAGGGAATTCTCTTAATCCAGCTTCTGATTTTAGCAATTCTTAGTAGGAAACTACCCAATGAATTTGGATAGCTGAGAGCATGAAGGCTACTTTATACTATGCCAACTGCCAATAGCTCAAGGCTTACTGGTCCATAGGGAACTAGACAGGCACATTTTTATTTGTCTGCCCTTCCACAGAGAAATAAATTATTTTTAATTTTCTTCTCCAGTTAAGTTGTTGATTTTCTAATTAATTTGACCATACCAGCATCCCAGTGCCCAGCAAAATGTGTTTGAATTGGCAGTTGTACAAAAGCTGTGCTTGCAGTACTTGTGTAGCTCTGACTCAAATTCCTCCCATTACTACCCAATTAAGCAGAAGGAAGTTTAAGTTACCAGCCAGTAACTATATTTATTTATTTTTGCAGAATACTAGTAGCTAACCATGCTTCAAGTTCAATGAATAGTTAGAGAATTTAGACCAGATCAAGCCATGAAAGGGATGGGAAAGAATCAGAAATAATTAAAGGAAATGAGAAGGAAAGAAAACACATTACCACTGGAAAATAATCTCTTACTTAATTATGGTCTAATTCAGTGAATTATTAAACTTCTGTTTAAAAAGAAACATCTGATAATTGAGTAGCTATTAAAACAAATTGCTCATTAGTTTGAGAAATACAGAAAATCCTTTTATTGAAAGGCTACTTCCATGTTATATAGCTTTAAATAATTATCTCTTTTTCCAGTAACCCAGCTCTCTAACTGTCTGGAGCCTGCTACAAAAGAAAATACTTCATGTGAATGAGAACAGCAGTTAGATATTGTTCTGGAAACAACAATTGATCTAGGGATACTCCTAGGAAGCAGTCTCTCTCCTTTCTGTTATCTTGAGAATAACATTGACTACCTAGTCACAGGGAGAGAAATCTTTTCCTAAGTTGTAATACTGGTGTTTTTTTAAATAAACTTCTTACAACATATAGATGACTTAAATCTTTAATTCTGTTAGGCAGAATCAAACAATACGGGTCCTTTTGAAGATGGATGAGCTGGTAATGATCACAATTGTAGGACACATCCAATTATAGTAAGATGTTTGTTTAATTTAACTGAAGCTAATTTTTTAAAAAAGTGAACAAAAAAAATATTTGCAGTCTTATTCTTTGTCATATCACTGCTGAATGTTAAACTTCTTAATTTTATTTAAAAGTAATTGAGAAAGAAAGTAAGTATTTTTTTAACACCTGCTGGAACTATTTTTGTTTGGAGCGTTGCCTGTAATCAAGAGAGGATTTTACTTCTTCAAGATACCATAGAAATGTTGATTGCTTCAGCCTTGTCTAACTGATTGAGTTTATGAGTAAAAAACTCAAAACAGTTTTGTTGGCTTATTTTGACAAAATGACACTCAGGTTATTGAATTATGAGTCCATTTGCAAAATCATACTACTTTAAGAAGAGAAGTTACTTCTTACATAAAATTCAAACTGTAAATGTAACTCTTTTATTGCATTGTTGATATGGTGTTGAGAATGTGCTATGGAATTCAAATATTTACAAGTAAGAAATAATAACTTAGAAAATGAAGATTCTTGCTTTTTCATTTTAAAAGTTTTGAGTTTCTTTTTGTTTGTTTATTTATTCTGCAACCTCATATTGAAGTTGTGACTGGAAGATGATAATAAGCTTAAAAGAGGTCTTGGATATGTTAGGTTAAACTCTACATTTTAACAATTTATTCTTCTAGAATGGTCTTTATCATAGTAAACTATGTGCAAATAAAATGGCAAGTTATTTCTCAACTTTACCTTTTTTTTTGTCTGATGAATTACCTTTTTCTTGAATTATTGGGCGATCCACGCAGAATTTAACAGACTTATTTTAAACTCATAAGAAGCATGTTTCTGTCACTTCTAAAAGTTTTAAAAATACTTTTAATATAAAACATCTTTCTCTTTTTTACAGAAGACATTTTCAGGTTTAGTTCAAATAATTTCTCTAAAGGGAAAAACTAGAGGAAAAACCCAAAACTCTAGGTTTAAAAAAAACCCACCATATTTCACACATGCATTGCAAAGTGTATTATATGTATTATATCAAGATTTACGTGCATATAGGTAGACATAATTTTTCAGATTTATGTATAATATTCCCTCAGTCCATATTTAGATTGCTGTACCCCCAAATGTCTACAGTCTCTGTTATAATTTTTAGAATAACTTTCAAAACGTCATGATAAGAGTTTGATTATAGTAAATATCTAATTCTGATGCCACTGAGAGATTCCTACATAAGCAGAACTATGTATTATAATATAGGAAGTTTTTCTGCAGATTAATCTACTGATAGTATTGTTCATCTATCTATTATTAAAAAGAGAACTTACTGGGAATTATAATAGGAAATACGAAATTCTTTTAAAAAGGTATGTATTACCCAACAAGCAGCACTGCTTTAAAAAATATTCAAATGACCTAAAGTGAACTGGAGGGATTCAAAGCATTGAAAAGAAGGCTGTAATTAGAAATGATATATTTTTTACTTTGAAATTGTGGCATGATGGACTACATAGGGTAGATTTCCTTTTAACAACCTCATTAGTTTACTCTCTCACTATATAATACTTAGCATGTTCTTCAAGACTTTTGTGTTCTGAATTTTCAGAAATGGACATTTATTAAATTTTATTTTGTTTTTACTTCCCAAAAGGACCTGACTTTGAGAAAACATTCATATCTTGCAAGATTGGTTTTTTATATGTGGTTTAACCAATTAGGTTAAACTTGCACTCAGATTTTTACACTAGTTTAGCATACAGTAGTGAATGTCTTGAAAAGCCCAACCATACTGAGGTTTTAAGGCACCAATATTTCTCCCTACTCTGTAGGACCCAGCCAAAACATGACAACACAAAAATACCCTAATCGTACAGAGCTTGTATAGGGAATACTAGATAGTATTTGTGAAATAGTTGTTTCATCGTGACTACTAGAATTTAATAAAGTATATTTTAAAAATAAAATTATTTTTCTTTCTCTCATATAGAAATCTCAACGAAGAACTAAAAATTGGCTCATTCTGTTGTTTTTTCTTTTCTACTTTGCTAGAGGCAATATATGACACCCACATGGTTGCATGTATGTCATAAAAGATTTATAACAGAGTACCAAATAGAAAATATTTTCCCTCTATCTGTAAGTTCCCTAATTTATTTGCCTCACTGTTTGACCTTCCAGGGAAATTTCAAGGCTTGACATGCTCTGTATACAACACCAGAGCAACCTTTTGTGAAAGTGGGCAAAAGTAAATGATGGTTGCTTTCCACTTTCTACCTTGGCTTATGTGTGTATATATACCTCTGTGTGTGTGTGTGTACAAACACACACACACATCTATAATCCTATGGCAACTTAAGAGACACAGCTTAATTTTTTTTTTCCCTGTATATATATTGCAAATATAGATATATAAAAAGCAATTCTAACTGACAAAGTAATTATTGCTGTAAGTCTTATTTCCCCTCCACCTTTGCCCAGCAGAAACACCAGTTGCAGTGGAATGTATTTTATGAAACATTATAATAGCTCCTGGTGTTGTGTGTCAGGGAAATGAAGTTTCAAGTGTGTGTAATTAACAGCACTTTATTCAGTATTCCCCTTGGAGCAATGCATGTCTTTGTACCTGATAGCAGATATACTTCAACTAATTCAGTAAAGAAATAGCCAAAAGTGTATTAACATATAATAATTAATAAATATCTTCAAGTTTCCACTGTGACTTTGTTGGACAGAAGTTAAATATTTTAATACCCTGCTTTCTTCTCAGATGTTGTGGGGAAGGGAAGACACCAAACTTGGGACATATTTAGGCAAGTTTGTGGTTTACTGCTTAACCTACAGAAAATAAAGGATCCTATTCTTTTTTTAAAGTGAAGATAATTTTCTACCAGAACTACCTTCAATTTTAAGTTTAACATACTTAATAAAGGAGGGCTATGAATAGGAACTCATGGCCTTGTCAGGGCCTGACTTTCATATGTGCAGAGTCCACAGGATCTACCAGGACTGCAATATTTGTTTGTAAAATAATGTTGACTAGAAAGGACCTCTGGGGCCATGTAATTCAAAGTAGGGCTTACTTCAGGCTCAGATTGGTATCCTCAAGGTCCTGTCTGGTCAAGAAATAAAAACAAAAAAATTCCATGATAGAGATTCTGCCACCTCTGTGGGACCAGTTTCAGCATTTAATCATCCTGACTGTGAAAATGTTTCTCCTTAATATGGAGAGCCAATTGAAATCTCACGTTGTGCAACCTGTGTGCCTCTTATCTTTTAGCTGTGCTGCTCTGAGTCTTTTTTTTTGTCTTCTGTGTTATGCTTCTCCCTTACTAGCAATTAAAGACTGCATTTAGGTCCCCTCTTAACCTTTTATTAATGAGGCCAAAAAAACTGAGCTCCCCCAGCCTCTCCTCACCATAAACTTTCCCTGCAATAGTGTCCTTCCACTATGATTACCAACTCCTTCAAAATCATATGCTTTCAAACCAAAGTTAATATAGCAGGGCAAAAATTGCAAGTTTTTGCCATCACCAAGTATTGAGGTAACAGCTGCTTTGCTGAAGTCAGCTAGTTTATTGTTTATTTGAGTGATGGTAAGTCTGTGCCAATACTTTTCAACTCCATGTATATATGATTGTCTGAAGTCTGAACACCATTTCAATTTTTTTTCTCTAATACATTGCTAGAAACATATTGTAGGTTAGCCCAGATATAATGTAATTCTGAATATGTTACGTCAGAACTGATGTTCTCTAAGTGTCTTATTTGTCTGTGGATGAATGTGTTTGAGATTGCTTTCAATCCTTTCAATGGTAAAAACCTGATCATTTTTCTATGCAGTTTTCTGTCCAAGGGCAGCTGCATAGCAGGGACACACAAGTCATCCCAGACACTTTTGAGCATGACATAGGGTTCTTCTGGATCTAATATATCCTTATAATACACTACTGGAAGTAACACAATCTATTTTACTAATAAGCTAAGCCAAATCAATGAACTGAGACCAAAGGATTAACTAAGAGTAAAGGCAAAATATTTAAACATTTAAACAAGTGTTTGTACTTGTGATGCTATTACCTATTAATATCATAAAAGATCTGAGCATCCATATATTTTTTTTCCTTGGAAAATTGATTACTTTCCTGTATTGACTTCACTGTTGTTTACATTGAATTTACCTGGACATATCCAAAGCCAAACTTGCATAATTATGATCAGTGATAATGAGTCAGGAGGTGAAAGTTTACCCAAGCATTTTTCAGGACTTCTGGTTGTTCTTTTCTCACAACTTCTGCAGTCCTGACAATAAATGCAGTCCTCAAACTTTTGTGCTGAATCAGAACATAAATCTGAATGTTTTTCCTTTCAGTTTATGAGGTTTTATGGCCAGGAATGATGTTGTGAAGAATTTATGGACATGAAGTCTTCACTAACTACAGGTTTATTGCCTTTTCTAGAGGAATAAATCCAAGCTACCTTAAAGTATAGGTATAAAGTTCTTTTCACTATAGGATTCAGCAATGCCAGGCAGTGTCCCATGGTCTTTATAACTGCTGAATGTTTTCAGGGCTGTAAAAGATGTAAGTGGTGCCCAGGTTAAAGTTTAACAGATCTTCAGAACAAATCAGGCAGAATATCTACATAAGAAGAAGCAAACTTGCATACAATCCTTTTCTTAAAGCAATGTAAGACAAAGATAAATTCTATTATTCATCTTCTGTTACTAGTTTTGCAAATAAACCAAATTCAAAATATGTACAACACCAGTATTAGGTTTCAGAAAAAATATAATGTGAAATTGCAAAATGGTGCAGATTTTTTTTTAACTTTTGAACAAGTACTAAATAATGATAATAATAAAAAAGGTGAAGACATATCTAATAAAACCATAGAGGGATTGCCACTGTTGAGTATGTCTCTAAATTATTTTGAAGTGTGCATTAATGAAACTGCAAATTGAATTAAGTACCTTCATCTGCTCCTGGAAGCTGCTCTGTCTGATGCATTAAAGAATACACATTCTCAGTGCAGTAATCAGAGGTTTAAATGGGCTTAATGTAATTAGAAAAACCCTTGGAGATATATATTATCTCTTATGAAAATGGATAGGCTTTGTAGATTAAAACACATTGTTTCAGCATCAGTGTAGTATTATAGAATTACAGTTTTAAGTACTAACTTTACTGAGATATGGGCACAAGGCTCCTGTTGAACATAAAAGGAGACAAATTCACTGGGCATATATACGTACAAAAATCATACTGAATATCCATATCAATACTCTAAAGCTTGGCATGAAAGATGATTAGCAACTATTGTACGACTTTTCACCAATTATGAAAATGTGACTGTGAATGTTCTTCCTCAATTTATGATGCTAAATGAGAGTCATTCTGTTCATAGTGAGATATTAAAACTTAGTTTTTCACAGCAAAACCAGTACAAGTTAGTTTGTGCTGCTTTGTATTAACCTTTGCTCCTTATACATAATATTAATGCAATACCTTCACACAAATCAAAAGCTTGCATTCCTGACTTGCATGCATATCTGGTGTTACATACCTGTAAATGTGCATACAGCCCCACATTCAGTCTGTGTGAATGCTACTAGAATTGAAGGTTTCATTCAGCAAAGAAAGGGGAAAGTTTCTAAGTGTTTTCTGACAGTGTTTTTCAGTACGTCATGGCATACACTATTTAACTCTTCAATCTTGGTTATTTTTTTCATGTAGACTAACAGAGTATCACCAATTTTTCTTTTCTTCGAGATCCAACTGACTGAATCTCTTAAGCATATCTTAAATTTCTAGTGCAAGTTATTCTGAGATTTTAATGTAAATGTATATGTGATTGAAGTTAAGCACAAGCTTATGAGCTTTTCTGGAACCAGGGTTTTATCAAACTAACCTCTCCTCACCCATGAAATGGTCCCTGAGACAGTAAAAACATGGTTATTAGTACTGTTTGATGCATATTTTCTCCTTAAGGAGACACTTGCTGGCTCAATAAAGGACCCAGGGTGCAGCCAAGATTCTATTCTAATGTGGAGGATCAGCGAGGAAATTGCATTTTGGCTTTAGATTTGCTTGATCATCCCACTCAACATGGTTTTGTCAGGAGCTCCTGCCAACAATGTTATCCTTCCCTCCTGAGAGGTTTAGAAGGTGTGCAGTGAAAGCTTGCCAGCTGTCTTCAATGTCAGGTGCAAATTTACCAGGAGAGCTAAAAAGGCTTGAGACTCCTCCCTGGTGTAGTCATTTGTTTGAAGTAATTTTCTCCTATTCTAAAAGCAATTTCATATACTAATGGCCAAATGACTGCTTATTTCCTGCTGGATGTCATCTCAATAATTTTATATGGGAAGACTTCAGACACTGTTATTTCATATTCTAGTCCTAACACATCCTGACATGGCCTCTTGGTAAAAAGTGGAGTGTGCTAATTCCTATGGAGAAGGATAGATTGCCAGGGATCTGTTAATTTCTTCTCTCAAGAACACTGTAAGTCATCACTCTATAATAGTGATTAACATCTAGCCAGTTGGATGGATTAGCTGAGGCTAAGAAGACGAGCTGCAGGTTAAATGACAGGAGGATCTTTGATCCTAATTTTACCAAAACTTACCTCTCTTGTCTCGGGCAGCTTCACAGTTTGCTTGCAAGTCCTTATTTATAAAATGGATGATAAATATGCTTAGTATACCTGGGTATTTTTAAGCCAGATTGACACAGTGATGCATTTTTTGATAGCTGAAAGGAATGTGGTCTTGTAAATCTAGGTGTTAATATTGTATTTTGTTACTAAGTTTAAAGCACTTATGCAAGTGGTTAAAAAAACTGATAATTACTCGTAGTTGTTGTACATGAGTCATGCTTTACAGTGTGCTTGCTTTATCTACCACTCTTTTGAAATTTGGCTATTTAGCAAGAAAACAGATAATCCTAAATAGATATTGTCATGCTTTCATGGCAAAACTAGGTTTCTTTGTTGTTTTTAGTTTTAGACCAATAATATACTGTTCAGACTGATGGGTTGCAATGTAAGGATCCCTGCTGCCCTCACTGGGGGAAAACTGATATCTCTGAATCTGGGCCCCAAACCAAAGCCTTGAAGGTTCTGGAAAACAGGATATCTGTGAATTAGTGTGTGTATCGATACTTGGGTATAATGTTAACATTTTCCTTACTCAGCTTTAGAATTTTGCCTTTCCTGGGTTTGAATTTGTCCATGCTCCACGAGTGCTTAGCACAAAAAGCACGTTAATCCATTTCTGATTTTGTGCTTCACTATATAACCCCTTTCTCCTGCTATGTCATTTTTGGTTTTTCTTGTCTGCGAGGAGAAGGTAATCGTTTGCAAAATAAATTTGTGGGTTTCCTGGCCATATGTCACTAGAAAAATTAAAAGAAAAGTGTACAGAACTTCATGTGTGGACTCCAACTTTTGATATTGGAGAAAAAGAGGGACATGTGTTAATTTGTTTGATTGAAAAATAAATTCTCAGTATCAGTGAAAACCAGTGTTTAATTTTGTTTTAGTGGGAATTGAATATTTGCAAAATGTGAGTCCTTTAATATGTTATTAACATAGGGAATTGCTGTAATTAAAATGTATAATCTTTCTTCAGTTTTCTCTTTTACAGATGTCAGCATCCAAGATCCTCAGAATTTGCCCAAAATACGTAAGTATAAGATAGTTGGTAGTGTACTTCATCACTGATTGCAACAGAATACTGCTAAAAAACCCAATACACTTACAGTATTTATGGCAGGAAGCATAAGAATGTTTTCAGTTCTTGATATCTTTGTTTACTTAAAAATACAGCTGTTCTTTCTAGTTAGGAGCTGAGCAGTCTCTAGTCTGCTATTTGAAAGTAAAATTACAAGTTATATTGAGATAATTTTTGGGGAATTAGAACACTGCTTAATTGAAACAATCAGTTCTAAGCAAAAATACACAACGCTGAATTTGGAAATGACAAGATGTAATAGAACCTTGTGTTTAGTCAAATTTCTTTGACATTTACTTTAAATTCTTAAGCTACTAAAAAGAACCACAATCCACAAGTTTGTTCTTCAAATTTTTTTTACTTACTGTTAGCTAAAGAAAAATAAATAATATTTCTTTGATGCCACATGCTACTTAATTGCACAGCATACTGTATATAATGATGTGTACAAAAGTCTTGGATTTCTAAAACAGAACTCAAAACTATCAGAAAAAAGATGTACGATGCACAAAAAAAGGTGAAGGATTTCATGTTGAGATAATGGCACTAGAGTTTACGTAGGCAGATGTTTGAACAGTTCAGAGAGAGAGTAATTTATTTAGGGTTTGCTCATGAGTGAAGGAGTAACCTCAATATTGCAAATGCAGTCCAAAACCTAGTTCAGACCATAATCTATCCCTCAATTAAAAAAAAAAAAAATAAAGTTACTGATGTTTATAATTTACTTCAGCATTTTTTTTTTCTGATTTAACTTGGGCAGAGATTTGCTTATATTAAAAAAATCTCTTGCTCTTTCTATATTACACAAGATTTCTAATATTTATGCCTCCAAGGTCGAAGTATTTAGGGATGCCAGAGAAGAGTTCTTGTTTCTTATCCTAGATCCAGTGAAAAATAAAAATAATAAAGAAAATAATTACTGTTGGGTTTTTTTTATTCCAACTAAACTAAAGTCTGTTCTTTACCTGATGAATCTTTCTAAAAAGATAAACTTTACAGGTGCATGGATTTCAAAACTAATTGGTAGAGAGGATATGAATTTACTTTAGTTCCTTCCAGTTAAGCTATTTTTCTTTTAGACATTTAGAAACACTAGATTTATGATTGACTTTTCTTGATATATCTGTAAAGATCTTCTAGTCTTCATTTAAACAATTATTTTGTGACCATGGCTTAAAAAGTGCAAAATTAGTTCCATCATCAGCCACTAGATAAAAATAGAACATCTTTTCTTATTCCACTCAAATACACATGCTTCTCTACATTTCATACTTAGTGTTTTTAACTGTCTCTAGGCTTAATATCTGGCTCTTATGTTTTGACATAATTTCTGTAGCTGCTGTATATAACATGAGTAATAAGCCTGGAATTAGTACTAGTGGGGAACACTACAGAATTTAACAAATGCTAATAAATGTCCCAAATATTTGTTATTTATTACAAATGCTGGATTTCTAAATATATTTTTCAACATAATATATTTTTTCACCTTTGCTCAACTAACTGTGATAATCTAAAGTACCATATCCAGCAGAATCACCTTGGTTACTGTCTTTCACTCAAGATATAGTAACTTGTGACCTTTTCTTTGACCATTCCTTTTTTTCTTCTCCAAGTCTTATTTACTATTTGTGCTCCTACAGCCTCTTGCCCTCCTGTTGATGCTCATTTCCCATCCCTAGCTCCTACCACACAGAGTCCCCTTCTCTGTTGTTTCACCTGACCTGACTTGTGCATCTCATCTCTTGACTCACTCTAGTTCTGTAACTTTTTATTTCCAACATGATGTTGTGGGATGCCTGAGCACAGGCACAGTTCATCCTAGCAAAATGTAGACAGATGTTACCCTCTTATGTTGAAATCTTTATGCCTCAGACTTTCCAGAAATCGGTTCTTAATAATTTCAAGTCTTCCTCATCCTCCTTCCATCTTCTCTCAATATTATGACTAATGGAATTATTCAGGATGGAAGGAACAGGAACCTCAGGAAATTATTTAGTCCAAAATACTACCCAAAGCAAGGTCAACACTAAATTCACACGTAGTTGCTGTGGGCTTTGAATAATTATTAAATCTTGAAACAGCCTGTCTTGGGAACCTCAGTTATCCTCATAGAGATTGATCTTTTTTTTTCCCTTTGCTGGGTTTTCAGTCAGAAATCGTATCAGTAAAATGCCTCTGTTTTCTCAGAAATATTCTGATAGGCTTTAGGATGCTGATGTTAGGTCCCTCTCAGATCTTTTTTCCTCCAGTTAAAAAAAAAAAGTCTACCTTCCTAGCCTCTCCTAGCAGGTCAGGTGCTTCACTCCCTGAGTGTTTTGGTGACCCTTTGCTGAAGGTATGCAAAATTATTTACAACTTTCTTACACTGGGGACCCAAGACATTTTGCCATGAAGTCTGAAGAGTTGAAAATACCACCAAAGTACTCCTGAAACATTTTTTTACAGCATATGTTTGGAGGTTTTGTACCAAAGTATCACAGTGTTGTTTTTTGTGTTTATTATAGTGTGCATATTGTTGAGCAGCTGTGCCAAACTTAATTACATTGAATCTAATACCAATAGATTGCTCTTGGTCTTTTTGATGGTGCACTTGCTGCTATTTTTGAGAATGTATTTCTGGAAGTTTATACTCTGGTGTTACACTATTTGAAATATATAATTTGCAGAGATGAATTACAGTTTAACTGAAATTATATATAAACTATTGTATATTTTGTGGTTGTGACTTGAGCTATTGTATACATAGGATGATTTTTGCATTCTACTTTTCACTAGCAACAATTCTTCCAAAATCTAGAATTTCCTCAATTTTTATTTTTTTTTTTGCATTAACACATATTATTATATTTTGCAATGTGCAGGATAATGTATCTTTTATGTATGAGTTTGTTTTTTTAAAAAATATGTGCCTTCGTGTTTACATTAAACATTGTATGGTTCTTATTAAATGCAAACATTTTAAGTCTATTCGGTTGTGTATGATCCTGGTGGACAACAGAACTTCTGATGATACAAAAAGTGCTTGCCATGGGAAGTTTGGAAAACTACAATATTCACTGTGATTCTCCATATATAAAGAATGTTTTGATTTGCACCTAGGAAAGTATTTCTTTTATAGTGAAAATATTACAAAGTCATTGAAAAGAACTGTGATACATCAATGTAGTTCCTTATAATTAGGCTACCTGACAAACATCTGATGTTGAATGTTTTGTGAAACAAGACACTTAAAACCCATAGGGCTCCTGTTGAAAAAATATTCAGCTAGGTTTATATAGGCATAAGTTGGTGAATTATAAACTGCAGGGGTATTGTAGGAGATCTGGACAACTCAGATTTAAGGAAAATCTTTTCCCTAGAAAGTCATGTTGTGGCAATATTGAAATTGATCTCCTGTGTAAACTTAAATCAGCCATGTAAGACCAATGCAGTTATGGTTAATGCAGAGACTTTATTGAGATTCTAGAATGCTTTTCCTCAAATCATTTTTCTCTTGGATTTAAAAAAATTGCTAGTAGTACAATCTAACTCTTTCTTTTTGTTCATTGTGTTTTAATTCGTTATAGTCCTATTGAATTTGTGGTCATGGTTAACATGAACAATCCTTTTAATGTCAAACTTTTAGTAAATAAGAAGGAAGAGCTCAAGATTGTGGTAAATTCTTCAACTGCAAATCTTTCACTTTTGGAAGAAAAGGATTGTTTAATTTGGGGTAAGTTAATGAATTACAGAATCATCCTGGTTGGAAAAGACCTCAAAGATCATCAAGTCCAACCATGCATTTGCATTTTAGTTGCTGAGAATATGGAAAAGGTAGGACTGGTTTGTTCCGTCTCCATTCATGAATGTATTTTCTGCCAAAATGAGAATAGTTAAACAGAAGGGAAGTTATCTGTTTGAATCCCTCTGCAATATATAGTTTTTAAATAATGCAAACAGTGTGACAAGTCGAAACACATTAAAATGCAAAGTGGTTTATCTGAAATTCTGAACACACATTAAAGATATGTTTTCCACTGTGTATGTGAGGTGGTTTTACTCATTTTGATGAGCCAAAGCTAAGGTGAAATTTGGCACGTGTCCACCATTGCTTCTGGTAGCTAGAAAGCATTGAGAAACCTGACTAAATAATGGTTAAATTTTGCATGTACAGTGAATTAGTTTTTTGAGAGCATTATACTAGAGTTTGTGCAAAGCACAAGTTTATTGTATGGAAACTGAACTGAGCTTATCAAGATTGGGTTTTAATTATCAGACATGGAGGAAAAGCATGACTTCAAGAAGTTGACCTCACTGATGAGCTGCAGGGAGTAGTTAATTTTTTGTGAGTCAACATATAATAGTAAACAGCTAACATGGAACATGGGTAAGCATCCCATCAAATGACTAGAAATAAATAAATAATGAGAGAAAAAGAAACAGTGCCAATGACTGGAAGGGCAAAGATGGTGGACATCAGGTCTGATAATTTTCCAAGAACAGAGAATCACTAGAACTAGAGCCCAATACATTTTAGGAAATTATCCTCCATTCCTCTTAGTCTACTTTTTTTTTTTTTTTTTTTTTTTTCCAATTTCTCTTTCTTGTGACATGTCTGTGAGTTCAATTGGATCAGAGGTAAAGGGAAGGATCTTTTTATCCTCCTTACAATCTGTGGCAGCATTTTCAGTAAGGCATGTCTTGTACTTGCAATTTTAATTGCATTTGTCATGGCCCTGCCTAATCTTTCTCCCTGCCTTCAGACATGTCTGAAATAATTTGTATTAGCACTAATTTCTTCTGTCTCTCTGCTGTCTTCTTTGGGCTTAAAACAAACTTTAGAGAAATCTTTCTGCAGTAACCCAATAAATTAATTTGCCTAAATTGACAAATTTGTTTTGATCAGTATGATAATATCATCTAGGTTTTTTTTCTTTTACTCCATATTAACTCTTTTCACATCCTTCTCTTAAACGTTAACTACAAATTATTACTTTTCAGTTTAAATAGTTAATTTACAACTTGTTGCTTAATTGCACACTGTGTTTTTGATTTCTCTAATCTTACTTACATGTTTTTAAACTAACTAGAGAAAAAAGAAAAATATTTCAATGTCTCACATGACTTTTCAGAGTAAGCATGCAAAAACAGTAATTTGCAAAACCCAATTAACCATATTTATGGTAAGATTCATCCAATTAAATAATCCATTTGCTAAGATTTAGTGCTCAGGCATAACACATCTGTGTGGCCTATATGCAAACAGGAGTATCAGATGTCCATGTCACTTTGAAAGGGTTTCAGAAGCACATGAAAACATCCTTCACAGATATGGAAATGTAGCCAGCAGGTCTTCTGTCAAGCTGGAAGTTGCCTATATAACACTAACAGTTTCTGTACCTAAGGCCTATATAAAGGTACCTCAAGTATAGAATTCCAGGTATGCAAAATTATTTTCTTTTGTACAAACATGGTTTTAGTTAATTATATGATCACTTAATAAGACTTAAGTAATTATTAATTTAGGTTTTAAATTTCCTTGTTACGAATTGTAAGCTTGATAGAAAAAGTTATTTTTCAGAATTCTTCTAAAAGATGTTTCCATTTACCTACTTGATTGTAAGCTAAAAAATAAATATATAATGCAAAACTGACAATTACTCACTTTTTTAAAAGCCACAAGACATGGCCTTAAAATCTCTTATTTATGATGATTTAAGTACAGCTTAAATCTCTGAGTGAGATGTTCATAAGTTTGGAAGAAGATGCCTACCAAAACCCATCTTAAGAGTCACAGAGTTAAAACAAAACTGAAAGATTGTGTAGTCATCCACTATGCAGTAAAATTAGTATAGATAAGTACCAGGAACACAAAACTCATACTCTGAAGTTCACCCTACCTTCTTCTTTCCTACATACTTATGTAGATACTTGTCCTGGTTTGAGCCATGATGAAGCAATTTTTTAATTTTTTTTTTTTTTTTCCTTCAGTGAACTCTCTTTTAAGTAGCACTGCTAATTTTCCAGCTAGTGGACTGTTAATGCTCAGTGTTTCCAGATACTGCCTAGAGATCAAGGACACTTTGCTCTGCTTGTTCAACTTCATGCTTTGAACAATAAAGGAGCAGAAGAGTCATACCTACAACCTTCCCTTAGGGAGGAACAAACTACACAGACAACAAAGTTGGCAAACCAAAGTATTCCATTCCATATATCTACCTAATACTCAATATAAAGGCAGGGATCACGGAAGCCAAGCCCCTTCTTTTTCCTGTTCCTTCTCTTCCATTCATGCCCAGCATCCAGGAAGGACTCCATCACCATTGATCCCCAGGCTCGTGCACTCCTGACCCTCATCACTCTCCCCTCAGCTCCTGTCTGCTCTGCCACTATCTCTGGCACTGATCTGGGTCATTTCAGAGTTGCTCACAGCTCAGGAGAGGGCTGTGGGAGTTGCTGGGGGTGGAAGGAGGTGATAGGGGTGTTGCACATTCCTGCACATATTTGTGTATATTTATACATATTTTCTTTTATTAGTAGTATTTAATGAAAGGTGTCTAGTTTAGTTTTCTATCTGGAAAGTCTTTTTCCTTGTTCTCTCTCCTTTCCTTACCTGGGTGGGAGAGGGAAGGGGTCAAGAGCATTGCTGTCACTGGTTTAATTGTCGATCCTGAGTTAAACCGTGACAATATTTAACACATTTTATAAACTTTCTCTAACTTTAGGTTCAACTTATTCTACTGATAATTAATGCCTGGCATTTATATAAAAATTATTATTATCCCAATGATTATTTTAATCTGTGACGGAGTTCTATCATCTGTCTTTGTCACATTCTTGAAGCAAACCATCTGGAAAATTTTTCCTCTCTCTACCTTTCTCCTTTTATACAAGTACCATGGTTCTACTTTTCCATCTTTCAATACCAAATTAACTAGAAGCACAACACGGCCAAGAATAGCTTCTTTTTCAGTGCTGGGTTGCCTTACAATAGGAGGTTAAATCGTAACTCAGTGGGGAATCAGCCAAATGTGACACGTCTGGCAAATTAGGGGGAGCAGAGAGTATCACAACAAAGCATCCTGTATTGCTCCTACTCTGGGAATAAGTCTTATACTGTTACAGATTGTTACAGTGAGAAACAAATCTATGGGGATATGCTCATTGTTTGAGTTACTCAGACTTGTCTTTCATGGTCTTTCACTTCTTCTTTACCTTTCAAATTTTTGAAAAAAGCTCAGCTAGTAGGAAATCCTCTTTTACTTCTGGGTCTGCAATAACTTAAGTGAATGTTTCCAACAGGCTTTTTATATTTTCCTCTCTCTTCTTCCTCTGTTTTCCTCCTCTGTTTTCCCCCTGTTCCTCCTCTCTTCCCCCTCTCTTCCTTCTCTCTTCTGCTTTTCCTCTGCTCTCTTTCCCCGTCTCTCTTTCCCCATCTTTCTTTCCCCCTCTCTTTCCCCCTTTTTTTCCCGTTCTTTTTCCATTTCTTTTCCCCTTCTTTCCCCTTCTTTCCCCCCTCCTTCCCCCTTCTTTTCCCCTCTTTTATCCTCGTTTTCCCCTCTTTTTTCCTTTTCTTTTCCCTCTTTTCCTCTCTCTTTCTCTTTTCCTTTTCCCTTTTTGTCTCTCTTTCCCTCTTTCTCCCTTTCTCTCTGAATGGCTGTAAGCACACCAAATATTCATTCTACTCAATAGTGATACAATTGTGTATGAACTTATGCAGAAATAAAAGCTGATACTTAAAAAAAACAAAAGTAATAATAGAATCATAGAATGGTTTGGGTTGGAAGGGACCTTAAAGATCATCTAGATCCAACCGCCCTGCATGGGCAGGGACACCTTCCAGTAGACCAGGTTGCTCCAAACCCCATCCAACCTGACCTTCAGCATTTCCAGGGAGGGGGCATCCACAACTTCCCTGGGCAACCTGTTCTTGTATCTCACCACCCTAACACTAAAGAATTTCTTCCTGATGTATAAATCTCCCCTTCTCCAGTTTTAATAAATTACCCCTTGTCTTCTTGCTACAAGTCCATGTAAAAAGTCCCTTCCCATATTTCCTGTAGGCAATACAGTTAATAAATAAAGCTAATAAACAATTAAAAGCAACAATTTTTTACTGTGAGGCTGACTGAGCATTGGAACAGAGAAGTTGTGAGGTCTCCATCCCTGGAAACATTCAAAAGCCATCTCAATATGATGCTGGCCAGCTGGCTCTTGAGAAGGATGACATGACATTCAGAGGTCACTTCCAGCCTCAACTATCTTGTGATTCTGTTAATGATGGGAAAGAGGAACGGAATTAACACTGTTTATGGTTTGAAGATTTATATTTACGCCAGGTTTTCACATGTGTAGAATCTGCAATTTTATAGTCATTTGCTTTTAACAAGAGAAATGTTACCATTAATGAGAAAGAATAAACTGATGTACTGGAGCTGTCATTACAGTAAAAGAGAATCTGGTTATGTGATTACTTCTATGCATTTTAAATAAATAGTGTGAACAATATATATTTGGAACAATAACAATTTTGTAGCTTAATAACTTGGCCAAAAGTAAAAAAAGTTCTGCCAATGCTGAGCTGAGGATGCAGGCAGACCTGGTGACAGTTTCCGGTGTTTGGATTCTCCTTGTTGATTTCATAACCTTTGTACCAGGCAAATGAAAACCTTAAGTTCCATAGTTATTACTAATTAAGAAGAGAATTAAAATCTGTTTTACATATGATATACCTACATGTACATTAAAGATAATTATGCTTCAAAATCATGCCAAAGTTAGGAAATGCCTGAGCTATAGTTGCCTACTACATGCAAGCCACAGCATTATGTATACAGTCTTATTCTCAAGTATAGTGATATGATTGCTTTCATCTTCCCCGTGACCTTCCTATGATTTCATACAAAAAATTGAATATTATTTGTGAGGTGCAAAGAAAGTCCTCCATAACTTTATTAATTTATGCTATGAAAGTCTAATGATTTAATTAGTGAGCAGAATTATGCTCACCGGATTTTCAAGGGAACTAAGTAGAGACACCTACTTGAAAGGGAAAGATGAGCAAATAAGAGTAGGTAAATAAATTTCTACCACCTTCTGCACAAATATTATGTTGGGGTGTTAGCATACATAAACTATATCTACTTAAAAAAATAAAAGAAAGAAATGCTTAGTAAGAATAAGCATTTCTCCAGTGCTGAAAATTATGCTTTCAGTATTTGTTTTTCCATTCTTGTTGGTCTTCAAAAGCAGTATATGTGGTGATCTTGAGATCCAGCCTTTTTCCTGCTTTTTTCTTATTTCAGGAACAACAAGCCATCTGAGAAGCCAACAAACAAACATATTATTCATATCTTTGCTGTCTGTACTTGTATGATGCGTGGGTAGGAGAGAAATAATAGTACAGTAAGGTCGAAAATCTTCATCTGACAATTATTGTTTCTTTTTTGCTTTCTACATTTTTTAACTCTTTTTTTTCTGTTTTGTTGTGTTTTTTTTTTCTTCTAAAACAATGTTAATTACTTATGTCTTTGGCTGATATTAAGTTATTTTTATTTTTTAAGCAGAAACAGGACTGGTGGTTTTTTTGTTTTGTTTTGTTTTTTGTTGATTTAGTTTGGTTTTCTGTTTTTTTCATTTTTGTTTGTTTGTGGTTTTTTCTTTTTCTTTTTTTTTTTTCCCTTTAAACTGACCTGATATCACCTGTCCTAGATAGACAAAACCTAAGTTCCTTGTAAGCCGTTGCTCTTTCTATGTCTATATTAATTTTCTAGAAACTAAGTTAGCAGTATTCATAGACAAGACATACCATTTTACATCATCAAAATTTTTACCATCTTGTTCCTTTCAGAGCAAACATTTAGCATACTATGAAACAATATTTGGAGCACAAAGTGGCATAAAAAAAAAGTGTTTATTCAAATGGGACTTCTTTGTCATCTAATTATTAATGCTTGGCTGCTGAGATTATTGTAACCCTTACAGCATTCACAGTGCCAGGAAGATACCTCTTACAGACTTCTACTTAATGTCTAATGTGAACAAGGTGTATCTGCCACAACCACTCTCTATATGATAAAACATTAAGATTAGAATATGATATTGTTGTAATGCTGTATTCTTTCCTGCATAAGTACTAAATGCTTTCAGAAAATTAATCTACAGATGCATTAGACTGGGTAGTGTTTTTCCCTTCCCATTCTGCTTCACAGACTTGATCTCACTACTCCTGTCTCAGAAAGCTGGTATTTACTTTTCAGTACTTTTAACTTGTGTGTATAATTATTGTTCAAGCTGTGAACCATGATTAGGATTCTAGGTGTTCCCATGTTATAAACTGCAATGCATTTGTCCTAAGACTATTTTGGTAGTGCAGTTCACAAATTCTCTGTGTACTTCCAGTGGGGTTTTTATAAAGCTCATGAGTGACAAAATGGTATTTCATTAATTACTAATGGCATATTTTACTGTTTAATAACGCTTCCTAAGGTAGAGTCAGATAATCCAAATTATTAATCTTCAATAGATGTACAGGAAACATCAGAATTCTTATGAATTACATAAAAAAACATCTGATCCATGGGATTTTTCTCTTAGTGACAGTTCACATATGTAATGATCATGTATGAATAATAATGATTACTGTAACTGACAAACAGACAGCCCTAGGTCTGTGGGAAATATCCATGAACAAATGCTACAAATCTCAGTTATTTTCCCTCAGTACCTCTGAGCACAGAGATACAGATTAGTGTCAATGTTTTTATTGTCATTCTAACAGGGGAATAAGAATGGCTGCACAGGTCTCTTCAAAGCATTTTTAGTAGTGTGGGTTTTAATTTGAAAATAAATATTTGCCTCAGAGCAGGAGCTGTCATCAGAGATCACACGTAGCTTTCAAGCCCACTAGAGTTAATCTTCTTTGCATATCTTGAAGACTAAAAACATTTTTAATTAAACTCTTAAAGCCTCTTATCTCTGAGCCCTGACTGGTGCTGTAGTGGAATATATAATTCCCAGCAACAATGAGTAAAATTGTAATTCCCTATATAATACAAATCAAGTTGATTGTAGAACATTATGTTCATTAGAAAGTAATAGATTTTTTTTTATTATTTTTTTTATGTGTTAGATCAAAGCAGCTGGTATTTAATCCAGACTGACAAGAGGAATACTATTTCATATTACCTATTGGTTAATTCATGGCCAGGTCTGCAATTTATTGAAAAATCAACACAGCAACTCCATGCAATGTATATACTGTTTATATAATGTAAATAAAATATTTGTCAGCTGATAAACCTAGGACAGGCAATTCACTGAGAAGAAAAATAACTTTCAGAACATAATGATGGATTTTTGCATTTTAAAAATGCAGATGAGAAGTGAGTGTGCATTAGAGAGAATAGAAATGCTACTTCGTAATGTTTTTCAGGTTCTGAAATGATGCTTCAGCTGGGATTAGGAAAATCCCCAGGCTCAGTGGTATTCCTGTAAAGTCAATGTATCTAGGAGATATTTCAGCTTGCAGTGCTTGTCTCCACTCCATATCACAGAGAGATAGTAAACACATTTCTGCCTCTTACCACTATTACCCACAGAGCTCTTTGGTTTCTGCAGAATAAAAATTTACATTGAGATTTTGAAGGTCTTGCAGTTTGTCAGCCAGAGCTGAGAACGTGGAAGTATGGAAACACTGAAGGAAGATTGCCAAAGTATATACAGGCAATAAATTTCTTCTTTGCTCAGAGAAAAAGGTGGTGTCTTTTTTTTTTTTTTTTTTTTCTTTCTCTCTGCACTGGTATCCAAGATTAATAGAGAGGATGGTACAGTGAGGAGTATCCAGCTAATGGGTGAGAGAAAGAAATACGAAGTTCTCACCTCCTCCAAACTGGGCAGTGTTCCATGCAAAGTGATCAAAATATGTTTTTTTAATCTAACAGAAGATGGCTGAGTTAGTGTTTGCTCTTCCCTGACATTCCTTCTGTGCTAACACCCAAAGGCATTTAATGTTTATCTGTTCCTTGCCCACCCTCTCTTGAGCAGGGTTTCTACACAAAACCATGCACAATCATGTACATAATGTGCAACACTGGCTATATGAAAATAAAGAGTCAGGTCACCAGTGATGTCTCATTCTTTAGGGACCAAAGTACCTTACTCCAAAGAAAACTTTATAAATCCCACTAAAACATCCGGGTCTTGATAACAACATACAGTGGCAACATAGCACTACTGAAGTTTATCTGCCTTGTACAACAGGGGTAATGTGTACTAACTTATTTTGACTTGTAATAAAAAGGCCCGCCAAGGGAAAGTTAAAAATTAACTTACAATTTAGCAAGTGTTTCTTTCTATTTTCCATCATATAATAAATAAATATGTTGTGTTACATATCCATTGTGTGAATATATTCTCAATAATGGGTAACTTACACTGTTCTTAGTTTGTACAGTATTTTGCACTCCTAATTGTTCTCTGCATTCATAGAATAATAGAATCATAAATGGCAAGAGTTGGAAGGGACCTTAAAGATAATTCAGATCCAACCCACATGGTTTGGCAGGGACACATCCCACTAGATCAAGTCGCTCAGAGACCCAATCCAACCTGGCCTTGAACACTTCCAGGGATGGGGCTTCCACAACTTCCCTGGGCAATCTGTTCCACTGTTTCACCACCCTGATAGTGAAGAATTCCCTACTAATGTCTAATGTATTGTTCTCTTCAACCTCTGTTGTGTTATTTGTTTGTGAGGCACACATATATCTACTCAAAATTTTTCACCCCCTAGCACGTGAGATATCATTGCAGCCCAGCCTTTCCTAGGAAAGTTTATTATTTTATAAGGACATGTTGTGTAGAAAAGAATCGTTTTACATCTTCATTACCAGGCTGTGATTGCTGCTCTTAGTCATTGAAGTAAAGGGTAGCATAATACCAGAAAAAAAATTACCAAAGTCTATTACTCTACCTATTAGCTTAGTAGATTGATGTGAAGAACATGTCTTGCTTCTAGGTTGTGTATCTTTATATTCAGTGTTAGTTTTTGTTGTGAAATAATGAATGTAAGGCCTTTATCTTCAGCAACAGAAATTGAAAATATCACACCCATCTGGCTACCTCACTTACTGTGTAAAGGTGCACACTAATACTATTTTGTATATCCTTGGAGTCTCATTAAACACCTCTTTTCACACAGCCATTGATCAGTGGAAGGCTTGTAATTCAAGAAAGCTCAAAACAGACTACAGAGCTGTACTAAAATATTGCAACACTATCACTGTCCTGAAAGACAATAGCAGTACAAGTCTAACAAATTATTGCAAGCTCTTAGTGTCCTGAACAGGGTGAGATAGCAGACAAGATGTATATGCACAAAACAAGATTTATTACAAACAGCTCTGGGGTCTTAACTGTTTTAAACTAAAAAGGTAAAAGCTCAACCGGATTTGGGGCAAATTGGGATATTAAAACAGAATAATGAACCAATAACGCAAAGGTATCTTCATAAAATATTTCACTAATAGTCAAGTCAATCAAGAAAGGTTAATGATTCTAGTGCTAGTAACTTACTTATTAACAAGTCTTATACAAGATCTAGAACATTGATTACTGATTGAAAAGGATCCTAATACCTTCACATTTAAAACTAAATGTGGAAAGATTGCTTAATGTCAAATTAACTAATAAAGACAATAACGGAGTTAGTATCTGTCACCCTCACATGTCCACAGCTGAGTGTCCCTTTCTCTCAGTCCTTAATTCTCAAGAATTGGTCTCTCTGGCAGGCATCCTTGCTGGAGAGGAGAAGGTCCAGCACACCTCTTGGAAAACTGTACAGGAGTCACCCTGATCAAAGATGGGACCAGGCTTTTATAGAATACAGTGGATTGACTGCTGTCATTTAACTGTTTACCTGTGCCTCCAAAATCTCTTATTGGACAATAAAAGGAAAACAGTAGAAAAACCAAAGAAGGCCCTATTCTCACCAAGCAAACTCTTTCATTTATCTGTTTGTTCTTACTTTGTCTCCATTTCAAGCCTACTTGTGACCAGGCTGGGCTCTGTGTTCTTCAACACCAGAGAGCAGCTGGTGTTACGAACATCAACTTGTCCTCTGTACCTTTCAAGGTTTTTACCAGCTCAGAGCTTGCTAGACCCTTTCCCTTCCCATGGGAATCTTTCCACTCCAGGCCTGGGCCTGTAAAATTGAGAGACAAATGCAATTGAATCATAGAGGGAAACTGAGGCAGGCATATTAAGAGATGGAGCATTCTGCTATATTTAGAAATTGCAGAGAGCCAGTCTGCTCCATGTGCAGTCCAAAGCACAGGAAACTGAACAGAAGGTTATCTGTTCAGTCTTCAGTGTTTATTTTTAAATACTGCTGTAACAAATATGAGGTAAAATGTAGCTGATCAGACTTGTAGTGACATCCACATGCTTCTCTTGCAACAAATGTTGTGGAATAGATTGCCTGATGTAGTAAAACCAACCCTGACTAATTGGCAGCATAGATGTTTCCTATATGAATTGTAAATAAACAAGTGCTTCATAAATTACATTTCAATTTCTGTAAATGTTAAAAAAACATTTTTATTTCTCATTTCTTTATTAATTTCCAAATCAGCTTTTCTCAGTTTTGCTTAGTTTTGATTTTATTTGCTGTTTTTTCCTCAAGTTGCATTCAATCCTTTCAATTACTCTTCGTTTCACTTGTCCTTTCATTTCCTCCATTACTTTCTGATTAATTCTGTTTTTATTTGAACTAATAAACATGGATTGCCTGTCTGAATCTGACATAACTTATCCACCAAGAAGTTAAGTTTTACAGCTATAGGCAGACCTGCATGCTAATTTGCCTTCCTGTTTAGTTTCTGCTTTAATAGTCGTGCTGTAGTTTCCCCTTGAAATTTGAACTTCATCTCACTCTCTCAGATCTTACAAATCTTCTGCTATAGCTGATGGAGTTCAACTGGATAAGATCCTACAGAATTCTGCTATAATTAGGAAAAATCTTTCTATGGATTTTTTTTTTAATTTCATCTAGTGGATAGGAGTGACTTTTTTTTTTTTTTACCTTTTTTTTTTTTTTCTTTTTTTCCTGGCTGTTTCTTGCAACCTTCATGCCATAGAACTTTTCATTCCTTTTTATTTTTTTCTATGTTTGTTTTATTTTCCTTAGAAGATTTTTTTTTAAGGAAACCATAACATCTGACATATTCAAACTAACTTTGCTTAAAAAACAAAAAAACAAAACAAAGCAAGAAAAAAATTAAAATAATGTATCTGATCAGAAATTCTGTATACCTTCCTGTTACATTACAAAAAGGCTAAATCATTTGGCAGAAACTAAACCCCCCTTTGCTTTCCAGCTGATCTTCTGCTCTCAGAGGGGCTGGGGAGGCTGGGCTTAGGTTCTCAGGGATGCCTGAATCAGTGTTAGTGGTCTGGTCATGCCCAACACCTCTGTTGGAGTACCACGGGTCTGGATCCACTACTAACATCACAGGACCTACTTGGTCACACCCCACCTGAACTAGAATGGCCACACCCAATACTACAGGTCAGCAATTAAATGAATAGCATAAGATGTTTTCTCAGATCCAAGCAGCAGCCTTCTGCATTCAGTTCTCTCACTGTAACAAAAATGTGAAGTGTTGTCAGTCCTGGAAGCAGACACTAACTGAAAATAGGATGTTAATTTCAGCAAGTGCAGCTCCTTAGAAGAAACTTAACTGAAAGTGAAATCACTAGAAAGAAAATTGGTTCTATCCTGGTGCAGAACAGGACATACTTTCTCTAATCGTCCCACACTCCCTGAACAAAATGTATGTATATATTAAAAATATGAAATATAGTGGTGTTAAAACTTCCCAATATAGTGGGAAGAACAAGGAAGCTGAAAAAGAAGAGTATAGTAAGTGATACTAATGAAAAAAAAATACTAGATTTCATTACTTTTAAGAGAAAGTTGTCTGTACATTTTATTGCTTTTCAGATTTCAGGTTGCTGATAATTCTGACCTTTTCCATTGTAAGATTTATCAGAAAATAAAGCCTATAAATCTTTCTGGCTCCTTCTGCTACTCCAATGCACAAACACACAGACTCACCCACAAATTGAAAAAAATCCATAAAATAAACTTAACACACATCTCTCATATCTGGGTGTATTAAATTCTTGCTTACACCAGGTAATGAAATAAAAAACTGAATTATTTGAAATCAGGCTGTGCATGATCTTTTTATGACATATTTTCACTGAGGTGTAAAAAGCAGTTTGAGGTTCTGTCAGAAGCAGTCAGCTGCAGAAGTGTGGTGAATCACCAAATGCAGCTAGTGACACATGAACAAATTCCTGTCTCTGCCAGTGTACCAGCCCATTGCTCAACACTGATGACTTTCACCTGTTGTTGGGTCTGCAGATATTAGTTACCTAAAGCTGGAACTTACACATGACTTTTATTTGAAATGTGGGGTTAGTCTTAGTCTGGTATCAGCTTATTCTTAAACTACCTGGGAGGATTAAAACTCCTTTTTATGGAAACACAAATAAATTTTATACCAAGATGTGCACTAGGTAATTCTCACAAGCAAAAAGCATCATTACATCTGCATGGTGGTATCCCAAGCATCAGTCAAACAGAAAACACAATGTTTTTGTAAAACAAATGCTCTGTTTTAACAAACTGTGTCAAGTTGTCGCAAGTTTCCTCACAAGTTACAGTGAAGTTCTGGTAGAAAGTGAATTCTGCTGAATTCTGAACCCCACCAATTGAGAGTAACACTATTAGCTAGTTTTCAGCATCCCAGTTAACAAAAAACCCTCCAAACATACTGAAAAACCTTGCTCCTTCTGAAGGCAACTGATAATACTGTGTTTGTGGAAACGTTGGAGCCCACAGACAGCCAAGTGTTTAAATTTCCTCTCTTTTCAGTTAATTGTTTAGGTGCAGAATGTAATTTCAGAAAAGGGTCCACTGAGGTGACGAAGCAAGTTGCACTTGCTGTCAAACAAGTTATCCAGGTGCTTTATAAAGCAGCCACATGTAAGGGCAACTTGGCTGTGAATGACACTGTTTTGTGAGTGATGCTGGCTGCTTTACATGCGGATTCTTGACAGCTGCTGTCATTTCTCCTACTCAGGACCTTTACTAATCTTATCCCATTACTTTTAATAGGATGTGCTCAATCAATATAAGGGAAAAGAAATATTACCATAGTAATGCAGGTGGGAAAAACCAGGCTCAAATGGGAGAAACTAGAACATTATTAAGTACTGGGGAAATATTAGTTTCCACCTTCCTCATCACCCTTACTTCTTTTCTGCAGACTGACCGACCACCTGCATTACTACAGATAGGTTCCCTAAAACCCTGTTTGGAGTGTAAACAACCTTGCATAAAAGTTCTGGCTGTGCTCATACTAAATAAATACATCCTTTTCTTAAAAACTCATTCAGCATGTTTTCAGTAAAAAAAAACAACAACACCTGAATTTATAATTTTTTGATAACAGGCAATTTTTCTGGCCTAGAAACCAATGAATGATGTTAAAACACCTTGGAGAAGATGATGCCAATAAGCACTATTTTGTTGTTCGTTGCTTGTTTGGAGAAGATTATGCCAATAAACACTATTTTTTTGTTGTTGTTGTTCGTTTCCTACATTTAATGGGAAATGGACGGTGGTTCTATATCTGTTTTGAAATATTTTTTTGTGGTGACTGAAGATTGTTTCTCTTAACGGATTTAAGAGGATACACTGCCTAGGAACATGATCTTATTTCAAAGTCATTTTGGCTGTGTGGCTGCAGAAACCAGAAGTTCCTACCTGGTTCTACATAGTGGTACATCTCCAAGGCTCCTTAATGACATGAGGAGCAAACAGAAGTACTTAGTTTTGCAGTACATCACGCACTTCATGTTTGACCCTGTGTCATTCTGTTTTGCTTCCAATGCCAAATAAGTCTTTGGCAAATATGAAAAAACAAGGAGGTTTATCTTTTAGGTGCAGGGAAAGAGTATGGAGGTAAAAAAGATATTAAAAAAGGATGAAAAGTAAGAAAATTTAAGAAAAATCTATGAAAAAAACCCACTTTATACCACCCCTTAATTGCGCATCATGCCAATGAATAGTATGGAATTGTGTAAGGTATCTTAACCTTAATGCTCAATTTCAGAATTATCCCATTTCTGCATCTGTTCAGCAGATGTGGTATAGTTCATCCATATGCTGCATATGCCCACTCTGTTGCAAATTACAGACCTCACTCCCTTCACAAGGTACCAATTGTTTCATTCAAAAACCTATTTCAATGAAAAGCAACATCTGTTTTGTTTTCAGATTCAGAGTTTTTGTTTGTTTTTTTTTGTTTAGGTTTTTTTTTTGTTATTATTTATTTTCTTCAGTCTTATGGAAATAGTTCCATATTGTAAAGCAACCAGTACAGTACTTTCAACAACCTGGACTGCTTAATCTTATAAATAAGGCAGCTTAAACTCAAAATCTTCCTCCAAATAATTTTCAAGAAACTAACGAAGTAGCTATTGTAGTATTTTCCCTAAATGTGCATAATGAAAATGACAAACTCTTTGTTCTCTTCATCCATTACTATGGCTCTTTTCGTTTCCATCTGTGTTTTTTGTGGCTGAGCAATAATGACCAGTTTCACAATAACATAATCTTTTACTGCTTGAAATTTCCCCGTGATAAACAATATATATTATTTTTAACATGACCATTGTTTAAGAGATTGAACAGACTATTAATAGTAAAACTAAATTACATTTTACTATTAAAATTACTTGTAGTATGTACAGCATAATAAAATTATTTGTTGTTAACAGAACATGTTTTTTTTCTCCCCTCCACCTCTAGCAACTTGATTTATTTTGGTACTAAAAATAGCACACTGAATAATGAATTTCACAACTAAAGAAAATTAAAATTAAGAAGATGTCAATGGAAGATCATAGCTTCCTTAAATCCTTTGAAATTCCATTTTAGGTTGATGTTGAAACTGGAATTTAGAGATGTTAAAAGAAAAAATTTCTATAATGACATAACGAGTTAGAGGAATTAGGTTACTGCATTTAAGTTCTTCTGAAGCTTTGGTTGAAAAACACAGACCCTTGAAAAAAACAAATTATCTAAGATACAGTGGGTCTTGTTAGCTTAAGTATTTTTTATTTTCATATTGTCACTTCTATTATACAAGGAGAGGATTTAATTTATAATTTGTACTATATACATTTTCACAATTAATATAAGCTTAACTTTTTCATTTCTGTCTTGAATAAAATGTAAAATATTTAATCTGAGCAAAACTAAATTATATGACAGGGCTTACTTTATTGGTATGGAGATGGAGGATAATCTATACTGAATTTTACTTCATTACCTATATGTTGGGTCATTCTTACAGCTTCAGCAATAATATATCTTCCCAAAGAAATTCCTGTAATGTTAATAGGTAAATGTCTGAGAAAAACATGGATATGCTTATATGGACAGAAATATGAACAAGGTAAATTACTCATATAGAAAAAAAAGCAAGTTTACTACACCCCTGTTTGTATTCTGTGGCGTAAGTTTCATCTTCCATTCAAAAAAAGAGGTAAATGGAATTTCAGATTAAAACCTGTGGTGATGATGATAGGTAGTAAAATCTTTCAGTTTCTTAAGATACATATATTTATTTATCAAAGACAATGCCAACACTCAAAAAAAAAAAATTAAAAGTGGCATTAGTCAAAGTACTTTCAAAGTCTCATTACTCAATCAAACATAGGCTGAGATTAATACTATAAGAAAATAATATATGTCCAAAAAACCACATTTAATCCTTATCTAATTCTGCTGAAATGTAGTCATGAGTAATGTATACTGTCAAACTGCTGCTACTGATGAGCTGTTGAAACTCCCATTGTTGATATTTTGTTCCTCTTGTAAAGTCACTTTTTTATTCATAGTTTGAAAGTTTATTTGGATATTGTTTAATAATCAGGATTAATCAAGATAAATCAGGGTGGTGAGACATTGGCACAGGTTGCCCAGAGAAGCTGTGGATGCCCCTGGAAGTGTTCAAGGCCACCGAATGGGGTTTGGATCAACCTGCTCTTGAGAGGTGTCCAATTCAAACCATTATATGATTCTGTTGATGACTGTAAAAGAAAAGGTATAAAGAAGTTGGTCAAAGGTCCTTATTTCACTTTTTCTTACATTTGTTTAGAATCTTTTAAAAAATCTGGAATCTTTTCACTTTTAGAATCTTGAAAATTTTTGAAATAAATGTAGGCTTAGCCTTTAAGAAACTGGTGTTGTCACCTTTTGAATGCATTACAAACAATAATCATCTACACTGTGGAGTTTCACATATTGCTGTGCTTCTGTCTTCCCTGGATTACATTCTATATCAGAAATTCAGCTGTTGTTGCACATCAGCATCCATTTTGTTCCGATAATCTACCTGCATTTTTCCTCAAAATTTTAATGGATGGGTATTAAGTCATAGAAGTATGACTTCTTTCCCTATTTTGTCTATCTCGTTCCAACAAGAGTCTTGTTGTTGAAGATTACTTTGTTTTTCAACTTAAAATCCAATCCCTGTGGTCTTTATTTTCCCAAAGTGGTCTCTGGAGGAACATGAGTGAATTATAAGGAAACACTGAATGCATGAAGTAGTTTCTATCAGACAGCTTTAGTTGAATGTAAACCAGTCTTCTGTTCTAATGAAAGCTGAATTATGTATGTCTCATTGTCTTCCTTCAGACAGGGATAAATCCATAGAACAGTTAATTCTCAAGCCCTGGAAAGAGGCATTTCTTAGGGGGTGCTTCATTAAGATTAGGTATTGCAGATAGTTATATTTAATTTGATATTACTTTAAAAATCGGTAGCATCCCCATAGAAACAAGTCTGTGTATATAAAAATTCTGTTCCCATCAGACTTTGCATTGTTGTTGTCTTTGAGTGATTTTGACAGTTCCCACAATGGTTAGAAGAAACTGCAATTGGAATTTCAGTATTTTGTTGAACTTTTTAGTGATGTGTATTATTTATGTTAGTTGTTATTTTAGCCACCTAGAATCTTTAGTAGTTCATAGCATCTGAGATGAGAATGGATCACTAGATTAATGTAGTTGGGGGTTGGGCTAAATGATCCTCAGAGGTTCCATCAAACCTTGATGACTCTATGACTCTATGAATTATTATGGCTTATGCTGTGTAATAGGTCACTGTTTTAAATCCATTAAACAATTTGTTGAGCCTAAAAAAATCTAAGCTAGAATAAATAAAATAGTCTTTAAAAAATCTGAATTTATTCTAGGGACAAAAGCTGGGAGGTACCAATGTACCACTGAATCATGAGGTGTTGCAGTGGTGTGTTCTGTAAGCAATTGTGCAGCTGATAATATTCTGTGTTGTAGAGGAAAAATTTAAAATAACGCGTAAGATACCATAAGGTAAATTCAGCACTGTGGGTTGACAATGTCATTTCCCAGTGCCTATAAAATATTATCTTTTTATAACTTCAGGGATTGCACAAGACCTGTTTTTATAACGGAATGTCTAATTTGATTTTATTGTTTGCGATGACTTGGTTCTTTCCACAGGCCAAGTCCTATGTTTCTGTTATCTTTTAAAATTTCTTAATACAACCCTGAAAATGGTCCTCTTCCAGAAGAATCCGACAAGTCATCCTTCTAGCCAGAAAAAAAAATTCTTATCCACTAATTTGGTCATGTAAGCATTCAGTAATATTGGACCGTGAACCAATCTGTATAGAAATGTCCTAGGGCTGGTTTTACTCACAGATGCTTTACACTTCCCTAGTAACACTTAGATTCACCAATAAACTAGTTCTTAAACCATTTAATCAACTCCTTCTTTCGATGTTGTTCCATTTAAATGAAAACTTGGGAAACATCTCATAAGGAACCAAACTAAGGGTCCGTGGAAAAATGCAGATACAATTTATGAACACCTGGAATGGTTTGGCACTCTCGATTCATCCCCCTCCTTCCCCCTCCGTCCCCAAGGTAGGGAAAGAGGGAGAAAAAATGAGAAAGAGAGGGTTTCTGGGTTGAAAAGTGAAACTGATTGATTTTAATTATTAGTGATAAGGGATGTGCAACACCCCATCCCCTCCCTCCTCCCCCAGCCACTCTCCCAGCAACTCTTCTCCCTGGTGGCTCCAGCTGAAGGGGGGAGTGTCCGGGCGCACGGACGGGGTCCTGGGATGTCCCTGGGAAGGGAAATGGGAAAAGAGAGAGAGACAAAGAGAGGGGGAGAGAAGTGACAGGAAGCAGAAAAGTGAGAGGAAAAGGAAACCAAAGGCTTGACTTCCGTGATGTCTTAACCTGTACTGAAAGCCAAAGAGAGACAATATGATGAGAAGGGAATATTCTGATTTGCTGATCCTGCCTTCAGTCTAATCTGCTCCCCCGTAGGGGGGGAGGCTGCAGACACTCAGAAGTGACCTTGGTTGTTATCAGTCCACTGGTGCTGTTAAAAAAAGTTCACTGGAAGAAAAAAAATTCAGCAAAGAGCTTCACCCTGGCTCAAACCAAAACAACACCCAGGCCAATTCACTTAATTACTTAAGATATAATAAAAATATATTTTAAAATAAGACACAACCACAATTTATTTAAATTTATTTTACTTCTCATGTCTTCGACTTCACAGGAATTTTTAAAATAAGCCCTATTATTTAGTTCAAGACAAATTCTCCTAGGCTTCAGTTGTCTGGAAAAATCTTAAAGTATCCCAACTCTGAAATAAATTGCAGCTGATTTCTTTCCAAAGTCAGAGATACAAAAATGTGTACAGTCCCCTTTTACATTTAACAGAAAAAGGAAACATTAGATATTTTTGACTATACATTTTTGTTTTCTTTTCATTCTTAATATGCTTATAAACACTCTAATGGTGTTTTCCCATATTTGATGTTGATTTTTGTATCTTTTAAACTTCATACCTGCTGAATTATGTTAAGTTGTAACTTAGAATAATAATTTATTAATGGGTATTTTTTTTTCTCCTCTTATATGTAACTTATTTTTATTGTGCTTTCACATCTATTTTTCAGCTTTAAGTCTGCAAAATGTTTTCTGAAGCCAGCAGTATGATGTGTCTCAGATTATGCCAGCTGTTACTAACACCTTTATCCTACCCTGCTCTTATCTCTGCTGATGAGAGCCTCCTTCCCTACCTGGGTGGGAGGGGTAGGGGATCAAGACCATTGTTGTCTCTGGTTTAATCGCCAATCCTGAGGACCTATGATTTAGATTTCACTTCCTTTTGTGAGAAAACGAGGCAGATATATCACTCTTGTGCTAATACCTGAAGGTTTGGTTTGGGTCTCTTATGTAGCCTTGATGGCATCCTTCCTCACTACTCTATTTCAAGATAAATGAGAAGATAAGAATGAGCTTTTTTCCCACTCCTTATTCAAAGAATTATAAAGAAATAACAAATTCTACTATTAATGTATGTCTAAAGTCTATTATCTAGAGAAAAAAAAGAAGCAAGGGTAGAGTTTCTGAAGTGTGTTTTCACAATTGTAACACATCCTACAGTTTCTTGTAAAAAAGATGCCGAAACACATCACACTTATTATATATCTTGCTTTGTGTTGTGTAGCAAAGCAAATGCCCAGAATCTTATTTCACTCCTTCTGAATTTTTGTTTTCCTCCATGGCCCCTGTGGAGGTTGTTTAGAGAGCATAGCTAGTAATGGGGGAGACAGATGGAAAGTATTGCAAAGAATAACGAATACTGGACACATAAATAAATAATATTAAAGAAGAATAAACCTGCCTTTTATAAAAAGGGATTCCTCATAAACCTTTTAAATTCTACAAATGTGTTACTACACATTGGACATCCCACAGGAACAGACACAGATAAAAGAACTGGTTCAAAGACAGGAAACATAACCAGCTTTCTTACTGCAGGGGAGGTAATTACAGAGATCTAAAGAAAAATGTGAGGAGGGAAAAGGACCTTAGTCCTTTGGATAGAATTATACATGTAAGATAAATACTGATATTCAAGAGTGAGAGATCTTGGCTTTGCAGTAGGCAGATGAATGAGAATATCAGGTCAGTGGCATGTAAGAAAACAAATAAAATGGTAAGAACTGTTGTAGAAGTGTAGAGAAGTTTAGGCTGCTCCTAGCTACAAATGCAGCAAACTCATAGGCTAAGGCAAATAATAAGTTGTCCAACTCCAGGTTTTCAAAAAGGAGACAGCAAGATTGAAACAAGTTCAAAATCAACAAGAATATATGCCTTGGATATGGTAAACTACTAAACAACCTGTTAGGACCTGTTAAAAGTTTATAAACTTTTAAATGGCATGAGAGAGGGTGAATAAGGATCAAGAGAAAGCAAGTGCCAGGTTCAAAAGAAGCAGTGTTATTTCAAACAGTGTAGGACGGCATATTATTTTATAGGACACTGTGCAAACTAGATGTGTATGTGAGCTCAAACCCAAACAGAATTAATGGAGGAAAAATCCAGAAAATACAGTTCAGGAGGATGAATCACCTCTGATTCAAAGCCCATGTTCTGGAAACCACTGCTGTGTATCACCAGAAAGCATTGCTCTGTATGCCCTCTTCTATACTTCTCCAAATATCTTTTATTGGAAATGTGACATCCAAAGAAAACACTGATCTACATAGACTGTTGCTTTAATCCAGCCAGTTTGTTCTTTTGTTATTCTGATTTTCTTATTAGTAAAAAATTGAATTTTTTGGTCTCAGTGTTTTATGTCAAATGTTTCTTTCTGGTGTAATAATTGGAAAGGATAAATCTGGCTATCTAGATGGGTCTCTGACCTGAAGACAGTACAAATTAGGCATTCTAGAAATTATTAGAAGTTTCTGGTTAATTAACATAGCTGAATCTGCAATCTGAATCTTAAAGTCTTTCCTTTTTTACTCTCAGGAAACTGAATGAAAAAGTAATTCAGCTGCTTTTTCTCCTCATTCACTTTTAAACATGCTTGACTGATTCCTGCAAAAAGCTATGTTAAGTGATGGAAGTAGAGATAAAGAGGTTAGAAAAAATAACTTTTTCCCTTCAAGGATTTGTTCTTCCAGTTTTCATTGGGCATGAATACCTACTGGTATTTATACAGTGCTAGATGTATGAATGTTAGTACAGCTGTACCATTGCTGGAAGATAAACCAGTATTTTCTAAATTATGTATTTTTTGGGGAAAAGTTTCTACATATTTCACCTGTCTGAGATGATAGATGTAGTATGTATTCCTTCTCAAACTCCCTTCTGTATGGCTCAAGAGTTGGATATAATTCAGCTACTAAATATGTTCAGAGCCGAAAACGTTTTCATGGATAATATTAAATATATAAAATATTTTATATGTCTAGTGTAGCTATTCTACTGCATTTCTGCTGTAAATGTAAATAATCTAAAAATTATTATGCACACAAAAGTCACTGGAATCTAATTAGGGCTAGGGCAAACCAAAAAGAGTTGTACCAGAAAGCTTGTACAGCAGTACAAAACAAGAAAGACTATGTGAAATCTAAACTTTTGATGCAAAAGAGTAGATATTTTTAACATAACATGGGGATTATTTAGAAAGAGGTTTTGGCTTTATTTTCAAATGTTCTATTCTGCCATAAGATTCAAAACATATTTTATTGCAAACTAAAACAGCTTCAAAGATTTGGAAAGGAAATTGTAACAGTGAAAGCAATCTTCCAGAGCATTGTTATGTGTACAACCTTTTTAGTACAATGTAAGCAGAACGCTTGTATCTACAGGCTCATTACAAGTTTGAGCCAGTAAAGACAGCCGACTATGCTTAATAGCAGGAGCTCACAAAATGACATTGATATCTATCAGAAAAATGAAGATAAAAAGTCAGAAAGTTGACTGAGCTAGATATGTCCTCTGTTGAAAACTGTATGTATAGTTTTAGATTTTTTTTTTCAGTCTTCCTCCAAAACATGAGGTGAAATATTTTTTTTAAAAAACATTACTTCTCAGTGAGCTGCCTGGATTTTTGTGTTATGCCTATGTATAAGTTTCGTTGGTTTGGCTTCTTGGATTGTTTTTGACAAATAGAGTGCTGTGTCATTTGTTCTTCTAGAAATAAAAATGTTTGCAGCAGGACAAATGTTCATGAAGTATTCAAAGTCCTTCTGAGGTAAACGACTATCTACATGTTGCAGAATAGGAGAACAAAATGCTGAAATAAAAAATGTGTTTGTAAGTCTCTGTGATAATGCCAAACAGATGTGCTTTTGCGCTGCTTACCAATAACATCTCTGACAGTGTGTTTACTTCAATTAGTTCAAAGGGTTCTTCTGTCATAAATTAATTTTGAAGCCCATTAATGAGCATTTTTGTTGCTTATTTGCTATGAGAGTATCTCTAATGTACAGCCTTTACATTTTTTGACCTTGACAGCTCCTGAGAGGCTGTAGGATGAGAGCACAAATTCCTCACTGGTTTAAGCTGATTACTAAAGTCAGCATTTAAGGATCATTTATAATCACATTTGGACGTGATCTTCATATAGCTATGGGCAGAATCTGCTTTTAATTCAGTACTGATAAGTTTCAAAAGGAAATATTGTCACATTTTAAGGAAAAAACCCCACCATATCAGCCGAGAAGATATTGGTAATTCATGATGAAGATAACATCTTGAAGTGCAGGGAAGACACAGAGCTACACAGGACCAATTCTGAACAGGAGAGTTCAGATGTTGTGAACTCTGGATAAATAAATTAGATGGAAAACAGCTTGGAGTAGCCCAGTTCATCTTTAAAAAACAAACCATGCTTTGTATGAAATTTTATTTTCACTTGAAATTAGGAGAATATTAACTCTCCTTCTAGAGGTTTTGTTTATTTGACTGTAGTGTGGTAGAACAGAACTCAAGGAAAGAGATTTTTAACCTTACAGCTCTTCAAAAGAAAAAGGGAAAAGCAGTGACAGACTGGCATCCGTTATAGGTTATATGAAGTGTAGTTCAAATTTACAAAGCAGTAGTATAACAAATTTTAAGGCAATTACATTTTAGATCTTATTATGTCTTATTAAACAATTACTTATGTTTGAGTTTCCAAGTTCTTCACTGAATTAGTGTTAAAAATGCAAAAGGCAAGGCAGATTTTGCTGTGCTGCAATAACAGAGCATTCTAAAATACATCTCGGATACTCAGAAGTCATATGAATTTTTGCTCTCTAAGCACACCTGACAAGAAACTTTTGCTCGATACTTTTAAGGTCTCAAAAAAGATAATTCTGTTTCAAAAACTAGCAGAAGTGGTTTATTATTCCTTAGTTTTCAAAATTACTTAGCTTTAATCAGCCTAAACATCTCCTCAGAAGGACCTAGTGGATTCAGAGATACTTCTCCTCTCTGATTCTGATTGATGCATTCCCCTGAAATGGAACAACAATTCTTAGATATATTGTAAAACAACTCCATTGATAACATAGTAGTTCACTACTTTCATCTCTAGAAATATACATACGTATGTGAATGGCAGTCAAGTAGACAGGTAAATCTACTGTCTACTTCAATGTTTGAGATTTCTTTTAGTTAATTTTTTAATTAATTAAATAATAATTCCTTGTCTTATTGTGAGTAACGTACCCCGCTGCTTAAATTTGTATGTTTTAGGTTTGGGTTGGTTTTTTTTTTGCATTCATCTGTATATTTTTGTTTCAGAAATTATATTATAAACCCCAAAGAAACAATATTTTACCAGTTTAATCTCTGGTTTACATTTCCTTAAAGATGTTATTATCTAATTTTGTGATGTTTCTCTCTGTTAGTTCCAATTTGCAAGTTAACCTCAGCATAGATTAAGAAACTTTTCTTTAAAAATATCTTCTGTTATTGAAAATAGCTCTTTTTTTCTGTAGTATGGACATTTTCACAGAATCACAGAATCACCAAGGCTGGAAAAGACCTTTAAGATCATCAAGTCCAGCCTATGACCAACACCACCACACCATCTAGACCATGGCACTAAGTGCCACATCCAGACTTGCCTTGAACACATCCAGGGATGGTACCTCCACCACTTCCCTGGGCAGTCCATTCCAATGTCTAATCACCCTCTCCATGCGGAAGTGCTTCCTAATATCCAACCTAAACCTCCCTTGGAGCAGCTTCAGGCTGTGCCCTCTTGTCCTGTCACCGGTTGCCTGGGAGAAGAGCCCAGCCCCCACCTGACTACAACCTCCCTTCAGGTAGTTGAAGAAAGTGATAAGGTCCCCCCTGAGTCTCCTCTTCTCCAGGCTAAACAACCCCAGCATCCTCAACCTCTCCCTATAAGACTTTCCCTCTAGTCCTTTCACCAGCCTTGTTGCTCTCCTCTGGACCCGCTCCAGCACCTCAACGTCCTTCTTGAAGTGAGGGGCCCAGAGCTGCACACAGGACTCGAGGTGAGGCCTCACCAGTGCTGAGTACAGGGGGAGAATCACATCCCTGCTCCTGCTGGCCACACTATTCCTGATCCAAGCCAGGATGCCATTGGCCTTCTGGGCCACCTGGGCACACTGCTGGCTCATGTTCAACCGGCTGTCCACCAGCACTCCCAGGTCCCTCTCTGCTGGGCTGCTCTCCAGCCACTCTTCCCCCAGCCTGTAGTGCTGCCTGGGGTTATTGTGGCCAAAGTGCAGGACCCTGCACTTGGTCTTGTTGAATTTCATGCCATTGGCCTTGGCCCATTGATCCAGCCTGTCCAGGTCCTCCTGCAGCCTCTTCCTACCCTCTGGCAGATCAACACTCCCCCCAGCTTGGTGTCATCTGTGAATTTACTGAGGGTGGACTCAATCCCCACATCCAGGTCGTCAATAAAGATGTTGAACAGGACTGGGCCCAGTACTGATCCCTGGGGGACACCGCTGGTCACCGGACACCAGCTGGATGCAGCTCCATTCACCATCACTCTCTGGGCCTGGTCATCCAACCAGTTTTTGACCCAGCCAAGGGTGCACCTGTCGAAGCCATGGATTGCTAGCTTCTCCAGGAGGATGCTGTGGGAATTAAATTTCTTAAATATCTTATATTATTTTAAAGTGGATTTTTTTCCCTCTGTTTTCTTTAGCGTCAGGTGTTTTTTGCCTCTTTTGGGCTTTTGGGTTGGTTGTTTTCTGTTGTGGTTTGGTTTGGTTTTGTTTTGTTTTTTAGGAATGTAATTACATGTTATGAACTTGCATTTGGTAGCAACAGATCAAAATCACTATGTTTTTTAAATCCCCCCTTTTTATTTTAGGAATATTTTTAAGATATTTTGTTTTGTTTGGGGTTTTTTTTAGGAAATATTTTCACTTCATTTTGGAGAATTTTTTATGCAACAGTTTTTTTGCAACAGGGCATACAAACTTCAGAAAAAAATAACTAAAATAATTTGATGATTTGAGTGTTACTCCCAAAAGTTCTTTGTTACTACTTGGGCAGGCTTAAGAGTCTGACCAAAAGGGTCCCTTCAAAAGATAATTAATGCTGCTGTTTCTGGAAAGGAATGCATAATCTGTTCCATACAACCTGACAGACATTAATTATAATTGGAATAAGTCTTCCACAGTCTTAAAAAATTCCTAGTAAAATAATAGCTTTGGGAACTTTGTTGCTTGCTTCACACTATGTGGTGTCTTGAGGTTAGAAGTGTACTACTAGATTATACACAGCTAATTTTAAATTACTTCTTTGTTTATTTTTGTTGTTACATTAAGTAAAATGGATGAATCAGGCAGCTAAATTAATTTGCTATCAAGAGGGCAAGTTCCTATTATCAGTATTCATTCAGTTGGTGGTCTGTTTCCTCACCAGACTGGAATTTCAAACTACTTAGGAAACTAAAATTTCTGAAAGTACTGCAAGAATAATCACAAATAATTTGTTGTTTACTATGGTAGAGAGTAAGAGTTGTTCCCTCTTTTTTGTCTCATTTGTTACATTACAAAGGGGAAGACTGTGATGTTCAAAAACTACTCACATTAACATCTGGGAAGTGGAAGAGGGGATGGGGTGATGGTAACTGAGAACAGGTCTTTACCATATGCTAATGGTTATAAAATAAATTATGATCTCTACTGGATGCATTATTACTGGGTTAGTGTTTAATGTATTGTAATAAATCCATAGTCTGTTAGATGACATTTCTGGTATATTATTTCTTCTCCTGGTGCCCAGGACAAGATGGCCAGTACATAATATCAAAAAGAAGGCAAGTAAACAAATAAAAAAAAATTCAAAAAATAGATTTAATTATATTTGGTGAGCTTTGAAACAGAGATAGTGATAATTATCAAGTGATCTGCATGTTAAGAAGGTATGAGAAAAGCAAGGATGTGATTTGGAGTAACATCTTTTAGTATTTTTTTGCCAAATTTTATTTGGCCTTGTGATTAATTTTTGTTTCTGCTTCAGCATTTGTGTGAACAGAGTTAATACATTCAACTGTAATTACTAGTGCTCTATGTGTAAATGGTGATTTTTTGTGGGAACATTCATGTCCTTTCAATTAATTTAGAATCTAACAGTACTCTAAAAACATGTAGGTTGAGGATTTATTAGTCATGTCCTTTACTACTTAGGAGACAATAAGTAAATTTTTCTCCATCTAATCTGCAACATCTTATTATTCTAGGTAAATATTTATGCACTGGGAATCACCTTCAATATTTCCCTCTGCTGAAAAACATAGCCACATGTCAAACAGGCATGACTGTCTTACTTTCCAGGACATTTTTCGAATTCTTAATTTTTAAAAACTTAACACAAAGGAATGCATCTGAATTTTAAACCAAAACATAACAGCAGGGTATTAAAACTTCCCCTGGCACATTCACCTACAGACTTAGTGATTCCAATTCATCTGCTTTTACACACGTGGATGAGAAAATGCATTTGGAGCAGTGCAGAAAGTAGACAAACAAAACGTTGTCATGTGCCTGTCTCTCTACTTTAAGCTCTGGTGCTTACAACAGTACCAATTCACAAGAACTCCAAGGAAAGAAGTCCTGAAGGAAAAAAACGTATCAAAAGCTTTTTCACTCATGACATGTATCTCAGGATAATACATTTTGTTGGAATGTTAACTCCCTGTTATTGTATCGTATCTGTATGATATCTGAGTGATTGAAGTTTGTATAAGATATCAGCCAAGAAACTTGTTCTCATCCTTCAGAAGACAGACAGTAATGAAAATTATATATGTAAACAGATCTTTTATCAGCAGGTTTCTGAAGTGTTTTATGAACTGACTTGGAAACTGTTCACAGTATTCTCCAGGGAAATTCTGTTTTCCTTTACAGCTCATTCACTGAGATACATATATTTTTTAGAAGTGTAACACAATTGTCACTCAGGATTGACAACAATTGACAAACGATTGTTTGACTCAGGATCAGCAATTAAACTAGAGATAACAATGCTCTAAATCCCCTCCTACTCCCACCCAGCTAGGAAAGGAGAGAGAGAATTAAGGAGAGAGATGTAGCTGGATTGAAAACTAAATTAGACAGCTTTAATTATATGTACAATTATATACAAATGTACTCAGGAATGTGCAAAACCGTTTTGTCTTCCTTTCAGCCCCAGCAACTCCCACAGCATCTCCTGAGCTGTGAGCAGTCCCAAAAAGTCTTGGACTGCTGTCTGAGATAACAGCAGAGCAGACAGGGCTGTGGGGAGAGTTATGAGGGTGATGAGCTCAGAGCCTGGGGTGGATGGTGATGGATGGATGGAGTCCTCCCCGGACACCAGCCATGGACAGAAGAGAAGGGAAGAAGAAGCAGGAAGGAATTTGTCTTCTGTGATCTCTGACCTTCCTCAGAGCTTATGTAGATCTATGGAATGGAATCCCTTTGGTCAGTTCTGCTGTCTGTCTAGTCCAGCTCCCTCATGGGGGTGTCACAGATACAACTTCCCTGCTCTCAGTAGCATCTGCAGTGGCAGATTCACTGGGTAGAACAAACTGACCGTTGCGTCTCACCAGAAACATAAACACTCCAGTGTTATCAGTCCACTAGCTGGAACACTTGCTGCTAGTTAAAAGAGAGCTTACTGAAGGAAAAAAAGAATCAGTAAAAGGAAAATTAGCTTCATCCTGGCTCAAACCAGGACAACAATGAATGAAAACATACATGCACATGCATTAATATATTTGGAAATAGTGTGACTGCAATAGCAGAAAGAGGTTTGCCTTACCAAGTATTTGTGCAATAGGAGAGGATCTTTAGATAAAAATGCTGCTGCTACTGAGTATATGTTGAAGTGGTTTGTTTCAGATCAGCTCCAGTTGTTCCTTTAGTGATTAGTCATTAGTGACTGGAAAACATATCCCAGCACAATTTTTTTCAAAAGGAATTAAAATTATCTGTTCTGAGATCACACCCTGATATTAACTAAAGCACAGGAAGCAGATATGCTAAAAAGGTTTTCTCTGATTCAGCCTAAAATGCTAAAGGCTACATAATCATTATCTGCCACCACCAAAGTCAGCAAGTTTATTTCTTTTTTTAAAAAAAGAAATAAAATATTATATTAAGGTAGGTTATTTATACCTAGCTATGAAATCACTTGATATACATAGCTACGAAATCATTTGACACTGTCTCCCACAGCATCCTCATAGATAAGCTAAGGAAGTGTGGTCTTGATGATCAGGTAGTGAGAGGGATCGTGAACTGGTTGAAAGGAAGAAGTCAGAGAGCTGTGGTCAATGGGACAGAATCTAGTTGGAGGTCTGTGACTAGTGGAGTCCCTCAGGGGTCGGTACTGGGACCGGTACTGTTCAATGTTTTCATCAGTGACCTGGATGAGGGAACAGAGTGAACCCTCAGCAAGTTTGCTGATGACACTAAACTGGGAGGAGTGGCTGACACACCAGAAGGCTGTGCTGCCATTCAGTGGGACCTGGACAGGCTGGAGAGTTGGGTGGGGAGAAACTTGATGAAATTCAACAAGAGCAAGTGTAGAGTCTTGCATCTGGAAAAGAACAACCCCATGTGCCAGCACAGGTTGGGGGGCTGACCTGCTGGAGAGCAGTGTAGGAGAAAGGGACCTGGGGGTCCTGGTGGACAGGAGGATGACCATGAGCCAGCAATGTGCCCTTGTGGCCAAGAAGGCCAATGGCATCCTGGGGTGCATTAGAAAGGGTGTGGTTAGTAGGTCAAGAGAGGTTCTCCTCCCCCTCTATTCTGCATTGGTGAGGCCACATCTGGAGTATTGTGTCCAGTTCTGGTCCCCTCAGTTCAAGAAGGACAGGGAACTGCTTGAAAGAGTCCAGCGCAGAGCTACAAAGATGATTAAGGGAGTGGAACATCTCCCTTATGAGGAAAGGCTGAAGGAGCTGGGTCTCTTTAGCTTGGAGAAGAGGAGACTGAGGGGTGACCTCATCAATGTTTACAAATATGTTAAGGGGAAGTGTCAGTATGATGGATCCAGGCTTTTTTCAGTGACGTCCAGTGATAGGACAAGGGGCAATGGGTGTAAACTGGAGCATAGGAGGTTCCATGCAAATATCAGAAAAAACTTCTGTACTGTGAGGGTGACAGAGCCCTGGAACAGGCTGCCCAGAGAGGTTGTGGAGTCTCCTTTGCTGGAGGCATTCAAAACCCACCTGGACACATTCCTGCGTGATGTGCTCTAGGTGATCCTGCTCTGGCAGGGGGGTTGGACTAGATGATCTTTTGGGGTCCCTTCCAACCCCTAGGATTCTTTGATCACTATAGAAGTAAAAATGCACAAAAAGTTCCTTCAGATTCTGCTCTCTACTTTTGGTTTTTTGTTTGGTTTTTTTTTTTCCTTTGTCTGAGGTAATCTACAGGTTCATTATTGGAACAGCTGATTGTTCAGTTTTCATTGTTTTCCCATTTTTCAAACCCCAGTTAAAAAAAAAAAGAAAAAAAAGAAAAAAGAGGAAAAAAAGGTAGTGTTTGAAGATTATGAGATTATGTTTGAGACTTGGAATTTGATAGTGTTCCAGGCAGGTTAAAATGTAAAGTAGAATATTATTTTACAATACAGCAATTATGTCATTATTCCATTGGAATGAACAAACTGAGATATAATGAATACTAAATACAAGATTCAGGAGAAATTACAACTCCCAAAGCAGTCATTCTGAGATGCAATAATGCAATTGCCTTTGCAAAATACACCTGATTAACAAAAGCACTGGGAAACTCTAAATAATCAGCAATTTCTATTTGAAAGCTTTTGCATTTTTCGAAGTGTTATACATTGATATTTGAGTATAAGAAATGTGTTGAGCAGGTTTTGAGTATCTGTCCCTGAAAAGTTTGTAAGTAGAGTGAGTGTCTAAAAAACTTGACCTGCAAAGAAACACAAAATCTGACAAGAACAATAATTCTGTGAAATCTTTGGAATGAATAATTTTTTTTTTTTACAGAACTGGGTGTTGTGGGACAGATCCAGTACATACAGGCTTATGTATAAAAAGCAAATACCAATAAGGGTTAAAGTCATGTTGCAGTTGTACAGTCAGTGGAATAAAAAACTTCTAGACAAAAAAAAACAGAAAACGATTTTGTCAAAACACAGACTACCCATCTGACAATTGTTATATTTTGCTACACAGTATTTACCTGGAAAAACCCTGACAAGCAAACTCTGTTTTGCCTCCACTGCCTGAATTCTACCTTATAAATCCTGAAACTGTGTGATCTTCCAGTCTGTGGGAACCTAAATTTTATTATTTCCTCATTAAAACAGAGCGAGTTTTGATGCAAGTCTGCCTTGTGTGATTGTAGTTGACACTATTTCACAAAATGTTTTGCTTTTAATGATTGTCTTTCACAGAAAAATTATGTCCTCTTCTATGACAAGCATGCTGTCTATGGAAGCAATTTGCTTGTTCTCATCACTGGTCATTAATTTCTAGAAAAAATGCAGATGTGGCTTGACAAATATAAATTTTGTCACTTAAAAATATAGGAGTTTGTCTTATACCTCTTCATTCTTTTAGCTAAACATACATAAGGAGCACTCCAACATCAGCACAAGTCTTGATCTTGCCCAAAGATTTTCTTTAGCTGAATGTTGGTGGGATATTTCTCGGTGTCAGAGACAATAGGGTTTCTTCAAGTTACAACCTCTTCTAAATTGCTATATTTGATCTCTTAAGTGGCTCTGAATTTTCTGCTAGAGGATAGTCATTGGTAAAGGAAAGATACAGTTATTTTATTTTCTCTAGAGTTTAATTTTGCTATGTACTGCAGAAAATAAATTTTAATTTTCAATAATAAGAAAAATTCTCAGTTTCATTTTACACCAGTATTTTATCAGTGTGCGTATAAAAAAAATAGGAAAAAAATTACATTCAAACATAATAGTCAACATGTAAGGGTAATAATTAGCAAAAACTTTAGTTTGCACTGTGCTTACAGAAGGTACCAATAAATTATTGCAGAAGGTTTTATTCTGAAGAGAGCAACATTAAATGGAAATTACTAACCTCCTTCTCTCCAATAGGTAGAAGGAAAAGTTCAACCTTAATTTCAGAGATTTCCTTCACTAGAATAAGAGTTCTTTTCAAAAATTGATCTTTTCAGGACATGTTCAAACTGTAAGTTGCTGTGATTCCCCTGCTGAAATGAATGGTAGCTATTTATCCATTTGACTATTAAAGTTGTACTAGTGTTTTTCCAATAGGAGAAAATATGAAAACCTATTGGTTAAGATGGATCTCAGTCATAACAGGCTTTACCTTGGAAATATAACATTATTAACAGCTAGAGAAAAGAGAGCTCCACTTCACTGGCATTCGCTCTCTCAGTACTGAAGTATTTTCCTCCACTGTCCTTCCTGTATGAGATACATCTTAATTATTGTGGCTCAGCTTTCAACAATCTACCATTTCTAATTGGATGGGGTGATCATGTCAATCTATTTTGGAATCCATATAAGCATCCCTGTAGGAAAAAATATACAAATTTTATTTTTTTTTCTCTTCTTCCCATACAATATCCTTGTTTTCCTTTTTATCTGTATTAATAGTTGTAACTGTGTTATCAGTTGCAAATATAGATAGCAAACTGAATGCACAAAGAAAATGTGGATAATAAATACTATTAAGCATATGAAACAAAGAGTTAGTGTGTGAGGAAATATGCACAGCGAAGGGCTATGGGAAAAAATTCTCTATAACTTTTGTCAACAAATTAGACTATATTACTTGGTAGTGCTTGTGGGAGAGTACAATGATACACATATGTTGCTTTACCTTTAATATCTCATAATTTCAAAGTCCAGTGATTCATTTTAAAGGCAATAACTGATAAATTGGAAGTGTTGAAGAATGTATAAAAGTCATAAAGCAGGAAAGTAATCAGATGTTGCATGGCATGATGATGGTTGTAGAAGATGATAACTCTCAGGTTCATCAATCTTTGATAATGATCTTATTTTAAAGGTCAGAAGTAGACTGAAGCCTGCACTGAAAATTTCTTATTTCATGGTCAAGCTGAGTATTTGCCAACCAAGTGTCTGAAGTCAACATATACTTAGAATCATAGAATCATAGAATTGTTAAGGTTGGAAGGGACCTTAAAGATCATCAGGTTCCATATAATCCATGAGGTTTGGGGTTTAAAATGCTGGACACAATAAAAACATTAAGCAAATTAATGTTCACTAACTTTTCCATGAGCTTGTATAAAATATTGTCATGGTTTGACTCAGGATCAACAATTAAACCAGCAACAATAACACTCTTGATCCCTTCTCCCCCAGCCCAGGTAAGGAAAATAGAGAGATAATTAGGAGAGAGAGACTTTCTGGATTGAAAACTAAACTAGACAGCTTTCATTAAACACTATTGACAAAAGAAAATATGTACCATTATATACAAGTATGTTCAGGAATGTGCAAAAGCCTCTTGCCTCCCCCCACCCCCAGCAACTCCCCCACATCTCCTGAGCTGTGAGCAGTCCTGAAATGTCCCGGAGCTGCCGGAGAGAGCGGCAGAGCAGACAGGAGCTGAGGGGAGAGTGATGAGGGTCAGGAGTGCACGAGCCTGGGGATCAGTGGTGATGGATAGATGGAGTCCTCCCAGGACACTAGCCATGAACAGAAGAGAAGCAAAATAGACTTGAGTTCCATGATCCCTGAACTTATACTGAGTATTACGTATATATATATATGTATGGAATATCTCAGGACAATTTTGCCATCCTCCTAGTCCTGTCCTCCCTACGGGAGTGTTGCAGACATGACTTTTCTGCTCCTTTAGTGTCCAAAGAAGCAGATTCAACAAGCAGAAAAAAATGTCCTTGTTCTCTCAGCAGTAACTCCCAACATTCTAGTGTTAACAGTGGACTAGCTGGAAAACTTGCTGCTACTTTCAGCAAGTGGGCTGCTTAAAAGAGACTTCAATAAAGAAAAAAAATAAATAAAAAGAATATTGGCTTCATCCTGGCTCAAACCAGGACAACTATACCTGGATTAAACTATTTTTTTCCAGAGAAAAATTGTTAAAACTTTTAAATAGTATTTCGTTCGACAGAATTTTTTGTACTTTTCCTACTGTCTGGCAAGCCAAATGATGCAGTTTGAGTATGAAATAATTCCTGTATTTTTTTTTAACTCTTTATTCTAGAAATGTTTATGTTAGAGTTCTTAAATAGTTGGTTTTGGGTTTGTTTGTTTGTTTTGTTTTGTTTTTTAATTTAAGTGTCTTTTAATAATTTAACTTTTTAAATCTTCACTTTTGAGCAGAAAAAAAAGAAATTTGACAGTCCTCCTCTAGATCAACGTAAGCCATTAATTTACATGCAATTTCACACTTTTCTTTAACTGTGTGAATCTGGAAGCATTGTTTTTTGTTTTGTTTGTTTGTTTGTTTTATTCTCCAAGCACTGTTCTTTTGGAAATACCGCTTTTGTTAAATTCTTCAGAGTTAGCTGTATAGATTTTCTTTATAGAGTTTATTGAAATTGATGATTGGTTTTAAGGTATATTTTCCAGATTTATTTTAAGTAGTCTGATGTCAATATCACTTTGATGACACCAAATATGAGCCATTAGCTCATGTTTATGCAAGCCTACCATTAGTTCTGTTTTGGATATAAAATGATAATGACTCTATTAAAGTCTCTTCCATGCCAACAGAAATAAGCAAGTAGCAGAACTTCATAGAATCACTGAATGCCAGGTTGGAAGGGACCTCTAGGGTCATCTGGCCCAACCTTTCTAGGTAATACTATAGTTTATATGAGATGTCTCAGCACCCTCTTAAACTGAGACTTAAAACTGTCCCATGTGGGGGAATCTACCACTTCCCTTGGGAGACTATTCCAATGTTTTAATGTCCTCATGGGGAAAAATATACCTCTTGTGTCCAATGGGAATCTCCCCAGGAGCAATTTGTGCCCATTACCCCTTGTCTTTTCCATGTGACTCCTTGTAAACAGGGAGTCTCCATCTTCTTGGTAGCCACCCTTCATCTATTGGTACATGGTAATAAGGTCTCCCCTAAGCCTTCTTTTCTCAAGGCTGAACAAGCCCAGTTCTCTCAGCCTCTCCTCATTTGGCAGGTCCTCCAGTCCTCTGATCATCCTTGTGGCCCTTCTCTGGACCCTCCCCAGCCTGTCCCCATCCTTTTTGTAGAATGGGGACCAGAACTGAATGCAATACTCCAGATGTGGTCTGACAAGCACTGAGTAGAGCAGGATGATGACTTCTTTATCTCTGCTGGTGATGCCCTTACTGATGCAACCCAGCATCCTATTGGTTTCTTTGCACTGCAGCACACTGTTCACTCATGTTGAACTTGTTGTCCACCAAGACCCCCAGGTCCCTTTCCACAGGACTGCTCTCCAGCCAGGTGGATCCCAGCCTGAGCTGCCCTGGGTTAGGTGTTCCCAGGTGCAAGACCTGACACTTCTCCCCATTGAACTTCATAACGTTCTTGCTGGTCCACTCCTCCAAACTATCCAGGTCTTTCTGGAAGGTGGCTCTCACCTCTTGAGTGTCAACCTCCAACTGTCCATGAAATATCATTTTTTCGTAATCTTTTTCCTTAAACTGAATTTAATAGTACTTTCATTAAAAGTCTCCATTTAAACCTAAAGTTGACCTCCATTCTGGAAGGAGAGTAATAAACATGATCATTACATTACAAGGGATTTATAAATCCTGAATTGACCTGAATTATTTCACTGTCTACATTGACAGCATGAATTCAGGCAGTAAATCACAATTAGCTCCACAGAAGCCAGATGAGATTAAAATTCATTGCGTGTAATTCTATTCTACATTTAGTTTATTGGTTTAGTGCAAATCTAAAACTTTTCTCAGCAAATAAAAACCTGTGAAAGCTTCAAAACAAAAGTTGTTCGAGCTTGTTCATGTAATATTGTATTGTCTTCATGTCCAAGAGTTATTTAAGGAAGATAATCTCTACAAGAAAACAAAACCAAAACCAAACCAAACCAAAACCCAAACAGCAACAAAACTTCAAACAAATAAACAAACAAAACAAAACGGTCAAAAATACTAGATCTAAACCAACAAACTTCAAAAATTAATGAACACCTGTGAAGGACCAGATATTTCCTCACACGAACATAACATGCCCTTTAGGTCAGCAGTCATAACTGGCTGAAATATGGCTGCTCTGCGTGGCACTCTAAACCCTCTCCTGCCTGCCTCCTCTGCCAGAAAACAACAACTCGGACGCCCTGAGGGGGTAGCTGCTGCTGGAGAGGAGCAGTGGCGGGAAAACGACAACAATCTTGCAAACTGCAAGTCTGCAGTGGCAGGAAAAAGTCCCCGTCTGATTGGCTGAGAAGCCTAGAAATACGAAACCGGCCAATTGGGAGAAAAGGAGCCCTAAAAAGAGAGCATGCGCGCTGGTTTTTGGCGCGCTTTTGCACAGACACTGGAACTGCTGCTGCTTGCTTTTCGGTGCGTGCTTTGCTGAAGCTGCCGCTGCCACCGCCGCTGCTGCTGCTGCTGCTTGCTTTTTTGGGGGTGACCTGTGCCTTGGGGGTGCCTGCCTGAGGTCCCCTGCTCCCGGCTTGCTTCCTGCAGCCCGGCTCCTGGCTCATCCGTGTTCGACCTGGCTTGTCCCGCCTTGCCTGCGGCTTTTCCTGCCAGCTTGCCCGAGGTCCTGCCAGCTTGCCTGAGGTCCCTGCCTGCAGCTTGAGCACGTACGGTGAGACTTCTTCCCAGGCCAGTGGGTGCAGCTCCAGCCGGGTGTAGCCGTTTGCCACAGCCCCTGCCTGCCCAGGCCGAGGCAGCCCCCACGGGCCATGGTCAGCCCGTGCCGCAGCCGCCTGCGCCGGAGCTCCAGCTGTAGCCGCTCGTCGCCGTGTCCCGCTGCAGCTCAAGCCGCTCGCCGCCGCCGCGCTGCCGAAGCCGCCTGCCCGAGCCACGCTCGCCCAAACCTGCGCTCGCCCAAACCCCGCTCTGAAAGCCACAGACGCCCCCACACCTGCCAGTGCTTCTGAGCCTGTCAGAATCTGTCCTTCCTTTGCGTCCTTTTCCCCGGGAAAAAGGAACCGGCCACGTTCACACACGCACCTCGTCTGCCCTGTACGGGAAACTCGCTCGGCACCCTGCCCCCAACTATCACAGTGTGTCTTTCTTTCCCTTTACCTGTCACAAGTTTCACACCCCGAGTTTGTCTCCTGTAGCTACATTTGCATATCCTCTCCCCCCCACACACTCCTCTGCTCCAAAGCTATTACAGTAAAGTGGTATTTTAAGCACACAGTCTGTGTTGGTGCCGGTGCACACGCACATCTGGGCAGGGTTTGTGTTCTATAGACATACCCGGTGTAGCCAGCCGGTCCCAAGCTAGGGATGGAATTACTGGGAAATTAAAACCAGCCAATTGGGGGCTATTCCTCCTCTAATTGAGGAGAAGAGAAGGGGCGATCTGTGCCTCTACTCTAGTTTTCCAGCCTGGGTGCAACTCAGACAGCAACAACCTACCTGTACCCCTCTAATCCCCACCACAAGGTTATTCTGCCCAACACGCACAACCTTGCATTGCTGTTTGCTGAAATTAATGACGTTTCTGTAAAACTGGCAGGGGAGTTTTCAAAGTTCTTCTGGACTGAAATTCCACATGCTAACAAATTTACATGCTAACAAATTCACCCAAATTTATTATCAGCTGCAAATTTATCAAGAGTGCTTTCTTCTTAATTGTCTCTGATGATGACTAAAGTATTAAACTATACTGGCCTCAGCAGCAACCCTAGCTAAATTCATTTGTTAGGGGCCCACTGCTGGTTGTCAAGGCATTGATATGAGACTGGAGGTCCAGCCAGTTGTCATTCCACCTAACAATTTGTTCTTTCAGTCCCTGTCTCCTCAGCTTCCTAATGAGAATTCTATGGGAGAATGTTAAAGACATTCTTAATCATGGTATACTGTATCACTGCTCTTCATCATCACAACCATTTGTGATCAGTGTTCATGAATGATTTGCTACTGGCAAATCTGTATTGACTGTTTCTGACTATCTTGTTGTCTTAAGGTGCTTGAAATTAATTTAAAAAGACCATGGCTGTGATCTTTGAGGTACTGAGCCATCTGGCCCATTAACTCTGAATACACTTGACTTCTGTGCATAGCTTTGAATCTAGTCTGGCACCCACATCAATGCTGATATGCTTGTTTCTTAGTCTTCTGAGCTTCTCTCCTGTTATAATTTGTAGATATAGATACAGATGTATAGATATAGATGATAGAGATGATAGAGATAGATAGAGATAGAGACAGAGATAGATAGAGATAGAGATGAGATAGAGATAGAGATAGAGATAGAGATAGAGATAGAGATAGAGATAGAGATAGAGAGAGATAGAGATAGAGATAGAGATAGAGATAGGGATTAGGATAGGGATGATAGAGATAGAGATGATAGAGATACAGAGATATGTATGGTCACATCATGAAGCCTTCTCACTTTTAGTTAAAGCACTTTTTTCTATATTATTTTTTTTAATTAAAAAAGAGCTTTCTGCCATTTAACAGAAATTTTCCAATTGCTGGTGAATTATTATAAGCCTTAAAATAAGCCTTCAGCAGAAGCTGTCATATGTGTCAAACACACATTTTTTTAACATTGCTGTTATCAGGCTAGAGGAGCACTTCACAATTGTAGCAGAGACTGTGAAGCTTTCAGTTTTTGTTCAGTTAATAGAAGCTAAAAGTTTACAGTGAAGAAAATACTGAACAGGCAACTATCTTTGAAAGTATAACGGCTTGGCACACAGAAGAAAGCACTATTTAAACAAGATTTTTAGTCATGCTCATAGAAAAGAAAGTGCATTACTATTCTTGCATAATAGAAATTCTCTCACTAGCATTCATGTTTGTATTAACTGAAGTTAGTGTGAAATTGCAAAATCTATTACTACAGTCGGGATGAACAGCCACTCTCACAAATATCACAAGGAGACTATGTGAGTGATTGTCTTTTCTTTGATGGATTGGGATAATAAAAATATATAAAGGCCATGCCTGACTGAACCAAGCACCTCCATGTCATCTTTTGTCTCCGTAATGTTTTGGAAATTGTATTTCTGAGAGTAACTGACAGAGAAAAAGTCAGACAACACATATCCTGTAATTCAGGAGATGTCTCTGCTTGGATGTGTATAAAAACTGTTCCAAGAATGCAATAAGTATTACATTATTCTATTAAAGGGAGATAAATTATTTGTAATTTAAGTCTTAGATGTCAGTCTGGAGTGGGTGGGAGAGAAGAAGCAGAGAGAAGTGAGAGAGAGAGAAAGAATTTGTGTTCCCATTTACTGCCTTTTTCCACTGGTATGCCATTTTCAGAAAAGCAGGATGTTCTCTTTAGTGAAAAATCTTGGAATTGACCATCTATGAGTCCACATCCCCAAATCTAAACCCAGATTTTTTTAAAAAAATGTTAATATTTTAATTCTGCTACAGAAGTCAGGATTCCTTGCTGAAGGCCAAAAAGACTTATCCTCACTGTTTGGATGTCTCCTCCTCACTTAATCAAATATCTTTCCTCTATTTATGAAAAATAAAAAAAAAATGTTACTCTATGGAATTTGGCAGAATCACAGGTCTCAGAGAGCCTGCTCCACATTCATGAATCACAGGTTTGTGTAAGGCATTCAGAGTCCATCATGTTTGTGTAATCTCTTCCTATCTTTGTGTCCCTGACACAGGATCTCAAGAGTCCTTCTCTAGAGGACCACTGCCCTCATCCCTGAAGTTTTGGGGTGGATTGGTGCTGCATTTCCTACACATATCTTGTACAGTTCAATTTAAATTCAGAGCTTAAACTTTCCTGGAAATTTAACGACATCTTTCATTAGTCTTTTTATTTTTTGCTTCATCTCTCACTTGGCAATAAATGGCATAAATGTCAGTTCCATACTAAAATGTAGAAATGTGATGTCAGCATATATTTCTTATGAGTCTCACTGCTGGAGAACTGAGATCACAATTTATACCATTAAGGGCATCAGTCTTTCAAGTGAAGCTTTGCAAATGGCAAACCTGTGCTATATAAGGTCTTCAACAGCTAGCTGATTATGAGAATGATGAGACATGTGAAGCTTAGTTGACAGTAACACTTGAGTAACTTTGCAGGGACATAATTTATTAATTATGTAGTTCAGCAACTCCCTGATTTTTCTTCTGTGCCTAAATTATATCTGATGGAACGTTTACAAGATAATCATAAAGATTGTTAGAGATAGTTAATTGTCTGGGATGGTATAGAAATGGTTCAGATACTTTAAAAAACAAAATAATTCCTCTTTTTACTATGAATAAGAACAGTTGTTCATTTTTCTGTGCATGAAATAAAAGGAACCTTTAAATGAAACCATGTAACTTAAATATTTAGGCAGAAAGCAAATAAACCTTCCTTTGGTTCAGCATTTCATCACCCTTCAGATTATAAGGTTAGTTTTAAAAATTACAACTTTTTAATTTCAGACAAAAAGTATTTTGAACTTAAAGGCTTAGAGCATTTTAATGATCACAGAATGCCATCAATTCTAGATGCATAACTGGAGGATTGCTAGATATGTCAGATAATCTAGATGTTCACTGAAAAAAAAAAAAATACTTTTTTTGACTTCTAGGCTTCAACTTCTTGGGTGAATACGATTTCTGAGTACTTTGAGCCATAGGAAGTCTAAGCATAAAGATGCTCTTATACAAAAACCAATCCCCAGCTGAAAAATTGCTGCTATACACATAGATGCATTTGCAGTAGTGGACTTTTAAAGATATGTGATGATAGATGTGTGGCATTTTATATTAGACTCTCTCTCTTTATGCTGAAAAAGTATTGCTAAATAAACACTTCTTCCAAGAACACGATGGCAGTCACAGCGCTCTAGGTTACAGGATGAATGGAGTGTCCCAAGAGAGTACATTTTCTGTATTAGAACAGGGTAATGAAAGAAACCTAGATTTTTGCATGGGTGGAATAGAAATTTGGCAGAGGTTTGTGATGAGGCAAAACCACATCTGCAAATAGCATCTGCAAGATCACAGCTATGTGATTCTGTCCTATTAACAAGGTAGTGTCTTATAACTTTCCTGCTACTTCTGTTTTAATAAAATTATGAAACACTAGCTTTATCACCTGCAGCTCTAGGCTACAATGTTTTAAAGACTTTACAACTGTCATGTGCCAAAAATACACCAAGTTTCTTGGAGGGTGGGGTGTGCTACTTCCTAGGGTTTCTGAGGATCATAGCATCTGGTTAAATCCCAAAAAAACCCCAGAAACCTGTTCTCACTAAGCTCAAAACAGTAGCCAAAACCCTTAGCCAGGTTAGTTCTAATGATTGTTCCATGTTTGAGTCCCTCGTGTCATGAAAATTATTCTGTTTTGTGCATTGTAGGAAAATTATTGTCTCTTGTCCTTTTGCCCTTTCAACAGCTAGCAAATGTGTTTGCTGACAGCAGCCATTTTCTTGACATCGTGTCTCTGAAAGTTGAAATCCTAAGTTGATAAATAGAATATAGCCTTTTGCTAACCCTCTTAACTGTTTCATTGATGTGATTAATGAAGACTGCAGCCTATCGCTTTCTTCAAACAGCCAGAGCTAATAGGAAGTTCATGCCCTTAATATTTTGACCTTAAGAGATTACCACAAATAGAAAGACTTCAAGAAAATAAGGTGATTTCCCACTCTCCCTTACATAGAAGGAAAACTGTTCTTTCAGAGCTAAGATTCCTGAAATTCTAATCTAAGAAACAAGATCTCCTGTTGCATCTTACTAATAAAATTAGCACACCTCTACACACACATAATTATACTATAGGTAAATGTGAAAGGAAAGAACAGTGCATAGAGGACTGCAGTCTCAGAGTTCTATTCTCCACTGCTCAAGTAACTTTCAGTGAAGGCACTATTTTTTGTATTAGTTACTCTTAGGCCATTATAAAAACTTTATGTTACATTACTTTAAACCTTATGTAGTTAATCTGAAATAAAAATAAATCAAATTTATAATTAAGGATGCTTTTTGCAACATATACTTTTGCTTTCATAAAATGATTTATCGTCTTAAAACTCTTGGTAGAAGCAGGAATAGGGAGGTGATTGTCCCCATGTATTTGGCGCTGGTGAGGCGACACCTTGACTGTTGTGTTCAGTCTGGGCTCCTCTCTGTAAGAAGGACATAGAAGTGCTGGAGTGTGTCCAAAAAAGGACAACAAGGCTTGTGAAGGGCCTAGAGCACAAGCCCTATGAAGAGCACCTGGGGGAGCTGGGGTTGTTTAGTCTGGAGAAGAGGAGGCTGAGGGGAGACCTCATTGCTCTTTACAACTACCTGAAAGGAGGCTGGAGTGATGAGGAGGACAGCTTCTACTCCCTGGTGAGATGTGATAAGGCCTGAGAGAATGGATGCAAGCTGTGCCAGGGGAGGTTTAAGTTAGATATTAGGAAGCATTTTTTCACTGAAAAGGTTGTCAGGTGTTGGAATAGATTGCCCAGGGAGGTGGTAGAGTCACCATCTCTGGAGGCATTTAAACAGCATGGGGACCTGGTGCTTAGGAACATTGTTTAGTGGTGAGTTTGTGGTGTTAGGTCTAAGGCTGGATGGGATGATCTTGGAGGTCTTTTCTGGTCAGGGACATTCTGTGATTCTGTTTTAGGTGTAGGGTGTTTAGCAATTACCTAGGATAGGCTGGAAGGTCCATGGAAGATACAGAAAGTGAAGAACACTCACTCTAAATTATTAAGTCCTGTGCCATATAATGCTCTTTTGCAGTGGGAAGCTGAAATCATTATTTGTTTTTGATTAACTCAAATGTTTGGAAATGTTTTTAGAAAAATGTTTTTAGGAAAAGTATACCAACAACGAGAGCAACTGGAATGCATTGAGGTCTACCCAGGGAAGGGGGGGGATGAAGAATATGTTGAAAGTTTATAGGTAAGAATTAAGGGGCAGGTAAATACGGGCAAAGTTGTTGAGGGTGTCCACTACAGACCAGCAGATCAAGAAGAAGATGTCCATGAGGCCTTATACAGACAGCTGAAAGTAGCCTCTATATCACATGCCCTAGTGGTTCATGGGTGACTTCAATCACCCTGATACTTGTTGGAAAATCTACACAGCTAGGCATACTCAGTCCAGAAGGCTCTTGCAGGGCATTGATGATAACTTCCTGATGCAGGTGGTGGAAGAGCCAATTAGAAGAGGCGTGCTGCTGGATCTTGTATTAACAAACAAAGAAGGTCTGGTTGGGGATGTGAAAGTTGGGGGCAGCCTTGGTAGCAGTGATCATGATATGGTAGAGTTTTGTATCCTATGAGGAACAAGGGATATATGTAGAATTGCAGCCCTGGACTTCAGGAAAGCTAAATTTGTTGTCTTCAAAGAACTACTTGAAGGCTAAGACTACCATGGGCTAAGACTCTACAAGGTAGGGGGGCCCAAGAGAGCTGATTAATATAAAAATGTCACTTCCTTCAAGCTCAAGAAAGGTACACTCTTTTGACTAAAATATTGAGGACGAAGGAGGTGCATGAGCTGCTGAAAATAGTCCTGTGGAAAAAGGGACTGGGCACTTTGAAGAACTATAGCAACATTGTCAGGGTATGTAGGAATACAACAAGGAAGGCCAAAGCCCTCTTAGAATTAAATCTGGCACAGGAAGTAAAAGAGAACAAAAAGAGCTTCTTCAAATACACCAGTGGTAAAAGGAAGACTTGGGAAAATATGGACACACTGCTGAATGAGGTGGAAGCCCTGGTAACGAGGATGCAGAGAAGGCAGAATTGCTGAATGCCTTCTTTGCTTCAGTCTTTACTACTAAGACCATCTCTCAGGAATCACAGACCCTGGAAATCTCTTCAGAAGTTTCTCTGGAAGAAAGAAGTTAAAGTTTAGAAATTTAGAAGTTTCCCTCGAAGTTTCTCTTTAAAAAGCCTGGAGGAAGGCTCTCCACTGGTCAATGAGTGTTGTGTTAGAGATTACCTGGGTAAATTGAACATGCACAAATCCATGGGCCCTGATGGGATGCACCTGACAGTGTTGAGAGAGCTGGCTGATGTTGTTGCTCTACCACTCTCCGTCATTTTTGAAAGATCATGGAAAACAGGAGGCGTGCCTGAGGACTGGAGGAAAACCAGTATCACTTGTCTTCAAAAACAGCAAGAAGGAAGATCCAGGAAACTACAGACCAGTCAGACTCACTGCCATGCCTGGAAAGATGATGAACCAGCTCGTTCTGGAGGTCATCTCTAAGCATGTGGAAGAAAAAGTTATCAGTAGGAAGAAAAGGTTATCAGTAACCAGCATGGATTCACCAAGGAGAAATCATTTTTTACTACTCTGATAGCCTTCTATCATGCTGAGACTGAATGGGTGGATGCAGGGAGAGCAGTGGATATAGTCTACCTTTAGCAAGGCTTTTGACACTGTCTCCCATAACATCCTTGTGGGTAAGTTCAGGAAGTGTGGGCTAGAAGAGTAGACGGTGAGATGAATTGAGAACTGGCTAAACAATAGAGCCCAGAGGGTGGTGATCAATGGTGCAGAGTCCAGCTGGAGATCTGTAACCACTGGAGTCCCCCAGAGATCAGTGCTAGGTCTAATGCTGTTCAACATCTTCATCAACAACGTGGATGAGGGCACAGAGTGTATCCTCAGCAAGTTTGCTGATGATACATAACTGGGAGGACTGGCTGATTCACCTGAAGGCTGTGCAGACATTCAGCAAGATTCAGACAGACTGGAGGGAGAGCTAGGCAAAAATGAACCTAATGAGGCTCAATTAAAATAAATGCAGACTCCTGCACCTGGGAAGAAAAAACACCATGCACCAATATAGATTAGGGGTTGACCTGCTCAAAAGCAGCTCTGTGGATAAGGACCTTGGAGTCCTGGTGGACAACAAGTTATTCATGGGACAACAATGTGCTCACGTGGCCAAGAGAGCCAGTAGTATCCTGGGATGCATTAAGAATAGTGTGGCCAGCAGATCAAGGGAGGTTCTCCTCCCCCTCTACTTTGCCATAGTAAGACCACATCTGGAGTACTGTGTCTAGTTCTTGTCTCCCCAGTTCAAGAGGGACAGGGATATACTGGAAAGAGTCCAACAGAGGGCTACAAGGATGATTAAGGGACTGGAACATCTGTTATACGAGGAAAGGCTGAGAGACCTGGGGCTGCTCAGTCTGGGGCAGAGAAGATTGAGTGGGGATCTTATTATTCTTTGTAAGTATCTGAAGGGTGGGTGTCAAGAAGAAGGGGACAGTCTCTTTTCAGTGGTACCTTGTGATAGGATGAAGGACAACAGACACAAACGGGAACACAGGAAGTTCCACCTTAACATGAGGAAAAACTTCTTTACTGTAAGGGTTACGGGCCCTGGAACAGGCTTCCCAGGAAGGCTGTGGAGTCTCCTCTAGAGACTTTCAAGACCCCTCTGGATGCTTTTCTCTGTGATCTGCCCTAGGTGATCCTGCTTCAGCAGTGGGGACAGGATTAGCTGACCTTTAAAGGCCTTTCAATCTCTACCATTCTATGTTTCTAGGAAAATTCAGATACAAATCTAATGATTTGTAGGTTTATGTGGTAACCTGTTTTATTGGCCTAGGTTTTGTTTGAATTATAAACCTACCTAATTTCTATATGTTTTAAACTTGATGAACTGAAGTGGGAGCTGAAGTCTTGGTCATTAGACTCAAGAATGTTGTGAATACGATTAGTTCAATGAATCCATTACTGTTTATATGTATAGCTAATTGTATACAACACACATCAATATATACATGTTCATCAGTCCTATAACTCTAACATTAAAACAATCTGGATTTTTGTGCAAATTGCGTACATACTAATCCCAACAGAAAAGTCTGACAGATTTCTTAATTATATTTAACAAATGGGTATGTAAAATAATGTAAAATTTTTGTGATCATACTGAGGATGGCAAATAATAGGGAAAAATTAGACAATCGCATTCACAGAAAGTAAAATTACATCTCCTTCCAGGCTAGTAATCCTGGGTTTGTCAAGCAGCAATCGTTCCACAAGAATAATGTGAACAACAGTGTTAATATACTCAAAACTTGTAAATTATATCAACAACAAAATTAAACCTACTGAATGAAACATTAAATGACATCTTCACTAAAAGTAAAATATTTGTATGCTATTACATTTCAACAAACTATGTAAACTCTGACTCTAAAGATGGACAATATAACATACAGCTTTGTGGTGATAGTTCACGGCCTGTTTTAAAAAGATGCTACTAAAATAAATCTAATCTTTCATTTATTCAAATGTCTAATTTATTTTTTCATTATTTTTGTATCACAGCTTTATAATAAAACTGTCAGTTTGTGAAATTTACAATCAAATATATGTAAATAAGAACAGATACTGCAAACTGAGTTTGAAATCTTTAAGTTTTACATTCACAGAGAAATTAATTCAGCATAATCAACATGCATTTCACTCCATGGTTTTTAGTGCATATTTTTTCTGTGTAGCGATGAAGCCTGTAACAGAATGGACAGATGCAGGGAGAACAGTGGATGTTGTCCTCCTCTGTTTTAACCAGGCTTTTAACACTGTCTCCCATAATATCCTTGTGGATAAGCTCAGGAAGTGTGAGTAAGAAGAAGAGACAGTGAGATGGATTGAGAACTGACTTTTAGTCACGCAATAGAGCGTGGTGATCAATGGTGATCTTGAGAAGACTAAGAAGGGACCTTATTAATGTCTATAAATATCTGAAGGGTGGATATCAAGAATGGACCAGTCTCTTTTCAGTGGTGCCCTGTAATAGGATGAGATTAAATGGCACCAAGTTGCAACAATGGAAGTTGCACCTCAACATGAGGAAAAACTTCTTTACTGTGAGGGTGATGGAGCCCTGGGACAGGCTGCCCAGAGAGGTTGTGGAGTCTCCTTCTTTAGAAACTCTCAAGACCCACCTAGACGCACTCCTGTGTGATCTGCCCTAGGTGTTACAGATGCAGCAGGGTGTTGGACTTGATGATCTTCAGTGTTCCTTTCCAACCCCTATGATTCTTTGATTCTCTAATTCTATGATTTTCCAATGTAATTAACAGGCTGCAGAAGAGCTTTTGATGGAGAGTTGTATGTTACATATATACTCAAAGTGGGATTATGATCCTGTATCTCAGTCTCTGTAATTATTCAATGCTGTTGGTGTGATTCCATAGGTACAGTATAATACCTGTATCAATTATTTACAAATTATATACAATTTCATCTGTGTTTGCACACTGCAATGAACTCTGTAATAAACAAAAGGACATTTGAAAGGATTGGTTTTTTGCTTAGAGAGGAGGGCATGCTGAGCGCTTTGAAAGAAACAATTACCAGGAAGCTCCAAGGAACATCCTCACTTTTCTTCCTCTCCTCCCACACACTTAGGGACAGCCGGTGGTAGATTTTATTTTCCAGACCTTTGCTGGCTTCAGTGGATCCTTTATCACGCCCTGAACATCCAGGCATGCCTGGCAGTTCAAAGGGAAAGTCAAAGTGAGCCACTACATCACAGAGTGGAACTCTTACAAGTCCTGGCTACCAGGCTGAAGTCTCTCTCCTTTCTTCATTCATGAAGAACTGAGAGGGTAATTGGGAACTCTTAATTACTCTGCAGCTTGAGTTCAAGCAGTGATGAGCTGTTATTTAATCTGTTGTAAGATTTCACTAACCTCAGATATGAAAATGGAAAAGCATGCTCTGCTGTGTACACCAGGGTCATCAGACAATGGTGGCAGTTGCACCCGTGCTAACAGGGTTCTGGAAAAGGTGTGAATGACATGATCTCTGCCTGATGGCACTTCAGCACAACCCTGATATTTGCATGCCCAGGTGCACAGGCAAGAACACAGATGTCATAAATAGACTGATACAGCACCTCATCCTTATTCTGTAACATCACCCTAGTTTTCTTTCTAGTGTGGGGGTTTTTTATTACTCTTTGGTTTGGTTGTTTTGTTTTGTTTTGGTTTTTTCCATTTTTATGTACTATGAGGAATAGCTACATTATTATATAATATTAATATTGTGTATTAAAGACATGGGGATAACATTTTTTTGGAAGCAGAGCTGATAAAAATTTCTTAATATCTTGTTGGAGAAAATTATTTTCATTAAAACGTTCCTTACCTCTGGGTGGGTTTCTTTCACATCTTTCTTTCCACACCATCTCTTGTAAGAGACTGCAAACAGAAATGATATTAGCAGGGGGAAGACATGGGAAGGTTAATTAGCTGTCCAGCTTTGAATGTCAGTATAAAAAAAAAAAAAAAGCTATTAGCACAATGTATTAGACAAAGCAGATGCCTCTGTGGCTCTCACTAGATTAGCTTTCATACTTTTAAATCATAGCTTAGACTTCAAGGCTTTCCTTGATTTTTTAAACACTTTATTCTCGTATCAGCAGTGATCAGTTTGGCAAGTGAGTATGTACTAAGAGCTGTGGTATTAGCATGGGGTGACCCATTTTTTTTATTGCTTAGTACTGGAAATATCCTGAGGAATTAACTCCTTCAATAATATTTAAGAACTTCAAAACACTTTCTCTATTGTTCAGACAGTTGTCATCTTCCCCTTACTTTTACTAGCTTTGGGTTGCCAATTTACAGATTTGAGCCCTTATTTTCTATGAACCTAGGCAAGTAGGAAATATTTTTTTCAAAGTGTAAGTATTGACACTGTAGCAGTGGAAAAGCTCAAGATAAAGCATATCAAATTTAAGTGTAATTTCTCTCTCTCAAATGAGATAATTTTAGAAAACTTGTTTGTTGTGGGTTTTTTTGTGGTTGGGTTGTTTGTTTGTTTGTCTTTGTATTTGGTTTGGTTTAGTTTCTGTTGGGTTTTGTTCGTTTGTTTTTTTTCTGTTTTGTTTTGGTTTGTTTTTTTTTTAATGGGCTTGAATAGAGCATATGTAGCCCGGGAGCATAGGCAGAAAATTAGACCAGGCTGGCAGAAGAAAGAGTCATATTGCTGATGCTGAACGTTATTGGAATTACCTGCCAAGGATTGTCATAGATTTTACTGAGCTGTGCTTTTCAAAGTCAAGACTGAACATTACCAGAAGATGTGCTGCAGTTCAAACAAAATATTTCAGGCGTCTATGATATAGTTTAGGTAACAGATTGGACAACATATTCTTGATGCTCTCTCCCGGCCCTGAAAGTTGTGAATAAGAGCTAAATGTCTTTGTGGACTGAGGTAAAATCATGTCACTGTGCATCTGGGATGCATGAGCTTGATACAGACACATAGGAAAAAAAGTATTAAGGACTTTGCTGCTTTAAGATCTGTAACGTTGGTTGAGGCATTTATGGTAGTTAAGAAGTAGGGTTTGTTCATTATCCTTCTCCTAAGCCATTTTCATTTGTTCACCTCACTGAATTTTCTCCTGAAGAAGCTGACTAGAAAATGAGAGATTGCATAGCCAGTTGGACCCTGAGTGTCTTTCTAAAAAGATTATGAATTGGCATGGGTTTAAACATATAGGTGCAACAAGGATAACTCTGTCTAGTCCCACCCCTTGGGTTTCAAGGAAGGTGAATATTTTTACACCCCAAAAAGTGCATGAGTCTGCTTCATTAGCAGCCTGTGGTGAAAAAAAGCCACGCCAAATGGCCTAGAGGAACCACTTAACAATTCTTTATTGAGATGCTACTTAGATGGTAATGGTGGGCAATCGTGAAGATGTTAACTCACAATACTACTTATACAACCAGGGTCTAAACAGTCTAAATCGTAAGAGGGAAAGAAGAAAGAAAGGGAAGATGGAAAGACAGATGAGAAGACAGGACAGATATATCCCTACCCCTCTTCCCAGCGAGGTCTTTTTGAGGTGTCATCCTACTCTGCAAGCCTCTAGCCTCGGGTCCTCGTCTGCAAGTGTTGGTGTGACAAGGGTGTGATGCACTTTCATACCTTTTATAGTGTTCTGTCCCTCAGAGACCACCTTCAGGGTGGCAACATGCAGTTGAACTTTGAACCTGCAGTTCATTGTTCTGGAAGGTTCTAGGGTTCAGCTGACTTTCCAGAGACTTCTGGAATGGGAACGGTTGGGGGCTTCTTCTAAAGGTCCAAGGGAGCCTGGGTGGTCGGCACATATGCAGGGCAGCTGCTGGGAATCTAGGAGGGGAGGCAAGCAGAGTGGAGTGGGGGGAGAGGGGGTAGCCTGCCATCCTCTCTGCACTGCTCACACTTCCCTAACACAGGACTCCACCCTGAGTTGCTTGAGACACAAAGGATGTTGTAGTTCCACATGTCCTTGCAAGTCACCGAATGGTCTGACAAAAACTAACAGAATTTATGGAGAATTTAACAAGTCTTTTAGACTTAAAACTCCCCATTAGCACTATAAATTACAAAACTTTTGTCATAGCAACTCTTCAGACACAGTGATTGAGTTTGACTGCTTGTTCAGTGGTGTGCCAGACTTTCAAAACAGCTGGTCAGAAAAACACCCAGATGGTAGCCATTTTAAGGCATGAACTGAACAGAAAGGCAAATCCTGCATCCCTTTGAGTCAAAGCAAATACAGTTCTCCTACACTACATACTTCTGTGTTAGTTGCCTCTGTCTGGAAATCTTATTATTCAATTTGGAACCTCTTACAAATGGTGATCACAATTTAGGTTAAAATGAGAAGAAAAGCGCCTTTTAATTACAACAGATTTCTCTGAGCAGATCTGGGATCATTCAACATTTCTGATATGGAACTCTTTTTTATTTTTCTGTAACACATTGATAATCAGAAGTATATATACTGTTAAAAACATTTTAAAATAAAACAGTCATTTCTAGGAGAACTGCAAAAGATAGTGCATTGCTGATTCAAGTGACACATCTAGGTGCACAAAGATATGTAATGTCAATATACACTGGAATATAATCTTTTATTCAAGCTACCATGACAACATATTGTAAAAAATTATTCTAAAATTACAATTATTCTTTATAGTCTTCATTACTTCTGCATAAATGTTTTATGTGTAAAGAATATAAAGATATCATTTACACTGATGTTTTAATATATTTTGTATTTTACATAGAGGAAATGTGCCAGTTTATTTTAAAGTCTTCAATCATGCCACAGGTTTCAGTGGTGCTTCACACAACTCCAGGAAGCAATGCAGTCATTTCACTGTGGTTCACTGAATCAACCTATAAATAGTACAATAGCTGCAAAAACCAGACTTATTCTAGAGATGAATTTGCACAAAAGACATTCTAAATATTTCTGTGCTGCCACTATGTGAACTAAGAAGCAACTAATCTTTTTAGATTTGCAGTGCTGGCAGTTGAAAAAAAAAAAAAAAAGATGAAAATGAACGAATTGGGCCAACAGCAGCAGGCCTTGCAGTGGAGGAGGGGACCAGAGAATCATCTATGTACATATTTCTATGGCACATTCTAGCTGTAATCAACTTATGTCAAGAACTGAATGTTGTTTGGGTTTTTTTACCTTTTCTGAAGGTTTCCAAAATTTCTTTTCTTCCTCATTTCAATATAAATTCAGGTTTCAGGTTATTACAATGTAAATGTCTGAATTTTGCTGTAAGTTTACGTCATGTAAAAGTAATCTTTAGAGAATCATACATAAAATATTAATATTAAAACACAGGTGCGAATGATGTCTATGATATTAAAATAAATGCATGTCTGAGAAACACTTAGCTTGGTCAGTAGGTTAACTATGCTTAACATATTCTCAGAATCAGTAAGAAAAAATAAAGGAAGTTTCTTAGCACTTGAGTGAAGCCTGAAATAGCTTTATTCCAGAGGGTACTTTTAATTTTTAGGACAATATTTATAGAACTATATTAATTCTAATATGACTATATTAATTTCTCTAGGGTACAGTGGAGGCTGATGTTTCAATTTACAACAAAAGCTTTCATTTATAATTCATATTAAAACAAACTCCTTAAATATGTATATTGCAAACAGCCAAATTCCCACAATAAATAGTATTTTACTCCAAAACTAGTTCTGTTGACCTGAGATAACCAAGGTTTTATGTATTATTAAGCATGTTTGGGTAGTGTAGGACTCAGGCCTTAGTTGCAGAAGAACATAAGAAAAATTTCCTGATATAAGATATTTAACAGAAGGGCAGGAAAGATAAAGTTGCAAACAGAATTTTTACTTGCTGTATTGCCTGTTTTTCTTGTAGTAAATAATTAATTGCTCATTTACCTTTCAGTAACATTAACAATTCTTCTAACCTCAGTTATGTACCACTTTAGTCAATTATTATATAAGCTAATGTACCTTGTTATCCTCCTGGAACTGCAGGTGTACACGATATATATTGCATACTGTGGTTTCTAAAGACACTGGAAGCTTAATTTATGTTTGCTTTCCAAACTGATTACCCATAGCCATAATTCTTGCTCACCATTAGATGTTCCTTATCTTTTTTTTTTTTCTTTTTTTTCAAGGTTGGTTACAAAACACCTGTTGAAAGTGCCATGAATTTGTTGAAATGTGTTTGTTTTTGAGATTTGAACTCTGCATGTGTGTCTGTGTGTGTTGTTTCTCTGACTTTTATACATGTTAAAAATTGTGCATGATAAATTTAATCTGGTATTTTATGATCCAGTTTTTCTTTAAATTTTATTTTTTTATCTATGATTTTAACGATTTTGATTAAATTTTCCTGACAAAATTTCACCTTCCTAGTTATCCTATTAGTAATTACCCTTTTTATCAGCAACTGTGTCCTTAAAAGTACTCTATGATCAATGCACTAGAATTCTCACTTACTAGATTGCCAGTTGCATTTTTTTCATGTTGTATATTTTATGTTGGATTCTGAAAAGTAAGTGAGATTTATTCACAATATGAAAGGAAAATTTTTCTCTCTAGCACACAAGGAAATGTTAGTGACATTAAAGTGCATATATAGAAAGACAGGAGTGAGAGGAGGGTATGATTATAAGAGCCTTGACAGGATGGTGGGGATGGATGAGGATGGTTTTAAAGGTCACTTCAAGAATCACAGACAAAGATCTCATGAAAAGGTGATTTAAATACAGATTTGTGAAAGTGCAACTGAACAGAATTCAATGGAAAGGTTCACTGTATTACTTTCTGAAAGGGACATGTAGTGGTTGGAACCGGAGTGGAGTGACTTCCATGGGGATCATGGGAAAAAATTTCTACAGGGAAAAGGGAGACTGAATCAGGATCAGGCTGGAGTGATTTGTAGGGACATCAGGAAAACGAATGAGGAAGGCCTTCCCATTGAGTCACAAGGTTCAGAGTGGACCTCCTTGCTTGCTGAACTCCTTCTCAGAGAGAAGTCTGGGTGTGGCTGGACCCACTCCTAGTCCCAGCCTTGCTCAATGGTTTACAACCAAGGTGTTTAGGTGTAGGGATTTCAGTGCAGTGCTGTAGCACATAATTATGGGTCTAGATATATAATTGATTGACACTGTTATAATGAATCACAAAATTGGATTATACGAATTTCAAGCAATACTTAATAATCAACAACGTGTTATAATCAATACAGAGATTCAATTAAAGATCTAACAAAGTTTCTAAACTAAATTGTGCACACACACACATATATAGATTTTAACTGGTGTTGTTAAATTTTGGTACCTAAAGATCCTTGAACTGCACAAGATAATTTGCAATATATTGGAAATTACAGTCCATTGGATGGACCAACCTCCTTCATGACACATAGGATAGCAGCTTGTTATAATCCTGGGGAGCTCCAAAGGGCCTCCCTTTTAGGACCAATATTTATAGGGTCTCAAGATGATTGACTTTGGTCAGGTTTTTTTCCACAATGGCCAGAATTCATATTAGGTCATCCATGGCAGCTTTCAGAGTGGGTTTGTGATCCAGGCAGGAGGGGTTTCAGGTACGTTCTGCAAACAACAGAGTTCTGTTTACGGTTAGGGAGTGCCTGATCACCCCAAATCATAGAATCACAGAATCATAGAATCCTAGGGGTTGGAAGGGACCTCGAAAGATCATCTAGTCCAACCCCCCTGCCAGGCAGGGTCACCTAGAGCACATCACATAGGAACTTGTCCAGGTGGGTTTTGAATGTCTCCAGTGAAGGAGACTCCACAACCTCCCTGGGCAGTCTGTTCCAGTGCTCCAGATCACTGTACTTGCACTAGAACTAGCACTAGCTCACCGTTCAGGTAGGTAAGGTCAGAAGGTGCCAGACTGTCTCAGCCCCACTGCACTTGCTCTGGAAACAAGACTAATGTTAGGCCCACTGCACTTGTAGTTAAAGCATGAGCAATATTGGCTGGTGTTGATGTTGCAACATGGCTCAGTGAAGGGGAGTGTGCACCACCACACAAAGAGCTAAGAAGTTGATTAAGCACAGAATTAAAGAAGGCTTAGAAACTATCCACAGTTATAAGAGTAGCTGAAGACTTTAACAGTGGTTGTTCAAGATTTGCAGTCAGAGGAAAGAAAATACAGGGAGAAAAAGAAGAGGAAATTCAGTGGATATGGTAACTTTAAGTGTATAAATGCAAGGCTATTAGAGATATTAAGATTGCAAAAATAGAAAAATAATTTTGAAATATAGAAACACATTTTTAGTGGACTAATAACATTATAACTCTAAATAATTTTAACAAACATATTTTTGACACATAAGAGTCTTCGCTCGTGGTTCTCATTTCTTTGCAAGGAACATAGTACTCAGTGTGGGATGTGTAGTGACTTTTATATTTCATATTTCCAAGGCAGAATATCATCTGGATTAATCACTCTGCCAGATTGTGCATTTAAGTTCTTATTGAAAAAACCTGAGATCACTACTGCTCACCAATCTGGCCAGTCAGTTGGGGAAATACTTCTGATAGATACATTACCTAGAAAAGATGAGCATATACAAAGGTTCAAAGAGGAGAGAAAGGGGTTCGAGTGGTTAACCCCTCCTCTTTTGGTTTTACTTGATACCTGTTAACCCCCCCCACGGGTAGTACACACTCTCGCTCAGAAAGGGAATGAGGACACAGAGTGAAGGTTTCTGTATGTTGTTGCTTTAGAGACAGAATTAGGTGTACAAATATAACACAAGCCCCAGGGGTGCAAAACATGGGGAGAAGATTATTATAACAAAGGGAAGATTGGCAGAGGGGTTCTTACACTCCCGCTCGTTGTCTGTAGCGGCAGCGGCGGCTCCTGGGCGCACTGCAGCGGCTGGTGATGGGGCTGGAGGGCAGCGACACGCACCACGTGACCGGCAGCGGCGCGGCAGCGCTCGTGGCTCAGACGGCGGCGCGCGGCAGTGCTCGACGCTCGGGCGGCGGCGGCAGCGCCCGGCGGTGGTGCGCGGCAGCACCCGTGGGGCGGAGGGCCGGCTGGGTCTCGGCTCCTCCCGGCTCCGCTTGGTCCGGCGGCGATTCGGCTCAGCAGCTCGGCTTCTCCCGAACCGGATTCGGCTCCGCTTGGCTCGGCTCCACCCGGCTCCCGTCAGCTTCGCCCAGACCTTGTCAGTCTCAGTACCGGTGCAGTCGGCTATCGGTCTCTCATCCAGTTTGGGAGCAGGCAAAGACTTCAGCTTTCCACTTTTAAAACAGCAGTAGCATTTCAGCTCTTCAGCTCTCTCAGATCCCCTGAGGATCCAGCCGCAGATTCTTGCTCCTCCTATACTAGGGGCAGAAGCCCCCCACTACCGTTCAGGGACTTCCATCAGGTCAGGGTGACCCATCTCAGGTGCCGCAATGCATTAATACATTTCTCATTTGCATACCAACCCCGGCTCAGCCAATCAGAGCGCTCACAGGGAAGCAGGCCCCTCCCCGAGAAGCCTGGAGCCTGGTGCCATAGGAACTAACTGTGCCAGCACAGCGTCCATTTAGTCTCCCTTATATAGTGAAATAGTTTTATGGGAGGCATACTTTCTGTGGGAAGGGGCACAACCCTTACAGCATAGGCAGCTCACACGGTGGGCAAATGAACAAAAGCATCCTTAAATGAGATTTAATAGGACCGTATGTGTCATGGAACGGGAGTTAAAGATCTGGTGCTGTTTCTTGGCTCAAGGTGCATGTCCTTGGTGATGTTAGGTGAGGGATTTATTTCAAATGGGTTTTGCTTTTTTTTTTTTTATTTTGCTCACTTTCCTCATAATTAGTTATGTATTAATCATAATTAATTTAATCTGTCCAGTCACAGTCATTACAGATAGTTGATTCTCAGTTTGTCATCTCTTCCATTTGTTGCACTCTTCAGAATTTCTCAAATTCTCATGAGATTATATTAAAACTAGTTTAGGTTCAGAACAAGCAATTCTATCTTTGTTTCCAGGTCTGTTTTTGATCAGTTTATTTCTCACCAATTTTTTTGTTCAAGTGGTCCCTGTTCAAGTGGCTTCTGATACTATCTATGTAAAAATGCCTCTCACTGATTCTGTGAAGTGTGTTTCTAAATGACATGCTGCAAAATTTTTTAGAAATCTCCACCTACATAGTTATGTCTGGAAAAAGCTAATACAGCATAAAGATAGCAGATAAAGAGAAATGTCAGTTGTAAACAGCGACAAAAAAGAACGACATCTTAATAGTTTAGGAACTATTCAGTTTAAATTTTTTTCTAAAGGAGACTATCAAACCATGTGCAGAAAATAATGAAAACTCAATAGCTAATGCTTCACTAAATTTTTCAATTGTATCATTTTAGACCAACAAAAGTTGGTCACTACTCTACAACCTTTAGTCATTTTCCTTTCCTTGTGCGTAAGCTAGCTGAAATTTTTATTACCTTTCTCTTTGGAAGCCGCTATTTATTGCATAAAATGTGTTTGTAAAATGGATTAGGTAGTTCATCATGCTCAACTGCTTTTCATGTTGAATTCAATTTAGGCCTTCAGGTATATGGAGTTTACTGATGACTTCAGTGGAAGTTGAGCATATTTACAAAGCCAATCTCAAAAGCAACACATTTCTACAAATGTAAGCAAGTTTCTACACATACATGTGGTTAGATAAACTTAGTTCTGCTTCTTTTTAAGGCAAAATTTTTCTAAGCTGTTCAGAAAAGGTTTCTATGAACACAGAGGAAAAAAGTAATAAAAAATTAGGTCAATCAAAATCACATTTGACCAAATTCATTGTGATAAACATGCACTAGAAAGTATTAAAAACTCCCCAAACAAGATACTCCTTCTCCCCAAATGAACAAAAAATCAACCAAAAAAAATGCAGGCAATTTAGCTTCACCTGAAATGTCTTCAATCTTACGCTGGTGCCAGTTCTTGAGACAGTTATTAGTAACCAGGTTACAGAAGCCAAAGCATAGTATATATGTATAAATTAAATTGCTGCTGTTTGTTCTAGATCAACACATGCAGGGTACGAAAGGCTTAAAGCATTGCTGATAGTATCTGAATGTTGGCCTTCTGACTACCATTTTTGTTAATTTAAAAACATGCAAGTAAATTGGAATGAGTTTTGACATGATAAAGGCAACAGATGTGCTTGGAAAACCAAAGGGCTCATTTACAGTCTGTCAGGTTCTGGGATCACAGAGGGCAAGGAATGTGGGATATTTTTAAATTACAGGAACTGGTAGCTCAGTTGACCATGCTGATTTTGAGCTTACTGATACCAAGTGGATTTGCAGCACAGTAAGATAAATATTTGTCACAGTCAGAATTGCTAAGGTCATTTGGTCATCCCAACTAAACTATGTCCCTAGAGAAGTCATAAACCAGTCATGGAAATAACTATAGTATATGTGAGAGACAGCTGCCTGCCTGAAGTCACTGGAGAAGGAGGAGAATCCCGACCAGGGATCGGCTTCGGCCGCACCCTGGTGGTGAGACTTGCGAATTTAACCACATCCTGACACTTCCTATTAACACTCATAAACATTCATACTTACCGTACACTAACTTTCTATTAACCTTCCTAAAGGGTCTCTCCAAGCTTTTTCCCTCCTATCCCTGTCTGGGACTAAGATAACGGGGGTAGGGGGGTGGGGAATATTCCTATTGTTTGTTTTTCTCTCTCTTGCGGTTTTGTTTGATTGTTCTTATATATATATGTATATTGTTCTTAGATATAGTCTGCCATTTGATATTGTTCTGTAGAAACGATCTTGCCAAACCCTCAGTGCCTTTAAATAAGCCTATTGATTCTTGAGCATTGCTTGCAAGTGTGACAGGGAGTGGTCCTCAGCCCTCAATCCCCTTTGGAAAGGGTGTGAGTCGCGGCTTTACCCATCTCGGTCCGCGACAGTATATATATATAACTTCAGTATTTTTTGACAGTAATGGGTGGGGGGGAGAAAATGAGGAAAGAACAGATGAGAAAAGGATTTGCAACTCTTCAAGTGCTCTGTCAACCCGGTAGGCAGATGCATATCTGCATGCTATTACAAAAGCATGGCTTTGCACAAAGTTTTCTCTATGCACATGGAGAGGGTTGGTTTGCTGCTTTCCTCACCTCCTACCTTTACCTCTCATTATTTTATCATTTCTTCTTTTTCAATAACCTTTTGCACTGATTAATTAATAATTTCTCTTTTTTTTCTTTCCCTTTTTTTGCTCTGCCTCTGACAGTAGTTATTCAGATGTCAAGAAGTCATAACGTCTTTGTGTCTTCTGATCACTTTAACACAAGCTCCTTTAACAAATCCTTGTAAAAATCTTTCTATAGTCTCCTATTTATTAACTCACCTGTTTGTCATGTGACACCCATATGACATAAAAAAAAAAATACCTAGGATCTTTAGAGGGAAACATTTCTCATGAGTGCAATGCTGTTAAGAACCATTCATAATTCTGATTTGATTTGGCCACATATTTTTCTGAGTTAAGACATAGGAGGAATTTGTTAAGAGGAGCATTTCTGGACGAGCGTGAGAGTTGGTCACAAAAGGGAATACCATGCAGGGGGCAGTGTTTCTTCCAACTACTTTTATTTTTATGTATGTATGTGGCTTTATACTTTCAAATATGACATAGTAATTCAGCATCAACTGGTCCTATTAAATAATGTTAATAACTTATCCATGGGGGAAAGGGTACTATTTGTGTCAATAGCCACAAATTTGGAGCAAGGGACTTCAGTTCTCTCCTCGGACACAGGTTTCTCATGTCTTTAGTTAAGTCACCCATGACAGCATTTCATAAGCACCTAGGAAACCTAGGCTAGCAATCAATTTTCAGAAACCATGTAAATAATAAAGCTGAATTTTAGAAGGGAATTAGCTATTTTTCAAAATGGTATTCTGTTAACTATGGAATAGCTGTAGCTAAAATTCACATTACTAGGTGACTCAAAAAACACCTTCAATCAACAACAACAAAACCCCAGGAGCTTAGATGTCCTTTTGAAAATGGACTTTGGAATCCTTTATCATATAACCTTGCCTAATTTTTATTTTTTTTAAATCTAAACTTCTGATTCTCAGTTATCACCGTATTTATATAGAGAGAACAATACTACCCAAATCTGTGGGTTAGGATATATTCATTAGTGGTTGTGAGATTCTCACAAATTTTGCTAAAGGGTTTCAAATGGGTAAATATTCAATGACTACATGTCTTTCTTTTACGTTTCGCACAGATGTATTTTTGGTTAACATTAAAAAAAGACTTCACCCATTTGCCTTGGAAATATGTAGTCATATAAGGGCACCACTTGTTGAAGGTCCAGTAGATAGGTATGCCTCAACAAAGCAGTGTGTGTGCTCCTAAGGGCTCACATTAGGTGTGTTTTATCAATTTGTTTGATGCATAAGAACTTGGATTCAGCCCAAATAAATTAAATAAATAGAAGGTGATTATTCTCTTGTTGCAGTGTAATGTTATAGAAGTGGAATTCATACTTGGGATCTAAAGCATTCGAGTTTCATTTGGATGCAGTTGTGCTCCAGTACCTGCTTTGTAACCATCCTCTTGCAGTACTCACTTCTATTTTATAGTATGTTATCCAGATGTGAGGTATTTTTGGAAAGACTGTTAGGAACAGCACACCTGTATTACATTCTCTCCCCAGTTTCATAAACATGTTGCAATTCAGATAATCTAACCAGAAAAAAAATATCACCAACTGGTCTTGGTATAATTTACAGCTTCTTCATAAGAGCTGTGATTTTACTTTGATTTATTGTTTTCACTGGAGATCAAACTTTTTCACTCACTGTGTGTTTACACAATTATTTCCTGTATTTCATTCTTAGGTTCTATTCCTGAGATTGCTGTTTAAAATATTGCCAATGCCAGGTAATACGATATTACTGAGCCAAAGTTTTTATTTCTATTAATAAGGTAGATACCACATCTCTATCTACAAGATCTGATTTCTTGTATACTCTGTAACATATAGACATATATGTTAAAGAATATGCTACCAGTTCCCCAGAAGGTTAAAATCAGCATTACAGAAGGGAAATATAATTTCACTTACAAATTCACTTGCATGGGAATGAGTAGATTTAGACAGTACATATAATTTGGAAAGTAATGTGCAGGTCTGGGGAGGAGTTTTCTTTACATACCACATACTAGCTTTGCTTCTTTAGGCACTGTGTGTTTACATATCTCAAAGTAAAAAAAAATAACCCAAACAACAAAACAAAACAAACAAAAAGACAAAAAGGGCTTCTTCTTATTATATAATTCTTATTCTTATTGTATTCTTATTCTGGACTTAACTAATACTTTCTGGTTATGTCTGTTATGATTAATGCAATGAAGATTTTATCCCTAGCCCTGGCATTTATTCATATTTACTTTATTACTTAAGACTCTGTATGTATCTGTGTAACAGTCCTATTTTATTTTTTTCCTTTTTTTACCACTGAGAACTGTCTTTCCAGTGTTTCTCTGCTTTTTCACGTATGTGCAGTGGCACTGAGATAGTAAGAAGCTTTTCCATTCTTTACTTAATTATTACCAGGAATTGCCAAGAAATATATATTATTAGGTACTCCTTTCTTGATGTTTTTACTTTGCAAGTTTCTCAAGATTTTACCAATTAACATAAACTTTTTCTTGATCTAGCCTGAGTCATTGAATCATAGAAAGGTTTGGGTTGGAAGGGGACCTTATAGATCACAGAATCACAGAATCACTTAGGTTGGAAAAGATCTGCAAGATGATCTAGTCAACCAGTAAACCTACTCTACCAAGTCCAGCACTATGCAATATTCCCAAGCGCAACATCTAGACAATTTTTAAACACATCTAGGGACAGTGACTCAACCACCTTCTTGGACAGCATGTTCCAATGTCTGACAAACCTTTCAATGACAAAGTTCTTCCTAAGGTCTAGTCTAAACCTGCCCTGGTGAAGCTTGAGGACATTTCCTCTGTCTATCATCAGTTACTTGTGAGAAAAGACCAGCACCTACCTCTTTACGTCCTTTCAGATAGTTGTAGAGGGAGTGACTTGGCAACTACATCAGCCAATTCCCTCAGAGCTCTATATAGACTTACATATGTTCATGTTCCTCAGGTGGTCATGAACCAGATCTTACAGTGGGAGGGACTTTACTCCCACAGTCCTACCTCAAGAGTATTAGGGTGTGAATGGGAAAGTATGTGTAAGTATGGTGTAGTCCTACATTTCAGATTTTTTTAAGAGAGCTGACCAAGGACAGGTTGTCCACAGTTACTTTGTAGATCTTGTATGTACAAAAAATAATGAGGTGTTTTTTTTTTTACTGAAAAACCAAAAAATCTCCCTAAGAAAAATCATAACAAGGTAATTTCATTGAAACATATGGAAGAATAACACACAAAATACTATAATTATCTTGATCACAGCTCATTTCAACAGAAGGCTACCAAGAGTGTTGCTTCCAGCTACATTCTGGCCAGAAACCAGCATACTTGCACACTGGCAAGGGAGACAGATGTATTGGATATAGAGCACTATACAGTAGTGCTGCCAAGGAAATTCCAATAACAAAGAATTATCCAGGTGACTAAGAACATCAGCCAGATGAAGATGGCAATGGAGATTAGGCAGTTCTCCCAGAGAAACTGTAGCGAATTATATTACTTTTATGTTACTGATACTCACATTGGAAGATGAAGTAATTAAAATCATTAAAAGAAGATTTCAGAGGAAAGACTCCAAGATGGACTTCCTTTAGTTCAACTCTAAGTCACTTTCCTGATAAATGGTTTAATTTTAGGATTTTTTTATTTTAGTCAGAAAAAAAAATAGAACAGAAAAAAGGAATTGAACAAGAAAATCACATTGCCTTCAGTGAATATTTATTCTCATATTTCTAAGGACTTTTATTCAACATTAGATTTGACTATTGTAGCAAGAAGGAACAGTTTCTATGAGAGATTGCTATCTGCAATTGTTATCAGTGGGATTTTCTCTTTTATTTTTTATGCATCTGTTTTGTCACTCCCTGACAGAGATTTTAGAGATAGATAGAAAAGTATTGTTATTTGTTGTTGTTTCTGGAGACCTGAATTTGGACACTGGTAGTACAGGCTTGCTACATGATCTCTTGGTAAGAGTAAGCTGATCCGAAGAAAATATTTTAAGGGCACTCTAAAATGTTTTGCCTCCTATAGATATTTAGAGATATTTTTCTGGAAGAGTGCATGCCCTTGCAGAGCACCACTGAAATGACACTTACAGACACTTCACTTCCCATTATCACATATTAAAGACATAGAGTAATGAGCTGTGGTTTTAAGCCCAAAGTGAGTCGCACAGTACCAAACCTGAAGTTCTCAGCTGGATGTTCAGTTAACTTTAATGAATAGTGGCTAGAGCTGGAGGGGAAGGAAATAGTCAAAGGAATAAAAAGTGATACTACCTTTCTGAAGCAGGAAGGTAGCATTATTTTGAGAGTGTTACTTCTGTGATTAATTATGTCTTATTTATCAGAAATATTATTTATTTATATCTTGATCTTATAAAAACACTGCATGTGCATGTATGAGATATTTGTTTTCACTTACTGGCCTTCTGGGATGACATTGTCCATCTTAAACACTCAGCCATATATAGTTAAGAATTATGAGACCCACCTCATTAAATGCCTTCTTGTAAGATTTCTTACTACCCTAATTAGTTTCATGTTTCTCCATTCTCCATTGACTCAAGCAGGCTTGAGGTCATGAATTTAGCAAACTTGGAAGCAGTTTGTGTTAAAGAAAGTTTACCTAAAACCTGTCTCTTTCAATGTTGGTGAGACCTTTACAAATATTAGGGAACAAAAGGTCTCCATGAAGGTGAAGCTCTTTTATATTATTTGCATTGAAGTCACCATTTAGCAAGAAGTTTAATCTGTACTTAGTTGTCATTCACCCTCACCCTTTAGGGTTGTATTTCTTTTCATTCATTAAAAAAACTAAGTTATTTAAGCTCCTGACTGATAAGGCAACTTCCATGCATATATGTGTGTGTGTTCATCTGTGCATAATCTATATTTAAAACTCATTTTATATACAGTTAGGCATTTGTAATTCTAAATCTTCATTGACATGTTAAAATCAATTCTAACATTGTTTTGACCTTAACATTTCATTTCTGGCAAATGAACATTGAAGTGTGAGATTAGATTTGTGAACCTTTCTTTTAAGTTTTATGAGAACCTTACTATTTTGGGCAGTCCTGCAACCCACATTGTGAGGCAGAAAAAACCTTTCAAAAGGTTAAAAATTATCAAGCAACTAAGGGAAGGAGAAGGATGGGAAAATATAGTCTAATCCATAGTGTAATCTGTGAGTAGTCAAGGATTGAAGAAAAATTGTTCCAACTGGAGCATATAATACTGAATGGCAACAATGCATTTCAGGAGCTTTGCTCAGAAAAAAAGAGAGAAGATGCTTTATCTGTCTTTCTTTCGACTTTGTACAAAGGTGATGGTGCCACAAGAAGTCATGAAGTCTGACTACCACAGAAATATGGAGCAAAATTATCACTATGCATTGTCTTCATAATATTAGAGAAGAAATGCTGGGACTTTTCCTAAACAAACAGCCTTTTCCAATAAAAGAAAGTGCAATATTTTTGACACAGCAGTTTGAACATATTCTTCCCCTTGTGACAATCCATGTTTTTATAGACATTATGCATAGATACATTAACACTGAATTTTTGAACAAATAAATCTTTGGTGTTGTTTCAACTAAATGAAAATGAGAAGCAAGCTGGGATGTGTCTTTTGGGTAAAGAAGTCTAAAAAATATATCAAACTTCAGGATTCTTGTAGACAACGGAAAGACAGAAGTTACAAAGATAAATCAAGAATAGCAGGTACTGGTGCACTCACCTTCCTGGTTGTCTCTTAGACAATAAATCAGGGCAAATTTTCAGCCTAATCACCCCATGTGACTTCCTCCTCAATAAAATCCTGACTGTATTGATTTATCAACTTTGTATGTTGACAGCTTTCCCATTTTGCGAAGTCAAAAATACTAAATAGACACAGTTTGTACATGTGTTTTTAATCCCTCTGGGCTATCATATCCTCCTGCCTTCCTAGGTAGTAAAAAGAGAAGGGTTAATGCTCGCTAGTGGAAAGACTGACTATTCCACACAATTACCACAATTACTTACATTCCCACATTTCCACTACGAGATAGGTGAAGATTCACAGTTTGTACAGGCAGATCCCACATAGGATTGACACTATATTGCCATCACAATCAGTATTTCTGAATCTATGCAATTTATTTCAGTATCTTGTTGCTGAAAATATGTGTATACTGAAGTCTGTACCATTTGGACTGTGGCAGTAACTTAAACTGAAATTTACAAAACAGGAACAAAAAGTAGATAGACTGTAGAAGGTAGGTAGACATAAAAATAAGAGAAGACTACAGTAACGTTTTTTTTTAAGGAAGGCTTATGTAGTCTAAGCTTAAGGTTTCTTTTTTTCTTCTTTTTTATTAGTTTATTCTATTCTGATCTGTCTCTCACGATCTACATGAAGACCTGTATAGATACCATTATTCCTTTGAAGAAGAATAAAAAAAAGTAAAATAAAATAAAGCTTTCAGTCTGTGTAATTCTAGTTTCAGCACCCAGTTGAGTTTTGCTTTTACTTTCTAGCAAATTTTCCATACACAGCTTCATGTAAAATATCAAGGTTCCTCCTTGGCTCCTTCTTCCTTCACCTTACCTCAAGATCTCAAGAGAGAGCAGTAAAGAGCACTCTTCTCCTAAAGATCGTAGTCTGTTACTTCTACTTCATTCAGTTCCACACAGAATCAATTCCACAAAAGATACAGTAAATAATCAAATTTTATTTCAGAGACTCCTCAGATGTTAAAAAGATCTGCAGCAGCTACTGTCCTCAGCCATTCTTTTTGCCCACATATTACTGTTTCTATATTTTCTGCAATCCAGAAAAATGTTAGTCCTGAAACGGTCATTTTGTAACAACCTTCACTGACATGTAAAACAAGCAATTCACTACATGAAGTTTAAACTAAGCCACTGTGGATTTTTTCTAAGCCTAGCATGCAAGCTAAAAACCTATACTCTGAAAACTGGAAATTCACTTTTGCATCCATCTCTTTGTAGATGCAAGCTTGACAGTAAGCTTTTTCTTTTTTTCCCCCTCTTCTTTGAGCTATGAGAATTCTTCCTTTTAAGCTGGTTGGTCAGATCAAGATTTGGCAGTGAAAAAAACATGACATGTATCATAAGCTTCAACTCAGCTGCAAAGGTTTATGCCAGCGGCAAAGCTGCAGGCACAAATAAATAAATTCAAGACTCCTGAAATGATATTGGTATGTAATGTCATAGTTGCTGTGGAAACCATCTTAAAACATTTTTAATGCCCCAAAGACAAACCCTTTCTTATTGCTTTCTTTATAGCACAATATTTTAGCTGATTGTAAACTAGTAATGAACTACTTGAAAGGCTGAGAGAGTAGGGGCTGTTCAGCCTGGAGAAGAGAAGCTCTGGGGAGACCTTCTTTGCAGCCTTTCAATGCTTAAATGGGGTTTATAAGAAAAATGGGGAGAGACTTTTTAGCGGGGCCTGTAGCGACAGGACAAGTAGTAATGGTTTAAGCTAACAGAGGGTAGATTTAGATTGAACACAAGGATGAATTTTTTACCTTGAGGGTGTTGAAACACTGTAACAGATTAACCAGAGAGTTGGTAAATGCCACATCAGTGAAAATATCCTAGGTCAGGTTGGACAAGGCTCTGAGCAGCTTGATCTTGTTGATGTACTTGCTCAGTGCAGAGGCTTGGACTAGATAACCTTTAAAGACCCCTTCAAATCCAAACCATTCTAGGATTCTGTGATTCTGATACTACAATTCTACTTACAGGATACAGGTTGAAACACAGTATAATGATCCTACCTATTTTTCTAGGAATTAGATCAATTTAGTTCTATTTTAATATTGCATTTTTTTAGAAATTAACATATTTTATTTTCATAGGCAGTCCATGTTCAGCTTTCCTGATAAAGCAAATTTGACAACACTGTGTATAAGTCTAGTGTTATAGAACATGTGTAGGTTTAGTTGCATAACATTTGTTCAGGTTCCTGATCCCTACTAACATAAAAAATATTACAATAATTGGACTTGCACTGTTCATGAAAGACAGGTTTTCTTCAATGAGTAAATTAGCAGAATCATAAATCATTGCTCAGGCCTGGTCTACTCTTTCATCACTCTACTTTAAAGCAGTTAACTTTTGAATTGTTTTAAGAAGACTGGAGAGCTGCTAACATGTATGTTGTGGTTTAACCTGGCAGGCAGCTGAAACAACCACACAGTTGTTTGCTCACTGTCGCACGCACTGAGACATAAAAAAAAAAAAAAAGTAAAACTTGTGGGTCAATATAAAGACAATTGAATAGAACAGAAAAGGAAGATTATTATTAATAATAAAAATAATGCCAGTCACAATTATGCCAATTATAATAATAATCATAATCACAATGGGAAAAAATATACAAAGCAAGTGATGCACAGCACAAATGCTCACCACTCGCTGACCCATGCTCGGATAATTAATGAGCTGCATCATCCCCTGGCCAACTCCTCCAGTTTAAATACTGAGCATGACATCATGTGTCATGGAATATCTCTTTGGCCAGTTTGGGTCAGCTGTCCTGGCTGTGTCCCCTCCCATCTTCTTGCTGGAGGGGCATGAGAGGCTGAAAAGCCCTTGGCTAATGTAAACACTACTTAGTGATAACTAAAACATCACTGTGTTATCAACATCATTCTCATACTAAATCCTAAACACAGCAGCACTGTACCAGCTACTAGGAATAAAATTAACTCTATTCCAGCCAAAACCATGACAACTTAAAACATGACAACTGATTTATATGACCACAAATAGACCTTTAGTATTCTAAACTAATGTGATATATCAATAAAAATGCCTATTATAGTGCTGTATATATCCTTGTAATTACTGCAAAATTATAACATAGTGTATTACATATTATTCTATTTTATGATCTTTTTACAAAAGCCAAAAATAAAAATGTTAATAAAAGTTTTCCAAATGAGTCCCTAAAATATTATACAAACATCCAGAACAATTTTCAATTTTCAGAAAGTATAAAAATAGATTAATTCCCTTAAATCTGAGAGCCATATAAGACTGACATTTTCATTGGGTTTTATACTGTAGGACTATTCCTTGCCAATGAAGTGTGCTACTTTAATGAAGCTTGTTTGTCTTCTGCTGTTACATTTAAGCAATAGAGCTGTGTCTTGACACCAATGCTTTTATGTGCCAGACCAGAGGTGAGATGGACAGAAAGGAATCTCCATCACCCCTTCTTCAGTTAGACTAAGACTGAATATGTTTTTGTGGCTTCTTAAATACCATCAGCAATTGACCATGTGATTTCTGGAGGCTGAGATAACATTGAATCTTATTAGTACTGTCTAAAACTGAATTTCTGAGACCAGCATTGCAAAAGATAGTTCATTATTGCAATAAGTATGACCACAGTTAGAATATTTTTAATTAAGTCTTGCAGTACCCAAATAATTGTACTAAAGAAAAAGTTGATAATAGGAGAAGGATTACAGTCATTAAAACAACTCTTTTGGCTTTCTTGAATCAAGGGGAGAATAACCAAATTTATGTCTTCTTCTGATAGACATAAGTTTCAAGAAACCATTTGGTTAGTCTAAATAATCATTGCAGTGAATCTTTCCTGTTTTCAATAATGTGGAGTACTTAAAATAGAAGTGACGTACTTTTTAACAATATCAGTGTCAGATTAACATACCATTTACAACTGCTTTGTTATGTTAAGAAATTTAAAGTAGTGTGTTGTCCAGGTTTGAGCCAGGGTTAAGCTAATTTTCCTTTTAATGATTTTTTTTTCCTTCAGTAAGCTTTAACTAGCAGCAAGTGTTCCAGCTAGTGGACTGATAGCAATGGAATGTTTATGTTTCTGCTGAGAAGCGAAGGTCAGCTTGTTCTACCCAGTGAATCTGCCACTGCAGATGCTACTGAGAGCAGGGAAGTTGTATCTGTGACTCCCCCCTCCTAGGGGAGCTGGACTAGACAGACAGCAGAATTGGTCTTTATGGGGTCATTGTATGGTACAGTTATGGTACAGGTCCTCAAGTGAATGAAAAGGTCTATGTTGGTAATGCCAGTAGCAGGTCCAGTTTTACCTCCCCATTTTGTCTCAAGATAAATCTCCCAGCTCTTGATCTGAATAGCATTGTTTCAGTAGGGATGCTTCTGCTGAATGTTTATAGTGTATTGTGGATGCATAGAGTGAGGTGTTTTTCCACTCACTGCCAGTCCCCACAGGCAAGGCTGCTGCCACCCGTGATGCTGCTACCACCACTGCTACCAAAACAGCTTCTTCTTCAAAGATTAAGGCCAATCCCCTTCAATACAAGCTAAGAGTGAATCCTGTGACCAGGAGCTAAGCAAAGGTGAAATGCTCCAACCCGTTTACCCACACCTGTCTGAGAAATCCAGAGTTTCTTCAAAGTGTGTTAGAGACTGAAACTGGGAAAGTAGATGATTCTAAATCAGATGATGGAGCAAGTACCTCTGAAGAAGATAAAGGAGCAGGCTCTTCTCAAGCAGATAAGAAATCAGACCACTCTCAAGCAGATAGAACAGCAGGCCCTTCTCAAGCAGATGATGATGATCTTGTCCAGCCTTTCTCTCTAAAGGAACTGCATCTCGTGAGAAAGGACTTCACCTGCATTGATGGTGAGGGACTTCTTCCTTGGTTGCTCTGATGCTATGATAGTGGGGCTGAAACCTATGACGTGAATGAGAGAGAAGCCAAGCAGTTGGGATCTCTGGCCAGAGATGATGGTATTGATAAAGCATTTGGTAGTAAGACAGGAACTACCACCCTGTGGGGCCGACTTCTTTCAGCTTTAAGGGAGAGATACCCCCATAAGGGTGACATCGAATGGCACCGAAGTAGAACACCCACTCTTGAGAGAGCCATCATGTACTTGAGAGAACTGGCTGTGCGAGAGGTGATCTATGATAACACTGGACTTACAAATCCTGATGATGTTCTGTGTGACACACAAATGTTCTGGAGGTTTGCACAGGCTGTACCAGCAGCACATGCCCATATATTCTCCTTCATGGATGCATTGACGATGATGCAAGACAAACTGCGTGAAGTGGCTTTCAGAGCATGACAGTATGGAGACATGATCTCTGGTTCCCATCCATTCCACACCTCAGCCATTGAACAACTGACTGATAGAAAGAATAAGATGCTGAACAGATGAAAAGGTAAACCCCAGGATCTCCCTAGAGACAAATGGTGATGTCTTGAAGACATTAAGAGGAGACGTCCTGCTACAAGACAGCAGCAAGAGAAACAGGACCCACTCCGATGCCACCTGTGGTCTCTCTTGAATAATTACTTTAAAGAGGACATGAGAACCTGGGACAAGAAACCCACTGATATTCTCCAGATATGCATGCAAGAGCTACTAAATAGAACAAAGGAAGGAGATGGTTCTTCCAGGAAGAAGTCTGCATCAGTCTCCATCCAGGATGGTGCTTCAAGCTCAAATGCTCCACGTTAGAGGTGCCCTGCCTCTGGCCAGGAGGAGGAGAGGGACAACTGAGTGTACTGGACTGTGTGCATTTGCTGGCCTGGCACATTAGAACCACAAAGGTATAAAGCCTTGGTGGACACTGGGGCACAGTGCACCCTAATGCCATGAAATCATAAAGGAACAGAATCCAAAACTATTTCTGGAGTGACGGGAGGATCTCAAGAACTGACTGTTGTGGAGGCCGATGTGAGCCTCACTGGTAAAGAGTGGCAAATGCAGCCTATAGTGACTGGCCCAGGTGCTCTGTGCATCCTTGGCATAGACTATCTCAAAAAAAGGATATTTCCAGGACCCGAAAGGGTACAGATGGGCATTTGGTATAGCAGCTGTAGAGACTGAGGACACTCAACAACTGCATACTTTGCCTGGCCTTTCAGATGACCCTTCTGTAGTGGGGCTGCTGAAGGTTGAAGACCAACAGGTGCCAATTGCCACTTCAATGGTGCACAGACGACAATATTGCACCAACAGAGACTCTATGATTCCCCTTCATAAGCTGATCCAGCAATTGGAGAGCCAGGGAATAATCAGCAGGACTCACTCACCCTTCAACAGTCGTATCTGGCCAGTGTGGAGGCCTGATGGTGAGTGGAGGCTGACAGTGGACTATTGTGGCCTCAATGAGGTTACACCACCACTCAGTGCTGCTGTGCTGGACATGCTAGAACTTCAGTACAAGCTGGAGTCAAAAGCAGCCAGGTGATGCCACTATTGACATTGCTCATGCCTTTTTCTCTATTCCTCTAGCACCGGAGTGCAGGCCACAGTTTGCTTTCACCTGGAGGGGAGTCCAGTACACCTGGAAACGACTGCCCCAGGGGTGGAAACACAGCTCAACCATTTGCCATGGACTGATCCACACTGCACTGGAGAAGGGCGAAGCTCCAGAACACCTGCAGTACATCGATTACATCATTGTGTTGGGTGACACACCAGAAGAAGTCTTTGAAAAAGGTAAAAAGATAATCCAAATTCTTTTGGATGCTGTTTTTTTCTGTGAAAAGAAGCAAGGTCAAGGGACCTTCATGAAAGGTCCATTTCCTGGGAATCAGATGGCAAGATGGACGTCACCAGATTCCGATGGTCGTCATTAACAAGATAACAGCTATGGCCCCACCACCTACTAAAAAGGACACTCAAACCTTTTTAGGGACTGTTGGTTTCTGGAGAATGCATATTCTCCAGTGAAATTTTGAAACCTCTCTATGAGGTGACCCAAAAGAAGAGTGACTTTAAATGGGATCCTGACAAACAGAGAGCTTTTGAGCAAATTAAAAAGGAGATTGTGTAGGCAATGGCCCTTGGACCAGTTCAAACAGGGCCAGACATCAAAAATGTGCTCTACACCACAGCCGGGTACAATGGTCCTATCTGGAGCCTCTGGCAGAAAGCACCAGGGGAGACTTGAGGTCGACCCTTGGGATTCAGGAGTCGGAGCTACAGAGGTTCCGAGGCCAACTACACGTCAACTGAGAAGGAGATACTTGCAGCATGTGAAGGAGTTAGAGCCGCTTGGGAAGTGATCAGCACTGAAGCTCAGCTCATCCTGGCACCCAGATTGCCTGTACTGAGCTTCATGTTCCACAGTAACCTGTCTCCTATCCATCATGCCACCAATGTGACTTGGAGTAAATGGACTGCTTTGATTACCCAGCGAGCTTGAATAGGAAGGCCTAATCATCCAGGTATCATGGAAGTAATTACAAACTGGCCAGAAGGCACACACTTTGGAATGCCACCACAAGAAGTGGTGATACGGGCTCAAGAAGCTCCACCATATGATCATCTTACCAGAGACTGAGAAACAATTTGCTCTTTTCACCAATGGCTCCTGTCGTCTTGTAGGGAACCACCGGAAGTGGAAACCTGCCGTGTGGAGTCCTACACAACTGGTTGCACAAGCAGCTGAAGGAGAAAGTGAATCGAGTCAATTTGCAGAGGTAAAAGCCATCCAGCTGGCTCTGGACATTGCTGAGCGAGAGGGCTGGCCAAGACCCTAACTCTACACTGACTCATGGATGGCAGCAAATGCCTTGTGGGGTTGGCTAAAGCAGTGGCAGCAGAACAACTGGCAGTGAAAAAGTAAACCTATTTGGGTTGCTGAGCTGTGGAAAGACATTGCAGCTTGGATGGAGAAACTGGTTGTAAAAGTGCATCATGTAGATGCACACGGACCTCTGAGTCGAGCCACTGAGGAACATCAACACAATCAACGAGCAGATGAGGCTGCCCAAGTGTTCCAAATAGACTCAGACTGGGAACATAAGGGTGAACTCTTTTCAGCTCGATGGGCCCGTGACACTTCAGGTCATCAGGGCAGAGATGCAACATACAGATGGGCTCGTGACCGAGGGGTGGACATAACCATGGATGCTATTGCACAGGTGATCCATGAGTGTGAAATGTGAGCTGCAATCAAGCAGGCTAAAAGGTTGAAACTTTTGTGGTATGAGGGGAGATGGTCCAAGTGCAGGTATGGGGAGGCCTGGCAAGTTGGTTACATCACACTGCCTCAGACCCGCCAGGGTAAGCGCTATGTGCTTACAATGGTGGAAACAAGTACAGGATGGTTGGAAACACATCCTGTGCCTCATGCCACAGCCTGGAGCACCATCCTGGGCCTGGAGCACCAAATCCTGTGGAGACACGGTACTCCAGAATAATTGAGTCAGACAATGGGACTCATTTCAAAAACAGTCTCATGACTGAGTGGGCCAAAGAACATGGTATTGAGTGGATCTACCATATCCTGTACCATGCTCCAGCCTCGGGGAAAATTCAAAGTACAATGGTCTGTTAAAAGCTACCCTGAAGTCAATGGGTGGTGGAACTTTCAAAACCTGCAACAAAAATTTGGCAAAGGCCACCTGGTTAGTTAATACCAGGGGATCCATCAGTCGGGCTGGTCCTGCTCAGTCAGACCTTCTACACACTGCAGATGGGGATAAAGTCCCTGTGGTATGCAAAAGAAACCTGTTGGGTAAAATTGTTTGGGTTTATCCTGCTTCAGGCAAAGGTTAACCTGTCTGGGGTGTTGCTTTTGCTCAGGGACCTGGACATGCCTGGTGTGTGATGATGGAGGATGATGAAGTACAGTATGTACCTCAAGGTAATCTGACTCTGGGGGAGAATCCTTAATTTGACAGTTGGTAAAATACAGAGCCTATGTGTAATATATGGTATGGAATAAGGGGTGGAATGTCCTGGTTTGACCCAGGATTAAGCTAATTTTCCTTTTACTGATTTTTTTCCTTCAGTAAGCTCTCTTTTAACTACCAGCAAGTGTGCCAGCTAGTGGACTGATACCACTGGAATGTTTACATTTTGCTGAGACACAAAGGTCAGCTTGCTTTACTCAGAGAATCTGCCACTGCAGATGCTACCGGGGCAGGAGAATTGTATCTGTGACCCCCCCATGGGGAGCTGGACTAGACAGACAGCAGAACTGACCAAAGGGATTCCATTCCATGGATCTACGTAAGCTCCGAGGAAGGTCAGAGATCACAGAAGACAACTTCCTTCCTGCTTCTTCTTCCCTTCTCTTCCATCCATGGCTCGTGTCCTGGGAGGACTCCATCCATCCATCACCATCCACCCCAGGCTCTGAGCTCATCACCCTCATACCCCAGCCCCTGTCTGCTCTGCCTTATCTCCTGCCTGTGGGCTGAGACATTTCAGGACTGCTCACAGCTCAGGAGATGCCAGGGGAGCTGCTGGGGGTGGGGGGAGGCAAGAGGCTTTTGCAGATTCCTGAACATACTTGTATATAATTGTACACCTAATTAAAGCTGTCTAGTTTAGTTTTAAATCAAGCAAAATCTCTCTCCTAATTCTCTCTCCTTGCCTACCTGTGTGGGAGGGGGAGGGGATCAAGAGCATTGTTTGCCTCTGGTTTATTTGTTTGACTCTGAGTCAAACCTTGACATGTGTAAAGTGACTTTTTGAATATTTTAATACAATCTTCCATAGCCTTTCACTGAAGTCTGAACTTCTGTGTGAAATTGGAACAATGAAAAATGCCCAAACTAATAGAGGATTTAAAAAAATAATTATTGAATTATCCTCGTAACTTAGAATTCAAGTATGAAAAAAATAAATTATCATAAAGGTTAGCAAGATCAAAAAAACATGTTTAAAAAGAGAGCAGGTTTCTTTTATTCTGATTTTTTTTAAAGTAGTTTCCCGTGTTGTTATCAGATACACAAATATCCCACAGATTTAAGGAATAAAATTCTCTGCTGAAGAGTAACTTTAATATAATAAGTCTGTCATATCATAGTGTAATTTTTAGAATATTCCTATTAAATTGTATCTATGATCAGGGTAATATTGCAACAATTGGAACCTTAAATAAGATAAAGCAGTTGCAAACCTGTTGCTTCTTGCAGAAAAACATTCCTTCGTGGTTAAATTTAAGATTATGAAGAGTTATGAAAAAACTAATTTTCATCCATTTAAGAATGACTAGATTCATTCCACAATTTTTTCCTCATTCTGTATTTAAGCTGTAAATGTCATACAGGATTTAATCCTTTACCTGAGACTAAACATGTAAATACTTAGCTGTGGAATAACCAAATCTGACTAAATCTGAGGATTTGTCTGCATTGTTTTCAGCAAACAAAGTAGTTGGCGATTCAGGCAATATTTGGTCAAGATTTTTGCTTCTTTTTGGAAATGAAAGAAACTATGTTCCTGTAAAAAAAAATATTGTAATTCTGTGTCACACTACTTAATAACAGTGTCACTGACATCTTTCTGGGTTGATGACTAGCAGGTTGAACCATCAAATAATTTATAGGAGATATGGTAACCATCCACAGAATTGTTGTATCTTCTTGAAGTCATTGAGTTTGTTCCTCAGTTATGCTTGTGTCTTGAAAGGCTGTACTCAGTACTTATGACAGTAAAACCCTTCTTATCCCTTTTAATTAATGTAAAATTTTCTTGTGTCTGTAGGACATAAGAAAATCTGGAGAAGCTTTTAATGACAGACCAACTCCAACTTTTTCAGTCAATGCCAAAATGTTTCTTACTGAAAGGTATCTTTTATCCTCTGGACTTTTGAAGTTGAACATTTGAACAATATTTTCTCAGAGTATGAAATACTCACTAGGGATTATTTTTCTTCCCCACACCAAAAACTTTTAGTCCAGCCAGAGTTACTATGCTCACTGTTTCATTTTGCACAGCCCGTTTTCTTTCAGTCTGTGCTATTTTTCTTTAATTTCTGCCATGAAAGCTTAGTGCTTTCTTAGGAACAAGAAAATACCAGACAAAACCCTGGCAAAGTCTTTCAAAGTGGTGTGTGGAGACTGAGACAAGGGAATGCTCTGTAGTGATAGACTTGCATGCTGCTTTGAAAGTGTCCTCCCATCCCTCATGTCTGTTATGGTTTGGCAGAGTGCATTCAACTTAATTTTTAGTCCTTTATATCTTTTAAAAAATAAATTTACATGCATTTATTTGCATTTTTTAACAACCCAGAAGGAGTCCAGTCTACAGAAGTCCATGCCTGTCTGTATTGTACTTGGTGATTAAAAGCCCTTTGGAACCTGTTCTCTTCAAGTGTTTTATATTTACTTGCTGTGGCTTAAAAATAGAAATACTTAAAATTATGTACTTTAAGTACAGAATGTAAAGCTAGTCACACATAGCTCTGCTAATACTTGGACAAACCAACACCCTAACTTCAAGGTCCTCTTACTGCTTCAGTTATCATAGAATGATAGAATGGTTTGCATTGGAAGGCATTTTAAAGATCATGTAGTTCCAACTGCCCTGTCATGGGCCGGGACACCTCCCACTAGACCAGGTTGCTCCAAGCCCCATCCAACCTGCCCTTGAACACTTCCAGGGATGGGACAGCCACAGCTTCTCTGGGCAACCTGGGCCAGAGTCTCACCACTTTCACAGTGAAGAATTTCATCTTAATGTCTAACCTACAAGCCATTATGTCTTGTCCTTTCACTGCAAGCCCTTGTAAAAAGTCTCTCCCCAGCTTTCCTGTAGCCCCTTCGGGTACTAGAAGACCACTATAAGGTCTCCCCAAAGCCTTCTCTTCTCCAGGCTGAACAACCCCGAATCTCTCAGCCGGTCACCGTAGCAGAGGTGCTTCAGCCCCCTAATCATCATCTTCATGGTCTCCCCTGGGCTCCAGGTGGAGTCTCACAAGATCAGAGTAGAGGGGGAGAATCCCCTCCCTTGACCTTCTGGCCATGCTTCTTTTGAAGCAGCCAAGGACACAGTTGTCTTTCTGGGATGCTGGCACACATTGCCAGCTCATGTTCAGCTTTTCATCAACCAACACCTCCAAGTCCTTCTTCTCAAGGCTACTTTCCATCCAATAATATGTGTGCTAGTGTGTGGCTGTTTGTGTGTGTGTGCAAGCCTGTATCTATACGTGTAACTGGAAATTTATTTCAAAATATGTTGGAATATTGATTATATTTGGAAACATATATTTATATACAAACAAGTGCTCTTGATGTATCTAAGGAGAACAAAAGAAAGCATTCAGTATAGCTCCATGTTTAAATAGATGAATCTTACAGATGTCCTTATGCATGTGTGTATTATCATTGTCAATGAAAGAGGAAAAAAAAAATCACTTGGCAGCAGTTTTCAGGCTTGCTGCACAGTGTGATTTGTCTGGTAAATAGAGACACTTCTCTCAAACCCATTTTAAGTAGTAGAGGATGCAGCAGCTGTATCAGGTGATTATGAGGAGGAATTTTACTACTGTTAAAGTATCACTAAAGCTGAAATATGGGAATAGTAAAGGAGGTACTAAGCTCAGGATCCTTTAATAAATAACATACTGTACTGCAGAAGCAGCTTCTTTTGAATGAAAGTTTGGTTAATGCTGGTGTGAGATACACAGAGAGGAAGAAAATGAGGAGCTCACTGCTGCAAATTGCTATTCAACAGGCTTTGGACACAGCAATGGCTCATCTGCAACAGAGAACTATGAAAAGTTTAAGTGACAAAAAGATTGGGTAAGTGGTTTTATGTTTTATAACTTCTGCAATTCTTTCGTGATGGAATGAAACTCATCTTTTCATACACAATTTACATAAAAATAGATGCTAATGGTACAAATTAATGTTGGTCTGTGAGTGTTTAAACATTTCAAAATGACAACTTAGAACCCATGTCATAGCAAATGCAATCACCACTTTCTTAACTAATGCTCATCTCAGATTTACATGAATGCATAAACTGACAGTTTACATATTATTCTTTAGACTATAAACTGCTACAAAGTCTTATGTAAATTGTTTAAAAGTGAATGTCCATCATCAGCTGCATACAATATTTACAAAATATTTAGGAAAACACTTTTTGTGCAGTTTATTATATTAAATGTGTGGTGGAACTTGCTGTGCTGTCCTACATAAATTTCTAACAATTACTTAGATGGAATAGTTTGATAGACCATTAGGAAAACGCTATTGTGTGTAATTATGTATAAGGTACAGCCTCTTAGCAGATATATCACATCTATTTTTATCAGAGGTGATGTTGGCAAACTTAATCTACCACCAGTATGTTTGCTGGCCTAAGAAGAAAGGCTGACTGATACAGCCCCACATTAGCAATGCCTGTAATGCATTTGTGACTAACCTTGATTGTGCAACTTTTCCCTTTTCCATTTGCACAGGCCATACGTGGCAGCAGACTCTCAATTTTTTGATAGGTTGATGTAGCACTCTAAAATGTTTACTTAAAAATTTAATTTAAAAAGTCAAAAAGTCTAAGTGTCTTGATTGCATTTCAATTTTAATGAAATATTAATGAAAGGCATTCAATTTCTGATTGTATTAAAAGTAATTTAAAATTTGAACCAAGTCTGTGATTAACAAAGCTGTTCATCATTCATCACAAATCCAATGGATCAAGAACCTTATTTTAATAATATTAACTGCTTTAATCCATTTTGTTTCTTACATTTCATATAAAAGTTCTTGTCAAGTATTTCTTCACCCTTTGCACAAACCTAACCAATATCCAGCAATTTATAATTAGCAAAATGAGAAAGTTATGAATGCTGTCACATAATTTACAGTCAAGGAAAGGTGAATATGGTAACAGCAACTTGCCATGACAATACTACAGTAACTGCAGCACTACAACAACTCTACGGTCGTAGAGTAATCTATAGGGAATAATCAGCATGGATTCACCAAGGGGATGTTATGCTTGACCAATCTGACAACCTTCTATGGTGACATAACTGGATAGATAGATGAGAGGGCAGTGGATTTGGTCTACCTTGACTTCAGCAAGGCTTTCAATACCGTCTCACACAGCATCCTCACAGCCCAACTTAAGTAGTATGGATTGGATGATAGGGCAGAGAGGTGGATTGGGAATTGGGTGGAGGACAGAGCTCAGAGAGTTGTGGTAAGTGGTACAGTCTAGTTAGAGACCCTTGTCTAGGGGAGTCCCCCAGTGGTGGGTAATGGGTCCAGCCCTGTTCAATATATTCATCAATGACCTGGACAAAGTGATAGAGTGTACCATTAGCAAGTTTTCTGATTATACAAAACTGGGAGGGGTGGCTGACACACCAGAAAGCTGTGCTGCCATCCAGTGTGAACTGCACAGGCTGGAGAGTTGGGCAGAGAGGACCCTTATGAAACTCAACAAGGGCAAGTGCAGGGTACTGTATCTGGGGAAGAACGACTCCCTGTATCAGTGCAGGTTGTGAGGTGACCTGCTGGAGAGCAGCTCTGCGGAAAAGGACCTCGTGGTCCCCATGGACAACAGGCTGACCATGAGCCAAAAATATGCCCTTGCAGCCATGAAAGCCAATGGCATAGTGGGGTGCATCATGTAGAGTGTGGCCAGCAGGATAAGGGAAGTCATCCTGCCCCCTTTACTCTGCCCTGGTGAGGCCACATCTGTAGTATTGTGACTAGTTCTGAGTTTGCCAGTTCATAAAGGATAAGGAACTACTGGAGAGTCCAGTGCAGGGCCATAAAGGTGATTAGAGAATTGGAGCGTCTGCCCTATGGGAAAAGGCTGAGAGAGCTGGATTTGTTAAGCCTGGAGAAGAGGAGACTGAGGGTCTTATAAATATGTAGAGGGCAGGTGTAAGGAGGATGAGTCTTGTCTCTTTGTCAAATAACAGGACAAGAGTCGATGGGCACAATCTGGAACACAGGAGGTTCAAGCTAAACATAAGGAAAACCTTCTTTACTGTGAGTGTAACAGCACTGGGACAGACTGCCCAGAGATGTCATGGAGTCTCTTTCTCTGGAGACATTCCAAACCCATCTGACATCTTCCTTTGTGAGGTACTGTAGGTGATCCTGGTCTAGCAGGGAGGTTGGACTAGTGATTGTCAAAGGTCCCTTCCAACCCCAACCACTCCGTGATTCTGTGACTGCAACAAACTACTGCTACTCATAGAATCATAGAATGGTTAAGGTTGGAAGGGACAGCTACCTAAGTGGCCTTTGTTAAATGCTTGTCCCAGTTCTTAAAGGTTCCACCTCCCATTGCCTTCAGGATAACTTTCAACAGACCATTGTACCTTTCAAACTTCCCCGAGGCTGGAGCATGGTATGGGATATGGTAGATCCACTCAATACCATGTTCTTTGGCCCAGTCAGTTACAAGATTGTTCTTGAAATGAGCCCCATTGTTCAACTCAGTTCTCTCTGGGGTACCGTGTCACCACAAGACCTGCTTCTCAAGGCCCAGGATGGTGCTCCAGGCTGTGGCATGAGGCACAGCATGTGTTTCCAACCATCCTGTACTTGTTTCCACCATTGTAAGCACATAGCGCTTACCCTGGCGGGTCTGAGGCAGTGGGATGTAACCAACTTGCCAGGCCTCCCCATACCTGCACTTGGACCATCCCCCTCATACCACAAAGGTTTTAACCGTTTCACCTGCTTAATTGCAGCGCACGTTTCACAGTTGTGAATCACCTGCGAAATAGTGTCCATGGTTATGTCCACCCCATGGTTATGTCCACCCCATGGTCACGAGCCCATCTGTATCTTGCATCTCTGCCTTTATGACCTGAAGCGTCATGGGCCCATCGAGCTAAAAGCAGCTCACCTTTCTGTTCCCAGTCTAAGTCTATTTTAAACACTTGGGCAGCCTCATCTGCTCATTGGTTGCGTTGATGTTCTTCATTAGCTTGACTCAGAGGCATGTGTGCATCTACCTGATGCCCTTTCACAGCCAATTTCCCTACCCGAGCAGCGGTGTCTTTCCATAGGTCAGCCACCCAAATAGGTTTACCTTTTTGCTGCCAGTTGTTCTGCTGCCACTGTTTTAGCCACCCCCACAAGGCATTTACTACCATCCATGAGTCAGTCTAGAGACAGAGTCTTGGTCACCCTTCTCGTTCAGCAACATCTAAAGCCAGTTGGATGGCTTTTACTTCTGCAAACTGACTTGATTCTCCTTCATCTGCTTCTGCAACAAGCCATGTAGGATTCCATAGGGCAGCTTTCCACCTCCGATGGTTTCCTACAAGGTGGCAGGAGCCATCAGTGAACAGAGCATATTGGTTTTCAGCCTCAGGCAGTTGATTATCTCGTGGGTCTTCTTCGGCTCGTTTCACCAGTTCTTGAGGTGGCATTCCAAAATGTGTGCCTTCTGGCCAGTCTGTAATAGCTTCTACGATTCCAGGATGATTTGGGTTCCCTATCCTAGCCCGCTGGGTGATTAAAGCAATCCATTTACTCCAGGTAGCATCGGTGCATGATGCATGGAAGGAGCATTACTCATGAACACCCAGTGCAGCACCAGTAATGGGGGCACCAGGAGGAGCTGCGCCTCAGTACCGATCACTTCTGAACCAGCTCTAACTCCTTCCTATGCTGCCAGTATCTCCTTTTCAGTTATAGTGTAATTGGCCTCAGAACCTCTGTAGCTCCTACTTCAAAATCCCACGGGATGACCACAAGTTTCCCTTGGTGCTTTCTGCCAGAGGCTCCGTGTAGGGCCATCATGCCTGGCTCCAGTATAGAGTATATTTTTGATGTCTGGACCTGTTCGAATTGGTTCAAGGGCTACCGCATGCACAATCTCATCTTTACTTTTCTCAAAAGCTTCCTGTTGGTCGGCACCCCACTCAAAGTCATTCTTCTTCTGGGTCACCTTGTAGAGAGGTTGCACGATGTGACTATATTCAGGAATATGCATCCTCCAAAACCTGACTGTTCCTAAGAAGGTTTGACTGTCTTTTTGTTGGTCGGTGGGGCCATAGATGCTATTTTGTTAATCACGTCCATTGGTATTTGGTGATGTCCATCTTGCCATATGATTCCCAGGAACTGAATCTCTCATGGAAGTCCTTCGACCTTGCTCCTTTTGACAGCAAAACCAGCTCTCAAAAGCATCTGGATTATCTTTTTACCTTTCTCAAAGACTTCTTCCAGCGTGCTACCCCAAACAATTATATCATCGATGTACTGCAGGTGTTCTGGAGCTTCATCCTTCTCCAGTGCAGTGTGGATCAGTCCATGGCAAATGGTTGAGCTGTGTTTCCACCCCTGGGACAGTCATTTCCAGGTGTGCTGGACTCCCCTCCAGGTGAAAGCAAACTGTGGCCTGCACTCTGCTGCTACAGGAATAGAGAAAAAGGCATGAGCAATGTCAATAGTGGCACCACCTGGCTGCTTTTGACTCCAGCTTGTACTGAAGCTCTAGCATGTCCAGCACAGCAGCACTGAGTGGTGGTGTAGCCTCATTCAGGCCATGATAGTCCACTGTCAGTCTCCACTTGCCATCAGGCTTCCAAAGTGGTGAGATAGGACTGTTGAAGGGTGAGTGAGTCCTGCTGATCACTCCCTGGCTCTCCAGTTGCCAGATCAACTTATGAATGGGAATCACAGAGTCTCTGTTGGTGCAATATTGTCGTCTGTGCACCATTGAAGTGGCAATTGGCACCTGTTGGTCTTCAACCTTCAGCAACCCCACTACAGAAGGGTCATCTGAAAGGCCAGGCAACGTATGCAGTTGTTGAGTGTCCTCAGTCTCTACAGCTGCTATACCAAAGGCCCATCTGTACCCTTTTGGGTCACGGAACTATCCTTTTTTGAGATAGTCTATGCCAAGGATGCACAGAGCACCTGGGCCAGTCACAATAAGGCACTTGTGCCAGTTATTACCAGTGAGGCTTACATCAGCTTCGACAATGTTCAGTTCTTTAGATCCTCCTGTCACTCCAGAAATAGTAACAGACTCTGTCCCCTTATTATCTGATGGCATTAAGATGCACTGTGCACTAGTGTCAATCAAGGCTTCATACCTTTGAGGTTCCAATGTGCCAGGCCACTGAATCCACACAGTCCAATAAATTCGGTTGTCCCTCTCCTCCCCCTGGCTGGAGGCAGGGCAACTCTAATACTGACCATTAGAGGTCAATGCACCATCCTGGTTGAAAGACTGGCTGCTGGAAATCGGAGCTACCTTTTTCCAGGAAGAACCATTTACTGCACCTTTTCTACCTAGCAGCTCTTGCACACGTAGCTGGAGAATATCAGTGGGTTTATTATCCCAGGTTCTCATATCCACTTTGTAATAATCACGCAAGAGGAACCACAGGTGACGTCGAAGTGGGTCCCGTCTCTCTTGTTGCTGTCTCGTAGCAGGGCGTCTCCTCTTGATGGCTGCAACACGACCCCAGTTGTCCTTAGGGAGATACTGGGGTACAGGGAAAGGCTGGAATTTACCTTCCCATCTGTCCAGATTCCTTCTGTCAGTCACCTTTTCAATGGCTGAGGTGTGGAACTGCCGATAATCACAAAACATATCTCCATACTGTCGTGTTTTGAAAGCCAATTCACGTACCGTTGGTCTATTGGATTCATCAAAACATCCCATGAAGGAGAATATATGGGCAATCATCAGGATTTAGAAACCCTTGGTCATCATAGATCACTTCTTGCACTGCTAATTCTCTCAAATAAGTGATGGCTCTTTCAAGAGTGGGCTCTCTGCTTCGGCATGGGTCAATGTCACCCTTATGGGGGTATCTGCTTCATATGGCTGAAAGGCAGCAGCTCCACAGGTTGATATTTCCTGTTTTATCACCAATTGCTCTATCAATACCAGCATCTTTAGCCAGGGATCCCAACTGTTTGGCTTCTCTTTCGTCCAGGGTGTAGGTGTCAGCTCCACCACCAAAACATCGGAGCAGCCAGGAAAGAAGCCCCTCATTTTCATTGCAGGTGAAGTCCTTTCTCATGAGATGGAAGTCCTTTAGGGAGAAAGGCTGTAGCAGATCATCATCCCTATCTGCTTGAGAAGGGCCTGCTCCTTCATCTGCTTGAGAGGGACCTGCCTGTTTATTTAATTGAGAAGGGCCTGTTCCATCATTTGCTTGAGAAGAGCCTGCTCCATCATCTATTTTAGAATTGTCTGCTTCCTTAATTAAGTCTTCTGATGTAGCTTGAAGAAATTCTGGATATTTCAAATGGGAGCAGGAATCAGGATATTTTGCCTTTACTTTGCCCCTGGTCACAGGTTTAACTTTTACTCTTTTGAATTGAATGGGAGTGGACTTAATCTTTGCAAAAGCAGCTGCTTTTGTAGCAGCAGCAGTGGTGGTAGCAGCAACAGTGGTGGTAGCAGCAGCAGTGGTGGCAGCAACATCACGGGTGGTAGCAGCAACAGTGGCAGCAGTAACAGCAGTGGCAGCAGCACTGCCTGGGGGGAATTGGCAGTGAGTGGAACAACACTTCACTCTACACATCCACAGGACATCATAAGCATTCAACAGAAGCATCCCCAGTGAAACTATGCTATTTAGACCAAGAGCTGGGATATTGAGCCTGAGTGGGAGTGGAAAGGCAAAACTGAGTCTGCCATGACCAACATGGACCTTCTTATCTACATGCACATTCACACTACACACATACAGTATCCCTATACAGATCAATATCATGACCCCTCTTATCACTAAATAGGTTATTACACGGTTGATTATGACTATAGTCTTATCAATAAACCACAGAACAATAACAAGAACAGATACACTAAGCAGTAGTATCCCAGCTGCACAGGACATGTACAACTGCAGGTCGGGTGCAAAATTAATCTGTTCAGTTTTCAACCCATCCATACCTTCAGTAGACATGTTGTATATTCAGCTCCTGTCTGGCTCAGCAATTAATTATTGTCATGGTTTGGCTCTGGGTTGGCAGTCAAACCAATGACAATAATGCTCTCAGTCCCACCCACCTCCCCCAAGGTAGGGAAAGAGGAAGAAAAAATGAGAAAGGCTTTCTGGGTTGAAAAGTGAACCAGATGGATTTTAATTATTAGTGATAAGGGAATATATCTCTATTTGTAAAGGGATGTGCAACACCCCATCCCCTCCCTCCTCCCCCAGCCACTCTCCCAGCAACTCTTCTCCCTGGGGACTCCCAGCTGAAGGGGGGAGTGTCCGGGCGCACGGACGGGGTCCTGGGATGTCCCTGGGAAGGGAAATGGGAAAAGAGAGAGAGCCAAAGAGAGGGGGAGAGAAGTGACAGGAAGCAGAAAAGTGAGAGGAAAAGGAAACCAAAGGCTTGACTTCTGTGATGTCTTAACCTGTACTGAAAGCCAAAGAGAGACAATATGATGAGAAGGGAATATTCTGATTTGCTGATCCTGCCTTCAGTCTAATCTGCTCCCCCGTAGGGGGGGAGGCTGCAGACACTCAGAAGTGACCTTGGTTATTATCAGTCCACTGGTGCTGCTAAAAAGTTCACTGAAAGAAAAAAAAGTCAGCAAAGAGACAGTTCACTTCACTCTGGCTCAAACCAGGAGAACATTAAAGATCATCAGGTTCCAACCTCCCTGCTATGAGCAGGGACACCTCCCACCACTGAACTGCTTGCTGAATAGTGAGCACAGTAACATGAGAAAAAGATTCTGAAGTGAGCAGTCAGACCTGACCACTCTTTAATGTAGCCCTGCCTAAGTGCAGTCAAATTTTTTTCTGCCTGAAGGTCTAAAGTTGTGTGTTAATAATGGAAGTAAGAAAACAGAGATGGGGTCAGATACTGTGCTACTGGTGATACTTGTTTTCTCCAAGAAACACTCAATAATGAATTTAGTTTATTTTTTATTATGAAATAGACTAAAAGTGCCTTTTTATAAACACTTCTGTGGTAAGAAAATTGACTGATATTCAATTTCATTAAAGCAAAATCCCAAATTTTTAAAACCAGCTGAACCTGTATGCCTGTATTACCTCTGCAAGACATATTTCTTGGCTTGCCATAAACCCCATCTTTTAAATTTTTATTCTTTCATCTTCTGTTTTCTGTACCTCCATATTCATACAAGCAACTCAGTATATATTTTAATATGTTAATGTTTTCTAAGATATGTTTTACTTGTTCTGAATTCTTGTAATTTTTCTGTTCAGTAGTATGTGAAGCTAGTAAGTATAACCAGCTATCAATAGTCAATAATTAAAATAATCTAAAGTTCATAGTATTTTTCCATTAGATTATTTATTAAAAAATTAGATACCATGTCACAAAATCAAAGCTGAATATCTCCTTTGTATACACTATTCACATAGTTTCAAATGCCTTAGAATTTCAGAAATACATATTTAAATTTATAATCTCTTCTGAAGAAAAACAAAATCAGTGCAGATTGGGTGATGCTAAGCTAAACACATTGATCATGGGTTTCATCAAAAGAAACATGACCAGCAGGTCAAGAGAGGTGATTCTCCCCCTCTACTTCTGCAGTGCTGTGACCAGTTCTGTTGTCCCCAATACAAGAAGGACATGGAGCTGTTAGAGAGAGTCCAAAGGAGGACCATGAAGATGATATCTCAATACTTACTATATAAAACACTGTGATACAAAAATGCAATAGATTTCAACTGAAAAAACACCCTGGCTTTTATCAGAAATAGTGTGGCCAGCAGGACTAGGGAAGTGATATTTCCCCTTGTACTCAACACGGGTGAGGCTGCACCTTGATCACTGAGCTCAGTTTTGGGCACCTCATTACAAGAAGGACATTGATGTGCTGGAGCAAGTCCAGAGAAAGGCAATGAAGCTGGTGAAGAGTCTAAAGCACAAGTCTTACAAGGATCGTCTGAGGGAACTGAGGATATTCAGTCTGGAGAAAAGGAGGCTGAGGGTAGATCTTATCACTCTCTACAGCTACCTGGAAGGAGTTTGGTGCAAGTAGGGGTCAGTCCCTTCTTCCAAGTACCAAGCAACAGAACAAGAAGAAATTACCTTAAGCTTCACCAAGGGAAGTTTAGATTGGATATAAGAAAAATTTATTTATTTACTGAAAGGGTTGTCAGACTCTGGAACGGGCTGACCAGTGCAGTGGTGGAGTCACCATTCCTGTAGGTATTTAAAAACCATGTAGATGTGGTGCTGAGGGACACAGTTTAGTGATAGACTTGTCAGTACTGGGGTAATGGTTGAACTGATGATCTTAAAGGTCTTCTCCAACTAAAATGATTCTTTGATTCTATAAGACATTCAAGATATATACAAAATTGTTTTTGTCGTCAAACAAAAATTGGAAGGTACTGTTGGCTATGGAGAATGAATGAATTCTGCCTGCAGGAATACCTGTTTATAAAAACATAATCATGTTGGACACCTTTTTTGAGTGTCTATAAACTGAAATAGTAAACAGAATGCACTGCAATAACCTAATCTAAGAAATATGATCATTTGAAAATTCTATGACAAAACAGAAATAGGCATACCGACACCGTCACCAGCACCCAGAGCAATCAGCAGACTCTCCCGTCAGGTGGCAGAAATACTCCAAATATTGCAGGCTATAACTGTAACTGGAACCAGGACAAAAAGTTAATCCCTTAACTGGCTATTTTAGACATCATATATTCCTATTTCTCCTTCCTCACTCTTATGATCATACTGCAGCCTCTAGCTAGCAGCATCTCACTGAACTGTACAATCTCCCTGAGCTTATGTAAATCCCCAGAAATTGTCAGGGACTGCAGGGGGAAAAAAAAAGAAAAAAAAAGTGTCCTGGGTTGAGCCAGGATGAAGCTAATTTTCCTTTTACTGATTTTTTTTCCTTCAGTAAGCTCTTTTAACTAGCAGCAAGTGTTCCAGCTAGTGGACTGGTAACACTGGAATGTTTATGTTTCTGCTGAGACTCCAAGGTCACTTCTTAGCTCTGCTGCTACAGAGGCTACTGGGGCAGGAGAATTGTATCTGTGACCCCCCCATGGGGAGCTGGACTAGACAGACAGCAGAACTGACCAAAGGGATTCCATTCCATAGATCTACGTAAGCTCCGAGGAAGGTCAGAGATCACAGAAGACAACTTCCTTCCTGCTTCTTCTTCCCTTCTCTTCTGTCCATGGCTGGTGTCCAGGGAGGACTCCATCCATCCATCACCATCCACCCCAGGCTCTGAGCTCATCACCCTCATACCCCAGCCCCTGTCTGCTCTGCCTTATCTCCTGCCTGTGGGCTGAGACATTTCAGGACTGCTCACAGCTCAGGAGATGCCGGGGGAGCTGCTGGGGGTGGGGGGAGGCAAGAGGCTTTTGCACATTCCTGAACATACTTGTATATAATGGTACATCTAATTAAAGCTGTCTAGTTTAGTTTTAAATCCAGCAAAGTCTCTCTCCTAATTCTCTCTCCTTGCCGACCTGTGTGGGAGGAGGAGGGGATCAAGAGCATTGTTGTCTCTGGTTTAATTGCCCATCTTGAGTAAAACCGTGACAAAAAGAAAAACATCCCTGAAACTCAGCTTTCTCCAATGTGTGTTTTCTCAACTTTGTTGTCTCACATAACTCTTGTGTGATTTATGCATTACAGACATATTTTTAAGAACTCCATGATAGAAGACAGAGGAAGGAGATGTTGCAACAACTGTGTCTTCTCTAGGCCTCTTAATAGCTATGCAAATTAATTCAGAGCATAAATGATTTATAATTAGTATTTAATTAATTATTTATAGCTGTATTCAATACAAAATCATCCAAGAAAATTAGAAAGTATCAAACTATGTAGAAAGGAGAGGAAGAAAAATAAGGTCTTGAACACAGCCCTTAGAGCATGAGCCGCATATGGGCCAAGCAGAAGAGAGAGCTTTCATGCCAGACTGCAAGATTCAGAGAGGCCCTGAAGACCCAAGTACTAGGAAGCAAGGGCAGGAAACTGAGAAACTGGCAATAAAAGACAAATGCTTGGGAGGAAATAGAGAAAGGGATATCTATTTATTGTACTGTGTGCAGCTGTGGGCCCCTCACTTCAAGAAGGATTTTGAGGTGCTGGAGCGGGTCCAGAGGAGAGCAACAAGGCTGGTGAAAGGACTAGAGGGAAAGTCTTACAGGGAGAGGTTGGGGATGTTGGGGTTGTTTAGCCTGGAGAAGAGGAGACTCAGGGGGGACCTTAGAACTCTCTTCAAGTACCTGAAAGGAGGTTGTAGTTAAGTGGGGGTTGGGCTCTTTGCCCAGGCAACTAGTGACAGGACAAGTGGGCACGGCCTGAAGCTGTGCCAGGGTAGGTTTAGGTTAGATATTAGGAAGTACTTTCTCATGGAGAGGGTGATTAGACATTGGAATGGACTGACCAGGTGTCACGGTTTGACTCAGGATCGCCAATTAAACCAGAGACAACAATGCTCTTGATCCCCTCCCCCTCCCACACAGGTCGGCAAGGAGAGAGAATTAGGAGAGAGACTTTGCTGGATTTAAAACTAAACTAGACAGCTTTAATTAGATGTACCATTATATACAAGTATGTTCAGGAATGTGCAAAAGCCTCTTGCCTCCCCCCACCCCCAGCAGCTCCCCTGGCATCTCCTGAGCTGTGAGCAGTCCTGAAATGTCTCAGCCCACAGGCAGGAGATAAGGCAGAGCAGACAGGGGCTGGGGTATGAGGGTGATGAGCTCAGAGCCTGGGGTGGATGGTGATGGATGGATGGAGTCCTCCCTGGACACCAGCCATGGACAGAAGAGAAGGGAAGAAGAAGCAGGAAGGAAGTTGTCTTCTGTGATCTCTGACCTTCCTCGGAGCTTACGTAGATCTATGGAATGGAATCCCTTTGGTCAGTTCTGCTGTCTGTCTAGTCCAGCTCCCCATGGGGGGGTCACAGATACAATTTTCCTGCCCCAGCAGCCTCTGTCGCAGCAGAGCTAAGAAGTGACCTTGGAGTCTCAGCAGAAACATAAACATTCCAATGTTATCAGTCCACTAGCTGGAACACTTGCTGCTAGTTAAAAGAGCGCTTACTGAAGGAAAAAAAAATCAGTAAAAGGAAAATTAGCTTCATCCTGGCTCAAACCAGGACACCAGGGAAGTGGTGGAGACACCGTCCCTGGATGTGTTTAAGGATGTGTGGCACTTAGTGCCATGGTCTAGTTGATGTGGTAGTGTTGGTCATAGGCTGGACTTGATGATCTTAAAGGTCTTTCCCAGCCTTGGTGATTCTGTGATTCTGTGATTTTCTGTCTTAGAATTCTGGCAGCTGAATTAATTGCAATGGCTAATTAAAAAAAAAAAAAAAAAGAAACAAACAACAGCAAGCACCACAATCTCCCAAACCAACAAAAAGAATTAACATGGAATGAGGATAGATCTGGCCCACATCCATAGTCAACAATTAAAGTCAATCCATGGCACGTGGCATGAAAACTAAAATGACTGTAGCAATTAATAAATTTTTTCTACTGAAGTTACTTGTGTCTCACTCTGATGCTGCAGCCTCAGATGTTCTGGTCACTACAAAGAGGACCCTACAGTCCACAGATAAGTTATGGCTAAATGGCATAACTCACACTTCATGCAGACAGCTCAGCAGAATGCAACTGGGGAGAATTGCCTGCAGCTAAAATCAATCCTATGATGAACTGACAGTCAGGGAAGATATATTATAGTAGTTTGGGGCCTATTTAGTTTAGGTTTTGTCAATAGCTGAGCAGCCGTACATTGAATGAACTGGTGCAGAACCAGAAAGATGTCTAACATCTCTGCAAACAGCATTACTGTAGCCAGTAGCCTGTCAGGAAGGAGACACACATCAAATACATTTGCATCCTGAGAAATGAGATACCATCTTAGCAATGTTTTGTTTAAGTATAAAATACATTTTCAAAACACTGGCTTACAAATACATGCTGATATTTAGATCCCCAGTACACAGCCAGAGCATTAATTGTTAATTTTGTAGTCAGTAAGATGTAGCTTGATATGGAAACAAGAACTTAGAGCCACTCAGACTTCCAGTGTCTTCTGTTTTTAATGCATTTATTTTGTATATGTCAGTGCTATAACACATCTGACCAGACCCCAGCTGAATCAATATTAAGTTCTAATGACTCTAATCAGAGCTTCAGCAGCCTATCAATGAAAGCTCATCAAATGTTTGTGAATGTCTTGCCCAGTGGCAACATACAAATTGGAACTAGTAAATAGGCCAGAGGATGTGGAAAAGTCTCCCGCTGATATAAAATGACATCTGCTAGCTAGGTAAGAGCAGAAGCAATGCAATCAGAGCACTGCCAGCATGATACTTACATTCAGCTCAATCTAGCATGATATGATGATCAGTTATACCACTTAGAGGTGGTTCTAAAAGCTTTGTTCTACCCTAACCATGTAGATCCATAAAAACTTCACAGTAGGGATTCACATTTATTGTCTCTAAATGACTGCAGGTCAAAATTTCACATTTTACAGGGTTTCTCCTCCCTTGTGCCCATAGCTATCCACTTTTATATATCAAACTTCAAGATCTGAAATTCAAGCTGAGATTGTTTTGTTTTGTTTTGTTTTGTTTTGTTTTGTTTTGTTTTGTTTTGTTTTGATAACAAGTGCCTACTACTTTGAGGGGAATGAGCTGTGGAAGTGGTTATCTAGAAGACTTCAGCTCTGGTTACTACTTTTATTATGAGTATTTCTCACAGCTGTTTAACAGCTGGATAATAAGAAAGAGAGCGTTAATGCCTTGAGAAACAGTATAATCTGTGATTTGAAACAAAGCAAAATAAAACTAAACTAAAAAAATATCTTTCCCTGCATAGCCCTTAATACTCCTATGGCTATGTCTCTAAAAGAAACTGACTTGAAAATGACATGCCTCAGGTTAAAAAAAAACAACCAAACAAAAAAAACCCAAACCCATATCCGGATCTGGCTTAAATGATAGTGTTGAACACTTGGTGTGTGTTGTGTGTGTGCAACATCCTCTTCTTGGCTGTAATGAGAAATGCTCAAAACAAATCTTTGGCTGCATGTCACATGTCACTTCTTGTGTTCTTCTGCACTTTGCTGGTTTTCCAGTCTTTAGACCATGCATTTGGATTGAAACAGTTTGGAGATCTATTGCACAAAGCAATAGGAATAGAAGAAATGCTTACTTTTGGAAGAGGACAGTGATGAGAACAAGTGAAGATAAATGCACAAGGAGGGGGTTGTGTGAACACTCGTGTACATCTGTTGCTGATTTTATTTCATTATTTTCTGAGGGCTGTGGTGATCATGTAACTGATATTTATTGGAATTCTTTGCATCAAGTAGGGTAGAACAAGTTGAAACTTTACACCTCTGCTTTTCTATATTGAGATTAGGAACTCTGTGAGGCTTTGTGGGCAACAGTTCCCTTTGTGTGCTTCCAGGATCACAGCGGGGCTGCAAGATCCCAGAAGACTTGATCTGAGTCCCTGCAGAGACTCTGTCTTTACAACACCTACTGAGCCCTCTTAAGCTACCAGTGCAAATGCAGTAGAAGCAGGGAATTATTTCCTGCAGAAGCAAAGCCAGCTGCTCCTTTCCCTTGTGCAGCATAGCCCAGCAGGAGCCTAGCTTCACAGAAATTCAGACCTATACTCCTGAATTTCCCTCTCTGCCTCCAGTCATATTAAAAATTCTTCTTGCTAGAATATTCATAAAACCTTTCAGCTGCATCTAAAATCCTATGTAGTTGCCCAGACAAGAGCCTTTAAGCACATTACAAGCTTTGTAGAAACTTCAGGGTCAGAAGCTGAGATTTTTCACTAGGGAATTGACATCAACACTTTAATCTGCCTTCTTTTTATATGGTGTTGGCAACATACAGTTTTGGTCTGCAAATGAACGTCAAAACCTTCCTGCCAAGTATCCTTACATTGTCATTATGTAACAACCTGTTGGTTTTAGGGTTTTTTGTCCTTCTCCCAAAAGTACACAGAACCAGTAATTCTGTGTGAAATCAGATTTACTGTATACAGTTTCTTTTTGCTGTGCAATTCCAAAACAAATTTAAGTGATTTAGAGAGTGGGTGAACATGATTAGCTGTGCCTGATATTTAAGGATTTCACCCAACAGCTAATAACGAGAATTCTTTTTTATCTTGAGTCTGTTAAAACAGAGCCTACCAAAACTGTCAGCAGATTGTAGAAAAACTAGAAAAATAAAAACCTCTGAATATTTTCCTTTATGATATTTAAAAATTGCAGTATATTTGCACCTGCATCACAGCTCTTATTTCCTATCATTTTTTTAATCATAATGTTAAGCTGCTATTGATCATCATCCTCAGGTCATCAGAATATAAATACAGCAAAGAATTTTCTTCTTGCTGACATTTCTTACTATGTAAATCACTTTTGTTGAGGAAAAAAAGTTTACTGGGAATCTTCACTCATAAGAAAGAAAATAAACTAATTTTAATCAGTGCTGAGCACTCTTGGTCCCCTCTGAATTCCTGAACAACTGTCAGTTTTCATCATCAATAAATATCTGTCCTGCAAGGTTCATACACGTGTTAGTTTTGTGATACTTACATAGTGGGGCATTCTTACTCCTAGTTTCACCATCCTCTGCATCTCCTAATGACTTTTTCATGAACTGCACAACTGCAGTATTTTTTTTCCAATTCAGAGACCATCTTCTGGTATAAAGTGGATAATATTTTAAACTGCTACAATAAATAATCTTAGGGGTGCTGGTGAGCCAATACAAACAACAAATACAAATTTAAGAATCACAGAATCAGAAATATCCTGGTTGGAAAGGTCCTTGAAGATCATCTAGTCCAACCATAACCTAAATACATCTACCATAACCTAATCTCCCATTTCAGTGCTTAAATCATGTCCCTAAGCACCACATCTATATTTCTTTTAAACACTTCAGGGATGGTGACTCCACCACCTCCCTGGGCAGCCTGTTCCACCATCCAACCACTCTTGCAGTAAAGAAATTCTTTCTAATATCCAGCCTAAACCTCCACTGAAGCAACTTCTGGCCATTTCCTCTTGTCCTGTCCTTATTCACTTGAGAGAAGAGGCCTACTATCACCTCTTTCAGGCAGTTGTAGAGGGCAATAAGGTCTCCCCTCAGCCTCCTCCTCTTCAAGTTAAACAACCCCAGTTCCCTCAGGCTCTCCTCACAGGACTCATTCTCCAGGCCTTTCACCAGCCTGGTAGCTCTTCTCTGGACATGCTCCAGCAACTCAAGGTCCTTCTTGAAGTGAGGGGCCCAGAACTGGACACAGTGTTCAAGGTGTGACCTCATCAGTGCTGAGTACAGGGGCACGATCACCTCTCTACTGGGGCTGGCCACACTATTCCTGATGCAGGCCAGGATGCCATTGGTCTTCTTGGCCACCTGGGCACACTGCTGGCTCATGTTAAGTCAGCTGTCAACCAGCACCCCCAGGTCCTTCTCCACCCTGCAGCTTCCCAACCACTCATCCCCAAGCCTGTAGCTTTGCATGGGGTTGTTGTGACCAAAGTGCAGGACCTGGCACTTGGCCTTGTTAAACCTCATACAGTTGGTCTTGGCCCATTGATCCAGCCTGTCCAGATCTCTCTGCAGAGCCTTCCTACCCTCAAGCAAATTGACACTTCCTCCCAGCTTAGTGTCATCTGCAGACTTACTTAGGAAGCACTCAGTTCCCTCATCTAGGTCATTAATAAAGATATTGAACAGGACTGGACCCAAAACTGAGCCCTGGGGGACACCACTGGTGACCAGCCAACAACTGGATCCAACCCCATTCACCACAACTTGGCCAGCCAGCCAGTTTTTTACCCAGCAGAGTGTGCACCTGTCTATATCATTTAGCTGGTAATGTTTTCACACGCTAAATATACACATAGTCTTTAGTAGTTTATTCAATATAATGCAAATAATGTATTTTATTTTTAAATGTCCAATATTTTAATACCAAAAAGGTGTATTCAGTTTTCCACACTGCTTTCCAATCATGCAGTTCAATTTCTTTGATAGCTATGTTGATGTACAAATCTCTTAAAAATATGAAGCAAATTGTTCACTCTTTAAGAGCATAAAGTTTTAATCATATTCCAGTTAACTTCAGAAAAGTACTTACAGGTTCAGGAACTTCTGGGATTTGGTATTGAGGAAATTAGTTTTCAACTTCACCTATTGTTGGGATAATGATCAGGAACAGTCTCACAGAGAACAGAGTATTCGGATAATTTCTAAAATTCTAAGATTAAATTTGTGATGTGATAGTCCAATTTCCTGTTCTTTACCATGGTTATAATGTGTAGTATTGCTCATATATATTACACAGTGAACCTGACTTTTAATTGGTCATGTGCTATGCTAGGGAAGAAGAGGAAAATGTGAATTTTTATCCCTTTATCTATTATCTTTTTAGGACTTTCCTTCTGTTATTGTTTGTATGAGGCTCAGGAGGCTACCAGTGAGTGTTCAGGGGCTGTTAATGTGTGTGTAAATGTCTGTCTTCATAGAGCAAAGTGATAGTAATTTACTACTGTAGTTGGTGAGCACTATATTCCCAGTGCACCATCTTCCAGTTCAAGCTTCAGCCTGGTAAAGAGCTGGTAAACTCCCAGTTTCTTCAAGACCAGCTCTGTGGAAAGCCAGCTTCTCTGTCAAACTTGGTTCTGAGTTATGTGCAGTATGTTTTGACTTTTGAAAGGGAGAGGATCTGCAACCTTTCTGAATAAACCTGTTAAGCTTATTTGACTAGAATTGTGCTACTAGTTTTACATTTCTTGGGACTCAGTTATCCAGAAATGTGTATCTACAATCATTCTGTGAACAGTTGCTGAATATTTGTTTCAAGAAATCTATCAATTTGATTCTGCAGAAGTGAAAACTAAGAGAAATTAGAGTTTCTCAGAAACACAACCATGATTTCAAAGGACAGTGTTGGAGTGGAATACAGAAGAGCATGCTCCCTTTTTCTGAGTGGCCATCTCTCTTTTTCACAAGGCAGAGTAGATGTTAATCTTTGAAAGTTTACCCCAAGGCACTGAAAAAGTTAAACCCGTTTCCTCTTTATAAAAAGAAAACAAACAAAACCAACAACAAAAAAAATCCCAATAACAGAAACGTGGAAAAAATGCTAAATCTGAATGAACTTGTTAATGAAAACCTTATTTATTAGTGTAAAGTTTTCCCTTAAACAGCTCCCCTCACACACACAGGCATACATACGCATGCTGTTTCCTGGAAAATTTGCCATTTGAGCACACTCATGAACTGTTTAGGGGAATTGCAAACTGCTGCTCAAGGCAAGATATGTAAAGTTCAGACTGCAAACAGCAAAAGCAAGCAGCCTACAACCCAAGGACATGACTTAGCCAACAGCCTTTTTGTTAGATCCCTCTTCTTAAATGAAAATTTGTCATCTGTGACATGACTAAATTCTTTCACTCATTAGGTGAGTTCTCTCTCAGAGGTTAACTATGAAAAAAACCCAAAACCCAACAACCCAGTTTTGTTTCTTTTACTCTATTCACAAAGAGAACATTATTCAGCTGAGTACCTTTTAATTTTTCTATACTGGCAAAATATAAACAACAAAATAAAACCAATCGTAAATATAAATTCTGTTCATTTGATTGAAAACATCAGTATAATCCTATGAGGCTACCTGATTCTTCACTTGAAGTACTACTGTTTGAAATTCAGTCACAGTATATGTACATTTATGAGAATAAACCTTCAATATGATACACCACTGGGTTTTTTTTCCACACAGAATTAAGTAGTTTTTTATTTTAGGTTAAATACCTGTAATCATAAAGCATTTTTGTGTGTTTGTTTGGGTTTTTTTTTGTTTGATTGTTTGGTTTTGGTTTTGGTTTTGGTTTAGTTTTTGAGTTTTTGTTAAATATGTGCTTATTTTCACTGCTTTTTCCTCTCTTGACAGTTGTTATTTATACTTTATTCAGTCCAAGTGAATGAAGGCACAACAGTACATACGTGCATATATGTGTGAAATAGACACTGAATGCAGATTTATTTTGAAGTGAAAAACATACAAGGCAGATTAAAAATCCTTCTATTTATATATGCTGAGGGAGTTTCACAAAAGTATTCTACATGAATTGGCATTGCATTAGGATCCTGTCTTGACAGAGAAAGCAAATGTATGTTTAGCTTTGCATATTGAGTTGTCTGTTTATCATATTGAAGTTCATTTCTGAGGCAATGTGGATACTCAGGCTCCTGAAACTTTTTCAGTGGGATCTTCATGAAATAGATGGAATGTATGCTATACTCATGGGTGGTTGGCACAGTTTGACTCAGGATCAGCAATTAAACCAGCAACAACAGCGCTCTTGATCCCCTCCACCTCCCACCCAGGTGGGCAAGGAGAGAGAGAATTAAGGAGAGAGACTTTCTGGATTGAAAACTAAAGTAGACAGCTTTAATTAAGCACTAATGACGAAAGAAAATATGTGCAAAAGCCTTCCCCCACTCCCAGCAACTCCCACAGCACTCTTCTAAGCTGTGAGCAGTCTCAAAAAGTCCCGGAGCTGTCGGAGAGAGCGGCAGAGCAGACAGGAGCTGAGGGGAGAGTGATGAGGGTCAGGAGTGCACGGGCCTGGGGATGGTGCATGGATGGATGGAGTCCTCCACAGATGCTGGCCATGGACAGAAGAAAAGGGAAGAAGATGCAGGAAGGAAGTTGTATTCTGTGACCTCTGCCCTTCCTCTGAGCTTACATAGATATGTGGAATGGAATATCTTTGGCCAATTTTGCTGTCTGTCTAGTCCAGATACGACTCTCCTGCCCCAGTAGCCTCTGTGACGACGGAGCAAAGAAGTGACCTTGGAGTCTCAGCAGTGTTATCAGTCCACTAGCTGGAACACCTGCTAAAATCAGTAAAAGGAAAATTGGCTTCATCGTGGCTCAAATCAGAACAGTGATAATATTGTTTTGTGTATATGTACAAATACTTTTATAATCTTCTCAAGATTGCATGTGTTGCAACCTTCCCCTGACAATACAAAAGGATGTTATCCATAGGCACTTGGTGATATAGGCACATATTTACTAGTGCAGGTTAGCTAGTGTGAGTATGTGGATATCTTAACATGCAGAATATGAACTCATATGGGAGGGATTAAGAGCATTGTTTTCACACGTATAATTGCCAATCCTGAGTTAAACTGCGACACTCTCTAGGTTTTGCATCAGATCAGTTAATACACGGGCAGTGCTACAGAAAGACTATGCTAATTATTCCTGCAAAAATCACAAGAGTTGCAGATGTTTGAATAAAAGAGTAAAAATTGCTGCAGTTATTTCTCAAGAACCATATCTTAATTTTCTTAATTGTATATTCCTCTACATTTGCATATTCCAATGCCAACTAGGCAGTGGGCAGAGTTGTGTAAATTTAGGATGGCAGGAATGAGTTAAAATGGTCATTAAAATGTTTATTTAGTTCTTTCTGCTTTCATCCCAATGACTGACATTTTTAAGCCAGCCATATGAGAAGGGAGAAGGACAAATAAGGATTAGAACAACCTTAAACTGAGGAAAGGAAATAGAAGTAGAGGAACTGATGTCAGTATCAGTAGTTCCATCCAATGACAAAGAACTACTAACAAGTAATTTAATAAGATTATTCCAGCAGGTGTGCTCCAGCTCTAGAAAAGGAAAAAAATTCCTGAAGAACAATGCCATTTAATTTTAAGGGCTAGTATATAACATGCTTCCAATCTTGTGATTAGTAAAAGTCTGAGCATGGAGGAAAGCCAGTTTTTCTTTCTTACCTTCTTTGAGATTGAGAAAAAGAACTTCTACTCACTAAAAAGTTCCTACCACACGGACTCAATGTAATGACTCAAACTAGAATCTATAGAACCATAGAATCATAGAATGGTTTGGGTTTGAAGGGTCCTAAAGATCATCTATTTCCAACTCCCCTGCCATGGGAAGGAACACCTTCCACTAGACGAGGTTGCTCCAAGCCCCATCCAACCTGGCCTTGGACACTTCCAGGGATGGGGCAGCCCCAACCTCCCTGGGCAACCTGGGCCAGTGTCTCACCACCCTCACACTAAAGAATGTCTTCCTAGTATCTGTTCTGAATCTCCTCACTTTCAGCTTAAAGCCATTCCCCCTTCTCCTATCACTTCATGCCCTTGTAAAAAGTCCCTCTACAGCTTTCCTGCCTGTTCAGGTACTGGAAGCTGCTCTAAGGCCTCCCCTTCTCCAGGCTGAACAACCCCAGCTCTTTCAGCCTGTCTCAACTGAAGAGGTACTCCAGCCCTGGGGTCATCTTCGTGGCCTCCTCTGAACTTGCTCCAACAGCTCCACATCCTTCTTGTGTTGTGGCTCCAGAACTGGACACAGTACTCCAGGGGGGTTGTCATAGGAGTGAAGTAGAGGGGCAGAATCACCTCCCTTGATGGTTGACTTTCCAGGTTTAAGTGCACATTGCTGCCTCATTTTGAGCTTCTCACCAACCAACAGTCTTTCTCCTCAGGGCTACTCTCAATCCATTCTCTGTCCAACCTGTATTTGTGCATGAGATTGTCCCAACCCATGTGCAGGACCTTGCACTTACAGAATCATAGAATCATCCTGGTTGGAAAGGACCTTGAAGATCACCAAGTCCAACCATAACCTAAATCCACCTACCATAATCTAATCTTCCCTTTCAGTGCTTAAATCATGTCCCTAAGCACTATATCTATATTTCTTTTAAACACTTCCAGGGATAGTGACTACACCACCTCTCTGGGCAGCCTGTTCCAGTGTCCAACCACTCTTTCGGTAAAAGAGTTATTTCTAATATCTAGTCTAATAGAATCAAAGAATCATCCTGGTTGGAAAGGACCTTGAAGATCATCAAGTCCAACCATAACCTAAATCCACCTACTATAACCTAATCTACCTGTTCAGACCCTGAACTTGGCCTTATTGAACTTCATGCAGGCCATGCACAGGCCAACTTCTCAATGTCCCTCTGGCCCTTCAAGGTCCCTCTGCATGGTCTCCCCTCCAGAGTGTTGACCACACCCCCCACTTTGGTGTCATCAGAAAACTTGCTGAGGATACACTCAATCCAACACTCCATGTCTCCAACAAAGATGTTAAACAACAGTGGTCCCAGTACTGACCCCAGAGGAACACCACTTGTCACAGATCCACATTTAGACATTGAGCCTTTGACCACAACTCTCTGAGTACACCCAGCCAGCCAATTCCTTATTCACCAAGAGTTCCATCCATCAAGTTTATGTCTCTCTAATTTAGAGACAAGAATGTCTCCCAGATAATGTCAAATGCTTTGCACAAGTCCAGGTAGATGACATCAGTTGCTCTCTTTGTCCACCAGTGTTGTAGTCCCATTATAAAACGCCACCAGATTTGTGAGACCAGATTTAATATCTTCATTAACGATATTAACAGTGGCATTGAGAGCACCCTCAGCAAATTTGCTGATGACACTGCCGAAATGGACCCAGGTGAACCTCATGACGTTCAACAAGGCCAAGTGCTGGGTCCTGCACCTGGGTCAGGGCAACCAGAGACATCAATACAGTCTGGGTGAAGACATGTTAGAGAGCAGAACTGTGGAAAAGACCTGGGAGAACCAGTGGATCCAAAGCTGGACATAAGCCACCTACGTGCAATTGCAGCACAGAAGGCCAACTGCATCCTGGACAACATTAAGAGGACTGTGGCGAGCAGGGCAAGAAAAGTGATTCTGCCCCTCTATTCTGCTCTGGTGGGACCTAACCTGAAGTATTGGATCCAGCTCTGGAGCCCCCAAAACAAGAAAGACGTGGACTTGTTGGAGTGCGTCAAGAGGAGGGCAACCAAAATAATCAGAGGGCTGGAGCACCCCTCTTATGAAGACAGGCTGAGGGAACTGGGGTTGTTCAACCTCAAGAAGACTCTAGGGGACCTGATAGCAACCTTCCAATACCTGAAAGGGACCTATAAGAAGGCTGGGGAAGACCTGCTCACTAGGGCATGTAATGATAGGACAAGCAGTAATGGTTTTAAGCTAGAGAAGGGTAGATTTAGGCTGGAGGTTAGGAAAAAGTTATCTAATATGAGGATGGTGGATCACTGGAATGGGTTGCCTAGAGAGATCATGGAGGCCCCATCCCTGGAGATATTCAAGATCAGGTTTGATGGGGCTCTGAGCAATCTGTTTTAATGTGAGATGTCCCTGCTTATTATAGGGGGGTTGGACTAGATGACCTTTAGAGGTCCCTTCCAAACCAAGACATTCTATGATTCTATGATTTGCCCTTAGTGAAGCTATATTGGCTCTCACCAATCACCTCCACATTTTCCATGTGCCTTAGCAGAGCCTTCAGGAGGATCTGCTTCATGATCTTGTTAGGCACAGAGGTGAGACTGATGGGTCGGTAGTTCCCTGGGTCTTACTTTTTTCCCCTTTTTACAAATGGGGCTTATGTAGTTATGTTTTCACTTTTCCAGTCACTGGGAACTTAACTGGACTGCCACGACCTCTCAAATATGATGGACAGTGGCTTAGCAACTTCACTTGCCAGTTCCCTCAAGACCCTTAGATGCACCTCATCAGATCCCATGGACTTGTGCACTTTCATGTTCTTTAGATTATCTTGAACCTGATATACCCCTTCTGTGGGTGTTTCTTAACTCTTCCAGTCACTGCCTTTGCTTTCTGTGAGTTGGGTGGTGTGGTTTGAGCCCCTGCTGACAAAGACTTTGGCAAAAAAGCCATTGAGTCCGTCAGCCTTCTCCATATCCTGGGTAACCAGATCTCCTGTTTTCTTCTGGAGAGTGCCCATATTTCTCCATGTCTTCCTTTTATCACTGACATACCTTTAGATGCTTTTTTGTTACCTTTTATGTCTCTGGCCAGATTTAATTCTGTCAGAGCTTCAGGTTACCTAACCTGATCCCTGGTTGTTTGGACAACCTGTTTGCATTCCTCCCAGGCTACCTGTCCTTGCTTCCACCCTCTGCAGACTTTTTGTGTTTGATTTTTTCCAGGAGCTCCTATTTCATCCATGCAGGCCTTCCGGTATTTTTTTCCTAACTTCCTGTTTGTTGGAATACTTTGTTCCTGAGCTTGGAGGAGGTGGTCCTTGAATACTGACCAGGTCTTTTGGGCTCTTTTTCCCTCCAGGGCTTTATCCAATTAGGCTCTACCAAACATGTCCTTGAAGAGGCCAAAGTTTGCTCTTCTGAAGATCACGGTGGTCACTTGGTGGTCGTTGCTCTGTCACTTGGAGAAGTTACCACCAACACATTCCAGGATCCTGCTGGAATTGTCTTCTACTGTGGTGGAAAGCTACCATGTTAAATACTATTTTTCTGTCATACAATGCTGATGCTGTGAGTTAGACTTGAAGGCTTGGAAGGGATCACTATCAGGCCGCCAGATTTCAACCTGATGGTGAATGGTTTGGCTGGAAAGGTGTCTAACTCCCACAGTGGGGTGACAGTGGAAGTAAGCTAACCTTATCTGCAGACAGAGTTGTGTCATTTTCAGTGACACTGTCATTGAAAATAATACTGTCTTCTGATCCTAACTGTATGATAAATGTATTATGGTCATAGTGCAAAACAACAGCATGTATATGACTTAATCAATCACATTTTATTAGTATTGAGTGTTCGTGACGACCTTAAGACTGAAAATACTTCTAAAATAAACTGAATTAACTGTTCAGATTTTGAAAATTAATTGATTTAACTAAATGAGTCAGATATAGGTGAATTACCAGGGGAAACAAATTTAATAATTAAGACCCATAAACCAAACCCACTGTGAACTAAAGAACCATTACATTTTAGCCCCTAATACACTTAAAATCACAGAATCACAGAATGATTAAGAATTGAAGAGCTTTCTGGAGGTCACTTTGTGCAACAATCCTGCTCAAGCAGGGTGACCTGGAGCAGGCCAGGTCTGGCTCAGGACCATGTCCCAACAGTTTTGAATAATTCCAAGGATGGAGGCTTTGCAACCTCTCTGGGCAACCTGTCCCAGTGCTGGAAACATTCATGGTCTTTGTCATCAGACCTCCCACTTCAGTGATGTAGCATACTTTTATTCTCTAAGGAATATTGTGTTTTAACAAAATTCTGCTGGAAAAGTAATTTGAAGAAAAAAATAACCTAAATAGAATATTTCTGTCCCGTGTTTTCTTCATATAGATGTAATTTTACTTCTACTGAGTCAACAAGAATTCCTCTGCTCAACATTAACCTCAGGAAAGATCAGGTTCTGTCTCATTTGCATTCTTAAACGTGTACCTCTGATCTAGGGATCCATACATGATCTGTCAATATCCTATATACAATTTTTCAATCTTTTATTGACTGTAAGGAGAGAAATAGCAGAATGAATATCTAAACAAATCCTAAATCAGCATTTTAATTCTAATTGGTATTCAAAAATCTTGCTGAAAGAAAGAGAGAGGTGAAGTTTTAATGATTTCAAGTTTACTTTGGTTTTGATACTTCCATTCTTTTCCCTTTTGGTCTATATATTTCTTTCGGTATCAATCTCTATCACAGAACAAAAAAAAAAGAAGCAAAAAAGAAGTCCAAATAAAAAACCCCAAGAAAACAATTAACGTCAGCAGCCATCCTCTCCAAAGGGATTTTGTCAGTCAACAACTTCACATTTCAGTCATTTGCAAATTACAATATGAAAAGAATTTCCCTAAGTTTTTTATATAATCTCTTCTAAACCCAGACAGGAAATTGTAGACAATTAAAATAAAACTGTGTCTCGGGGGCCTGAAATCAACCTCCCTAACCAAAGTTGAAGTAACAAAAACCTACCAGGTTTACAGTTTAACTGATGGTTCTCACAGGAAGAAAGATTTAATGTAAAAGTCTTCTTCACAAACATGAGATTTAAGCATCACTAATATGGTAATCATTATTCAGTAGGTATTCTTGAAAAGGAGAAGGTGATAGATATACGTAGACTTCATAGTAAACCAAATTCATTACCATAATTTCATTTACTCAGGATATTTCATTTTCATAGAATTATCAAATTGGATTGGGTTGGAAGGGACCTAAAGATCATCTAATTCCGACCCCCCTGCATGGGCAGGGACAACGCCCACTAGACCAGGTTGCTCCAAGGTTCATCCAACCTGGCCTTGAGCAGTTCCAGGGAGAGGCAGCCACAGCTTTTCTGGGCAACCTGTTCCTATGTCTCACCACTCTCACACTAAAGAATTTCTTCCTAATATCTATCCTCAATCTCCCCTCTTTCAGCTTAAAGCCATTCCCCTTTGTCCTGTCACTCCATGCCCTTGTAAAAAGTCCCTCCACAGCTTTTCTGTAGCCCCTTCAGGTACTGGAAGGCTTCTCTAAGACCTCCCCAGAGCCTTCTCTTCTCCAGGCTGAACAACCCCAACTTTCTTAGACTGTCTTGATAGCCTGCTCCAGCCTGATTATCTTCGTGGCCCTCTTCTCAAAACTTTCTCCAACAGTTCCATGTCCTTCTTGTGTTGGGTGCTCCAGAACTGGTCACAGTACTACAGGTAGGGTCTCAGTGGAGTGGAGCAGAGGGGGAGAATCCCCTCCCTAAATCTGCTGGCCACACTTCTGATGCAGCCCAGGACATGTTTGGCTTTCTGGGCTGCCAGCACACATTGTCTGCTATGTTGGTCTCATCGACCAACAGTCTCAGCTCTTCAGGGCTGTTCTCAATCCATTCCTCATCTAGTCTGGATTTCTGCTTGGGATTGGCCCAACCCAGGTGCAGGACCTTGCACTTGTCTGTGTTGAACTTCAGGAAGCTGGCATGGGCCTACATCTCAAGTCTCTCAAGGTCCCTCTGGATGGCTTTCCTCCCATCCAGCATGTCAATCTCACCACACATATTGGTGCCATCAGCAAAATTACTGCAGAAATCTTTCTGTGTTGTGAATTTTTGGGAGCATCAATTAAAATTAAAATTATAAGGCCTTAATATTCAGAAACTGAAGCTCATATCACAACATTTATCAACCAGTAATCTCAATTAAAACAACATAAAAGAATGGAGGGTTGTAGTTTTATAACTGTAATCAGCATAAGGGTATGGTTCCTAATGTGTGCATATGTCCATCTGGCTGGAAAATAAGTAAGACAGAATTTGTAGCATTGCACTGAAATGACTGCTGGACAAGGTAGTAATTGAAAAGTCTGTAACAAGGAATGTGCAATAGAAGAGATGGGTAATATTCTAATAGTCTATGGGGCTGGAGGGGATTCACCCCAGGGTGCTGAGAGAGCTGGCAGAGGAGATCTCCAAGCCTCTTTCCATCATCTACCAACAGTCCTGGATAACAGGGGAGGTCCCAAATGACTGGAGGCTTGCCAACGTGACACCTATCTACAAGAAGGGCCTGAAGGAGGATCCTGGGAACCACAGGCCTGTCAGCCTGACCTCAGGACCGGGGAAAATAATGGACAGACTCATCTTGAGTGTGCTCACATGGCAAGTAGAGGACAGCCATGGGATCAGGCCCAGCCAGCATGGGTTCAGGAAAGGCAGATCCTGCTTGACTAACCTGATCTCCTTCTATGATCAGGTGACCCTCCTGGTGGGCAAGGGTAGAGCTGTTGATGTTGTCTATCTAGACTTCGGTAAAGCCTTTGACACCATCTCCCACAGCATTCTCCTGGAGAAGCTGGAGGCACATGGAGCAGACAGGTGCACTCTCTGCTGGGTAAAAAAACTGGCTGGCTGGCCAAGTTGTAGTGAACGGGGTTGGATCCATTTGTTGGCTGGTCACCAGTGGTGTCCCCCAGGACTCAGTTTTGGGTCCAGTCCTGTTCAATATCTCTATTTAATGACCTAGATGAGGGAATTGAGTGCTTCCTAAGTAAGTCTGCAGATGACACTAAATTGGGTGGAAGTGTCAATTTGTTTGAGGGTAGAAAGGCTCTGCAGGGAGACCTGGACAGGCTGGATCAATGGGCCAAGGCCAATTGTATGAGGTTTAACAAGGCCAAGTGCCAAGTCCTGCACTTAGGTCACAACAACCCCATGCAAAGCCACGGGCTTGGGGATGAGTGGTGGGAAAGCTCCAGGGTGGAGAAGGACCTGGGGGTGCTGACAGGTTGACAGCTGACTTAACATCAGCCAGCAGTGTGCCCAGGTGGCCAAGAAGGCCAATGGCATCCTGGTCTGCATCAGGAATAGTGTGGCCAGCCCCAGTAAAGAGCTGATTGTGCCTCTGTACTCAGCATTGGTGAGGCCACACCTTGAACACTGTGTCCAGTTCTGGGCCCCTCACTACAAGAAGGATGTTGAGTTGCTGGAACATGTCCAGAGAAGATCTGCCAGGCTGGTGAAAGGTCTGGAGGACAAATCCTACAAGGAGAGGCTGAGGTAAAATGGGGTTGTTTAGTTTGAAGAAGAGGAGACTGAGGGGTGACCTCATTGCTCTCTACAACTCCCTGAAAGGAGGTTGTAGGGAGGTGGGAGTTGGTCTCTTCTCTCCAGTGAATAATGACAGGACGAGAGGGAGCGGCCAGAAGTTGCACCAGGGGAGGTTTAGGCTGGATATTAGAAAGAATTTCTTTACTGCAAGAGTGGTTGGACAGTGGGACAGGCTGCCCAGGGAGGTGGTGGAGTCACCATCCCTAGGAGTGTTTAAAAGAAATATAGATGTGGTGCTTAGGGACATCATTCAAGCATTGAATGGGTAGATAAAGTTTATGGTGCGTGGATTTAGGTTATGGTTGGACTTGATGGTCTTCAAGGTCTTTTCCAACCATGTTGATTCTGTGATATTCTTAATAGAGAATTTGCTTTGTGTTTGCCTCTTTCCTAAATCATCTAGTATAAGGTTGGTGTGAAATATTATCAGATTACAAATTCTAACCTCAGTACCAAGATACCTGTGTTACTGTCTTGCATGCTTTTTTACAAACATGTACCACATAATACCTTAACTCAAATACAAGCTTTTCATTTTCATTTCTGCCTTTGCCTTATTTATGCTCAACTTTACTTGGCTCTTGCCAACATACTGTTGCCTTCACCTGTCTAGGGGATGGCATCTGTAAATAGAAGTATGATTAAAATATGAAACAATTTGAAATAACTTTCCCACTAAAAGAAAGAAACCCAGAACATATAACTAGCACCCACAGAAAACTATGGTAACTTAATCACCTTAAAGTCACTGGAAATTTTACCATAAAGAATAAAATATTTTATTAAATTAAAACTTCCACCAAATAGTTTTTTAAAATTAGGAAAGAAACAGAATGTCACAAAAAAATCTCTAAAAAGAAACTGTTTCTCTCCAACCCATTAAATATTAAAAGCAGTCCACTTTATTTGTAATCTTTATGTGTGGAACTCTTTCAAAGTGCCTTCAATTCTCTCTGAAATTAATAAACTCAAAATTTATTGCCTTGGTCTTTCTGGAAATGTGAATTATGCAGTGCATATTCTGGGAAATTATGTCCCAGTCATTAAAAATGTTTCCAACACAAAATAAAAGTCAGATAAATATTACAAGGATCTGTTTTTCACAATTTTTTTTATTGTATTTAGAACTCATTTGGGCTTTGTACTTTAAATATGAAAAATATCTCTATTCATTTTATTTTGAAACTGAAAGTTCTTAAAACTTCAGCTTTGCATAGAAGAATTATAACTTAAATTCTCTCTTTCAACTGAAACTGCAAACCAAATTAGATGGTATATCATCACATTCACTATATCAGACTTGCAGTACAGTTTTAAATTATGTTTATATTATATATATGTTTATGTTTATATATTTATTTATATGTTTGTATCATATGTATATTTATTTTATATCATCACACATCACATTCACTATTATCACAGACTTGCAGTACAGTTTTAAATTATCTTTAATTTAGCTGTAACATACAGTTACTTCTGAAATGTCTTTCCAATAATATATAATTTAGTTATGGATGTAAATTCTGGTTTGTATTGAAGCAAATGAGAAGTAGCAGCATTTTGGTGAGTTTTACTCCCAAACTATTCTTTCAGTCAGAATTATTCCTCTTTAGCACAAACCTTAATACCTATTTTACTTTGAATATCTGTGGGGGACGGCCCCTACATTCATTAAAGATATGCCCCACATAAACCATATATATGATTCTCATGGCAATGAGGGTTAGAGGCAGAAAAGGGTTAAAGGCGGACCTGGTTGAGGACTGACTGAAGAAGAGAAAAAGAAAAAAAAACAGCATACCAGGCTCTGAGAGACTTTTCGGCGCCTCAGCGCCAGGGACCAATGGCAGGGCGGATTGAAAAGTGACAGACCAATCAGAAGCCAGACCCCGCCTGGCATTTTTCCAATAAAGGCGACCACCTCCACAGCCTCGGGGCAGTTGGAAGCCCGGGGTCGCCAGAAGAAGAAGAAAGGGGGAGAAGAAACCGCCGCGTCCAGCGCCTGCAGCGTCCAGCGCCTGCCGCCGCGTCCAGCGCCAGCCGCATTTCGCCGTCGCCTCGGCAACCGCTCGCCGCCGCTCCGGTAGCCGCTCCTGCAGCCGCGTCTCCAGCCGCGCGCCGCTTCGCTCCGCCCCCCCCCCGCCGCCGTCTCCAGCCAGCACGCCGACCGCTCACCACACTGTGGGGGGATCGAGCCCGGGCTAAAAGCCTTTTTAAAGGCTCTTGGAGCTGAGGCTTTGGTGCTCTCCCCCTGAAGAACTACAAGAAAGAGCTGGCCACCAAGGGCCAGGGCTGGTCCCTGACTCCACCGGGATACGCAGGCGTAAGATAATTACCTAAAGACCGCCTTTCCCGTCTGCTCTTCCCTTGTTCTAAATTACCTGGGAGGTGGGAGGTGGGAGGAGGGGAGTTGGGAAACTCTCTGATCCTTTTATCCTTTCCTTTACCTTCCCTGATTCGGTGCGGGTGCCCCTCCCATACATTTTATAGCTGATAAGTGGTTGCTAATTCTTGCATTAGTCACATTGTGCCTTCTGAATTAATTGTAAAGTAAAACAAGCACATAGTTTAAACTTCCCGAGTGTGGAGTTTTCTGTTTCTATAGCAAATATCCATTAAAATAGCTGTAGTGGCGGGGGTGCACCGGAGGTATCAGCACGGGACTAACCGCTCGAGTCCCCTGAACGTTGTGATTTTGGGCTTTAATCACAGCCGGGTGTGTGAGGGCAAGACCTTTGCATATACTCCGCCCATACATAGCACCACCCATATACACTTACATACAAGAGCCTGGATCACTACATTTATATTATTGGTGTCAGGATTTGAATCTTTTGTCGGATCTTGACAATATCAAAAATCAATGCCCATCTTTTTTAACTTTTATATGTAGTTCTGTCTAGCTGTTAATTGTTCTACTCTTGATGATCATCTGTCTATTTCATTTCAGGTGTGAACAAATAATGCCAGACTAATCATTAATAAATTGCTACCACTTTCACTAGCCCAAATGCCATATATTTAGCTAGTTGAGGGGTTTATTATTGTTATTATTATTACTTATATTTATTATTTTCTTTCAACTAGCTGAGCTGGTGGTCTGCACACCCCCTTCACTGCACCATGTTTCAACCTCAACACCAGCCAATGTTGCTCATGCTTCACCTACAAATGCAGTGGGCCTTATATTGTTCTTGTTTCCAGAGCAAGTGCAGTGGGGCTGAGACAATCTGGCACTTTCTGACCTTGCCTACCTGAGCAGTGAGCTTAAATAATTGGGCACCTTCTAGTTCTAGTGCAAGTACCGCGAGCTAAAGAAGACCTAATGTAAATTGTGGCCATCATGGAAAAAACCTGACCAAATTCAATCATCTTGAGACCCGATAAATATTGGTCCTAAAAGGGAGGCCCTTTGGAACTCCCCAGGATTGTAAAAAGCTGCTGCCCCATGTGTCATGAGGGAGGTTGGTCCTTCCAATGGCAAAAAGTAAGTAGTCAGCTACTTCTCATAGATACGGCGAAAATGTCATGACTGTTATAATTCGATTCCATAGGGTTAATTGGCTGTATATAGCAAATTAACTTGTGCAGTTTGAGGATTTTTAGCTATCAAAATATAACAACATCAGTGAAATGCTGTAGCTGTGTGTGAGTGCACACAATTTAGTTTAGAAACTTTGTTAGATCTCTAATTGAATCTGTGTATTGATTATAACACATTGTTGATAATTAAGTGTTGCTTGAAATTCGTATAATCCAATTTTGTGATTCATTATAACAGTGTCAATCAATTATATATCTAGACCCATAGTTACATGCTACAGCACTGCACTGAAATCCCTACACCTAAACCCCTTGGTTGTAAACCATTGAGCAAGGCTGGGACTAGGAGTGGGTCCAGCCACACCCAGACTCCTCTCTGAGAAGGAGTGCAGGAAGAAAGGGTGTCAACTCTGAAGGCCTTCCTCATTCTTTTCCCTGATCCCTCTGCAAATCCCTCCTGCCTGAGCCTCTCTCAATCTCCATGTACAAATAGTATACCCTGATTCTCATGTAAGTCACTCTGATCTAATTTTAACCCCTACACATCCCTTTCAGAACGTAATAGAATGAACTTTGCCATCAAATTCTGTTACGTTGCACTATCATAAATGTATCTGAAAATCAGCTTTTCCTGGTAACCTTGTTGGTGATCCTTTAAGAGAACTTTAAGTCCTACACTCCCATCTACAACATCTCACAGAGTATTAAAAATTAATATATTGTATAATTAATTTACTTTAAAGTGACAATTTGTGAAGACAGGCTACTTCTACCAATGTTGTCCTCATTAAACTTTCTTTAATTGGAACTTGAAAGATATGGGGAAGCCAATACACAGAGCATCATTTTGGAAAACTGCATATGTTGGTTTACCATAGAGAAAAGGATAGAGAAACAGAGAATTAATTTTCTGTAGAAGTTTCTGCTATAAGAGCTTCAGGAAGCACTAATTTTAAGAGAAAAAAAGTTAAGCTCAAATCAGCTAATTACTATGCTGTACTCCACACAATTGTGGGTAGAAATATCTAAATTATCTTTCCCTGTCTCTGCCAAGAGAAAGAACTCTACATCCTAGATTGCAATCCTTTAATATGCTTCAAACCTCTGAACTCCCATTGTAACAGATTATTTTATGCCTATGCTTTTGACTTTTCTTCAGTACAAGTACTAATAAAAATAACTTCAGATAAGAGACATTTATTCATGCTGTATAATGAAAGTATGAAATTATGTCAGACTACCAAAAAATCCTTTCTAAAACTGAGAAAATCTAACAGTATTTTTCTAATTTCTAGGAAATTTTATTAATATTTAAACAAACTGTAACCTGTTTTTTAAAACAAAATATTTGCAAGGATATTTTGGTTTAGTATTACAGTTTGCCTGAGAAAACTAAAACACATAATTGGATAGGTCTAAAATGTATTCTTTTTGTTTGGGTAGTAAGCTGAAAATTCAGTCATTTCCATAGCTTTGTCTCAATGCTATGTTTATTTTCCACCATTTTAATCTTTATTGTTCAAAGTAGTATTTCTCATGACTAATGGAATGATTTAAACTGCCATGGTCCACATTCAATCACCACTTCTATATGGCTCAAGATCTTTCAATGAAACTTTGGGGAAAAGTATGGATTTCCTAATTTTAAAAATAATTTTCACTATAGTGGTTTCATTTAGCTGAAATTCTCTTTAAAGCTATATACATCTTTCCTAATAATGGAAATCACCCAGGAATGTTATGGAAGTACAAGAGCAGGTCTAGTGGAAATATTTTTTTAGCTGCTTCAGCCTGTAAAATACAGATATATTAGCCTACAGTATTTCAGTTTGAGAGCAATATAATGACACTTTTATAAATATATGGCATAAAAGCAGGTCTACATAGTAGGACAAAAGCTTGTTCCATGTTACTGTAGAACTCTCACATCTTTACTAGATCAAAATTGGTTTTTGCATTGTCGTTAGATACTGGTATGTGTATTCAACATATATTTTTTCTTCAGATCAATTACCATACTGAAAATACTGACACAAAAAGAGAGGAAAAAACTCAAAAAGGCACATGAGAACTCTATTTAGTCAGACATTAATCCCAAGACGAAGAATAATTGTGAAAAAACGTATTAAAGACACAGAATACATTGAGACATTTTAGAGCACAAAAAAGACAGCATGAACTGTATTTAATGCAAGAAACAGACCATGCAAAATAAGGATTTGAAGTATATAGATAACAGAAGGTGGAGAAGATTATATCAAAAATACCTTCCTCCTGTGAGCTTCAAATGTCTCAAGCCCTGCATTCCAGTCACCTTCTGCCTTAGGGCAAGGACCTACTGCCTTTTTGTGCTGTCACGGTTTGACTCGGGATTGGCAATTAAAGCAGAGACAACAAAGTTCTCGATCACTTCCCCCACCCTCCCACGTGGGGAAGGAGAGAGAGAATTAAGGAGAGAGACTTTGCTGGATTGAAAACTAAACTAGACAGCTTTAATTAGATGTACAATTATATACAAGTATGTTCAGGAATCTGCAAAAGCCTCTTGCCTCCCCCACCCCCAGCAGCTCCCCCGGCATCTCCTGAGCTGTGAGCAGTCCTGAAATGTCTCAGCCCACAGGCAGGAGATAAGGCAGAGCAGACAGGGGCTGGGGGAGGAGGGTGATGAGCTCAGAGCCTGGGGTGGATGGTGATGGATGAATTGAGTCCTCCCTGGACACCAGCCATGGATGGAAGAGAAGGGAAGAAGAAGCAGGAAGGAAGTTGTCTTCTGTGATCTCTGACCTTCCTCGGAGCTTACGTAGATCTATGGAATGGAATCCCTTTGGCCAGTTCTGCTGTCTGTCTAGTCCAGCTCCCCATGGGGGGGTCACAGATACAATTCTCCTGCCCCAGTAGCATCTGTAGCAGCAGAGCTAAGAAGCAACCTTGGAGTCTCAGCAGTAACAAACACTCCAGTGTTATCAGCCCACTGGCTGGAACACTTGCTGCTAGTTAAAAGAGCTTACTGAAGGAAAAAAAAAATCAGTAAAAGGAAAATTAGCTTCATCCTGGCTCAACCCAGGACATGTGCCTAGTATGCTGTTCCTTAAAATACAATAATGAGTAATAGTAAGAAAACTTAAAGAAGTTAAGATCAAAAAATTAATTATCTGGTATATTTTATAGATCTGCCTATGGCATAGCCCTATAGGGCACAGGGCTATGAAATATATCTGCTCTTTTAACATATTCCATAATTATCTTCCACCTTGAAGCAGATACTGTCCCCTCATGGAGTAAAAGATGGGATAAGATCTCAAATGAAGGAATTGTTGCCTTTCCTGAATGTTGCAATAGAATGATTTGTGGTAAAGGTGTTCCATGCTGTTTCACTTAGCCCTCTTTGCAGAAGGAGATTTCTGAAAAATGTATGGTCTTCTGTGTAAAATACAATACCAGACTTAATTAGTTCACATGCAGTATAGCCATCTGGGAAACTCAAAGGCTATTTTCAATAGCAAAAAATAGTAAAAATACTGAAGATTCAATAATTTTTTTGCTGTGATATTGCTCTCTGGATCTGTAATCCAAATCCCATTAAAGAAATAAAAATATTCTCAACCAGTAACTAAGCAACATTGCAGAGAAGAAAAAAACTAATACAAAAACCCTAGCCAGTTTCCTGGGATTTTTGTATGTATTTGAAATACTTCTGAAAGACTTGTCCCTTTAAACATCACCCTTTTCCTAGTGTTTATATTTATATATAAAAAAGATAAAAACAACCCAAAGGAATAGACACAGTCTTGCAAACATAATAAACAAGAAAAAAAGTCTCCACACTTTGAACATACTTGAATGCTCATATCTGTACTTGGGCTGTCACAGTATTACAGTAATAACCCCAGAAAGGGAAAAGACAAAAATCGACCAGATCCTCCTCAGCTAGTACATTCACATGTGTACCAGTACACTGGTGAGGATATTTAGAAATCTTTATATAGCAGAGTCTTGAATGTCAGGTAAACTATGCAATAATAATGTCATCATGCTTCATGATACTGAATTAAATTCTAAATTAAGATGGTATCATAGCTACACAGGTAAGTACAACGATAAATGATCTGTAATACCCTTTGAATAATTTAATGACTTTGCACCTTGTGCTGTAAGTTTTCTAGACTTTATTTGCTTGAAGATCCTACATTCTGGTCTGTGCATTAGTGGAATACAAATCAATACTCATGAAGGCATGACAGTAATTCATATTGTCTTTAAGTACAATATTATATACACTTAAAAAGATTTAGTTTTGTCTTTCAGAAACTGTCAATTTTATTATTACAGATTAATTTGTGGCCACACCATATAAAATTCCTTTACCAGGCCCATGAAGAAAAGTTTATTCCTAGAGAAATCAATTTCACTTATTGGATATACTTATATATATGTGTGTTTGAGTGTGTGTGTATATGTATATATACATATGTGTGTATATATATAAAAATATATACAGTATAACCTTTTAAATCTAAATTATTCTATCTTTTTCGTAATTATTTTTAAGAGACCAGATTTGAAATCTGTTTGGGTTTTTTTGTCATAGTTTTTACTCACCACTGATAACCTACAGGTATATAGAAGTGATTTATGACAAAAAACTATTAAAAATACTTTTCAGGCATAATAAAGTCTTATGATACTTTTGCATTTTCATGGTTTAACCCTGATAGGTTGCTAAGAACCACAGAGCAGCCCACTCACTTCCTCCCACTGGGAGAGAGCAGAGTTTCAGAAGGGTAAATATGCACAATTTCATTAGTTGAGATAGACAGTTTAATAGATAAAGTAAAAGCTGTGTGCACAAAAAAAGCAGAAAAAAGGAATTTGTTCAATACTTCCCATTGCCAAGCAGGTGCTTGGCCATCTCCAGGAAAGCAGGGCTTCATCATGCATAACACTTCCTTGGTAGACAAAGACCATCACTCTGAAAGTCCTCCCTTTCCTCCATCTTCCCTGCATCTTTTATTGTTGAGCACAGTATCTTATGGAATGCAACATCCTTTTGAACAGTTGGAGTCCATGGTTTTAGTTTTGTCCCTTCCCAAACTCTTATGCATCCCCAGTCTACTCACTGGTGGGGTGGGGTGAGAAGTGGAAAAGGCCTTGAAGCTGTGTAAGCACTGCTCAGCAATAACTAAAACATCAGTGTGTTATCAATGCTGTTTTCAACACAAATCCAAGATATAGCCCTATACTATGTACTATGAAAAAAATTAACTCTATCCTAGCCAAAACCAGTACATGCAGTCAGTAGAAGTATTGAGGCTGGGGACACAGCTTGGACATACCAAGAGTATAAAGTAATTTAAAGATTACAAAGAACTAAAACCATTATCTTTTTAAAAATTTTTCTGAAATGGTTTTGTAAAAATCTTCAGAAGAGTTTTTGGGTGTAGAATATATTTGCACAGCTGAGTAATTAACCTTGCAGTATTATCAATACTAATGGGAGCTGTAACTGCATTACCAGAATGGTTTTAGAGCACTTAGTCTCAGACAAATGTCTAATTGAATAATAATTTCAGAATTAATGATATGGCTTTGCTATCCACATATCCTTTGAAAGCAGAACTCCTTTGTCTTTATTAGCTCTGATACACTGTCCTCAATCTGGAAATTTATTTCTGAATTCTGGAATAGGATTAAATGAGCATGACAGATGGCACCATACCTGAGGTATGAATTTTCTCCTGAAAATAAGACACATACTGAAACTTTCAATGTTTGCTGACTTAAGATCTGCATGAAAGAAGAAGGCTCTGCACTGTCTGAAGACTTCTTAGTTTTCATAGCACTGTGGTGCTAGTTAGTGTTTCACTAGATTAGTAGACACAGTATAGGGTCTTTACTTAACAGGTAACATTGTCTAATGATCCCTATCAGGGCAAAGTGATGACTTCTGCTTTATGAATAAAAATGCTGCATGCTTCTTCTGAGAACAAAAACTTTAAGAATTAACCAATAAAATGCTGTCTGGCTGCTCCTTAGCCATATCATCCTCAGATACTTATAATCTAATGTAGATCTTTTTGTTCAATCATCCGTGTGTCTTGTCCAAGAGGGTTAGGGCAAATAAATTGAGGTTGTTTATTAATATGAAAAGATGTTGATTACTCTGAAAAACATTAGGAAAATTAGATCAAGGACTGTATCTTCTGCATATACTTAAACTGTGTGCCAATTACTTGTCTTTTGAATTCACCACCTACAGCTGATACGGCAAATCTAATAGCCATAATTATTTTTCCTATCTATTTTCTTTTTATGTAGATATTTTTAAATTTTTCTTAAGATAATGTGGTTATGATTCTGGTCTTTAGCACAAGACTGCATTTGTAGCCTTGTAATTTATGTGTTGGTACAGATTAAACAAAAATAAAAACTAAAATTGCCTAAAATGCAGAAGCCTACTTATTTGCCCTTGGTCAAAATATGTATAGCCTTTGTTACCTAGATTACATACTTTCTGGGTTTCTTATAGATTTAGAGATGATACTTCATTTGTAGATATAGTTAGATGGATTTAAAATAATAAACATTTGCAGTATAAATAAGAATTTTAGCTTATGATACTCTCCATACTTTAGCTAACTTTAGCAATCAACGTGAAGCTAAAATGTTCCAGAAGGTTAGGCTCGGGCAAGGTCCAGTTTAAGACATATAAAACTTTCATAACTATCCTTAGGCTGTATTGATTGTTTCAAAGTTTTCAGAAGCAATTATGAATGCTTATGACTATTTGTAGAGATGATCTTTTGGATGGTAAATACATAGGTAGTTTCAAGAGCTGTGGATAAAATTGTTTTTTTCTGAGTTTAGACTTTATATTTGTTTCTTTATAGTGATTGCTGGTAGAGTGGGGCTTGTGGATTTATCTTGCATGATTGCATTAGCAATTAATATTTATTAGAATCTGGAATAAGCCTTACTTTTATACTTCAGAAATAAATGATGATCAACTAACACAAGTACTTTTACATTGCACTAATAGCAGAAACTATTTATACAGAAAACATTACTCTATATTCCTCTCTATATAAATAAATATTAATGAAGAAGAGACTTACAGCTTATGGAGAGATGAATTTTATGTTTAATTTTTTAAGAGGAATAATCCTAAATACTTTTATGATTATCCACAGTGTCCACTATTCAGCACCTCAATAAATGAGAGCAAGACTCAGAGCCAGAGGGGTACACTACTAGGCAGTTCATCCCATTCCCAAATTTCTATAGGAAGAGGGCAGGGCAAGATTAGCTAGCAAGTAAAATATTATTTGTAATATTATGTTGTAATGAATCGTACCAAATACATCCACATTGAAGTGGATGATGCCTACACAAATGCAGGAGTGTTTGTGAATGTATAGAAAACAACACGGACAGAGTGGATGTCTAATAATTGTAATCTGTTTTGGACATCTCTTTTGAGCATGTGGGTGATCAGTTCATATTTGATTTTCTCCAGGAGACAAGAAAGGAAAAAATCACTAGAAAGTGGATGGAAAAAGATAGCTATGCCAGCAACATCATCTGTACAGTCCCTGGAGTTTTATTCACCTTCTATGTCCCATTTAGTTTGATTTTTACTTCCAACATAACTAATTTCATAACAGTCTATGACTTTGTACACCAACACTTTTCTATGAATTAGCAACTGCTTCTGCAAAATATTAATTCTTTCTGTCAAACACATGTGAGGCTTGTTTGCACAGAGACAGCAATTTGGGGTAGAATTCAGACACATGCCTCAGACACAACACAAAAAGTAGGATTTTTTGCCTTTTGCTTTTTTTTTTTTTTTCCTGGTGTTTTTTAATTTAAAAAAAAAAATTTCTTTTTTTTTAGTTTTCTTTTTTCTTTTTCTAATGTACTATAATATTTGTGGAACTAATGGTCACACAAAGCACATAGGAACACATCTGTTTTCTGCTAGGGAAACATTTATTTGCAGGGTCTGAAAGACCTGTACTTTTTCTTCAGACAATTGGATTTATATATTGACTTTGCAGTTCCATGCATCTTAAAATGGATTGCAATTGTGAGAACTTAAGAAATTTTATAGCTTTCACAATGTTTGAAAGAAAGAAAGACTTTTAACACTGCAGAAAAAGTCTTTCATTCGAGATAAATGGAAGCCAACAGTGGCTTTACTTTGAAAGTCATTATTTGGAACAATTCTCCAGAATCAAAACTCACTGAAAGCTGTAAGTGATTCAAAATACAAATAATTTTATGTGATATAATTGGTTTTATGCTCTTCTATGTTGAATACTTAAATCACTGCTTAAATAAAAGTTATTAATCAAGTAAGTGCAGGTAGATTTAGATTAGACCATAGAAGAAGTTCTTTAAAATAAGGTTGGTGAAGCACTGGAACAGGCCCAGAGAGATGGTGGAGGCCTCATCCCTGGAAACTTTCAAGCTCAGGTTTGATGAGACTCTGATCAACCTGATCTAGTTAAAAAGGTCCCTGTGCACTGCAGGGGTTTGGACTAGATGACCACACGTTCTATGATTCTATAAAACATGCTATTGAAATGCCTATATCTCCCTTTTTATTGCTTTCCTTCTCTTCCAGAATTAAGATTTATAGCTTCTGTCCATTGTTACCTATATAATTCCCTCAAAATAGCTAAGAGTATTTCCCTCACTACATATATAATGGTCCCTTTTAATGTTTAGGCAGACTAAATTAGCTTCTCAGTCTTAAGTGGATTTCAGTTGCTTATGCCCAAACTCACATAGATTATATCCCAAACATGGTTGTCAGGAAATGTGACTAAACTATATTTTTTTACCCATCAGGATACTTATGACAGAGCTGTCAAATTATGGAAAGTACACTAGATATTGATACTCTCTTTGTTCTTGAGAAAACTCATCCTGTCAAATATTTGCATTTCTAGTCACAGCTGTTGGGTAACACTGCATGAAAACAGCACTTGCAGATCAAATTTCTGCAATTTTCTGCACCCACTCACAGTGAATTTCTAACACTTGCACTACAGTAAGAAAAGATTGGGAAAAAATACAGATATCACCTGAAACAAAAATCAGTGATTCAAGACATAAGTCAAGGAAAGCTCTTCATCATTATCTTATTCCAAGCATTTGTATCTATGCTGCTAACAAAATACTTGATCTATCTGTATTTTAATATCTTACTCTGCCTCCATCGTTGGTTGGGTTGGGCAGAAGATCAGAATCTGCTCACATCTACCTGCCTTTGGGTGTGCTGTCTGGAAACATCACATTCTCTGTCACCACTTACACTCCCTGCTGCCAAACTTTTGCGACCATTCCTGCTGCAGTGGCCTTAGATGCTGCTGCTCAAGATCCCACTACTAGTAGCACTTCATTGCTGCTACCTCTTAAACCTTCATTACCAAAAGCAACATGTGGTGGATGGACTTTTCTTCAGATGAAAGGCCCGATGTTCCCTCCAGCAAGACAAAGGACACATTTGGAGAGCTAGACTCTATGTCTAAAGAAGGAGCCTTTACACATGTGGTCTGAAAACTGGTCCCTGTTTCACCGAGATGCACCACCATGGTTGCTTCAGTCAGACAACCTAGCCAACCCACCAAGCAAGTGACAACTCTGTGGCTCCCCGTGGTGACAAAAGACATTCCTTGGTGGAAGAAAGATCTTAGTGCAAATGTACAGACAGTGATTTAAGCAGCAAAACTTAAACCAGAGTATTTTTAGTTTAGAAGGGACTGACAAGGATCATCTAGTCCAGCTTTAAGAATCTCTCACTCAGGTTCTAGCTACTTCTTTTTTTCCTCTTTTTTTTTTTTTTTTTTTTTTTTTTCCCCCCACATCCCCAGACAAGTCCTCAGCATAAAGAGGATCTTCTTATTAGTCTGCTCCCAGTGCTGGCCAAGCATCCCTCTAGCTAATCCGTGGCAGGAAACTTTACTAGCCATCTCAGTAATTCAGAGCCTATTTCTTTTCCCTTCTTTTGCCTGCTCCAAGATAATGATGTAAGTCAAATTAAACATTTGGACTGCATGTTAAATGTAATGTAATTATTTAATCTTTGAGCATTTTGTCTGTGTGGCTGGGAGAAATAGCCTTCTCTCAAAATGTGTCAGATAAATCTCTGTTTCCATTGCTAATTTGCTGAACTAATTTAAAATTGTAAGGAAGCAACTAAAATACTTCCATCTGTCATTTTAATAGTAAGGTGATGGATATATACTTTAAAAGACATTACTGGGGCAAACATATGGTGCTGGGACTTCTGAACATCTACAAGTAGGAAATCTAGACACAGAGAGAAGATGCAAAGCGTGAGATTGGCAATTTCATGTATTTAAAAGACCTCTACCTGATTTACCTGTCACAGAGCTCTTTAACAGAAGTTGAACTTCTGCCAATTTTTAGTCTCTTGAAAATCAGATTCTAACAGATTGAGTATACTTTTCAATCTGAAAAACTATATCGCTGAAAATTTAATATTGATCTTTTTAGCTTTTATATTTTTGAAGTCAGAGGGAAGTGATCCTGGGAATAGAGGCAAATGTATTATAGAGCTCAGGTGGCATTCATTTTATTCTGGCATATCAACAAATATTTTCAGTCTGCCCAGATGCTTTTTTAATGTATTGGATGCTTAAATCAGGAAACATGTTTAGAATGACCTTTTCTGCTTAGATTTATGACCAATTTTAGATGCTTCTCAGATCAGATCAGATCGTTCAAAATCTGCATGGTTGCAACAACCCAATAGAAAAATTTCAGTGGGTCTAGGCTGGAAGAAGTTGAACAGGAGTCGAACCTGCAGTTGGATAAGTGTTCCACATTACACAGTGAAAACAATGGAATAATTCCTTTTCTGATTCAATGCAGTCTCACTGCAACACAGTCTGTAGTAAGACTTCTCCTTGAGGGTTTTTTTAATTTTTCAATTGGAGGCATTTATTGTGTAGAAAAAATTTTCACAGTGCTGTGAAGGGAAAAAAGAGGCTACCAGGAGGTGTAATGAAGGTAAAAAAGACAGAAAACTCATACAGTGTGGATAGTGCAAAATGTTCTGTAAAATGCACTTTAATGGCTTGGTCCTTCACCCACCAAATTCAATGAAATTTCATCGTTTAAGAGGCTTTCAAAGTGTTGGCTTAAGAAACAGCTGGAGTTGTGGCTTGTAAAAATTCTGGTCACTGGGAATTCTCTGCTATCATTTGCTACTTCTGTAGATGTAAGTAGACAGAGGCACATTGGAATTGCCCAAAGACATGTAATTTTTCACTTGTTTCTTAAACACTCAGTAGATTATAATAGCAGCTGGGCAGATGATGGAACAGGATAAAATTCAGCAGAAGTCATGGCAATTGCTGTACAGATAGACAGTTACAGAACGTAAGAAGCATGGAGTACCAAAAAACAGTTCTCTGTGATATCTGCAGACCAAAGAACCTCAGAAACTGATGCGATATTTCTGTGATCTTGCTTCAAGTAGTACAAGGTTGACCTCCTGCTTTCAAACTTAGTTGATCACACCACGTCACTTCTTAAACTATGCATGCTTAATTACAAAAAAGATCTGCAGTCAAAACTGGACTAACAGCTATGGTTAAGATGGGGACATGGCTTAGATTTCATGTCCTTCATCAAGACATTATTGATCCTAGAAAAATAACAATAAATATTTTAGCTACCAAAAAAGAAATAAAAAAATTAAGTGTCCTGTTGGGACAGGCTTCCTAAGAAGAAAATGTGTCTTTGGTGAATTTCACTGGTGTCTTGAAGGTTACCTGTTCCAGAAAAAAAATTGTCATAATATATTATTTTTTTGTTGGAAAATCACTGTATTTTTAGAGGATCTCATATCTCTAAAATACTTTTCCTTGTAGACAATCTTTACACTGCTGTGAGGTGACTAGTCCCAGCTGATGGATTGACAGAAGTGTAGTCAGCTTTTCATTCCAGGGAAGTCATGGTGCCTGTATGATTAAAGTACAATCTTGGGTACTTCTTTGAATTTCAGGTATCGTATGGTTTTATAATGAGATGATAATTTGTCATCTGGGAAGGAAGGCTTTTATGTATCCTTATATAGTTAGATTTAAGGAATTAAACATACTATGAATTCAATAATTCATGGCAGAGTGTGCTAACTCATCAGTGATTCAGATGCTATTCCTTGATCCAAAATCTCAAAGGTATGGGCCTGTAAAGAAATGCATATACATAAACAAATATAAAATAAAATTCAAATAGTTCCCCTAAGGAGTATATATTGGTCCTGTGGGGCATACATATGACTAAATTAGATACAGTTATCTTCACAGAAAGAAGGATGCTGAGCAGAAAAAAACAATGGAGTTCAGTAAAGAACTGAACTGTTACTGAACTGTATCAGTTACAAGGTTCAGTTTCATACCTGTATCCGTGCCCCAGGGCATGTCCTTTCAGTCCTTGGTATTGGTATTTGACACTTAATAAAACCTTCTCCCTTAAGCATGGGTAAACTTGAAAATCTTGGGCAGGCTGACAGAGGCATCATGGAGCTCAGCAAAGAAAAATAAAATCTTCCACTGGGGATGCAATATTCCTATGCAGGCTGGTCATCAGCTGAGTAGAAAGCAGCTTTGCAGTGGGGGAACAAGGGCCCTTGTGGACAAAAAATTGGACCTAAATAAACTGTATCCTCTCAGCAATGGAGGCTTACTGTATGCTGTGCTTTAGAAAGATCAGTAGATCATGGGAAATCACTATTCCTATCTCTGCAACTTTTGCAATACCAGGTCAGATTTTACTGTAGATGTTCAAGAATTGCAGGGAAGGGAATGATCAAAAGGCTGTGTATCAGTAAAAGAGAGCAAGTACAGTCCTAGAGAATTATCACAAGGCTGGGATTACAGGTAATAAATCTGTGATTTACTTACAGACAACACAGATAACAGTTTATTATTTTTTCTAATGTTATTTTTTAAGAAAAAAAAAAGTTATCCATTCTCTGTGGACTACTTAACCCTAAAGATAATTTCAGATATATTTCATTTCATATTAAAGACCACCAGAACTGCTTTCTTGCAAACTTTAGAGGCATAGACAGGCTTTTAAAACTTCCATTAACTCAGTCTTTGAGAATAGATTAGGTCTTCATCTGTTAATTACAATTTATTTGTTAACAGTTGAGATGTCATCTCATTAGGTAAAATTATGCTGAAATCTTTGCTTTTGAATGTGAAAAATAATAACACTGAATTTCTGGAAATAAGTTCCAAATATTTTCATTTCTTCAAGGGACATTTTACAAATGTTAAAAAATCTCCATGAACAAATTGATGGTGATTACCCTTTTCTTATCATAACAAACAGCTACTGGAAAACCTGTAATGTTACTCACCCAGCTGACAGTCTTCTCCTTTCTAGGTCAAACAAGGCCAGGCCCTTCATCTTCCCCTCATGCATTAGATCTTTTAGCATTGATATTACTGTTCTATGGCTTTCCTTCATTTTGAATGTGACTTTCTTGTAATAGAGTTTACAAAAATAAACATTCCATTTCAGATTTATCCAGAACTAGGTAGAGAGGAATAATCTTCCTTTCCATATACGTTACTATTTATATACACCAGCATAACATTTACTTTTTATGTAAAAATGTCACACTGTTGACTTCTAAAATGTAATTAAACATCCACTTTAACTTCAGAACCTTTTCTGCTGAACTGTTGTCTTCCCTGTTTAGTTCCTGTTTATGTTTTTGATTTCTTCTTAAATGTAGTACCCAGCACATGTGAGAGAAAAAACCACACCAACCTGAAGTATATGGAAATCTCTTTTTCATTGAGAAAGCTTGGGAAAATTTCTAGATCAACTTGTCCAATAAAAACAGTGAGACCAACAACGATTGTCCATGACAACTGATTCACTAATTTTCTCTACTAACTAAAAAATCAAATGCAAAGGACATGCTCTTTCTAATTCTAAAGTACTCGTAGTCTAGAAAGGTCATAGTTTCTGAACCCCTGCTTATTAAAATTTCATACATTACTATTAAAAAGTGAGGTCTCAGATGATCACAACAGAGGGCATAATGAAGCAAATTAAAATTCTGGTGTAATTTTATTACCCTTAACAGAGTTCCAGCAAGACTGAATCTAGACAATTGATTTCTCATAAGCTAGTAACATTTATGATAGAATTTTGATTTTAAAAGAACACTCTTTCTTCCTAACTTTACAAGAAATTTCTTTACCTTTTTAAATTTATTTTAGATTGTTGTGTTTCTATTATGTATTTAAAATTGTTACTCTTGTGAAGCAACTGCTGAGTTTCTCACACAGATTATGTCCACTGTGTTTGCACTGTGCATTTATTGTTCAATAACAATAATAATTAATTAATTATAATGCGTATTCATAATTCTGATGCATCTACCAACATTGAATGAGAGAAGAGTATGTGTATTACAATGAGAAAAAATTATAATGTGATATCTATACAGACTTTAACAATTCAAAGACAGGGTAATAACTACTTCCCTGTATGGTTCATCAAGATGTTAATTATACTTCCTGTTGAAGAACTGTGATTAAAATAAGGGGGTTTTGGAGATGTGTCTGCAACCACATTCTCATTTATACACAAGTACTGTCTGAACTCACCATTTCTTACTGCATGAGAGGTGTCAAAAGTTGTGTGATAGTAATGTGAACTGGTATCTTTGTCAGGAGGTGTGAACAAATGTCCTATGAAAGTTTGTTCTAGGTTTCTGTCACGTTGCTTCCTTCAGTTACTCCGAAGCTCTGGCTGAATGGGACTGGTCAGCACTTCTAGGCATTAGAGTTTCCTAAGGCCTGTTTTATATGGATAAGGAAGTGTTAATGCCTTTTCAGTGATAAGAAGCTTTGATCTGTGTTTTCTAGTTGCAGACTAATTCCTGTATGTAGATCAATATTATTTTATGGCATGGTATTTTTCTGTTTTCCAGGCTGTGTGGAGACATATCATAGTGAGTATACTATATTTCTGCACATAGAACTGCCTGCAGCACTCACACAACACTGAAAAGTCAAGCCTCATTACCTAAGACCAGACCTATATAAGACCACATTTGATGTTGACTTCTTTTCCTGTGCTTACAGAATAGAACAATCAATACTGCAGAATAATGTATGTGCAATTAACAGATCTCCTCAGGAAACAAATCTGGCATAACTAATAAAAATATGCTAGGATATGACCTCACTCACTGTATTAGTTCATGATGGAATTATTTTTAGTAACTTTTTATTGTTGCTTTGGGCCATGGTAGACCTGATTTTATTTAATACACTATATCTCTGATAAAGCTAAATCATAGAATCATAGAATCATAGAACTGTTAAGGTTGGAAGGGACCTTAAAGGTCCCCTAGTTCCAACCTCCTTGCTATGAGCAGGGCCCCTACCACTTGACCAGGCTGCACAAGCCTCATCCAACCTGGCCTTGAACACCTCCAAGCCGGGGGCTTCCACAGTCTCCCTGGGCAATCTATTCCAGCACCTTACTACCCTCATGGTGAAGAATTTCTTCCTGATGTCTAACCTAAATCTCCTTTCTTTCAGTTTAAAACCTTTATCCCTTGTCTTATCACTATCCCCTCTGAAGCGCCCCTCCCCAGCTTTCCTGTAGCCCCTTCAGGTACTGGAAGGCTGCTAAAATGTCTCCCTGGAGCTTTCTCTTCTCCAGGCTGAATAGCCTCAACTGTCTCAGCCTGTCTTCATAGCAGAGCTGCTCCAGCCCTTTGATCATCTTTGTGGCCCTTCTCTGGACCCTCTCCAACAGCTCCATGTCTCTCCTGTGCTGAGGGCTCCAGAGCTGTACACAGTACTCCAGGTTTGGTCTCACCAGAGCAGAGGAGAGGAGGAAAATCCCCTCCCTGGCCCTGTTGGCCACACTTCTTTTGATGCAGCCCAGGACACAACTGGCCCTCTGGGCTCCAGCACACACTGGCAGCTCATGTTGAGCTTCTCATCTACTACCACCCCCAAGTCCTTCTCCTTGGGACTGCTCTCTAACCATTCTCCCCACAACCTGTATTTGTGCCTGGGGTTGTTCTGATGCAGGTGCAGGACCTTGCACTTGCCCTTGTTGAACTTCATGAAGTTGGCATTGGCCTGCCTCTCCTGCCTGTCCAGGTCCCTCTGGATGGCATCTCTTCCCTCTAGGGTGTCAACCACACCACACAGCTTGGTATCATCAGCAAACTTGCTGAGGATACACTCAATCCCACTGTCCATGTCTCCAACAAAGATGTTGAACAGCACTGGTCCCAATACTGACCCCGGAGGGACACCACTCATCACTTGCCTCCACTGGGACACAGAGCCATTGACCACAACTCTCTGGGTGTGGCCATCCAGCCAATTACTTATCCACTGAGTGGCCCATCTGTTAAAACCATGTCTTGTCAGTTTGGAGACCAGGATGTCATGTGGGACAGTGTCAAATGCCTTGCACAAATGCAGGTAGATGACATCAGTTGCTTTGCCACTATCCACCATCTCTGTAGCCTTGTCATAGAAGGCCACTAAATTAGTTGGGCATGATTTGCCCTTAGTGGAGCCATGTTGGCTGTCACCAATCACCAAAGGAAGACCAGGTTTAAGGGTTGCACACATTTTGAAGTTTTTGTGTTGTTTTTGATTTTTCAAAAATTATTAATATTTCCTGAACTTCATTCCCATGTAATTATTTTTTCCCTCTTCGTTATTCTGCTGTTTTCCTCATACAATCTTTTACTGCAGGTCCTCCATTGTAAATTCCATAGGTAGCTTAGTAATCTGTGTAGAGATGCTCTCATTTCTTCTTTATTTCTTTACTCATAGGACAAGGGGTAGATCATTCTTTTATGGTCATAAATTTCACCCCTTATTGTTAAGTTACTTCTCTCTAGGACTGTGATTTAATTCCTGTAAGAACCAGTAGAGAGATACTGCTACAGAATCAGTGTCTCCTGGATGGAACAAGAGCAAAGATTGTTGTTTCCATCCTTTACAGTTTGTTTTTGTGGTGTTTTTTTTTTCTTCTTTCTTATATTTGACATGAAATCGCCTATGTTTTTTGAATAGGCATAGAGGTTTTTTTTCATGTTTTCTGCCAATGCCTACATCTTTGTATTTCAATTACTGGTTATCATTTCATGTCATGTTCTCCAAGACATTGTATTTTTTTATGTGTTCTAACATTCTTATCCAGTCTAATTTAATTATATTTCTCAGTTTCTGTTCCTACTTCGACATCAGAAACCATTGCTGTATTTTTTATGAGAAGTTATTAATATGTTTAGCAAGAAGTCTTAAGTCCAAGAAAAGGTATTTTAATAACTCAAGTCAGCTGAATAAAGTCTCTTACCTCTCATAATGTTCAACATCTATGAAACAGAAAATCATTAGATTTTCAGTATACTTTGGTTCCCAAGTCCTTTAGAATATATTCTGACACATTCTTTTGAGGCTTTACATAACCAGTAATGTTATTAAGAAATAAGAAAAACTGCACTCAGTATATTTAATTGCCAATTTATTATTTCAAAGAGAAAAATCAGTTAAATAGATACGTTTAATTTTCTTTCTCAACCAAATTCTCCTATTTTTCATAATTCCAAAATGAAAAGTAGAGCATTAAATTCAAGTAATGCATAAATTGGGGAACTATGTGTGAGGGAAACTAATGTGATTTATATGTTGTATAAATAGAAGATGCAAGATTAAGCTATAGAAGGGAGTTTCTTAGTTTGAGAAACATTTTCACAATGTCTTGTCTAGTGACTTTGTCTTTCCTGAATATTTTTCATCTCAAAATTGCATCTCACACTCCCTAATTTCCAAACTGTGTACACCAAAATCCACCGACTAGAAGTAAAAGGCATGTGTGGGTGAAAATTATATCTTGTTAAGTAGATGTGAAGGTAAGTTAATTGTAAGGGAGGATATGCAGTCTTTTCAATTCAATTGTTAATTAATTAACTTTATTAACTTCACAGCATTATTTATTTCCCACCAGTATTGTTTTTTAACTTCAAACAAAATTAAAAAATCCCAAATAAACTCAAAATTACCACTTTGGAGCTTGCTGATGTGATCTACAACCTTGTAGAATTCTTTTCAACAGATTATGACCTTGATAAAAGTATACAAGCAAAATTGATATAGTTTGAGCAAATTATAGCTGTATCACAATGGATCATTACAAAACTCTGTACAGATGATTGCTGGTTCTGATACCTTCGTGTTTCTCAACTAATATAGAGCACAGCAGCAGGACACAGATACAGAAATATAATTCCATTACTGACCTGGAAAACTACTCCAGCCATGGGCATAGATATCAAGGTTTCATACTGACTCCTTTCCTACAGATACTTCTGTGCTTCATATTACACAGAAAGGCCTTCTTTTTTCTTTTTCTTTTTTTTTTTTTTTTTTCCCTTGGACTTCTGCTGGGACTCAAAAGATTTGAGTTCAGGAGTCAACAGGCCAAGACCAATCTGTAAGCAAGATTCAATTCTTTCTAATCAATAGGTTAATCAATAGGTACTTGGTTCTTTATTTCTCCATGAATTTTTAGACTAAGACCTACTCAGAGACTTGGATTCAGACTTACTTGGGTAAAATGTGTCCAAGCAAATGAAAATATCTACAGTTTGTACATTGAGATTTAAGATTAGGTCATTTCTTTTGTCAGAAGGGTACAGAATATTTGTGTTGTCATTATTAGCAGCCTTTTCTAAGTTTCCGAACTTGTATTTTTACTACTTCCTGTTTCTGTTATAATTTGCTGTCTGTGTTTGGTAGATTTGATTTTCAAGTTAGCTGTGAGTGGTACCTATACAGTCACTGTAATGAAATAGCTACTTCTGGAGCACTTTTTATCTCTTGCTGTAGTAGGCTAATGAAATAGAACATAAGATTTATATCCTAAAAAGTCTATTTATTGTCGTTGATTAAAAAATATAATATAGGACCAGTTTACCTGTGGTGTCAAACACTAGGTGTAATGAATTTTACCCTTAGCTTCCATATTTCAAATAGTTTTACAATGGCATATATGTAGTGAACATAAGATATGAGACTTGTTGGGACCTGGATGTATGACTTTAGGTGTACAAGAAAGTTTCTTACAAAATAATTAGGTGCTTAAGGTGCTGCAGGTTTCTACATAAACTGTGTAGGATTTTTCACCTTCATCATCTGTATGATGGGGCAGAGTACACCTTCAACAAGTTTATTGGTGACACAAAACTTGGAGTAGTGGCTGCTACCCTGGAGGGTTGTGCTGCCATCCAGAAGGACCTCATAAGGCTAAAGAAATGGACTGAGAAGAACCTTGGAGAAGTTCAAAGTTCAACAATGAGTCCTGTACATGGGGAGTAAAAATTTCATGCAACACTGCATGGTGGAGATAAAAAGGCTGGAAAGAAGCTTTGCAGAAAAGCCAGGGGTCCTATTGGATAATAAATTGAACATGAGGCCTTAAGCCACCTGGTTTAGTGGGAGGTGTCCCTGCCCATGCAGGAGGGTTGGAACTACATGATCTTGAAGGTCCCTTCCAACCCTAGCTATTCTATGATTCTATGATTCTATGAGCCAGCCTGTCATGAAATGTGCCCTTACAGTAAAAAAAGGCCAACAACATCCTGGGCTGCATTAATTCACCACTGGTGAGGCCACACCTGGAATACTGTGGTCAGCTCAGACTCCCCAGTATGAGAAAGATGGACATACTGAAGAGAGTCCAGAGAATGGTCATTGAGATGATTAAGGGACAGAAGCACCCCTCCTGTCAGGAGAAGCTAGAGAGAGCTGGGATTGTTTAGCCTGGAGAAGGGAAGACTCATGGGGAAACTCATCAATGTGTACAAATCCCTGAAATGAGGGTACAAAGACAACAGAGACAGCTCTCTCCAGTGGTTTCTAGTAGAAGAGGAAATATCAGGTGTCCTCCAGAGGTCCCTTTCAGCCTCAACCGTTCCATGATAATGTGATTTAGATCATTCTCTGATAACTGGTAAAAGCATTTTATTTCCCTAATATCAAAACTGTTGTGGATATTATTAATAATCTAATTACAAATCTATGTATCTATCTATGATTCATTGGTTTTGGACACTGATATGTTGTCATGATTAGAGGCAGACTGAATAACATACTTGCATATTAACCTAGGTGTCCAGGCTTTCCTCATCTCTGGTTCTTACACAGCTAAGGAATAGCTGGGATTTCTAGATCTAACTACACAGAGTACCCTGTACATTTTATGTGAATGAACTGATATATTCTTATTTTGCATTGGTTTATGTTCTGTGAAATGTTCTGTTACTTTTGTACTTTTTGAAAGATCTGCTATAGGTTACTGATGAAAAAGGATGCTTTTTATTGTTTGGTTGAAACTGTAAAACTGTAATTTCTTACTCTTTATTTCTTTGTTTGACAGTGCTTATATGTTTCTTGCTTGTCTGTGCATTAGAGCAGTGAAAAGAGTTTTCACCAGAGAAGATCCTCTGCTTTCAATGTCAAAAGGGAATTAGGCTTGAGTTAGACAGTTTTTTTAAAGTAAATATGCACAGGTGTTTAAAGTAAATGGGTAGGATTTTCCATCCCATCGAAAACGTCTTAGAACACAGAAGAATTTTATGCTGGGACACTCTTTCAGTTCCAACTAATAATCTCTGTTTCAATTTAGGTATAATTTAGACAGGAAGTGTGATATCTAGGGGTGAAATGAGGAACAAAGGTAGAGATTATAAAGAATTTTTTTAAACAGTATGAAGACTAACATCCCCAAATAAGAGCAGCTACTTTTCTGATTTCAGTTTTGTTCTTGTTCTACTTTGCTCCAAAATAGCATGGAAAACAAGAAGGGGGGGAGGGAGGGGGGCGGCAGGGCAGAAGAAAAAAGAAAAATACTGAACCTACTTTTATTCCCTCCTATCATACATGTTTGCACACCAGTCTTTTGGCATAATTTGGGTATTGTGTTTTTTTAAATTAAGAAGTTCCATCTAACAGACTACACTTTGACTTTCCATCCTAATGCACATTGTTTTCCAAAGTGAAAGGTGCAGACACAGGAGTTTCAAAAGACCTGTGCCAATTCAGAAGGCTGGTTCCCCAGTGGCACTGAGGCTCCCCAGAGAGTAAATCAGGATGCAGTCAGAGAGCACTATTCCCACAAACTGGAAAAATCCAGATGACTGACTTCACTTTCCCTCCCGGACAGTCTAGGAGTCAATCCCAAGCCCGTGACTTTCTGCTGTGCTGAGAAATCACTGGGTCCAGTGGGGCTCATCTGGTTTTGTATTAAAATGTTGAAATGAGAGTTCAGCTTCCACAAAGTATAAATGAGGTTGGTCTTTATTGTAGTGTTTGTTCTAACGTACAACCCTCACAGATGCAGTTTTATCAGTTCTGTATGAATATATACACATATACCATTAAAATTCAAATCCCTTAATAAAGAAATGTACAGGATTTAAATGTCTTCAGTTTTAATTCGAAATTGCTTGAAAAATTATATTACTTTGTAGCTATGATTTTATCTGCTTTTCTTGACATTAAGTGGATCATTTTACCTAGCACTATGCGACTGACATTTCAAGGAAAAGTGCTGTAGCTTTTTAACAATTCACAGACACCACACATGATGATCTCAAAAATTGTTGTATACTGTTCTCTTAAACTAAAATTCCAACTTTTCTTCCCAATGTGACATCTACTCTGATATTTTTGTAGGGTCTTTTGGATTTACCATATTAAACTAACTGTACTGATTATACTTTAAAAGAGAGAGGGCCTCCAGTGACTAATTGAATGAAATATTTGCTCAGTGTTGACACCCTTCCTGAAGAAACATAATACAATAAAAATCCAGGTGTATAAGTATGGTCATAGAATCATATAATCATTTTTGTTGGAAAAGACCTTTAAGATCATCAAGTCCAACACTTAACATTGCCAAGTCCACCTCTAAACCATGCCCTTAAGCACCACATCTACATGATGAGTCAAGAAAAACCTTACTGCTAGAGAAAAGAAATCCTGTGTCCATTCTTACTTGATATTTTTCTGAAACAAGGAAAAAGATTTTGTAGAGTGTATAGAATGAGGTCAGAATTTGGCATTTTATTCTCATTGATTTCCTTTGTTTTTAATTTTTATAAAAGAATTTTCACTATCTGCATTAAAACAAAATTCTATTCCTCCTGACATAGTAAAAGAAAAAGCCTGGTAAATGAAGTCACATTTTCTTCTTCAAAGCTCTCTGTAAGTGAGATTTTGGAATGAGGGAAAAGTTCTGCTTAGATAGTGATAGTATTTTTAATTGAGATGATGTCACAGAATCACAGAATCAACCTGGTTGAAAAAACCTTGAAGACCATCAAGTCCAACCATAACCTAAATCCACCCACCATAACATTTATCTACCCGTTCAATGCTTGAATGATGTCCCTAAGCACCACATCTATATTTCTTTTAAACACTTCCAGGGATGGTGACTCCACCGCCTCCCTGGGCAGCCTGTCCCATTGTCCAACCACTCTTGCAGTAAAGAAATTTGTTCTAATATCCAGCCTAAACCTCCCCTGGTGCAACTTCTGGCCGTTCCCTCTCGTCCTGTCATTATTCACTGAAGAGAAGAGACCAACTCCCACCTCCCTACAACCTCCTTTCAGGGAGTTGTAGAGAGCAATGAGGTCACCCCTCAGTCTCCTCTTCTTCAAACTAAACAACCCCAGTTCCCTCAGCCTCTCCTCACCAGATTTGTCCTCCAGGCCTTTCACCAGCCTGGTAGCTCTTCTCTGGACATGTTCCAGCACCTTGACATCCTTCTTGTAGTGAGGGGCCCAGAACTGAACACAGTGTTCAAGGTGTGGCCTCACCAATGCTGAGTACAGAGGCACAATCACCTCTTTACTGGGGCTGGCCACACTATTCCTGATGCAGGCCAAGATGCCATTGGCCTTCTTGGCCACCTGGACAACACTGCTGGCTCATGTTAAGTCAGCTGTCAACCAGCACCCCCAGGTCCTTCTCCACCCTGCAGCTTTCCAACCACTCATCCCCAAGCCTGTAGCTTTGCATGGGGTTGTTGTGACCTAAGTGCAGGACTTGGCACTTGGCCTTGTTAATCCTCAAACAGTTGGCCTTGGCCCATTGATCCAGCCTGTCCAGGTCTCTCTGCAGAGCCTTCCTACCCTCAAATAAATAGATTTATAGTGCAATGCCTTTAAAGCAGAACTTGATCCTAACGGAGTATGTCCATGTACAGCACATACCCTTATTTCTCTAAGAAGTATATGATTTATTTGGTAACACAGTTCCACTGAATAGGATATCTAATTCATTCTAATCCCTTTTAAGTGAAACAAATTCACACATTCTTAATTTATTTTGGACCTCTGGATACAGAAAACCTAAAATATTTTGAAACAGCCTTGAAATGAATCCATAAACCAACATAAAGCCCATATTAATCTATGTGGGAGTTAATTTTTCTTTAAACTTAGATATTACAGGGCTGATACCACTTGCTGTTGTGGTTTCTATTGTCTTTACAAAATAATATATCATTTCTTCAGAATCATGCACAATTTCAACTCTTTGAATAGGAATTTTTCATGTTACATGCATACATGCAAGAGTGTTGAACTCACTTAATTAGCAAGGCTTAAATATCTTGGGAACGTCGTCCTAAACAGTTCAGTTATATCTGAAAAACAAAGCTTGGGACCACTGATAGACAATTTCAAATTACTGTTTTGCAGTTGTTTTTAAAACACTTCAAGGTTTCAGAGAAGGAACACGGCATTTTCTTATGTGTTGCCTTTGTGCTGGGAAGCACCTTTGAGAACAATATACCCTAATTTGGTCAATTTTAAGTTATCTCAGTTCTTGTTCTCTCTGGTCATTTACAGGCACATTTCCTAACTGCTGTTTTTTGATCATGATTTGTGTACACACACAACCTGTGTGTGTAATCAGGGACAACTTAAGCAGTTATCAAGTGTTGATGTTCTGAGACACTTCTCATGAATATCATCTTACTTCAGTTATCTTCCAATTTTTAAATTCTACTAGAAATGATTTTTTAACATGCCAATGTCTCTTTTAACAACAAATTCATTCCTGGATTATATATATTGAAAAAAAAAAAAGCAAGTTTCTTGCCTTCAAATTTATATGGGCTATTTCTATTTTAGTAACTACATTTATGCTTTATCACTTCTTCCAGGGATCTTACTTCACACAGTAAGTCACAGAGACTGTAAGTAATGTGCCACAATTTGAATTTTAGAAAATTAGCAAGTGAAATGTGAAAGAATACCACAAATGAGAAATTTTGGGTGTTGTTGATGATTCCGTATTAATTATATTCACCAGAGTGTGTCTATTTATAGACCATACAGTGCTACACTTTTTAAGTGTGTTCATATTCCTATTAGTGAAAAGAATAAATCCAAAATCACATCTGTACCTTTATGTGTTTGTTGCTGTCTGGTGTTTTTATGTGCTTCTCTCGCTCTTTATTTATTTATTTAATCTTGCCCAGTTATTTAAGTCTACAATATAAATATAGGCCAAATAGAGGTGGAAGAATCTGAAGTTCACTGTGACTGAGGAGACTGAATAGACATGTTAAGAAATATTTATGCTGATCCAAAAATTTATTAAGACTGAAATACTCAAGTATGAACATTAGTGTGAACCACTATAGGATTCCAATTTTTATATGAAAGATATACATCGATATAATATAGTCTCAAAGTTTTCCTCATGTGATATCTAATAGTACCATGATATGCAGTTCCAAAGTGAAAATAAATGTGCCTCACAGGACTACATGTCAGTTAGTAAAGTAATTGTTTTACATTTCCTCATCATGTTCTTGTTCTAAATATACTAGCTCAGCATGTTTGGGAGCTGTTTTTGAGAGACACAACTGCTTTCTAATTCCCCAAATGGATGTGGAAGATTTCACCTACAACATTATTGGTGTTGTTTGGAATATATTTGGAAAATATTTATTTCCCTCTTGCATCCATATGACAATGACAACTTAGATTTCAGTGATCTCTGAAAGATGCAGAATGTCGTGGCTGAGTGCAGTCCTGCTATAACTGAGCTTGACTTTCAGCCTTCCTTGCTGCTGGAGCTTATGTCTTCAGCAGGTATTTTCTGATATTTCTCATTACTTATTTGTGATTTCTGTTTTCATATCCTGTGTTTTAGAAACTGTCCAAGTCATTAAACACAAACAAAAGCCTTAGGTTGAGGTGCCAGCTGTACAGAATCATAGAATCATAGAATCATAGAATCCTAGGGGTTGGAAGGGGCCTCGAAAGATCATCTAGTCCAACCCCCCCTGCCAGGCAGGGTCACCTAGAGCACATCACACAGGAACTTGTCCAGGTGGGTTTTGAATGTCTCCAGTGAAGGAGACTCCACAACCTCCCTGGGCAGCCTGTTCCAGTGCTCTGTCACTCTCACAGTAAAGAAGTTTTTTCTGATATTTACCTTGAACCTCCTATGCTCCAATTTGCACCCATTACTCCTTGTCCTATCACTGGTCATCACTGAGAAGAGCCTAACTCCATCTCCCTGACACTCACCCCTTACATATTTGTAAACATTGATGAGGTCACCCCTCAGCCTCCTTTTTTCCAAGCTAAAGAGACCCAGCTCCCTCAGCCTTTCCTCATAAGGGAGATGTTCCACTCCCTTCATCATCTTAGTAGCTCCACTCCCTTAATCATCTTAGTAGCTCTGCACTGGACTCTTTCAAGCAGTTCCCTGTCCTTCTTGAACTGAGGGGCCCAGAACTGGACACAATACTCCAGATGTGGCCTCACCAATGCAGAATAGAGGGGGAGGAGAACCTCTCTTGACCTACTAACCACACCCTTTCTAATGCACCCCAGGATGCCATTGGCCTTCTTGGCCACAAGGGCACATTGCTGGCTCATGGTCATCCTCCTGTCTACCAGGACCCCCAGGTCTCTTTCACCTATACTACTCTCCAGCAGGTCAGCCCCCAACCTATACTGGGACATCGTGTTGTTCTTCCCCAAATGCAAAACTCTACATTTCCCCTTGTTGAATTTCATCATGTTTCTCCCCGCCCAACTCTCCAGCCTGTCTAAGTCTCTCTGAATGGCAGCACAGCCTTCTGGTGTGTCAGCCACTCCTCCCAGCTTAGTGTCATCAGCAAACTTGCTGAGGGTACATTCTATACCCTCGTCCAGGTCGTTGATGAAGATGTTGAACAACATCGGTCCCAGTACCGACCCCTGAGGGACTCCACTAGTCACAGACCTCCAACCAGATTCTGCCCCATTGACTACAACTCTCTGACTCCTTCCCATCAACCAGTTCCTGATCCACCTCACTACCTGATCACCAAACCCATACCTGATCAACTTATCTACAAGGATGCTGTGGGAGACAGTGTCAAATGCCTTACTGAAATCTAGATAAACCACATCTACCGCTCTACCATCATCTATCCACCTAGTAATCTCCTCATAGAAGGCTATGAGGTTAGTCAAACATGATTTACCCTTGATAAAACCATGCTGACTGCTCTTGATGACCCCCATGTCCTTGATATGCCTAGAGATAGAGACAAGAACAAGTTGTTCCATCACCTTTCCAGGGATGGAGGTGAGGCTGACCGGTCTATAGTTACCCGGGTCCTCCTTCTTGCCCTTCTTGTAGACTGGAGTGACATTTGCTGTCCTCCAGTCCTCAGGCACCTCTCCTGTTACCCATGACTTACCGAAGATGATGGAGAGTGGCCTAGCAATGACCTCCACCAGCTCCCTCAGCACCCTTGGATGCATTCCATCTGGACCCATCGATTTATGGATGTCCAGATTACTCAACTGATCCCTAACCCAATCCTCATCTGCTATGTCAAACTCCTCATCTATCTTGACTACTTCTGGGGCTATATGAATCTGGGGCTCATGGGGAAATCCTGCAGGAGTAAAGACAGAGGCAAAGAAGGCGTTCAGCACCTCTGCCTTCTTTAGATCCTCTGTCACCAGGGCTCCCACCTCATTCCTCAGTGGGCCAATATTGCCTCTAGTGTTAGCTTTGTTAGCTATGTATTTGAAAAAGTCCTTTCTATTATCCTTAACCTGACTTGCAAGGTTAAGTTCCAATGAGGCCTTAGCTTTCCTAATTGCCTCCCTACATCCTCTGACAACAGTCCTATATTCTCCTTCCATGATCTGTGGATGTTCCTTTTCCACTTAAGTTTGCCCAGCAGTTCCTTTTTTAACCATGCTGGTCTCCTAGCTCCCTTACTAGATTTCCTAACCATTGGGATGCTCTGGTCCTGTGCTTGCAAGAAGTGGTCCTTGAATGTTGACCAGCTATCTTGAGCCCCTTTACCTTCTAGCACCCTGTCCCATGGGATTTCCCTTAACAGTTGATTGAGGAGACCAAAGTTTGCCCTGTGGAAGTCCAGGGTTCTGGTCCTACCGGGTATTCTGTTCCTTCCACAAGATGTAAGGTACAGATGTGTACAGATGTAAGGGTTGTGCCCCTTCCCACAGAAAGTGTGCCTCCCATAAAACTATTTCACTATATAAGGGAGACTAAATGGACGCTGTGCTGGCACAGTTAGTACCTATGGCACCAGGCTCCAGGCTTCTCGGGGAGGGGCCTGCTTCCCTGTGAGCGCTCTGATTGGCTGAGCCGGGGTTGGTATGCAAATGAGCAATGCATTAATGCATTGCGGCACCTGAGATGGGTCACCCTAACCTAGATGGAAGTCCCTGAATGGTAGGGAGGGGCGTTTTCGTTTAGAGAGGGGAAGCAGGAATTTATGGTTGGTTCCTCGTGGGGCCCAAGAGAGCTGAAGAGCTGAAATGCTATCGCTGTTTAAGAGTGGAAAGCTGAGGTTCTTGCTTGCTTCCAAAGGTAGAAGATCCAAGCCCATCGCCCATCACCGGGACCGTCAAGACCCAGGCGAAGCTGACAAGAGCGGGGTGGAGCCGAGCCAGCCAGAGCCGAACCTGATTCGGGAGGAGCGGAGCTGCCGAGTCAAACTGCCGCCGGACCAAGCTGAGCCGGGAGGAGCCGAGACCCAGCCGGCCCTCCGCCCCACGGGTGCTGCCGCGCACCACCGCCGGGCGCTGCCGCCGCCGCCCGAGCGTCGAGCACTGCCGCGCGCCGCCGTCTGAGCCACGAGCGCTGCCGCGCCGCTGCCGGTCACGTGGTGCGTGTCGCTGCCCTCCAGCCCCATCACCAGCCGCTGCAGTGCGCCCAGGAGCCGCCGCTGCCGCTACAGACAACGAGCGGGAGTGTAAGAACCCCTCTGCCAATCTTCCCTGTAGTGTAATAATCTTCTCCCCATGTTTTGCACCCCTGGGGCTTGTGTTATATTTGTACACCTAATTCTGTCTGTAAAGCAACAACATACAGAAACCTTCACTCTGTGTCCTCATTCCCTTTCTGAGCGAGAGTGTGTACTACCCGTGGGGGGGGTTCAACAGGTATCAAGTAAAACCAAAAGAGGAGAGGTTAACCACTTGGATCCCTTTCTCTCCTCTTTGAACCTTTACAACAGATGAAAAGATTCACAATACTTCCTTTAAACAGATACTACAATATTTGTCCTTGGGAATAATTGTAGTGAACTAAAAGGAGACATATTTTATTAACCTTTTTGTTTTCTGCATTTGATGGAAGACCTCCGACACTACAGATATTTTTAAAAAACTGCATACATTACAGTTAATATGGTCTTAATGTTAGTTCCTCTGTTACACCATGAGAAGAATAGGTCTTTGCAGAATATTTGTGTAAGTTCACATCTGACTGGTGTTTTCCTCTTCACCAAGAGGCCTCGAGTGGATTTTTTTCTGATTAATTTATTTTGACTTAGTGTTTCTGTATACTACAGGATCAAAACTGTTTCCACTATAACCTTTTTTTGTGTCGTGCATCCACCTATAATATATAATGGAAGTAGAACAATTTTTTTTACATTTTCCTTGTATTAAAGTAGATTTATTTGGTGTGCTGCCTTGCTGCAGCAAAACATTATATTCAATCATATAATGTAATAAAACCTGTATTTGATCTATGACTTGTTGTTGTCTATTACCAGTACCCTTCCATCTATGAAAGTGGTTGTCAGTTTTGTACTTGGATTTTTTTTTAATGTTCTCCAGTTCTTCATCAGTAATTGTCTATTTAAAGCAGACATCGAAGTAAAATTGCCATAGTCTAACAGATCAGGACTTGAGAGTTTTTAATGCCATGTTGTGTGGGACATGAATAGTGTCTGTGACGAATGGACTTGGTTTAAGCATAATTAATTTAAATATAAAGAATAATAATTTGAAAGATGCAAAAAAACCCCAGGAAAGGATGAAAAAGCAAACTGTGAGGGTATAATATGTAATGCATTTGATTAAAGTTTTGTAGGTAAGTCCAGGTAACTCTTTCAATGACAGCCTTTTCTTTCAGTTGCATACCCAAGTGCACAGCAAGAAGGGAAAGGGTTTTAGCAAAAGGCCTAGTTAAAATGTTCTCATTGTAATATTTGGCAGGGCTGTGGGCTCCTCGTGCTGCTTGATCCTTCTACTTTTCCCATGGTTACTTGTTAGGCTCATTAAGAATTTGGCTGTTAAGTGTCCACAAAAGTTGTCAGCCCTGCTCAGGCACTACCCAGCCGTGGCTGCCAGCTGGGTTGCAGTCTCACCACTGCAGCTGAATGACACAAGTCCCCTAGCAGAACAGGGTTGTCCCCTGCCCTCAACTCTCAGCTCCCAAGGACTACACAAGGGCGAAGTCTAAGTTTTTTCTGGATGATTCTGCTGTGTGCTCAGCATGTCCATACCCTGCCAAACACCTGTCTATATAATGAAGATGATATTCCACTGCCATATTTTATATCGATTCATATTCATTTTCAAACTTGCAGAAATCCACTTACATAAGAAACATAGTGTACCTGGTACCTAATCTTTTAATCTCCAAGTACTTCAGTTTCTGAAGCTTCCAGGAAGCCTGTGAGTAGTTTTGGTGCTCTAATAAATTAAGAATTTTGCTGTTATTGAATCCTATTTATTTAAATGTACATTTTTCATCTTGGTAGAACAGAAACTATAATCTATAGGAAGTAAGAATGACTTCAGACTGTGAGGTTTGATGGTATCTCTGGTATGACTAAGCCTTGTAGTTACAGGAAAAAATAAACATTAAAGTTCAATTATGTGACTGCTGTAGTTAGCTGAGACACCACTGTTCATGTTGACAAAAAATACTATTCTGAGTGTTACGTGTAACCTAGAAGCTTGTGTTGTTTAGCCATTTCAGATTTACTCCTGAATCAGCTGAAGAAGATAATCCCTGAAAATGTAGTCTTTGCCCAAAAATCTGTGGGATTTTTTATTTTTTTAAATTTGTTATTTTTGTTTGTGTTTCTTAAACGTTGAAGCACAGGTATATACAGGAAATCCTGAATTTATTTTAAAAAATGAAGATTGCCAAGATTACTTCAGAAACATATTGCTCTTTATGTACATACAAAAGGGTGATTTCTTAAAACCAGACAGAAGAGACAGTAGAGACAAAAGTTGGGGTGGCATCATCAGGGTTCCTGTTATGTGGCAGGTCAAGGCCAGGGTGGGTGTCAGACCACATGTGGGGTTCAGGATCAGGCACAGTGAGTGGAACTAGGTTCCAACACAGTCTAATTTTTTTGGAGAGGAGTCATGAATATGCATATGTATTCCTTGTTCACATAATGTGAGGTAACCATCCACAGGGCCTTCCTCAATACTTTAATGGGATGTGAAAAGCAAAAGTCACCTTCCTGGTTTGGATTTCTCTCTGACAGGGTTGGGTGTTTTAATAAATGAAGATTTCCAAGTTATTGTATGTCAGTAATTCATTAAGTATCTTACAAATATTTAAATAGATTCTGAAGTTCCCCTGACTGGCTTATCCCAGATAACACAGATATGTACAGTAAAGGTACATCAATTATCTACTTAAAAATAATTGATAAAATGTCATTTAATGCTAGGGACAGTATGAAGGGAATTATACATTAGTTTTGAGAAGAAAGAATAATGTGTTTTCTTCTTCCCTCATCAATGAAACATCTCTCTACAACTTAAAATATCTTGCATTTGGTCACCATGTACTTAAATTAATTAAACCTTTCTCTTAGAGACATCCAGCTACAATTAGATGTTTAGAATATCTCAAAACCATACTTCACTGTGCTCCCTAGTTGAAAATAATCCCGCAGGAATGCATGAGATGGGCCAACCTGAAGCATTCAGAAACACCAAAATCCAGAGTTTAAAAGCAATTGGAAGGAGTGGAAGGAACATACGTTTTTTACTGATGTAGTATAGAAGTCATGGATAACAAGCTTTCTTATGCTACCAAAGAAGTAGGAAAACTGGATACCCCCACAAATTATTCAAATTGGTTGGGAAGAGGACAGTGGGATATTAGTAAAATTCTTCCCACATGGTAAAATATCGTTCAGTACAGTGAATTAGTTATGCTTTCAAATAGAATTATTCATAATCCAAATTTCAGATATATTGCATGTCTTTCCTGCTATCTGTTGGCTACACAAAGCAAAGGGAAGTATACTGATGTACTCTAAAGAGATGAACCAGCTTGCATACCCTGAAGGGAATGGCTTAAAAAATTAATGTTGGAGCTTGTCATGAATATCAGAGTCTTGGTTTTGGTTATGAAGGCCTAGAGTTTCATAATTCTTGTTTGTCCCTACATCTCACTGATTCTTCCTCCTATAGCTTTGATTTAAGTAGTAAAATCAGTCTTAGTAAAGATAGTTTTTGTATCAGAACTCCTTGTATTTATGTTCTTGTTAATTTTAGGAAAATTCAACCAATGGTTACTTATCTCTCAATAGGTGATTTTGTACTATCTCAGTGCTACATGCATTTAATTTCCTATTTTATCTCCCTCATCCTGTTTAGACAGTACAGCATATTAAGCTGTACCTTCAACTTTACCAGTCTTTATCCTCTATTTCATTATGTATATAAGGTCTCACTTTCCTAAAAACCTCATTCCATCATGTCAGCTTAGACTAAGAATTAGATCAGTTAGAGCAAACATGAGAAGATGGAAGTTTCCTACAATGAACAAATTTCTGGTATCACTGCTCAGGTAGGCAGGGCAGGCTGTCATGAGTCTTTGCTTGGTTAGTTGCCCTTGGCTAACCTGGTGCTCTCAATCATATTTCATCCTATAACAACCATTTCAATATTTTAAATACTCTTGGTCCTTGAAGTGTTTTGGTTAGCCTGTTGAAACAATAAAACTTACACAGCTTGACACAATCATCACCTGAAAGGTGCATGATCAGCACATAAAGCATGGTTTAATACAGAGCTCCCAGTTTTACTTGTGCAAGTCACTGACTCATGGCCATGCTAGCAGAAGCAGAAGGTCAGATCTGCAGCTGGAAGAGTTAAGCAATTCGGTTTGCCCAGCCATCCTAAATGTGAGTTGGGTAGGAAATGTTGGTAATAAAGATAAATAGATGAACTTGATTGGCAGTCAATCTCAAATATTTCTAAATCAAATGGACGCTCTTCTGCACAAGTTTAGGGATTGCAATACCTACTATGGACATGGAATGGGAACATCCTTCCTGATTTAATTTCATTCTATGAACATCTCCCAGTACTTAGTGAGAGCTAGGAAGATCTTGATGACCCCATCTGGGTCTAAACTATAGAGACAATGGGGGTAAGCCCATTGAGAGCACTCGATCCTGGGAAGTTTCATGGGGTGGTGTCCCAATCCCAAGGGGAGATTTTCCAATCATGTATGCACTGTTCCAAGGAGAAGCACTCATAGGGGATATCTGGCAGGGTCCCCATTTTATAGTCTGGTTGGATCTGAACAGTGGTCATCTATTGGTCGTGCTCCAGAAGCTCCTCTGGGCCAAAGTACCACTGGGAACCCTGTCTGTTGACCGAGGGGACCCACCTTTTTATTCCTGCCACTGAGGAGAGAACGTGCATGTGGCACCTGAACAGAGTGTGTGTGTGACAGCAGCCACACTGTGACATCAGAGGTGCCAAAATAAGGATTTCTAGATAAGATAATTTGTTCTTTTGCCATGTTATACATAAATCTAAGAGATGTAATTTGAGTGTGAGCATTTCAGCTAAAAGTGTGTGGAGATTTCTTGTTAAAAGAGGAAAAGAGATGGGAAGTAGGATGATTCTAGTTTTGGTGTCAAGATTTCTGTTTGCTGTGTTTGTGTAAATCTCTGCACCCTAAAACAAGATTTCCATCTACTACTCTGTTTCTTTCGGGCAGTTATAAAAACTAAGAGTGCAATACTAACTTCAGTTAGTCTAAAAAAAATTATCCATGAAGTTCAACAAGGGACTTTTTAGGAGTCTCAGAGATAGAACAACTTTTGCCTGCTAAACTGCCTCTTAAAAGGGGCTGAAATAGAAAATGTCTTTTCTGTTACATTGGTTGAGAGTGACAAGAAGCAACTAATTAAGCTGTATTAATGTAAGTCTGGCAAGCCCTTGTTTTTTTATTTAACAGCTTGCTTTTCTGGAGGAATTTTCCAGCTTGTGAAATCTGTGACCTTTCCTCATCTTAATCCTCCTGAGTGCCATTTTGTTTATGAGGTCCTTCAAAGCAGAATCTTGTAAAATCAGAGTTACACATCTACAATAACCAGAAGGATCTATTATCTGTATTCAAATTGTGATACAATCCTGAAGAAAACAAAGTTAAGAATTTATGCTGCTGTAGGGCTACTTATTGGAAGCTGAAAGCAACAAAAGGGCCTAGGCATAAAAACATGGCCTAGCTGCTCTAATAGATTTCTGAGTAAAGTATATAAGTCTCTATGGCTGAGTCAGCTGGCAGTTAACCAAGATAGTTCTCAGAATCAGTAATCAATTGATTTTCCCTGCTGAAATTCCTGATATCCCTAAGTGTAAGCTCTGGCTATGCTCAGAAACACCTGGGTTTTAAGAGCCATTATGGTACCTGGAAGTATCCCCAGTCTGGAAATTACTTTTCTTACCTCAATTGTGGGGTCTTAGTGCAGACTTTCTCATAATAAAATTTCCATAAGAGTACTCATAGTAAGAGAAGAAGGAGATGCTCATTATTAATTTTCATTATATATCTGTTCTGGGAATAATTAGTGCCGTTTTCCGAATAGCTTATGTAGAATAAATTTGTGTGGAACCACCAGCCATTTGCAGTTCAAATCAGTCATGTAAACAAAGAGTGAGTTTGGATGTGTCTCCAAGCATGTACAAAGATGTCTGAAAAAATACAGTCCAATCGTACAATAAAAAGTGAGAATGGTTTGTTTTGTGAATTCTGTTAGAGCAAAGGTGGTCTCAATTGCCTCAAATGTTCACCTCAAAATAGTCCATATCAACTATCAGTGTTTACAATGCATGACACTTGATGTAGGTCTTGCCTGATACTTCTTATTTTTTCCTTTTTAGTTCAAAGAACCTGAAAGAATTAATGCTGTGCTCTAAGTGACTTACAGAATGACAGAGACAGTATTTGCTGTATGCCCTGAAGTGAGAAAAAAGGAAACGTTCCTTCATCCACTAAACGGGTCACCTTGTCATAGCAGGAGATGAGGTTTATCAAGCAGGATCTGGTTTTCACCTGATAAAACTGTGTAACAGAATATATATAATGTGCAGTTGTTTTGAAGCTGTATAAAACTTGGACTCTCCAACGTCCAGTATTTTGATTTGATGTTCAGACTGCATGAGGTTGAAGAATTTTTAAGGTGAAAAAATTCTGAAAATACCCAGAATTTTCAGTGAAAGATACATAACTATAAAAAGAATGACATAAATACAAATTATACTCCTTAACATGAAATACACGCCTTATCTTACTCTGTCAGATTGCAGGTGCTGAGAAAATTTGTCCATTCCATACATTTATTATTAACGAAAGTATGCTGATCATAATAATGCTATGGGTTTTTGGTGACTAAAACTTAATGTTGCAAAATATAGCTCTTTGAAGAGGAGTTAGAAGCTATTGTACACCAGGGAGACCATGATATAATTGCCATCATGGAAACATGGTTGGAGTGCTGCAATGGTTGGCTATGGACTCTTTAGAAGGGACAGGCAAGGCAAGAGAGGTGGTGGGGTGGCGTTATATGTTAAGGAGTGCTTTGACTGCCTAGAATTCAATGTTAGACACACCAAAGCAGAATGTATATGGGTGAGGATAAAAGGGAAGGCCAATGAGGCTGATATCCTAGTGGGAGTCTGCTACAGACCACCTGACCAGGATAAAGAGACTGATAAGATGTTCTTTCAACAACTAGGGGATGTCTCACGTTCGCTAGCCCTTGTTCTTATGGGGGACTTCAACTTACCAGATGTCTGCTGGAAGTACAACACAGCAGAAAGGGGCCAATCCAGGAGGTTTCTGGAATGTATAGAAGATAACTTCCTGCTACAGTTGGTAGGTGAACCTACCAGGGTAGTGCCATGCTGGACCTACTGTTCACAAACAGGGAAGGGCTGGTGGAAGATGTAGTGGTTGGAGGTTGTCTTGGGCACAGCGACCATGATATGATAGAATTTACAATTTGTGGTGAAGGGTGAAGTTAGGAGGATTGTCTGCAAAACCTCTACCTTGGACTTCCAGAGGGCTGACCTTGGCCTCTTCAGGATGCTGGTTGGGAGAGTCCCTTGGGAAGCAGCCCTTAAAAACAAAGGAGCCCAGGAAGGCTGGGCTTACTTTAAGAATGAAATTATGAAGGCACAGGAGCAGGCTGTCCCTATGAGCAGAAAAAGGAGCTGGTGGGGAAGAAGACCAGCCTGGGTGAGCAGGGAACTATTGCAAAAACTCAGAAATAAAAAAATAGTGTATCAACTTTGGAAAAAAGGGCAGGTGAATCAGGAAGTGTTTAGGGATATTGTAAGGTCATGTAGGAAGAGAATGAGAGATGCAAAAGCCCAGCTAGAACTTAAACTAGCCATCTCTGTAAAGGATAATAAAAATTGCTTTTATAAATACATTAATAACAAAGAAGGGTCAGGGAAAATCTTAATTCCTTATTGGATGAGGAGGGGAACTTAGTAACAGAGGACAAGGAAAAGGCTGAGCTGCTTAACACCTTCTTTGCCTCAGTCTTTAACAAAAAGACTAGCTACCCTCAGGACAACTGGTCTCCTGAGTTGGTAGACAGGGATGGGGAGCAGAATCCCCCTCCTGTAATCCAGGAGGAAGTAGTTAGGGACCTGCTGTGGCACTTGGATCCCAACAAGTCCATGGGTCTGGATGGGATTCATCCTAGGGTGCTGAGGGAGCTGGTGGAAGAACTGTCTAAGCTGCTCTCAATTATTTATCACCAGTCCTGGCTCACTGGGGAGGTCCCAGATGACTGGAGGATGGCCAATGTGACACCCATCCACAAGAAGGGCCGGAAGGAGGATCCAGGGAACTATAGGCCTGTCAGCCTGACCTCGGTGCCTGGCAAGGTTATGGAACAGATCATCCTGAGTGCCATCAAGTGGCACGTGGAAGACAACCAGGGGATCAGGTCCAGCCAACATGGGTTTAGGAAAAGAAGGTCCTGCCTGACTAATCTCATCTCCTTCTATGACTGGGTGACCCACCTAATGGATGAGGGGAAGGCTGTGGATGTGGTCTACCTCGACTTCAGCAAGGCCTTTGACACAGTTTCCCACAGCATCCTCCTGGAGAAGCTAGCAATCCATGGCTTGGACAGGTGCACCCTTGGCTGGGTCAAAAACTGGTTGGATGACCAGGCCCAGAGAGTGATGGTGAATGGAGCTGCATCCAGCTGGTGTCCAGTGACCAGCAGTGTCCCCCAGGGATCAGTACTGGGCCCAATCCTATTCAACATCTTTATTGATGACCTGGATGTGGGGATTGAGTCCACCCTCAGTAAATTCACAGATGACACCAAGCTGGGGGGGAGTGTTGATCTGCCAGAGGGTAGGAAGAAGCTTCAGGAGGACCTGGACAGGCTGGATCAATGGGCCGAGGCCAACAGCATGAAATTCAACAAGACCAAGTGCAGGGTCCTGCACTTTGGCCACAATAACCCCAGGCAGCACTACAGGCTGGGGGAAGAGTGGCTGGAGAGCAGCCTGGCAGAGAGGGACCTGGGAGTGCTGGTGGACAGCTGGTTGAACATGAGCCAGCAGTGTGCCCAGGTGGCCCGGAAGGCCAATGGCATCCTGGCTTGGATCAGGAATAGTGTGGCCAGCAGGAGCAGGGATGTGATTCTCCCCCTGTGCTCAGCACTGGTGAGGCCTCACCTCGAGTCCTGTGTGCAGCTCTGGGCCCCTCACTGCAAGAAGGACGTTGAGGTGCTGGAGCGGGTCCAGAGGAGAGCAACAAGGCTGGTGAAAGGACTGGAGGGAAAGTCTTATAGGGAGAGGTTGAGGGAGCTGGGGTTGTTTAGCCTGGAGAAGAGGAGACTCAGGGGGGACCTCATCACTCTCTTCAACTACCTGAAGGGAGGTTGTAGTCAGGTGGGGGCTGGGCTCTTCTCCCAGGCAACCAGTGACAGGACAAGAGGGCACAGCCTGAAGTTGCTCCAAGGGAGGTTTAGGTTGGATATTAGGAAGCACTTCCTCATGGAGAGGGTGATTAGACATTGGAATGGACTGCCCAGGGAAGTGGTGGAGGCACCATCCCTGGATGTGTTCAAGGCAAGGCTGGATGTGGCACTTAGTGCCATGGTCTAGACGGTGTGGTGGTGTTGGTCATAGGCTGGACTTGATGATCTTAAAGGTCTTTTCCAGCCTTGGTGATTCTATGTGATTCTGTGTGATTCTGTGGAATGCATAGAAAGTTTTGTTTGGTTTTATTTGACCATTGTTTTACTCCTTCTCCCAATAGGAACTAATTTGCTTTAATAAGAGCAAAGTTGGAATGTGAATGTTTATTAAATACATATTCAAACCCTGCAGTCACAGGTGAACTGCTGCAGTGCTCACATATTGCAGCTTGGCTACTGTAGGTGCCTTTGTAGTAGAAACTACTTTTCCCAAGGGCTGCCTATAATGAAGAAGTCAATGACCTGTATATTACAGCAAAAATGCTAAAGCTGGTCTTGCAGTTGAATGCTTTTGATTATGCTCTACATTATACAGAGTTAAATTTCCATTTAATGCAAGGAGCTTTGGGTTTATTTCTAGGTATATATATTTTTGGGGGTTTTTTATTAGGTGTTTTGATATAAAAGTGAAGTAAACAAAGCCTTATAAATTATTTTTTTTTTAATGGATAACTTAATTACAAGGAATTATATATGTGCAATAACTATTTGCTATTTCAGAAACTGCAACCATATGAAAGACAGAAGAAAAATCAGGTCTAGACCCAAAGGTGTAGCTTAGTATTGCTTACTATTACATATAAACTAGTAACAGGAAAAGTTTTGACAGATATGAAGAAAGAAAATTCTCAAAATACTAAAATTAGACTGGTTCTAAAGTAATTTTAGTGTGTTTTGGTGGGGAGTGGGGGGAATTTGAAAAAGAATAAAGATAGTTATTTGAGTGGTGGACTCCCTTATATTTTAGGGGTGATGAAAGCAAAAACCTTAATCTTCAGAAATCTCACTGTATATGATACCCAAATGAGAATCTGTAACCTGTTCTTGTCTTTTAGCTCAACAAGGACCTACCTTCCAAAATGAAGAAGATGATGTTTTTAAATGTCAGACAAAAAGAAATACGTGGGAAGTACTTAAAAAATGATTCAAAACAGTTTATTTTCCAGGGCAGAACACACCAAGGTCTTCAAATTTTAACCTTATTAGACAGATGACTGAAATTGTATAGTGGATATTACATGTATATTTTCTCTACTTCAATAAGGGTATGAACTAGTGAAGCTTCAGTGGAGCACCATTGTACAAATTATGTCATGTGCATAAAAAAATGTCATTATCTTTACAGGTGACTCCTAATCCTTAGGAGTATAAACTATAAAGTAGTAACAGCTTGTGCTTTTGATCTGGGTTCTAATTTAATAAAGGATTCATGACCATCAGAAGAGAATGAGGAGCTGTAGGCAAGTTGGCACCATTTTTTCTCCAACTTATGTAAAGAGAAATATAGACCTATGCAGTAACAATATTCAGAAGGTTAAATGGGGTTTACAATCAGTCCATTACAAAAAAAGAGACAAACAAAGAAAGATTCATGGAGAAAGAAAAGAGTAGAAGAGGCAGGATCTGGAAGGTGACAGGACCAGAGAAACTTACAGAACCAGCAAAAAAACCTGCCTCTGAGATCAGAGAGGCTTTAATGTGACTGAACAGCACAGCAAGAGAAATCAGATGCACCAAGACATAAAACTGTTTTTTACATGTTGCCTATTTAATTTTTTTTTTAATACTTCAAAGTAAAAAAAAATGCATAATGTTGCGTCATAATGGTGGAATACAGATGGATGAGGAAGGCTTAAAAATGTTTTATAGCTTCTTGTTATAATGGCAAATATGGGCCCCAAATAATGGTGATCAAAATGTCAATCTACTGTATCAGTGCCCATTAGGCAAAATGTTTATTATCTTAATCAAGTATTCTCTCAGTATTTTTGTCTTACTAATATCTTACTAAGATGTTTTCTGTCATTGACATTTTCTCTCAGCTAGTCTTAAAATTTTTTGAAAGGGAAGTACATGACAAAAAGTGACAGATTGAGAATTCTGAGGAAACAAATATCTTTTTGGCACACAACAGGGGCAGTTTAATGTAAAAAAAAAAAAAAAAAAAAGGAAGTTTTTAGTGCAATAGGATGTAATACTGTGGTAAATCTAATTTATTACTAGTCTGAAGGAAGAAGAGGTAACAGGAAACAATTGATAGAGGAGTGAAAAAAGAATGAATAATACAGGAGCAGAAAAGCACAGATGAGAGGCTTTCATCAGGATATGGAGAACAAGGAAGTCATGTAGGAGTCTGGACAGAGATCTGTCAGATATTCTTACATATATTAGTGAAGTACTTATTTAGCCTGTTAATCCTTTGCCAGGATCCTTTATGCCCTTCCTGTGCCATTTTTCCTAGAAAATATTTCAGGAGAGAGATTTCACTTGTTATTCATGTAAAAGAATATGATTAAAACACTTGGAAAGATGAGGGCATCTCAAAGTTAAAGGCAGAATTTGTTATTAATTGCCTAAAAACATGAAGGTGAGTACTGTAATATGTGCTATACTACGTATTTAGGCAAAGGAAAAAAAGCCTCAAGTTACCTTCCTGCATACATTTAAAAGCATATACTTGGTCTGCTCAAAAGCAACTCTTAGTCATCTGAGGCAATTGATTCTGATTGCTAGTAGTTTCCTTTTGTAGGGGAAGGGTCTTTTGTCAAGGTTAAAAAAAGGTGCTTTTCTGTAATAATTATACATAATTTAAAATTTCTTTATTTTTCCCAGTGAAGGAGTTTAGGGCAAAATTATGTTTTTTGTATTAGTATCTTGTTTTATTGTTATGTGTGTGTTTAGTTAAGAACAAAATCTAATTCAGTCATGATGAGAGAAATTGAAAGTGTTCCTAGAACACTGACAAGCCTCTAAAACATCAAACTTAAGTAGTTTTGTATTGTACTGTTGGGCCAAAATGCTTAATGGAAAACAGTCTTCCTGCATTTGAAAAGATGACTAGCTGGGCATTCCATTACACTGCAGAGCAATCTCAATTTATGGTGTAATAAATACAGCTCAGCATGTGGGTTTTATGAAGCAAGATTAAAAAAAATCAAAGGAAATGTATATTCTCAGAATTCTGGAGAAAAGGAATCCCTAATTTCTGTGGCTGTGATAACTCTCTCCTTTATACTGCATGCCCACAGATTCCCTAAGGTCAGGAAGGCTGAAACTAAGCCATTAGCCTGTTACAAACTTCAGAAAGAGAAGTGAATCCATAGCTGTTTTCCAAACAACATGAATCTGGAAAGAATTAAGATGCATTTTCATTGCTGAGTGTTGTGCTTCAAGAGATTCATTCATCCCTTTGTGGTGGAAACTTTTTCTAACATTAGGCATATCTAGAAACTGCTGAGTAGAAAGCTGAACAGCAGTCTCTTTTCACCTAAGCTGACTTTGGTCGTAGTTTTGTTTCATTCATTTTTCACTTGTTTTCTCTTAGTCTGTTGTAGTTGGCACAAATTACATTTCTTTATCATGCTTGTCTTTCAACGGACATACCTGAGTTGTTTTTTTCTGTATTCCATGTGGCAGAATATATTTTTAGATATACTGTCGAAGTAATGCAGCTTTTCTCTCCTTGCTATTTTTGAACTGCTTAGGTAACTGAATTAACACAGCCTTCTACAAAATATGTATAACCTGGTGGGGAAAAAAAAGCTTTTTGTGTCACTTGAATTCCCTTCACTCCATTATTGAACACTTAAAATTTTAGATTAAAAAAGAAGAGCTTTGATTATATAAGGGAAATGTTTTCTTTTGCTAACAGTGAAGACAGTAGGTACATCACTGAATTGCATTAACTCATCATTCTGAAACAAGTCCAAGTGTGGTCCAAACAGCAGGCAGCAAGATGAAGGTAGCATTGGAAGCATTTATTTTTCTGAAGGTGACAGAGAATAGCTCTTTGAACACTGGAGTCTGTTATTTCCTCTGGCTTCAGGCTCGGTACTGATGCCCCTGGCAGTGCTAGAAAAAGCCTTTTTATTAACCTGACCCTGCAGGTCTCAGGAGTTGTCCAGGATTGTGTCGGTCTAAGATGACTTCAATTTATTTTATCTGTACTGAAAGTGGCTAGGAAACAGCTGACTATTATTTAGCTTGGTTTAACTTAGCTATGTGTGGTTCATATACAGTAAAATCCTATCAAACCTGAATGGTTACTAGTGCCAAACATGATTTTACGTCAGTTCTGGGAGACTACTGTGTATTTTCAGTTAAAGTCAACAAGTGAAGATTATCAAAACAGTAGCTAGGAAACAAAGATGGAGGAATTAAGAAGACTGACTCTATGAGAATACACTTCAAAATAACCCCAAACTGGCTTAGGACTGAGGTGGAGGAAATCTGTAACAGGAACAGCAGCTATCTGGTAATGTGATTATGATGCTAGTGAGTTTTCCTGGTCACCGTCACCACCACTCTCAGGCATCCTCTGGATGAAGGTGGGAGCTGGGCAGCACTGGGAGGAATGAGCATGGCATTATAGAAACACGGGTTGATATTGGCAAGTTTGTACATATTTGTCTCAACCATCTGCATAACTGTATAACTTGTAAGTGTACATCTGTGTAACTGGGCTAATAATAACGAGTATATTTTCATTTAGCTGTTGAAACATTGATTGGACTGAGACTACTCTGGACTATCCAACATGCTGAGCTGTGTTCTGCGGTTAGGTTATGCCATCTGACTGCATCACACTATATTATAGCTGTTCCATTATAGCTGTTTTCTGAGACCAAACCATCCTTTCCTCAGTAATGGCAATGAAGCACCCTGTGGTGGGTTGACCCCAGTCAACATGCTAGCACCCACATTGATGCTTTCCCACTCCTCTGTTTCATAGCAGGAGAAGGGAGAGTATAGGAAGAGCAAAAGTGAGCAGATTCCTGCATTGAGGCTGTTACAAAACAAGGCAGCTCAACCAATACGGGAAGAGGGCAAAAAACCCACCAAATCCAAACAAGTAATGCCAAGGCAATGACTCACCAGCTCCTCCAAGTGGGCGATTGCCCAGCCATTCTATGAGTGGTGGCCTTGGAAGACCTTGGAAGACCATATCTCCCCAGGTTTCATTTCTGAGCGTGACACTATATAGCATGTAATATCCCTTGGGCTGTCTCAGGTCAGCTGTCCTAGCTGTGTGTCCCCCTCTCAGCTTCGTGCATACTTGTAGCCTGCTGGCTGGGGCAACAAACTGAGAAACACAGAAAGCCTTGACACTGGAAGCACCAATCAGCAACAGCCAAAACACTCATGTTATCAACAGCATTTTAGTCACAATCTGAAAACATAGCACCATATGGGCTATTGTGAAAGAAATTAACTCTGTCCCAGCCTGACCCAGTATGAAAACCTACAGGAGAACGTAAGAGAAGGATATGTGTATATACATCCCCATAATATTCTCTCATCCAAACATATTCAGTTCAGGGACTTCTTGAACAACAGTTACTTAATCTCCTTCTTTTGCAGTAATATAAATTCAATTCTTCTCTTGTCTCGATGGAAATATGTTCTAGAATTTAAATTGATATGTTATTTCAAGGTAAATCAACATAATTTGATGGTGTCACTCAATGTTGAATTTTAAAAGTAATTTTGGCTTTGATTTATGACTGGTTATTTCTGAAGTAAATGACATACTGTATAATCAGATTATGTTTTTCATCACTAAAAATTGAGAACCTAAATTCACTGTTGATATGACTGTTATATATAGCTATTATTTGATATAATACTACTGATTTTTTAATTATTTTTTTGAGGATCAATTAATGGATAATAAAAAAAAATAATGATCTTACCATTCACATTAATTTATTCTGAAATAAAATTATCTTTTATCTTAACAATTACTTTTGGCTAATGTCACTAGGGGAGCTATTAGAATTCATTTCATGCTGCGTCAGGTATGAAATTTCACTTTATAAGACACAAGTTTAGCAAAGTAAGATCATATTAGACTAATCTGATATTCTTTTCCTAGACCAAGTAAATTATGTAGATCTAATCTAGGTGAACCTTGAAAAGAATATAATATTTAACATAGAGGAAGTCTACTGAAAATAGTATTAATAAAAATACTGGGGAACATTTACATCACCTGAAATTCAGGCTACAGTAAGTAACCTCTATAAAAACCAAAATCTCTAGCTGTAGGAAGTTAATAAAATTAAGTGTATGTGTTGGTAACTGTGCTGTGGCTGGAAAAAAGAGATGTCCATCCTGATGAAATTTGCTGGTAAGGTAGAGATGGAAATGCAGTAGGACTGGAAAATCTGCATTAATTTGGTAAACTACAATGTAGTCACAAGAAGTCATTGACATACTTTTAAGGACAAAGAGTGGAGATCATTGGTTGGACTCAGCTAATGAGCAAAACAAATTTACTCGTTGGTCACAGAAGATTGAAGCATCTAGCATTTGTCAGGCACAGTACAACTCTAATAACCAGTCTCTGAGATAAAGACACCTTTTCACATCTGAACATAAAGAAAAGCTACCTGTATTTTTAGTCCATTTATCGTGCTTTCTTAAAATGCAGGCTAAAATGCTTGTTTCTCCAAGTAAACAATCTCAAAGAAGGAGCTGTTATGATAAAAGTAAATTAATACAAAATTGCTCGGAATAAATTCAGGTTGAAAGAGTATTGGTGAGGATGGGTCTGGGATAGTTTCCAAAGGAAGAAAAGCAGCAAGAAACTACTGCATTTTAAGAAGCAATCAGTTCCTGGGGAAAAAAAAAAAAAATGCACACACACAACACCACCCCCCCAAAAAAACCCCAACCAACAAACAAACCAAAACCAAAGAAAATAAAGAAAACCAAACCAAAACAAAAACAAAGAAGAAAAGCAAAAACAAACCCCAAACCCAGAACTGTCTGTAATGTAAGAATAGGCTTGGGAGGAGACATGCGTCCCAGTTTTAGGTTTCTAATTTAAAAAACCAGCATACCTGAAAAGGTTTACATGAAAAAACACTGCTAGGGTTGGCTTCCAAAGGAGTGTGGATGATGCCTGATAACTTTCTTGAAAAATATAGCAGTTCATTCATGCTTCTCCATTAGGTTTGAGTAAGGCAGGTGTAGTTATCATCTTCATTTAAGCACAGAGTGTGAGATTGTTCATCCTTCCCATCTATTGACAACCATAGCAAGAGTTCACATGCCTTACATATATCTGTATGTTTATGTGTGTGCAGGTGTGTGTTGCATATGCAGGCAAGGACAGTTTTCTCCAATATGACATATTGATGAAGAAGCCAATGAATCACTGTTCCCGAAGTTACAGGAGATCTCATAACATGAGGTTTCTTTTTTATTGACAGTGAGAAATGGCATACATACAGAAGCAATATTTCTTTCAAATAAATGTTGACAAAGGGTGCCAGTGAAATTTACTGAACATACCCAGTTGAGTACAGACACTCTTCTGTGCTGAACAAATCCATGCATTTCAGATTTATTGTTTTGTTTTGTTTTGTTTTTATCCTCTTTGAACTTTCCAGTAGGTGAAGAAACAGTATAGTAAGTGAACAGAGAAAGTGTTGCTCTAGGTAACTTGGTTGAACTTATATTATGAATTCCAAAAATCTTACATGATCCACATTTCCTTGGATATGACCAGTAGTTGAATGGAGAGTGAGATGAAGAATACATAAAAGAGTACCTACTGCCCTCTGGGTATAAACAGGATTGGGTGGCATACATTATTTGAATGTAGCAGTGAATTTCATAATGAGCTATAGCCAAGAATGGATGATGAAGTACTTCACCTGCATCAGACTTCTTAGGCTGATCACAGTGTGAAGTGACAGGCAGCAGCTCTTTTTCTGCTGCCCTTATGTAGCATATCCTGCAGAGATTTAAATCTGTCCCCTCTCCTTATTAACACATCTAAGACCCCCAGGAGAGGACATTTGACATTCTGGACTGTAATACTTCCAGTAGCTTCACAGCCCTCAATTTTCTGTTTGAACAGTGCATAGCTGACAGCCTGGCAGATTTATCATGTTTGATTGACAAGAGTAAATTACCTAGACAACTGCTGGTTTAATATTAACCATTCCAATATGCAGGAAATGTTTTAAAGAGGTAGCAGAGATAATGACTTTTCCCTCCACCAAAGGAAACTCGTACTGTGTTACGAACAATAAGACTCAAAGGCTTGTGAAAATATATATTCATTGTAGTTATTAAAGGAAAAATATTGATACTAACATAACATTTTTCCACCACTCTTCTGCAACAAAGAACTCATTCTTTGTATCAGGATTGGTGTTATTTGTTTCTATTCTATGTTTATTCATGTAGAAGGCTTTGGTTTATTCAGTTTCCTAAGAAACTGTCTGGCTTTTAGGTAGAAATCTTTTATTCTTATTAATACAACCCACTTTTTTATTGTCTAAAGATTTGAGGTTAATTTAGTGTTTCAGAGAAAAATAACCACAGTGATACTAGGTCTTAAGAAACTTACTGTGTTAAGTATATGCTTATTTGACATAGCAATGTATTATGGGTATGTTAATGCTATAGTATCCAGACTGTTACTCATAATTTATAATGATCTTCCAAAAACAAAAACAAAATTGTATTGCTGTGTCAGAATAATCTGGGTTATTATTAGAATAAAATCTTTCACTAGTGATCTAGGCCAGGGTAAATTTTAAGAAGTCTGTCAGTAAGGTAGAGGAATAATAGAGTAATGATTATGATGATTTGATGTAAATTTAGATTAGTAATTCGAGCAGTCTGTAAGAATCGTATGTGTGACATTTTAAGTGCTGTGAGAGTGACAGAGCACTGGAACAGGCTGCCCAGAGAGGTTGTGGAGTTCACTGGAGACATTCAAAACCCACCTGGACAAGTTCCTGTGTGATGTGCTCTAGGTGACCCTGCCTGGCAGGGGGGGTTGGACTAGATGATCTTTCGAGGTCCCTTCCAACCCCTAGGATTCTGTGATTCTGTGATTTGTTTCACATACTTTGCAAAATTCAGCTTCAATTGAGGAACTACCATCAAAGAGTTGCATTAATTGTAATATGGTTCAAAAGAACTGCATGATACATGTTTAAAGCATTTTTTAAATAAATATTCTGGAGCAAAACAGAAGACCCTGATGCACTTTCTAAGTATAAAAATACCTGATGGCAAAAGGTTGAACATAGATTAGAAATAAACTATGTATAAGTTATGCATTTAAACATAATAACTACCATTTTAATAGCAAAAGTGTTGTGCATTGCAGATTGCTGAACATTTTTGAAACCACATTTAATTTATTTTTTCCCTCTAAAACTAATATTCTCATCCAGTTCAAGAAATACCAAAGGATGATTTTATACAAGAGTCAGTTTTGATGTTTTGGAGTTATAAAATCTATGAACGAAAATAAAAAGTTTCAGTTGAAGAACTTCTCAGTTACTAGAAGTGTATTTAGTTGTCTTTGTTTTGTTAATCTTTCTTTAATGTAATTTTTCAACTCAATAATTTCTTAGGGATTTGAGATACACATGTGAAAATAAATTGCATATATTTTGATGGACTTCTTTTCTCACAGAGAGTAATATCTTTTTCCAGAAAGGATTTTTAAAAAAAATGAAAATAATAGATTGCTTGTTGGAATTGCATTTAGCAAGTCTCATTGCAGTATTAGATAATTTCCTTATAAGCATCTTGATTTTAAAAGTACCTTTGTCATAACTTTCATTATTATACTTTAGAAGACTAAGTATTCAATAAGCTGCAACCAGATTACTAACCAGAATTTAATCAAAACAGTTTGTTAATGAAACCGGATAAATCAACCAAATGTCAAAGCTCAAGAAGAGAGGCAAACACAGTACCCTGAAGATCAACATGTCTCAGGAGAAATGCCACAGAGAAGTTTTTACTGAGTTACCAAAGATAATTTTCTATTTCAGGGTTTTATCTCAGTGGTTTGAAATGACATCAACTTAGTGTCTGCATTTTATTGGAGTTACCAAATTCTTCGTCTAACAGATTGATTTGAAACTACAGTTTTATTCTAGAATACTTTAACTGAAAGAAATATGAAAACATTAACTAAAATTCTCATAAACTGTCATATTGTTAAAAAAACCCCAAAACTGCATAGCATTGACAATGAGTTAGACTACACTACAATATATTACCCTAGAAATATATGCTGCAGGTTATTTTACTCAAAATTCTGCAAAAAAGTTATGAAGCTGAGAATATTTTAAACCAGATTAAACTTAAAAAAATGAGCTTTAGAGCACAGCTAATTCCTCAGTCTGGGCTATATGATATTACAAAGTGTGCTTTGTGGTAGGGAATTATGTTTGTTATGATGAAGACCATAAGAAATTGGTTTTTGTATGAGGATATTTTTCCTCTTCTGATTTTATTTGTTGCCAAAATTACAATAAACAGTTTTGTTTTGAAGTAAAATTAGACTGCTCTGTTTCTGATCCAATTTCATTTTCTGAATTCTTAACTAAAAACAAATTACTTCCTGAGTAAAATGGGTTTCAGTCTCAAAGAAAGAAACAAAGACTGTCTTGTCTTATGAGAAGAAATGGGATAGACTGTAAATTCTTTACAGAAATTATTTTCTGGGATACTAGATTTAGCTGTACATGGTAACTAAATGTAGAACTGAAGTGGTAAAGAGGAAGGGAAATTAGACTGTGATAAAACATTTGCAGAGTAGAGTGCAATGTTGTATGAAGAAATTAATAGATGTCATTTTGTTTACAAAATCTTAAGCTGTAAATATTTAAAAATGCCACTGTAAGTAGAAAAAAGGCTGTATTGTTTTTCTTCACATTTCTATAGCAGAATACTCTTTACTGACATTTTATCACATATTGTACAATCAGTTTATAGCATTTTGTACCACTGTCATCACTGATGCAAATCTTGCCCCTGAAAGTGGCAGCAAAATTGAACAGATCCTGAACACTCCACACTTTATGAAAATGATTTGAAAAGTTGTTGAAGTCATTTTCAGAAGCTGGAGAGAAAAATCCAGTCCATACAACCAGAAGATCATAGGTGGCACTGCTAGATTTTTTACCATCCTCCAATAACATGCTAATTACTTTTGCAATAAGTTTTATATATTATATAGCAGACATCTTGATCTGTCATAAAAACTGAAAGGTAAAAAAAAAAAATCTATATTTACTTTAAAGGCATTCAGTAATAACAGTACGATAATAGGCTATTGGTTATACACTATAAGCTCTGAGTTCCAAATTCCTCAAGAATTGTATTAATTTTACTTCATAGATATGCTTTTGACTTCAATAGATTTTTATTTTTTTTACACTAATGTGAAAAAAGTCAATTCTGGAATGAGGCTGCTGTTTAAGTCACTGACTGTAAGATTACTGATGTTTCTTCCTGAGGTTTTTGTGCTGATCAGAATAAAAATAAAAAACTAGTATGGAACAGCAATAAGATATTTGTATTATTATAAGTTATTTAAAAAGAAATGTCAGAGACATGCAAAAAGCAAAATACATTTTTTAAAAGATCAGCCCTTCACTATCAACATTTGTAGAAAACAAAAGGGTTTTATGCATGTCATATTTAGTGAGAAATTATCAGAAGATTATTAAAATATGTACAAGCTTCTGCAATATGTGCTATAGATATTTCCTGTCAAGATAATAACATATTTTAATTTTCTTGGGTTTTTTTTGCTTGAAATGATAAATTTATCAGGTATTTGTTTTAGAGTATGTTTGTACTGTGAACTATGTTTCAACAATGTCAACGTCAAAAAATTCAAATTTCAAACACAAGAAATACTTATGAATAAGAGAGCAAGGTGAAACAAAAGGAACAAGACTGATAATATTTTTGGATCTCATGTAGCAACATACCTGTGTAACTCCAGCTGTATTCATGATCTAGGTATTTTTATTTTATTTTATTTTATTTTATTTTATTTTATTTTATTTTATTTTATTTTATAGAAAATGTGACCATTAGGTAGAGCTTCAAAATACTTTGAGGTCTGGCATTATTACAAAGCTTTGATGATTAAGTTATACACATAAAACATTAATAACACTCTTTGCTAATTTTCTAGTTTTAATTTCAGTCAGAAAGCTTTACTCTTCCCCTATAAAATATTCTCATAGTCATGTACTACAGATCCAAACTCAGGCTAAGACACTGTCAAAAAGAGACAGTGAACACATACCTCGTATTTCAATTTCAGCATAGAGGTAAGAAATTGTTGCTTTTTAAAGACTGTATAGAACAGAGGTCCAAAGAAAGGGAAGAGTTATAGATCCTCTGTGGCACAGTGTACTTGTGAGCATTAATGATAAGCTACCTCGTGGCCTGGAAGCCTTGAGGAAATTCAAGAGTAGGATGGCAGGATTTTACAGTGACTCCAAAAGGGCAGAAGAGGAGGCTGTGCTGCCATCCAGTGTGACCTGGACAGGTTGGTGGGTTGGGCAGGGAGAAACCTAATGAAGTTCAGCAAGTGCAAATATAGGGCCCTGTACCTTGGGAGGAGCATTCCCTTGAATCAGTGCAGGTTGGGGGGTGACTTGCTGGAAATCAGCTCTGGGGAAAAAGACCTGGAAGTCCTGGTGGGCAACAGGCTGACCACTAGCCAACAATGTGCCCTCCACAGCCAAGAAGGCCAATGCCATCCTGGGGTGCAATAAGTAGAGTGTGGCCAGCAGGCTGAAGGAGGTCATCCTCCCCCTCTACTCTGCACTGCTCACCTGCAGTTCTGGGATCCCCAGTTCAAGAAGGGTAAAACACTACTGAAAAGAGTCCAGCACAGGGCTACTAAAATTAATAAGAGGTTGAAGCATCCACCATACAAGAAAAGGCTGAGAGATATGAGGCTGTTTAGAGAAAGGGAGGCTGAAGGGGGGATCTGATCAATGGTTACAAATATCTAAAGGGTAGGTGTCAGGAGAATGGGACCAGACTCATCTCAGTGGAGTCCAGTGACAGAACAAGGGGCAATGGGCACAAACTTGTACACAGGAGGTTTAACCTAAATGTAAGAAAATACTTCTTTAATCTGAGGGTTACAGAGCACTGGAACAGGCTGCCCAGGGAAGATGTGGAGTTTCCATCCCTGGAAATGTTCAAAACCTGCCTGGATGTGTTGCTGTGTAATCTGTTCTAGGGGATTCTTCTCTAGCAGAGAGATTGGACTAGGCACTCTCCAGAGGTCCCTTGCAACCCTGACCATTCTGTGTTTCTGTGTTTCTGTGAGATTAAGCTCTGCTCTCTAATGTTGTTGGCTTGTTCCCTACAGGACTGTCCGTGTTACTGAATTTTGATAATGTTAATGCTGAAAAGACTTGACTTTAACAGTTCTGCTATAAAGAATTGCAAGCTGTTTTCCAGATGTGCTAGGTGTTTGTGTATTAAGGATTTAGTAAATTTGCTGCTGAATCAATGATTTTATGCACATGAAAGCTAAACTTCTTGTTTAATTGCATACAGACACCTACTGGTAGGCACAGTTCACTTTTCTAAAGGTTCACATTTATAAACAATATTTGATTTGATGTCATCTACCTTTGCCAAATCATATCAAGAGCTAAAACAATGACCAATTAGAAAATACACGATTCTTTTCAAATCTCTGTTCACATCTTGGCAGCCCAGGTCACAGTTTAGGTTTATCTCAAAACTAGCTCTTACAATACACAGAATATCAAAAAGCAGTAAATACACCACTTGTCTTCATTATGTTTCATTCAAGTGCTACATGCAAATAGAAGATATGCTCAACCTTAAATCCCCATATTAATCCTGTAGGTCTTGATCTACACATTTCCATTTAAAGAGTTGCATCCAAATTCTACTACATATCTGGAATGAGAAACAAGCATAGAAGTAGCATAGGTCCCACAAAGGTTCTAACTCATACAAAGAATGCAGGAAGCATTACATGTATTGAATTGTGGTTGACGTTGGAGAGTAAGCCTGACACATTTTCTACTACACTTAAGAAAGGGGCTTAATGAGTCTATCTCTGCATCTTCCAGATAAAGTAAGAAAGAAGACACATTTTTATATTTTCAACAATCATGACATGGAGAAAAACTAATTGTTACGAAATTCAGCCATTTGAATGTGCTGTGAAGCCTGCTTATTTTAACTGTTCTTCCTCCTATATCATTGCCATAGTATTTTTCCAGAGAAATACAGGCACATTTTACACCAAGGCTGGCCTTTTGCAACACCTCTGAGAGAAAACAGAACCGTTCAGCTCTTAAAGAAACTATAATGTAACTATAATTTTAGTCTACTAGTGAAACAGTGTACTATCAACTATGAGCATTCCTTGTTCTTCAAATTAAATGTATTTTTGTCCCATAATTTCTTTATTCTGTGAAAATGCGCTTGAGCAAAAAGTAACCTTCTTCTGAAGCTATCAATGTGGTGGTATTAAAGTGAAGATTAAAAACAAACTGTGTTACCCCAAATGCACACTTCACCCAGTAGTTAACCTAACCTGCAATGGTAGCTCTTCCATTTAATTTTTTATTACCTTAGAGTTCATGCAGGCACACAGGACCTCACTAGCTGAGAACATTATTGAGCACATCCATAGAATGTGCTTTAATATTGATTAAAAAGTCTATCTCAGGGCCAGAACTTTTAAAACTGCAAGCCTGAAAGACCACCTGCAAGAAGAAAAATCTATAAGAATGAGTGCTTTTCAAGATCCACATTATATCATGCCATCAGTATGCCTGTGTGAAGAAATAGGATCTATCAATGCACAAATATTTAATATTCACCCTATTTGCACCTGCCTTCACAATTGTTTGGCCTGCAGACGTACTTAAATGAGTATGGGCCATATGACCTGCTTAATAAAGAAGAAATAGGGAAATAATATAATAATATGCTCTTCTAAAAGTTTTGGTGAATAATGCTTAAAATACTGGCATAACTGTAATAAATCACATGAAAAAAAAAGTTAAGGAAAAGATATACTTTGAGTCTTTTCGTCCTTTCTGCAAACTTAGAAGGGCAAATTCTCATGTATATGTAAAACATATGTAAGTCAACTGATGCCAAGACCTCCAACAATCCAGACTAACAGGCATGACTGACTAGAAAGTAGACTGAAAGGTACCTAAAATATCTTTATACAAAAGATGGCAAGTTAGCATTTAAACCCATTCATACAAGGGGAATTTAACTATAGTGTTGTTCTGTACTGTTGTTTTTTTTTTTAATATTTTTTAAAATTATTCTTGTAGTTGTATTTTTCAGAAGTATTCAGAGAAAATTGTGTTGCAGTTAAAATGACTTAAGAATCTGAAAAGGGGATTGGAAGTATTTGGAAATTATAATAACTTCCAAACATTTACTAGCTATTGTGAAATAAGTTTATGAATGTGAATTTCAGGGAGGAGACAAGCAGAGATCATCTTGGTATTATGTTGTCAAAGGAATGATATATACCATATTGTCCTCTATTTTTCTGTTTCTGTGGTTTTATATTTGGGTTGGTTTCTTGGCAATTATTAACCATTGTCTTTTCATGAGTATCTCCCCTGCAATAATAACTTTTGATTCTCCCTGATTTTAAAGAGAGATAGAGTTCTCACATGTTACTGTATTTATTAAGTTTTACAGAAATAGGAAGAAAATTAAAAAACGTGCACTACAAATGTCTTAGCTAACAAGAAAGCTGAAGTCATGTACTGCTGGAAGTGACAGAAAAGGAGACCTTATAATTGCATGGCTGTCAGGGTTTGACTCAGGATCGGCAAATAAAGCAGAGACAACAATGCTCTCAATCCCCTCCCTCTGCCACCCAGGTAGGGAAGGAGAGAGAGAATTAAGGACAGAGACTTAGCTGGATTGAAAACTAAACTAGACAGCTTTAATTAGATGTACAATTATATACAAGTATGTTCAGGAATGTGCAAAAGCCTCTTGCCTCCCCCCACCCCCAGCAGCTCCCCCGGCATCTCCTGAGCTGTGAGCAGTCCTGAAATGTCTCAGCCCACAGGCAGGAGATAAGGCAGAGCAGACAGGGGCTGGGGTATGAGGGTGATGAGCTCAGAGCCTGGGGTGGATGGTGATGGATGGATGGAGTCCTCCTCAGATGCTGGCCATGGATGGAAGAGAAGGGAAGAAGCAGGAAAGGAGTTGTCTTCTGTGATCTCTGACCTTCCTCGGAGCTTACGTAGATCTATGGAATGGAATCCCTTTGGTCAGTTCTGCTGTCTGTCTAGTCCAGCTCCCCATGGGGGGGTCACAGATACAATTCTCCTGCTCTCAGTAGCATCTGCAGTGGCAGATTCACTGAGTAGAACAAACTGACCTTTGCATCTCAGCAGAAACATAAACATTCCAGTGTTATCAGTCCAGTAGCTGGAACACTTGCTGCTAGTTAAAAGAGAGCTTACTGAAGGAAAAAAAATCAATAAAAGGAAAATTAGCTTCATCCTGGCTCAAACCAGGATATTGGCTCAAGAGTAAAACTTCAGAAGCGTTTTGCAACTGCTTAGACATGACAATCAATCAGCTACAGTACCTCTGTCTTTAGGCACGCAGGGTTCATTAAATCTAGCTATTAGGGAACATGACTTATCTGTAAGTGGGATTTACTGACTGTACCTTTCTTTACTAATAAGTAAACCAGGTCAAGACTTGTCCATAAGGGACAAGTGGCTTAGGTCTCATCCATACAATTTAAATTTCTTTCACCCCCAAACATGCCCATGTTTATACCATCTAATTGGACTACCCTGTGCTGCACCTTCCACTGTGTCCAGGAAGTGCTTGGGAGAGTGGTGGCTGGTGTGGAGCAAAGCTGCATCAGAAACCTGGTCAAAGATTTAACAAAATACATAAGTGCATGGAAGCAACTGAGCTGTGCCTTGAACTTTACAGTACACTGGTATATAGATTATACCACTGTGTCATCCCAACTTCAGTTATTTGAACATAAATCTTACTTAAATAAGTTCTATCCCTTCAATATTAGAAGAAAATTAATTACTTGATGTAAACTTGCTGCCTCTAACTCCTGTGTTACAAGGAGTCCAAAGCTTTAACCTTACCCTGCTGACTAACACTTTAAAGCTTTCTTAAATTAAAGTCAGTATCACCTTCCATCCTTTACTGTTTTATGAGCTGTCCTGGTTTGAGCTAGGATAGAACTGATTTTTTTTTCTAGCAATTTTACTTTTTAGTAAAGCCTCTTCTAAGTAGCTGCACTTGTTGAAATTAACAGGATGTCTCTCAGTCAGTGTCTGCTTGTAGGACTGATAAGGCTCCATGTTTATAGCTACTGCTGGAGAATGGTATGCACAACCAAGGCCACTGCTTGGCTCTGCTAAATATCTTATGCTCTGGGAAAAAAAAATTAAAAGGGAGTGAAGGGGTCACATCTACGACCTTCCGGCAGAGTGAAGTCCAAATAACTGACCAAAATTTACCAAAAGCAGTATTCCATCCCATATGCATCACACATGGTATAAACCTGAGGGGTCACAAGGGTCAAGCTCTCTTCATACATAGCAGGTGTCCTGGGAGCACTCCATCCCTTCTGCCTTTGATCCTGATCCATGTGTTCATGAATCTGTGTGTTTCTGTATCCAGCACCCAACTGCTGCTGAATCCAGAAGCCCAGTCTGGGACTTTCCCAGGGTCTTCCCTGCAGCCTTGTTGGTGACCTGAGCATTATTGGAAGGGGAGCACAATAGTGTTTTTGTGTATATTTGTATATATTTTAAACATTTTATTACTTTATTTTTCATTATTACTGTTCATTAAAGCTGTACAGTTTAGTTTCCAGCCCATAAGTCTCCCTCCCTTGGTCTCTTTCCTTTCCCTTTCAGGGAAAGGAGACAGGCTAATAGGGAGCATCTGTCATTCATTTAACTGTCATCCCAGCTTTAAACCATGACTTGAGCACAGACAAATCCCTTCTGTTGTTCCCTCATCAGCTTTCCAAAAAGACCTTGAAGTTTAGAGCTGGATCCTTCCCTCCAATAATTTTTTTTTTCTATGAATCATAGAATGCTCTGATTTCCTTCTTTCCAGTGAGATCCACCTGGCTGCATCTGATTAAATGTAACTTTGCCTTTTTCATTCTTTTCCTCTTGAATCTATTAAAACCCATTTTGAGAGTCCTTCCTTCTTCAGACTGACCAGAAGGCTATAATCAGTAGCAGCAATCTTCCCTGTTTTGGTAGGGTTTTCATTTTAAAAAGTTTTCTTTTGCAATTTCACACCCAGCAAGAAGCTGAACTTCAGTGTTTTCACCAATCTCTAGACACCACATTGTCCTACAGCATTTCCGTGTTGGTGCTCAGTCATTAAGGCTTAAAGGTTTGTGGTTGTTGCTTGTCAGGTAAACCCACAAAAAGAGTCTCTAAGCTCATTATAAGTTATACCTCACTACATAATATGGCATCCAGCAGCTTTGTAATTGCACATTGATGAACTGTACACTGATGAGCTCCCCAAATTGCAGCAATTGCTGTCTTGTCAATGGGAGTTCTGAAGTTTCCAAAGGTGAACTCACTTGTACAGTTTTCTGTCCAAGTCTGGCCTTAGAGTGTTCTGTGTGTGGAAGCACCATCAGTGTGTTAGGCTTCCCCTCCCACTGAAAGCAAAAGGACTACTCTTGTGTTATAAAGCTGTAATTTGAGTTAAGTTTGATTTAAAATATGTTGACAATTGCTTACATATGATGTGCAGTATATGTTCAGCATTTCTCCCACTAAAAACAAAGGGGGGATTAAAAGCAAGTATTTGTCGGTCTCTTTTCTTATTTCCCTCAGCACTTATGAAACCAGTACCCCAGCTTATGCAAGTAAGAATAGTATTAGCACAGTTTCTGATATATATAGTTTATTTTAAATAGTAGACATATTTTAAAATAGGCCACAAAATATATTTATACTTATGTATAAACATACTTTATATAATGGGATTATATATATGATTAGTTGTGCATCTGAATCTTTCTGCAGTGTCATGCACAGATGATAAAGTAAGAGGGATTCAGATTACTCCATATTTCTTCTAAGCAGCACCTTTTCTGAGCCATAAATACATGGTTTAGGGGTAATTGATTTTCTCTGGTAGGGTGCATAGCTTACATCCTAGAAGTAGAAAAGTAGTGTTAAACTGTCAGTGATGCAAAATAACAGTTGTCATTGTCAAAGTTGTTTTGGTCTTCTTGCTAAGACTATTTTCATCAATAAATCAGTTATTTTTCTTTGATCTACATTTATTAACTTTCTTTTACTTCATCTATATTTAACTTCCCATACACTAGCAATCTGAATTCAACTGTTTACTTTTATTTTTACCACAGTTTATATAATGTTTTACTGAAGGCTTTTTTATACAGCAGATGCTTTTCTTGCTGTGTGTTGATTAATCGTATTTCATATTATCAGCTCCCCCACAGCATTTCACACTTTATGCTCAATAGATACAGTATATCATAAACTACATTACTGCTATACAGATAAACATGTCTGTCTTTTACTAGCTATATTATTAACACTTCCATTTGCATTCCTGCATTTATAGCTGCCATTATGAATGTTTACTATTTTCATAGTGGTACTTTCCTTGCTGATATGGTAGCATTTTATTTCAGCAAGTTCAGAGTAGCCTACAAGTTAGTAGTTTAATGGTCTTTATCTAATTGTTGTAAATTGTAATATAGTATGTCTTTTGTAAACATACAACTTCAGTGATCTCTAAACATGGGCATTTGGTTTGTTCCTTTCTATGCTTTAATATTTGTATCCTTTCATAATTTTCCTGTAGCCTCGGTTTTCAATATTATCAGATTTTTTAGTTTAGTTTTATTGGTTTCTTTTTCAGAATGTCTGGTTAGGCCAAAAAAATAATCTAATTCCCCAGGCAACATCTGATACTGAAGGGGGTCCTAAAAAGGAATCATAAAATCATAGAATGCCAGGTTGGAAGGGACATCAAAGATCACCTGGTCTTACCTTTCTAAAAGGAAACATAGTTTAAAGGACATGGCCCAGCATCTTGTTTAGCTGAGTGTTAAAAGGATTCAGTGTTGGGGAAAACACCACTTCCCTGGTGAGATTATTCCAATGGTTGATTGTTCTTGCAAAAAATCTTCTTCTGGTGTCAAATAGGTATCTCTCCAGAAGTAACTTACATGCAATACCACTTGTTTTTTCCCTGTGGGTCGTTGTAAAAAGGGAGTCTCCATCCTCTTGGTTGTCACCCTTTCAGTACTGGAACATGGCAATAAGATCTTCCCTAAGCCTTCTTTTCTCAAAGCTGAACAAACCCTGTTCTCTCAGTCTTTCCCCATACAGCAGGTCCAGCCTGACCACATGATTTTGTAGAGCGGGGACCAGAGCTGAACACAGTGTTCCAGGTGTGGCCTGACAAGTGTTGAATATGTGGGGTAATGACTTCTTTTTCTCTGCTGGTGACGTCCTTGTTGATGCAACCCAGCATCCTGTTGGCTTTCTTTGCTGCTTCAGCACACGGTTCACTAATATTGAGCCTGTTGTCCAGAAGGACTCTCAGATCCCCTTCCATTGAACTACTTTCCAGCCAGGTGGATTTCAGTCTGTCCTGCACTTCTGGGTTATGTACTAGTAGGTGCAAGACCTTACACTTGTCCACATTGAACTTCATAATGGTCTTGTTAGCACACTCTTCCAGCCCGTCCAGGTCTTCCTGGAGGGTACCTTTCCCTTCTGGAGTGTCCACTTAATTGGTGTAATCTGCAAACTTCATCAGGATGCACTTGAGCCCAACATCCAGATCACTTATGAAGACATTAAACAACATTGGGTCAAATACTGATTCCTGAGGGACTGCACTTGTGACCAGTAAATGTTTACTTTGTCTTGTAAATAAATAGAAATACTTTCTTTGTTTAACTCTTGACAAAGAAAGCAACTCAATCAAATGTGAGATATTTTCTGAGATCAATGTTAAACAAATGCAGTTGAAAAAAAATCAAAACACAGTTTTGAAGTGATGTCAAATAAAAGCAGTTATAAAACATTTAAAAAAAAGTTATGCCAAATGATCACAATTATAAAACATAAAAAAAATATTTTCTAAAAATAATGTTAAATAAATGCACATCAAAACACTGTTTTTAAAAGTTATGTTAAGGACAGCAACCTGAAATGAGCTCTTTGCAATACATTTGATTTGCCTTATCTCCTTATTAATTTTTCATTTCTTGTGTTTAATTGAGTTGCCTTTATCTCATCGTTAATTTTTCATGTTACAAATGGTGTGACTCATACACTTCAACTCCCTGTATATACACCATTTCTTTGCAGAAATCAGAGTACTGAGGGCAGAGCTGCCTGTTCCCCAAGTTTCTGCTCATGGTGCTGATTAAGTGTCACCTGCTGATTGGTGTGCAGCTGTCCTGGGGGTGAGTTGGCATTGCAGAAGTATCTGGCAAGATGTTGGCAGCAGTGACTTGGAGGCAGCAAGTTGGTGGTGTCCAATATTTCAAATGCAACTTTTCCACAATTGCTTAAGAAGCTAAAAGTCTATCCCATTATTTATTTTCAGGACTTATATTATAGATTTAAAGTTGTGAAATCTCTTGTCTTCTACATATTTTTAAAGAAATGTTTATGTTTAAAGTCTTGTTTCATGTTTAAATTCTCTGTCTTGGGGCAAACAGATTACCTTGTTCTTGGCTTTCTTTCCTCTTATATGAGATATTTTAACTACCAAATTAAGCTTTCTGGGCTGACACCTGTTGTCATATGGTCCTCTATCTTCTGAGTGAGTTATTCGATTCCTGCTTGGAGATAAGAGTTATTTTTTATATGCAGGAATGTCAAGTTGTAGTTGGGGAGAGACACATCAAAAAACAGCAATCACCTTCTGAATTTTGAAACTGGTCCTAGGACTGTTTGATCCTTTAAATGACAGAATTTCAAGCCTATTTTAAAATTATTTTTCTAGATGTTGTTTTGGTTTTTTTTTATACTACTTATTAGTATCTGATAAAGCATGAATATATATGATGGTAACAGTAGCAAACAACATTTCCTGCTGAATACAAGACTTACACCTTAATTATGATATTCATGCTTCTGAATAGTCAGAGATAGCAAGACATCCAACATGTCTTCCTCCTGTTGCTCCTTTTCTCTGAGGAATTGTATGGCTTGTGCCTGGCTTGCTGGCATCTTCATTTCCTTTCTGCTCTCCCCATCTGGTTAGGTTATGATTGGAAAATTGCTGTTGTCCCTCTCAGGGGTACTGAGGGACCCATTTGCAGACTGGACTCACTTGCTAGAGAGTTCTGCAGCTTACCAGGGGCTCAAATCAAGGACATTGCAGGAAGTATATACAAACTTGTACAACGATTATTATCCACTCCTACTGTTTCATGGGGGCACCAATGATACAGATAAGAGTGACCTGAAGACTATCAGAAAAGACTACAGAGCCTGGGAGAGGCAGTGAAGGGTTGGAGAGCACAGGTAGTGATCTCATCAGTCCTTCTGGTTAAAGGGAAAGGGCTGGAAAGGACCAACCAAATTGGAAAAGACAATAAATGGTTACAGAAATGGTGCCATATTCAGGGCCTCGGTTACACAGACCACAGGACTAACTTCAAAAAACCTGGTCTCCTGGAGGCTGATGGGGTTCATTTGTCAGAGAAAGGGGAGAGAGTCTTTGTCCAGAGGCTGGCCAATTTAGTTAGGAGGGCTTTAGACTAGTGATGCCAGGGAAGGGGACCCTCAACTCATCCCACAGCCACCACATTGTGGACAGAGCCAATAACAGCTGCCCTCCTGGGCCTGCAGGAAGATTGCAGGCCAACAGGAAAGCATCTGACTTGCAATTTTTTACCACTACCAGTGTGAATGCTTCAAGGGTGGCCCATCTGAAATGCCTCTATGTGAACACACAGAGCATGGGGAATAAACAGGAAATTGCAAATGTGTGCATGCCTGCAGGGTTATGATGTTACTGGTATCACTGAAACACGATGGGATGACTCCTACAACTGGAGCAGTATGGATTCAATGGATACTCACTGGGTAAGGAACTGGCTGGATGGTCACACTCAAAGAGTGGTGATCAATGGCTCGATGTCCAGAAGTAAAACAAGTGACAAGTGGTATTGCCCAAGGGTTGATACTGGGACTGGTACTGTTTAACATCTTTGTTGGTGACATGGACAGTGAGATCTAGTGCACCCTCAGCAAGTTTGCTGATGACACCAAAGTGTGTGGTGAGGACGACATGCTGGAGGGAAGGGATGCCATCCAGAGGGACCTTGACAGGCTGCAGAGGTGGGCTCGTGCAAACTGCATGAAGTTCAACCAGGCCAAGTGCAAGGTGCTGCACCTGGGTCATGGCAATCCCAAGCAAAAATACAGGCTGTGTGGAGAATTGTGAGAGATGGACTCTATAATGGCCTTTAATCCAGCGACAAGAATGCATCAAAAAAAGCCCTGAGGAGAACGACTTGGGAGTGATTGTGGACAAGAAGCTCAACATGAACTGGCAATGTGCACTTGCAGCCCAAAAAGCCAACCATGTCCTGGGCTGCATTAAAAGAAGCATAGACAGTAGGTCAAGGAAGGGGATTCTCCCTGTGAGACCCCACATGTAGTACTCTGTCCAATTCTGGAGCCCTCAACATAAGATGGACATGGAGCTTGCAGAGAAAGTCCAGAGAAGGGCCACGAAGATGATCCGAGGGCTGGAGCACCTCTCCTACAAGAACAGGCTGAGAGAGTTGGGGTTGTTCAGCCTGGAGAAGAGAAGGCTCCAGGAAGACATTATAGGAACCTTCCAGTGCCTGAAGGGGATACAGGAAGGTTAGGGAGAGACTTTTTACAAGGACTTGTAGTGAGAGGACAAGGGGTAATGGATCAAAACTGGAAGAGGGGAGATTTAGGTCAGACATTAGGAGGAAATTCTTTAGTGTGGGGGTAGTGAGACACTGGAAGAGGCTGCCCAGGTTGGTTGTGGCTGCCTCATCCCAGGAAGTGTTCAAGGCCAGGTTAGATGGGACTTCAACCAACCTGGTCTAGTGGGAGGTGTCCCTGCCCATGCAGGGGGGTTGGAACGAGATGATCTTTAAGGTCTCTTCCAACTCAAACCATTCTATGATTCCATGAAATTAAAATAGATGCTGGTTCTCTGGTAACATTCCTGTGCTCTCAGGATGTCCCCTGGGAACTAGCTTGAATTTCCTACGCAGGACAGTTCTGCTTGATGTCTCCTGTTAATGGTAAAGGCTCACTGATTTTTTTCTCTAGGAAATAGTAAGTTTTACTGCAGGTGGAAAAAGCTGGCAAACTTTGTAAAAAGTGTATTTTAAAGGCTGCTTTTCTGGTTGGGTTTTTGTGCATACTTTCACAAGGGTAATGAGGTAAAGGTAAAAGTAAATAAAGGTAAAAAATCCTTTCCTTGCAATAGAACTGGCATAAGGAACAGGTTGGAAAGCAAGTGCAATGCATAGTTTATGTTCCTTGTCAGTTGAAAATAATTTCTGAAGGGAGTAATACAATGAAATAAACTGAAGTAAACTAAAATAACATGTTGAATCAAAAGTAAAATTATTTAAGTGGCCAAGTGACAGCTGGGCTAAACTCAGATTATGTTCATGCATTCTGACATATATTTGTAATATTGACTAATTGAATGATGACTTAGACATATTCCAAAAGCAATCACTACTCATAATTAACATAATTTTGTTCCTAGAATTAATGCTGTGTTTTACAAAGAAAGGTTTTGCTCGTTTACTGTGCATTCTACCTTAGTGTTTTATAAAACATGGCAAACATTAAGATCTTGAAAAAATTAATGAGTATGTGTCCTAAAAATTAGAGTACTCTCTGAGAACTCAAACAATATAATCTGTATAAATTATATCTCTATATTATCATCCCTCACAAAACCCTATTCAATCAGTTCAGCTACACCATTCCATCATCATTAATGGTCCATTGCATTTACTGTGTTTTCAAATCATTGGTTTCAGGCAGCCCAACTTTGCTAGTGGAAAATACCTTATTAAATCATCCTCATCACCCAGTTCAACAAATTCCGATCTGACACATTAACACATCAGAAAGTTTTATTGCCTTATTATCCAACTAGCAGAAAAAAAAAATACAAAATTGTAATTCACACAACCATAGTATGCATTAAGTCTAATAGTGTGAACTCCTTGCCAGGAAGACATGTCAAGGAGCTCTGCTCCCTTCTGTTAAAATCTTTCACAAACTCAATTAATTGTTAATGCTAGTGATTAAACAGTTCCCTCCTCAAAAGTGCCCATACACCTCTTTTCAAAAGTATCTAATTATCTTAGGTTCTTGTGTGTGTTTATTCTATAAGCAGTAAGAAGGAAGGAGGTCCTAATTTTTTGAGAGTGACATGGATTGACCTGAACCCTATGATCATGCAAATAATGAAACAATTTCTGAAACTGCTGATGTGATGGCAAGCTACCTCTGGTGAGTATTTTGAAGTAAGCACTGAAAATGCTTCAGGATCTAGACCTACAATCAAAACAAAGAGAGCAGAATTTTCTGTTGTTTACTTTCATTAAAGCTACCAGAAACTAAAAGGTAAAATATTGTTGAAGATTATACTTTTATGTTACAGTTAGAGATAATTCAATAGATTTTACTTTAGGTGTTATTGTGTTGTGTGTTTCAAATTTGGACAAGACAGTTATTTGCTATCTCCCCTACTCTCTATCCTAACTGCACACCTTTGTTTGGATATCCTTCTGGTGAATTTCCCTCTGTAGTCTTTTTATTTTTTTTCACCTTTCAGTCACATATATTAGAACAGTTGTTGCTTGGCCTTTCCTCCTTGGCTTCTACTGGCTTCCATTCCTGTTATCTTTGCTCTCATCCTTTTTCCACACTTCTTTCTTGTTTCATGCAACCTATCTTCTCCTGTATCAGATCCCTAGTTGAGTTCAGGGATTGTTCTTTAAAGCCCTTTTACAGCCAGATGCTCTCTGTATTAAGGACTATAATCAAACTGAATTTGCCACAGTCTTATTCCTAAAATGCTAGTAATTTCCCATACAGATAACTAGGACAGAAAGCAGAAGGTTCATCTTGCATTAATTACTGCATTGCTGCTTTTTTTTTTTTTAAGCCTATTGCTTCTTATATTGCTCATTAATAATGTTACGAATATGGTGAAAAAAATTACATAGACTCTGAAAAATAATAGGTCAGTTCACTGCTGGTTTATGCATTCATTAAAGAAATTGTAAATTTTCTACCTCCAGTAAAATAAATTGTTGCAGATTTCTTCCTTTGTTTTTTCTTCCTTTTGTATTTTTCCTGTTGTGCCACATTAATACAGTCCATTCTGTATTTTGTACAATTCCCCTTTTGTATATCTATAGGTCATGGAAAAGGAATAATTCCAGGCATGTAACCTGGAATATATTAAAAAAAACCCTGTGCCTCCCAACATGAATTTGTGCCTTCTCATGTGATGTTTAGTGAATATGTTCAAAATTTCAATTTTTAAACTCACACAACTTCTGTTTGGGAGGAATCAAGCTCAAAAAATGTTTTCACTATTGCTGACATGGGTCATATTTGGAGCTTACCCAATCTTCAGTGACACTTCCTTGCTCCATTGCTTCTAATGCAACTGATGCTCAAATGCTGTCTCAAGACACAGATACCCTGAATAGCCATAGACATTCTTACTTCATGTAGATCTTGCTACAGAAGTTCCTACTTCAACACATTAAAAAAAAAAAAAAAAGCAATACCTAGTGATATCTCCTATGTATGCACATATCATTGTAAAATTTATGGCCTTGAATATATTTGCACTTAAACATTAACATTTATTGCAATTAAGAAAAAAATAAGGCCTGTTATCCAGTCCTAGGTACATAAAATGCAGGCAGGGCAGCCCACTGTTTCTCTGGAGGCACAATAGCCCTGGGGTGGTGTGGATGGTTGAGAGTGGTGGCCTGCTTTCCCCACACTGTCTGTTAGTTTATTGTTCCAGGGTTTAGGGACTTGCAGTAAGTGTATAGCACACAAATCCATTAGTGAGCAACAGAGTGATCAGATTTGGTTTAAGTAATGAAATGAGATAAAGGGGAAAAGGTAGCACTTGTAGCTTCCTATTTCCTCCAGTCATACCTCACCTAACTGTACAAAAATCATATGAGACCATCTCAGGAACTAAATCAGTAGAGCTTAACCTGTCTATGTTTTCACAGAGATGATGTAATTTATTTTAAAAATGGTTGATCTTTAACTGTCAAAGTACAAGTCAGTGTCAAACAGTTGCTTAATTTCTCTTTCTGTTCACACAGCTAAAGACAGACAAAATAATTGCCTAACCTATGTGCCAGAGTAAGATTTGTTGAACAGAAACAAACAAACAAAAAAAAATTGTAGGTTTGGGAGACAGTAAATGTAAAGGGAAAGAGGGGAGGAAAGTCAGGCTATGTTCTGTGGAAAGTGAACAAGTGACACCAGGATTTTGCTTTTCTGTAGCTTTTCAGTAGCCATAGTTATGTCTGAGCTTTGGGGTCTGTGCTGTTCCTGGCTCCCCAGGAACAGAAATTTCAGAAATACAGAAATTTCCTGTTTTCTAAAAGATCCTCAGCACACATGGTCCATCCTTGATATCTGATTTCCTGAAGAAGAAAACATACACTACTAGGCTGGGAAAAGCCAGAAAGTTAGGATGGTATATAAAGGCCCTTTAAAACAAACAAACAAACCAAAACTAAACTAATATGTATCAGTGGAATGGGAACAGAATTGGAAAATTCCTCTGCTTCCAAAAGTTCGATTAGTTTTTTGAGTTTGCAAAGATCACCTACTGACTAATCCAACCTCCCGTCAGATTTTGTCAGAGCTTTAATGTTCAGCTCTTTAAGGGGTGGAACCCTATCTTTATCTCTTACATTTATTTTATTGTATGTGTGCCCATGGACCCCAGCTCTATGTTTTAAACTCAAGGTAAAATGTGTCTGTAGAATTGCACAGTGAACTTATTTACTGTGTTGGACTTGCTGATAATGTACCTAGTGAGTTTTGAGAAAGCACCTGGAATTTGTATTCCCATCCAAACTAAACTTGCACTACTTCAAATTTCTCCACTCTGCAGTATTTTTATTAATCCATCATCAAACTTTGGGAAAAAGAATTCATTTTTCTTTAATATAATTCCTTTTCTTGGTGGTTTCTATAAAATATGTCTCTTTTTTAAAATAATCTTTCAAAGGTGCACTTGGAGCTAAGTACAGTCATACAGAATGTGTCTGAAAACATCATAGCTTTATGATTCATGTTCAAGTTTCATCTGTTGCATGACAAATATACAGCCCATGAGCTGCACTTTTATCCACTTTTAGTTTTCACAGAATAGCCAACATCTTAGTGATGCAAAGCTTTTTAGACTAGTGAGAGGGGAAAAAGAATGCAATTACAGTGCTTGACATCCTTGATCAAGATAAAAACTGGGAACACAGATTTGACAGAAACAGCAAAAGGTAAAATTCTGGACTTTATATGTAAGGTAAATGTCCAGCACATGCTTTAAGCTTTTCAGCTGCGGATTTGAAATGAACAAACTAGTAGTTTGGAGCTTTGGGAAGGAAAGTGGTTTATCTCAGTGAATACTAAAGACTTGTGAGAACCTTACCACAGGTGAATTGTGTTCTCTTAAACACATGGGCAGCAGGAAGGATGGTGTTGGTATTTGTTTCTTTTCCATTAGGGATTTTTGTTGGAGGCAGAAGTGCCTGAAAAATTTATTATTTTTCATTAGAAAACTGCAGTGCAGAGGCTGAATTTGTGAGCAGAACAGAAGTTTCTACAGGCATTTTATATTTTAAACCCTTTTCTCTCTTATATAAGAATCTTATTATTTACTGTCCCTGAGCAACAAGGCTACAGATTTTGCTTCCTAGCCAAAAAGATGCTTATTTCAGTTTCATAAAATTAAAAAACAACCTTAAAAGAAGAAAAATAAAAATGCAACAATAGGACTGGTACTTAAATTTGCTTGTTCCTTCCTATGTTTCATCAACAGCAGCAAACCAGAAACTTGCTGCTGGCAGTTTTAAAGAAATATAATTTATTAAGCATAAGTGGTAATGTGTAAGTGGTACATATAATGCCTGGAAGAAAGCATCCAGACACACAAAAATTCAAATATGGACAGATGGGTTTGTAACCAGAATGCTTATGGCAATAAAAATGCTCTAGAGCTGGCTTTCTTTAGGGAATAGCCACAGTATTTGTAAACCTTTTTAAAATGCCACATAAAGCAGTAAGTGTTTGTGCACCAAACTATTTCACTTGCTGTATGGAACATTCAGAACCCTCCTTGACCTGAGCTCAGAGGTCAAATCAGGTAATAAACAAAATGACAGATACTGGTTTTGTGACCGATTGAGACCTTGTGCTACAACAAAGAACAAAGTAGGGGTTGTAAACAGAAATAAAACTTAACAAATCTGATGTTCAGTAAATATTGAACTCTAATACTTACCAGGATATTCTGCTGTAAGAGTGCTTTAATTCTTTTGGAATTGTGGGGTTTTTTTTGGTGTATTTGTGTATAGAAAGGAAGATACATACCAAGGAAGAGATTACCATACAATAACGAAGGTGAGTTTCTGTGTTGCATTGTGGAAGGTTACAATGGTAGAAAGAGGGAAAACAGGAAAAAGCAGAAAAAAAAAGAGAATAATCTGTTTACAAAGAATACCATGCAAGACCTAGATAAAGACCTTTTTCTTCACTTTCCTCAGGTTCATTTCTTATGAGACTTTTTACATTTTTTATTTCTCAATAAGGAACTATATCTCTGTCTTAAAACACATGCACTTACACTTGTCAGGAAGATAATATTTGGAAGGTTAATATCTGCTTTCCTATGAGCAGGGAAAATGAACTACTGGAGATCTATTGGCTGAAAACCACAGATGCCAGTTCCTGCCACTCTTTTTCCAGCTCCTAGGGAGGATTTTTAAAGCAACAATTTTCCTTTTATCATCCTGACTTTGATACTAGGAAGATCACAATCCCTAACTCCTGAGTCAATTTTACTCCTCTTCATTGCGTGCCAACAGCATGAATACTCACTGGTTTTCTATCTACAAGTAAGTGAGGCTGCTGCTAATTTGAGACCTGCTCCTGAAAGGAGCTGGCACTTGCAACTCTCATTAATATCAAGTGAGACAGAAATAACACAGAGCCTTGAAATCTCTCCATTTCCATTTTGCTATGGACTCTTAAAAGGCCTGTCATATCCCATCTCCTCTGCTCTAATCATTAAGGTTTTCTTCTAGCAATTATAATTCTGCTTTCTGTGTTCCTGTACCAACATAGCAAAAGAGCACAGTATTCTGGGTACGCACGTGTCCGGATATCATCAGGATTCCTGAAGCACCTTTCACATTTTCTCTTCTCTGTGCAGTCTTTTGTGCTCCAGCTGTTTTATTTTAAACCACATCTTTGCGACTAACTGACATTTTGATAAGCACGGGAATACTTTTCAAAAGAATCAGTATGTAGCAGGCATGATATTTGCAGGGGAAAAAAATGAACCCCTAACCTGGGCTAGCTAATCTGTTTCACTGTTTTGCAAAAGATGTAATCTTAAATTTCTGGTTTCTTCTGTTTTGTTAATTCTGAATTTCAACCTGTCATAAGCTGGGATGATGCAATCTCTGCAGATGCCTATCACTTCCTAGCTTTTTACTAGGCTGGGGTTTATTGAGGTGAAAGTGACTGGGAAAGATGTATCACCAGATGCAGTTTCTGCTGAACTTGAAGTGGTATATATATTTCTCTGACCTTCAGAATATAATTGTGCTCAATGTTGTGTAGCATGATTACCTATATTTTTCAACATGTTATGAGGAGAAGGAAGGTTTCTTGGCATCTTTTAAATGTGTCCTTCATTAAAGAAAATCCTACACAACCTATTAGGGAAAGAAAGCTAATATTAGCTTAAAAAAAAATTCCCCTCAATCAAATTGCCATGAGAGTGAGGACAAATATTTTCTGTTTATAGATTCATAAATATTTAAGGAAGTGAGAAGAAAAACACAGTTTTTTGTGTGCACTCTCAGCAAAGTTCTGGGAAGGATACCTCGATTTTCCATATTTAATTATACAGGAACAATATACAATCCTTTGTCCTTATTCTTACCTTGGTATTCAAGGAAAACCTTGATTGACATATGATACTGCTGTGATGGAGAAAAAATGTGCTAAAGCTTTAAATATACATCTATAAAACAATTCTAGAGGACATTCACAATGGCAGTATTCATTTTGATTTATAAAGAAATCATAATTATATGCAATACTATGACTATATCATATGTTTTTAAGTAGACACATATCACAGAATCACAGAATCCTAGGGGTTGGAAGGGACCTCGAAAGATCATCTAGTGAAACAAAAATTTCAGAGCTTCCAAACCCCCTTGCTTTCTAACACTCCTCACCAAAGTGGGAGGCGAGGTGCGGCTGGGTAAGGATTCCGAGATGAAGACCCAGTAACAACAAACCAGCTGTTATTAGGCAGGCATTCTTTATTGCAGCACTGGGCAGCACTGGGGGTTCTCCACCACAAGTGCTGCGAGGAGTCAGTGAAACACCCCGACTAATATACACCCAAAACATGCATATTCAGTTCCATGTCAATGAGTCCCCAGAATTCTTTTACACAGTCATTTTATTTCCTGGAATTGGCTATCCTTGTAATTATGCATGCTCTCGAAGGTCTCCTGTGGGGGTCTTTGTTGATTCTAGTCCTTTGTCATCTTTGTCGATTCTTCCATCCTGGTCCTGTCTCCAGTATCCTGCTGGTAGATTGCCCAGGTGGGTCAGAATCAACATGAGTGTTGTCTGTAGGTGCCACAGGGTCTTAGAAGACTTGATGTTACCACAACCTACAGGATGCTTGGCATAGTTGACTGATAATTTCACAAAGCTCCTTGGTTTAAAAGCAACCCTCTTAGTACAGCAAATTCATTGTTTTAGTAAACTTTTATTAGGCTATATTTGTACTGAATTTACTAACGAATATCCTATGATGTATCACTAGTCCAACCCCCCTGCCAGGCAGGGTCACCTAGAGCACATCACACAGGAACTTGTCCAGGCAGGTTTTGAATGTCTCCAGTGAAGGAGACTCCACAACCTCTCTGGGCAGCCTGTTCCAGTGCTCTGTCACTCGCACAGTAAAAAAGTTTTTTCTGCTATGTACATGGAACCTCCTATGCTCCAGTTTGCACCCATTGCCCCTTGTCCTATCACTGGTCATCACTGAGAAAAGCCCGGCTCCATCATCATATATAGAAATGAGCATTATAATCTTTCACATAAGTAAATTAAACACATAGGTGCCTTCACAGTATTTTGAAATAATATAATTTACAGTTTTAATACTCAAAGGAAAGATAAACTCAAAAGGGCTATTATCTCCTTCTGGTAGAAAGCCAGAGCCAGGATTAGAAATCCCGAGTTTCTAATTCCCAGACCACAGCTTGATCCATCATATTCGGTTGTCTTAAAAAGCCATTCAAATCAAATTAATTAAATCCCACACTGTGTTCTGCACTTCAGATCTACAGTTCTAGTGGTTACACAGTGCACTATGATATAAGGAAGAGCTTTTTTGGGTTAAAATGTTTATGCTCTATTCATTTGCATATAGGTCAATCTATTGAATAATGTATATTCTCTTACATTTATTATCATGAAGTACCTGAAGTCTGCCTCTGGATAAATTAGGCACATCTTGAAAGCCCACAGAAATAAAATATTAGACAGGTGCCCTAAAAATTTTCCCCTGAGAATCCTTTCAGGGAAGAATAAAAATTGATGTGTTAGATGCCTAAAAGTGTTTCCCATCAGAAGATAAACTGTTTTGCATTCCAGCATAGATCGTTCTGAAATTTTGTTATGTGGTTCTAATTTATTTTTGTAGTGGGGTGAGGAATAATTTCACACAGTTACACACAGGTTGTTTATTGATCATTGCAAATGAACACCTTCAAAAGAAAGTTTTGAAAAAGTGTTTTGGAAGTACACAATCTACATTTCCATAAATATAAAAGGGAAAAATACAAGTATAAGTTTTATATATATATATATATATATACACACAACTGTAAAAACACTTCTGAATTACTATTATATGAAAGTTACTTCAGTGAAGCTTAGTACTGAAGGCCTTTGCTGGCATAATAATCAGTGCAAGGCTGAAGTCCATTGGTTGTATTAGTCACATGAGCTCCCTGAAAATGTTAGATGTTTCACATGACAAGTACAGTTTGCTTATTCTTCTGTAAATAAGTAAGTAAATAAATGAATCTTTTATGAAGAGAGGAACCTGTCTAATTAATATGAGATTACTGATACTCCATAAACCCCAGCATTTATGGATGTTTCTGCAACAATGATCACTTACTGAAATACTGTCAGAGATGGGTTTACTGTCCCCGTTAAGACAGCAGTGTTAAAATCCTGTTTCAGAACAGGGCAGGCACTGTTGCCTTTGACTATGGGCCAGAACAAAATTTTGAATCCCCACCAACTCTTCCAGCACCCTTTTACCATATTATATGGTTTGCCTTCATGTTTCATATTGCCCAGGAAAGAAACCAAATGGAAAACCTTTCCAGGGAAATTCCTTTCCTGTCTCTAATTACACATCATTCTTGTTAAAGAATATTTGTTATCCAACAGCTAATCAGTCTATACTTACTAAATAAAATTCTAGATCTGCTATCAATGCAATGGCATCAGTAAGATTTGTTTATCTTCAGCTCGTCAAAAATATTGTACTACAGATTATCTTTAAGAGAGAGAAATAATCTTATTGGTGTGGGCATGATGTAAGTAAGGGTGTTTTTTATCTTATGAAGTGTCTTTTTTGGGTTTTTTGGGGTTTGTTCATTTGTTTTGCATTACTACTTGCATTCAAGTTATTTATTTCCTATTTACATTAACATGGGATTTCTCTAAAATCTGATATTCTTCTAATATCCAGCTTTGGATATTACTGGGTACATCTTTTCACTGAAGAATGACACATTCACCCAAACATTTCATTACTAGTGCTATCACTACACCATGGATAGTGCCTGTGCCAGTTAACAGCTGCTGGAGATTTTAATCATCAGGCTATATTGGTTTCCTGAAGGGAAGGAAACCAGTACTTTTAAAACAGCTTGGCATCTTATGTTAACAAAAAAATCTTTATGCCAGTCATGCCCTAAAATCACAGTTTTAGGAATACTAAACATTAGGATACAAGTGTCATCCAGTTAAGGCACAAAATCTGTTTTATCTTGGAGAAAGAGATTTATATATACAAATCATACATTGACCTTCCGCATGCACTCATAATAAAAAACTAAAAAAGGGAAATATAAGAGAAAATATAGTCATTTAACTACTCCTTAGAATAGGTCTAGTCATTGGTTTTCCTTAGCTTGGCAGCATTTGCATTATGGTGCAGCTGAGCTTGAGTTGTGTGTCAAAGCTGTCTTTGAAGTATTCCAGACAGAACAATAAAATAAATTCCCAGAAATGTGTAATTAGGCTACAAATATTATACACATCAATGTTTAAAAATAAAATGTAAAATAAATGTTTTTTCATTACAGTATATTGCTGAAATCTCTGCTGCACCAAATAACTAGATTACAAGAATTTTCACACATCTTTTTTCTTTTTTTCTTAAGCATTTCAAAAATAGTAAAAAGACTAGATGAAAACATGAAAACAAGTTAATTTGTCCTTTAATATGCATGGACTGCCCCCTCTTCTATCATCTGCTGGTGCTTCAGGCTAAATTTCCAGAATTGTCCTCAGACTTTGGTACATTAGCAATTATAAATTATCTGTAGCATGGTTGATACTAAACACGTTTCATGTATTTAACAGATCCTGAAATTAGGGCAGTGATTTCAATATTTCAATATTGGCAAACTATTATTATTGTTCCCAGTTTGCAGCCTATGAACTATCCAACCTGCACCTGTGTAACAATAGATCCACTTCTGAAATTACTACATTTTACAGACTATCCTCTGAACTACAAAGGTAAAGGCCAGGCTGAGGTGTATGGGGTGAATAAAATGACATGCCAGCCTCACACAGTAATCCATATCAGTATGATCTCTCATACCCTCAAGGGTAATCTTGCCAGACGTGCACTGACTTAACAGATCTGCTACCAGAAAATCTTTACTGTATGACTAAGATGTGGCTTAAAAATCTGTCTTTCAAAAATGCACAAATCAGCAAGCCAACCACTTCCTTCTTAGGTAGGATGCATTTTAGTGATAAAATAGACATCTGTTATTTTGTTTAACATCCTCATGCACATGATCTCCCAGCTAGACATCTACTTTAATCTGTTATAAAATTCTCAATTGTGATCAACTGTTTGCCACTTTTCAGCTGTGTAGAAGCCCCAAAAAAGCACATTAGGAAGAGATAATAAATTCACAGGTTGTGCACATACTTGAAAAAGACACTGCTCACTATGAATACTCAGCTAGAATATCTATCAAATTGTGAACTCTGCTGCCATGTTCAAGTAGATTTTCTTCTAATACACAGTAATCCCTGATTTACACTTGGATCAGCAAACCCAGGAAGTTAAAAGTATACTTAGGGATTGAATAATGTCATCCCTGTGTCTCAACCAGCTAATTAATTTTGATGTTGTGGTGCTCAGCCTTAGTAAAACTCCATATGACATCTCTGGCTTTCTGTAAGATTTCGGTAATGTAGTTTTTTTTTGTTTGCACTCATAATTATGGGTCCAAAAACAGTCACCCTCCTTTTCAGGGGTGACTTAATTATGCCTGTTGTTTCCAATTAGGAGTATGAGGCATTCTGGTTTCTTTGCGTGAAGCATGTGCTGTTTCTTCCCTTGCTGCTCTCTCTATAGAACCAAAAATCATCATAGTTGCTCACTCATTTGAACAGCTTCCTCTACTATTTGCTCTAGTGACCTTTTCCCTGCAGCTCTCTCTTAGTTGAGCCTCCTTAAGATTCATCCACAAAATACTTGCCCTTTCCCACTCTTAAAGCTGTAAAACCAGCAAATGAACCTCACACTTCTGTCATTCAGATCATAAAAGAATGAGGAAGTCTTTAAAAAAAATAATTAAGAGCTTGCCCTTAGAGATCAAGGGTCTCAGACTGGGGATAGTCATGCTCATGTTTCTCAGACCTGACATTTATGTGGGATGCCAAAATAGAGATCTTTAATGTTCCTGTGTAGTTCTGATATGTGAAGACAATTTCACTTAAATGATTCTTTAGTTCTCAATTCTCGCATGAAACGTATAAAGATTTTAGTTGCTCCTGGTGAAAAAATATGATGGTAATAGAGATGCTTTAAAGCTCTGCCTAGCAGAATTAAGACAAAAACCTGGGTAGCCAAAAATAAAATCTGTCTCTCAGTGGGTGACTCTGACAAACTGAGGTGGCTACACAGAAGCCTGAGTTGCTCATGGATGTCAGGGTATTCAGACCATGATAGATACCCATGGCTGGCATGACATTAAGGAGGGCAAGCAGACATTTTATCTGAGAGTATGAGGTCAGATCTGAAGGTATTGTTGGTCATAATAATGTGTTTGTAAGAGAAGCCCCTTGAAGACTGAAAGATTTCACAGGAGGAGGCTTGCCATCTCCCATTTTCCATTTATATTCATACTTACAGAATCACAGAATCACTGAATGCCAGGGGTTGGAAGGAACCTCCAAAGATCATCAAGTCTAACCCGCCTGCCAAAGCAGGATCAAAAACTAGGGCAGATCACTCAGAAAGGCATCCAGACAGTTCTTGAAAGTTTCCAGAGAAGGAGACTCCACAACCTCTCTGGGCAGCCTGTTCCAGTGCTCTGTAACCCTCACAGTAAAGAAGTTCTTCCTCATGTTGAGGTGGAATTTCCTGTGCTCGAGTTCGAATCCACTGCCCCTTGTCCTATTACTGTGCACAAGTGAAAAGAGGTTGTCCCTGCCTTCTTACAGCTCAAAACCTACAGCTATGGGCAGGACTCCATTCTGTTTCTTCCCAGAAGAGTGGAATGTGTAAATTTCTCTTTTGTGCTTGTTCTCTCATCGTCCCTCTTCTAGTGGCAGCAGTGCTCTATTGGGATTCTAATCTGAATCTCAGCTGCTAGGGCCTGAGGCAGGCAGACTATGTTCCTGCTGCCTACAAAAGCCAGGATTTAATTTAACCTGGTTTGCCTGCCTGCTAGTGAGTACATAAACCAAGATTTGGACTGTCTAGTAGGTGGAAGAGCTCTGGCTCAAGCATAACTGAAACCCTGGAGTGGTCTGAAAGCATAAGTGGAGCACTCTTTTCACTGACTGTTTTACATCTCACTCAGTTTGTGTGAATCTCCTTGCAATGACTGGGTGTTTTTTTTTTTCAGTCTAAAACAGGAATATGAAGATGTTTATAAATTGCATGTCTGCACAATCTGTTTGAAACTGGAAATGATACCTACCATTTCCAAAGCAGACATGATAGTACTCCTGACCTTGTTGATAGATCACCATAGACACAATGAAGGTGTACAGAAGAGTCTGTCTTTGCTGTAGGCAACCATTGGCCTTATTATCTCACATAATTGACACTAACATGAAAGTGACATTTATTCTACCTTTATAGGTGACTCCCATAACAGTAAATTATAGCTATGAATGGTGGTTCTCAACAGAAAATGACTACTGTGTGATGACGCTATGTTTTGTGGATCTTGTAAGTGTGAAATAATAACTTATAATTAATTGATGCATATCCAGGCATGTATTATGATAAGCCATCCTACTTACACATGCCCAGTTGCTACAGATGAGTGTTTATATTTAAAGAAACCTTGCTTGTTTGTTTACAAAATCACTAGGCACAGAGACTGGGTCACACAGCCCTTTTCTCATCCAAGCAATGCATCTCTAAAGCATTAAAACTTTAAGCTCAGCAGCTTTTAGAGCATACCTTTAATAGCAGGCAAATTATTTTCATTAACTATAAATGCCATTGAAAGCTTGCTTTAGCAGTAGATAGCCTGAGTGTCTTTTTGTCTCGCTGGGCTTTACAAAAGCAACAGAAAAGTGGTCTGGGAATGCAGTGCCTCTCTTAATATTGTGAAATCCAAAGGAAAATCCTCAGAAGCCTGTGATTAGTTTGTCTTTGTATTTCATCTCACGGTACTGTCAGGTACACAATAAAAGTGCAATTTTTACAGGTATTTAAAAGGTAAGGTCTTATTGGTGTTTTCAGCAGTGCTATTAAATCAGAGTGAAAGACTAAGATGTTGTAACTGTAGAATATTAAGAAAACAACACCTGTTTTTCATTACTATGTTAAATTACTAGCCTCAAGTAAACCTCAGGTAGTTAAACATCTTCAGCAAAGTACGGAAGGGAATCAGGTATTCTTGACTTTCTACATTGTTAAATATCAGTGAAAAGATGAATTATTTTCATCTTTCATCTGCAGAATTCATTAAAATCATTAAAGCCAGATCTTGGCTAAACCCACAATCTGTGTGAAATTATGTATCATCAGCATATGTGATTACAGGAAATTTCTCTGTGCTTTTGTGCCTGCATACAAGGCTACCGTGAGGTCAAGCTCTCAAAGTTTGAAATTGCAATCCAAAATTTGTATGGATTTTGTGGCATTGTAAATTCAGCTTCAGTCTTCATGGATAAAATTATGGACACCCATATCTGCTATATGATCTTAAACAAATGTAAGTAAGTAGTTTTCAGACAGATTCACAATTAAATCACGGTGCAGTATTCCTCCTGGATTCTTACTAGAGAGGAAGGCACATTATGATGACTTTTGGTTCTGTGTCATGGTTTAAAGACTTAGGGGAGCACTTTATTAGCAAGGTTAATTTTAATTGATTACTAAAAATTAAACATGAGACTGATGTGGAATATGGTATCAGAAAATCCCCTTCTAATACAAAAGTGGTTGTTAGATTTTGTCGGCTGCTACAAACACACTGCATGAGTTTTATTGCATATCTACATGTTAGTCCCCTCTAAAACATTGTTTAAGCATTTTTCTTTGGTGCTAGATCCCCTATCTCCTCATCTTAATTAAAGTATTATTCTGAGAATATTGCTTCCATCTCTGTCTCCAATTTATGCTACCTGTCTGCATATTAAGGATAACTAATATTGAAGTGAACAGAAATACTGTTGGGCAAAAAATAAAATGGAAATTAGGAGGGGCAGTTTGAACTTTAACCTTGTGACAATATCAGCATTTAACTGAAGGGAACATTAATAAAATCAAGCTGCAGCAAATATGGAACTACTAAAATAAACTCAAGTTCATGTGGGACATTCACAAGCATAGCACATAACATAGAATTTAAATAATAAATGCAGTGTTGTACTTCAGGAAAATACAGGCAATAATTAATAATATTTATGAAAACATGCCAACTGCAACTCGTCTATTTTCTTTTTACCATTCATGAAGGATTTTGCACCTTCCATGTATGCCTCTGTTATAAGCTCATATTGGAAAGATGGTAAATAGCAAGACAGTTTTTACTGTGTACAGATCTCCTATTTCAACATTCCATGTATCTTCAAAGCCACTTTGACTCTGTCTCCTTGGATAGATAACTCACTTTCAGGTCCAAAAAATTTTCTTGAAACAGCTTGTGTCCAAAAATAAAGGTCTGTATCTTATTAGCACCTTACATCTAACACTGGAGATTTTTATTTCCATTTATACCAATTGTTTTTGCACAGGTATGTTAAAGTACTTGGAAATGTCACAGTTTCACACAAAGTGAATTTGTGTCCTGGAAAAATGTATCAGAGCATTCTTTAAGGCTTGTTCTTTTTCAAAAAACAGTTGCCATATTTGCATAAATTTCATTCCTTCTGCTTTTAAGGTGCCAGCAGGAGAACGTGTCAGCATTCTTTGGAATGGTGAGGGAAAAAGACTGCTGATGTGAAAAAAGTACTTGAAAATAGAGATAACATATAACTTGAATTTGGGTGTACCCCAAGACAGAGCTTGAGTTTAATCACTTACATACGTATCACTGTAGTAAAATTTTCTAGGGAAAATTGTGGCATGTTGTGCCTTTAAACTTACAAAACTTTCCCAAGTTTGTGATCTACAATACAAGAAATTAACATTTCCAATTTTGCCATATATACATGTATAGTGGTTGGCATATTCTTTCCATCAGTATTTTGAGCTACTATACTTAGAAGATGCAGAAATAATGGCCAGCATCTCACTAGCAGAAGAGCTGTAGAAAAAAATTTTATATAATTACAACTCACACTCAGAAGAGTCAATCTTTTTACATCATTCAAAGAAACAGAAACTATACCGAGCCAGAGAAAATAATAGGGACTGCTAAAGAGGAGAAGTGGACCTACTGGTCTGCTTGGCCCATCTGGGCTGAAGCACTGTGTTACAGATTCATAGAATCACCAAGGTTGGAAAGGACCTTCAACATCACTGAGTCCACCCGTCAGCCCTACACCCCTGTGAACAATAAACTATCTCCTGAAGCACCACATCTACCTGTTTTTGGAACACCTCCAGGGGTGGTGTCTCCTCTTTCTGTGAAGAAATTTTTCCTAATATCCAATCTCAACCTTCCCTGGCACAACTTGACCCAACTTCCTCTTGTTCTGGTGCTGGTCACTAGGGAGAAGAGGCCAACACCCATCTCACTACAACCTCCTTTCAGCTAGCTGTAGAGAGCAATGAGGTCTCCCCTCAGCCTGCTTTTTTCCAGGTTGAACAGCCCCAGCTCCCTCAGCCTCTCCCCATAGGGCCAGTTCTCCAGACCCCTAATCAGCTTAGTCGCCCTTCTCTGCACCCTCTCCAGTGCTTCGCTGTCCTTCTTATCCTGTGGTGCCCAAAACTGCACATAGGACTTGAGGTGCTGCCTCACCAAGGCCTAGTAGAGGGGCAGGATCACCTCCATGGTCCTGATGGTCACACTATTCCTGGTGCAGGCCAGGATGGTGTTGGCCATCTTGGCCACCTGGGCACACTGCTGGCTCATGTTCAGCTCTGTCAATCAGCATGCCCTGGTCCCTCTCTGCTGGGCAGCTCTCCAGCCACTCCTTCCCAAGCCTGTAGCACTGCTGGGGATTGTTGTGGCCCAAGTGCAGGACCCAACATTTGTCCTTGTTGAAACTCATACCATTGGCCTCAGCCCATCGATCCAGCCTGTCCAGGTCCCTCTGCAGAACCTCCCTGCCCTCAGGCAGATCAACACTCCCACTGTCACGATCCAATATTCAGATACATGGCAATTTTTATTTTAATCTCACCAGGACCAAACAAAGATAATCCAATATTGGGTGCACAAACAGGCACTGGGTCTGGTGTGGGGTCTTACGAGAGATGGGGCAGAACCCCCTTGCTTTCTAACACTCCTCACCCCAGTGGGAGGCTGGGGGGGCTGGACTCTGCCTTCCCTCTCCTTGTACAAGCCACACAGCAGCTGCACCCGTTTGTCCAGCAGGGCCTGTGAAAAGGTTTAAAGGTTGATCCCAAATGGTGAAATTAAGACACAAACGAGGTCAGATGTCACCTGCACACTGAACTTTATTGGAGTTACACAGCAAAGTCCCTAGAGCAGATAGGACAGGGAGGAAAACAGAGACAGAAAAGGAAGGAGAAAGCAGAATTACAGAGATTAGCAAGATAATAGTTACCACCATGGTTCAGCAATGTTGTAGGTGGGGAAGTGCTTTGGTGGGGAAGCGCTTCACCTCACCTATAGCGCGCACCCGGATTTTTATACAGTTCTTGCCCACTCCCCCCCTTTCTCCCTGTCCTCTGTCTGCTTGTGCCTTAGAGATAGGAGGGGAGGGGTATGGTGCCAGGACTAGGTCCTGCAGATAGTCTTTGTTTGGCTAATTAGCAAGATAAGCCACTGATCTGGCCAGCAACAGTAAACAGGAGGTTGAGACAAATCAGCATCACAGGATTAGTTCATTGCAGTAGAGGTTCGGTCCTAGGAGACAACTTGAGACTGGAACTCTCTATCTTTTCTCAGGTGCCTCCAGCATTTGTTCTGCTAAGTCGGTGGCTTTCATGAAATCTCAAGGCCTGGTTATCACTGGATATTCTGCTCCCAGCACCAGCTGTGGAGTTCCTTTGTCTTCCATCTCAGCATGTCCCACACCAAATTCCCCACTTCACAGGGGAGTAAAGGGGTTTGGTGGGTTGCTGAGACATCTCTTTAGTCCAGAAACAAGTCCTGTTTACCTCTTAGATGTCTCAGGACAAACCCCAGACATCCTGAGTGCCAAAGTGCACTGCTTATCTCTTGGATTGTTTGAGACAAGCACTCTATATCCCGAATGTCACACCCAGCTTAGTGAGGGTGCCCTCTGTCCCCTCATCCAAATCATCAATAAGATGTTGAACAGGAGTGGCCCCAGCACTGAGCCCTGGGGAACACCACTCGTGACTGGACATCAACTGGATTTAACTCCATTGAACACAACTCTTTGGACCTGACCATCCAACCAGCTTTTTATCCAGCAAAGCATGAGCACATCCAAGCCACAAGCAGCCAGCTTCTCTAGGAGAATGCTGTGGGAAACCTTGTCAAAGGCCTTGCTAAAGTCAAGGTAGACAACATCCACAGGCCTTCCTTTATGCAATATGCAGGTCACCCTCTCATAAAAGGAGATGAAGTTAGTCAAATAGGACCTGTCCTTCATGAACCTATGCTGACTGGGCCTGATCACCTGGTTGTTATGTATGAGCCAAATGGAAATGGGCCAAATTAAATAAGTGAATCCGGACAGAGCAGCTGGGATGATGAGATAACAAAATATTGATGCACAGGGAATGACTGAAAGTATTAAGTCTTTTCAGTTGAAGGAAGACGGAGAGGAGATAAATGGTATGACTGTGAACACCTGATTATGGCAAATCAAAGATCAAACCTCAGAAAGCTGAGAGGTATATTGACAATAGACTTTAATTATGAGAATTCATAATGATATTGAGTAGAAAGCCAAGAGGAAAAGAGTGTGCTTCCTTGTTCTAGTTTCATTAAATTAGCATATACTTAAAATTACCCTGGTATTCTTTGCTAATAACTTTAAGTCATATTGTGCCATTGTAAAATAATTTCTAAATTTGTAAGAGAAAAGAAATTACTTACTCTTTCAGCATACATAAGTCAGTATTTTCTTATCACAGCCTTTCCCCAAACAGTTTACCTATTCAAAGCAGAGATGGAAAAATCAGAGGAAGTATATAGGGATGATACTGAAATTATAAAAATTTAATATAAAAGTAAGACATGTTTACTTACACATATACATATACATATATATTTATTTATAAAGAACCTTTCTGCATTTGTTCTTATATTCTAGATATGACTAGGACATACTCTGATAATTGCCTTTCATTCTAATGTATTTCATGTCAATATTTTGATAGTTTGGTTATAAATACACATTTTGTTGTTTGGAAAGTGACTAAGGAGTGTTAAATATTGTCTGCATTTATGCTTGGGGAAGAAGGAATACTCTTACCCCTTCCCCTAAATCATACTTATGTAACACAAAGAGCTGTTCACAACAGCATCAAACAATAGGACAAAGGGTAATGGTTTTAAGCTAGAAAAGGGTAGATTAGGTTAGACATTAGGAAAAAGTTCTCTAATATGAGGGCGGTGGATCACTGGAACAGGTTGCCTAGAGAGGTGGGGAGAGCCCCATCCCTGGAGACATTTAAGGTCAGGCTTGATGGGACTCTGAGCAATCTGTTCTAGTGTGAGAAGTTCCTGCTTATTGTAGGGGGGTTGGAACAGATGATGTTTAGAGGTCCCTTCCAACCCAAGACATTCTATGATTCTATGATTCTTTGAACAGATTCAGTGCTCTGTGGGGGGTTGATGAAGAGCATGTGAGTAAGGGACAGTATCCAGGAGAAGTCACCTGTGCAGACCTTATACAACTACCCAATGGCAGAAAAGCATGTAAAGTATCCATTATTTGTGATTCCTTACCCAGAGGCACTGAAACACCCATTTGCCATCCAGAAAATTTCTTTAGAGAAGTTCACTGCCTACCAGGAGCTTGCATTCACAATGTCACTGAGAGACTTCTGAGGCTGGTGAATCCTACAGATTATATAATCTGCTTGTAGTATTCCACATAGGGACCAAGGATACTGCAACAAAGCAATTTAGAACCATCAAAAGAGACTGTATATCCTTTTGAACAATGGACCACTAGTGGTAGTCTCCTCTACCCTCCCAGTCAGAGTAAGGGCTTTAGGAAGGAGGACATGAGCTGAGCAGGTGAAGGTGTGACTCGTGCCATGCTCAACATTTTGCCTTCTATGTTCATGGTTCTACCTTTGAGAATTTGGGTCTTTGGAGCTGATGGGATCAACCTGACCAAATGGGGCAAGAGAGTCTTCACAAACAAGCCGGCTAGACTTAAACAGAGATTTTTAAACTAGATTTAGAGGGACAAGAGGGTGGAGTTTTGAGCAACAGAGAAGAGCCAGAGGCTGCTGATGTATTAGGAATCAACAGGGAAACACCTGTGAAATCCCTCAAAGGAATTAGGACATGCTCCTCTGAAAAGGTGATATAGTTGATAACCCAGATGAAGTGCCCTATACCAGTGCACACAGCCTGGGTAACAAACACGAGGAAACTATTAGAACAAAGCTACAATTTAATTGTTATCACAGAAACATGGTGGGATGAATTGCATGACTGGAGCACCGGAATTGGTGACTATAAGCTGTTTGGAAAGGACAGGCAAGGAAGGAGGACCAGGGTGAGGGGGCGGAGTTGCCCTCTATACAAAAGACTGGTTTGACTGCAAAGATCTGTTTCTGAAAAAGTGATTAAGAAGTTGAGAGCTTATGGGTTAAAATGGGGGGCCAAGCCAACAAATAAAACCTTGTAATCAGTGTCTGCTACAGGCCACACCACCAAGTGAAGTTTGTGTACAAATTGTTCTTACTTCAGATAAGGGAAGCATTATGCTCACAGGCTCTGATCCTGCTGAGGAACTTCATTCACCCTGATGTCTTCTGGCAAAGTGTAACAGCAAGTGGTAAGTGGTCCAGGAGACTCTTGGAGATTGTTGAGGATAATTTCTTAATGCAGGTAGGGGAGCAGGTGGAGAAATCAGAGTGAAGTTGAGCCCAGGAAAAAGGGAGGGGTGCAGAAAAGTTGTTTCAAGATTTGGTTTTATTTTTCATTACCCCACTCTCATTCAATTGGTAACAAACTAAGTTAATTTCCCCAAGTTGAGTCTGTTTTGCCCATGATGGTGAATTGTCTCCCCGTCCTTATCCTGACCTTTGAGCTTTTCATTGTATTTTCCCCTCCCCTGTCCAGATTAGGAGGTGTCATGGTTTAACTCTGAGCTGGCAATTAAATGAATCATAGAATCATAGAATCACTATGGTTGGAAGGGACCTTAAAGATCATAAAGTTCCAACTGCCCTGCCATGAGCAGAGAACCCTACCACTAGACCAGGTTGCACAAAACCTCATCCAACCTGGCCTTAAAAACCTCCAGGGGTGGGGCACCAACAACCTCCCTGGGCAACCCATTACAGATCCTCACCACCCTTATAGGGAAGAATTTCTTCCTAATATCTAACCTAAATCTCACCTTTTTCCATTTAAAACCATTACCCCTTGTCCTATCACTATCTTCTCTAATGAAAAGCCCCTCCCCAGCTTTCCTGTAGGCCCCCTTCAAGTACTGGAAGGCCGCTGTAAGATCTCCTCAGAGACTTCTTTTCTCCAGGCTAAACAGCCCCAATTGTGTTAGCTTGTCTTCATAGCAGAGGTGATCCTGGCCTTTGATCATCTTGGTGGCCCTTCTCTGGACCCTCTCCAACAGCTCCATACCTTTCTTGTGCTGAGGGCTCCAGAACTGCACACAGTACTCCAGGTGTGGTCTCACCAGAGCAGAGCAGAGGGGAAGAATCACCTCCCTGGCCCTGCTGGCAATGTTTCTTTTGATGCAGCCCAGGATTTGGTTGGCCCTCTGGGCTCCAGCACACACTGGCGGCTCATGTCAAGCTTCTCATCTGCTACCACCCCAAAATCCTTCTCCTTGGGACTGCTCTCCAGCCATTCTGCCCCCAGCCTGGATTTGTGCCTGGGGGGTACCAATGCAGGTGCAGGATGTTGCACTTGGCCTTGTTAAACTTCATGAGGTTGGCATTGGCCCATCTCTCCAGCCTGTCAAGGTCCCTCTGGATGGCATCCCTTCCCTCTAGGGTGTCAACTACTCCACACAGCTTGGTATCATCAGCAAACTTGCTGAGGAGACATTCAATCCCACTGTCCATGTCTCCAACAAAGATGTTAAACAATACTGGTCCCAGTACTGACCCCTGAGGAACACCACTCATCACCTGCCTCCATTTGGACATTGAGCCATTGACCACAACTCTCTGGTGTGGCCATCCATCCAATTACTTTTCCACGGAGTGGTCCATCTGTCAAATCCATGCCTTGTCAGTTTGGAGACCAGGATGTCATGTGGGACTGTGTCAAATGCCTTGCACAAATCCAGGTAGATGACATCAGTTGAATGACAATAATGTCCTTTATTCCCTCCCTCTCCCACCCAAATAAGGAAAAGAGAGGGAGAATAAGGAGACTAAGGAGAGAGGTTTTCCAGATTGAAAGCTAAACGAGACAGCTTTAATGAAATGCTACTTATAAAAGAAAATGTGTGCAAATACATATAAACGTGCTGGAATGTGCAGCACCCCTATCATGTCCCACCCCCAGCAACTTTAATGGTACTCCCCTGAGCTGTGGGGTGGTCCTGAAAAAGTTGTGGAGCACTTCCACAACTAGCAGCAAGGCAGACAGGAGCTGAGGGTGGAGATACAAGGGTCAGGAATGCACGGGCCTAGGGATCAAAGGAGATAGAGTCCTTCTTGGATGCCAGCATGGATGGGAGAGAGCTTCACTTCCATGATTCCTCAATTTATACAGAGTATGATGTGTATGGGATGGAATACTCCATTTGGCTAATTTTGGTCACCTGTCTAGTCCTGTCCTCCCTATGGGAGGGTTGTAGATGTGACCCTTCTGCTCCTTTAGTGTCCAAAGCAGCAGATCCTCAAGCCGAGCAAAGTGGTCTTGGTCTCTCAGCAGTAAGTATAAATATCAAATATTGTCAGTCACTAGATGGAAAACTTGTTGTTGGTTTCAGCAAGTGCACTACTTAGAAAAGAGTCCACAGAAAGAAAAAGGAGGTTGAAAGAAAATTGGCTTCATCCTGGCCCAAACAAGAACAGGATGGCAGTGGTAGGGTGGCTTTAATGGGCAGTTGGCATCCAGCCAGGGTAAACCCACCACGCATTTAAATTATTACACTTCTCCATCTTTGCCTGCCATGTCCCAAAGCTTTCCCTATTCACTACAAATGAATTAAGTGAAATTGGATATAAAGAAATTAATTAAATTCACGTGGGTGTAGTAATTAAATGTTGGATGTAACTTTATATATTGCACTTACAGACTTACTCTCCAAATGTGATCAAATAAGAAACTGATTTATTTTCAATTAACAATTTTTCTATTTCAGGCAAAAATCCTAGACCTTTTCTGTGATCCAGTCCTCTCCTCCTGTAAAGAAATCATCAGACTAAATCCTTACTGTAATATGTAATTTTATTTTCCTGTTTTTGCTCAGAAAAAGAAATCACAAAGTGTTTTGGTGTGGTTTATGAAGAACAGTTAGTTGCTTGGCACAGCTAAAACTAAAGCTTGAATAGACTAGACAAAACTTTCTACCACATCACAAAGCATAATTTAACACTGGCAGAAACTGGGGTGTCTTCTGAGGTGGTTATGTTCATGCAATTCCAGATCCATGATGGACCAGCAAGGTGGATGGGAATTCACCAGATGACAACATGGTATCATGATGTGTTGAACAGCACTAATAAAATTTCTTTTTTTCTTTCCAAACCAGAGATACTGATTTCTGGACCTTGTGGCCTGAAAAAGTATTTGGACATGTCTCATAAATGTTAATTGTCTTTACAAAAATTAAGGTTTCAGTTCCTTATGTAAACCAAAGGTAGTTTTCCAGACAAGCAGAAATGGATTTTTTTTTTGTTTTCAAAGAAGAATGGGAACCTCTAGATTTTGAGAAGAACATTTTGTTTCAGCTGCAAAAAATAGTGCTAAAATGACAAAAAATTAAAGTATTGATAATAATGCAGAATTATTTTTTTTTTAGCTTAGTCCTCTTGAATTTAGGCTGTCTCTTTCAATATTGGTATATATTAACTACTTAAATATTTATAAAATATTTTGCTGTTGCTCTTCACCTCGTAGGTTCATCCAAATATTTAATGAAATGACTTTGGTAAAACGTTATGAATTAAATTGTATAAACAGCACAGACTCAGTTACTATGTGGCACAAGCACTACTAAAACTGTACCCTCAGAACAGAAAAGAACTTATTGTCTTTAAATATGCATGCTCATAAACTAATTAGTGTAATCGATCTTCATCTGTGGTCTCAGAATAATAACATATTATCAATACCTTATTATTCTGATTGCTCTCTTGAGAAGTGTTGTACAGCACTACAGAATGCAATTTTTTTTCCAAGTCAAGTGTGATGTTTATGGTGAAGGCAACAAGCCTGTTTTCACCCGATGTATGAACTTTGGTCCATTGAAATCACAGCACCTGTATTCTTGTAAAGGTCTGTCTGTTATTCTTTTTCAGATTACTGCCACAGTTGTCTCAGGGTAATTTACAGTGTGCAATTTTCTACATGTAGTTTCCATGCTTTCTTTCTATCTGCTGTGGTGTCCAACCTCAACAATGCAATGCTAGTTGAATGATATGTATTATGCATTTAAGTTAAAGTCTAGGGGCATCAACAGAGAAGTCACTGATCCCTAAGGATCCACAGATCCTGATAAAACAATTTGCTCAGCTCTTAATTTATCATATCCTATGAATCAGAGTGATTTTTTTTTTCTTCAGAAACTATAAAATAGGTTTTCATGTTCAAGGGTACAGCATATTAATGGCAGAAATGCCTTAAAATGTCCCAAATGTTTCCATGTAGCTGTGACTCTTAAATACTGGAGATTTCACTGTTGTGAGGAGACAGTATGTGCTTTTACATGTATTAACAACTCTTCTCCAAAAAAATTGTGCTCTGACAAATAACCAAATCCCAAAATTGTTTCATGTAGTTTAGTCTTTTAACTACATTAATCAAGTAACTTAATTCCTTAATAAAGCAAAAATTTTTCACTTTTTATCTCACTTGCAATTTTCAGAAGCTATAATGTCTGTGAACTGTGTGATCTTTGGAAACTAGTGAGTAATGCCACTACAATATCATTATTTAATAGTAATAGTACCATTGCTTTGAAACTTTTTTTGTCTTTATTTGACTTCATTTCAGAGTTTTCAGTAGTTTAAAAGCAACAAAAAGTAATTTTGCTTTGAATTAAATGTATGTTACCAGCCTTATTCCCATTTCAAGTGTAAAAGCCACAGATAAATGTTTGGTACATTAAAGAATGCTAAATCACAAATATTTAGATGACAGCCTTGAGACAATGCTTTTTTCATGAAGAAGACTTTGAGTCAGAAGTATTCAAAGGCTGGAAATAAACAGGATGTTTTATTGAGGAAGTCATAATGTCAAACAGCTGTCTACATATTTCCTGGGCATTCATTTTATGAATCATCATTTACATAATTGATATTTTACTATAATATACATAGGATTTATAAGTTGTTTGTTTCATGTAATAAAATTAAATATTTGTACATTTTGTTGGAAAACCATCAGCAGTCTTTTTTTTATTTATTTTTTTTTATAGATTGAGGGCTAATCTTAATTTACAACATGTGCTGTGAGTCAGTAAAAGGCTTCTCTTTCCATGCAGAGGAGTCCAAGGAATGGATGAAAAACATACAGGGTAAGGTATAAAAGGTCTAGATGCACACAGGGAGTGCTAATAAATTGTTTTTTAATGAATATATGGATCCTGTGGCAATGCAAGCAGGTTCTTCTGTAGCTTCATCATTAAAAGGATGTTAAGATACACCTTGCACTCCATCAGCATTAACATACCTCATAAAAATCTAGCACAAAAAAAACTTGCTATGCTGCAAGTTTCCAGAATATTAATATGTACTAAGTACATTTCAATAGAATAGAAGCATTTGCAGTCCTTAAAAGGTTTTAAATCTGACATTACAGTACCACTCCGTGTTTCAAAAAAATCCCACAGACCAACAACAACAGAATAAAGATAAAAATCAACACTTCATCTTAAAAATATTTAAATAAAATTAATTTGTCACAAACAATATTTATATTATTCTTGTCTTTTTACTTATATTTCCTCTTTTGTCACTTAGATTTCATAGCACACAGACTTATCAACACTTTGTCTTCTAAAACCTGGCATTTTTTTACTTTTTTTCTGTTTGAACTGATCCCAAAGATATTCCTGAATGTGTTCAATAGGCCAGTGTTAGGCTAATGAACATGGTCCTGAACCCATTGTGTGATTTAATAGCCTCACAAGGACACTGTTGCTCTTGTATGTGTTTGTAAAAGGGAGCAAAGTACAACACATTGCTTCTTGCTCAGGATTCCTGTGTTCTTCAGGGCACATTGGAATTGACTACCTGGTACCCTTCTTTCACATAATTACTGACCTGTATTTAGGAAGAGTGATGTCTAATACTGAGTTTGCATTTAGGGCCTGATCCTTTAAACTCACATTTTCTTTCACTGGCTTCCATGAACTTGGAGTCATATCCCCCTCATATTTATAGAGCTCTCACAGTTAATCAAGGATTAATATATTTTTTTATATGTTTGTTGTTTTGTTGTGTTTTTTTTTTCTGTATGAGAATGTTACATACACTTATTGCAGATAAGAATTTGATACTTAGAGGAATGGATTAGAAGAATTTCATTAATACTGAGACATCACGTTGATGATCCTGTTGTTATTCTATGATTATTTTGTGTGTTTAATACTGAAAAATAAAATGATGCTGTAATAAAAAATTCTAATAATCCATACAATCTCCTTTCTAAATAACAAATACTCTTTTGAAAATAACTTTTGGGGAAGTAGTGGCAAAGCTATAATCAATGCTTTAATTTCTTCCTAGAAATAAATATTTACTTAGGAATTGGGAGGTAAATTTCTTTGCCTCTCAGAGACACATATAAAATTTTACATAGCTCCCTATCTTTGTAGAAAATGGCATGACAAATTTTTACATACATAAAACAATGCATTGGGCAAGACACCAAAGACTGGAAAGTATTTGAGGTGTTGTTTGTTTAGCCTGGATCAGGTGGAATAGAAAGCTGAAACTCTCTTATATTACATTTTTATCTGTCATGGTTTAGAGTGCTTTGTAAAATAACATTTATGATTTCTACCAGTAAAGAAATACATTCTGTGGAATGATGCTTTCAGAAGAAATGAAAATCAGTTTCCAATTAAGACTAAGTGCCATCACAGAGCTCTCCAGAGATGCTCTCTTTGTCCTATTGATGCACTGCAGATGTTCTGCTCAGGCAGAGGAAAAGGTGAAAAATGCAGATAATTCCCCACACTGTTATTATCCCTTTTCTTTTTCATATTGTTAAGGGCTAACACAGCCTTCTTATCACCTGCATTTCCCATAGATAAATAGAAAGTATTCTAAGCGTCTTCTTTTAAGAAAGGAGAGAAAGGTAAAAAAAAAAAGAAAATTTATCATAATTAAAGAGTTTTTGACCCAAGAGAAATTTTACGTGTTAAAAGTGACTGTTACTGCTTTTGAAGAGGAAAAACATAGCAGTATATTTCAAATTTTGTGTTGTTTTTTTTTTTTTTTCAAAACCCTGGAAAAGTGCACAAAATCAGTATGAATGGTCAGTGCAGAACTTCTGGGATTAAAATATTTACATTTATGATAGTGGTCTTAGGAGTATGCTTTGTAGTGGACATAAAATTATTTTACAGTATCCACATTTTTCTTTCAACAGTACTGCAGGTGCTTCAGCTTCATTCTGAAAACAGTTTCTCCCTACACTAAGCAATATTTTCTAAGGGACCTCATTAGGAATCCAGCTTGATCACATATTGACTCAAAAATTCCTGTATTCCTTTGAGGTCCTTGATGATACATGGTACACAATAAAACCCTCGTGCTTCAAACACACAAGCTTTAATCTAGGTTAATTATACTGTCAAACAAACTAGATCAAATCTGTGGTGTTTGCCCAGTTAGTCAGACTCAGAGTTTGGTCGAGCAATTAGAAATTTAGCTATCCATACCTGCATACTGTGGCATTGATATTCTCCAGCTATTCCAAACAGTCATTAGTTTGGTCCACCAAGTTTTGGACTGTTCTTCCAAAATCCAAACAATATATATGGTGCATATAAAGACAATCCAAATACTTGCAGATTAAATACAATATTATTTTTTAAGACATTCTAACTGCTTTGTACATTTTCTTTTGTGTGCTATTTGCTCCATGGTTGTCTGTCAACAGCTGCTGCTAAAGGAGACTTTTCTACAAAGACAGTCACAGGCACTGTAAAAGCTAAAGAGTTTTCCATTCTCTCTGGATGGTTCTTTGCCTAGATCCAAGCAATGACATAGTTACCATGTGTCCAGCTTTGGTATTTCCATTGGCATGACTACATGTTCTTGGCCATAGTCTATGTATGCTATTTGCCCCCATGGTAATTTCACTCAGCCAGTGCCAGGCAGACAGGTTAGCTGCAGGTTGGAAAAGCAGTGTGTAGACAAAGCCAAACCCATCATTTATTGTCAGATTTCACCAAAGCAAAATCAGAATTTTCTGCACTGAGCAAATGTAGGTTTACCAGTTTTGCAGCTTCTGATGGCAGTTGTCCGTTTCTGGACAGCTGACTGCCCAGATGGAGATGATGGAAACATGGTTAATCCTTATAAATTAACTGTATGGGGTATATGCAATAGTACCAAGTGAAATGGAGCAGTGACTTGAGATGGATTAGCACTTCCTACTGTTGGCAACTGTGCAAATGGCCTTCTGTGTAATTTTATTCAGGAAAATAAAACTCTGTATTTCAGAAATTTAAAAAATACAGTGAAGAACAGAACTACCTTTCAGGGAACAATTCATCTCATCCTGAAGTAAGACAATTCAAGCATTTTCATTTATCATTACTTTAGTCCACATACCTAGTATGAAATGCCACTTTATCTAATACTGGTTATGCAATGGCAAAGAAAAACACTACTCTCTTTCTCCTTGTATTCTAACTTCTGTTGATCATGTTTCCTACTTTCAATTTTAATTGTTCTGTGAAACCTAAATATCCATGTATTAACCCAAAAGCTTTCCATAAAATCTGGGAAAAATAACAGTTAGGACATGCTCAGCAAGTTAAGAACACAGCCAGATAAAAGGTATTATTAAGGAAATTACATATGCGTAAGCATTGATTAGCACAGAATTATTAGCTCAGGTAGCTTGTCTTAAATCAGATTTTTTTGTCCTGATTTTTTTTCATGGTGAAACAGAGATTAAGAAAGAGACATTATCTAAAAAAAAAAAAAAAAAAATTATTTCTGAAGGTGTTTCAAATACTCTTTAAATATGTTTAACTAATTTATCTGATTTTTCACTAAATCTCTAAAAAAAAAAACTAAATCAGGTTAATAAAATACATTAATCATATTTTTTCTTTCCTAGAATTTGGGGACAGCTTTGCTTGGCTCTATGTAGCAACTTCTCAAGACCTACTGTCTATAAATGTGTCCTGGTTTGAGCCAGGATGAAGCCAATTTTTTTTTTTAATTGATTTTTTTTCCTTCAGTGAAGTCTCTTTTAAGCAGCACACTTGCTGAAACTAGCAGCAAGCTTACCAGCCAGTGGACTGACAATGCCTGAATATTTATAGTTACTGCTGAGAGACCAAGGAGACTTTGTTCTTGCTGTTGAATCTGCTGCTTCGGACACTTAAGGAGCAGAAGAGTTGTACCTACAAACCTCCTGTAGGGAGGAGTGGACTAGACAGACAGCCAAATTGACTTAAGACATTATTCCACCCCATATATAAATTCAGGGATTACAGAAATCAAGTTCTACGTCTTCTTAGGTTCATGGCTGGTGTCCAGGGAGGACTCCATCTATCCATCACCATTGATCCCCAGGCTCGTGCACTCCTGACCCTCCTAACTCTACCCTCAGCTCCTGTCTGCTCTGCCACTATCTCCAGCAGTGGTCTGGGACGTTTTGGAACTGTTGACATCTCAGGAGAGTGCGATGGGAGTTGCTTGGGGAGGGGGAGGTGATAGGACTTTTGCACATTCCTACACATATTTGCATATGATTGTACATATTTTCTTTTATCATTAGTATATAAATACAGCTGTCTTGTTTAGTTTTCAATCTGGGTAGTCTCTCTCTCCTTATTCTCTCTCCCTTCCCTACCTGGGTGCGAGCGGGAGGGGATTGAGACCATTGTTGTCATTGGTTTCATTGACGATCCTGAGACAAAATGCCTGGTCTCCTCTCTTGTAGCTGTGAGATATTTTGCCACAGACCTGCACGTGTTTTGGTCTGTATTGGTGATCTTGAGAAAACAGACTGATTTGGCTTGAAAAAAAACTGGAATAAACATGAGCACTGACAGAGGCTGATCATCAAATGCAAACTTGTTTACAGCTTATCACAAATGCATCGCCAAAATATTAGCTACCAAAAAAAATCAATTGTGTTCCAGGCTCAGATAATGAATTTTATTTTGGGCTGGGCCACCTATCTTAATGAAACATCCTAACTTTGTGTGGTGCCCAAATCATCATTTCCAAAGGACTGAGTGTTGACATTTTTTGTTTTATTCATAAAGGCCATTTAAGCCTGACAAAGTGCTTTGAGTAAAACTGCCTCCAGATGGTGACATGGCATGTTGTCACCTGTGAAATATCCTGAATCAGCAAAGTGTTTTGTCAGGTCTTCTTGTAACAATTCAACAGACAACCAATGCCAGTGACTCATTTCCAGATATGTATCTTTATCCTGGCTAGTGTTTTAAGAAAACAGTTAATTGATTCATGCTTTTTGTTTTTTGCTTTCCCTTTATTTTACTGTAGAATTGACTAAATTGTCAATTGCATGTAGCAATAGGACAAGGGGTAAAGGCTTTAAAATGGAAGAGGAAAGATTTAGGCATTAGGAAGAAATACTTCACTGTTATGGTGGTGAGACACTGGTCTTGATTGCCCAGAAAAACTGTGGATGCCGCATGGTTGGAAGTCTTCAAGACCAAGTTGGATGGGGCTTGGAGCAACCTGGTGTAGTGGGAGGTATCCCTGCCCATGGCAGGCAGGTTGGAAGTAGATGATCTTCAAGGACCCTTCCAACCCAAACCATTCTGTGATTCTATGATTCTATGAAACAGTAAAAGTATAATATTATTAACACTATGCTAGATTGAAAGTCCATCCAGCTGAGTATCCCCTTTCCAGAAGTGAAAGCTGGGGGTTGCCAGGAGTGGGACATGGAACAAATCAGGTATTATAAGATAGGTGGATTTTTCTTCCAGAAGTGAATCTAGTCATTTTTCAATCCATGACCGACCACTTTTATCATCTACAATGTATTTCAGGGAGACAAACAGTTTAATTGTGCAATACTTGAAGTGTTTCCTTCTTGTGTTAATTTAAAAATGTTTATGTCTCATTTAATTTGATAACAATTTTCTCATTAACTAACAAATTAAATTAGAACTTATTAAAAAAAAAAAAAGGGAAAAAAGGTTCTGGATTTATTAGTTTTCACTTTATGTCATTGTAGGATGAAATTTAGAGTTCAGAGTTGGTCCGTACAAGACCAAGAGAACTGTACGAGAACTTTAAAAGTTATGGATTTTTTTAACCACTAGAGTCTATGAATTGTATTTTCGTGTGTCTTCCTTTTATTTATGAGCAGTTCTTCAAACCCACATTTAAATTATAATAGTAATGAATACATAGTACGTTTTGTTATTTAACATGAACTATATTCTTAAGTTTAATTGTCCTTAGAATCCATGTGATTACAGTTATACAGAGAAGTATTTCCCTCCTCATCTTAATACCTACCATAAGACACTAAATGCATCATGTAATTCCTGGAAGGAGTTATAAAAAATGCTTTGCAATTTTTTTCTTCAGAAAAAAAACAAAGAAGCAAATCCATGATCCTCATGATACCACACCAGCTACATGCATGGTATTCCTGCCAGTTCCTTGAAACAGTATTGGATACAATCACACCTTTCATCTTGCTAAATGCTACCACAGATGATAAACTGTGCTCATAAAATCTCTGAAGTGAGTTTCTTAATCAGTTTTTAGATTATCTTTCCACATCTGAATTAAAATGTGCTTATTGTAAATAATAGCTCCCCTGCCTTTCCTGGAAAAAAGCAGAGTATTCAACATCTGATTCAATCAGAGTGGCAACAAGTATGGATATGAAATTGCTGTTTAGAGGAGGTGAAATCACTAGGTTTCAATGAATATCACTGATAAAAAGGGAAATTTTGGTGCTGTTTTGCTAACCTTTCTTTGAATAATCTGATAATAAAGCACTACAAGATTTTTTAACACAACAACCACATCTTAAGTATTTTTATTTTTGTTTTTGTTTGGTTTGGTTTTACTAGCCCTTTTTATACTTAATTCTATTCCATGCCAGTATTTTATGGGGTTTAGTGAAAGAAATACAAAGGACTGCATCCTAGGTGGTCTCTAGCAGAGATGTTGAGTTACTGGTTTAGGAAAGATCAACAGTATGAAGTGCTGGTGAGATACAGTTTAATTTTGTCCTCCTCTCAGTGACAACTGGGCTACCCAAGGAAGCAGAACTCTCATGAGCTTCAGTAACCATGGTGATTTAAAAGCAGAGGTGCCATTATGGTAACGACACAGTTGGTAGCTGACTGACTGACTGACTGACTAGCTTGGGGAGTACAGTAAGAGGGGAGTTAAAGTAGGATGCCTATGTTCTGTTTGGAAAGACTCCTAACAGGAAGCTCTAGACAAGGCAACAAACATCAATGAAGAAGATTAAAATCAAGCCATTTTACATCATAACATGTCTTTTCTAAAACTTGATGAAATTTTCTCAAATAATCTATCACCAACTTCAGAAAGTTTATTTTTTTAATGCATAATTTTTTAAAAGTGCAGATATGCATACAAATAAATTACTAGTTTAAGACAATGGCTGTAGATAAAGTCACTTTAATTTTAACAGATTGCATTTACCATTGTGAAGGTATTTATTTCGAAATACACATTATTTATTATCTTCAAAAGGGGAGCACATAACAGTAGTTTATTGGCATACCTAAGAGGAGAAAAATTAATTAAATACCTCTTATATTTAGTATGTGGCAAAATGTTGTAGGAAAATTCAAAAAGGCTGAAGGGGAAATTAGGAAATTCAGTCTATATTGCAACAACTTTCTACATTCTACATGAAGATTATGTTACAGAAGTATATGACCTAAAGGAAGGATGTCTTAATGTCAGATTGCAGTCTATTTTTGTGGGATTTTTTCATATTAATATTATCATTATTGATATAAAATTAAAAGCATCTTCCTTCAGTTTTGGTTAAAGATTTAAAACTTTCTTAAGGGTTCATATTCAGCACTTTTCCTTGATTTTTTTTTTTTTTTTTTAAGTTCATTTCAATGAAACTTCTGAAGTTTTGATTAGCCTTTTTCTTTTTCACTTTTTCCCTGCAGGAAAGGAAAATGTTTTTATTCTGTAGGAAACTGTACTGGAAGTGGAATATCACATACCTCAATCAAGGTCACCTAAAGCAACGTTCCTCTGTTCATATAGTCAATGAAATGCGTTCAAGTTACAGACCATTGATGGTGACCAACCTTTCTGAAGGATCTGTTCTTACACATACAGCAATGTTTCTTGAGGTGTGTATGTGATTCATGCCTGAAGATAGCACCCTCTGAAGTGAAGCTTTGTAGACTGTATAATGTTTATCACCATTGACTCAGGACCAAATTGAATCTGCATTTGTGTCCTGTATACGACATGTCACGTGATCGAGCTGCTTTGCAGTGCCTTTACCAGACACTGTGTTAGAATTACAGTCTCACCCTCAAGTGGGTTGTGCATACCATTATTACTTCAAATGCTTACAGTTCAGACTGTTGTTTATTGCCTGAAAATCAAAGCCTGTTAGACATGGCTCTGTATGTTCAGTAATGAGCACAATAAACAAAAATATTTGGCATAATATCCCCAGGGATAAAGACTTGCTTTTTTTTTTTTTTTTTTTTTTAGTTAATAAATATTTTCAAAACATTTTTGTATATTCTGACAGGAATTATATAAAATGAAAAAAATAAATAAAATTAAAGTATGTAATGATGCCCTTGCAAATCTTCCCATCATTGATCTCATTTATATTCCCTTTCATACTTCAAGAAATGCAAAAGTCTACATATAGTTTACCAAATGGGTAACAACGAAGTGCTGAAGGATTACATCTATGCTCAGTGTTTAAAAACTGTATTTTGGGGGCAGATAGTGCCTGGGAAAATTATAGATATGTGTTAAGATACTGACATTCTGCAGAGGATTTAAAGTACTCCTTACATTACTCTAACTGGATCGTCTGATCACATGGTGACATACTTTGTATTAACCATATACCAAATACTGTCATAAAAAGTTCGTTACAGTAGATGAAGAACTCTCCATATTTAATACATTATCAATAACAAAATAACAGCTTTAGGCTTTGGTCTATTTTCAGATTATTGAAAGCACTGCAGAAAATATTCAGTGGAAGAGAGAGGAGGGAAAAGCAGAACAACCAACAAATAGATCAGCTAAGGGGTAATTTTTCTTTCCAAAGAAATGTATCTATCAAACTAAGATCACCATCACCTTTTGTGATGTAAATTTTGCAACATCACAAACACCCCTTCTTCTGACCCGATGTTCAGTTTTAAGAGTTCTATCCTATTTTGATACATTCTGTGTTTTAAATTTCAGTATAAACAGAAAGCTGGCACAGTCTTCCTACTTGGAAGGTAAGCCACAAAAAAGAAGTTTCTAAGACAGGCATAATACGTTATGTCCTTAAAGAAATTATTTTCTTTAAGGAAATGTTAAAGCTCAGTGTATATATATATTTATGCACACACATATATATATACACACACACACATATATATACATATATCAGTATATATATACACACACATATATATATATACACACACTGTATATATATAGTGTGTATTTATATATATACACACACACTTAGATATGTAACCATAGAAACATATATGTCTGTATATAAATATATAAAAATATATATTAGTTCTTCAGGTACTCATGAATATCACCATTTCTTATTTGATGATTAAGATAAGGGTGTTTGTTTTACTTTTGTCCATCCAAGCAGCTTATTCTCTGTCTCTTAACCTCATAACAAAACCATATATTTTGTCTTAATAAAAGTAAAAAAATTACAATATCTGTAAACAGCGGTTTGTGTGCTTCAACTACTGGAAGTCATGCTCAGAGGTAGCTCATTTTGTCCAAAAAGTGAAGCAGCTATGATGTACTCTTGCAAATAAAGCAGTATTCACAATGCCCCTACTAATTGCACCACTGGTGGCATTAGCAGTGGAAACAGAGAGGGAGAAGTTTTGTCTTTAGACTTCAGCAACCATCAGAATCACGGCAAGGCAACTTTGCAATTTCTTTGAATAATTTCCAGTATCAGAAATGTGGCTGAGAATATCCAAAGGAGCTTCAGAATTAATGTCATACAGAAGAGTAAGTGTGAGGTCAAATAATTCATAGCTGATGGACTGAATCTGCCAGGAAACATATTCTGAACAGTGTCATTGGCTCCAACTCTGAAACTATGATGAAGTCCAAGAGGTGTGCCAGATGAATTAGAGAGATAATAAATAGGAAATTATCTCAATAAATTTTCTTCTTCCATAAGAAACTTAATGTAGTTTGGGTTTATCCATGAAAAGTTGCAGTAAATCTTGGCTCTTTACTAGGAGGGGAAGTGTGTTTCTTTTTTAAAATTGAATGAAGAAAGGTCACTAGAAAGTATTTGTTGGAATTCATTTGCACCACAGATACTACATCGTATAATGGATTTTGCTGAAGCAGGAGAAGATAATTAAAAAAAAATAACAAATAAGTTGGTTTTGGAAAAACAGAACAAAACACAAAAAATTAACTCCCCAGATAACTCAGCCTGTGTGGTGAAAAGAGAATGGGAAGATTATTTTTAGTCTATGGTCATTATTGATGTTTTCATGCAGTTACACAGAGTTGTTCAAAAGCTTTTGGGGAGCAATGCTTTCATTTCTTGGTATAATGTATGTTAAGGTGTGTGTAACATTTTGTGAAAGAAGGCAAATGCCAGAGAAACTTGGTTGTAAGACTTGGAGTTTGGGAATTCAATAGGTAAAAATATACAATAAATAGAGCTTAAACCACCTTATACATTCAAAAAACATCCGAACCCAAATAAAACAAAAAAGCCCAGCTCTCATAACAGTATGACTATATCTAGCAGATAATGTTTATAGTCTGCTGTCTGCTAGTCATTTAATCTTACACTGAATGAAAGACCCAGTTATTACAAAGTACTTACTAAAACTTTATTTGTATGTTTTTTGTTATTTGTGTCTAATCAACTATTCCAACACGAGGTTTACCTAATTTTAGTTGCTTTCAAGAAAGAAGGCAATTGTCAAGAAAAATATTTTACCTAGAATGTGTTCTCCTGAAAAGCAGAATTTATCAACAAATTTGTAAGGAACTTCATACAGGATATGAAATGTTGGTAGGTGAAGAATTTTAAAGGTTTCTGAGAAGGAGCATTCTATCACTTGCTGAAGTTTGGATGTCTGAGATTTTTAATTTTTTTCTTAAAGATGTTTTAAGAGAGCAACCTATGAAACACAGACTGTTCAAGACTTGCTGTGTCAGAGTCAGAATATATGAGTGCAGTAAAAGCAGTCACATTTCTCATGTTAGGCTCCTTGGTCAGTAAATAACAGAGTCTGAGTATCCTTTTAAATATCATGCTGTATGTAACATAATATGTAATAGTTTGAAAACATAAACTAACAGAGCATTACTTTCTCATATATCTATGCATTTCTCATAACTTAGTACAGAATGAAATGGGGAAAAACATAAATTATACTGCTCTCAAGACTAAAAGCAAAAACAAAACAATAAACAAACATGAGAGCTAAAGAAGGAAAAAAAAATCTTAATAACTTATTACAGCGATTGCTATTGTAATAATACTTATATGCACTTCCCAGTTTATAGGATTTTAATGGCTATAAAAAATATTGGGGAGGACATTCAACAAGGTGCTACAGGTGGTTTATATAGTTGTTCTGCTTAGGGAGGAAAAGAAAGAAGATTAAAGTAATTTTTAACACTAAGTTAGTAGAAGGCCTTTTTTTTTATTACTAGAGTAGCAAACACTGCTTAAGTTTTCCCTTCCCTACTGCAAGAGCTAATGATTCATGGAATATTTTCCTCCTCAAGGGATTTATAATTGAAAAAACAAAAAACAAAAAACAAACAAGCAAAAAAAACCCCACAACATAATTTTCTGTAAGAAGGAAATGTTTTATTTTATTCTTCTTAAGCATGAAGGCAAACATTATTTCTTTGAAAATGCCTGGTTTTAGTCTGAAAAAATAGAGTATATTTTGTGATGGAATATCTGAAGACATATTGTGTCATGCTGAACCAATTAAGTGTACTGCAAAAGCAAATTTCTTGTCTTCACAAAATATCTGCAACTTGTGCCTTCTTGTTTCTGATGCAAAATTTTGTTTCCAAGATTTTGCCTTTAAATGTGCATATTTAAACCCTTACTTGGCAGTTGCACATAGTACTCAAAGTATTAAGAAAACATTTGTTCAATGTGTGTTAGTTTATTTTCCAATATAGTGGAGGCATCATCTCAGTGGTTGTTTTATAGCATGTATTTCCAATTCCAATTCCTATTCCTATGCTATGTATACTTCTGGTAACAGATAAATGTCATTATTGAGGAACACTGCATCCCTGTTTTCTCATTTCTGTGACAGGGACATAGTGCCTTGTTTGTTTTTTTTATTTGTAGAGGGATATGAGCAATGGTATCATTGAATATTGCTTTAGCTTGTCTTTATTTATGGACATGAATACTCATTCAGTAGAGTCCTGACCACAAAATCAGACTGTAACACTAGCACCTGAATCATCATACCTCCTTCTGTCACTTCACACTTAGATTAACTTACAGATGCATGTGACAGTTGACTGGTAAAGATTTGTTTGTTGTTGTTTTGCTTGGGTTTTTTTGTTGTTATTTTGGGTTTTTCAGTTTTGTTTTGTTGGTTTTGTTTGTGGTTTGTGTGTTTGCTTGCTTGTTTTCTGGAAAACTGTAATGGCTAGTGTCATTAATTGCTTAACAGAGCTGTTTAAATCTAAATTATCATCCTTTGACTGTAAGTTTGTGATTGTGGTCTTACACTACATTCAGAACAAGGCAGTAGTGTAAGGGATTCACATATCCCCCAGAAAAGTAACTTCCCTTTCGACAAGCTTTATTTTATCCCTTTTCCTTGTTATCTGTCTGTTGCAACTTTAATGATGATACATACTCACCAGGGTGTTTCACAGGTTTTTGTGGCAAATTAAGCAGCTGGCTCTGCTGGCTTGTCACAAGTATTGTCTTTAATGTGCTTTTGAAGAAAAGGGAGCATAATTTCTTGAAGTGAACATGCTGTACACTCAAAGAAGCTAAACAAAATAGTTGGAGTAGCAGGAAAATGGTTACTGTGGTGGCTCATTTATGTGCTGTGGCTCCTCTCAAGGATCTCCTTAGAGCCTACAAAATAAACCATAGCTGGATAAACCAGCAATTAATACCAGGCAAGTGAGATGGATAAAAAAATACTTAAGGGGGAAGGCTCTGGCCTCTGTTTGGACCAATGGTAAAGTAAATCCCCAAAAGCTGAGGTCTGATGACATGACTTGTCCAAGGAGCTACTGTCTCCTGGGTATTTACCTACACAAAATCCCAGTCTTAGGCCTTGCTCCAATCACTTACAATTGCCAATGAACAAATGTTTTAGCTATGCAGTCATGCCTCAGAGTGGAATTTGGCTCTGTCAGTTAGAGGAATGCCCATATTGTATTCTCCTCATAGACTTACTTAATACTGCCATATCCAATTTCTGATGAAGTGGATATAATCTAGTCTTCTGTGTCACCTGCCTTATTTAGTGGAAAAGCAATTTAAGTGACAGTTTTCATGATAAATTTTCTCTAGGGGAAGCTTTAGATAAGCATGAGCAAAAGAGAGAGTATGATCCATCATATATATTTTTATATATGGAAAAGTTCTTTAAATTAATCAATTTATTTAATCTTTAGAACTTCCTTAACATGGCTGATCTGGACTAGTCAGATTCAAATATTGCCCTTAGAATCCTTAAATAGTTTAGGTATGTAGTCAAATGTTTCTCTAAGCACTAATTTAGTGTATTTTAATGACCAAAATTATTAAATAAAACTGATCTCAACTACACCAAGTGAAAGCAGTTTGAATTTGGGGCTGTCCTTCTGTACTTTGTAGAAAGCAGGTAAAAAACCCTTAACACTGAGAAGTGAAATAAATAGGCTTATTATAGCTGCCTCACTTGCATTGTTAATGAGTAAGTATTCTAACCTGAGACATAGTTCCTGCAAGCAATGGGAAGCAAAGATTATTCAGGGTTCTTTTAGTTGCATATTCCAGAAGAAAATATCAGAATAAGTTATGGGATTTTGAACCGAGTCTAAAATAGTCTTGATTATATTTAAAACATTGAAGTCTAATATTTATATATAAGTTGTATTTCAAATGCTTGATACTCTTCAATTACCACATTTATTTACACCACCTACCTTATGTTTCTTGTTGAACAAAAAGGTTTTGTAGATAAAAACAGTATCAGGGTGACTAAAATGAATTAATTGTTTTGTCATTCCTGAATTCAAGCACTTAAATCAGGATAGAAGTGTGATCAATTCACTACTTGATATTTTGATGTAATGTTAATTATTGTGAAACAAGATAATTACATTGTTATCTAAACAAAAACTGTCCGGGGGAACTGTCAAGGTTTGACTCAGGCTCACCAATTAAACCAGAGACAAACAATGGTCTCCATCCCCTCCCCCTGCCACCCAGGTAGGGAAGGAGAGAGAGAATTAGGAGAGAGACTTAGCTGGATCGAAAACTAAACTAGACAGCTTTAATTAGATGTACAATTATATACAAGTATGTTCAGGAATGTGCAAAAGCCTCTTGCCTCCCCCCACCCCCAGCAGCTCCCCCGGCATCTCCTGAGCTGTGAGCAGTCCTGAAATGTCTCAGCCCACAGGCAGGAGATAAGGCAGAGCAGACAGGGGCTGGGGTATGAGGGTGATGAGCTCAGAGCCTGGGGTGGATGGTGATGGATGGATGGAGTCCTCCCTGGACACCAGCCATGGATGGAAGAGAAGGGAAGAAGAAGCAGGAAGGAAGTTGTCTTCTGTGATCTCTGACCTTCCTTGGAGCTTACGTAGATCTATGGAATGGAATCCCTTTGGTCAGTTCTGCTGTCTGTCTAGTCCAGCTCCCCATGGGGGGGTCACAGATACAATTCTCCTGCTCCAGTAGCCTCTGTAGCAGCAGAGCTAAGAAGTGACCTTGGAGTCTCAGCAGAAACATAAACATTCCAGTGTTATCAGTCCCCTAGCTGGAACACTTGCTGCTAGTTAAAAGAGAGCCTACTGAAGGAAAAAAACATCAGTAAAAGGAAAATTAGTTTCATCCTGGCTCAACCCAGGACAGGGAACAGAAACATAACTATGATATGGTTTTGGTAGCAGCCATATTCCCTGATACTCCCTAATCAAAATTACTTGCAAAGGACAGCAAATGCACACATCAAAATCTTAGCGATAGAGTATCAAATATTAAATATTAGATAGGAATTACTTTTCTACAGACTGCATTTTCTTGCACTTAATGGACCTGGTAATGAAAAATATATAGATATTCAAGTTCCTATATCTATTTTCAAATAAATTGTCCCTCAAAGCAGGGAAAAGTCTTTTGTGGACTGTAGGATGCAGCAAAGTTACCATGTTAGTGATAACAACCCATTTTATTTGGGGAGTCATAAATTATCAGTTGATACTTATTTTGTGTTTTATATGCTGCTCAAGGGACTATGTGCATACTGGTTGTTAAGAAGAAAAAGAACTTCCAAAATACTTTTGAAGTGAAGATAGAAACAAAGAAGAAAAAAAGGAACAAAAAAATTGTGATTTAGGTATTAGTCTATAACTGCACATTGCTAGAATATGGAACTTGACAAAAAATCCAAATCAGTGTAGAATATTTTAAATAAATAACAGTGAGTAAAGCTGCACCAATACAGAGTAAAATAAATAATTTTCAATACTCCATTTTGAGACTCATAAGCAGTGGATGATGGGCAAGATGGATACTGTTGGTAATGGTAGAGATACTAAGCTCTAATTCAGAGCTCTTAGAAAGGTAAGGCCTGTCTGGGAAATTAACTCAAGATACACATCGATAAAGATTTATGTAAGAAGAAATAAACGCCAGGGTTCTTCTGTCAAGGCTGAGTTTATTTGTGTTACAGCTCTGCAAAGAATCAGGATACAAAAAGAGCTGGAAAAACATCATGCTGTTTGGGCAAGCTGTTGGCAGAAATACCAGTATTTTAAAACTAAGCAAAAATGGGGAGACTGAAGGCAAACTGTGGTGGAACAGAGTAAGGAGGAAGTTCTCATCAGGTTCAAGCTGCCTCAGCTGAAAAACCAAAAATATATTTGGACTTCTGTAATTCTAACATCTATCTTATGTTTTCTCATGGGCTAACCTCGTGAAGTTCAACGGGGAAAAGCGTCAGGTCTTGCACCTGGGAACACATAACCCAGGAGAACAGTTCAGACTGGGATCCACCTGGCTGGAGAGCAGCCCTGTGGAAAGGGACCTGGGGGCCTTGGTGGGTAAGAGGCTCACCATGAGTGAAGAGTGCACTGCAGTGGCAAAGAAACCAACAGGATGCTGGGCTGCATCAACAAGGGCATCACCAGCAGAGATAAAGAATCATCACCCCACTGTATTTGACACTTGTCAGACCACACCTGGAGTACTGCATTCAGTTCTGGTCCCCACTCTACAAAAAGGATGAGGACAGGCTGGAGAGGGTTCAGAGAAGGGCCACGAGGATGATCAGAGGGCTGGAGGACCTGACAAATGAGGAGAGGCTGAGAGAACTGGGCTTGTTCAGCCTTGAGAAGAGAAGGCTTAGGGGAGACCTTATTACCATGTTCTAGTAGATAAAGGGTGGCTACCAACAAGATGGAGACTCCCTGTTTACAAGGAATCACATGGAAAAGACAAGGGGTAATGGGCACAAGTTGGTCCTGGGGAGATTCCCATTGGACACAAGAGGTAAATTTTTCACCATGAGGACATTGGAATAGTCTCCCAAGGGAAGTGGTAGATTCTCTCACATTGGGCAGTTTTAAGTCTCAGCTTGAGAGGGTGCTGAGACATCTCATATAAACTATAGTATTAGCTAGAAAGGTTGGACCAGATGATCCTTGAGGTCCCTTCCAAACTGGCATGCTATATTTTTATGATTCTGTGATAACAGAAGACAATGTTAAAAGAATTCTTATTATTTTTTAACAAAATAAGAGTAATTTTCTATTCTTCTGTCAAAAGTAAAAGCTAAAATAATAAAAATAAATAAATAATAAATAAAAGTAAAAGCTAAAATAATAAAAAATATTTTTTTAAAGGAAGACAAGTTTTTTTTTGAGGAAGACAAGTCTGTTCACTTAATCTCAAGTTATTTGGACTTCTAGGATTGTTGTTGATCTAACACTTCGAATGTGCAAATGCCTGGTGTTTACAAGGTTTAATACCTAGTCCTGACATCAGTTTTGAACTAGGCCCAGAGAAACAATTTTTAAGGTCGTTCAAATTGCAGGTGTCCAAAAATCCTTATAAAAAATAATACGGTAGTTGATGAAATTTTGTGCTTATGGTACTTAAAAACATTTGAGGCATCATTCTTTCTAAGTTTAGTCTTGGCACTTTAAAAAATTATGTAACTCCAAAATGTCTTGCTAAGCAGGAGACTATAGAAGGACAGCTTCTTGCTGAAAACCTCTCTCTGCACCACAGGTTTCTTTCAAAATTCTGAGAGTGTTTGTGCACTTTAAAAAGTCTGTTCATGTACCTTTATTTTGACCATTAAAAGTCTTCCTGAATTGATACTTAGTTCCCATAATGGGTATTTTTCAAAGATCATAGTGTGAGCAGAACATAATCATAATTTTTCATTGCATTACATAATATCAATTTCAGACCTTCTGGCTTTCCTAATTCCTGAGCCATGGAAATTACTATGCAAAATAATGTCTTCCATGAACTCACTGCTAAAATGGAATGTAATGTTTTTGCTGCAAACTTTCTCTTGCTAAAATAAAGAATTAATGGTTCATTTATTACTTTACTCTTAGAAACTCTTAATTTTCAAGCTAGGTTTCTGAAGTGGATCTCTGAAAAAAAACAAACAAAATAAATAACCATAGTGTTAACACTTTGAATTTGCACTGACAAGGAATCAAAAGTCGAGGTTGGAAGGAATACTTGAAAGATATTTGTTCTTCTATTTATTTATTTGCTTATTTATGTATTTATTGATTTATTCACAGGAGTGACCATTTAAGAGCAAAGTGCTTATATTTGGCCCCCTGTTATTTTCTTTTTGAAATCTTACTTCTGAGCTAACCCCTGCAGTTATGCTCATCTTTTTTTTGAGGAATTTTATCCTCCATGTGCACAAAACCATATCTAACATTGACATAGTTTTTATAATTGTGAATGCATTGACATTACCATACATTTTAAGACTTCTCTCAATCAGAGCAGAAAACTTGCTAAGACTTCCATTTCCCTCATTTTGTAGAATAAATTATAGAAAATGTGGGAAAAGAACAAGGAAGCTGTGTACTTATGTGAGTTCAATGAAGGACCAAATTAGGTGAGCAGCAGGTAAATTCCTGCCCAATCCAGGAGACCAATCTGTGTCCAGTCTCTATGCTTTATTATGACTGCTGAAGCTACTGGAATCAATAAAGTATTCTGGAGGAAAGAGCTTTGTAAAGGAAAATTGTTTCCTCCAAAGTTATCACAGAATCACAGAATCACAGAATTGTTAGAGTTGGAAGCAACCTCTAGAGATCCTAGTCCAACTCTCCCACTGAAGTAAGATAACCTAGATCACATTCCTCAGGGCTGCATCCAGGCAGGTTTTTAATATCTCCAGAGATGGAGACTCCATAACCTCCCTGGGCAGCCTGTTCCAGTGCCTTGTCACTCTCATTGTAAAGAAGTTTTTTCTTATGTTTCAGTGGAACTTCCTATGTTCCAGCTTGTACCCGTTGCCCCTTGTTCTGTCACTGGGAACTACTGAGAAGAGCCTGTCCCCATCTTCCTTGCACCCACACTTTACATACTTGTATACACTGTTAAGGTCTTCCCTCAGCCTTCTCATCTCCATGCTGAACAGTCCCAGCTCTCTCAGCCTTTCCTCATAAGGCATATGCTCCAATCCCCCAGTCATCTTTGTTGCCCTCCCCTGGACTCTCTCCAGCAGTTCCCTGTCTCTCTTGAATTGGAGAGCACAGAATAGAATGCAGGATTCCAGATGTGGCCTCACCAGGGCAGGGTAGAGTGGGAGAATGATGTCCCTTGACCTACGGGCCACACTCTTCTTTATGCAACCCAAGATTCCATTGGCCTTCTTGGCAACAAGGGCACACTGCTGGCTCATGGATAATTTACTATCTGTCAGGACTCCAAGATCATTCTCCTCTGAACTTCTTTCCAGCAGGTCTGCCCTTAACCTATACTGGTGCATGGGGTTCTTCCTTCCCAAGTGCAGGACACTACATTTGCTCTTGTTGAACCTCATGAGGTTCTTCTCTGCCCAAGTCTCCAGCTTGTCCAGGTCATGCTGAATGGCAGCACAGCTTCTGGAGTGTCAGCCACCCCTCCCTGTTGAGTATCATCAACAAACTTGCTGAAGATACATTCTGTCCTCTGGTCCAGGTCATTGATGACCACATTGAACGAAACTGGACCAAATATTGATCCCTAGGGGACACCACTGGCTACTGGCCTCCAACTCGACACTGATCCATTCATCACTACCCTCTGAGTTCTGTCACTGAGCCAGCTCTCAATCCACCTCACTGTTCACTCATAAATCCCACTCTTTGTGAGTTTCCTAATTAAGATGTTATGGAAGATAACATCAAAAGCCTTGCTGAAGTCAAGGTAGATAACATCCACTGCTCTCCCCTCATCTAGCCAGCCAGTAATGATGTCATAGAAGGCAATCAGGTTGGTCAAGCATGATTTCCCTTAGGTGAATCCATGCTGACTTCTCCGAATGACATTCTTCACTTTCACATGTTTTGTGATGAAGTCCAGAATAATTTTTTCTAACACCTTACCAGGGACAGAGGTGAGACTAGCCAGCCTGTAATTCCCTGGGTCCTCCTTGCCCTTTTTGAAGACTGGAGTGACATTAGCCCTCCCCCAGTCCTTAAAAACCTCTCCTGTTCTCCATGACCTCTCAAAGATGATGGAGAGTGGCCTAGCAATATCATCTGCCAGCTCTCTCAGAACTTGTGGATGCATCCCATCAGGGACCATTGATGTCCATTTTGGCTGAGTGGCCTCTAACCTGGTCCTCCTCTACTGAGGGAAAGTCTTCTTTTCTCCAGATCTTCTCTCTTTATCTCCGGGGTCCAGGATTTAAGAGGACTAGTTTTGCAGTGCAGACAGAAGCAAAGAAGGCATTCAATAACTCTGCCTTCCCTGTGTCTTGAGTCACAAGGGCACCTGCCTCATTTGTCAGTGAGCCTACATTTACCCTATTCTTCCTTTTTTTATTAATGTACTGGAAGAAACTTTTCTCATTGTCCTTGATAGTCATCACCAGCTTTAGTTCCAGGTGGGCCTTAGCTTTCCTTGTTGCATCCCTGCATTCTCTGAAAACATTCCTCAAGTGGCCAGACCTGTTTTCCATATTCTGTAAATTTCTTTCACTGTGAGCCTGGTTATGCGGGTAAAAATTAGTCCTCACGTTCCCAGTGAGGAATAATCAGGTAAGTGTGCTCGATCTCATCACTGAATCCTCTAATATAAGCTTTCCCTAACACAGGTGTCTTCTGCAAGGGTTGATTATGAAGGTTTTTCTCATCTTAGATAGACTGACTAGCAGTGAATCAGCTCAGGCAAAGGCATGATCCTCTCTTGAAAAACTGAGACTAAGAGAGTTGGTTTGAAATTCTCCAGTACAGGAAATTACCCAAATGTGGAATTTCAACTTTTCATAGACTTTGCTCAGAACTGAAGTAGTTCAAGACCTCCAGCCACTGGATATGGAAGCCTTCACATCAACTGCAAAACTCTGCAGAGCCTTTTCTTTTTTTTTTTTTTTTTTTTTTTTTTTTTTTAATAATAAAAGATAAAATAATAGATTATCTAACACAATTGAATTGAGATTTGGGGATTTTATATTAAACTACTATGGCAAAGGAGATCTGTTAGAGTAAGATTTGATTGATATTCATATCACAAGAGGCTGCAAAATGGAACTAAATATAGAAGGCCTCTATGGAAGAGCACTGCTGATAAAAGTGCAAGCTTCATAAGCCTCCAGATTGTGTCTGGCAATGTTTAACTAGCTGAAGTCAGCCAACCTGAGGCAGTATTGAGGAGTTTATTTGGAAAGTAGAGAAGCTGAGAACTTGAAGTGATGTATTTTTTACACTGTTGTCAAGGACAACATTTATAGTTGATTTGACACCAAATTGTTACTCAATGTACTGCAACGGCAATAAAACGGGAAAAAAAAAAACAGCAAAACACTCTATCCACACATCTTGCAGTGCCTGCCTTCAGCATTAACATCTATGCATGTTTCACTGTGGGGAATTCCCACAAGAATGTTAGAAATAATCAGCTAGACAGTCTGCCAGGTAGTATCTTGGAAACATACATGGTGAAAGTTTAGCTGTATAATGCAAGGTTAGAGTGTCTCAAGTTTTGTAGCATGTTCACAAAAGCCAAAATGAACAAAGGTCTAGGGTTATGTCCTAACATATGTGAAAACAAAAAAATACACCTCTAACATTCTCCCACGCAGGAGGAGCCTCTGGCCAACAGGCAGTTTTTTTCAGCTTGCTCCCAAAAATGCCAGTACAGGGACTATGCTAAGCAGGACAAATTGGCCCTAGCATCCTGCATTGAGCTGTCCCTTCTAAGGCTGGAAGCACACAGGAGAGTGAAGATCTTCTATATCAGGCAATACTTTCAAAGAGGAGTTAGATTTTGTAAGATGTAGAAAATACAACCTTCAAGCTTATTAGTTAACGTATGTCCTTAAAATATAAACATCCCTTCTGCACTTATTAATATGGTAGAGTTGCTAGGTTTTTATATGGTAAAGAATGGCCTCACATACATTTTTTAAAAGTCAAATTAATTCCTCCTAAAAGAACTGGATGTAGGAAGAGACGAATACATCAAAACGACATCAAGTTAACAGAAAGCATTATTTGTCTGTTTGTTAGTGGGCAAACTAATCTTACCTATTAAATACCAAGTTTGCATCTATCACCTGCAAAAGTAGCTACTGGCAGTGACCCCACTCTTCCACTTTGAAACCCTGGGGAACACAGTATCTGCTTTGGGTAAACTATCTTAGCTGTCTCCTTGCTAACCTCTTAAGCTGAGTCTTTAAACACAGTTTCAGAGCAGTGCAAACAGTAGTATGTCAAAGGACTGGAGAAGCCTGTACTGCACATAAAATACAGCTTGGAACTGACAGAGAGAAAAATTGAAAACAACGATTCTTTGAGGCAAATAATTTCAACTCATGTTGTTTTCCACCCCTGCAGTTCTCATTTGGGGAGAAGCCAAACAAGCTAATCTAACAGATGTACTTTACACTCATTTAAAGTCAAAGGTAGGACACTTCCAATATCCATCTATTTCAAACAAGGAAGGTTTCTACTGATAGGCACAAAACAGCACTGATCCAATACTCCCTCTCTAAATGGGAAGTTTATTATCCTCTTACACAGGACTGAGTGGTGTAATTTTGAGTGATTAAATGATTACCACCCTAAGCAAAATATCCCACCAGCAGGGATAACCTACGGTTTAAATATTTTCCATTCTACAAGCACAATGGAAACAATAAAATTATATGAATGCTGACTAACCAGGAAGTTAGCAGGTGGCAAGGCATTCTTCAAAGATCATTTCAGATAGAGTGGTATTCATGATTTAGAGAGTCAACACTATTACATAAGTATATGCCAACTAAACCTACCTTAGCTATGATTATTTAAAAACCCCATATATATTCTTTCATATGGCAGCAGTATAAATGGGCTGACTGGGCAGAACTTGGTAAATCTGTTCTCTGGTGTCTGAATCTAAAATTTCTAATAAAATAGGATAATGCCTAAGTACTTTGCTTATAAGCAAAGCCTTTGGGACATGATTCGAATACAAACTCATAATTCAGCATGCCCTTATGACTTCTGTACCTTAAAATCAGAGCTCTAAGGGAAGAGTTCATGTTTATTCTGTAGTACTAAGATTTGAAACTAAGGATAGCAAACTAAATAAAAACACTATAAATCTTTACTTTCTTGATCAAGCCACAGAAGGAAGAAGAAAGATGACTTTGTCACAAAGAGAGGAGTAGAGTTGGATTTTCAGATTAGACTGGCCAAAGCAAGTGTTCATTTTGGTAATGCAAACTGGCACTTTCCTCTATTCCTCCTCCCTTGGACACACTGGA